>JARDYH010000004.1:17544500-18853000 GCA_029215795.1 Anniella stebbinsi
GACCCAGCTAAACATCTCTCTCCTAAGTACGACTTCCAGTGTGTGTCTGGGCCATTTGTCAGTGCACGTTGAACCATTTCCAAATACAACTTGATTCTTATCATGAAGGATCCAAAGAATAGTTTGTAAGCAGACGAGTAACCTTTTGCTGCGTTGTGGTTTACTTTAGCAGAGTGTGTTTGTTTGCTATTTAATTTATTTAACTAAAAACTAAACTCCACTGTTCTTAATATAAAATACTGATTGGTTGCAATCCTCCTATGTTCAAGATTCTAAAAGAGGATGTGAAATACACATTTTGCCTTGTAATAACCTGCTCTAAAAGAAACCTGAGTTGCTCATGAGGAGAGTTCCCAGAGGTACAATTCAACACCCAGGGTGCAAAAGAGTAGAAGACTGGTTCAGATTTCTTTCAAATGGCTGAATTCAGGTACATAGCAGGTTCAGATGATACCTATGCAGCCTGGTACTATCTATTCATCATGTTTACTTAGAAGTAGGTTCCACTGAATTCAATGGGACTTATTCCTCTCAAATAAGCACACACAGGCTTTCAGCTTTAATTGAATCAACTTGGAAGTAAGAGGCATAAATTAACAAAACAATTTGGATGTCACACAGTTCTTCTTCCAGCATGAAAGAAACAAACAAGAATAGAAACTACCCTTGTAGGTGTGTTTTGTCCGGAGTGTTGCTGTCTCCAGAGAAAAGACTGGTGTTGTTTCTGTGTGCGCCATGACCTCAACACTGCTTTAAGTGCAAAAGTGAGCCCTCAGTTTGGCTTTCTTATAACGATGGTGTGCTGCAAAATTGCACCCCCAAAGTATTAGAATTGGCATATTCTTCACCTTTTTTTCTGATCTCCCCTCCCAGACCACTTTCTGAGTTGTTTTCTGCTTTCTTCCTCTCCCTACCTCCCCCCATCGCCCCACCGCAAGCGTCTATGCCAGCCTCTGTTCTCTGAAGCAAGCCATGTATCTCAATAATACAATGCTTGCCTTCTCTTGCATTCAGACTCAAGGTCTAGACGCTTTCTCTACCTTTTGTTAGGAGGGGTCATAGGGTTGGCTAGTGTTCCCAGCCAATTTTCTCTCTCCAGATCAGTGGATGCGTTCCCATAATAGGGGGTTATGCTTGGGAAATAAGACCGGGGCTCGTCCGTGGAGAGCAAACCCCGCTTTTTAAGCATGCTCAATTTTTATAATTACCAAGGCAGCTCCCAAAGAGAAACGTGCTTTTGAAATACAGTCAAGTTTACTCCCACTCCAGTTCTTACATGTACAGATTCTCAGCTGACACCGTCTAAATAAAAACCTTTTAGCCTATGCCAATAAGTCTCAAGCAAGCTGCCAAACAGCATCAAGGACCAAGATACAAAAAAAAAATCCCTACCCCTAAAAAATAAATAAATTGAAGTCAGATCTAAGCAATGTATGCCTCATGGAAAGGGTACAATTGACGTTCCTCTGTCTACTGCGTTCCACACACAAGATGTTCAGTCTTTTGGGAAAGGGGGTGTTGTTGAAACACATTAGCTGAATTTTAAATATCTTTGTTAGAGTCAAGGCAAATACACTCCCTTAGCAACAAAGCGGAGCCAATACTTTTGCTTGTGTAGATTCCCTCCCCCCCCCGCAACTTATTTTTTAATGTTAAGGCAGTTTTCTTATTTTTAACCCCCCCCCCTTTATTCAAACAATGTTCCATTTATTCAAGCCAGGCTCCCAACTTTGCAATTGTTGTAATGGGACCATCTGTTCCTCTTGTTGTTGAGATCGGTCGGTGTTGACTCCACGGCTTGATCAGCCAGCCTGTTGGAGGAATGAGGCTGAAAACCTAAGCATGCTTGCTTGAAAATAAGTCCCACTGAAAGCAATTCAGCAGTCTTCCCCAACCTGGTGCCCTCCAGATGTTTCGGACTTCAATTCCCATCAGCCCCAGTCAGCATGGCCCCCAGTCAGGGGACATCTGGAGGATGCTAGGTTGGGAAACGCTGCAATAGAGCTTCCATGTTACATGCTGCCCCTGTAAATAAATGTTAAGGTCCCCAACGTCTATAGCCCCCCATGGCTGTTAGCCATGACAGCTAAGTGCAACTTTCATTTCCAGAGGCAGTGTACCTTTTGATTCATAGATGCTGGGGACAAGCAACACAGACTGGCTATTTCATTCATTCATTCATTCATTTATTAATTCAAGGCATTTCTATACCACCCAACACCCAAAGCTGTCTGAGAGGTTTACAAAGATTAAAATCTTAAAAATACAACATAGTAACATAATATAAAACCAGTTACATGAGATATATATATATACACACACACACACAATTTTAACAATCAGCAATGAAGTCCCATAAAAAAATATTGTATATTGCCAAATGCATAGGAGTAGAGGTCCTAACAATGCTGGTGCCGGGTGGACTTCACAGGGAAGAGTATTTCACAATCAAGGGGCCACCAGCAAGAAGGCCCTGTCCCTTGTTGTCTTCCTCTGAAACTCCCTCAGAGGAGGCCCTTGGAGATTATGATCATGGCATATGGGTAGATTCATTTCTCCATCTTGATTTATGTGCTTCCTTGTGTAAATGGTTGGCCACAATTGGTAGATTAGGCAGCTCTTATGTTCTTACCATACTGCAATAAAGCCTTTCTACCTTTGATGAGGAAGAGTTCCTTTGGGTGGAGAACCAGGCTGGTTGTATTGCAACATTAAGGGAGGGCTGTTAAGGGAAGTTCTATATTTAGGTTGCAGGACTTGCTGGGTGTATTGACCAGCCTTCCTCAACCCGGTGCTCTCCAGATTCATTGGACTACCAATGGCCATCGTGACTGGGGGTGATGGGATTTGTAGTCCAGCACATCTAGAGGGGCTAGATTGAGGAAGGCTGGTATAGTTGAAAAGGGGTTCAGAAGAAGGTAATATATTAATCCTTCAAAATGGGGCAGGGGGAGGAAGAGAGAAGAATCCAGCTCCATTCCTCAGTGCTCCTTTTAGTAATTTCTTTCAGATAACCTACGCATCTGTGTCAGTGCAATTAAAAGAGAAATTCTGTCTAATGAACAGTTGTAGCCCTTGGGCTATTGTGGAATGAGCAGTGAAGTTAGGCGCAGTCTTATTAAAATAATAATTAAGAAACAAGGGAGGTGGGGAGGGAAGGGGGGTTGCAGTATGAGAAGGGGGTGGAATATGGACGTTGATAGTACAATAAGTGGTGATGAATAGTAGCAAATCCAATTTAGAATTTCCAAGACAAACTACTTGGTCGTCCTTTATCAGTCATAACAACAGTTGCACATTGCGAAGGATTGGAGACTTCTGATCCCATTCTTCCATCTCTGGGCAACCAATCCCAAATCATATATATATATATATATATGATTTGGGATTGGTTATCTGACACCCTCGTAGTTTATCTCTGGGGAAAATAATGGAATCCATTACCACTGAATGTAGAGGCCACTAGCATACTTCTTGTTAAGGAATTAGACAAGTTCTTTGATAGGAAGGAACATAAGAAGTTGCTCCATCTAGCTCAGTAGTATCTACAGATCTACCCCAACCTGGACTACAATGCCCACCACCTTGGCTAGTGTGGACAGGGATGATAGAGGTTGTTGTCCAAAACATTTGGACGGCAGCAGGTTGGGGAAGGCTGATTTGAGCTGACTGCCAGTAGCTCTCCAGGGGTTTAGGCAGGATTCCTTCCTAGGCCAATGTGGAGATGCCCAGCAATTGAACCTGGAACCTTCTGCATCCAAAGCATGTGCTCTACTAGTGAGCTATGATCCATCTCCAATAGCAGGTCTCTCAGTGGCTATTAGCCCTGCTGTGTTGTTCTTCATGGAAGCTCCATTTTATAAAGCAGTGCAACTTCCAATTACCAGATACTAAGAGCGAGTGGTGGTGGAAGGCACACCTATCTCATTCCTAGTATGTGCCCTTTGAATGCCTTCTATTGGAGACAAGAGTGCTGGATGAACTGGGCCTTTAATTCTGATCTAACAAGGTAATCTGGTGCCTTTGGATTCTCAGATATTTTCACCATAGATTCTTACAGCCAGCTCTGGGTGAACTACATTTAACTTAGTGTTGGTACAGAGCAATACCTGGAAGCATTTCATGGATTCATCTGTGAGAGAAGAGCAGTAATGGCCAGCAAGCTTCCCTGAAAGACTGGTCATCCATCACTCCTAATATTCTCTTAATATGTCCTTTTGTATGTTTATGCATTGCAGAAGATTCTGGGACCAGGTGAGGACTGTGGGTCTTCTAAGGTGCACTCTTAGTTCACACTGTCTAATGGTGAGGCCCAATATACTTGGCCAGCTTTCCAAAGGTGTGCCTCAGCAACCCACTCATTCCCAGAATGCTCTGGCATGTGCCAAAGTTCAAAGGCAAATATACAGGGGTCCCTTGGCAGACCAAGTTTAAAAACCACCATTGCAATGAATCACCTGTTGTCTTGGCTCAGACTTCCAGTCATTCTAGGTACACTTCCATTTTGTCTGTTAGTCTCTCTCCTCTCCCACCCCTGGTTTCATGTTCTTCATGGACCAAAGAAACCACCACCACACACAAAATTAGAATAATCCTATCAAAAATGTGAAGAGACACTGTGCCCAATCTTGGAAGAGGAGAGATGGCAGAAATGGTGTAATGTAAATAAAATAAAATAGGAAGAAAGGAGTAACATAGGTAACACTGGCTTAGATTTGTCAACTCAAGGGCCAGTAGTGAATGTCCTCTCTGACTGAAGGTGGACATAAGATACCAAGGGAGCTTGGAACACATTTTTCTGCTCTGAATGGTAAAATATACTGTCAAATTGAATTCTGGCTGAGGTCCTTCAACCTTGGTCATCCTTTACTACTGTCTCCCCACGCCCAATATGGCCCATTCTGGAGGCCTCCAGCTGCAAGGTATTGCAGCTAGAAGCAGCAGAAGGAGTGGCCGAAGACAGTGAAGCATCAATAGCAACTGATGGAGAGAGGAGCAAGACGGAAGGGTTTCAGCCAGTGTTTAGACCACTAGTATGTCTGACAGTTCATATTTGAAGGCCAAATCAGAAACGTATGTCTGTTCTCAGCCTACCTTCCTAACACCTTTTGGATATCATTTGTCTTCTCACTGATATCTTTCTGACCAGCTTCATCTCTAGTGTCTAGATACACTAGTGGCACTCTTCATGGTTGATAAAACAGCTGTAGATGTGTTTCTAGAATACAGACCACCGTTTCTCCACTTGGTGGCACATGCTGTAGTGGTTGGGCCTACCCAAATATGTTCATAACACTGCTGCCAAAATGCCATCAGGGTCTGACACACCCACAGACCGGTAAGGCGTCCTCTGGTGAGCCCTCTTCTATGTTGCTTGGCTCCAGCAGGTTTCCATTGTGATGGTGGTGACAGTGGCCACCATCAGATTACCTGGTGGTGGCAGCAATGACTAGCTTGGATGGAGCTGGCATTTACATTTCCTTCAGTGCCCCTAAGCATCATTAAGTTGGGGGTATTGTGGAAAATTAAAGGGCAGCTCTAAAGCACCTAGCATGAGAAGTCCAGGGCAGGTGTTGTCTCAGCACTGAGCCTTTTGCTGTGGTGCTGGGCCCCAACAGCACCCTGGGACACCACATGTAAATGTTGGGTTTGCGTGCCATGATAATGGTTTGCCTCACCGTGACTGATAATCTAGGCTTTCCCCTCCAAACTCCTGCCTCAATAATTAAGGTCCCACAGGCCCCTTCCTTCTCTCTCTTTTAAACATGACAAATCTAAATCTGGTTAAGTCAGGTTTTGTGTCTAGTTTGAAATGTTTTAAGCGAGGGGGATGGGAGATGTTTCCTGCATTGGCCCTACTTTCCGAGTGTTTTTGCTTCACCCGCAAACTTGCCCTTTTGTTTATAAAGCTGTCGTAGATGCTAAGATCAATTTGCTGCCTACAATTTGAAAAGTTGGCTACTTCTGCCTTTTAAGTAGGCAGCTTGGAAGGCAACATTGTGTTTCTAAGAGCTGATGCATTGCTTAATTCTTTGTGCAGGATTTAATTGCTGGGCAACTGAAGGATTGAAAACGGTGCGTGAATGGGCGAATGCTAAGCAATGTCATCTGTTGCTTTCTTTGCCTTTTCTTATGTTGAGTCATCTTTGTATGAGTCTTGGTTTCTCCAAAGTTCTGCCTGCTTGGCATGACATAATGAAATCATGAAGTACATTGACACTACTGCATCATGCAAAATTGGGCAGAGCCACATGCTGAAAATACACAGTGCAAACAGCACAGACTGAAGGAAGCAGCCTGGTAAACCATTTGTTCTGAATACACACACGCCACAAGGTTTTTGCATCACTACGAATCAGAAAGTAGTAGAGCAGGCTGCAATATGCAGTTCAAGTCGGCATGCGATATGTTTCCCATTCCTAGTCTAGGATCATATAATTAATATTCGAATGAGATAAAAGGTCTGTTTCCCTAACTGGAATTGGCTAGTAATCTTGATTAGATTAGTGCGCCGGGTGGGGGGGGGGGGTTGGTTTTGATCCTGTTCAGACAATGTCCTTGGTCCAATAAACCAAGAACAAGAACCATGCCCATGCTGTCCCTCCTCCCCTTCTCTCACACGTTGCAATGCAAAACTTGGCTAGATCAGATGCGGGTCTGATATTCTAGTTTGTAAACTTACATTAAACTACAGTTTCCCAGTTCAGACATAATGGGAAACTGTGGTTTAACAAACACTGGATGTTTTGCATTAAGGTGCAGAAGAGAAGGGAGGAATGTGGACATTCTTGATCCAGTAAACCATGGTTCATTGGAACAAGATTGTTTTGATGAACAAGGCCTTTCTCTGAAGTTTGTGGACTGGCTCACTTGCATGATTTTTCTGGAAGTACCTTTCTGCGATGTGCTCTCTCTCTGGCTGTAGCGCACCAGTGTTTGAATTTCCTGGGTTGCTCTGTCAGTCGTTCTAGCATGGGGTCACACTAAATGGTCTGTGGAACCCTCCATCGGTATATGAAGGCAATACTGTTCACCCCACTCACCAATAACGTTCATGCCACTGATTCACATCCTGAGCCCTGAGCTGTTGAGCAAGGGCAAGTTTTTAACTAAAGGAGATTAATTGAGAATGTCAGGTTACAGGCGTAACAAAGTTTATAATCTAAATTTGATCTTAGAGGAGACAAAGGCAGAGAAAGGGCAAGGCAATTGTTTTGGGTGGGGATGAGGACTAAAAGGTTATGCCAAAGACCTGGTTCATTGTCACGGGGGAGCACGCAAGTTTGCATAAACAACCTACAAATGCCCCGTGCGTAGGTTGTTAGTGTGTCATCTGAGCCAGGGCTGGGGGCCCCATGAAGCAGGATGAGGAGCCCATATCAGGCAGCAAAGTGGGGGGGGGGGAGGAGCAGCAAATTGCAGGTGCTCTGGAGAGTTCTCCCAGCTGCTCTCCTGCTGTGCAGCAAACATCCACTCTCTTATTTCCCCCATGATGTGCCCCCCTTTTGCCACCACTACTGCTGCATCAACTCTATGGACATGCATGTAGCTGCTTCTTCCAGCCACACAGCCGCTTCTCCAGCCACACAGCTCTTTATAGAGCCAGGGTTGAGGTAGAAAAGGGAAGAGGCAGGGGCCTGCGTAACGGAGGGAGGGACAGCAATGCAGTGGGACGTGTTCTCTCCCACCTCAGGTGCCAAGAGAGCTCGTGCCAGGGCTGGTCCAAATACAGACACTCTTGGTTGTTTCTGAGTTCGTAGGTTTTTTATTGAAAGCTGAAATGGATCATGGGCAGCTTGCACATTCTGCGCCTTCCCGCACATTGTGTTTTCATCAGCCCATGATTCGGCACCATGACTTGGCTTCATAGAAAATATGGGTCTGAGCAAAGATTTGAAGAAAGAAAGGGTAGAGCATCAAGTAGGTGTTCTGGGAGATCAGCAAGAGAATTCATTTAATATAGCAGGAGGCTTTGCTTCTGTCCTTTGTACTAGTTGCTTGATCTGCAGCCATTGATGGTAATGCTCTCCATACCATGAAGTAGTTCACCCCCTGATGTCTATACATAAAGCTGCTGTTAGAGGCACAGGAATAGGCCAGACATTTTCCCTGATCAGTTGGCAAGCCTTACTATTATAGATGACAAACATAGGAAAAGTGATGGGCAGGAATATGAGAGAAATAAATGCAGAAAGAGTGGGCTAAGCCGTTGTTGCGACAAAGAATATAACACCATCATATTATGAACTGAAAGATAAATTGCTATCTTACGTTACCTTTTATTTTATGTCATTAATGAGTTGTAAGCTATGTTATGTCCATAAATAGGAGTAGAATAAAAATCCATGGTTCTTGATTTTTAAGAATGTCTCTGTTTTAAATGAAATAGTTGGTGTTGGTGTTTATTTGTTTTTAAAAACAATAATCACATATCAATATTTCAGAGGTCATGTTGTTGTATCGTGAACCAGGAAGGGGGTGAGAGTGGGGAACATTCAGAATCAAGAATTTTGTATATTGACTTTTTAACGTTTAATCTTTTAATTTTTGTAAACCGCCCAGAGAGCTTCGGCTATGGGGTGGTATATAAACGTAAATAATAATAATAATAATAATAATAGTCAACCGAGAAATGCAGTGCTGCCTCTTTAAATGGCTACTCTCTGTCAGTGCATCTTGTGGGGCTTAAATGCCCTTTGTTATCACAGTCTAGACAGGACGCAGGCAGAATATCTGATACCGGTTTTTTAAAAAGGTGCGGTGGAGGGGGGGCAGGGGGGAATTGACAAGGGTTAGGTGCATTTTACCAGCTTCATCTAAGAATGGATTTCAGGGATCTTGCTCTCTTTTATGTCCTTTCCTATCTGGCAAACTTTATTTTCTCGTTTTTGCTTATTTTAAAGGGGGGGGGGTGGAATGAAAGAAGCTAATAGTGAGCAGTGTGTTTTTAAAATTGCTCCATTTCTCAGAAGGAGACATTAGCGTACTGCAGCTTGTCTCACTTTAATTGCCCTTTTTATGACTGTCTAGACATCCTTCAGATACGTGTTTGTAGTGAAAAGACATTTCCCCCTCTGGTTATATGAGAGTCCAAACGCTCTTCACCCATTCTCTTTTAACCTACTACCTGATCTTTTTTAGGATGTTATTATCCCTATACGCCCTCCCAAGGCCGCCTCTCCTCCTCTTCCTCCTCCTCCTTTTTCCAAAGGACATTTCAGTCTCTCCCCCACCTTCCCCACAGCATTCCTGGTGTATGCTACTTCATGGGTTTTTTCTGGTCCCCCCTGCTTGGGAGGAGGGATAAAGCTTGGAAAAAGGACTCTCATTTGGAGTTACTTAAGCAGATCGCATTTCTTAAGTTAACTTTATCTGTTCTAATATAGCTGCTTCTTTGCCATTCTCCCCTCCCCCTCCCCTATTTTTGCTAACCATTTGTTTTGCAGCAAGAAGAATAGAACTCCTCAGACCAGATTTTAAGAATGGAGAAGACAAGACACTTTGAATGGGTTTGGGAGGGTTTTAGTTATGCAAATAGGGTGCATTAATTAACCCTGTTGCCATAGCTACAGCTTTATTGTTAAAAGGGGAGGGGGAGCACAGTCTGTGCTCAGGGAGAATCTGCCCTCTGCTCCCTCGCCTCCACTCCAAAGGGAATTTTCACCCTCCTGCCATCTCTCTCCAGGGTAAAATTGCCCAGTTCCACTACGCCCATGGTTTTTATTTTCCCACCTCTGAAATGTATGGAGTGAGCAAGGTTAGAAGGAAAAGGAGAGGAAGAAACTTTTCCATTCACAGTCATTAAAAAAAAAACAACGAGAGAGAGAGAGAGAGAGAGAGAGAGAGAGAGGGAGGGAGGGAAAATATTAAGATCATGGGAAAGCCTGTTAGAAGCTAAGCTAAAATTACATCTGTGAAGGCTGATAGAGAAGGAGGCTTAGAGGGGGCTAGGCTCTCTTTAGTCTGCCATAAAACAGGGCTCTCCTGCTTTGTTTCTTCCATCCTTGTGGGCAAGTGGGGAGAGGGAGCCATTGTTGGCGCTGACCTGGCTGGAAAGCCATAAATATTTATTTCCACCCCACACCCCAACCCAACTATCTACCTTCAGGTTCCTACACTGACAGTGAAAGAGGTCTCCATTGAGAGGTTGTGCAGGGAGATGCAATGGTAAGGCGAGTAAATGGAAAACCAAAATCACTTCAGGGGTGTGTGCATGTGTAATGTGTCCTATTTCTGCCTTAGCAGGCACATGTTGAAGCGCCGATAGTGATAACGGAATGTTAGCACAACTATTTATTTAGTTAGTTACACATTTATACTGCCCAACAGCCAAGACTCTCTGGGCAGTTTACAGTGTTTTTGTTCGGACGAGAAATGATTGAGGTTGAGGGCAGAATGACACATTACCTTATTGTATATATTTTATACACATGTTTCTGCTTCAGTGTTGAAAGCCCAAGGTGGATTGATTTTACCTTGACAAATAGGTGCTCTCAAAACCTGGTTCTTAGAGATAGTGGCCTAGTTCACATGATTGAACAACCTACCATGGCTTATTTAAGCCATGGTAGGCTGTGGCGTGACCCAGTGGCCATTTTGAATATTCAAGTTGTAGCTTGTCATGCCATCCAAGCCTGGGGAACATGGATTATGCAAGGGGGCTCATAACCCCCCAGGTTCAGAAAATACAACAAGCCATGTCCATAACCTGAATATTCAAAAACTGCCGGCATAAACCACAGTGGGTTTATTGTGTGACCCAGGTCACTGTGAATTTGGCAGGGCAGGGAGAAAACAGATTCACGGAGGAGAACTGGTGTGTAGAAGGGGTGCTTGTTCCTTCCCATATCCACCAGTTCTTCACTGCAAATAACAACCCCAGTCATTGTCCCCCCTCCCCGGCCAGATATACTTCCACCTCAAAAACAGTTTAAACCTCTCCTGGATGAAGACAATTTCAAGGAAGTATGGGTAGATGGAGAAAAGAGTTAAGCATCCTCTCCCAATATTGACTTTCAGTCCTGGGCATTTGCTGAGGCCCTGCACCTCACCAGGGAGCCCCCTGGAGTTGCTCCTCCTGTTCACCATGGCAACCTGCTTGCTCACCGGCCTCTCGCTCAGGCCCAGGCAGTGGTAGTGGTGTGAAGGAGGAGCAGTAGATGCCACTGTGCTCCCTGGCTCTCTGCTTCTCAAGCTAGCAAGTGGTAGCGATGATGAGAAAATGGGTGAGGAGCAAGAGCTGCTGGTGACCATGACAGTGAGAAAGCAGACTCCCTGAGGGAGGAAGCCCATTGACAGTGTCTTGCTTAAGGGCCCTCCAAACAAAACCTCAAGCCAGCACTGTGAACAAAGCACCCCATGCATACCAGAAACACCAAGGACAAGGAACCCCCAAAGCAGGGCTGCCTCTCGTAAACAGGGATAGTTGGGAGTATGTATTGTATGCCGAAATATAAGGCCACGGTAATGTACATTGTAGGCATAGCCCTTTTTACACCCTAATCCTAAAGCGGCTTATTTAGAAGTCCACGCCCATTGAAGTGAATTTAATCCCATGATAATGGGCATCTGGTTCCATGCTTCTGCAACTGCCAATCGAGTGTCTGTCCATCTGGCTGGGCCCTACTGTGTGTTTACACCTCCCAAGGGGGTGAGTGCCATTGCCATGTTATATAAATACAAAGTATGCTCAAACCAGACAGTTAATAATAATAATAATAATAATAATAATTATCATTATTATTATTATTATTATTTATAACCCGCCTCTCCCTACGGATCGAGGCGGGGAACACAATGCAAATACAAGCATAACAAAGTTAAAAATTTTAAAACAAGAGAAACACATCATTACATGTGTTTACATGTATCGGGAGCAGCTGTAATACAGCCTAGAAAGCTGGCAGGAAAGGAGACAGGAGGCACAAGTCATTCAGCAGGGGGAATCCATCAGGCCAAGAAAGAGGCCATAGAATAAGAGCTAAGGTGGCAGCACCATTCTCTAGCAAAGTCATAGCCCGACCAGTAAGCTTTTACAGCCCCACTAGAAGAGACCAGTGACCTGCTCAGGTGGGTGGAATCATCCTGGAGTCATTGCCTTGTGGTTTGTCCCACTTCTTAATCAAATGGTAAACCTGAGTCTTGACTGTACCACTTCATACGGCACATTGAGGGGTGTGTCACATGATTGAATGCTCCTCCATGCAATTCATCATAATCATAATCCATGCCCATGGAAAATTAGCTTGTCAACGCAAAAGCTAGGCCATGTCTACACCAGGCTTTTATCCTGGGATCATCCCCAGGTCGTCCCTGTGCGTCCACATGATGCACAAGGGATCCCAGGATGAACTGGGAATGACCCTGGGAGAACCCCGGGAGAACGGAACCTGGAGATATCCCATTTTTTCTGTAGTCCTGGGTGCTAAAATGGGCACGGAGCCGCGCAGGAAGTAATTTCGACATCCCCAGGATGGCGTGGGTGGGTGGGTTGGGAGTGCTTTTTTTTTTTTTTTTGTACTTTTCCACTGATCAGGGCCACGCAGCTGCTCTTCGGTGTTTTGTTTTGTTTTGTTTTAAATGGTGCCCACAACGTCCCTCTTTCCTTCCGGTATGTCACGCAGCGATGTAGATGGTGCGGGAGGATCGCAGAAGCAGGTAAGTCCGCGATCCTCCCTCCCTCTACACCCTTAGGTATAGACATTCCTCTAGTCTAGAACTCCTTCCTTGGATGTAGTAAGTTTTCATCAGTCTAATATGAGGCAGACATCTGCTTTCAGAGGTGCATTTTGTTGCTGTTGTTGGGACACAGTGTGAAAAAGAGTCTGGAAGTGGAAATGCTATCCATCTGATTGCTGTTAACTTTCTATAGCAGTAGCAAGCTCTCCAAGGAATGTCTGTGCTTTCTTTTTCTTTCTTTATTATTTAGAGAGCACAGAGCAGACAGTTTGCTGGCGAGACAGATGTGGTTGGGCAACAACAAACATCTATTTCCATAACTAGAAACAAATTTAGTAATTGCCTCTTTCAGTAGGACTTGATCAAGCAGGAAATGAAATTCCTAAATGGCACTTAGCAGAAGTATCTATAGCTAAGCTCAGAAGTGAGGCATGCTTTCCGTTCTTGGGAGTTTGGGGTTTGCTTGGGGGCCGGAGAATAAGACTATATTTTGCAAACTATGCAAGTATAGTGCTAGTCTTTTACGGTATTTTAATGACCATTTAATTGAAAGCCCCCCTCCCCTCCCTCTTCCTCCCTCTCAATAAACATAAACACACACACACACACACAGAGCTATTTATACGTCACTCATGTGAGTAGGGTAAACATGGTAAAAAAGGTAGGGCTGCACAATTAGCCACGCCCCCAGAGCTACATAAATTCTGCAACATGTTGGCAAATTTCTTCTGCCTAGGGTGTGCTGGCTGACCCCACTACCTTTGTTGCATCCCTGCGTTAGCACCACTGTCCTCAACACATTGAAGTGTGTAGGACGGCAGTGGGGAGTCTGCTGTACTCATGTAGCTCCCCACCATGATTCAGACTCTTAAATTGCACATGGAGCCCACAGGAGATGTCTTGCTGCCGATGTTCAGCCTGGACATGTGGAGCAGGGCTGGTCCTACTACCATTAGGCACAGTGAGATGATCACCTCAGCCGGCAGATGCTGTTGGGCAGCAAACTCCACAAGCTGTTCCTCCTGAACCCCCCAGCTGCTTCCTCTGTTAGAGAGCAGAGGTGTGTATGCCACACAACCTGTCCTGTCCCTCATCCTGTACCCAAACGTGTCTGCTGTCTCAGCTGCGGTGGAGGACATCACCAGAGTTGAAGTAAGAGTCAGACTAGCAGGCTTCTATCCATGGAGTCGGAAGGTTGTGTCTGCTTGCCTTTCACCTCAGGCAGCAAAATGTCTTGGGCCAGTTCTGGCGTGGAGGACTACCAGGAGTGGCCATCAGAAACACGATGGAGGGGGTAGGACCAATGAGCATGTCCCCGTAGCCCCTCTCCCTTATGCTGATGGAACTGCATGAGGGGAAACAAGAAAACAGACCTCTTGTCCCACACTGGATTATAAAGGAGCCAGGTTGAAGGGCTGGACCTGTACAACTGGAGATGATCCACTGACCTATCTGCAGACTTTCAGACAGAGGTTTGCCAAGTCACCTGATTTGCAGTCCGAGACAGGAAAGAGAAGCAAGTGATTTATTGAGCCCACAGGGGGCTGCCATACGTGGCTGGGTGGCCACACATTCTACAGCACTAGCTGCTGCTCTGAAGGAGGTGTGATTCAGCCCAGTCCTATCAAATCGGAATTTTAGAACAGTTCGGCTTGACTTCTTTGTCTTTTTTGCTTCAGCTTTTTGAAATCTCTCTCCGATTTTGGCTACGCATTTTCCTTCTCTTCGGTGAAAATTTTACATAAAAGGAGGACTGAAAAAATTATTGTCATTTACAAATGACTGAACATCCCCCTCGCCCAGAACCTCTCTGTTTTCGTAATGAAAGTATTTGCAGTTTCATGCCTAAGTCTGACCTTTTGTCATAGTAAAATTCATCATTGTTGTGGAGTGTTCCAACCAGACATACCTGTGTGTGTGCATAAATGAGAGAGAGAATGTAAACATTAGAATAAGGCTAAAGGTTCACAACCAGCGGCCTTCCAAAGAGAACCGGGTCAAATAAATGGTAGCTTGTATTAAAGCTTCTGTGTTAAGTAGTAACATCTCTCCTAGAACAGAGTCATTGGCAATTTGCAAGTTAATTTCATTTAAATGTACGGGAAATTAAAATATCCCCTTGACTACCCTTGTAGTCATGAAGCAGGGAGGAAAAAAATTCTTCAGGTTACGCCAATTAAAAAAATGCCCAGGTGATAATGCTGCCATTAAAACATCTCCAAAACTATGCTTCTCTATATATTGTATAGACCACTTTATGTGTGATTTAAAAATTGTAAATCATATGGAGAAGATCTCCATTTAGGGGAGGAAATGTGTACACTTCTACTTGTAAACTCCTTGTGGCAGGATGCTCTCCTTTTCTAAGTTTTTTTATTCCATATAGCACTTGTTGGTGCTTTATTAAGAATACTTGTGAAATGTGGCATGACTGTTTTATTTTGCCATTTGTACATGGATCAGGTATCCAGTGCACAGAACAGTTGCCTGAACCACATATTCAAGGCAAAATAAATGCTTCTGCACACTCTTTCCGAGACAGTGAAAAGTTAACATATGAAGCACCTCTGTGTTGAGGACGCCCATAAGTGAATTTAGTTATGTCTTCCCTGACCATAGCTCATCATGTATGCTGCAGGCTCAACGTAGACTTGGAAACTCCATTTCAGATATAGAAGTGGAAGATGCTGACAATATTTTAACAATAGTGGACCGACAACAAAAAATACTCCCCCTGCTTTGTATTAGCTTTTACAAGGGAAATACACAAGGAATGACTATAGATAGTTTTTGTTGTTTGCTGCAGTGAGGAGAGAACTTGATTTCTGCTGATCTTGATGGCTGGGGTCTGGTAACGCATGTGTCAGCATGTGCATATGTCGAGTAATGGAGAAGAGAAGATTAAGGTGATGACTGCCATCTTCAGATATTTGAAGGACTGCACATAGATGATGGAGCAAATTTGTTATCGTTTGCTTCAGAGGGTAGGACCCAAACCAGTGGGTTCAAATTACGAGAAAGGGGTGGATTTTCCTGAAAGGAGGTGCAAGGTGTTCGGCAATGGAACAGAGACTGCTTTGGAAGGTGGTGGATTCTTCTTTATTAGAGAGTTTTAGACAGAGGCTGGATGACAACCTTACAGGGATGCTATAGAAACGCATTTCATGTGTCAGCAGGGGTGGATTAAATGTCCTCTGTGGTCCTTTCCAACTCTACGATTCTTTGGTGGTAGGAATTTGAAATGGTAAGCATCTTTGTAATTCAGCTAAAGAGTCAGACCCAAACAAAGCAGCTCATAAAACTATGTCCATAGTTCTCAAAATGCAAGATCGGCTTCCATGAGGAAGGACAGAAAGACAGTGGCCAGGGCTGATGGACTGAGCTCTTTGGCTGCTACCAGAGAACAGGGTGCCAATCCACTCAAGTCTCAACTTCATAATCCACAAGAGGATGCAAGTCTCGTTTTGTATATGCTGTGAATGCTTGGAGTCAATATGGCAACTCAGTTTCTTTGTTTGCTGTTTGACTAAGGTTTGTTTGTTTGTTTATTAAAACATTTGTATCTCACACTATATCACAAGGATCTCAGGGCAGCATATAGATAAAATCATACAAATAGTATAAAACAATAAATACACAGCTAAAAACAAATTAAACCATTAATCAAGCTGTTGTGGGTTATGTTTGCTCTTCCAAATATGGTTGCTCTTCCAGACACCTTAAAATATGTAAGAGCTGTTCGCATGACACAACAGCCTACACTGAGGTTGTGGCACGTTCAGGGCATGTGCAGCTGCCATTTTGAATATGCAACCCCAACTCATGGGTTGGTATTTTAACAATGTATTAGTTTTATGTGCTTTTAATCAGTTTTATGTATTATGTATTATGTATTTGATGTTGTTCCCCACCTCGATCCAGAGAGGTGGGTAAGAAATAAATAAAATTATTATTATTATTATTATTATTATTATTATTATTATTATTATATTATGATGATGATGATGATGATGATGATGATGATGATGATGATGTCATGCAAACCCAGTGGGTTATGTGAGGGTTAAGTAACCTGTGCATAACCCATGATCTGTTTTAGGGTTATGCAAGGGGTGTTTAACCTTCACATAACCCACACTTGCTGGGTTTGTATGACATGACAACCTTTCAAGCGGGGGTTGCATATGCAACTTGGCACCCACAGGTGCCATGGCTTTTCGTCAGTTAAATAACCCACAGCAAGCTGCAGCACGTCATCCGAACCCGATCATAGGGCTGGATTGAAAGAACTATGAAGGGAAGGAAAAATAGCCGCCAGCACTGTTCCACAAGCACTTGTATGTATGCTTTTGCAAGAGTTCACACAGTGCTATAATAGCTAAGTTCTATAGCAGCTCTCATGCATTCACCCGCATAAGAGGTTATGCGTGCTGTCGCACAAGTTCTTGCACCAGAAGAATAACATCTCTGGATTCAGGAGCACTCTTCTTCTGCAACACTGTACGGTGAGATGAAAAAACAAGCCCTTCTGTGAGTAGCACCTCTTCTGCTTGCAAAATGGCACCTTTGCATCCAACCCATTACGGGTTCAGGTGTGTCACCGCTTTTCCTTGTGTACCTGCTTACTGTGGGCCTGAGGATTTGAAGTCTACATGGATTCCACATGCAAGACCCCCACATAGGAGACTAGATCGTGTCCCTGCTTGTAGGTTGTTCCTACAGAACTCCACACAAAATCCTGATCTTGCACTTTTCATCTTGATTCCTCCATGGACATTTTTCCATGGAGGAAACCATTACATCAGGAACTGGCCTGTATAGACTTCGTTGCATGCAGCCTTACAATGCCCTTGGGAAGAAGAGAGGAGTTACCTGCAGTGTGTGCTTTTTACTGCTGCTTAACATTTCTGAAGCACCGAAAAGTCTGTGATCATCATAATCCTCAAAGCATCCAATGCTTTGAAGTAGTCCTATTGATGTAGAGGTGCTACGATTAAATAAGGGCTTCAAGAGTTGTAACCAAAGGGACTTGACCTCAGGTTAACCATGGTACAGATAAGGAAAACTGAAGCAGGGCCTAGGAAGAGAAGGGAGCATAAGGTTGCTGGCTTATTTTATTTTTTTGCAATCCCTTCTGCTGTGCCTCTAACCACAGCCCAAGCACAAACTTTGTCTAGCACAAAGATAGCATTAGAGAAAGCTTCATCAGCTATCTTTTTTTACAGAACACATCACTGTTAGGCACAGGAGCTGGGGCAATAAATAGGAGAAGTGGTTGGAGTGTTCTGGGCTCCTGTCTGCATGGTCCCAATTTCAGATATTATTATTGTTGTTGTTGTTGTTATTATTATTATTATTATTTATTACATTTATATACCGCCCCATAGCCGAAGCTCTCTGTTTGAATCCCACTGCCTCTCATTATTCATAGTATTGGCCATTTATCAATATTAGGACCTATGTTTCTTCTGCTTATGTGTGTGTGTATGTATATGTGTGTGTGTGTGTGTGTTTGTTCTGTCTTTTGCACTTTGCATATGTGCTGGCATGGCATCACCAGCATTGCCAACAGCAGCTCTAAGAATTCTCTTAATAAAACAAAAAAACCAAACCCCACTCACCCACCCCTAAAATGTGGAGTGGAGCATGTGGAGCAGGAGCTAGTACAGAGGCCACACGAATGAAAAATAAGGATTAAAATAGAAATTGGGACCGTTCTCACCAGTGTTCACTTTCCCTTCTGTGAGTCATGTTGTGAGTACAGCTCTAAGGATATCAGAGGTGTTAATTTGGATGGTGGGGTGGTGGAAAGGAACACTAGAAAAAGCAATTTGAACTACCAGGGCGTTTATTGTAGATTCCTGAACTTGTGCTATCAGTTCCAAGAGTGGAAAAATCAGACTGCAGGTGGGAATGTATCACTTTTTTAATGTCTCCCCATATTTTTTTAAAAAAATAATCTCACTGCAAGTAGAATGCAAGCAAGTAGGGAGAAAGTTTCTAATTCAGCACTTTTTCTGCTCTGCTAGTTTTCTATTTGCAGAGGGCCTTTAATGTACAGCAGCATTCAAAAGTGTGAAACCCCCACACCCGCATTGCCAGTTCTGCCATGTCTTTGCTGCTTTACTGCCTCCATTCTACTGAACATGTATATCTGTACATACATGCGCACACTTCTTTATCATCATCATCAATAGGTTTAAGCCCTATGTATTTAAAATAGACCCCCTGGTGAGTCCTGACTCAGATTAGGCTTTGCTATTCGTAACTACTGCAGTTGCAAAATGTCAACCAAGAGCCTATCTTGACGATGACGCATTGGCGTTGCATGCCTCCAAAACCCCATGGTTTCGCTCCTGCAGGGTTGCACCAGGTAATCCCCACACCAAGGAGCGAGTGCAGGGTTTACATCGGTCATTGACAGAGCAGCCGCCTATCCCTCCATGGCTTTCCCCCCTTACCTCGTGGGGCTTTCCCCGTGTATTGACCACCAAGGGAACGGACAACTTCCCCCAGCAAAAGAGAGACTCTTCTCCCCACCACGGAAACAGCACGGGGAATTCCAGTGGCTATTTGGCTTGTCAGCCCACCCCCTCCTCTCCTGAAAATTCTTCCTAAAGTTTAATCAAAATACCCCTTTTTTGTAATTTGAAACTGTTGGTTTGGGTCTTACTTCCTGGAGCCACAGAGAACAAATTTGTTCCATTCTCTATGAGAGAGGTAGCTCTTGAAATATGGAGTGATATGGAAAGGGTTAAGAACATAAGAAGAGCCATCTAGTACAGCATTCTGTTCACACAGTGGCCAACCAACTGTCGACCAGGAACCCACAAGCAGGACATGAGTGCAATAGTACCCTCCCACCCATGTTCCCTAGCAACTGATATACATGGGCTTGCTACCTCTGATACTGGAAGTAGCACATAGCCATCAGGACTAGTAGCCATTGATAGCCTTCTTCTCCAGGAATTTGTCCAACCTCTTTTTAAAGCCATCCAAATTGGTGGCCATTGCTACATGTGCTTTGTGATGGATCTTGGAGGCTATAAAGTTTGGAAACCACCATCTTAGTGACTTCGTTTTGTTTTTTTCCGTACAATTATCTTGAGTCATGCTTCACCTGCCCTATGTGATTACACTGGTTACATCCACAGAGTGACTTGGACAGAGGTCCAGTGGTAGATGCAAATTAGACAGATTTGTCTTCTCCTCCTCTTCCTCAAAAGCAAAGGTAGCCATGTTGACCATAAAATCCCAAAATCCCTATTATTGTAAGGCACATGCCCTTCCCCCATTCATCTCGGGACTCTGAACATAAATGTTCAAGTCCATCAAGTCAGTTTTGTGCCCCCTCCCCAATCTGGTGTGTGTGTGGATAGATAGATAGATAGATAGATAGATAGATAGATAGATAGATACTTGCCTAATGAAGCGATCCATAGATCTCAGAAGCTCGTGCATTTCTGGTGATCTTTTGATTGGCGTAATAAACGTATTACAGCAATATGTTTTTTATTATTTTTTCTGTTAGTAACATTTGCATTTATTGGCCCAGTGTACGAACGGCCCAGTCTGTCCCCCCCCCCCCCCCCCCCCCCCGGTCCCTCTCCTATTTTACTGATGGAAACGGCGACTGGGAGATGCTTTCCCGAGATCACCTAAAAATCCAAGAGGCTCCAGGAAGCAAGGAGCACATTGGGCCCTCAGACATCCCTGCCTAAATTTTTGCTGACATATAGTCCATAGGAAGCTTCAGTTTATCTCTCCTTCCCCACAACCCATGTATATTTTGTGAATCCTCTTTAATCCTTTTCTCCCTCTGCTTTTCTCCCTTCTCTGCTAACTGTCCAGTATAATCTCTGGAATTCAGCACAGGTGTCTGTGCTTAGATGAGGAGCTTTAGTGTTCAAGCAACGCTCCTCCTCCCCACCCCATGCACCCCAGTAGCTTCCAGCAATGCAGTGAGCAAAGGGGGGGGGGAGAAATCCTACCGATGCTGATTTAGAATCACATTCTACAGATACTTTTAGAAAAGAAACATCCTTGGAGAGCCTGCCACTGAAAAACAGGACATCTATGCAGGTTCCTTCAAGATCTTGTATATTATCTCATGGGATGTTGTACATACTTGTGCAAAGCAAACTTTTGCTTCTGTGTTCCTTGAAAGGCAAGGTTTTTCAGTCTATTCTTACCACGCATATGTACAAATACTAGTGTCTACCAGCCTTTCCCCAATCCGGTACTCTCCAGTTGTGTTGGACTATGCGTGTTGTAGTTCAACATATCTGGAAACCCCCAGGTTAGGGAAAGGCAGGTCTAATCCATTGCTGCTCACTTTTGCAGTTGTGTCAGATGGGGGAAAGGTCACTTCTATATTTGTGCTCCCTTCACACCTGATGTGTTGTGCCTATGAGCTGGTGAGTGTAGGGCTCTTCCAGTGGAGGCTGGTGACTCCAGTGCATCTTGGATAGCTCCTTTACAGTTTGGACTGAAAATCAGAATGAATAAACAGACCCACTGAGATTGGAGCCACCAGCTTCTATTGGTCTCTTCAGGCATTTCATTCCAGGGGGATTCACATTCTAGGGGGAGAGGCAAACTGTCCTGATTCAGCCATTGGAGGTACAAAGGATAACATTAAGAAGCAGTGGGTGTCATTTGACCCTGATGTATGGTCTTAGCATAGGCATGCGCATAGGGTGTGTCCAGGCACACCCCAGGGCACTTCTGCTTTCCTGCCCCCTCCCGCTTGACTTGGGGCTTTTAAAAGGATGGGAAAGCCTCTAGAAAGCTGCCATTAGCATCCCTGGGGGAACTATGCACTTTCCAGAGACCCTGGAAAGCACACTTTCTCACTCCCCACTGCTCCAATCGGGGGGCCTTAGGCCCCGATTGGAGCAATGGAGGGGCGAGAAAGCACGCTTTCCCCACCTCCATTCCAATCAGGGCCTTTAAGGTGCACACCCCAATGAAATGAGCTACGCATGCCTATGGGTCTTAGAAGAGGCATATTTTCTCCTGATCAGGAAGAGTAATATAATATTCTTTGTGGCAAAGATAGCAATTGAGTTGAGTCTTCATTTTGAAACACACACACACACACACGGAGAGAGAGAAACACGTTTTCTCAATTTTTTTTTTTTATGTCTGCAAAGACTCGACGGCTACAGCATTTGAAAGGTACCCGGCTTCTATTGCAACGTTATTCCTTAACGTGTCTGCTTCAATTTGGCTTGCAATTCTAACGAAGCAGGTCTTCATTCAAATCAGGAGGAAACCTTGGCCGGGCCTGAGCTTGGAGCCGAGATAAATGAAATTGCATGCCCGTTGCAAGTCAGTCACATGGGGGTTGCTGGTGAGAATGACAATGAGTTTCCCCCTTGCCTTGTCACACAGATTGCATTGGTTAACAAGATTAGATTTTCATAAATTTGAGACACTCCCCCCTCCCTCACGCCTTCGTGGGCAGCCGGGAGTCCAGACATGACTGGATCTTGCACATACTTGGTTGTTAGCCAGCAAGGGGGGGGGTGTGAGTGGGGGGGGTGTGAGTGGGGGGGAGGGGGGGACTCAGCAGGGCAGTTTTTGGTTGTTCTAGGAAATAGATTTTGCCTCACCTCTAGAATACAATGTAGCATCATGGAAGTCTGCATACACTTCTAACACATTTGGATTTTTCTCAATTTCCAGAAATAGCCTGTTGGTTGGTTGGTTGAAATGTAATTAAGGGTCCAAGCATGGAAACAAACCCAGCCAGTTTGGGAACTGAATGTTGAAATGTGGTAAAGATAGCAAACTGCAGAATTTGACATGCAACTATCTTCTTATTGCTTCTCTTTGTTCTCTGAAAGGTCGTACAGTGGGCAGCAATGTTCCGTCTAGAGCAGGAGTGCACAAACTCCCCCCCCCCCGGAGCCATATTGGATGTGTACTGGGATGGCAGGGGCTGCACATGCATGTGCCGATTCGCATACATCTCATTCACATGAAACTGTGCATGCAGACACTCATTCAAATCCAATTCCTGCCCAAGAGTGGGTCAGAGGCCTGGCACCTGCTTTGATCAGATGAAACCTACACCAACACCCCCAAGCACGACACAGCCATCCAGGGATCTTGACTTCTAGCCCCTCTGTCTCTTCTAATCCATTCCCTTGCTGAAGGATCCTAACATCCTGCACTCTGTTACCTGGAACTTTTCCAGAAATAAATAGGGTGGGGGATAGTGGCTCAGTGGTAGAGTGCTTGCTTTGCTTGCAAAAGGTCTTGGCATCTCCAGGTAGGGCTGGAAAAACACCTGCCCTGGAGAGCCACTGCCAGTCAGTGTTGACAATATCTAGGCTAGATGGACCAATGGTCTGACTCAGTATAAAGCAGCTTCCTATGTTCCTAAAAGGAAAAAAATGCTCTATCTACAGCCTCTATAGTTCCTGCCATTGGTCCTATTTATAGAATATACTAGGAAGTAGTCAGGAGCCTTCAAGCACTTCTTCCTAGGTTGCCCAAGGGAAGCTGAAGGAATGAGGGTTCTATGGCAAGAACCATAGAGCCTGTTTGAAAAAAAAATCTTTTTTTTCCTGGGGTTCTAGGGGACCAGCAGTCAGGGCTTGGCCACATTTTGTTCAAGGACACAATTTGCACCGCTGGTCTAGAGGAATAGCAACGTTTCTAACGAATCTAGAATTCTAAGGTAGTAGCTAAGAATGACTTAGTTCAGACAACACATTTCTCAATGGTGGTTTTAGAATTCTGCGGTGGAGTTTTTATACCACCGTTGAGAAATGTGTTGTCTGGTGGGAAAACTCCAGGCAGTGGTGGAGGGTTTTTTGGGAACCATTCCATACAGAATATCCACACTGTGCGGAGGAGAGTTCCTGCACAACCGTTGTGTTGTGTGTTGTGTGGAGGGCTCCGTGGAGTTTTCCGTTGCGTTGACTGGCTACAGAGTTCCTGGCAAGAATGGCGAAAGGAGCGAGTGACACTCTAGGAAGAGCCACCTGGATTGTGGTGGGGTTTTTTGCAGCAATGGCTAATGGGATACCATCAGAAGGACCGAGGGAGGAGAGAGGGTGGAGGAACTGTCAATCAAACATCACAATGAATTTTACAACTCCACAGTAGCCCACAGTCACACAACAGTGGAGTTAGAAAATGTTGTGTGGGGAGTACCTCCTAGAAACTCAACCGTTGAGTGGAGTTTTCATACTGCATTGACTAATGTGTTGTCTGAACTGAGCTAATATGTTGTGACCCAGGAAGCCCCCTGGTTTCAAATCTCTGCCATAAACCTGTTACATGACCTTTGGGGAGCCATTCTTTCTTGGCCCCCCACCCCCACTGCCCTATCTGCACTGCATTATAATCATACTAATCTACCTTGCAGAGTTGTTGTAAGGAGCTATATAAATTCTAAATAGCATTATTACCAAAGAAGCAGTACGTGCATCACCACCTTCCTTCCTAAAATTTTGAAATAAAGTTCCTTTTTTAATGCTAAGCATGATCAATAATCATTTTCACATTAATCCCTTGGCTTGCATTTTGCAAAGTACTTTATGGTCACTCTCATTTATCTGCACAGCAACCTTGTGAAGTAGTGACTTTATTTTTCTTCCCATTTAGCAGATGGCGCACTGATGCATTGAGCAAATGATCTCCTCCATGGGGTTCATGGCTGAGCAGGGATTTGAACCCTGATCCATCCAAGTCCAAGGCAACATACTAGCCACAAGGCTCTGTTAACAGTGCCATTGGGTCATTCCATTATTTTTGCTACTTAGCACTTCGTACGCTCTGCATTTTAGTAGTTAGTGCTTTGGGCTAGGCTTGATTCCAAGAATCTCTCTTGGCTGCTAGTTAGCCACCCCTGACCTAGTGTAAAGCCTTTCCAGAGTTTGAGTGTCAGGCATGTTTTCTTCCCAGGTTTCTTCTACCCCATCACCCAGGGTTTGTACAGCTGCACTCTTACAAAGTGTGTGACTGTTCAATTCCTCCCCCCCCCCCGAGCTGTTGTGCAAGTCATGCACAGCAGACTTGAAAAAGCCACACACCCAGTTATCTGTGGCAAATAAGAGTTGCCTCCAGGTGACTAGGCAGGAAACCTCTATAAAGTTAGCTCTCTCTTTTCTTTCATTATCAGAGGTTTATTGGTATGCTACCTTTCCCCAGTAAATGATGATTGATGCAGCTCACAACCATCTCAGAATAGCATGCAGTGAATAAAATAATACCAATAAAATAAAATAACATTTCAAAACAATTGACAAGTCATTCCAAAGCGCTTTGGCAAGATTTAAATAGCCCTTTCATCATTGTGCCATAAATATTGTTTATTATTCCATTTCAAATGTTTACATCAAAATTCACCATTTGAATTTCAAACCTTTAGTCTGATATCATTTTTGTTTGTTTGTTTCAATGATTTGTGCTTTTCTGATCATTGAAGGGATGTTTTCTGATTAGCTGAATTGAGTTAGAACGGAAGTTACAAAATGTTCTTGTAACTGAGATTCTGGCTCAATTCTGACGACATATTAGGCAACGGAGGGGTAAATAACGTACTGACCGTGCGTTAGGCAGGAGGAGCTTCACCGATGACATGCTGTAGTCAGCGCTGTTCGGCACCGGCAAATGCCCCAGCTGCTACGAACTTGCGGTGGCCATTTTGGTTGCAGCCTCTCCTCCCTGTGTCCTCCAGCCGTATCCCAGCAGGCACCGTGAGTTCTGCCGGCTGCATAGAGCGGCTGGGGGTTTTTGGCTGCTCTAGGCAGCAGAACTCTATTCTGAAACTGAATAGTCCACGGAGAGAGGGGGGGCTGAATTCAGACGGCATTTTAAACAATGGGGCTTCGGGCTAAACAACGTGCAAGCCTGTTGTTTCGCTCCGTTGTTTAAAGTGTCTGATTAACGTACTGTCAGTTGTGTGTGCGTTGTGTGTTTCCCTCCAAACGACACAATAAGCAACACAACTGACGATTGTTCCCCCCCTCCTCCGTTGCCTAATGTGTTGTCCGAATTGAGCCACTGTTTTAGCTTGATTGTGACTTATTGGACAGTATGAAATACTGGCTGCTGCTTGTTGATGGATTCTGTCAAATACCGACTGTTAACTAGTCAGATACTATCAAACGTTGACTACATGTCATCTCTCGAAATTGTGTCAAAAGTTGATTGCTGTCGGAACAATCTTTGGATTTTTATGATCTTTGGATGTCAAGTGTCAATATTTGGTGAGTACTCATCCGCCAAATATCCATAAACCAAAATGTTCAGAGAATATTTGCCACCAAAACTCACAAAGGGGGATTTCATTGCTAACTATTGATAAAATGAATTTGCCCCACAAAGGGAATTTGGGAGAGCAAATTCATTTCGTCTATAGTTCACAAAGATTTTGTGGGTGAATACTTCTTGTGTATGCCCACACACACGCCTGTGGTGGTTTATTTGTACAGTGAACAGCAAAGCTTTCTCATGCTGCCCGTGGTATCATCAAAGTTACAATCAGTGTACTGCCCTGTTAGGCAGGAACCACATTCTCTGCAAAAGCCTCATTAAGTCCCACTGGAGTAAGTGGTTTGAGGTTTACAGCCATAATTGAAGAAAACTGGCTATTGCAAAAACTCCTGAGACAATGGTATGAGTGCTGGCAACCCTTCGTCATAGATGAGTGTTTTTACTCAGTTCTTGAAACTGATAATGCTTATGGGAATGTGAGAAAAAAATATTTATTTGCAAAAGGAATCTATTTCACTGCTCCTTGCTCCTCTTGCCCAGATTCCCAAAGCGTCACTGTTTGTCTAGACAGAAAATACAAAGAAGCAGGTTGTGTCACTTCAATGCAGTGTCTGAACCTGCCTCTGAAATGTATTCAGGAGTAAAAATTATGCTAAATTAAATTAGTGTGACCTTACTTTGCATTTCGAAGCCACATTTGTCCGTCTCATAAAGCTTGGTGCATCCATCACCTTTCCCTGGGGGAAATTACAGAGAAAAATGGAATGAGGTCTCCTCTAATTGAAAAGTGACAATGATTAGGAAGCCAAATACAAAATGTGTTGGGTTTTTAAAACACACACACACACATAAATTAGACGTGAGCGGAAAGATAAATTCGTGTAGTTTATTTCTTTTTCCTCAAAGGGTTTTCATTGCACTGTGATCAAGTTTCTTGCACTGTTTTCATGGTAATATATTAACCTGATATTAGCTGTTGAGGGGTTCCTCTCCACTACATCTTTGACTAGTAGTCTGAATTAAAAGTTGATTAGTAGATTCAGCTCCTTGCATGTCTACCAGCTTTTGAATATATAGTTAATGAATATTAAATGCAAGAGAAGATGGCCCCAAACTCTAACTGTTGGTATCCCAATCTATCCTGGGTATAGGGAGAATGCAGTCCTCTCTGTATTTCTTTGATCTTGGAAGACAAAATAAATAGAACACCCATCAAGATTCTTCCCCTCTAGAAGGAAGTAGAAGGGTTCTTTGGGGGGGGGGGGGGAGATGGACACTAGTGATGCATAAGATGTTTATTGGTTACAAATAGTGAGTCCCAGCCTAACAATAATTACTTAACCACAGATAAATGCACAGTGGAGGAGATAAGATGAGGAGACAGAAACTTAATGATATAAGAACTCCAGGGTAATAGCTATAGGTTATGGGCATAATTCTCACTTGATATTAACACTTGGAGGGGTGGTCCCAACCCACCTAGCTTATCAAGGAGACACCATATATGATAGTGCTGAATGAATGGCGTCTTTTTGCACCGTAGGCTGATCTGTATTCCTTCTACCGAAAGGGAGATAATATAAGCAGTAAGGAAATTCTGTTTCTACAGGCACAAAAAATGGGTATCTCCCTGTACTTCAAAATCCTCAAGTGAGGCATTGCTGGGAATCCCTTCACTTATGGATAGTGGCACCAGCTCTTTAGAATTCCCCTTCCTAGGGAACTTAGAGAAAATCCCTTCCTTATATACTTCCCACTGTCAGCTGAAGACTGTACTCTTTGTTTAACAGGGATGTTTTTTGCATGAAGATAGCTTGCTTATTCGTGTTAAGGTGTATGGGTGTTTTGCAGAGCTCTTACCTTTAAAAACATGCACACCAGCTTCTAGAATTTTGTGCGTAGTTTTGGACCTTGACCGTAATTCATATGGGATAGGTGTGTGTATACGTACATGTGCATGCATGCATGCATACATGCACATGTATACATACATCAAGATAACAGGGTGGCAATGGTAGCTGTAGTAGTGAGAATCGCAAGTAATTCTGAAGGTCACTGAACCTATATCACCTGAAGATAACCATGATTCTTCCTAATGATGCTCACCTATTTTTTAACTCTTCTCCACTCTTATAAGGACTTAGCAATGCTCTTTTTTCCTTTGGGGTTTTATTTTATTTTATTTTGGTGGGCGGGGGGGAGGGGGAACCTGGAAATCTCAGATTCTCTCTTGAATGCTGAGTGGAACCCTATTTCGTGATAGAAATTGGAGGCATGGGGTCCCTGGTTTGGATCAGGCCACCACAGGGGAAGGAAGGTTAAAGCCCCCCCTTCCTGGAGCCCTAATCCAGATGGGGCTCCTTTACCTACTCAACAGTAAAAAGAAAGAAAGAAAGAAAGAAAGAAAGAAAGAAAGAAAGAAAGAAAGAAAGAAAGAAAAGGAGAATGTAGCTATATCTTTAAAGTAATGCCTGTTTTGGTTCTGAGTTCAGCTATGTACCAGATTACATGCTGGTGTATGCGTTGGTAAAATCAAAAACTTGCAGAATATTATTATCTGCATATCATGAACCCTGGTAATACTTTCTCTCAAGAATTCTAGGGCTGCCAACAGATTAAATACATTTTGGTTGATTAACAATCTTTCTCTTAATCGACTAATCCACCGATTACTACTTGTGATTCTCACTACTACAGCTATCATTGCCAGCCTCTTATCTTGGTAGTAATCCTGTTTTGCTATCTAATTTAATAACTTTTATGTTATATGCTAATGTTTAACACTCCAGAAATTATTTAGCAGTGCAACTCTTATCTATCTATCTATCTATCTATCCATCCATCACATTGCTTCCCTGCTCTTCTGCTCTAAAAGAGCTTCCAGACCGGTTAACCATTAAAAACAGCAATTTAAAACAACAATAATAATCCCATTCAATCAATAAAACAACGGAACATTACAGAAAATTAATAACAGCAACAGTGTTAAAATCACTGTAAGGACCATAGCAACGAGATTAAACAACATCAAACTGTCTAAAAGGCCTGGACAAATTTAAAACAACAACACCTGGTGCCAAAATAATATAATTTGGCATCAGATGAGCCTCTGCAGGGAAGAAAGTTCCAGAACAGGTCACCACCACTACAAAGTCCCTGTCTCAGGTCACTGTCCACTTTGCTTTGGATGGTGGTGGGCTCCAAAGAAGAGCTTCAGAAGACTCTCAGGGTCTAGCAAAAAATAAACAAGAAAACCCAGATATATGCAGTTCCCCTTCCCCCCCCAGTGGAGAAATGTATATTCTTAATTCAAATCGTGGGTATCACCTGCTGCTGGACCCCATGTACACCGCTGTTAGTGTAAAACACGGGTGCCTATTTTCATCTGGCCCATGTTCTTCTTACTATTACTTATGCTGACAAATGTTTGGAAGTCATGTACCGTATTCCACCGAATGTAAGACGCCATCGATTGTAAGACGCACCTAAATTTCAGGGGCACCAACGGGGAAAAAGCTTTGCGGCGATTGTAAGACGCACCTTAATTTCAGCACCCTTTCCCTCCTCCCCACTCACCTCTATCGCCGTCGCCATCCTCGCCGCTGCCACCGCCGCTCCACACCACCGCCAGCATTTGCCTCGGCCTGGCAAAGTGTCATTCCCAGTAACGAGGTGAGCGCTGCCAGCGGCGCAGAGCAGCTGTGGTGGCAGAAGCGAGGATGGACGACGGCAATGGAAGGGGGGGAGGGTCAGGGCCCCACAAGTCCCCCCTCCCCTCTTACCTTGATCGCTGCCGCCTCGGCCTGGGAAGGCATCGTTACTGGGTTCCCAGTAACGACGCCTTGCCAGGCTGAGGGGAGCATTGCCAGCGGCGCGGAGCGGCGGCGGCGAGGACAGGCAATGGCGATGGAGGGGAGTGGGGAGTGGGAAGGTTAGGGCCCCGCAAGTCCCCCCTCCCCACTCACCTTGATCTCGCAAGATCGTGGCCTCCATCCCAGTACAGAAGCCTTCCCAGGCCGAGGCAGCAGCGATCAAGGTGAGTGGGGAGGGGGACTTCCGACTGGCCTTGTGGGGTCTCTCGGGACCCGCTAGGGCAAGTCGCGGGGGGGCAGAGCCCTAGTGCTGTCTGCAAAACGCGAGAGAAATCCCACGATTGCAAGACGCCATCGATTCTAAGATGCACCCCGTTTTTACAGATGTAAACATGGGGGGGGAGTGTGTCTTAGAATCGATAACATATGGTAATCTGAAATATCTGGGAATATCCCACCAAAACAAGGGATGCTCCCCCCACCCAATAGAGGGGCTCTATCTTCTTTTTTCCCTTTTCTTTTTGCGTTCTCAAAAAGACAGCCAAGGCGATGTAAAAATCGAGCACTCGGCGTTACAAATGTAATAAAACGAACGAACTAAATAGACACTTTGCATGAGGGAAAGAGAATGCCTGATCCTGCTTCTGCCGTCAGATTCTGCAAATCCTAACATTCTGAAAGGGTACTTGTTCCTCCAATATGCAGGCTGCTGCTGCCTTCAGCCCTATATATATATATATATATATATATATATACATACATACATACATATATATATATATATATATATATACATCCACACACACACACTCTTATCCCACAGATAAGAGCCTGTGGGAACCCCTCTCCCTGCCCTTGAAGAGAAGCACTCGTAAAATCGGGCTGGTTCAGAGGGGTGAGGGGAAGGCAACCGATTCCATGGGCTTCTCTGTGAACTTATCCCGCCCCCCTGTGACTCTCCCATCAGGCAGAAGGTACTGAGTGGCCTCCACAGTGCGTGATGTGACTGCCAAAAGCTGCGCCTGGACTCCACCCTTGAAGTCCCCTCGTCTGTCTGCCCGAGCGCTTAAAGCTGTCTAGGGCTCAGCCAACCGTGCCCAGGGTGAAAGCGGTTAACACAAGGACAAGGGGATTGTTCCCCAGTTGGGTGCCTGTTACCTTTAACCCCTCATGGCTGCAACCAAACAAAAGGACCCAACACGTCATGCTTTCGGAGGCCTCTCGTCCTTTCTCGGCTATGTGGGGAGGCCTCCTTACAAAGGGAGCCCTTGAATGTGTGCCCCCCCTCCTCCCTCTTAGAGGGCTAAACATTCAAATGAGGCAGACGGCCCTGTTGTGACTGGCCTTTGTTGTTTCCCCCACCTCTTCGAACCTTGACGCCACTTGCGCCACGTTTTGGGGACATGTATCTCATTACGGCACAAAGGCAAGCAATGCCTCTTTCCACCCCCCACCCCAGTTTTGGAGGCGATTTCAAGGCCTCTGTTTATTTACAGGCTCTCTGGACAATCCCCTGTGAGAGGCTGTGGCATGGATGGAGATGTTGGGAACAATATGAGCCACTATATGATACTTGCTGAATGGAGAATAGGGCTCTCGCTTAATGCATGGAAAGCCAGCGAGGGAAGGAAGCAGCAGGGGAGAGTTTTATGCTGTTGCTGAGTAAAATCTCTGTCCTTCAGCCCCGTTGCAAAGTTGGTTCCAGTGAGGCCCTCGCTGGTGTTGAGAGATGGCGAAGACGTTGAGGAAAAGAATAGGCTCAGTTTATGTGTGGATCATCAAGGCTGTGCTGATTGGGGTAGGGGTACACCCCGGGTGTCAGCCCAATATTGGGAAACAGTGGTGTGTGGAAGGAACGGAAACCAAGAAATAAGAGAACATGATATGGGCAAAATTGTTAGCCGTTTCCAATATAGTGTTTCTTTTCTTTAAGTAATCTGTCTCTAAGGTGTGTTGTAGGTTTTCTGAGTTCATCTATCTTGGCCGAGGGTGACGTTATCAGTTACAGGTGAATCATGGCTGCAACCCTTCTGGGACAGCTAGGGATGTGGCCACCAACAGCTATGCTTTATTTAACCTCCAGGACTGATTGTTATAGTATGTTCTATGTGGGGCTGCCCTTGAAGACTGGTCCAAACTCAGTGGACTGGCAGGGGTGGGTCGGCAGGGACTTGTAGCCCGCTCCTTCAGCAACTGCTTTTGTGTAAATAAGTTTTAAGGTTGCAGTCCTGGGCAGGATCTACACTACTGCTTTATAACAGTTTATAATGGTATTGATAACTGGCGGGGCCCAGGACACATTCCATATGTTGTTTTTAAAACGCTTTCAAAGTGTTATATCCTACTTGGTGTAGATCTGGCCCTGCACACAGCTAGGCTGCTTAAATCAATGGACTAAGTGCACCATTGCAGCTCAAAGGCTTTCTAGTTGTATTTTTCGGCCAGCCGTTCCCCCACCCCCAAAGAAGTTGTTTTATGGTATGTTTTATTGCTAGAATTTGTTATGGGAAATCATGATTTTTATGTGGTTGCTGCTTTGTTGTTTTCATTGTAAGCTGCTATGAGATACTTGTCACTATAAAAAGCAAGGTATTAAATTATGTAAATAAAAATTAACTTATTATTATTAGCTATACCCTTTATAAAAATAAAAAAAATCAGCTGACAAGTCAGATCAGAGAATTTGTTACGTTGAACCCAAATCAATTAATTCAAAGTTAAGCAAGCAAATAAAAGTTTTTATAAGGATATGGTTTAGAATTACTGAAATTATTTGGGGCACCTTTGGGAAGAAATGTTGGAAATTTAATACTGAGGGGAGCAGCGGAAGGCACAAACAGTGGTTGGCACAGGAGCTGCTACTTAGCAGGTTGTGATCTAAAGTAACCGGCGGAGCTGGGGTGTCTGTTTGGCATTTCATTTGCTTTCATTGGACTTAACTATTCTTCGATGCCAGAAGGAAATCTCACCATTAAGTGTATCCTTCTCTCTCCCACTTTTTTCTTTTTCTTTTGACCCAGTCAGCACTCACTGATCGATTTTTTAAAAAAAAACCTGCGGGGACATAGTCCTTTTTGTTCTAGAGGCTTGCTTGTTTTTTGACTAAAAAAACCATGGTGGCTGAGAGCAGATTTTGCAATGGTTTCCATGGCTGCTTCTCTTTGAACATAGTTTGGATAAAAATAGTTAGCAATGGTGCTCAATGTCTTCCTTTAAGTGTTTCTTAACCCCCCCCCCCATGTCATTTTCTTTCAATTTTCTTTTAAAGAAAAAAAAATCACACCCAGGAGGACTAGCGTTCCCTCTGATTCCTGCGCCTTGACTACTGACTCCAGTGCCTCAGTGGCTTGAGAAGAGCACTCTGCACATGTTCATGTGTCCCAGAACATGGATGAAACAACCCTCATAATAATTTTAAATGAGAGTTTTTAGTTCTAAGGCTTTATGTCAGTGTACAAATTCTGGAGGCAGATGGGGGGGGGGGGGGAAGAGAGGGAGTCCCCAGGTTAAATCCACAACCCCTTTTTGCCTGATGCTCCCTGCAATTTCAGCCAACTCTAACCTGATATAGGGTGACCATTTGGAAAGGAGGACAGGGTTCCTATATCTTTAACAGTTGTATAGAAAAGGGAATTTCAGCAGGTGTTATTTGTATGCATGCAGCACCTGGTGAAATTCCCTCTTCATCACAACAGTTAAAGTTGCAGGCACTATGCTAGAGTGACCAGATACAAAAGAAGGCAGGGCCCCTGCAGCTTTAACTGTTGTGATGAAGAGGGAATTTCACCAGGTGCTGCATGCCTACAAATGACACCTGCTGAAATTCCCTTTTCTATACAACTGTTAAAAATACAAGAGCCCTGTCCTCCTTTTCATATGGTCACCCTACTCTGATACCTTTCTAAGAACAGTAGCTAAGGGGGCCTGCCCCAGAAGGTAAAGGGGCCAAGGTGTTTCTGCCTTCCCCACCCTGAAATACACATAAGTCAAGCACTACTTCACACCAGCTTTCCAAACAGGTTCCAGAGCCAGGAAACCATAAACTCTATTGTTCAGTTAGCTAGGCTAATGACCTGCCTGCATAAACTTAGCTGGAAGGTATGTGACATTCCCTTTGATTAAACATAAGAAAAGAATGGGCTAGAATCTACCTATTACATATTCAGGCTATCTCCAACCATTGGGGTAAGGAGTGATGTCACAGACTGTTCACTACATGCTAAATGCAGGAGGGTGAAGTGTCATTTGCTAAACTCTGATCATCAATGCAGCCACTGTGAGGAATCCGACTGAGAGGCAAAAACCTCACACAGGGCCTGGGGTTGGGGTGGGGACAGAATACACATTGTGCTGTTTGTTGGTGGGACAGAAAGATCGATAAGGCTGAATTTCACCCACAGCTTAAAATAGCCAGGCAGTTCTCTTCCTTCGGGCAGAGGATATCCTCCAGCAGAATAGTGCTGGGAAAGTTGCTGGCAGGGCCTGTCCCATGAAGACATTCACCCTGCAGGGCACCCACTGCCATGTGCCATTCTGCTACCCTATATGTGAAGGATCTGTGTCGCATGTATCCCTTAGTGGCTGTGTAATTGCGACAGCCTGCAGTCGATGGTTGTCTACCAATGCAAGATTGGGACCAAGCGGCTGTTTCACGTGTCTGGTTTGTTGCTGTTTTCCTTTTAAAATAGTCAGCAGGAGGACAACGATCAGGATTGGTACTGCGGGGATGGGCATTAATCATCCACCCCAGCTGGCAGCTTCCTTCCCATCCCAGACAGCAGCCAGAGGGAATGTTTGATGGGCTGCAATGAGAACGGAAAAGGTTAATCCTCCACCCCAGGGCCAGAAGGAAGGTTAGACACAGCTGCTGAGGGCCCGTTCCCAGCCGAGGCCCACTGACAAGTGTCCTCTGGCCTGGACTTCTCCTCTCCACCCTTATAACCTGATTGTTGCCTCTTGCTCTGGCCCAGGCAGTGGCGGTGGTGATGAGAAGGGAAGCAGTAGAAGCCACGGCCTGCTCCCTTCCTGGCTCTCTGCCCGTAGCATCAATGAGAAAGGGACAAGAAGCAGTAGCAGCTGGTGACGATGGCAGTGAGAAGGCAGACTCGCTGAGGGAGGGGGGGTCCATTGAGGGTGTCTTGCCCAAGAGCCCTCAAAAACCTGCAACTGGTTCTCCTCCTCCCCATCATCCCAATTAAAAGGGGTGGGGAATAGACATGCAAGGGCAAACTACCCACTTAGTGCAATGTGCAATTTGGGCCTCGCTCGCCTCTGTTTTCTACGGCTGAGCCCCATCTCCGATAAAGCCTTGGCCCCATTTCTTCTCTACAGAGTTCCTGACTCAGGCACATAGAGCCTGGGAGGAAAAGGCCTACTTTCCTCTCACCTTCCTGCCTGAAGCACAGGTGAGCATCTGTGTCTTTCGCAGCGTTAATCCCTTGGCCCACGGACAGGAAGGAGAACGTTGGCAGGGCCGCATCAGTGGCGTCTGCTTAGAGAATGCATCTCCCTGGGCTTCAGCTGCCTGGGAATAATCGTATCTAGCCGACGACGGTGTTGTTGTGTCTCTGGGATCACATTCTGTCCTTCTAAAACCTCGCCGCAGCCCAAGCAAGCGTGGGGAACGGTATCAACCCGTGGAGTCCTCCCTGCCTTCTCCCTTTCTCTCTCTCTTCTCAAACTCAGCCGAAGTTTAACTAGTAGCCTGTAGTTGCTTGTTCTTGTTTGCTTGGCGGCTTGGGTTGCATTTCCTCCTCTTTCCTCTACCCCCCCACCCCACCCCACCCGCCCCGCTTCTTTCGCAATACACTTTTGTGCCAACTGAAGCCATTCAAGCTGCCACTGCCAGCTGGCTGAACAGAGCCCTGAATTAAATTACGTCTGGAAGTCTGGTATGTGGATGCCGCTGGGAATGGTTTGGAATCGGTGTAGGTTAAGAAAAGCCTGTGCTTTTCCAACGGAAGGGCAAGGCTTCGGCGTTGTTGTTGTTTATATCAGCTGTGTGCCAGTCAGTGGATCTGGCTTGGGGACGGCTGAAATCTGGAGGAATCTCTTGCAGTTTGGGATGGCGTGGGGTGGGGTGGGGGCCCAAGGCTAAGGTGCACATTTTGAACGTTTTGCGGGCTTGGCAAACGTTTCCCTGAGCGATAGTTTTAAAATGCTGTGGATTTAATAAAGCTGCAAGCATTAAGCAGTTCAAGGCTCATCTTGGATTATTATTATTATTATTATTATTATTTGATGTGGGGAGGTGATTTTTAGCCTCCCCACCCCCCACCCCGGTGTGTTACTGTACTAGAGAAGAGTACACTTTTGTTCACTTACAGATATCTCACGCTTCCTTTTAACATCACTCCACCCCAAAGAAAGCAACTACCGTCAGTGGAGGCTGCTGGCTCCGATGTTGTCAGTGGGGTGGTGAATCTGCTCTGGGTTTCAGTCAGAACCGGTCAGAACTCTAGAGGAGCTATAGCTCCTTCAGAGTTCTGACTGAAACCCGGCCCACTGACATCGGAGCCACCAGCCTCCACTGCCTATCTTTAGGTTCTGGTAGTATGCACATTTCATGAAATGTAATCAATCTGGGAAAAGACACATGATCAGTACTGCCATCCAGATTTTGGACAACTCTTTGGCTAGATGTTCTCAGTGTGAAAAGAAGGGAGAAAAGAAGAGATGCAAAGGATTTATTGATACAAAGCCCGACGCATTTCGGCCTGTGTCCTTTCCAAGGCCTTCTTCAAGGGGTTGTCAGAAGATGTCCGTAGATTTTCCTCTAACAATAGACTACATCCTCTGATAATCGTTGGCTGACGACATAGTCTATCGTTAGAAGAAAATCTGCAGACATCTTCTGACAACCCTTTGAAGAAGGCCTTGGAAAGGACACTGGCTGAAATGCGTCAGGCTTTGTATCAATAAATCCTTTGCATCCTGAGAACCTGTTTCTCCCTTCTTTTCACCTAGATGTCCTCAGTGGCTTTTCCTCCCTGAGTGGTGCCACTTCCTCCTCCGCCTCACTGGTATCACCATTGCTCATTCACTTGTCCTTCTGCCCAGAGGGAGAAGGCAAGATGAGCTGAATGCACTCTTCTTTTTCCTTTCTTCTGTCATTGCTTGCTTGCTCAACATGCAGCAACAGCAGAAAAGGTGGCGCAGCAGGACCAGGAGCCTTTCAGGGTCAGCGGTGGCTCCCCTGCTGGGGTGTGGGGTGTAAGCTTCATCAGATGCCCAGCAGTGCCAACCTTTGGCACCAACACTGCAGCTGACGGCTGAACTAACACTTCTTTAATTGGTGCTTAGTCGTACTTTGTTGTGCTTGGAAATAAACTAGCTAGCCCAGCACTTAGAATTGTTTCTTACTAGTCCAGTTGGAACATGTCTAGGAGGGCTGCCAGTGGAGGCCTGCACTTCTTCCTGACCTGCCTTAATTTGCCCCCTGTTTGGGCCAAAGGACAGAGTGGCACATGGCCATCAGTGCAACCCAGTAAGCTGTGTGGCTCCTTCTCTTGTTTTGACTATCAATCCTGCAAGGCCTTCCATTCACATTTGCTCCAACGGAGCCAGCCTCCTCCAAAGCCTTGCTTATGATGGATTCAGACAATAAATTTCCTTCTATTGAAATTGATTACACATATTGGCAGTCATAAAGCTTTGCAAGTCCAGTTTGGCTGGACCCATCGAGTCCTGGATCGTCTGTAGAGCTCTAACAAAGCCATCTACTGTGCTGACACCATGCATTCTGCAACCTAGAGTCCTTGTAGCTTTATCTGAAGTAAAGTTAGTGTCTGTTGAAGCCATTGTGCATTTTGCCCCTCCAGGCAACCTTGCATCATTAGATTCCCATTACTTATTCACTGCAAAGCACATTATGAGTTGCGGGAGGAGGAGAGACTGACTTATTAATCTACTGATTTGGAGAGTTCAGTTGATATCTCTTGGGCATTGCTTTTATTGTGGCATATTTACTTTTAGCTGTTGACAAATTATTTATACTTGAGGAATGACTGATCCAAAACCTGGCTGACTAAATTTTCTTGGAGCAGGGTTGTTACCAGGTTAGTTTTAACCTGGCCTGCCTTTGATTTGCATCCTGTTCTCATTTTGAAGTTCGGTTTCTGTTTTAGGCAATGCAAGGATTCTTACACCCATGTTTTGGTTGAGAAAGATGGATGTTCTACCTCTCTTACTTTGAAGGATTCAGCTAACTTATAGGCCTTTTTGTCCTTGGTGTTATACCTTCCTTCCTTTGTACTGTGTCTTTGTTCCTTTAAGTCAAGGGTGGGGAATCTGTGATCCTCCAGATGTTTTGGCTTATATCTCCCATTAACTCCAGCCATCATGGCCAATAGTAAAGGATGATGGGAGTTGTAGGCCAAAACATCTGGATGGCCACAAGTTGCCCAGGCCTGTAATAGACTCCCAGACATTCTGTGGGTTTGGGAATTTTGAATCCACCATGGCAGCTGTAGTTCTTCACCTGCTTTGTGACACAAAGCACCTTTTATAGGGTTTTATTTCTTTGGTGCCTTTTCATATTTTTGAACCTCTCAAAATACATTGTCTTCTCTTCTCTCTCTCTCTCTCTCTTTTGTAGCGGAGTTGGAGTTTGTACAGATAATCATAATCGTGGTGGTAATGATGGTTATGGTGGTTGTCATCACGTGTCTACTGAATCACTACAAACTCTCTGCACGTTCCTTCATCAATCGGCACAGCCAAGGGCGGAGGAGAGAGGAAAACCTATCGTCAGTAAGTAGGATGTGTTACCTGTAACCCTTTCCTTGCTCCCTTACCTAGTTCAAATTGCTTGTTGTATATGCATTGCCCACCAGCTGATCTAGTTAGAACACATTCCCTTTGGAGTCACGAGTGGTCCCTGTTCTCTGCATTCAGGAAGGGGGTCAAGATGCATCCATCTTTCACTTGGCTCTTTAAATTGTTATTTTTTAAAAAAAAAATTAGTCTGCTTTTGCTAGTGGGCAGTATCCAATGCAGCATTGTGCTAATGTAATTGACCTCTAGCACAAAGCCAATGGTGTTTGCTGGAACAATGGGTTTTCTGGGGAAACCCGTCACCTGCCATGCCAGTAAACACTACTGGCTTTGCACCAGAGCTCGCTTGCACTAGCACAACATCATTTACACTAGTTCTAGGGCTGAAGTGGATACTCCCCTGTGGCTCTTATTGTCTGAATGTTTACAAAACTGTCTTGGTTGGCCTCAGAAAGGCAGCATAGAAATATGTTAGGTAGATGGATAGGTAGATGCTTTTGAAACATTAAAGGAAATGACAGATTTTTAAACCTGGGAGTGGTCCATTTGCAAACAGGTGTGAACAGATACGTTGCAAATGTCTCCTATTTCCATTAATGTAAGAAAGGGGTGGCCAAACTGTGGCATCAGGGCCACATATGGCAGTGGCAGTGCTAGGCAGGAGCAGGAGCAGACATGGGCCTGGCTATCGCCTAGCATCAGGCCTGCGGTCTTCTCTGCCTCTCCTGTGTTGCACTGCTGGACTCTCCCATGATGCACTGCTGCCTGCTTCCCAGTTCAGTAAGCTAGAGTAGTGACAGGCAATGGGTGGTCCTCCAGATTTTGCTGGACTGCAATTCCCATCAGCCCAACGTAGCCAATGCTGAGGGTTGATGGGAATGTAGCCCAGCAACACTGAGAGGGCCACAAGTAACCCACTGCTTAGGGTGACCATATGAAAAGGAGGACAGGGCTCCTGTATCTTCAACAGTTGCATAGAAAAGGGGATTTCAGCAGGTGCCATGTGTATGCATGCAGCACCTGGTGAAATTCCCTCTTCATCACAGCTGTTAAAGCTGCAGAAGTATAGCTTGAGTGACCAGATACAAAAGAGGGCAGGGCTCCTGCAGCTTTATCTGTTGTGATAAAGAGGGAATTTTATCAGGTGCTGCATGCATACAAATGAGACACCTGCTGAAATTCCCTTTTCTATACAACTGTTAAAGATACAGGAGCCCTGTTCTACTTTTCATGTGGTCACCCTACCGTTGCTGGACTAGATGCCAAACCCCATTATGGCACCAGAAGCTTGTTGTGCAATGTACACTAAAGCAGCACTATGCTGGCTTGTTTCACACATCTTTCCCCAATGTCTTGATTGATTGATTGATTGAGTTTGAGTATGGGTATTTTTATCCCACCATTCTATATAAGATGCCAAAGACAGGTAACAAAATCAAAAACAACTGAAATAACGGTATATTATTTTAAATGACAATTTAGAAGACTGCCTGGCAGTATTGTTACTACTATTTTTTTTAAAAAAAATCAAGTAAGTAGACGTAGCAACATGGCCTGCGAATGCTGCGAATGATAGGCCATTGAGGGCTCTACAAAACATCACATGAAAAGATACCTGCAATGGTCTTGCTCTCTACACACACACCAACTATGCCCTCCAGAGCAGGTTGGGGATGTACAGAGGGCTGCAACGGGAAGGGAAATCCATTCCACCAGGGTTTTTCTTTTCGTTGGCAGATGGATAATATTGGACACAACCCTCATTGCCTCTGCAATAAGAGGTATATAAAATATTGGTGTAGGTTTCCTGGATCTCAGCCTCACAGAATCATAGAATAGTAGAGCTGGAAGGGGCCTATAAGGCCATCGAGTCCAACCCCCTGCTAAATGCAGGAATCCACGTTACAGCATATCTGAGAGATGGCTGTCCAACTGCATCTTGAAGGCCTCTAGTGTGGGAGAGCCCACGACCTCCCTAGGTAATTGGTTCCACTGTCGTACCACTCTAACAGTCAAGAAGTTTTTCCTGATGTCCAGCCGGAACAGCCTCAGGGATGATTGAGAAGATATCCTCTTTTCAGTAACAGCAGCCATCTTATTTTAAACATGCTCCAGCCATGCAAACTAATAAACTCCACTGTTAAAAGTAGGTAACACTGTCAGCGTGCATGATTTATGGGCATCCCAAAATTGGCTCTTTCCCAATACCTGCGTTCCGATTGCATGGACAGATGACTGGGTGTGGACCTGATGTTGAAGCTTAACTGCCTGCCTGCTGTGTCTCTTTGGCTAGCAGAACATGCTGTTACCTTTGGAATTATTTTGTGAGGCTGAATCCTATGAGTTTTCCACCTGCATTCTTAGCTTGGCTAGAAAAAAAAGTGAACCACTGTATGTGGAAAAATCCACACAACTGGGCCCACCCATGTGGATGTAGTATTCATATGCATACTACATCCACTTGCCGTCCCACCAGTGGGGAGCTCCTCTGGCAAGCCAGCACCAGCACCCATCATCCTTAGGCAGCTAGTGATGCCTGTCTTGGGAGGCCTACTGCCATTTAAATTTCCCACAATGCACAGTTCCCACAATGCCCTGGAACAGCGCTATCTCAGGGCCATCGTTGGGAATTCTGGAGGTAGCACATACCTATCAGGACTAGTAGCCGTTGATAGCCTTCTCCACCAGGAATTTATCCAACCCCCTGTTAAAGCCATCCAAATTGGTGGCCATCATTACATCTATGGACAAAAATGTCTCTCTTCACCGTTTGGTTTTCCTGATAAGAACATAAGAAGAGCCTTGCTAGATCAGATGAAGGGTTCATCTAGTCCAGCACTCTGTTCACACAGAGACCAATCAGCTGTTGACCAGGAACCCACAAGCAGGACACAGGTGCAGCAACACCCTCCCACCCATGTTCCCCAGCAACTGGGGTACATAGGCTTACTGCCTCTACTACTGGAGGTAGCCCATAGCTGTCAGGACTCCTCCAGGAGTTTATCTAACTCCCTCCTGCTACCAAGTGAGCCCTGAGCTCTACAACATAGAATGGGGCTCACAAGAGGACAGTTTGATTATTATTATTATTATTATTATTATTATTATTATTATTATTTCTTACCCGCCTCTCCCTTTGGATCGAGCTCTCTCAGACCTGCCGTTGGCTCTGATCACCACCACCCTGTGGCATGCAGGTGAAGGGAGGCCTTAGAGTTCCAGGAAACCCATGTAATCCACTTGCAAGACTGAGTAACAACAGGGGGGTTAAAGGAGTCAGAAATCCATATTACGTGATGTCTCGAGTATGCAGCCAGGAGTAACTAGGGCCAAAAAGAGTCATCCTTTTGAAGCCTCATAGTCTAGCCTGAACATGCAGCACATTGAGGTGGTAGAGTCTGGAGGCGATTGTTGTGGCCTTTTTTTACATCAAACTGCAGGTGGGGGTGGCCATGTCTGAAAGGTCCCTCACATACGATGACCCCCTGCAAGAAGAAAACAAATGCATCAGGGGAAAAGCATTCTAGTCCATCCTTCACCCAGCTGTGCAGGGAGATTCTTATTTATCTACTTATTTCATAGTGGAGTATCCAAACAGGATATTTCCCCCTCTTCCCATCCACCTGTAATGGTAAAATCCATTCTACTAGTAGTCTGCTACCTCAACTCTACTTTACGAGCAGATCTCTAGATATAGACAGTCGAGGCCGGTGGCGCCAATGTCACAGTGGAGCAGTGAATTCACTCCAGGTCTCAGTTGGAACCAGTCAGAACTCCAAAGGAGCTATCAAAGGCGCAGAGCAGATTCACCAGCATTGGAGCCTCCAGCTGCCACTGGATCTACGACCCCTGTCATTACTGCTCTTTTCTATTCAAAATCGCTCCTTAAGAGTTCTGAGTAGTTCCCACTGAAACCTGAAGCGGATTCACTGTCTCGCTGACATCGGAGCTGCCAGGCTCCACTGGCTATAGAGTGTAATGCTGAAGGACTTTATATGTCATGTGTTACTCTGAAGAGCAAAAGCTTCACGGTTTAAAAGAAATAATAAAAAAAATTATGTCTTAGTTGCAGTCTACCAATTGCCAGTATGTAACGACTAATTTGTGGTTATGCTGGGTGAATTCTTATAAAGGGCAGCAAAGCTCCCTCTAGTGTGTGAAGCCAAGAGCACACGGCATTCAAGCCAATGCATTGGGAATCATAGGTTGGTTAGAGTTGGAGGGATCTTGTAGGGCATCCAAATCCCTGCTGGGTGTAGGAAATCCAAAGCTAGAGCATCTCCATGCAAAGGCTATCTATGCTTCAAGAACTCCAGCGAGGGAGAGCCCACCAACCCCTAAGTGATTGGTCCATTGTTGAACTGCTCTTCTTTTACTATTCATCTGAAATCTCCCCTCCTGTAACCTAAGCCAGTTCGATCTAGCCTTGTCCCTCTTCTGTGTGTGACAGTCTTTTGTGTATTTGAGGAGTGCCCGTTGTATCCCCACCTCCCTCTTTGCAGATGGATCGCTATTTTGCAATTGAAAGTGCTGGCAAGGAAGGTGGGGGAAACGATCCAGTTTGAGCCCATCATGGATGGGGGAAGGATTGAAGCTCCCACCCCCATGCTAGGGACCTGATCTGGATCAGGATCCCTGTGCTTACTCTAGGCTGACCAGATAAAATCCAGGTCAGGGCTCATGTAACTTTAACAGTTGTAGAGAAAAGGGAATTTCAGCCAGTGTCATTTGTATGCAATTAGTTCCTGGTGATATTCCCTCTTCATCACAACAGTTAAAGTTGCAGGCACTATACTAGAGTGACCATATACAAAAGAAGGCAGGGCCCCTGCAACTTTAACTGTTGTGATGAAGAGGGAATTTCACCAGGAACTAATTGCATACAAATGACACTGGCTGAAATTCCCTTGTCTCTACAACTGTTAAAGTTACATGAGCCCTGACCTGGATTTTATCTGGTCACCCTAGCTTACTCCAGAGTTAAAATGAAAACAAAAATAGAGGACACGGTTGCTAGCTACACCTTGAATGTCTTTTTTGGCCCTCAGTCCTCTCTTCTCCAGCCTATGTTCCTTCATCATCTCCATACCATTGACAATCTTCATTGACCTCTTCTGAACCCGTTCTGAATTGTTTGTGTCCTTCTTAAAGTTCGTACCCAGAACTGGATACAGCACTCCAGTTAATATTTGATTAGTGCAGAGTAAAGTGGAACTATTCCTTCTTGGGACTTGGAAGCTACAGTCCTATTTCTGGGCTGCTTCAGGCACTGCTTTTTCATTGGCTTTAAGTGGGCACCTAAAAATGTTCAAATACACTTGTTCAAATATCGTTCAAATACACTTGTCAGGGAACTGTGGTTGGCTGCAACGCCCTCTTGAGCAACCCTTGGTAGCAAACTAGTGTAATATGTGACATGCCCCTCTGAACAAAAGATCTCCTACCTAAAATTTTGGAGAGTTGTTACTAGTCAGAGTAGACCAGGGGTAGGCAATCCAGTGCACTCCACATGTTTTGGACTGCAACTTCCATCATCCCCTGTCCATAGGGACATATGCTGGCTAGGGGCTGATGGCAGCTATTACCCAAACCATCTGGAGGATTTGTCCCTGGACAGAAGCAAATGAGTCAATGGCTCCCTTTGTAAGGCAGCTTCACATGACTAGTTGGATGCGCTTTCTCTCAAGACACATGTGCTTCGCTCAGCCTCTGACGTTTTTACACCTTGCAAAGTGGTGGGAGTTTGCACAACATTGTCTACTAAAAGAAAGGTGGGAGCAGGCTCTGTTGGATGTGATATGATTTGCCTCTCCACTGGGTAATGAATGCGATGGCAGGCTGAAAATTATATTTCAGGGCATGTGTTGTAGTGCAGGCTGGCTTGGCTCAGTAGGATAACACCAAGAAGGGACACTTGGGCGGGAGCCTTTTATGCAGGCCGTATAACATTTAGGAGGCATTTTGAAGAAGGATGAACTAGCTCTCCTGGGTTTTGTTGATGGTATGAATCCTCCATCCAGGACAGCATACTCACTTAGCATTGTTTCCATTTTTGTGCCTTTCACGGCTTTGTAGCAGGCAGAAATTTAACGACTGTATTTCCATGTCAGAAAAAAAAAATGTAAGCAAAATTTCTACCTGTCTTGGAACAGATCCTCCTATGATCACCCAATGCATCTTAGAAGCCCTGCTATGTAATATGGCTACAGTTTAATCACTCTTTTTTTTCTTTTCTTTTTTTTAGCATTGTCAGTGGTAGGGAGAGGAAGCCAGAGAGCGTTCTAACCTTGTTCTAACCTGTATGGAATCACCAGCCAGTCTTAGAGTTTTTATCTTTTAGGCTGTATTTTTTTAATCCTTTTTTAAATCATCCTGAATATTGTTTGTTTATCTGCAGCTGGGATCCTCAGTGGTGCCCATGGACGCCCATACATTCATGGAGGCCTCTTTTGGTATCCACCAGGCTCCCTGCCTCTCCCGATTTTTATTCCATTAAGGATTTTTTAAATTAATCTGAGTGGTGGCATGCTGCAAGCAAAGGGCTACCTTCCCTTGGCATCTTCATTAGGGCTCCAAAGGGTGGTTTTGTGTTATGGAGCTCAGATGCCACCTCTGCCATGTTCTCAGTTTCTTGACCAAGTTACTTGAGCCTCATCAGTTTGCTGTCTGTGAAATGGGTGCTAGAGCAGAAAACTGTGGGTTCAAAGAATGGTTTTGTGTTTTGGAGCTCAGAACCCCACCTCTGCCTTGTATGTAAGTTCTTGGACAAGTTAGTTTTCTTCTCATCTCGTCAGTTTGCCTTCTGGGAAATGAGTGTTTCGTAACTGGCCATGCCCGCCATTTTATGAATTGTTGAACCCTCCTCCCATGGCAGCCATTTTGTGAAAACACCCACAATGCATTCTCAAAATTCCAAATGTTTCCACTGACCAAAAGATTTTAGGTCTACAGAAAGGTGACTTAATATATTTGTTGTTTAGAATTATTTATTACTATTTTTAATAAAATAAATAAGCCAGGGCATTCAAGCAATTGCATTGAATAGCAGACCCAGGAGTGCCATTTCTCTGTCTCAATGTAATTTTATTTAATAGATGTTATTAAATTGCATTTCATAAATTAGGAGAGGAAGCATTGTTTTGACCTTTTGCTTCAGCTGTGAAAACTGTAATGCTGGCTCTGGAAACTTTAATCTGGATGAATGCATCCAGAATAAAAATAATGCAGCTTTGTTCTATGCAGAGGAGGCATAGAGGGAATGTCGTAGGGAAAATAGACGTTCCAAAGCTCCAGCTTTTCAACCGCATGGCAACCTCCATCCACTTCTTTTCCCACACTAGAGTATTCAACCTGACATCAGCTGAAAGAATTGGAACAGCAGATGGAATAATGCAATGGCATTGCCCACTAATAAATTAAATATAAACCCGCGAGCAGAAGGCAGTGATATACTCACCACTTAGTAAATCTGCCCAATGGGATGATGAAAGATAAACATTTGTATGTCTCATGGTGATTCCCTCCTTTGCCCAGTAGTGTATACTGTTTGCAAGTAGTTCTTTTAACTCTCCAACTTGAATTCCTTTCGTGCTACCTTGTCCTTGGAAGACACATGACTGCCACGCTAAAGAACTGTTCACGTTTCTTGCTTGCTGTCTCCTAAGCAACAGGTCGTATCCTCCATCTTAGATGAAGTGTAGATATAGTCAATCAGGACCAGCTGCCAACATTATTGAAGGGCTGGAAAAACCAAGCAAGGTGCTTGTGGCTTTCTCTTGGGGGCAAGCTAAACCTTAGGCATGCAAAGATGCAACCATCAAAACCACAGTTCCCCACTACCTAACAGCTCTATGTATGTGCTTCTTTAGAGAACAGGTACATTTTAAGAGCTACTGTAGGGTGACCATATGAAAAGGAGGACAGGTTCCTGTAACTTTAACAGTTGCATAGAAAAGGGCATTTCAGCAGGTGTCATTTGCATGCATGCAGCACCTGGTGAAATTCCCTCTTCATCACAAAGCTGCAAGAGCCCTGCCCTTTTTGTATCTGGTCACACTAGGCAGGGCTCCTGCAGCTTTCACTGTTGTGATGAAGAGGGAATTTCACCAGGTGCTGCATGCATACAAATGACGCCTGCTGAAATTCCCTTTTCTATACAACTGTTAAAGATACAGGAGCCCTGTCCTTCTTTCCATATGGTCACCCTAAGCTACTGTTATGTGGAGTGTGAGAACTATTGCATAGGCCTGCACTGAGAGTCACTACAGGCTTACTCAGAAGTAAGTCCCACTCAGTTCAATCAGCTTATTCTCAAGGAAATGTGCACAGAATTGCAACTTTAGTGAAATCAGATATGAACCAGGAAATCCCTAGTTGAACACTAATCTCTTCCAGTGAACTCACAATGGAGATAATAATATTGCCCTTCCTTATAGCAAAGTTGCAGCTATCACTAATTTGGTGCATGTCAAGTGCTTTGACCATTTCTAAAGTGTTCTATAAATGCAAAAGTGTTACTACGTAACATTGTACCTCACCACAAGGTTAAAAAAAGGTTCCTATTATTGTTACCTGTTCTTTAAATGAGCCTCACTGGATGAAACAGAGAGAACTAGATGAAAAACCTTCTCTGAAAATTAACAGTACACGTCTGATTTTATCTCTTGTTTTTCTGCTGTCTGGGGGCGCATTTATATGTGCGCCTCTAGTTTTTCTTTGTTGTGGCTTTTGTGCATTTTAATTTAAAAGTGGAAACTAAAATTCAGGGCCAACTGGAATGACTGACTAATTCCCCAGCTATGTACAACAGCCTTCTGAAATATGGATGTTGTATTAGTTACATCACTCAAATGTTGCAACTCAATTAATATGCCATATGAAGCCAACATTGGCAATCCATTATCTTTCATTCCAAAGTAGTCCCTTATCTTATATGTAGCGTTTTTGAGACAAGATTTGCTATAAAACAGAAGGAAGGGGAAAGCATCTGGATCATCTCATTTCCATATAAATCACTTCTTTTCCCCCTTTCTGGTAGCAGCACCGCCTTGAGGTTTGTGTGCAGAGACCGTTTTTTTAAAAAACAACAACAACATAATAGGATGGATTTGTGAAGCATTTGGTGCCACATGCAAGGCAACGAAATGTACTGCATATTACCCCAGAACTGTAGCCCACAAATTGGCACTCAGGGTATACAATGCAGAAAAAGGCAACTAAAACGCTTAAGGGACTGGAGCATCTCCCCTATGAGGGAAGGTTACAACAGCTGTGGGGAGACATTTTTCTCCTTCTCCCATAATACTAGGATCATCATCCCATGAAGCTGATTGGTGGGAGATTCAGAACAGATCAAAGGAAGCACTTCTTCACACGTGCATAGTTAAACTATGGAATTTGCTACCACAAGATGTATAGTGATGGCCACCAATTTGGATGGCTTTAGAAGGGGGTTGGATAAATTCCTGGCAGGGAATGCTCTCAATGGCTACTAGTCCTGATGGCTATGTGCTCACGCCAGTATCAGGGGCAGAAAACCTATAGAATATGAGTGGGAGGGAATATGAGTGGGAGGGTGCTGTTGCACCAAGTCCTGCTTGTGGGTCCCCGGTCGACAGCTGATTGGCCACTGTGTGAACAGAATGCTGGACCAGAGGGACCCTTGGCCTGATCCAGCAGGGCTCTTCTTATGTTCTTACAGTGGGGATGGGAGTTGTTTTTAACTTTTAAAGCCACATTAGTTTCATTATACCTTTTTGTTTTTATTTCCCCCTGCTGATTTCAATAGAAACCCATCCTGTCTTCCGCTGCCTGTAGCATTGGTGTTTTTCTTTATCCAAATCACATGAACTGTACAGGCCTTGCCTGACCTTCCCATGGGCATCATACCTGCCAGCTTTCAGGCAGATTGGACTAATGAAGTTGAAAACAAATTTTCTTTGACACCCATTCGTTTTTTATTTTTTTACATTAGTCTACATTAAAATGAATGGGGGTGCATTTACTTTATCTTTCAATTTCAAATACCACCCCCCATTGGCTCAAAACACCCTAGATTATTGTGCTTGGAATAAGAACGCGAGGTCTGCCTTGTTCTATCAAACTGAGAGCTTTCAAGACCAAATGCCCAGGGAAGTTGATAGAGAAGTTGTGATGGAGGAAGTCATCCAGGGTTTTTTGTCTTTGCACCAGATACTCATAGTTATATTCAGCCTTAGAACATGGGTGATTGATCTATAAATGGCTATCCTTCATGAATTTCACTAGTCCCTACTTTAAAGCAGTGGTACAATAAGCACACCCCACAAGTTCTGCCTGATCACCTCCAGCCCTCCCTCCCCTCCCCAGAAAAAAGGGGGAAAGGGAAAAAGCTCCAGCAATGGACTCTATAATTCTCACCATAGATGCCTCATTCCTAGAGCATCCTACGAAGCCATGCTCAAAGGCTTCCGTCAGCTTCCCAGGACGCTCTATGAATTGGATTTCTATGCCAGGAACTATGGAGCATGTTCCTAGAGTGCTTTTCTTTTCCTTCTGAAAAACTTCCAAGTAACAGTGTCTGGGGTGTAAGGATCTTTGAGCCAGAGAGTGGTTCAGAGAGAAGGGCCAGGAGCCAGGATTCCTGGATAATTTGGTGAATTCTGGGAGACATGTTGGTTTTTTCTGATCAGTGCCGGTGGCAGGCATCTGAAATGTTCTTGTGCAAAAGGTGGATTTGTGTGAGGGCTTGTATGAGTGCACATATGTTCATGCATACATGTGGCCCCTGAAACCCCAGCAGACACCCAGTGTAGCCCCGGGGGCCAAAAAAGTTATGCACTCCTGCTTTAAAGCCAAGGTTACTGGATGGTTTTGAGCCGCATTGCTGCATTTCACTGCCTCCATTTTAAACAATCCTTTTATTTCTGAGAGAGTCTCCTTTTGAAATCAGAGATGAGTGTGTTGGGTTTTCTGGACAACTTCTCAGTTGCATATAAGCTAGATTTGATAGTATTATGGCCACTGCTTCTGGGTGGTTATCTTTTGTACCAGATCCTAGGAATCCCTCCTTAATGTAGTTTCATGACCTTTCAGTCTGTGATCTTTTCAAGGAATCACAAACTGAAATAAAGACAAAATTGGGATGGAGACAGTTATTGATCAGGGCTAATCAAATGTGGATTAACCTCTTAAATAGTAAGATTCCAAGCTTGTCTTGGATATGGAGAGGAGGAGTTCTTATTTAAAAAGAGGCTACACTAGGAATTGTATGATCCCTGCAAAAAACTTCAATCCACCAAACAAGACACAGAAATTATAGGGAAATGGAAGGAGCAGAAGGAAATTCCATGTTTCTTTCATTTTGGGACCATTGTGTTTGTTCATTTGAAATATTTCTAGGCTGCCTTTCGGAACAGGAGCCTCCCAAAGCAGCTTACAGCAATAAAATTAATGTAAAAACCGATATGGTAATAAAATGTCAAACATTCATAAAAACAAACACTAGCATGAAACAAAACATACAACACAACTGCAGTTTGGTAAAATATAATCAGGGGAATGCATTGTCAAAATGCCATATAATGATGAATTGGTTCTGGATCAGGAATGAGAGACGAGTTGAATGGACACACCAAAGACTTGATATGTGCTTGATCTCGGTCGTGGATGACTTGCATGCTGCAGACATGAGTCCCTTTTAGAACATCTTGCCGGGAACTGCCAAGCTAACATCACCAGTGGAGTTTCATGATGTGAACATGACTTATAGTGATCATATTGGTTAATCTATAAATTGAAGACGGAAAGATGCGGACATGGAATTGAATTGATTTTTCGCTTTAGTGTTTATCTACTTCTACTTTGCGTTGGCCTAAACTACCTTTAGGGATGGATAAATCTGTTATGCTTTCTGTAAAGCTGGCATGTTTTCAAGCACATCACGATTCTCTCCCATTTCAACATCAATTTACCAAACAAAAAGTCCTCATGAAAATATGCATTTTTGTATGTGATTCCCCCAAATATGCACATTTCCCCCCCCCCCTCCGATGTGTGCATCTGGGTGGCCATGTGCCCTACTTTATTTAAGATAGTCCTCTATTTGAAAGTGCCCATCAAGACTTAGCATCTGGAGAGCAGACTGAACTGGCAGGCCCAAAGGTTACCCATTCATAGTGTTCCCCACTATGGACAGATGATTGTATTTATATTTACATTATAGTAATGATGTCTAAATTTAGGCTGACCAGATAAAATCCAGGTCAGGGCTCATGTAACTTTAACAGTTGTAGAGAAAAGGGAATTTCAGCCAGTGTCATTTTTATGCAATTAGTTCCTGGTGAAATTCCCTCTTCATCACAACAGTTAAAGGTACAGGCACTATACTAGAGTGACCATATACAAAAGAAGGCAGGGCCCCTGCAGCTTTAACTGTTGTGATGAAGAGGGAATTTCAACAGGAACTAATTGCATACAAATGACACTGGCTCTACAACGTTTAAAGTTACATGAGTCCTGACCTGGATTTTATCTGGTCACCCTACTAAATTTGCATCTATTCATTTAAATTGAAATGTTATGCAAATCTTTCTTCTCTTCTCTTTTCTTTTTTTGGTTGTTGTTTCTGGCATTGCTTAAGCAGCCACCCTAACTCCAACATACAGACACTTGTGGCTCGAGCCACTCTGGGGTAATGAAGGTGGTGGGGTATTGCTGCTGCCCCCACTTTACCTAACACTAGGCTGACCATCTGAAAAGGAGGACAGGGCTCCTGTAACTTTAACAATTGTAGAGAAAAGGGAATTTCAGCCGGTGTCATTTGTATGCAGTTAGTTCCTGGTGAAATTCCCTTTTCATCACAACAGTTAAAGTTGCAGGAGCCCTGCCTTTTTTTGTATATGGTCACTCTAGTATAGTGCCTGCAACTTTAACTGTTGTGATGAAGAGGGAATTTCACCAGGAACTAATTGCATACAAATGACACTGGCTGAAATTCCCTTTTCTCTACAACTGTTAAAGTTACAGGAGCCCTGTCCTCCTTTTCAGATGGTCAGCCTACCTAACACTTTACTGCTGGGCAGCATGCCAAAAATAAATAAAGTAAAAAGAAGAAGAGGAAGCCCCGGTGGGCCCTAGCATTTCCCCCACCATGCCAGGTGCTGGGCCTGGGCTTTTGCACTGCTGGTCATGTGTGGATCTGAATCAGACAAAAATATGCTGTTTATCCTATCATCTGGCTTGATTGGTATAATGAAGTAGCTACAAGTGTAAGCTGTGGAACTGGAAAGCCCCAGTTCAAATCTGGTCTCGGCCAAAAACATGTGAGGTACTGTTAGGCAAGCTACTATTCTTAGGGAGACCACATGGAAAGGAGGACAAGGCTCCTGTATCTTTAACAGTTGTCTAGAAAGGGGGATTTCAGCAGGTGTCATTTGTATGCATGCAGCAGCACCTGGTGAAATTTCCTCTTCATCTCAACTGTTAAATCTGCAGGAGCTATACTGGAGTGACCAGATATAAAAGAGGGCAAGGCTCCTGCAGCTTTAACTGTTGTGATGAAGAGGGAATTTCACCAGGTGCTGCATGCATACAAATGACACCTACTGAAATTCCCTTTTCTAGACAACTGTTAAAGATACAGGAGCCCTGTCCTCCTTTTCATATGGCCACCCTACTATTCTGACAGCCTCAATCCTGCCCCCTCCCCGACACCCACCCTTAGGAAGCCAATGTCAGTGTGGCAGTCAATCCACTCTGGGTTTCAGGAACCTGGAGCAGATTCCCTGCCCCACTTGACATCAGAGCCACCAGCCTCCACTGCACCTTTTACTGACCCATCTAGCTCAGCTTTGTCTAAATTGTCTGGCAGCAGTTTTTTAGGGTTTCAGACAAGAGCCATTACTAGCCCTACCTGGAGATGCCGAGGATTGAACCTGGCCCTATCTGCACGCACGGCCTGTGTTCTGCCACTCAGCTACAGCCCTCCCTTCATATGATGATTAGACTGGTCTACTTCATAAGGCTGTTGTAAGGACTACCGAGATAATGCATGAGAAGCATTTGAAACATTTGAAATGCACTATATAAATATTAACTATTAATACATTTACAGGGGGTGGGGGAGAAGGAAGTCACAGCACCCCAATAAGAATGCTGAAACTTTCCCTTGCTCTTTCCAATTTTAGGAAGGAAGTTTGTGGCCTTCGGAAAGCACAGTGTCAGGAAACGGTGTGACAGAGGTAAGGAGCAGCATCAGAATGCAGTACGAAACACAGCTTCTTGGCTTGCACATGAAACGTGACAGTCATGTCTTTCCCTTCTTTTCTCTCCAGCAGCAGGTCTACACGCCGAGACCTTCGGACAGATTAACTGTCCCATCCTTCTTGCAGAGGGACCGTTTTAACAGATTCCAACCCACATATCCTTACATGCAGCACGAAATTGACCTGCCACCCACCATCTCTCTGTCGGACGGAGAAGAGCCCCCTCCTTACCAAGGGCCCTGCACTCTGCAGCTCCGGGATCCCGAGCAGCAAATGGAACTGAACCGGGAGTCAGTCCGAGCGCCTCCCAATCGAACCATCTTTGACAGTGACCTGATAGATAATTCAATATACGGCGGCCCTTGCCCTCCGAGCAGCAATTCAGGCATCAGCGCCACCTGCTACGGCAGCAACGGCAGGATGGAAGGGCCGCCTCCCACGTACAGCGAGGTCATAGGTCATTTCCCGGGCTCAACGTTTTACCAGCACCAGCAGAACAACAGCAGGATGCCCTCGATACTTGAGGCGGGCAGACTGCACTCTTCATCGCAAATCCATAGCCTCGAGAGCACAATGGCGTGGAACAAAGATAAAGAGAAACAAAAAGGGCACCCCTTTTAAAAAAGAAAGAAAGAAAGAACGGAATAAAACACTCTGCACTTCTTGTTAATGAGTAGGGGCGTCGAGAGATATCGAGCGACGGGGAAGCAGTGTGTATGAAGCGAAACACCCTTCTCCACCTCTGTGTAGTATAAATATTTACATGTTATGTTTGGGTCTGAATGCACAAGCCAACAAAGCTTGCAAAAACATTTCTTTGTTGAGCTCTGTCTAGAAGTTGTGTTGTGTGTGTGTGTGTTTTTTTAAAGAAAAATAAGAAATCTTCAGCAGTCCTTTCTCCCCTCTTTCCCTTAGTTTCGTTTCTAGTCGAGCTGCGTGTATGAATGCTACAACTTTTTTTGTGTTTATTTCACTTAACTTTAAAGACAAAAATATTTGCACAAAAACATTTGTTTAAAGATCTGCAATATATATATATATATATAAATATAAATATAAATATATATTAAAAAAAAAGAGAAACTGTATGCGTGTTGGGGAAACAGGAGTATTTTTATATTAGAAGAGGCCTATTGAGAAAAAAAAAGTTTTTGTTGTGTTTTTCTGAACTAGAATAAAAACATGGCAATTTTTGAGAGCCAACTCAAAAAAGCATGTATTACGTTGTTAAAAAAAAAAAAAAAGGCGAGAGAAACAAAAAACATTTTAAAAAACCAAGCAGGGGTTTAGAGTTATTTATATAAATGTCGAAATTTTGCACTATTTTTTAATATAAACGTGTTAAGTGCTTGTGTTGGTCAAAAACCTCTTGTCATGTCTACCACAAAACTGTTAAGGGAAAAATGTTGAAGTGAAGATTAAAAAGAATTATGAGGGACGGGATGGCGCCTATAAGACTGAAATCACAGACCAGTAAGGGACAGTGTGTAAAGATTGCATCTTGTACAATTTCTTTTTACTCTCAGGAGTCATATGAACATGTCTCAAACCCCTGAAGTAGTTCTATATGACACCTGACTGCAGGTAGAGTCAGCTACCTGTAATGATACCCGATTACAAAATTTACATGTACTGCAATTAGTTGTGAAGGGTGTGTGTGTGTGTGTACCCAGAATACCCCTTTTCTTATTTAAAACAACAAGGTATTGTATCAAGTTCCCCCCCCCTTGAGTTTCTTGTAAAAGGGGAAAGAGGCTATTCATATACTTGTGTGTGAACTCTTCCAAAATGACATGATGCCTGTATATTTCATTTTATTCTGTTTTGTACTTGGGGGGGGGGGGGGGAGTCTGTTCCCAGGGTCGTATTGCAGCACAAGAATCCACTCTTGTACATTCCCTGTGAAATCAACATTTCAGATACTTCCAGATAGGGCTCCTAGTGCCACAATCAAAAGGCATTGGGAACGTATTCCATCTTTTCTTCTTTAACTGATTATTTTGTGGTTGGAAAAAATACAGAATTTGCAGTGGGAAAACGCAGGAGAGTTACAAATGGAAGACAACGTCTTCTTCTGGACCCTCACCCCCCTTTAAAATTCCATGTTTGGGGCTGGGTGATTGTAGGATAACAGCTTTATCTGGGAGCACCCCCCAATTTTTTTTTTCGTTTTAAAGTTAAAAACATGAGTGTGCATTGCTTTTGCCATTTACGGTTACTGGCAGCGTGACAGAAAAGGATTCAAAAAATTTAAATGCCCCATTTGATCCTGCAAAGAATTAGCATGGTATGTTTTCACGTCCAAGGTCTTGTCTAGCCCAAAGGTCCCAGGTTTGATCCCTGGCTTCTCCAGGTAGGGTGAGGAAAGAATCCTACCTGAACCTCTGGAGAGCCTCTGCCAGTCAGTGTCGACAAGGATCTGAGTCAGCACAAGGCAGCTTCCTATGTTCAGCTATAATGTGTGTACAGAACAATGGCTAAGTAATCTTGGAGACAGCTCAGCGCCCCCAGTGAATGCAGAACTGTCCTCAAAATGGAAGTGAATGGAGCCCCTGTTCAATGTCATCCTTGCCCAACCTGATGCCCTCCAGATGTTTGGGAGGGCAACTCCCATCACTCCCAGGCCATCTTTAGTCCAAAACGTCTGGAGGAGACCAGGATGAGGAAGGTGCTCTGATTGCTTCCGAAGCACATTGGTGTTGCGTTCTTTGTACAGAGCTTTGCCAAGACCAAGCTCCGTAACAGGCAATTAGAATGGCCCCTTCTCTTGCTGCCGTCTCACTGATTTTAGGAGGACCATTAAAGCATAAGCAGTCATTAAAATGCCTTCTTTTTAATGACCGGGTGATGACTTCTAATTGTCTTCTTCAGCGTCTTCTTTTTTAATATCAGGCTAATTTGGCTCTCTTCAGTTAAGGTAATAAAAAGCTTCAAGATCCCATAAACCTGACTTACGGGTCAGCCTTTAAGCAATGCCCCTGACAAACCAGGTTTGGGGCAACTCTGTTTTCCACATGGTTTTAAAGAAGCTTCATGAACGAAAATTGACCAGATAGTGAAGAGCAATGGCCTTAGATAGAAAAGGGAGAGAGCAGGGGTAAATGCAGTTTCTCCTGTAGGGGCCAGAATAGGTGTTGCCCTGAAATGCCTTCTTTTTTCACAGTGGTGACATTTGCATCTGACAGGTCCAAGGCAGACATCACTTTAAATACCTATCTAGCACCTACATCTCCCCCCTCTTGTTTTTAGTTTAGAGGATGTGCAGGGAGCCTGATCCAGATTTTAAAAGCTCCCCTACTCCCCACATTAGGGTTCTGATTTTGGTCAGGGGATCCTGCACCTACTCTAGAGTAAATATGAAGAAAGATGTAACTGTCAGATACAAATTTAAAGTAATGTCTGTTTTGGCCATGATATCCTGGGACCACAAACCTCTTCTTCCTGCCTCAAGCCAAATAAATGCAACCCACTAACCATGTATCACAGCTGGCTAAATGCATGCAAATCCACCCATCCTCCTTTTTGCAGTCCCAGGAAGAAAGAGGAGGTTTATCGAGTCCCAGGCAGAGCAATGATTCAGGGCTAGGAGGCTGCGTTCAGCTTGATGGGGCAGAAGTTGGGCAGGCTTGTTTGAGCTTATGCATTGGGAAAGGAAAGCATAGACGGTGCTATTGAGCCCGTGGTGACAGTCTTGGGATTCAGTGCATCTTTGTGCTTCACCTATGCACTGAAAGAAATGGAGGGCACTCAACAGGCAGTGTTTGGTGAATTCGGCTAAGGTGACCATATGGAAAGGAGGGCAGGGCTCCTGTATCTTTAACAGTTGTATAGAAAAGGGAATTCCAGCCAGTGTCATTTTTATGCATGCAGCACCTGGTGAAATTCCCTCTTCATCACATCAGTTAAAGCTGCAGGAGCCCTGCCCTCTTTTGTATCTGGTCACTCTAGTACAGCACCTGCAGCTTTAACTGTGGTGATGAAGAGGGAATTTCACCAGGTGCTGCATGCATAAAAATGACACTGGCTGGAATTCCCTTTTCTATGCAATTGTTAAAGATACAGGAGCCCAGTCCTCCTTTTCATATGGTCACCCTAGAATTCCTCCCCTTTCATGACAGCCTCTGGTTACTAAAGGTGTTTTATTTATTCTAGCTAAAGAGGCTGGGGGACATTTTGATGGAACCATGTCAACTTCTGTGATTTATTAGAGGCTAAAGAGTCATGCTTAATGCTTTTGAAGCACATTTTTCCCCTCTTCTGAAACTTGGCCTTCACACACAAACACCTATTACCATTGCAGAATCCTTCTGTGTCAAAGTTCCGCCCTCTAATCCTCCTTCAAACCAATCAGCTCGTGTTGCCTCCTTTAAAGTGTTGTGTGTGTGTGCTCTCTCCCTTGTTTCATAAAAGCATTTTGTCTTACAACGCTATTGTTTACATTTTTTTATATTGTATAAAGATCAGATTGGTTACTTTAATCCTTATGGTGAATTTGTATGTTTTTGAGTGAGGGAGAAAAAGAGTGAGAGGCATAAATTATGGAGAGAAAGATGAAGAAGGGAAAAATGTGTATAAGGGAATCAAAACCCTGTTCTCTCTTGTGCATAGATTTTTAATCTACAGTTAGAAAGGTTGCCAACTCTCCGGGAACAAGCCATCCTGGCCTGTTCTTCTGTCTTTAATAGTAGCATCATGGGCAGCAGTCGGCAAGTGAAGCTTTTAACAGTATGGGGATATAAACATGATCACCTGCTCTGCATATCATGTCTGCACAGACCATGGTGCATAAGTCATGATGGCTCAATGGAACCTCCATGGGCTGAGGGCTCCTGTTTCAGACAGAAATAAAGTAGGCAAAGCTTCCCTCTGAACACCAGTTGCCTTTATGCCCTTCTTGTGAGCTTCCTGGGAGCATTTAGTTGGCCACTGTGGGATGCTGGCCAAGAAGGACCTGGTCCAGTACAGCAGCAGGGTTGCTCTTACATTTTTATCTGCTGATAAAGGCACAGCTGCAATGGCCAATTGAAAAGTTGGCAACCTTTATGGCTATGCCGTTCCACCTGCTGGGGAATGCAAGAGCCCCATGTTGAAGTGAGGAATGCTTAGCAGAGGGTTCCATGCCAAGTGACCATTTTTTTTTATTTTACAAGGAGGTGTAATTTTGCTTTCTGCCAGATGCTAACTAGTAAGGTAACATAAATGAAAGATATAAAGGCAATAACTCTTGGTTTTTATGCGACTTTTTTATTACTTGAAGAAAAAATAAAAGTTAAAAAACAAACCAGCAACCCTGAAAACAACCTGATAACTGTTTTAAAGTTCTAATCATTTGGGACACTATTTATATATATTTTGAAGAAGATGATAATGACAACAAAGAGATAAACTTGAAGTTTTCACCATTTTTAAAAGGAAATATTTGCCTTTTTTCCTTTTAGGTCTAGTGATAGGCTCCTGAGCCTTTTTTAAAAAAAAAACAGCATCACATCCTCCCTCCATAGCTCCTGGATAATAGCTTTATAATACCTACAATTTGCAGATTTTTTTTAAATGAAGAAAAAGAACTAAAAGGAATAAATCTAGCTTCCTGTGAAAGGTACAAAGTTAATGACGTGGTAGAAGCTTTTTTTAATGTATCTTTCCTTTATGTAACATGTCTATTTAGTGCCTTATTAAGAGAAACAGTAAAACCTCCCTTTTTGACAAAATAAATGGGGATAGCCAATCATTACTAGTGAGAGGAACTTCCAGGGCATGGTCACTTTCCCTTTTATAGATCCCTGGCTTTCGATTTTCTCTAGTTACTCATTTCCGATTTTTAGGGGTGGGCAGTACTGCTTCTTTAAACCCCTTGGCTCGTTTAGGCCCCATTTGATGTGCCTGCCTAGCTGCCTAAGGTGCTCATTCCCTGTCTTTTGCCATCTGTTTTCTGGGGACTGTTTGTAAGGTAAGGTTTGTAAGGTAACTTGAATACATTTTATGCACATATCCTACTCCACTGTGGTGGATATTGTAATCGAGAATACCAACCAAAAGACAAACTGAAATATATTTGCTGCCCTCTTGAGCCAAAATGAGTGAATAGTAATGTTCGCGGAGGTTTTTATTGGTTGTTGTTGTTGTTGTTATTTTCTTTGTTCTGTGGTTTTATTAGTGTCTTTGCGACATGTGCGCGTACACACACACACACACACACACACACACACAATGCTTACCTCAGTGGGATTTGGGTGGAGTGTGCATCACATATCTAAAAACCCTGCCATCCTTAGAGAATGGTCACCATGATTGGACGTGGTTAAAAGTCACTGGAGTGCCTTGTATGAAATGGACAAACCTGCTAGGAATGCCATGGTGTCAGGGGTCGGCACGGTTGGGCACCGGCTGAGGCCCCCACCCCTGCAGGTGGGCCTCTCGGCCTCGCTGCTTCTCCTTGCTGTCCCTGTACGCCTGTCCTCTCCAAGCACACAAGTAGTGATGAGATGGAGCAGCATGGGCCCACTTGCCTCGCTGTCTTCCTCTGAGAGGTTTTGTGGATTGAGAGGGCAAGTGAATGGGGAGAAGTGACCCTGGCCCACGTTGGGGGGGGGGGGCTTTCAAAAAACCCTACATCTGATACTGGGTTGCCAACTTTGTTACTGGGCCTGTTCTCCTACCTTTGAGAGAGCTCACATGCAGCAGTAAAAGAAGGAAGATGCTTTCCTTGGCCTGGAAATGAAGGGATTGCGAATGCTTCACCTGCCCCATCTCCCTGTGTCAGATTCTATTAATGGGACAAGAGCAGTGGCCAGAAAAAAGGGTGGCACCCCTCCTGGCAAGGCAAAATTGACAAAATACATTTTTGGAGGTTTATTACGGAAGACAGAACTGTGTTTTTCAGGGGTGTTGAGTCATCTTCCCGTGAGACTGTCTTCCTGCCCAAGCTGACCCTGTTTTGAATGCCATTTTGGATCCATTTGCTGATTTACTGGTTATCTAGTTATCCACTCCAGTATTGGTTTAAGCATGTACCACATTCAATGAGATCTCTCTTAGACGTGATGGTTTTGAAGGAGGTTGATTCATTGTTCCATTCCAACTGCTTAAATGCTAGCAGACAAAGGGTAGGTTACCTCATTGGCCCTTTATCTTCGTTAAGAAGCAGGCAGATGCACATTTATTCTAATTTGGAACACTTGGGCCAAAAGCTTCCAACCTCTCACATACATTCATGACTTCAGTGATGTGAATGAGCCATCACATTGGGTCTAACATTGCCACCTTTTAATCTACTGGGGCTCCTGTATAGAAGGCAAACATTCAGCAAAGCTTTTCCTGGGATGGAGGTGCTACGAGGGCAATGGGGAGGGGGAAGCTTTGCCTACTTTATTTCTGTCTTAAACAGGAGCCCTGCCTGTCAGCCTTATGGTGGTTGTGATGGTGTTGCTGCTCAGGAGCCTTGCTGGGGAGGAAAAAGTGGCAACTTTAAGTGAATTGTGCCAATGGGAATTCAGGCACTGACCTGGACTAATCAAGGAGCCATTCTAGTGTTGTTGTTTTCTCATGTAGCTTTTCTCTCCCCTACATTTGCTTAAGTGTTTGCAATGAGAGAGGTTTTTCTATCATTTTTTATTTCACAACTGTGACAAATAATTTTGCAATGAGATCCACAACGCCTGTATGCTGGCCATTTATACAAGACCAATGTTACAGAGGCCAGGTACTGGGAGGTGGCTTTTGAAAGGCATTGTTGATCTCTCTTATCCTTTTCAAGACTGCAAACCTCACTCTCCCAGTCACCTGTTTTTCAGAAATTCTGCTAGGAATCTCATTTACATTTATGGTACCAATGCACCATGCATTTGGACACAGGTGCATAGTGAGTGGCATCCCATCATAAGTAATGATCCAGGATTCTCTTCTTTAATGGAAGATCATGGGACCATTCAGCTACAGGCCAAGCCTTCATTGATCAAAGTAGACTGAATTGCAGACCTTCATTGATAAAAAGCTGATAGAAATGTTTTGCCTCTTACTCAAGGACAGAGGAAATGAGCACCATTGGGAGACCAAATTAAAAGCAAATTTTTAAGGAGACAAAACAAGGCCTAGTTTACATTTAGCAACCTCCTGTGCCCATCTGCCTTTTTGCTAGAAGCTTCCAGAATCAGAGTAGCTTTAAATCATACAAGGGAGTACTTTCGGGGCTGGGGAGTCTTTGTGTCTTACAATAGGGCAAAGGGTGTTCATACCAACTCCATCAAAAGCATTATGTACTTGTGTGTGTATATGGATTTGGAAACTATGGCAGGTTTGAGCTGGTTTTAACTATACAAGGTTCCTTTTAGTGATTTTTTGCTCTCAATAATTGTAAACATCGGGTTTAGAAATCAGATCCTTTATTCTCTTACGGATAAGGATTTGACAGTTGGCCGTAAGTGGGGAGAAAAATAAACATCAGTATTGTTCTTGAGAATATCTTTCTTTTTGGTACCTCTGAACCTCTCTTTAAAAATTGCACTAAAAGCTATATTTAATGGAGAGAAAAAGTCCACCATTTCCCCTCTTTTAAAAGCTGAAGAAAAGAAGCCAGATGTGTAGCATAAGCGTACTACTACCCAAGAACAGAATCTGTATCCTTTTGTATGATCTGTGTGGCGCTCAGATATAGATATATAGATATATACAAATACATACATTCCCCCCTCCCCTCCATGTACTACAGGAGACTAAAGTGGTTGGGGAGAAAAAAAAAACAAAAGTTTTCCATAAACTGCGCTTTCAACATTTTGCTGTAATATAGAAGCTCATGAAGGACTACATTAAAAGTCCTAATTTGCCTGCCTTATAGTCACATTTCATTGTATTTTAATATTTTCTTCAATTTCCAGTTGCATTGCTTTTGGCTTTGGAGTTTGTTATAGGCAGTCCTGTATCCTGAATTTCTTTTTGTGTTCAATTAAAAAAAACCCTTATGTAAACAATAGGCAGCACATGCAATGCAGTACTTATCTATATTTTGCTGTTTTAGTATGACTATGTACTCTGATGCCAAGTTCCACAACTCTTGTTGTAAAACGCTTCTTGTGTAACAGTAACCGATAGTGGCAAATGATATGTCATTCTATTCTTAAAAAGCTGCAATACTTAAAACAATAAATTTTACAATACTTTGGATTGCTTGCCTTCACCTTTTTGCTTTGTTGAAACCCAAATGTCTTGGGAATGCAAAGCCCAAATGTATCATGTCTGGGGAATACAATTTTGAAAGAGATAAAAGAAAAGAATATGTTTTCAATCTTTGCATTTTTTTTTTAAAAAAACTCTGTTAACTATTCTTTGTGGGCTAAAATTACCAATTAATGATGGACTGTGTGATTTTTGCCCCACTATCCCAGTAACCCATACCTTGTATATCTGCGTGCATTGGTGTGTGCAAATGACGCCCTGTTTTCCTTTGAAGAGAGGAAACATTCCCGATTTGCTTTATTGCACCAATTTATACAATGTGTTGCGATCCTGCCTTTCAGACAAGAGAATCTCTGAAGGTCAGGAATTCTTGAGTTGTGTCACTGGTGAACTGTTTCAGATTCATTTAATTCCTAAGCACAGGTCATTTGATTCTCTGTCTCTCTTGTTTCCCTCCTTTCTGATGCTGTGGTCAGCTCATCATGATCACATTAAAATTATGATTGAAAAACTCAAACTGTTTGTAGGGTTTTCTTCAATGTCCTCTTGGACTTTCCTAAAAGAGAAGGCCTGGGCTTTATGTGACATGCCTTTTAGCTTGGATCCATCTTGCCCAGTGTGTGGCCGCTATGAACAAAAAAACCATATTGGAGATCATTAGGAAAGGAAAATTAAGCTACCAATATTGTAGTGTCTTTATGCAAACCTATGGAGCGACCACACTTGAAATGCTGTGGACATTTCTGGTCACCACACTTCAAAAAGGGTACATGGAGCTGGAAAAAGGTACAGAAGAGAGCCATTCAAACAAGCAAGGGGCTGCAGCAACTCCCCTTTGAGAAAAGGTTACAACAAGTGGGACTTTTTAACTTAGAAAAGTGGGGGAACATGACAGAAGTGTATAAAATTATGCATGGTGCAGAGAAAATGGATAGGGATTAGAGAAATAGCATTATTTTTCTCATACTGCTAGAACCCGAGATCATCCCATAAAGCCAAATGGTGTGGAAGATTCATGACAGATGAAAGGAAGTACAAATTCACATTGCACACAGCTAAACTATGGAGTTCACTACTATAACATGTAGTTTGGATGGCTCTGAGAGTGGATTAGATGAATTCATGGAAGCTAAGGCTACCAATGGCTACTAGTCATGATGGCTATGTATTGCCTCCAGATTCAGAGGCGGCATGCTGAGAAATGAGTGGAAAGATGCTATTTCACTCATGACCAACTTTTGGGCTACCCACTGGGGCCTCTGGTTGGTCACAGTGTGAACAGAATGCTGGACTAGATAGGCCTTTGCTTTGATCCAGCATGAGAAAATTCATCTACAAAAATGAGGACACCAATTTGAATAAAACTTGCACATGCTAATCAATATGAATAAATGCAAAGTTGGAAATATTACAAGAAATAGAAATACATTCCATCTCACAATTGTGGGAAAGACTGTTCAGGAGCTAATTCTTAGCGGGCAATTTCACGGGCCTTGTCCTCTATGGAGTAGGACACTTGGACACCCTATGGTGTCTCAGGGTCTTTGTAATATGAGTTTTATTTACAATTATATTAGCAGAACACAGAGGAAGAAAACTATCTCCTGCAGCCAAACCTGCATCCCTCAAGTTCTTTTTCAAACCAAGCTGCAAAATATGCCCCAAACGGAAGCTCCTTTGAGCCACGGCCCAGGCAGTCTCAGATCTGTGGTTGTATCTTGGCTCGGAGGGTTGCCAATTGTTGACTTTGAAAATAATGATCAAGGGTGGAGCCTCCCAGACCTGGGAGGTTTAGTGGCAGAATCTGAAACGAGAAAGTCCTGGATGTGGTGTCAACCATATGAACATAAGAAGAACCCTGTTGGATCAGACCAAAGGTTCAAGCCAGCTACAGACAAGACACACACTCACACATTAATTTTAGCACCGCGCACAAATGGCCTCTCAAATTCTCCACCCTTTTTTGTGGGCAAGAGAAACCGGGCTGGGGTAGGTGGGACAATTTCAACAGATTACTCCAGGGGAGGAGAAATTTTAAACAGTTGTTCACAGGTATGGCTCAACTTTGGCAGGGGTTGTAGCACAGCTTCATTCTTCTTTTTTCCCTTAAGGGGTGGGTGTGCGTGTTCCTGTGCAGCCGCTGCAAGTATCAACAGCACCAGTTGTGTTGGCAGGCTGTCCCCCATTTTGCATCCACCCCAATGCATGTGGGGGGAGGGCAGAGAGCAGTGTTACGCCTAGTTTCAGGGAAGAGGTGGAGCTCCTGCTGAGCCAAAATCTGTCGTCTAGTTTCCTGAAAGTTTTATTCCCCCACGAAAGAGGCTTCCATTCTACTGCCTTTTTCTCCAGGTGTTTTATCATTCGTTTTTCTGATGTTTTTGAGCTCACCTAATCACTGAGAGGAGGACAAGGGTGTGTGTTTTCTTTCTATTACACATCTCTCCCATAGGTGTGCATATGGGGTGTGCTGGGTGTGCCCAGGCACACCCTAACGTCTCAAGCAATAAGCACCAAATTGAGGGAACCATTGAGTAGGGATCCAGAGGGGGATCCAGACATGGCAGGAACGGTCCTCCAGCTGCCCTCTAAGCTGCTCCACTGCCGCACCGAAGAACCGCTGCCTCCGAGAGAGCGCCATTGCTCCTGGCAGCAGGAGTGAAAACGAATCGCTCCACTGGGAGCCTCTCTGCTGGGAGTTGCACTTCAAAGAGAACAGGAAAAGGGCCCCTGAAGGCTAATATTGCCCTGTAAGCCCCTCTCCAGCCAGTGTCACCACAAAGCCCCACCAATGCTGGGACTTGAGGAGAGTCTCCTCATTTCCCCTACTACCACCTGCAACAGCCCTCCCGCCGTCAGGCAAGCGGAATGCCGGGCACGGCATTAGTGTCCAATAACTGTTCGCCTTTAAACAAAAAAGATCCCTGGATGCACATCCTAATGAAATGCGCTACGCATGCCTATGATCTCTCTATTGCCCTGCAGTCTCCCAGGCTGCCTGTACTTCCTGATCTGAAAACGCTCTACAGGCGGAATTATCTCAGGATGGCTTCCCCTGGGCTGAAGTGCGGGAAGCCGAGGAGGCTACAGACTGCCAGAGAGATGATTGTACAATGAAAAACAGGTCACGTGGGCACACTCCTCAGCTACTTCCTATGTAAGGACAAGCACAAGAACCCCAGACCATGATAATTGAAGTTTTCTTCACCGTTGAATTTCTCTTTGAAATAAATTTCTTTTCTATCAAATTGAATGAGAATGGTCGATAAAAACGCAGGATAAATTTTTGGTACAGCACTAATTAATTTTCTCTGCTATATCATGTACTGCACTGACAAGAAAGACAAGACAATGAGCTTCTTTAGATTGTGTTTCCTTACTGGGGCTTTGCTTCCTGCTTCTGTTGCGCAATCATAATGGGGCTGCATTACACAGCTGAAGAGATGGGACCACATGGTCTGTAATGGAAAACTTCCCCTCCTCTCGCTGCTCATAGCCCTGAGTAGAACAGCGTCCTCTAGTGGGTGATTTGTAGTGCAGCTTCCCTGGTACATGGTAGGAAATCCTGAGATATTTCTCCAAAATCGGGATATCGCAGGAATTACTGGGGGAAGGCGCGGGAGACATGCAGGAGGTCGCCAATGTCATCAAAAGGACCCACAAACTTCTGTGAGTGGCCAGTCACTAGCATGCCTTATTTTGCTCATGTGAAGAAGCCCAGTGGTTGCTCTTTTGACTAAGGATAATACAAGGGAGGGGAGTACATTATTGTGTTTAAAGTGATTAACCCTATGCACGTCACAATGAGCTACCTGATCAGAAAGGGGGAGGTATTTCACATCAATAATGGCGGAAAGATTGAAGGTTGTGTTGAGGGAATTTATTCATGAAGATCAATATGGATTTTTGCCAAAAAGACAGATAAAGGACAATATTAGAGTGGTATTGAACATTGTAGAGTATCTGGACAAACATCCGGAAAAACAAGCGGCATTGATCTTTTTGGATGCGGAGAAGGCTTTTGACAATCTTAATTGAGATTTTTTGTTTAAAATACTGGAAGTAATGGATTTTGGGAGTAACTTTACAACTTGGGTGAAGTCTATTTATACTGAACAGAGCGCACAAATTATTGTTAATGGAGATTTGACGAAACCATGTAAGATTGCAAGAGGGACTAGGCAGGGTTGTCCAGTGTCACCTTTGTTATTCATCTTGGTGTTGGAAGTATTGAATAGAGCAGTAAGACAAGAAGAAAAAATTGGAGGAATAAAAATTAGAAAAGAATCTTATAAATTGAGAGCTTTTGCAGACGAATTGGTGTTTACATTAGAGGATCCATTGTATGGAATTGAAATTTTAATGAATAAGTTGAATGAATTTGGTACATTAGCAGGTTTTAAGGTAAATAAACAAAAGACTAAGATACTTACAAAAATATGAATAAACAAGATCAAATAAAGATGGAAGAAAAAACCAGTCTCAAAGTAGAAAAGAAGGTGAAATATTTGGGCATAAATTTGACAAATATGAATTGTATGTTGTTTCATAATAACTATATTAAGGTTTGGAATGAAATTAAACAGGATTTGATAAGGTGGGATAAACTTCAAATGTCATTGAGGGGGAGGATTGCAATAATCAAGATGAATGTTTTACCAAGAATGTTGTATTTATTTCAGACAATCCCTATTGTAACATTAGAGTTACCATTCAAGCAGTGGCAGAGAGAGATTTCTAAATTTATATGGCAATCCAAAAAACCAAGGGTGAAATTTAAAATATTACAAGATTCTAAAGAGAGAGGAGGTTTGGGCTTGCTGGATTTGAGGATTTATTTCTCTGCTTGTTGCTTGATGTGGATGAAGGAGTGGATTTTGATGAAGAATAATAGACTATTGGAATTAGAGGGACACGATTTAAGATTTGGTTGGCATGGGTATCTGTGGTATGATAAAGCTAAAGTGAATGCAGAATTTAATGATCATTATGTGAGACGAGCAATCTTGAGAACATGGAATAAATATAAACCAAGATTGTGTCGGATGACGCCACTATGGGTTTCCTCACAGAAGGCTTTCTATAAGAGAGAATTGGCAACTACGAAAAAATGGCTGACGTATGGTGAAATTTTAGAAATAAAATAAGGAGAGGTTAAAATGAAATCAAGAGAGGAGCTACGGAATGAAGGAATTGTTTGCCAGTGGTTCTCATATGCACAAATGATGGAAAAATTTAAGATAGATAAAAAAATTGGGGTTTTGAATGTACAAAATCTGAATTTGAGAAAGCTTTGTGTACAAATGATAATCATGTTATTTCAAAGATATATAAACTCTTGTTAAAATATGAGACTGAAGATGAACAAGTAAAAGAATGTATGATAAAGTGGGCTCAGAATATTGGACATAATATTACTATGGATCAGTGGGAGAATATGTGGTTGAGGGGTTTGAAGTTTACACTATGTGTCAGATTGAAAGAAAACTTTTATAAAATGATGTATAGATGGTATATATCTCCGTCAAAATTGGCAAAAATGTATAAGGGGACATCGGGAAAGTGTTGGAAATGTAAAGAGCTGGAAGGCACATTTTATCATGTATGGTGGACATGTAAAAAAGCAAGAACTTTTTGGACACAAATGCATAGAGTGATGCAAGATATATTGAAGATAAAAATACAAATGTGTTCAGAATATTTTCTGTTGGGGATTATAGACGAACAGCTATTGCAAGGTTATGGAACTTTATTCTTATATATGACAACAGCAGCAAGATTACTCTATGCACAGAATTGGAAGACTGAGAAAATACCAACAGAGGAGGATTGGCTGTTGAAAATTACAGAACTGGCGGAGATGGCAAAACTTACTGCAATAATAAAAGACAAAACAACAACCGGGTTCATTGAGGAATGGAAATCTCTGGTGGAGTTTCTGAAAGAGAGGGAAGGGAAGGACATTTTTGTAGATGGGTTTAATGATTAACTTGGAAGAGTAACATTTGTTAAAGACAGAGAAGTTGGGAAATTCACTCACTAATTTTGGAAATTTTGGTATATTTTGAAAAATTGTTAAGGAAAAACAGAAATTCGGAAGTCCATTTTAATGTTGTATGTGGTAGTGTTGATGTGTTGTGTAAATGTTGTTGTTATGGGTGTATGTAGGGTGTATATGTTAAATGTTTTTTATGTTTGGAAAATAAGAAATATGAATAAAAAAAAGAAAGGGGGAGGTATAAACGTAATAAATAAGCATATAAACGACAGTACATTTTTGGCAGATCACCATTCCCTCTCTGACAGTCATGAGCTTCCAAATAGCTTGCTTCCTTTCTTTCTCTCTTTTAAAGAAATCTACTGCTGCAAATATTACACGTTGATATTCCAGCACATAGAGATGCTCCCAAATCTCACAAATAATCACTTTTTGACCCTTGACTCAGATTCCAAGGACCAAAACACATCAAAAGCTATTTTGAAGAACATGACAACCTCTGAGTGTCTCAGAGACTTGCCTGGGTTGCGCCGGAGCATTTTCCTGGGTCGCAGTGACTGAACAGCTGAGTATGTGACTCACACTAATGCTATTTATTGGGCTCCCAGAGTTCGCTGTGTGTGCTACATGCAACAGAACACGGAAAAGATGAAATATCTCTTGCCCAACAGAGTTTACAATAGACATGGGGTGGGGAGTAAGTGGGGCATGCAACAAAATGTTGCAGTGTGGAGCGCCCCATGCCCTCTTCCAAGATATTCTGTTCCACTCTCCTTCTAAATCCCCACTTTTATTTTACTTGTGTTACTTATCACATTATTTTCTTATCCCACCTTTTCCCCCCATTTGTAAGGAACTCAGGGTGACTTACATGGCCCTCTCTATTTTATCCTCTCAACAACCCTGTGAGGTAGGTTAGTGAGTCAGGGACTGGCCCACAGTCACCCAGTGAGCCACATGACCAAGTGGGGACTAGAACCAAGGTCTCCAGAGTCCCAGTCCAGCAATCTAACCACTACACCACACTGGCTCTCTTTCCATTTTCCATTTTCCCACCCCAACAAAAACTCAGCATTATAAGACCTGTGCCCTTAGGGGTGGGGGGAGGTGCTTAGGTCTTTTTTCCTGCAAGTTTTTTGTATTTCTGCAAAACTTGGGGTTTCCCCGAGCAGGCTGATGTCACCCTCTTAATTCTCAGTGACCCCATTTTGGCTGCAATCCTACTGGCAATCACTAGCTGAGTTTGTTATTAGAAGAAGCAATAAAACTAGTGGCCAGATAAAATGCAGAAAAAACCTAAGTAGTTCTGGTGCTCCAACTGTATCCCCCCTTTCTTTTTACCAGGGTCAATTCCTCTTTTCTGGTTTCTGTCCCTTGTAATATTGCTTTTAGGGAGATATCTGGGATTCCATTTTAACATTTTATCAAAGCACACTGACATGTATGAGAGTTCCTCTGCCATAGGGTACCTCTACAAGAGCAATTTAAAGCTCTTTCAAGGTGCATTAAAAATTTGACCTCTACAAGAGCGAGGTGCTTTTTCTCTCCGATTATGCGCATTATCGAATGCGCATTAAATAGCGAGTTTTAATTTATCACGGGAGTTGAAGCACCTTATGACCATGTAAACAAGTGATTCTCCGCATTTAAACACTTTAAAGCGCGTTTCATACAACCGGTAATGCGCTTCACTGCCTCCCATGTATAGGGATTAGGCGTAAAAGCGATTGCGAGAAAATGCGCATAATTGGACAACCGGGCATCAAACCGAATTCTTGTAGAGGGGACCTTATCCTGATTTCTAGCAGGTAAATCTCTGTAGCTGTGAAGGGAAAGAATGTATGCTATTTATTTATTTATTTATTTAAACTATTTCTTGGCTGCCTTTCAGGACAGAAGTCCTTCCAAGGTGGCTCACAGCAATAAAACACATAAAACTGTTATGGTATTAAAAGTGATAAAACATAAATTCAATAAAAACAGCCATAAAAACCAACAATAAAAACAGCCATAGAACCTTCTTACAAGCCTGCAATGATGGAGCATGCTGGACCCCCGATGGCAACTTATTCCAAAGGTGTGGGGCCGCTGCAGAGAAGGCCCTGTCACCTGCAGTCACCCATCTAACTGTTCTCACAGATGGGCACATGAGAAGGGTCTCACTTGATGACCTTAAAGTGCAGGCACTTAAAGTAATTTGGTCCCAAACTATTTAAGGCTTTAAAGGCCAAAAACAGCAGTTTAAATTGGGCTAGCATTGTATCGGTAACCAGTGCAGCTGACGCAGTATAAATATTACATGATCAAAGTGCCTCACCCCCACCAACACTTGGGTGGATGTATTCTGCACTAGCTGAAATCCTCAAAGGCAGCCCTAATTACTGTGCATTACAGTAGTCCAGCCTGGACATCACTAGTATATGGATAAGTGTGGTAAGATCTGTCCTCTCCAGATAGGGCCACAGCGGGCATACCAGCCTAAGCTGGTGAAATGCACTCCTGGACACTGCAGCCACCTGGGCTTCTGCAGTTAGTGCAAAGTCTAGGAGGACTCCAAGACTATACACGTGGTCTTTTAGGGGGGGAGTGCAACCCCATCTAAGGCCAGTTGTAAACCTCCATCCAGAGTAATTGGTTTCCCAACCCACAGTACCTCCATCTTGTCTGGATTAAGTTTCAGCTTGTTCACCATCACCCATGCCAAAACAACCTCCAGACACTGGTTCAAGAGTTCCACAGCCTCCTTGGGATGTGTAGTTTCATGAAGATGTTAAAAAGCATGAGGGACAGGATGGAACCTTGTAGTACCCCACAGGCTAATGACCTTGGAGTGGAAATGAAGTCCCCTCACACCACCTTCTGACGCCACTCTTTCAGAAAAGACCAGAACCACTTTCAACCTGTGCTTCCCAAACCCAATTCAGATAAACAATCCGGCAGGATACCATGGTTGGCAGTCTGTAAAGCCACTGAGAGGTCCAATGGAACTAACAGAGTTGCACTCCCCCCATCCATTCCCCAGTGTAAGTCATCAACCAGGGCAACCAAGACTGTTTCCATGCCATAATCAGGCCAGAAATTTGACACAATAGCACTCTTCAAATACTTGAAAGGTTGTCGAACAGAGGAGGGCCAGGATCTCTTCTCAATCAACCCAGAATGCAGGACACGGAATAATGGGCTCAAGTTGCAGGAAGCCAGATTCCGGCTGGACATCAGGAAAAAAACTCCTGACTGTTAGAGCAGTACGACAATGGAACCAATTACCTAGGGAGGTTGTGGGCTCTCCCACGCTAGAGGCATTCAAGAGGCAGCTGGAGAGCCATCTCTCAGGTCTGCTTTAAGATGGATTCCTGCACTGAACAGGGGGTTGGATATGATGGCCTTATAGGCCCCTTCCAACTCTACTATTCTGTGATTCTATGATTGGAATGGATCAACATCATCAATATCATCCAACACTGGTTGAGGTTGACCAATTTGATAGCAAACGATAATTATCCGAAACTGGAGCATCCAGATTTGATTTCTTCAACAAGGGCTTCACCACTGCTTCCTTCGAAGCTGCAAAGTAGGATTTCTTTGCCACCAACAGTGCGACAGAATATGCTGTGTTTGATTGTATTTATTCTGAGTTTTCCATCATTTGCATTCTAATCATTTAATCCCTTTCAACTCCTTGGAATAACAAGGAGCTGACACGGTTCTACTCCTAGGTCGAGGACGTTTGGGAGCGATCATATCAATAGTCTGGGTCATCTATTCATTCCAAGCAGTGACCAGGACTCTGGCAGGAGTGCTGGCTAGGTCTGCAGGAAAATCCCCAAGAGACCACAGAAATCCATCCAGATTCATCCGCCTCTGGGGTTGGACCATCGTACTTGGCCTCACCACCCCTGCAGAGGTTACAAGTGGCTTGAATGTCAACACTGGTCAGATAATATGATAATTTGGTTCATAATATGAGGTAATATGAACCAAAGGAGAAACTACTGGTTCCCCCACGCACCAATCATTTGCTCCCAATCCAGCACAGAAAACCAAGTCCAAAGTGTGTCCTGCCATATGTGTTGGGTCAGATATTATCTGAGACAGGCCCAAGGTTGACATTGCGACTATGAAATCCTGAACCACTTCTGATAAAGTAGTTTCAGCATGAAAGTTAAAGTCCCCCAAGACCGTAAGCTTTGGGTCCCTCAATACCATGCTTGAGATCATCTCAGTCAGCTGAGCCAGGAAATAAGCCAGCATGAGCAGTACACCAACAGATTCGCTGTCATGTCTTGGGTGCTCAACACCAGGTACAGAAACTAAAAACCTGCTGACTGTTGAATGAGATATCTGATCAAGGGGACAGAGTCCCTATAGATCCCCTCATCACACCTCTAGACGAGTTTGGTGCTGCTCAAGAAACCCTAATGGATACATTTTGGAAAAATTAACTCCCCCCCCAATTGATCCGACCACATTTTGGTCACACAGGCCAGGTTGGTATGCTCTTCACCTATAAGGTCAGAGATGATACTACCTAGGCTGACCATCTGAAAAGGAGGACAGGGCTCATATAACTTTAACAGTTGTAGAGAAAAGGGAATTTCAATCAGTGTCATTTGTATGCAATTAGTTCCTGGTGATATTCCCTCCTCATCACAACAGTTAAAGTTGCAGAGCCCTGCCTTCTTTTGTATATGGTCACTCTAGTATAGTGCCTGCACCTTTAACAGTTGTGATGAAGAGAGAATTTCACCAGGAACTAATTGCATACAAATGACACCTGCTGAAATTCCCTTTTCTCTACAACTGTTAAAGTTATATGAGCCCTGTCCTCCTTTTCAGATGGTCAGCCTAATACTACCTTTTCTAACAGCTGACCTGGCATTCTTCAACAGCACCCTCAGGCTAGAGAGGCCTACAGGCAAGCCACCAGAATTACTGGGGTTGGAAGGCAGACTGGATGTCTCAGTCACCTTCCCCTCTCCTGATGTTGTCACTTCCCACCTCCATAAGACCATAGAGTGGCTCCAAATTCCTCGACTGCTAAACAGTGGAGGAATTTGGCCAATCTTGCTCTCTCCTATGGCTGCCCTGGCACCCTGAAGGAGGTCAAATAATAATACCTCCAACCAGGGGCAGATGTTCCTGCTGCCATTGTTGCCAATGTCCCCGCATAATTCAGGTTGGATCTTCCAGGGAAGGTATCCAGATGGCTGTGCACTCCTGTGCGTATCTCCAAATGCAAAACTAAGAGCCTATCTACACACACAGGATAAAACACTTTGAAAACGTTTTGAAAACTGTATATGGAGTGTGTCCTGGGCCCCAACAGTTCTCAAAACGGTTATAAACCATTTTAAACCATTTTAAAGCAGTAGTGTAGATAGGCTGTAAGTGAACACTTAGTGTCGTACTTTGCATGACACAGAGACACTCAGGGGTGCTGCCCTAAATACCTGCAGGGAGACAGAAAATGGGGAACTCAGTTTGTTTGGCAGGCTAGAGAGCCAACAGAATGACAAACACACCCAAACTCCCCCTCCTCCTCCCAGGCTTATTTAAGTTGTGGTTGTTTGTGGCACATACTGGCAGCCATTGTGAATATTCAAGCTGCGGCGGGCATTGTGGCTTATCATGACGTGCGAACCTGGCACTGGTTAACCAACAACCACAACCCAAGAACATCCCATGGGTTCTGGGTGGTTTATTAAACATGGCAACAACCCATGATGCTGTGGCAACCACTGCCTGTGGCTTAAATATTCGCAATGGGCATCAGCATCCTTCTTCCATCCTTCCTTCCTTCCTTCCTTCCTTCCTTCCTTCCATCTTTTTGCAAACCTTCCAGAAAATCCAGCTCCCACATACCTGGATTGACTTTCAGGCCAAAGAGACATGACTTTAAATGAAGCATTACGCAACTGAGTTCCCTTTTTTTATCCTTTAATGCAAAATTGTAAACGTTTATAGATGGGAAGGAAGGATCCGGCCATATATTTGTGTCTTTTAGATTTACATACCTATAAATAGCTGAAATAACTTTCCTTGGGACACATTAAATAAAGATGGAAGGTGCTAAAATTGCTTATATTTGGGGGCAGGGGGCGGGGCGGTATGCCTTTTTGCTTTCCAGTCACATCAGTTTAAATTAGCCCACAGGAAGACTTGAGTGGGAGGAATGCAGGAATGGCAAGGTCCTCTAATCAGAGATGTATGCTTTTTATGTTTCCCTTGGTAATGATTTTTTACAGCCCATAATTATTCATATATTACTTATTTATATAACCCTGTAGGTTTTCAGAGCATTTTATAGGCATATATAGTATACTGCCCTGCCCCAAGAACATGGTACAAGCTAGATTTATACAGATGATATAGATATAGATTCAGATATGGCGGGGGGTGTATACACACACGGGGAAAATTAGGAATTGTATCAGGGTTTAGTTTGATATTGGTGAAGGTGGAGCGTTGAATAATGGGTTAGTTTTGTGATTAAGCACAAGCAGAGATGTGGCTTACCTTGATCATTGACTTTTCAAAATACACGGGCCGTAGAACACTTCCATGCAAGGTCGGCTCAAGATATTTTGCTGCCCTAAGCAAAAGATAAGATGTGGCCCTCCACTCTATGTACAGAAGCCAACAGGACTGGACTCGCAGTTGTTGAATCTTACTTCAACACTAGCAATCCATAGCATCCTGAGGGCAGTGAACTACCTTAGAGGACATAGGTCCAGCTGTACAACAGACACAGCTCTGTCCTCAAACACCTCACTGCCATTTCCCACCCCTCAGCACCGGCTGCCTGAGGCAAGTGCTTCACTTTGCATGCTGGTAGGGCAGGCCCTGCTTCCATGCGAGGTCCATCTGTGGAGATGGAGAACTGCCTGTGGACGTTCTCCTTGGATGATGGCTAGGGTGACCATATTTTGGAAACCAAAAAGGAGGACAACATGGCCGCCCCAAGGGGGCGTGCCCACCAACATGGCCAGCCTCCAAGGGGGCGTGCCCACCAACATGGCCGGCCTCCAAGGGGGCGTGACCACCAACATGGCCAGCCCCCAAAGGGACGTGCCCACCCAAAGATGGCCTTCGTCACATGTCTGATTTCACAGCACACAATTAAGACAAACCTGTTCTGCATAACATCTTCATGTTAAAATCACTGAGACATTCAGTGTATCTGAAATTAACTTCACTCCTACTTTTGTAGCTTTTGCTGTACTTTAAAGCTTTTGCTATACTTTGTGTGATACAGTCTCCTTTTCCCTCACATATCTTTTCTGACTGCAAATCCTTCACTGGATGACCGTAGTCTCACCTTTCCTAACATTTAACACTCTTTCCTCATCACCTTTCTCATATCCATACTCACAGATTCAGCACTAAACAAATGAAGCAGTTGACAAGTGCAGAAAAATCTAGTACAGGAAAATCTAGTACAATAAATGAGTAATGTAGCATTCAGAAAGAGTATAAAATACTATTACCCTACAAACAGTCATGGAACAAAATGGACTAAAGGCTTGTAGCAGTTATTTCTCACTAGCATCTCTTAACTTGTTTCAACTTCTGGTTTATCAGTGAGAAACCAATCTAAAAATGTGTCATTATATCTCTGGTTCATTAGCCATGTAAACAAGCCCATGGTCAGTAGAGGTACAAAGAAAGGCCAGAACAGATGCCCATTATCACAATGCTAGACAAAGATCTTTCCCTCCTTTTATCCAAATGTCTCCTGAATTTACACTGCCTCAGTGTGCAGAGAACAGAAATCCCAATCAGAGAGTTTAATACTTTACCCAAAGAAAACTGAGTAGCAGATAACTCAGAAGCTATCATCTCCCTATGTCCTATCATACAATGCTATCCTATGACAACTCAGGAATAAGTCCTGTTGACTTCAATAAACCGTACTCCCAGATACATATGGGATTGCAGCTTCTTCACATTTGTTCACCTTAATATAGCAAGTGCAAGCCCCTCCTGTCAAGGAAAACTGTGCACTCACCAGAACCCGGCCTCGTGGATCATGCAACCAGCAGATGCTCTCAGAACGATGCTTTCAGAGCCTAGGAGTCCCAGACACAGTCAAACAAGACAAGACAAGCCACACTATGCACTCATATATTATCTTGCTGGGACAGAACAATTCTGGGACAAGGCAACACTTTGCTATCAACCAGACATAACAGTCATAAACAAAAATGAAAAACACACTACTTCATTGACATAGCACTACATAATGACACAAACGTTGCATTAAAGGAAGAGGGAAAGAGAAAACTATACACCACTGGCTATGTAAGTTAAAGAACTATGGTAACAGGAAAAAAGTTACAGTTATTCCATTAGTTAGAGTGATTATGGAAAGGAGGACAGGGATCCTGTATCTTTAATAGCTGTATTGAAAAGGGAATTTCAGCAAGTATCATTTGTATGCATGCAGCATCTGGTGATATTCCCTCTACATTACAACAGTTAAAGCTGCAGGAGCCCATCCTAGCATGACCAGATACTAAAGAAGGCAGACATACACACCCCAGGAAAGATCAGCAGTAGCAGCATCCACGCATACCTCATGCTCACTAAAGGCAATAAAAATTAAAATTTACATACCCCTGCACACTTGCCCAAAGTGGGGGAAAACTCCACATCCTCCTGAAAGCAATTTAAACAACAACAACCTCCACACACACACTTAACTGGAAGAGGGGATAAAAATCCACCCCCACGCTCTCCAAAGGCAAAATAATAATGACAATATTAATAATAAACCACCCACACAATGCAAAATAAAACAAAAACATGCACACACCCATTGCAATAAAATAATATTAAAAATACAACACTCACCCACATACCCACCCAAGGAAAAATAATAAAAATCCAGACAAGCACCAAGGCAAAAAACAACCAACAGAACAAATACACACACTCACCAAGACTGAAAATACAATAAATATCCACACACACCAGCATACTCACCCATGGCAAACCTAATAATAATTTTAAAACACACACACATGCACCACCCCAATTAATTCATCAAAATATATCAAAAATATTAAAGAAAAGTTCACTAAACAGTAGCAGCACCCAACGATAAATGAAATCACATCCAGGCAGCCCCAGCCCCGAGTGCCAGGCCAGGCTAAGACGCCTGCACTCCCGACTGGGCCAGGCCACCCCATGGGCTTGAAGTCCAGCGTGTCACACTCCAGGCCAGGCCAGACTGCCCCACACCCGGCCAGGAATGCCCCAGGACACCGGGTGAGGATGCTCCCCCACTGCGCCGCCCCATGGGTCACACTGGGTCAGGCTGCACTGGGTCAGGCTGCACTGTGCCAAGCTGTGCTGCCCGCACGCCATGCCAACTTGCGCGCCGTGCCAGGCCGTGCCACCCTGCACTGGCCCAGCACCTGTCCACCCCGCTTCCGCCTCGTCAACCCCACGCCCGCCCATCTCGCATGACCTGCACACTTGCCCGCCGCACCCTATGCCCGCCCCACCCACCCCGCAACCAGCAGCTGTGCACCCCACAACCACTCCACCTGCCTCACCTGCAGTTTGCCTGCCCACCCCGCACTCCACCCCCGCGCACCCGCTAGCCTCGCCCCACGCCCACCCCACAACTGCACACCCCACAACCGCACACCCCACAACTGCCTCATCCCACCCCACAACCCACTTGCCCCACCTGCACTGTACTCACCCCGCGCCCACCTACCTAGGGTAGGCTGACCATCTGAAAAGGAGGACAGGGCTCCTGTAACTTTAACAGTTGTAGAGAAAAGGGAATTTCAGCCAGTGTCATTTGTATGCAATTAGTTCCTGGTGAAATTCCCTCTTCATCACAAAGTTGCAGGGGGCCTGCCTTCTTTTGTATATGGTAGGGTGACCATATGAAAAGGAAGACAGGGCTCTTGTATCTTTAACAGTTGCGTAGAGAAGGGAATTTCAGCTGGTGTCCTTTGTATGCATGCAGCACCTGGTGAAATTCCCTCTTCATCACTGTAGTTAAAGCTGCAGGAGCCCTGCCCGCTTTTGTACCTGGTCACTCTAGTATAGCTCCTGCAGCTTTAACTACAGTGATGAAGAGGGAATTTCACCAGGTGCTGCATGCATACAAAGGACACCAGCTGAAATTCCCTTCTCTACGCAACTGTTAAAAGTTACAGGAGCCCTGTCTTCCTTTTCATATGGTCACCCTAATTTAAATGGAATTTGCTTCTTTCCATGCACTTAAGCATGCTTAAGGAACGTTAGCAAGTGTTCCTTAAGCATGCTTAAGTGCATGGAAAGAAGCAAATTCCATTTAAATTAGGGTGACCATATGAAAAGGAAGACAGGGCTCTTGTATCTTTAACAGTTGCGTAGAGAAGGGAATTTCAGCTGGTGTCATTTGTATGCATGCAGCACCTGGTGAAATTCCCTCTTCATCACTGTAGTTAAAGCTGCAGGAGCCCTGCCCGCTTTTGTACCTGGTCACTCTAGTATCCACAGGTCCTGCTCTCTTAGATAATGTACCTGATGTGCTTTAAATATATCCAATGCACCATATAAATATGAAGAATAATAAACCTTCAACAAGGAAATCAGCATATTGTAGATGCAAAAAAGGTCCAATGAATCCCAGCTTTTTCTAACCCATGGATCAGATATATAGAGTCATGACAGATATATGAATAGACACCTCCTTAATAGAGGGGCATTTTTAATTGTGGTACCTAAACTATGAAATGCCCTCCCACAACACTGCTTGCTTTTTAGCGATGAGTAAATACATTGGTTTTTCAACAGGAATTTTGGTGTTTCATTGGGGTTCAGGTAGTCATAAGAATATTAGAAGAACTGTGCTGTATCAGACCAAAGGCCTATCTAATCCAGCATTCTGTACCCACAGAGACCAACCAAATGTCCTTGTGAGGCCCATAAGCAGGTCATAAGTGGAATAACACCCTCTTGTTCATGTTCCTCCCAGTAATCCTGGAGTTAATATACAGCCATCATGATGAGTAGCCACCAATAGCCTTCTCTTCCTTAATTTTATATTTATTAGGGGGGTTGTGTTGCTGTTTTTCATGTTGTTTTTCATGTTGTTTTTAATTGTTTTTAGGATTGTTTTATCATTTTTGTGTTAGCTATTTTGAGGTTCATTTTGACTAAAAAGCAGGATTATAAATATTTTAAGTAAATAAACCCTTCCCCTGTTGTGATTTTAGTCACAGCAGGACAGATTTGAGGAAGGATTGTTAATAAGGGGGAAAAAAGTCTCCAAGTTTGTCTTTCAGCTGTCTTTGAGCTCAGTCATTCAAAGCTTACTGGGTATGCAGCAGCCTAATACTATTAAGTTCAAGACCATTTACAACCCCTTGCAAGCTCACTGACAACTTAGAATCATAGAATAGTAGAGTTGGAAGGGGCCTATAAGGCCATTGGGTCCAACCCCCGCTCAATGCAAGAATCCACCTTAAAGCATGCCTGACAGATGGCTGTCCAGCTGCATCTTGAATGCCTCTAGTGTGGGAGAGCCCATCACCTCCTGATGTTTCCTGATGTCCAGCTGGAATTTGGCTTCCTTAAGATGAGCCAGATCTGTACTTTGTGTTGAAGCCTACCCTGATGCAATACAAAGATATCACACAAACACTGAGGATGTGGTTGAGTTCCATCTAGTCCCCTAGAGCAGCCTTTCCCTTTAGAAGGCTATTCTAAAGGAGCATCTTCTGTCATTTGTACCGGCTGGACCCTTTGATCATCATCTTTGATCAACAACTTTAGAGTCCTCTTCCAAATACTGCCACCAAATTAAGTTAGGCAGGTGGCTAAAAGAAAAGGCATTCTTATGGTGCCCTGTTTATGGGAGACCCTTCTCCAAGTAGGCATACCTGTCACACTAATATCACTTTAGTGCCAGGCATATTATTATTATTATTATTATTATTGGATTTTTATATTTATGATTTTATTTTCCAAGGCCTTTTTTTATCACATTCATTATTTAAACATGTTTTCAGCCTATTCATTGACTAAGCTATCTTGAGAGCTTTTTGTTACATAACACACACACACACACAAACCCATCACCAAATCCTTCATTGGAAGTATGATCCATATGTGAAGAGACTTCAGATTTGTCATAAAGAGCTTGACTCAGTATTGTTAACCACATCCTGCATAGAATTTGCAAAACATTGCAAACTGAGTGTTGGATGTACAGTCAAGGGCTGGAATACAAAGAATCTAGCAGGTAATATTGTGAGAAAAACTGATCCACCATAGTAAATGCCTCAGAGTCATCTCTCAGTAGAAGAGCTTTATTGAAACTTGGTTCTTATTTCTGTCTTATGTAAGCAAATGAAATAGGGACTATAAGCCCCAATATTCCACAACTCCTTCTGGAGATGTATTATCATATATACTTCCACACTCAAAAAGAAAAGAGATTACTAATGCAATGTATATGAACAAAACTGATACTCTACGAGTTTTCTTAAATAAAGTAATAATTGTGAAGGGCATGCAGCCTCTGTGCCTCCCTTGCAAGGTAGGCCTGGGTCAAAACCCAACAACCCACCCACCCACCACCTTCCAGGCAGTCAACACTGGACTTAGGCCAGTAAAGCCCTGGAAATAACCACACCAAAATAAGGCTTAAAGCAGTTTATTAAAAGAGTTAAGGCCTTAAGCAGAAGTACTGAATGAAAAGGGTGGGGAGATAGGGAGAGGAAATAAAACAACTTAAAGCAACAAACAGGTTAAAAGTAGCAGCAAGGCAATTTTAAAAAAAAGCTGTAAAACTTAATAACACAGGCAAGCTGTTACCCAGAGCAACACAAAGCAAGACAATAACAAAGTCCTGGCTACCTGCACCTTAACCAGAACATAGGGGTCTCTTCCTGAGCAAGACAATGGGCACCCACAACAGCATAGGGGCCATAGGATACAGGAGCCGCAAACTACTAACTCATCTTTATCGCCACAGCTCTGGGAATGACTTCCTCCTTTGGCTTCCCCCACTCCCTCCTCATTAAAAGGGATCTCACTGACACAGCTGGAATCCATCGTTATTAATTATGGCTTTGTCACCCTAAGGAAGCCCCAGCAGGTGCCCCGCGCCCCCGCGCCGCCCCCCCGCCATGCGCCTCCATGCCGCCCCCCCGCCCCGCGCCCCCGCATGGCACCCCCACCCGCCCCTCGCCCCCGCGCCTCCCCCACACCCGCCGCGCGCACCCGCGCCGCCCCCCCCGCCGCACGCACCCGCGCCGCCCCCCCGCCACGAGCACCCGCACTGCCCCCCCGCCGCGAGCCCCCGCGCCGCCCCCCCCGCCGCGAGCCCCCGCATGGCACCCCCACCCGCCCTGCGCCCCCGCGCCTCCTCCACACCCGCCGCGCGCACCCGCGCCGCCCCCCCGCCGCGAGCACCCGCGCCGCCCCCCCCGCCGCGAGCACCCGCACCGCCCCCCCCCGCCGTGAGCACCCGCCCCGCCGCCCCCCACCCACCGCGAGCACCCGCGCCGCCCCCCCACCCCCCACGCGCTCCTTACCTGCTGCTGCTGGGGCGTCCGTTTCCCTCCGTGCTTGGAATCTACTGAGAAACAGGCTTCTTGGCCTGTCTCTCAGCAGTGTGCCGAGTGATGACGTCATCACCCGGCGCGCTACTGAGGGATAGGCCGCGAAGCCTGTTTCTCAGTAGATTCCGAGCACCGGTGGGAAGCCCCAGCAGGTAAGTGCCCCGCACCCCCGCGCCGCCCCCCCCGCCGTGCGCCCCCGCGCCGCCCCCCCGCTCCGCGCCCCCGTGCCTCCCCCACACCCGCCACGCGCACCCGCGCGGCCCCCCCAACCGCCCCGAGCACCCGCACCGCCCCCCCGCCTCGAGCACCCGCAACGCCGCCCCCCACCCACTGCGAGCACCCGCGCCGCCCCCCTACCCCCCACGCGCTCCTTACCTGCTGCTGCTGGGGCGTCCGTTTCCCTCCGTGCTTGGAATCTACTGAGAAACAGGCTTCGTGGCCTGTCTCTCAGCAGTGCGCCGAGTGATGACGTCATCACCCGGCGCGCTACTGAGGGATAGGCCGCGAAGCCTGTTTCTCAGTAGATTCCGAGCACCGGAGGGAAACGGACGTCCCAGCCGGTAGGTGCCTCGCGCCGCCAGCCTCCCACCACCGCCGCGTGACCCCCCGCTGCCCCGGTTTGCCCCCGCCGCCCCGCGGTTGGCCCAGCTCGCCCCAGGGCCATCTGGTCACCGTTTTGGGGGGCTAAATTTCCGGATTTGGCCCCCCAAAACGGTTTTTTCCGCCCGGATGCGGATTTGCACCCCATTTCCCGGATATGTCCGGACAAATCCGGGCGTCTGGTCACCCTAATGATGGCAGATGTTTCTGCTGTCATGGCTATCCCGCCAGCAGTGCTCTGCTGGTGGTGGAGCCAAAACCAGGGCTGTTTGCGGAGGTGTCTGGGTGGTAAAGTATTCACAGGATACATTCCCCAGACACACTCCCATCAGAGGAGGAACTACCCTACCCTGAGAATGCAGGCATAGTAAGTATCTCGCCATTTGAGGCAAGGACATCTGTCAGACTCTGAGATATGCTGTAGCTTATGTATTCAAAATGGCTGCCGGCCTGCATCTCGGAGTCCCACGAGTGAATTAACCCACGGTGGCTTATTGTGACATGCAAAACAGGCCAGTGAGGCCAATTGTAGAGCGACCATTTCTATTTGACACTTCTGTTCACTGCCTTTTTTTTTTTTTTTTTTTTTGGCCTTTTGAAAAAGAAATGCATATGAGAAATGAAGAAATGTTTATTATGATTGACAACTGCTTAGTGCTGGTCATTGCCATTTAGCACACGGGTGGCTGGGGGAAATCCTGAAAGTTGCTAGGCACATCATGGAAGATGGTGGACCTGGAGCTTTCCTTCCTACCAAAGCTTAGGCTGCAGTAAATCTGTGCAAGTCTTTAAGGTGCCACAGGAGGACTCTCTATAGTTTAATGAATTCCACTTCTCCCCACTGGTTGGCATTTGCCGGAAGGTGCATACTTTGACATGAAAGCGGATCCACTTCGGCCTCTTGAATCTTAGTTAGCATTTCCTTTTGGTCTTTCAGCGTGTGTGGATGTCTTTTCCTTTCTCTCCTTCCCAGAAACTTATTCCTCTCCTGTTGTTGGGCAGAGTTTCCAATTCTGTAGCGTTCTCTTCCTCAGGCCTGGGCTTAATCCTCGTTCCCACAGCTTCTTGACAGCTCTCTTTATGATTCACTTTCTCTCTCTCTGCGCAGCTGTCTACGCCTGCATTTAATCACCTCTTTTTCCTGGAGGCATCCCAGCTTCAGGCAAGAGCAAAAGCGTCTCTGCCATCCTGCTTTCAGACGCTCTTTGCTGACTCCTCTGGTCACGTGGTTTATTTCACAGGTTTGGAGCTCAAAGTGGGGATATGGAACATGTACTAGACCACTGATAAGACTGTGTGAAAATACATTTGGTTTTGGATTTATCTGGTACTGGTTACTTCTGATACTGAACATTACAATATAATAATATTTTACTTTCCTCTGTTGTTTTAATACAAGTTTTTAGCTTGCACAGATAAAATTATACTATCATATATATATATATATATATATAGTCTATATCATCACAGTTGTTGCATGTTTGTGTTCAAAGTGGATATAACTTACTATTATTATTATTATTATTATTATTATTATTAAAGCCTTTTTTCTTGATTTTAAAAAGGTGTTGTATGATTGCCAACGTGGACACCGGATGCATGCCTTTAAATACCCCAATGTGGGTGGGGGCAGACAAAGCCGCCATGGCTTCACTTGCTGATTCGCTCCTCTGTCCTGTTGTCCACCCCAGCTGATGAGCTGCATGGTGGGGGTGGGAATGGCTGCCTTGTTTTCTCCCACTGGGGAGAGGACGCTGGGCAGGCAAAGCTGCTGCTTCCACAATTGTCTTGTTATTTCTGATCTGTGGTAGGAGATAACAAGGGGATTCCTTTCCCTCCCTCCTCACAAAGCCTGGGTTAGCCTCCAGGCCAGGGGGGTGGAGCTTGGAGAGAGGTGGAGCTTAGGATGCAGGGGCTCACAGTCCAAGCCTCCATAGGCTGGATGGCCAAACTTCCTGGACCAGATTAGTGGACCAGATGTAATGGAGAGAAGAATCATATATGCCGCCTTGAGCACTTGGGAGAAAAGGTGGGATATCACTGTAATAAATAGATCAGAGGATTTAATTAAAATTTTGCTGCCAGTGTCTGGGTTGCAGAGTTACACCTGATTGAGCATATGGTGTGACTGAGCTATCACCATGTTCTGAACGTTAACAACAACACAAATCCTTCCCATATTTCTGATCCATCAAGGCTAGTGGAGGCTGTTGGCTTAGTCTGATGCCAGTGGAGCAGTGAATCCACTCCTGGTTTCAGTCAGAACCAGTCAGAACTCTTGAGGAGTTATCCATGGTGCTGAACCCTATGGGTTGCAATGTGGGTGGGAGGCCATTTTGAACATTCAAGCCAAAACTACAGCTTGTCGTTTTGTCCAAACCTGGTGAGGGTATGTTGGCAGTGTGGTTAACAAATCACTCACAGCCCTAAAACAGCCCATGGCTTCTGGGTGGTTTGTTAACCACACCAACAGCCCACCCTTACTGGGTTCAGACAACACAACAAGCCACAGTCTCAGCTTGAGCATTCAAAACTTGCCCGTCAACTTTAGTACACACTGCAACCCACCATAGATTAAATAAGCCACTGTGAGCTGCAGTGATTGTGCGAACCTGGTCACTGACTGGCAGTGGCTCTCCAGAGTTTCAGGCACGATTCCCTCTGAGCCCTACCTGGAGAAGATGGGGATCAAACCTAGAACCATCTGCATGCAAAGCATGGGCACTACCACTAACCTATAGCCATTGCCACCATGTCCTACTTGTATGCTTTCCAAAAACATCTGGTAGTTGAGCCAAGATGGGATAGACATCTGTTGGGGATGCTCAAGTTCTGGATGCATTGAGCAGAGGGTGAGACTAGATGACCTACAAGGACACAAGGACCCTCCAACTCTATGATTCCATAGAAATCCTAACTAGCAGTTCTGTGCCATGGGCCGGCTCCAATTGTGGAGTTTGTGCAATGAGAAAAATAACTTTTTCCTGTTGTTGTTGTTGTTCCTTTTGTTCTGAGCCAGAGCCCAGCATGCCCCTGTTACACAACTGGTCCAAGCCGATTCCCACTGTATTGGAGAAGGTTGCTTCTCTCACATCCCACTGAATGTCACTCTAATTTTGCTCTCCCACTGCAGCTGACAGAGAACTTACACTCTCTGTTGGCAGAAACACATTGATTCTGTCACTTAGTACAAGGAGCCTCATCCTTTTTCTGACGATGTAAACATGTTTTGTCCCCTGCAGGGACCAAGACTTCCCCAGTCCAACTTGACTAACAACGTGACTCGGATTGGAAGGGTTTTCTTTGGAGGTAAACCCACAGGGACGCTGCGTGAGGAGCACTAAGTCACAGAACCCTCTTTTATTCAAGGTTTCTTTGCTCACCTCAGCAGAATAACAGACAGTCTAAGGGAGATCCTCAGGCCCAAGAGAAACTCTCATTAATCATGGCCAAACCAAAGAAATGGTGCCTTTTTAGAGGGGAAAAATAGAGCAACTCCTAAAGACCTCTGGATGCTTTGATGAAAAAGCCTGAATAGGCACCATTAGGTCTTTGGCGATTTTCTTGGATCGTTTTCACATACACAGGTAAGCTACCTATGCGTGAATATTGTTCATTTGGGGCAGAACAGGGAAGAGAAACTGAATGGACGTTGTTGCCACTGGAGGGTTTATACACATCATAGCAGCCTTCCCCAGCTCTGTGCCCTCCGGCTGTGTTGGACTGCAATAATGGCCATGCTGGCTGTGGATAATGGGAGTTGTAGTCCAACACAGTTGAGGGCGTGAGATTGGGAAAGACTGCATTATAGTATGATTTAAGCCAGTGGTTTTCAGCTTGTATCACAAAAAACCTTCCCCAATAAACCCCAATGTAAGAAACTGTGAGCATCATCAGATGGGGGGGGGGGGAATCACATTTCTCCACTGTTGCTTTCCTCCTCGCTTCTGTCCCACAATACTTCCTCTGACTTCACATGGGGAAGAAAGAGGAAATAAACCACGTGGCCCATTCAGTGGGCATTTTTATCGCGCAGCTTTTCCTGCACACAGCAGGAAATGGCGGCATATTTCACTTCAGTCCAAAAAGCAGATTTTCCAAGTCTTATTTTGAAGTGGAAAGAAGACCAGAAGGAGCAGGAGACGCGGAGGGGGTGGTTATCGTCGTCAAAAGGACCTGCGAATAACCGTGAGTGACCAGTAACAAGCTGTGATAAAACACTCTTCTGATGATGCTCTGTGTTACACCATTTCAGATTGTTGGTTCATTTAGCTCAATCTTGTCTACTGTACTGGCAGTGGCTCTCCAGAATTTCAGCCTCATCAAGTTTACTCATCCAAGTATCATACTTGGCATATTAAATGTAAAGGCATCATTTATTCAGGCAAGAATTACAAATTTACTAAGGGCGCATTCCTATTTGGATTCCTGCCTGCTTCTGAAATCGGAGGTGAACAGGCATCCTATGCAGAGTGGGAGGAGCACAGAGGGTTCCATGCTTCCCCCACCACTCTGCATTTTTGCTAGACAGGTGTCTTTGCCCATCTAGCTAGGGTTCTGCAGAAGGTTCTGCACTTTTTCTAACTCTACAATATCCTTTTTTGAGGTGTGGTAACTAGAACTGTACACAGTATTCCAAGTGTGGTCACCCCATAGGTTTGTATAAAGGCAGTATGATATTGGCCACTTTATTTTTGACTCCTTTTCTAATTATGCCTAATATGGAATTTACCCTTTTCACAGTAGCTGCACACTGGCATGACATTTTCATTGAGCTGTCCCCCACAACCCCAAGATTGCTTCTGGGGTTGCCCCTGCTTTACCTGTTCTCCCCTTCCTCTGTTGGTTCTGTGTTGAATTTTAGTTTATAAGATCATAGGAACAGGGAACTACTCTCTTGTACTCATGGTGCTAACTAAACACATAATATTAAGGTTGCAATCCTATGCACACTAAACTGAGAGTAAGCCCCACAGAATACAATGGAATATACTTCCAAATAAACACACATGGGATCAGGCAGCACAGCACTCATCCTAACCCTTTTGTTACAACAGTTTTGGAGGCTTTCCATCAGTTACCCCCACCTGATCCCTGCAAAAAGGATGATTTAATCCCACTGCTGGAAATAAGAATACCAGAAACAAATCACCTAGGAGGCATTTCCCATCCTTCTGCAGCCTAATCTGCATTTCCAGCATCATTTCTATTGCATCCAGGATAGGATTAGATGTGATGCATCCATACCAGTCTTGATTAGAAATGAAATTATGTGCTAATTGTAAACATTTGTCCAAAATTAATGTTTCTGAACTAATGTTTCTCGTCCTAGCCAATGTTTTCTGAAACTAATGACTCCCTAACTGATTTTACAGTAACATGAGATGTTGTACATGTTCAAAAATCACACATAGATAATTGCAAATCCTCCTTTTTACAGCAGGTAGGCGCATGATCACTGAAATGGGGCTTCCTCATTCAGAATGATCATAGGATGGCCTTATGGATTTCTGATTCGAGATGGGGAGAGCTAGGGAGGCATTTTTGCTGATCTAGGATACTGATGAACAGAATCTTCCAGACAGGGTGGCCAATCACACTTCGCCCCACAAAAGAAGAAATGCATCTTAAAAAACAGGACACCAATTTGTGCAATATTTGCATATGAGAATGTATGTCTAGGTGCAAATTTAAATAGAAGTATAATACAATAATAACCTCACCATAGGGGAGAAGACTGACCAGGTGACTTTTGTGACTGCTCAGTCGGCTGTCCTAGTGCTAATTGTTGATGGGCAACTTCAAGCCTCCTGCTCTCTCATTTTACGGTTCTTTGACATTAAACTGGACTTGGATTAAACACCTCTTCAAACAGAGGACACCTTGAAGTAGAGGACTGGCCTCTGCCAGCTCCCCAAAATAGAGAACTGTCCTCTGTAAAGTAGGGCACCTGTCCACCTACAAGGACCTGCTTTACCAGGAAGCAGTACCTATAGGAAATAACACTATCTGTGCACCGGCATTTATACACTGACCATGCTACATAATTCACATTGTTCTCTGTCAGTCAAGCAGAGCATGGTTTATTGCAGGTAGCAGATCATGGCATACTATTGTATAGTAAGGTTTAGAGATCTGGCTCCCGTAATCCATCTCCTATTCCAGATGTTTAGCTCTGGATCTTTAGTTCATCTTAGGAGACTCTTCCAGATAGTGATGGGGATAAAGTTCCCCCAGTTTGAAAAGCCTTACCCCATTGTGAGTCCGGCCCAAATCCCTTCAAATTCAAGTTCAATTTACACTGGGATTTGCTTCCACTACAGCTAACCCTGCCAGTCTCCCAAAGCCTTTGCAAGCATTCCACCCTGCCGAAAAAGATCTTATCTTTGGGAATGGACAATAGGTCAATGGAAATATTCAGGTGAACCCTTGATTGACCTCTCCTTAACCAGAAACAACACTCTTAGATTCTTCAGTTCAAGCCGTCTTTCTCTAGGCATGGTATGGTATAGCCTTATTGTTGATTGGTCACTAGTGGGGAGTTCATTTACTTACTTACTTACTTACTTACTTACTGTATTTCTATTCAGCCCAATAGCCAAAGCTCTATCACAATATACCTGTTCCAAGACTTTGCAACACCTACCCAGTGATCTCAAATATCCCAAACAGCTGGTTTGGTTTTGGGAGGAAAGGATTAATGCTAATTTGGGATTAGTATAATCTGCCTGTGTACTTGCTTCTGAGTATCTGTCATGCCGGCTCAACCTGTACATTTGTAAATAGATTGTCTTTTTAAAAAATATATATTAACTTATATTTAATATAAATAAACAAATTATTACAAAAACACCAAGATCCACCAGGCTGCCCTGTTTTTTTTCTGCTCCAGGCAAGATGTAATGCACAACTTTTAAGTTGTTCATAAGACTCTTCTTGGTTGACTTCTAAGAAATGTCTGCACAGGAAATGGGTTTCCCCCGCTCTCTGCCCAAGTCAGTGATATTGGTTGTCAAGTGCTTGCAGTAATTAATGCTATAGCTAAAGAGATTATTGAAATACCACTTGGATAATATCACTGGCCTGCATATCATGCTTATAGAGCTAAATGACAGTGAAATTCTTCTGCCTGATACGTTTCGATTTCTTGATTACATTAGCCCACACCTAAGGGATTTTCCGCTCCTAACAGTGTTTCACAGCTTCAATGTTTTGAAGGAAGCCAAGCAGTTTTCCATCCACATCATCAACATTTAGGTTTCCAGACTTATTATTTGCATGCATATCCCACTCCGGTCCAAGGGCTTGCACTGGTTGAACATAAAGTGATGGGTAAGGGCCAAACTGCACATTATACAGAGTTTCATTTAACTTACTCCCTTTTTAGGGGGGGAAATCTACTGCAACTTCCAGAAGCTGCTATTATGGCTTGGGACTGGACTACCTGCTAGAATACCTTCTCCCGTATGAGTTCTGCCAGGTCTTTAAGGTCTTCTAGAGAGGCTCTTCTTTCGAGGCAACCACCATCAGAGGTGTGTTTGATGGCAATGCAAGGGAGGGCCTTTTCAGTGTCTGCTCCCAGGCAGTGGAACTCCCTCCCAAGGGAGGATAGGCTCGCTCCTAGGGTGACCAACTGTCAGGATTTCTCCGGATTTGTCCTGGTTTTTGTTCTATTTTGTGTGTGTGTGTGGGGGGGGGGTTCGGTAATTTTCTATAACGTCCAGGATTGACACACTTTTCCCTTTAAGGCCACCATTAGCGTGGCAGGGGGTTTACATGCTTTCTGGAGGTGCATTTCCCCCCCCCCTGCTCCATTCAGGGCCTTAAAGGGGAAAGTGTTTCAATCCTGGACATTATAGAAAAGGCCTTAATTGGAGCATGGAGGGGCAGGAATGACACGCTTTCTGGAGGCCCCAGAAAGCCACTTTCCCGCCCCCACCACTGGGTGTCTTCTTTTTTGGTGACCAAAAATGGTCACCCTATTCTCTGCTATCCTTCTGATGACAAGCAATGACTGCTTTATCAAGAAGGTGCTGTTTTATTCTGTAATTGTTGTTTTTATTGTGTTTACATATCTTTTATTGTTTTAATCTATTTTATGTTGTTTTTGTAAGCCACCTTGAGTGCTTTTTGGTTGAAAGGCGAGGTATAACAGTTGCACAGAAAAGGGAATTTCAGCAGGTGTCATTTGTACACATGCTGCACCTGGTGAAATTCTTTCTTCATCATAACAGTTAAAGCTGCAGGAGCCCTGGCCTCTTTTGTATCTGGTCATTCTAGCTATACTCCAGCAGCTTTAAATGTTGTGATGAAGAGGGGATTTCATCAGGTGCTGCATGCCTACAAATGACACCTGCTGAAATTCCCCTCTCTATGTAACTGTTAAAAATACAGGAGCCCTGTCCTCCTTTTCATATGGTCACCCTAATAATAAATCAAAGAAATGAATAAATAAATTATTAAGAACAGAGGACAGTTGTGTGTGTGTGTGTGAGAGAGAGAGTGTGTGTGTGTTTAACCTGTTTCCCTGTCTACTGCTTTTGCTCTCAGAATACCTCCCCTTCAGTTATTTTTCTCCCCATTGAGGAAAAGATACAGGAGTTTGAATCTTTTCTCCTGCAGGAGACATAAATGTAAGGTGGCCACTTATGAGGTGCCAACAAAGAGGAAATGCATCAACAGAAAAAGAGGGTAAAAGAGGACAGCAATTTGCACACCATTTTCATGTGCTCACTGATATGTCTAGATGCAAATTTAGGCATAGTTATTATACTTTAAATAAAAATATAGTACATCTCACTGTAGTGCAGGACCATGACCAGGTGATGTGTATGCCCACCTGGACAAGCTCCTGTCCAGCTGCTAAATGTTGATGAACAATAGTTCTTATGGGTCTTCATCTATAAACTGGAATTGGGCCAGCCAGCCCTTCAGATAGAAGACACACCTTCAAATAAAGAATGGTCCTAAGGCAGCCCTTCAAACAGAGGACTGTCCCCTGTAAAAGAAGATACATAGCCATCCTGAAGAAGGTCCCAGACATCTCCAAACAGAATCTGGATATCAAAATTAATATAGCATCATCCTTTGGGGGCAAAGGATGTGTCATAATCCAGTGGTTAGAACACATGATTTGCTTGCATTAGGTCATAACAACTTAAGAAGAGCCTCTCTAGTCCAGCATCCTGTCTCCCACAGTGGTCCACCAGAGATGTTTATTGGAAACCCACCAGCAGGACATGGGGGCAATAGCACCCTCCCATTCTGTTTTTCTCCCACAACTGGTATTCAGAGTCTCTGCCTATGAATCTGACTAAATATGGTGCTCGCATATAAGGAGCATGGGAAACTAGCTTTTATGGTAGAGCAGGTCACATTATTTGATCATCTCTCCCAGTATTATCTGTCATATCACCTGCAACCAGATCTTCTGAAGTGGGGATGGCCAGGATTGAACCTGGGACTTCCTGTATGTGCGCTCCCATTGTGCTGTGGTGAACACGCATGACTCAGGTCTCGGCTTCAATCTCCAGCATATCCAATTAAAGACAATCACAAGTAGGACAATATCTGCCTGAAACCCCAGAAAAGCCACTGCTTGCCGCAGTAGATCATGCTGGGCAAGATAGACCAATGGTCTGACTTGGTATATGGGAACTCCACATGAGAAGAAAACCAGCTCAAGGGAGGCAATTCATAAGACCAGTACACATCTGCTGCATCTGCCTCTGCATTTTATTTGTATTCTTACATCTTCTTTTGGGTCTCTTCTTTTTCAAATGGTTGTAAACCTCCCTGATTATTGTGAATACACTGAAAGGACAGGATATAAATTTCCTGACATAAAAATCTTCCAAATGTAGAATGAGCAGGTAAGGAAAACACCGACTCAATTAATGCACAGCCCAAAGTTTTTAAATTGAGTAGCAGGTTTAGCAACAGTTCTAGCAACAGTTGTTATATTTTTCTGCATGCCTGCTAAAGTGATAGAGCTACAACAATGCCACAACTAAAAGGCTGTGATAAAATGTAAATAGGTTGATCATTTTTTGAGAATTTCTGGATCATCCTTCCTCAACCTGATGTTCTCCTGATGTTCTCCTGATGAGGAGATGAAAGTGATAGTGATAGTGTTTAAGCACCCAGTTCTCCAGATGTGGGCAGTAAATCCAACCACAGATGCATGAAATAATCTAGGGTTTTTTTCTGAATTAGATACAATATACCAACCTTCCCCAACCTGGCGCCCCCCTCATCCATCACCACAACCATCATCATCTTTATTTATATTCTTATTACAAATACAATAAATGAAATGCAATTTCTATACCTCCCAATAGCCAAAGCTCTCTGAGTGGTCTCAACAATTAAAAGCATAACCGACAATAAAATATAAAATATTAACGTTTAAAACGACAGTGTAAAATAAAAATAAACACCATAATAAATCTAGCAGCACTAAATAAAACTTATTTTGATGATGATGATGATGATGACACAGATTTATATGCCACTTTCCAATGAAATTATCAAAGCAGTTAAAATAATAATAATAATAATAATAATACAATAAAATACAATAAAATAATAACTATTGAACAATAAAACTGGCTGGATCACATCTCAAGGAAGTCATGGCAATGCTGGCTGGGGCTGATAGGAACTGAAGTTCAAAACATCTGGAGAGCCCTAGATTGGGGAAGGCTGTTCTTGTTCCAAGTCAATGTAGTCATACCTGGGGTTTTTGAGGATCATCACAATTTGAAATGAGACCAGAAACATTTTCAAACCCACAAAAGAACCCTCAAGGTGCTATATGAGGCACACACACGCACTTTTTTTTAAAGGAAAGGAAAGGTCTAGAAACAAGGCATCAATGAATGGATTGCCCGAGCAGGTGGCGTAGAGATGGAGTATCTTTGCAAATCAGCCGAGCCAGAAACAGATAAATGTTTTCGCAAACATATAAACTCTATCTACAACCTTTGTTACTGGGAGCATTTGGAAATGGATTAATTTTCCAGGTCGTAGCTGCACCACTCTAATGGCTTCAGAGACTGCTGGCTCTTTGACCTCAATTATTTTGAGAACTTTTCTGTGTCGTCCAATGGGGAGGAAAAAGGCAATCAGAAGCTGGTGCAGTTTTGTTGTTGTTGTTGTTGTTGTTGTTGGCGGGGGAGGGAAAAATAACTGAAGGTTGACTTTAGCAGATAGGATGCTTATGTCTCAACCATATTTGAACAAAAATGTCTCTTTCATGGAAGATTAAACCAGGACATATTAGACCAAGGGATTAAACCGACCCTTTTTGGGTTGGGGTCCGCCTTTGAAATATTGAGAGGGTGTTGTGGGCACTCTCACAACATGGCTGCCATGATGGTGCGACAAAAGGGAAAATAACTTGCCCTAAAATCTCAGTACAAGGCAGAGGTAGGGTCTGAACCCCAAAACACAAAACCATTTTTGAACACAGAGTTATCTATCCCAATACCCATTTTACAGAAGGCAAATTGGTGATGCTCAAAGAAACAAACCTTCTCACTCACACATTCACACACACACACACACACACACACACACCAGAGCAAAACATATATCACAAACACAGACACATGGACAGACAGACAACCCATACATCATGCCAAATCACAAACCTGCTAATACACCACACTCACAGCACAGGCAAAACACACCATTACTCTTTGGAAATAAAAATGGCACTGGAGGCTATTATTATTATTTTAAAATTGAATTAAATGAATTAAAATTCAAGAGAGGCAGTGGGCCTAGCAGGTGCCAAGAGAAGAATTCCATAGTATAACTATGTGTTCTGTAAAGAAGCCTTTCCTTTTATCTGTCCTGAATCTCCCACTATTTAGCTTCATGGGATGACAAGGGCAACAAGGATGATCAGGGGAACAAAGCCCTAAGAGGAGAGACTGAAGGAACTGGGCATGTTTAGCCTAGAGAAGAGAAGACGGAGGGGAGACATGATAGCACTCTTCAAATACTAGAAACGTTGTCACACAGAGGAAGGCCAGGATCTCTTCTCGATCATCCCAGAGTGCAGGACACGGAATAATGGCCTCAAGTTACAGGAAGCCAGATTCCAGCTGGACATCAGGAAAAACTTCCTGACTTGATGCTTGAAGGTAGATTCCTGCACTGAGCAGCGGGTTGGACTCGATGGCCTTATGGGCCCCTTCCACTTCTACTATTCTGTGATTCTTGGGTCATCCAAGGAAATGGAAAGAGCTGGAGGAAGTACCAGAATGGAGGGATGCCAGTTCCAGAACCTGCAGTGTCCAATTTTACTGTTCTTCTCAATTCTAGGATAACCTCCAACTAGGGTGGTCACTTACCCATTCCCAAAATAAAGAAAATGCATTGCTAAGAAAGAAGGTGCCAATTTGCATAATATTTGAATATCTTAATTTATATGTATAGATGCACATTTAGGAAAAAATAGCCATAATTTAAGTTATTAGTCCAAAAATAAGTCCAAAACATCTCACTACTGACTAGACCATCTGTGTGCCTGCTCCGTCTGTTGTCCAGGCACTAACTGTTGATGGGCAACTTCAAGGCTCCTGCTTGCCCTTTTTATGGTTCTTTAACTTTACACTGAACATGGACTGGACAGGCCTTCAAATAAAGGACACCTTCACATGGAGGGCTGTCCTCTAGCTACCCTTCAGATAGAGGACTGTTCTCTCTAAAGTAGGACACCTGGCCACCTTACCTCCAACAGAGGTTGACATCCATCTGTAGTCTCCCAAACCATCACTGAGAAGTGTCTAGACTTGCCCAAAATGTGTAGCCACCTCCATGTCCTTCACTGTGGTCATGGGTTGGTGGTTTGTTGTGCTGTGTTCTGGCACAGTCAGGCCCATCACTAGGTATTTTGTCACCCTAGGTGAGGTGGTATTTTGGTAGACATCCCACCATCACTGCCCCCTCTCCAACCACCCCTCAGCTGTGCCCCTCTCTTCTCTCACCCCCAATCCCCACTGCCACCCCCTCACTCCAACCTCCTTTTCTTCCCCAGCTGCCACCACCCTCCTCTCTTCTTCACTCTCCCCACCACTTGCCTTCTCCTCTATGCTTAGGGTGACCATATTTTGGAAACTAAAAAGGAGGACGACAACATGGCCGCCCCAAGGGGGCGTGCCCACCAACATGGCCAGTCCCCAAGGGGGCGTGCCCACCAACATGGCCGGCCCCCAAAGGGGTGTGCCCACCCAAACATGCCGTTGGTTATATGTCTGATTTCACAGCACACAATTAAGACAAACCTGTTCTACATAACATCTTAATGGTAAAATCACTGAAATAAAGAACAATGTATCTGAAATTAACTTCACTCACTCCTATTTTTGTAGCTTTTGCTGTACTTTAAGGCTTTTGCTATACTTTGTGCGATACAGTCTCCCTTTCTCTCAAATATCTTTTCTGACTGCAACTCCTTCACTGGATGACCATAGTCTCACTTTTCTTAACATTTAACACTCTTTCCCCATCACCTGGAACAAACTGGACCAAAGGCTTGTTGAAATCACTTCTCACTAGCACCTCTTAGCTTGTTTCAACTTCTCGTTTATCAGTGAGAAACTAATCTAAAAATGAGTCATTATATTTCTGGTTCATTAGCCATGTAAACAAGCCCATGGTCAGTAGCCCATGTAAGTGAGGAACAACCTATTGATAATTCTTAGAACTTTCATGCTGCTTTCAGGGACTTTAGAGCAAGCCTGTCAGTATATATATTTTGTAGACAAATGCTGACTCAGGTAAAGTAGGGCATAATCCAGGCAAAGTAAAGCAATTTAATCAACAACACTGACAATTAATCTTTTCTTCTCTTCCCCACAAAATCCTTCCTTTTACTCAGTGTGTTCACATATATTTAAAGCACAATCCTACACATGTCTACACAGAAGGAAGTCCCATTGAGTACAATGAGGCTTTCTTCCAGATAAGGGGGTACAGGATTGCAGCTTTAATTTTTAGATCCTCTTATGTTTGTCTGTAGGATTTACACTACAAACTAATCATGCATATTAAAATTAGCACCACCTCTCCCCACGCTGCTTGCGTCCTGTAGCTGCTCGCCTGGGTTTCTTACCTTGCACGCTTTCACCATGCCGCCGCCACCAGCCAGCCAGCCCCAGCTTCTTGCCCTGCATGCTGCTGTCCAGCTACCCATCTGCCGCGCCTATGCGCTAGGCCGGGCCGTGGCTCCAAGCCCAGGCCAGGCCGATCACTGCCGAAGCAGGCCTTCAGAGGCCTGTCCATGGCAAATCCAGATTCCTAATGCCTCGTTGCCATAGCGACGACGCACTAGGACTCCGGATTTGCCATGGGTGGCTCTCGGAATGCCTGTTTCAGTCCCTTCCAAAAGTGACTGAAACAGGCCTTCTGAGGCCAGTCCTCAGAAGATCCTTCACCCTAGTGCTTTGTCGTCATAGCAACAAGGCACAAGGACCTCGGAAGGCCCGTTTCAGGAAGTGCCCCAAATGGGCTTTTTGGGGGGCTAAATTTCCGGATTTGGCCCCCCAAAACAGGATTTCCCCCCGGATCAGGATTTGCCTGCAATTTCCCTGACATGTCTGGACAAATCCGGGCGGATGGGCACCCTATGACTATGCTGAGGTGACCATATTTGGGAAACCAAAAAAGCGGACACCCTGTGGGGGCGGGAGGGGGCGGGCAGAAAAGCACATCATTCCCCCCTGCCACCTTAATGGCCCCATTTGGAGGAGGGGAAAGCGTGTCATTTCTGCCCCCCCCCCACTGCTCCAATCGGGGCCTTTTCTATGCTGTACAGGAATGGCATGCTTTCCCCCTTTAAGGCCCTGATTAGAGCAAAGGGAGGGAAATGACGTGCCTCCAGAAAGCATGTTATTCCCTCCCACCATGCTAATAGTGGCCTTAAAGGGGAAAGTGTGTCTTTCCAGGACATTGTAGAAAATTACAGAAAATCCCCCCTGACACCCAGGATAGAACAAAAACCAGGACAAATCTGGGGAAATCCTGAAATTGGTCACCTTACTCTATGCCATGCTTGTTTAAAGGGTCTTTCCTTAAAGTGAAGTTTTCCCAGAATGCCTTGCTTTAAGGAAGGACCCCTTGAAATATGGCATTTGGCCTCCAGAGAGCCCTTCTGCCACCCCAATCTCTCTCTCTCTCTCTCTCTCTCTCTCTCTGGAGAGTCCTCAGAGAGATTGGGCAGGCATGCTGGCACTCTGGGCGGCATGGATGATTGAGAGGCTGGCATGGGCGAGGGGCCAGAGCACCACCACAACCTAATAGGGTTTATTTTGGTGTCCCAGAATTTGGCGCCCAAGGCAGATACCTTCTTTGGTCCTCTCCTCCCCCTACCCCACAAAGAAACAGCCCTGGGCAAAATGAATGAACTGTGTGTTATTCCCTGAAGCAAACCACAGCCTCTAGACTCCCCTTTCTGTTCTTGGCCTATGATGGAGTGCAAAAAGTGAGGCCCCAGAAGCCCTGTCTAGTGGCCTCCAGAACGCCAGCATCTGCTGCCACTGAGAAAACAGTGGGGAGGTGAGGGAAAAATGCTCTAGGAACAAGGCCCTGCCAGGGAATGACACAGAACTCCGTTAATAACCAAATTCAGTTATCAGTAATCAAGGTCCCATAGACAACACAGTTGTGAAAGACGTCCTTGCCCTCAAGACCTTTCTGAGATATCCTATTGGAGTTCAAATGTGGGCAACGCTTCCTTAGCAACAACCTATCCGAAGACTGAACAATTGCCATGGATAAAACATGTCCTATAACACCAGACAGAGCTTTTCCAACCTTATTTTTTTTAAGTATTTTTATTCTGCTCCTCAGACAAAAGGCTCTCAGAGTGACTTACAAACAAGTTAAATAAGATGGCTCCTGCCCACGGGCTTCCATGCATGTGCACCATATTTAGCTTGCTTGGGCTACCACACAAAATGCCCTACAATGTGTATATCTATTTTTAGTGTCTTTTTGACATCCCTCAGTAGCTCTCCTTCATCTTTTCAAGGCCAGCTAGGAGGAGGTAACACATTCATCCGCGGCATTGACTGGCCGTGTTGTCACTGTGTTGACAGGGTGCACACAGTGGGAGTTTGATATTATTAGTTCTCCGTTGTAAGCTCATTACGTTGTAGTCTGGGTCACTGTGCCCCAGGCTTGTTATGATATGCGTAAGAGTGCCCTAAGAAGCATACTTGCACTAGCACAGCAAAAATGTGCCCCACCTCACCCCCAGAGGAGCCACCAGCAAACTGGAATGTGGTTCAGAGAACTGGAATGTTTTCTTCCACTCTTCACAGAGTAGGCTGACCAGATAAAATCCAGGTCAGGGCTCATGTAACTTTAACAGTTGTAGAGAAAAGGGAATTTCAGCCAGTATCGTTTGTATGCAATTAGTTTCTGGTGATATTCCCTCTTCATCACAACAGTTAAAGTTGCAGGGGCCCTGCCTTCTTTTGTATATGGTCACTCCAGTATAGTGCCTGCAACTTTAACTGTTGTGATGAAGAGGAACTAATGGCATACAAATGACACTGGCTGAAATTCCCTTTTCTCTACAACTGTTAAAGTTACATGAGCACTGACCTGGATTTTATCTGGTCAGCCTATATCAGAGAGAGAGAAGAGACCAAGATGCCTCCCAGTTCCAGCGCTTGAATTGCAGGGAGGACTTGAGGTGGTGAATCCATTCCAGGTTTCAGGCATAACCAATAAGAATTCTAAAAGAGCTAACCAAGGTGCAGAGTCTTGGGGTAGCTCCTTTACAGTTCTGACTGGTTCTGACTGAAACCCGGAGCGGATTCACCATTCCATTGACATCGGAGCCACCAACCTCCATTGTTTTACATGCAGAAGGTCCCAGATTCAATCCCCACCATCTCCATGTAGGGGTGGTAAAAACCTTGCCTCTAATCCTGGGGAGCTACTGCCGGCCCGTGTCAGTGATAGTGGCCTAGATGGACTAATGGTCTGACTCAGGATATGGCAGCTTCCTGTCCCTTCCATCTTCTCCCTAATGGATCCTCTAGAAAGTTTTATGCTGAAATAATATTTGGCAGGATGGGGGAGTTAAACAGCTTTCCAAATTGAAATATATTCCCTGAAGTACACACTTTTTTTGCGGGGGGAGGGGGGAGAGGAATGTGAATATTCATTTCCTTTAGAGATTTATTATCTCCATAATTAACTTGCCTTGGATCCACTGACAAAGCAGTTCTTTTGTTTGACAGAGGCTAGAAGTTGAGGTTTACTTAGTGTCTACTGGAGAAAATTTTAACAAAGCTGTCTTAGCTTTAAACAACCAAAAGCATTAATGGCCTCATCTGATTCTCATTAAAGAACAACCTTACACATTCCTGATTGCTTCAACCGCACATGAATCCATTTTAGGGCCAAGCAACTTGCAACGCTAAACATGTCACTGCAAGTTCCACAGATCTTTTTTAAAAACCACTCTATATCAAGGGCCCCTAACTTTGGGGGCTGATGGGTACATTTGGAATTTTGAGAAAGTTTTGTGAGCGATGGCCAGTCGCCTTCCACCAGGGACCACACCTGGATTGGCCTCGGAGTGACACCAGATAGCGGAAGAGCCATATGGACATCACTCCCATTGAAAAAGATGGGGTATCAATGCACAGCTTTGCGAGAAAGCCCCACGATGGCTGCAAAGCAGTGGCTGCGTCATATAACTGTATGCAGAACAATACAGGGAAAGGCACTGACAAAGGCAAGACAGGAAACTCTGTAGCAGGGAAGGAGAACGAGGATGATCAGGGGTCTAGAAACAAAGCCCTGGCCATGTTTAGCCTTGAGAAGAGAAGACTGAGGGGAGACAAGATGATTCTATAGAACTCTTCAAGAACTTGGAAGGTTTTCACACAGAGGAGGGCCAGGATCTCTTCTTGATCATCCCAGAGTGCAGGACCTGGAATAATGGGCTCAAGTTACAGGAAGCCAGATTCTGGCTGGACACCAGGAAAAACATCCTGACTGTTAGAGCAATACGACAATGAGCTAGGGAGGTCATGGGCTCTCCCACACTAGAGGCATTCAAGATGCAGCTGGACAGCTACCTGTCAGGTATGCATGCCTACCATGGTTGGCCTGGCAGCAAAATAGTGCTGACCAAGTCTGTATTCCAGTCTTCACCAGATATTTTCCCTCCAGATATTTTGGACTACAGCTCCCAAGATTCCTGACCATTGGCGATGCTGGCTGGGGATGATGGGAGTTGAGTTCCAAAACTTCCTGACTGTTAGAAAGCAGTATGGCAATGAAACCAATGACCTAGGCAGGTCGTGGGCTCTCCTACACTAGAGGCATTGAAGAGGCAACTAAACAGCCATCTGTCAGGTATGTTTTAAAGTGGATTCCTGCATTGATCAGGGGGTTGGACCCGATGGCCTTATAGGCCCTTTCCAACTCTACTATTCTATGATTCTATGACAAGGGAATGAATCCCTTGGTTGCCCAAGGAACAGATCTAAGCAGGACGTTCTTAAATGGGGTTAGGCCTACTCACAGAAATGTAACTGGGCTGGGCTGACAGACAGGAACTTGCCTCGTGCAAGCCTGGGTAGGAGAGTGCTCAGATTACAAGGGAAAGAGGGCGAAGCGTCCCCAGCCCCATCATCATTTGTCCTGGCCCCCTAGCTATTGTTTTTAGAAGGCTATGGGGGGGGATGATTTGGCTAAAATTGGAGGACAGCAGGGCCTGGGGCTTGTGTGTGTGTGCGCATGCCTGTGTGTCTGTGTTCTAGCATGCTCAGGTCAGTATCAGTGGGCCTTCCCAGTGCATGACTGCCCTTAGCAGAAACATCAATGTTGACATCACCCTACGCACACAAAGGTGCTGCCTTCCTGCACTGTCTCAGGCGCTACAGCCTTTTCCAAGAAAGTACCAACGATCAGGTGGAGAGTTGCTTCTCTGACAGCATTTCCTTTTAAAAATTGCAACCTGCATCAGAATTTGCCACCTCGGAAAGAAAGCTTTTTCAAAGAGGAAAGTGTTGAGGAAACCTAACATGAACACAGGCTCAGAGCCATTCATCAACTGCTCGCAAGCTCAGTGGTTCTGCTCCAGTAAATGAACAGCTCTGTCTTTTCATGAGGAACATGAGGTTTCATACTTCTCATGGCTTCAGCTGTTACCTGGCAGGAGCCAGTCCATCAAACTGTACCAGAAAGAAAGAAAGAAAGAGAGAGAGAGAGAGAGAGAGAGAGAGAGAGAGAGAGATGAGATGAGATGCACAGCCACTCCATCCACCAGTTCTCCTGACTGACCAGCAACTTGCCCATCATAACAATAACATTGTAGTTAAAAACTACTGCCCGAGTTTACCTTTTTCCTCCTCCCCTCCAATCCCTTTTCCTTTTGTGTTATGTCTTTTAAACTGTAAGCTTCAGGGCAGGGACTGTCTTCTTATTGATCTTTGCAAGCCTCTCAGAAAGCCTTTTTCAGCCGAAGAGAGGTAAAACTCCTTCAAATAAGTAACAGAATAATAATTAAAAAATGATACTGAGCTTTTACTCTGAGTTGCTGCAGAAAACGGCCTCCGCAGTAACCTGGGTTAATATTTCTTCTCACCCTCTCTCAAAGTTTTAAACACTAACTTTTAAATGGGCCATTTGGAACTTGTTAAAGTTGGCCTTAAAAGGCTGCACTGAATAATAAAAAAGACACAGCTTTTGATGTTGAGTTCCATCTTCAAGCACAGAGAGAGAGAGAGAGAGAGAAGACAGCCTCAGCACTGCAGCAAAGTCATTTGGCCTATTTCACCCAGGCAAAAAAAAAAGAAAGAAAGAAAGAAAAGCAAGACGAGAAACATACACATACACTTCATTTCATTTAGAGGAAATGTCTGTTCTTAAAAAAACATGACAGATAGTTAATTAGGAAACATCTGGCCAAACCGAAGGCAACAGAAGTTGCTCCAATCAATGATGGTTCATTGAAAAGCTTTTCATCTGAACTCCAAGAGAAAGAGCCAACTCAGCGCTTCTTCTCCCACCCCCAGACGCCCCCCCATCCCAAAAGGAACACTTGCCGACAAAGTGCTAAAATAGCAGGAAGCAAGAGGTTAAACTGGAATCAAGTCAAATGTTAGGCAGGCCATAGGGGGGACAAGCTGCCAAAAGCTGGGCATTGCTTTTGGCATCGTAGGGGTCATGTGGTTCCAGGAATGACAAGTAGCTGACAAAGGTCATTACCATGCGCTGTAGCACTCAGTTTGGAAGTACGGGGTAGCAATACATTTCCAATTATGGCACCTCTTGGAAAAAGGAACACGGCATGGAGGAGATGTTTCCGAACAGCCTACAAAGTGGGGTGATGCTGAGCTAACATAAGGGGTTTCTCCATGGAAAGAGAAAGATTTTCACACAAATAATATTAAATCGATGGGCTAGTCCATACGTGAATTCAGGGACAATTCTCCTCTTGCAAAAAACAGAAGGGAGGCACCCAAAACTGAATGAAATGCAAAAAAGGAACGTATTCTCAAAGGTGCAAAAGGGAAACCTCTTTATTTAAACCCAATGTATTTCAGAAAAAAAAGCTCCTTTGTCAGGGGCAACCTTATACATCAAGTGGAGAATCTATGAAGGATAGCCACCACTTCTGTAAACTGGCTTAGCCTGTTTTCATCCTCCACCTTCCTTTGTGGAGTTCCCTTCCTTCACAGAATATCCCTTCCACTTGCAGAAGCTCCCATCTCTCACAGAAGCTCCTTTCATCTTGTGGAATCACCTTTCTCTTGCAGACATTCCCTTCTTGTGGAATCGCCTTTCTTTTACAGAAGCTCCCTTCCTCTAGCAGAAACTCCTTTCCTCTCATGGAATCTCCCTTCTCTTGCAGAAACTCATTTCCTCTCGCGGAAACTCCCTTCCTCTTGTGGAAGCTCCCTTCCTCTTACGTAATCTCCCTTCCTCTCACAGAAGCTCCCTTCCTCCCAGGGAAGTCAGATCTTGAATCCAACCCAAGGCTTTTATTGCGCAACCACCCTTCCTTTAATATGCAATTTTACAAGGGATTCCCCCTTTCCTCCACCACACCCATTGGGGTGTGTAAGTGTTCAGACAACTTAATCTTCTGTTTATAACCCTCCTGTATTTTCCTGCGGCGGCAAGAAAACCCGCCGTGACGCTCCTGCTGCTGTAGATGGGTGGCAGGAGCGGAAATGCGCGTCGCGCTGCCACCCGCCGCCGGCACGATGCAAAAGAGACGCCGTCTAGAGCCCCCCCCCCCCCCGTCTCTACAGAGATTCAGGCGTTGTACGATTTTAAATGACTTTTTAATGTTCAATCTTTAAATTTTTGTAAACCGCCCAGAGATGATGATGATGATGATGATAATAATAATAATAATAATAATAATAATAATAATAATAATAATAATAATGATGATAATATGCTTTGGAGCCTGGGATGCAAGGTTTGGGTTTTATATTGAGGCTTGGATCCGGCTGCTGGGAGAGATCGCTTTTCTCTGCCAGGACCTGATGCAGTCCATTCACGCCCCCAGTTCCTTTAAAACTACATGAAGACTTAGGGCACGTTAAATGCATTTAGGGAAAATAATCCAGACTTTTAGCATTCTAGGAAAGGCTGGGGAAGAGGCTGGGTGTCAGCAGGATAGACACAGGGTCATGTGAGTACCGTGCTGCAAATCCACACACCAAGCATGGCGAGAGTGCTCTAAATCGCTGGTGTGATGGAGCTCTGTCTACATTAATACCTTCAAGGGATTCTCTTCAATCAGCTTTCCCCCCAGTAGAGGCCGGTGGCTCCAATTTTGGTGGGGCTGCGAATTTCAGTCAGAACCAGACACAATTCTAAAGGAGCTATCCAAGATGCTGGACCCCAAACTCAATAGTGGCTGCATTCGGACATCACATTAGTCAATGGTGGGTTGAGTAGCCAACTCACAGTTGGTTATTTTGTGAGTACTCTCCACACAACATATTCCTACACAACTGTGGGTGGGTGGGGCTGGCGTTGAGTGGACTAATAGTCAACCCAGCAGTTGACTTACACAGCCCCCACCCCTCTCCCCACCCTCCCTCCTCCCTCAGTCCTCCCAGTTCTATCCCAGCAGCCTCTGCAAGTTGCACCAGTTGTAGCAGAGTGGCAGCCGCCGCTTTGGTCGCTCTTGCTGCCTGCCTCTTTGGGCTTGTGTTTTAACCCACTCATCACACGCCATTAACCCACTCACCCCTCCACACAACACTTTAAACAACTGGCTTTGAGCCAGTTGTTTCTCTCAGTTGCTTATTTGGGCGGAATAGCATACCGTCAGTAGTTTGTGAGTAGTGTGTTACCCTCCACACAACACAATAAGCAACACAACTGACGATTGTTCCCCCCCCCCCAGTTGCTTAATGTGTTGTCCGAATGCAGCCATAGTTTCAGCACCTTGGATTTAGGGCACTAAAACGATCCTTTAGGGCAACTATGAGGGAAGGTTACAATAGCTGGGATTGTTTAACTTGGGGAAAAAAGGAGGGCGAGGGGAGACATGATAGAGGTGTACAAAATTATGCACAGGGCAGAGAATGTGGAACGGGAGAAACTTTTCTGTCTCCCATAATACTAGAACCCGGGGTCATCATCCCATGAAGTTGATTGGTGGGGATTCAGGACAGATAAAAAGAAGGATTTCTTCACACAGTGCAAAGTTAAACTATGGAATGATCTTGCACAAGATGTATAGTGAAGGCCACCAACTTGGATGGCTTTAAAAAGGGGTCAGATAAATTCCTGGAGGAGAAGGCTATCAATGGCTACTAGTCCTGATGGCTATGTGCTACCTCCAGTATCAGAGGCAGAAAGCCAATATACACCAGTTGCTGGGGAACATGGGTGGGAGGGTGCTCTTGCACGCATGTGCTACTTGTGGCTTCCTCGTTGACAGCTGCTTGGCCACTGTATGAACAGGATGCTGGACTTAATGCACCCTTAGTCTGATCCAGCTGGTCTCTTCTTATGTTCTTCTTCTTACCTTCTTTAGAGCTCTGGTGGGTTCTGACTGAAACCCACAGAGGAGTCACAGCCCCACCAAAATCGGAGCTAGCAACCACTGTTTCTCCCACCTCAAGTTTTATATTTTATTGTGATTGTGTTTTTTTTTTAAAAAAATCTCTCTGAAAGTAAAAAAGTTTCCCCACACCACGACACATCAAACGATTCCTACAGATATTTATTGAAATGGCATTAGTCATAGAAAATCTGCCTCCTGAAAGCTTTGTTACCTTGGCTTAGTGTATCATAATTATTATTAGCACCACCTTTAAATTCTGATCCAAATTCTCTGGGTTTTCCTAAAGCCTGCTGAGCTGGTTCTGCTTTCACCAAACTGCTGTGTTTCATGGCTCTGCTTAGAACTCCATCTGCTGGAAGCCTTATAGAGTAGGTGAATGCAGGTAGCCGCACCACTTTCAGACAGCGGACTGGAAGAACTTCTTGACTCTATGGCGGCTTTTCTCAACCTGGTACCCTTCAGAGGTGTTAGGCTCAGTGGAGGCTGATGGCTCTGGTGTCAGAGGGGTGGTGAATCTGCTCAGGGTTTCAGTCAAAAGCAGTCAGAACTCTAAAGGAGCTATACTAGGCTGACCATCTGAAAAGGAGGACAGGGCTCATATAACTTTAACAGTTGTAGAGAAAAGGGAATTTCAGCAGGTGTCATTTGTATGTAATTAGTTCCTGGTGAAATTCCCTCTTCCTCACAACTGTTAAAGGTGCAGGCACTATACTAGAGTGACCATATACAAAAGAAGGCAGGGCTCTGCAACTTTAACTGTTGTGCTGAAGAGGGAATATCACCAGGAACTAATTGCATACAAATGACACTGGCTGAAATTCCCTTTTCTCTACAACTGTTAAAGTTATATGAGCCCTGTCCTCCTTTTCAGATGGTCAGCCTAGCTATACAAGCTCCTTTAGAGTTCTGACTGCTTTTGACTGAAACCCAGACTGGAACCGCTGCTCCACTGACATCGCAGCCAGCATCCTCCACTGGTTGAGGTACAGCTCCCATCACCCCCAGCATGCTGGCTGGGAATTATGGAAGTTGCAGTCCATCACATTTTTTTCTGATCTATATCTATATAGAAATCTATATAGATATAGATATCTATATAGATATAGATACACATTATATATGTATACACACACACACACACACATATATATATACACACACACATTATATATATACACAGTATATGTATATATATATATATATATATATATATATATATGTATATATATATATATATGAATGAAAAAACTTAATAGCTGCACAATGCCTTTTTGGGTGTTTGAGTTGGGAATTTTCCATTTGAAAGCCCCCTACGTTTCCAGTGATCCAAAGGAGACTGAAGCCGGGAAAGTCTGAGTCGCTGGATCTTCCAGATGCGTAAGTGGGGCATGAGTTACAATACGAAACAATCTTGGGGAACAAGTGATAAGGACATTTCTTCTATGCTATGGGTATTTTTCTTTAGATAGCTGTGGCGCATAAATAATGGCCGCTGTGCCAACTCTTAGGTGTGAGACATTATTGGGCCAAAGGATGTTTATGGCTGTGCCAATTTATCCTAAGCTAAGCTGCATTTTAAAAGCTTATGACTGGGAGTCATCCATTATTCAATAAGAAAATGTATGCTCTGCTAAATCTCTCTCTCTCTCTCTCTCTCTCTCTCTCTCTCTCTCTCCCTCCCTCCCTGTGAAAATCCTGGACAGGAAGCCAGGACGATATATTCCCCCCCTCAATTAATTGCGGCTGTTTTGATTAAAGTGCATTATCATATAAATATTTTATTAAGAGCGGGATTAAATCTTTCTTTGCTTATGAACTGTGACAACTTTAAAGTCTAACCTTTTTACGGCTTGGAAACACATAATTATTTTGCTCATTATCCGTATTTAATAGTTCGATCTCTTAATACGCCTTTGCCATTTGGAACCTGCCTTTGGTGCCAAGTTCAGATCGATGTTGTTAGTTATTTGTGCTTCGGCGCATAATTAAGCTAAAATTAAAAGCAATTTAACCTTGCAGATCACTCACAGTGCAGTATTAATCTGGCCAGGAATAGACGTGTATATATCAAAGGGTTGGGGTGGCCTGCAATGCCTTTTACAAACCATATGAAAAAGTTCTGTGTGGTTGAAATCAATAGGACGAAGCCGGCTCATATGTCAGTACTGTGGTTTGAGTTATGTGGCTGGGGGATTGCAGCCCCCGTGGATTCCATGGTCTGCTGTCTGTTAAAATAGCTGGGATTCTGAGCATGAGCATTGCTGAGCCCGAATCGATTGTCTAGGCCCCGATCTATTTCTAAGGCACTGAATGTCCATTAGTGGCAAGGGAAGTTTTCCCCCTAAGCTTCATTCCCAGGCGTAAGGGATAGATTTCAAGGAAGGATCACAGCTGAGGTGAAAAGGGTTAATCCCAGTGGAGGCTGGTGGCTCCGATTTCAGTAGGGCTGGGAATCCATTTTGCATTACAGTCAAATGCAGCCAGAACTCTAAAGGAGCTGTCCAAGTTGTTAAACTCTATCCCTAAAATAGGTTCCACCTCTTCGATAGCTCTTTTAGAGTTCTGGCTGGTTCTGACTGAAACCCAGAATGGATTCACCAAAATCGGTAAGACCAGCCTCAGATGGTTAATCCTCTCCCTCCCACTACCCATGTTTTATAACACACACATACAGAGACAGCTTGGCAGTTTCGAAAAACAGTTCAGATGGAAGTCATCATCCCACAGCTTAATTGCCATGCTGGAGGAGGGGGATTTCTAGAGGGGTACAACTTGGGAGGGAATTCCTGTGCACCTCCCACCCATATTCCCCACCAACTGGTGTATATAGGCTTACTGCCTCAGATACTGGAGGTAGCACACAGCCATCAGGACTAGTAGCCATTGATAGTCGTCTCCTCCAGGAATGTATTCAATCTCCTTTTACAACCATCCACACTAGTGACCATCATTAGATCTTGTGGTTGTGGATTCCATAGTTTAACTACCAAGTGGCCCAAAAGTAGGTATACAGTATAGTTTATTTGCATTTTATTACATTGTTTATTACATTTACATTTGTTTAACACTGTTTCATCTCGTAAGTGCTCGAAATGTATTCCATCAACATTGCAACATTCCTCGAACCTGTTCAGAACACTGTGACACACAGTACGACACAAATTCTGGTCTGCATCAATGTCCATAAATGCTTCTGAGATGAGCTCTTTTAATTCGTTCACTGTCTGGGGATTCCTCTCAAAAACCATATTCTTTACTACACCCCCCCAAAAGAAGTCCATTAGTGTTAAGTCGGGTGAACGTGGCGGCCATTCAATGCTGCCACGTCATCCGATCCAATGCTGTGGGAAGGTGTTGTCAAGCTAGCCCCTTCCTGCAGAAGCATTATGAAGAGGTGCCCCATCTTGTTGGAAGAGCAGTTCGGCAAAGTTAGCCCTGGTTCTGAGTTGTGGCACTACCACATCGCGTAACATGTTTAGGTAATTGTTACTATCCACAGTTGTATGAAAGAAAACCGGTCCTACAACACCTTTGCTGGACAGTGCACCCCACACTGTGACGCCTGGCTGGTTCAGTTGAGATGTGATAGTCAAATGAGGATTTTCATCTGCCCAATACACACAGTTATGCGTATTCACGTGGCCTGACAGCTTGAAAGAAGCCTCATCTGACCAGATGATCTTATCAAGAAGGTCTGGTTCGTTAGAGATTTGGTTACGCATCATCTCACAGAATTGCAACCGACGGTCTGAGTCGTCCTCCAGAAGACCATGTAACAGTCTTGGACGGTACGGCTTCAATTTCATTTTACGCATTAAGCTTTGCAAGGACGTTCTAGGTATGGATAGCTGCTTAGACGCACGTTCACAAATGTCAGACTGACTCTCATCTCATTTTCCTTTGTCATAGACATCCTAGGACGTCCAGATTTCGGTGCATTAGCCACCTGTTGCTTCAAATTTATCTCTAAGACGATAAATTGTCAGACGTGTTGGTGGAGGAGTGTCAGATGCTTCTTGCCACGCTGTGCGTGCTCGCTCAGCATTTTTAGTCTTCCAGGACTGCTTTAGAATCCACTTTCTTTGTTCTTGACTCAAGTTCCCTGCCATCATTCACAATATCAGTAAAAAAAAAATAACTAAAAAACTAAACAACTGTATCTACATTTGGGCCTCACTCCCCTCACTCTCTCCACACCTGTCACCACCTGTCACTCTTCCCAACTGTCATTCTGACTCCACCCACACATCTTCTACTCACACATTCTCTCCCCCTCCCATCAACATTCTAAACAACTGTATACCAACTTTTGGGCCACCCAGTATGTGCTGTGTGAAGAAGTACTTCCTTTGATCTGTCCCGAATCTCCCACCAATCAGCTTCATGGGATGACCCCAGGTTCTAGTATTTTTAGAGAGGTTGAAAAGTGTTTCCCTATCCACATTCTCTACGCCATGCATAATTTTCTATACCTCTATTAGGTCTCCCATTAGCCTCCTTCCCCCTCCCCCCAGCTAAACAATACTATCTCCTCATAGGGGAGATGCTCCTTCATCATTTTAGTTGTCCCAATGGATCATCTTTGTTGCCCTTTAGCTGCCCTAAATGAGATATCCAAGGTGCTGAACTCAGTTTGGGGATGGGATTCAGCACCTTGGATATGTCTTTTACAGTTCTGGCTGGTTCAGACTAAGCCCTCCATTACACTTAACTTCCCCCCCCCCCAGTTTGCCTCCACGTTTTTTACCAGTGTGTCAAGCTTATGATCCTTTTCACCTGAATAGCTGCTCTTTCACTCCTTCAGTCTTTTGCTCCAGTGAAATCAGAGCGACCACCCTCAACTGGTTAAACCTCTCCTCCCCATATTTTATAACGTACATCCCAACATGGCAATAAAGTTTTGAAAAACAGTTCACACGGTGCCATTGGAAGGTTTGTTCTAAGCTTCATTGCCATGCCAGGGGGGATTTCTAGGGGGGAGGGGTGCACTTTGGGAGAAAAGGGTTAAAAATCCCCTCCCTGCTCACTTTGACCCTCCCCCTCCATCAACCTCTCCCCATCCATGGCAAGGAAGTAAGCTTTTATTTGGGGTGATTTAGATCAGAAATTAATTGGCTGGCTTTGCCTTCAGTGAAATTTAAATAAACCCCAGTATTTTCCTAGATTTGCATATATAGATATAAATTAGCATGTGCAAATTTTATGCAGATTTCTGTCCCTTGGCCCTGAATCTTTCAAATGGCTAGCAACGCCACTGATGCAAAAGAATTAAGAAAATACCTGGATGAAATTCAGCGTTCCCAGGAAGCCAAATCAAACCTCTTGAGAAAGGTCAGGCCAAAATGGAACTGGCTATTTGTCATGGTGACTATATATTACCTCCTGTATCAGAGGCAGTATGTTCCTGGGGAACATGAGTGGGAGGGTGTTATTGCACTCATGTCCTGCTTCTGGGCTTCCCAGAAGCATCTTGTTGGCCACTGTGGGAACGCAATGCTGGACTAGATAGGCTTTTGGTCTGATCCATGAAGGAGCTTCTGAGTAGTAAGAGCCAGTGTGGCATAGTAGTTAGAGTGTTGGACTGGGAGTTGGGAGATCTGGGTTCTAGTCTTGACCATGAAAGATCACTGGGTGACTGGATAAAGCTCACTGGATAAAATGGAAAGGATGATTATGTACACCGCCTTGGATTCCTTGGAGGGGAAAAAGGAGGGATATAAATCGAATAAATAAAATAGATACATAAATAAGTATCTGTTCTAAGACACACCCCTCCCCAAATCTCTCACCTAAACATCTCATCAATCCCATCTCAAAAGCCTAGGATGAAAATATAGATAGAGCATTACTAGATCAAACCAAATGATCTGCTGAGTGGCCTCTTAGATGCCCCTGGGAAGCCCAAAACCTGGGTTTGGAGGCAAAGGCCCTCCCTTCTTTGTCCCCTAGCACCTGATATTCACAGGTATGCTGCCTCTAATCATGGATGTTCCATTTCTCCATTAGCTGTGGCTGTCATAGCTAATAGCTGTTTACAGACCTGCCTTCCCTTTAACCCAATCTCCTTTGAAAGTCATTCAAGGCTGGAGCACTTGTCACATCAACTGGCAATTAATGTCATAAGGAAATTATTCATTGTAAAAAGAACCACTTCATTTTGTCTTCCGCGAATCTGCTGCCAATCAGTTTCATTGGGTGACCTAGAGATGTTGTACTGGGAGAGAGGATGAAAAAAAAATCTTTTTCCACACCATTCATAATTTTAGAAATTTCTATCATCTCCCTTCTTAATAATCTTTTCGTTTCTAAACTAAAAAGCTGCAAATGCATCTGAAAATGGATAACAACACTAAAAACAAACACTAAAGTAACATAAAATATCCATTAAAATATAACCATTTTAAAAAAAAGGATCATAGTATATTTTGTAAGTGCATGGCAAGGAAGACAATAAAGTTGGGGGAAATTAGGCAATGACTGGGTTCAGACAATACGAAAACCAACAGTGGTTTAAATAGTCAACAGTTGGTTATTTAACCCACTATGGGTTATTGTTTTGTGTGGCAGGAGTTTTTAAACCAACAATTGGTTATTAGGGATGTGCATCGTATCGGATCCAATGTCCGAAACCGATTAAAATCAGAGGAAATCAGGCATCCAATTCATGATTCCAATGCAGTCCCTTGTAGATCTGATTTTTTCTGATCCGATTTTTTGCTCTCCGATTTTAATCGGAAAAAATCGGAGCATCGTACACCATTTTGAATTATTTTCCCCATAACCTAGTATTGTGTAACAAACATGCCTATATCATTTTTATTTTACAAGGTAGAAGCATGAAACTTGGCCACTTTGCAGATGTGTTTGAGGTACTTCTATATGATAAATTTCAGAAAGATTGGTGCAGGCGCTATGAATGTTTTACTAACAAACCAAGAATGCCTATGCCTTCTTTATTTTTAAAGATCCACACATGAAACTTTGCCACATTGCAGATGGCATGTTGGTATTCATGTGTGTAAAATTTCAGAAACATAGGTGCTTGTCTTTGGTAGCAAGGAATTTTTGAAAAATGGGTTGCATTGGGGGAAAGTCAGTTACGCCTTTTACTTTTTCATTTTTAAAGATAGAACCTTGAAACTTGGCCACATTAGAGATGACATGCTGGCTGCCTCTACAAAAGGCATTTAAAGCTCTTTCAAGGCACATTAAAAATTTTACCTCTACAAGAACGGAGCACAAATCGGGCGTAGAGGCGCATTTTCTCTCCGATTATGCGCATTATCGAATGCGCGTTAAATAGCGAGTTTTATTTTGCTCCTGCCATTAAAGCGCATTTTGCCTATGTGAACAAGTGATTCTCCGCATTAACTACTTGTAAAGCACATTTGAAACAACCGGTAAGGTCACCTGTTGAGTGCTCAATTACCTCCTGCATACAAGCATTTACGATAAAGCGCTTCAGCGATTATGCGCATAATCGGCTAACCAGATGTCAAACGGAATCCATCTAGAGGGGGTCGTAGTTAGTGATGTGTGAAAAATTTCAGAAACATAGGTTCAAGCGTGTAGTGGCAAGGTATTTAACGCATTTAACTTTTTTATTTTTAAAGATAAAAGCATGAAACTTGGCCACATGGCAGATGGATTTGAGGTACTTATGTGTGAGAAATTTCAGAAAGATAGGTGCAGGCATTTTGTGGCTATGAATTTTTTACTTTAAAAGTTCCAAAAGTTCCAAAATGGTGGGTTTGACAGCTGACAGTGTCTTTTAAATCTCTGCATTGTTGCTAGGTTTGATTTTGGATTGTACTTTTGTAATTTTAAGCTTTTATATTTTATATTGTATTTTATGATGTATTTAGTGGTTTTAATTGTGAACCGCCCAGAGAGCTGCAGCTATTGGGCAGTACAGAAATGCAATAAATAAATGAAATAAATAAATGCAACTGTTCATGCAGTTCAGGACTTTATACTTCAAATCCAGCACCTTGATCTGTGCCTGCAAGTTAATAGGAGGTGTGTGTAGACTTTGGAGCAGTGATGTGATGCATGCTGGCTCATTCAGAACACACACTGTCTGGGCATCGCTAAGGCAGAACCTCTCTAGCACCTGTTCAGCTTCAAGCAAGGGAAGGGCCAGTGGAGGCTGATTTCGATGGGGCTGTAAATTCATTCTGGGCTTCAGTCAGAACCAGCCAGAACTTTAAAGGAATTACCTAAGGTGCTGAACCTATTTTGGGGCTAGGTTTCAGCACCATGGATAGCTCCTCTAGAGTTCCGACTGGTTCTGACTGAAACCCACAATGTATTCACAGCCCCACTGAAATCAGAGCAACCAGCTTCCACTGGGAAGGGCCCATAATGTAGTAGGAGAGCACATCATTTCCGTACAGAAGGGTCCCCAGTTCAATCCTTTAGTACAGATGCTGAGAAAAAGAGAGGGACTGTCAGAGTACAATACTCATCTTGGTGGACCAGTAGTGTGAGCTAGTTTTTGACAGCTTCTTGCCCTTCCATAGATCCATACATCTTCCTATTGCACACTTCAAAAACCATAGTTCTAACCCAGCTGCCTTTGGTCGGTGCTGTTTTGCTCTGTTCTTTGTGGATCGCCCAGTTTTCTGACCTTACGGCTTCAACGTAAGGTCTTCAAATGAAAGCCCAAGATGCTATATTCAGGGTTGGTGTGACACAGCGCATGTCGCAATCTAGGCTGGTTGCAATCTAACACTACTTGCTACCAAGTAACATCACACACACACACACACCAGGACCATAGCTCTGTGGCAGAACACACGCTTTCCACACAGAAGGTGCCAGGTCCAGTCCCCAGGTAATCTCCGGGTAAGGTTTGGAAGGAATCCTGCCTGAAACCCGGGAAAGCCATTGTCAGTTAGTGCTGGCAATACTAGGCTAGGTAAACCAATAGTCTGAATGGCAGCTATCTATATTCCCTTTCTGTTTGATACAACTGCATCACGGTGCAGAAAAAGCTGTTCCTTAACTCAGTATCTGTCCCTGTTTACTTCTTTTCTGTCGGAAGTCTTAGGGAAACCCAGCATCGATCGAACGATTCAAGAACCCCTGTATTAGATAGATATTTCGCGCTCTTGGCACTTTATAAAGGGAAGCGGATAAAATAGATGAAAATATGCAGAGACATTAATTTTGGCACAGTATCCAAAGCAACGCAGTGATCCAGCTAATAGTTTCCGTGGCAGGGCCCTTTGGTTTCACTAAAACCATTTCTGATTGCATGGCAAGTCGAAAAGCTGGAGCTCTCCGGGGATTTCACACATTTTCTGGAAATGAAGTCACCACGAACTTGCAGTCAAGGGCAAAAATCACTTTCTGAAAGATATTCAATTCACATTCAGGTAGCATTATCGAGGCTTTCATGGGATTTGGAGACACACATAGATGTTTCGGAGAAAACAAAAGGACTGTTTGGAGAACATCATTGCATCCGAGCTTTTGTGATAGAAGATGAATGGTTGCCCAACAGTGATACAAACTGGAATAAGTATCACTCCAGGCGAAAGACCATTATGGGGGCTCAGACGACCCCCTACTCTGCAATGGAAGAATGTGGAGGGTGCGGCGCCTTGGGGCTGCGGTGCCATGCGCCTATATGCCCAGCAGCCATGTTCCTTGCCATCCACAGGTTTGGAGCACATATCTTCTGAAGCCCTTATTGAACCAGGGTTAGGGTGGCCAATTATGAATCCCCCCTCCAAAAAAAAGAGGTCACCAACTTGCATAAAATTCGCACATGGTAATTTATATGTACCGATGCACCTTTAGAAATTATTATTATAACTTAAATAGAACTACAGTTACAACCCATCAAAGTGAGGAAGACTGTGACCAGGGCCAGATCTACACCAAGCAGGATATAGCAGTATCAAAGCGGTATATAAAAGGCAGGAGCCACACCAAGTAGGATATAGCGGTATATGGTATATGACAATGGGCCCCACCAGTTGTCAGTGCACTTCAGTACTGTTATAAAGCAGTAGTGTGGCTCCTGCCTCTTATATACCGCTTTCATACCACTTTCATACCGCTATATCCGGCTTGGTGTAGATCTGGCCCAGGTTACCTGTGTGCCTTCCTCAGTCCACTCTCCAGGTGACGTTGATGGGCAATTTCAAGGTCCATTTCCTTCTTCTAATGGTTCTTTATCTTTAGAATGGACTTGGACAGGGCAACCCTTCAAACAGAGGACACTAAAAGAGGGCACATGAGCACCCTAGAAGAGAGGACAAAACATTGGAGCGATCTAACTTTAAACCTTGGCTTTGTCAATACGAGGTCACATTGGCGCCTCGTTATCCAACATCCCGCAATTGTACTCCCCCAGGGTAATACCCATGGAAAGGAGTGTAAATGCGGATTTTGGAGGCTCACCGGGCCGCTGCCACCCCTAGCGCCCCCCATTCCTGCACACAAACAGCCGTTGTCTCCCTCCTTCTCCTTCTCCCAGCATCCAAAAACAAAGGAGTCATGGAGGGTTAGTTGGCTCCTCGCCCCGTGTTTTTTTTACCAGTGTAAAAAACACATTTGTTTGTAATTGTGCAATTACGCAATTCTAGAGAGGCACGGAGATGAACTGCCACCTCCCTACTTTCCTGGTGTGTCCATGGTCAAATCTGTATTTCATTTTTTTATTATGTATTTATTTATTGAAGGGAAGCTCCCCAAGGTCCCTGGAGGTGCGGAGGCAATCCAGAGGCCATTCTGCTCATTGAAACGCCCCCTCCCTGGTGGATGGTGCCCAATAAGGGGGTGCCATTGCCCCGGCCATGCCTCCGTTGTAACACCAGAGCAAGGCAACAGATGGCAAATGCGGGTCTGCACCTTGCTCAGTGGAAAAAGTCAAGGTAAGTGCCCGACTTTTTTAAAGCTGAGCTTAGGGGAAATGCTCTGGGATGGCTCTGCAATGACGGCTGCATTATATAAATGACCTGTCACCACTGTGGATCCTTCCCGGGGCTTTCCCCTTGTCAAGATGTACCCCTTGACTCAGCCAAAAAGCTCATTTGGTGATCTTGAACTATCCATGATTGTCTCACACCCCAACCTACCTCATAGGGTGATTGTTGTTTGCAGTGTGTTGTTTGTCTGACCACACATAGGGCAGAAACATCGGGAAGCTTTGAACATTACCATTTACCTTACACCATCAGGCATGTTCTCATTATAGCTAAAGCAGGCAAAGTAAGTAGTTAAAGTGAAACTGACATGGGCATCTCAACTGCCTGTTCCTACGCACGTTCACCATTTCGGACTTTTCAACCAATACTTTTTCTCTCCATACACTGGGTTTTAAATTACTGCTGCAGCTTATTCCAACAGTTGTAAGGATAAAATGAGTGGAGAACCGTATGTGCTTCCTTGAGCTGCTTGGGAGGAAAGGCAGCATATATAGGCTGACCATATGCAAAGGAGGACAGGGTTCATGTAACTTTAACAGTTGTAGAGAAAAGGGAATTTCAGCCAGCGTCATTTGTATGCAATTAGTTCCTGGTGAAATTCCCTCTTCATCACAACAGTTAAAGTTGCAGGCACTATACTAGAGTGACCACATACAAAAGAAGGCAGGGCCCCTGCAACTTTAACGGTTGTGATGAAGAGACAATTTCACCAGGAACTAATTGCATACAAATGACATTGGCTGAAATTCCCTTTTCTCTACAACTGTTAAAGTTACATGAGCCCTGTCCTCCTTTTCATATGGTCAGCCTAAGCATATAAGTGTAAATAATAGTGTTCCCCAAAAGAAAAATCCTTTTTTTAAAAAACCCAGCATCTTATAGTTGGTGAAAAAATCATGCTTCGCTACAATATTCCAGATTCTTGAGACCTTAATCAGTGATCAAAGCCATAGGTTTTGGTATCTATCTATGTTATTTATGGTGTTTATTTAAGTTGCTTTTCATTTTAACACATTTACAAAGCAGCTTACTATATATATATATATATATATATATATTAAAATTATAACTAAAACATAACAGCAAAACAAAATTAATATGCCAATTAAAAACAGCACCATACCAGAAAATATCTAAAAACTAGCTCAGCTGCCCAAGGCACAGTAGAAAAGAAATCTTTGGCTTGCATCCAAAAATATGTCAGAAAGAAAGAGACTGAAAGATCCCAGGGAATTCATTCACACGCTCCCTACAGCAAAAAGAGACGCCCCATAGCACCCACACAAGTTGGTATAGCTATGGGTTTTCTATCAGATCATTTTGAATTATAGGACTATCTCTGTGGGTTGCCTGAGGCTTAAGGCACTTCCAGACCAGAGGAATGTTAATTCCTTAAATCTTTTGAATGGGACAAAGGCAGATCTTCCCACCCATGTTAAGGATGATGTAATCTAGATGTCTGTGAAAAGGAATAAAGGACAGATTACACTTTCTCCAGATGTTTTGGACCACAACTCCCAGCATTCTTCACCATTGGTCGTGCTGGTTAGGATTTATGGGAGTTGAAGTCCAAAACACCTGGGAGGCACTAGATTGGGGAAAGGTGGATTACAGTGTTCAAGTGGGCCACAATGGAAGAGAGAGTTTAGCTTTGGGGTCCTGTGGGCTAGCAGTATTTTTGAGGTGCTGGTGCCAGTCTTGCTCTGGGGATTGCTCTGATATGAGGCAGTATTATTATTATTAATTATTATTATTACATTTATATAGATCAGGCTGGCTGGGGAATGCTTGGAATTGTAGGGCCTTTTTCTGTCTAAACATGAATAGGATTGTGCCCTAAACTAGCTTTCTGTTTGGCCCTTCTCTCTTGTGGCTCTCACCAGTTCCATCAGGCGGACATCTTCATTTCCCCAGGCTGCCTCTGATAAAACTGCTTTTTATCTTCAGAGATTTTGAACTTTTTATACACAAGACATTCATTGTGTGCTCATGATTCCTAACTCATGATTGTTTACGGGTCCTTTAGATGACAACATGGTCCTCCAATTTCACTCCTGTGTTTTAGGAGCACTTTCCCAGTCTGTTTTTTAGAGCAAGGAAAATGGGGTATTATTTCTGAAAGAGAAAGAACTACTTGCATTGCTACTATTTCACTATAGCACAGCTCCATCTAGAGGTTTATCCCCCCTGCAAACAATCTTCAAACCATCACATAGACAGCCAGCTGAATGAAATATTCTTCTAATCACACATAGGCTCAGTTCGGACGACACAATAAACAACTGGTGTGGGGGAAACAATCGTCAGTTGTTTTGACTATTGTGTCATCTGAATGCTGCCATAGTCAGCTCAGCGCTGATCCTCATCCACACCACAGTTGATTATTTATTACCATGTTGTGTGGGGAGTGCTCCCTAGGGTTAGCGTGAGGGTTAGGGTTAGTCAACCCACCATTGACTATCGTGTCGTCCGAATTGAGCCATTGTGTAGCCATGTAAGTCTTAAGATAGTTTTCCTTACTCTTGTGTAAACAAATGTGGCTCTGATTCAATTCAGGACCAAAGTGCTCTGGGGAGGGTGTTAAGCCTTTCCCCCACCTATTCTCCCCATGCAGGAGGAGAGGGAGAGGGAGAGAGATGGAGGTGTGTCTCCACTGGAGTCAATGGAGATTTTCTTCTTTTTTAAAACCCCAGGTGGAAATTCTGGGGGAAATGGGTGGGGTGGAAGGTTAAACCATTGTCCCAAAGCACCATGGTCCCAATCCAAATCAGGGCCATGTGTGCTTACACAAGAGTAAGGAAAACTGTCACATATAGTGACACTATGAATGCATAGCAGAACATTTAGTTTGCCCTCGATCCTCCTTTTGTCGAGTTGAACATGCGTGTGTCTGTTCAAACATGATAATAAACATGCATAGGCCAGGGAGCAGAGCCTTCCTTCCCCTCTCCCCTGCCTTCAGTATGTATCTAAATCTATGCAAATATCATCTGATATACTACTAGCAAACTCTTTCTCCAAGTGCTATGCTCATGTAAGCAAAATGGCACCATCCATGCACAAGAGGGAGTTATCAGCAAGATTGGGGAAACAGCAGTACAGCACATCTTTATTTATTTCATTTCTATACCACCCAATAGCCGAAGCTCTCTTTAGAAAAATGACCCTACATTGGAGGGGTTGGAAGGAGGAAACAGCCCAGTGTGAGAAGTGAGTCTGTTCATTGGGCACAGGATGCTGACTGGTTGTTGAGGAGGGGAACAGAAAACCAGGCGGAGGGAGAAGGAAACGGCGTATCCTGTGAAAAGTCATGCCTGGCTTGCTGGCTGGAAACCTGGACAAAAACAAGAGAGGGGCCCTCACTGTATGTGACAAAGGAAAGGACCTATACTGTGTGGACTCAATTTCCTAAGTATATTTTGATTAAAGTTTTTACTAACTTAAAATATAATTTTTACAATTGATATAATACAATTTTTTACACCATTTTACAATTTTTACAACTGATGTAATACAGTAGTGTAATTTTGTAAATTATCTGTTACAGTTAATGCTAAGAATCTAAAATACTTATTACTACACAAGAAAAAAATATAACTCCCACCTAGAAAGGTAATAAAAACTTTACCTTCAAGTTTTAAGGGTAGTTTCTTGGATATAAATGGCTTAGCATAAATACCGTTTTACTCATTGTGTTTTTCATTGTTTACTTTAGTGTATCATCCCTGAGATAGTAACAGTGATCTACTCAAGTGGAAAATATTCTTTAAGATAAACAATATGTATTGATGTATACAACTAAACACTGATGAAGAAACAATCAGAAATGGGATGTATGAATTTCGGAATTTCCGTCTGTAATATGTCTTCATGGGATTGAATTTACATTTGGCCCTGAGAAGATAGTGAACCTCTTGACTGAGTTGGAATTTGAACTCCGATCTCCCAGGGCCAAGTCCAACATCATGAGGGCCTTCACATAACTGGGGAGTGTGAGTGAGTTCATCCTAAGCAACCTGGGCCAGATCTACACCAAGCAGGATATGATACTTTGAAAATGTTTTGAAAATTGTATATGGAGTGTGTCCTGGGCCCCAACAGTTGTCACTACTGGTATAAAATGTTTTAAAGCAGTAGTATAGATCCTGCCCTAAGGTCCCTTCTGAGCTCTGCTGGCACAGCATTCTCGGAGCGGCCGTGGGACCGATTCTCTTTCCGACTTGAGTGTTAAGGCTGTACCTTCTCACTCTGAAATTCTTCTGCAGTAGTCGGTAGCAGGAAACAGTCACTGCCACTTTCAGAGTAACAGACCTTGTACGAATAAAGAGTCTCTCTGTAATCGGGAGGGTTCTTTCACGGCCCAGAGCTCTGCCGTCTTTAAACCACTCACATGCAAAAACTCGCCTTACATGGTCATGAGAGCTATTTATAGCTTGCCAATTAATCCAGCTCAAACAGAGCAGGATTAGAAATTGTATCGCCCCTTAATTATAGGTGTATAAACTTGAGTCCAGCAGCTGCTTTGGCAATCTCAGCCGGGAGATGTTTGCCCTAAACAGTTGACACCCTGAGTCGATGCGGGATCACGGGCCCAAGGCTACCGATGCTTCTGCCCATCTGTTGCAATGGCATTGTGCCCAATCGCAACTAGCTTGGACCCGTGCCCTGCGACACAGGTGCCAAGCAATGGAATGGGCAACCTTGCTTTCTGTTGGAAGCAGCAGGATTCTCTTTTCCATTGAAGGCATCTGCAGAGAGCGGGAGAACGAGGAACATCATGGGAAAATCCTGCCTCTGGATAACACAGCCTCATGGGTCCCTGCAGAGACAATTCATAGAAGGATGTCTCTTTTCATAGAGGAAAAGAAGGGCGCGAACACCACATGTCACATATCGCTATTAGACTTGCTATATATTGTATCCTAGAATATTATAATTGAAAAATAGATTTTAACCATTCAAAAAGGAATCACTGCAACATGCTAGACAATTCATATATGCCATGAGTGTCAAAGACAGATTGAAAAAGTAGGATACAGATACATGCATACACACGCACATGCTTATAGAATCACAGGACTGCACATGAAATACACTTCTACCCCTGCTGAAATGTTAAGGCTTGTGATTGGGCTATTCCATTTCAGTTAGCACTTGGAGCTTATATGACTGAACGCTCCTAAAATTAACCTCCTGACACAAACATCCTTAACATGCTACTTTTCTGTATGCAGGGATGTATTTAATTTACTCATTCATTTATCCATTCATTATTGAATAGAACACTCTACTTCCATGTGAGCCCCCATCTGCATTCTGCAGTGAGAGAGCCTAAATACAGATTACCACCTCACCACAGCTAGCCACAAGATATTTTTGATCGAAACAGCAAAAGGCAGTACCTAGTTCATTAGTGTGTGTGTGTGTGTGTGTGTGTGTGTGAGAGAGAGAGAGAGAGAGAGAGAGAGAAAGAGAGGCAGACAGACAGACAGACAGACACAGAGAGAGAGGGGGAGAGGGGGGAGAGAGAGAAAGAAAGAGAAAGAGAAAGAGAGAGAGAGAGACCTATTTATCTATTTTTTTCTGTCTGGCTATTTTTGTTGTGGTTGCCACTGAAATTAAGATGAAGTTGAGCAAAGGCTCATTAGAATCACATGATTACACAAGGAAGAAACTATCATTATTTAGTTATAACTGAACAATGTTCATCCTAATATGAATATAACGTTTTAGCTATTGGCCTGTACTCTTTGAGCAACATTTACTTCTCTTGCTTGTATGGCCAGTTTTATATTGTATATTGTGTACTATTTGTATTAAGTGTTGCATCTATTATGTGTCTTTGCATATGGATTGCATTTTTGGAAATTGCTACAACCTGAGGCTAATGCAATAAAGATTACTGACTAGAATGTATCAGCTGGAGCCTCGTTCCCACTGCTCGCTCTCTCTCTCTCTCTCTTTCTTTCTTTCTTTCTTTCTTTTCTTCCATAAATTACCATTGAAATTCATATGATTTCAGCCACTTTGGCTGGAATAAAAAGAAAAGTCACATCAGAAGCCTGGGATAAACAGGAAATTGCTGGGGATGTAGGAAGAAGAGTGAAAAAGTTCATCAGTTTACCCAGGGGACTTTGGCCCAGCAGGTTTTGTGTGTGTGTGTGTGTGCCGGTTTTTCAAATAAAGCTCAAAAGACATACAGTCAGTGCCTGTTTTCACCAACTTGTGGTCTGACTTAAACTGCAAACAGAGACACACTTGGAGCTAAGAGAGAAAGTTGCTATTGGTAAGGCCTGCACTGCCCTTTCACGGAGATGCTGAAAAAGAGGATGTCAGCTCATTCCTGTCTCAGAGACATCCTGTACACCTGTGTGCAGCGTGACTGCTGGGAAATGCAAGCAGAGAAGGCCCTACTGAATAGCACCCTTTCCCAACCTGGCACCCTCCAGACGGTTTCAGAGAATCGGAGAATCAGAGAACAGTTGAGTTGGAAGAGGCCTATAAGGCCATCGAGCCCAACCCCTTGCTCAATGCAAGAATCCACCTTAAAGCATCCCTGACAGATGCCTCTTGGCCTCCAGTGCGGGAGAGCCCACGACCTCCATAAGGAATTGGTTCCATTGTCGTACTGCTCTGACAGTCAGGAAGTTTTGGACCTCAGCTCCCATCATCCCCAGCCAGCATGGCCAATGGTCAGGAATCTTGGGAGCTGTAGTCCAAAATATCTGGAGGGGAAATACATGGTGAAGACTGGAATACAGACCTGGTCAGCACTGTTTTGCTCCCAGGCAAGCCATGACACCGCACCACTGACAAGAGCCCCTGGATGTGCTCCTCCTCTTCACCATGGCAACCTGCTTATTCACCTGCCTTTCTCTCTGGCCCAGACAACCATGGTGGTGAGAAGGAGGAGCTGGAGATGCCGCTACTTACAACTGGCTCATTGGCTTGCTGCCTGTTAAGCCAGAACACGGTAGCCCTGATGTGAAGGAGGATGAGAAGCAATAGCACCCGGTGACAGTGAGGGCAAGAAGCTAGACTCGCTGATGGAAGGAGGTGGTTTGCCCAACCAAGGGCCTGCCAAACCTGGAGATGACACTGTGTGACACAGCTTCTCGCCCATTGCAATGGACAGCAAGAGAGATTGATGTTGCTTCCAGATGAAGCTTTTATTGGGCGATCACTCTGCCCCGCTCATGGAATTTTGCAGGGGGGTGGGTGGGAGGACAGAGGACATTATCTTCCACTTGTTTAACTTCCTTTGCTTTCCCACAGTTTCTTTGGACTTTTTTTTCTTTCTATAGAGGAGGAGGGAAAGGTGGAGGAGCTGCACTGGGCCTTTTGAGTTGTAGCGCTCAGCAGCCCTTCATCCCAAGCCGCCCTTTGACAGAACACACGCAGCACGACGGCCATTTATTTCTGCCTTGGCTGGTGTACTGAGGTGAGTCGCTGAGATGCAAGTTAAGAAGGGGCCTCTCCCGAAGTCCCGCTCACTGCAGAAGTCAGAGCTAGAGAAACTTCGGCAATGCTCAACTTGAGAGAAATGGAGGCCCAGATTGTGGGGGAGAGTGGAGGCCTTTGGGTCAGGGGCCTATGGTTTTCAGTTGCCTACGCTAACTTAGCACAGAGACTAAGGGCACTTCTACACGAGGCTTTTATTGGGCACTTGTGATTGCTCCCTCACAGTAGTTTGCGGCTCCTTAGGCGATGACATCCTCCTCCAGGGCATCTCCTGCTCTTTGTATCATGGATTTTTTCATGACATGGAAAGTCTAGTATTTTCTCTCTGTCCCGCCATAGAAGCCCCCTAAAAATGCACAATCCCGCTTTATCACAATGCTGTCTAATGGCTGTCTAATGAAACATATAGAACTTGCCCAGAAAGAAATAACCCAGATGAACCCACATGAAAAGGAACCGATCTCAATCCCGCAAAGAATCTGGAGGCAGAAGCCTCGGTAAGAGTGCAGGATTTTAGCTTCATGTAGAAATGCTGTGAGGAGAAAACAAAATGTTATGTTTAATATGACGCATGCAGCTACCTCTGTTCTTTTAACCTGGTTTGGATGTCACAACCACTCAATTGTTTTTATAAATCCTGGGTAGCTGTGAACAAGTAGGAGCAAGCCAGCATGCTGGCTCCCAGCTACCCAATCACTCCCACTGAGCTAAATAATCCAGGGATGCTCTGTGGTTTGTTCTTGGGTTACAATTCTGGATTGTCTCTCCCCAAAAACCCAGAGTTCTGCATTTGCTCATCATGCTAAACAACCCCACCTTAAAACAATATTGCTGAAAAAGGCAGTAAGGCATAGTGGTAACTCCCTCCCCCAACATCCCACAATGACTGAGCACATCTCACAGTGTCTGATCCACCTGTTTAAAGAGTCAGCAAACACCCTCAAAACTGCTTCTGAATTGTCTTTCCCAGTTTCCTAAAACTGCATGCACATGCATAGATGCTTTAAAGATGTGCGAAAATAGAATGGCTAATGTGTGCATTTATGTATTGCTTGCCCACAACAATTCCTCACATGGGCTGAGGGGGTTCTGCTGAATGAACCACTTTGCCAGCAAATGCATGTCAGAAGGGGATGAGTGAGAGGTGGCCCACAGCCGTCCTGGAAGCTCTCCGTTCCAGCTCCTTAAGCCTCGCAAGGTTCTGCTTCATGACGTATTCTTTTAACAGCTGCAAAATAACGGCATTAACTTGCTGATCAGGTCTCATTGATCCCCATGCTTCTTTCCATGAGGCGCAGCAGACAGGCAAGGGAGCTGCAGTTCAACAAGAAAGCGTCGGGAAGCGTTCAGCCGCCCTCTCTTTCCATGCCTCTCGTGAAGGTGAAACAGAGGACTTCATTAATTTGCGTGCAATATGAACTCAGCGGCACAAGGGAGCCGCTGCAGTTTCTGAACCACAGACCGCAGTTACAATTTCTGGGCCATTTCCTTGGCACCTTTCCCAACTGCCTGCGTCTGGATGCCAATGCCAAGAGCATCAGGCGAGAGAGTTCACTTTCCAAGCAAGCATTGTTGCAATAGCCATGGAATAAAGAACCATTCTGTGCTCTTGACGTGGGTACTGTCTGCACTGTAGCCTGGGACAGCCGTTGACCTGGTTCACATGCCACGCCGCGGCTCATCGTGGGTTAATGAACTCTGGAGGGGCTGTGGCACGTGTCAGCCACCATTTTGCATATGCAACCCCCAATCGGTTAAACAATCTCCGCATAACCTTTGGCTTCTTGTAGGGTTATGCGAGGGGTTGTTTAACCCTTTTATAATGCCTGATGGCTGGGTTCAGCTGACACAACAACCATGGCTCCTCAAGGGTTGATTAACCCACAATAGGCTTCCTTGCCATGCAAACCTGCCCAGTGTTAGACTGGTCGCTTACACTTTGCCCAAGGTGGAAAGGCATCACACACAAAAAAGAGGACAAAAGAGGACAAAGATTTGCATAACATTTGCATATGCTAATGTACAGGTGAAGATGTAAATTTAGAATTTAGTAAAAGAATTACTAAATTTAAATAGAAATACGATACACCTTGCCACAGTGGGCAAGGCTGTGAGCTGTGGGCTTGCTCTTCGGGTAGTTGAGCGACATCAAGACTAGGGATGTCACTGGGTCCGGGAGTCCAGCGGACCCCTCTGCACCTGTGCTCCTTGACCCAGTTGGGTCTGTTTGGCGTGAGCACGGACCCCACTTGAGTACTCATGAGATCCCTACAAGTTCCCAGCCTCCGCCCTCCCTCGCAGCTGAAATGGCACACTTCCGCCCCTGCCATTGACGCAATGGGGAATTGCACACCATTGATGCAATGGAGGGAAGTGGATAATTCCCTCCATTGCATCAATGGCAGCCGCCACCCACATGGGGCAGAAGTATACAATTACAGCAGCGGGGGCGAGCAGCTGCCGAGCACACGCCAGGGCAAATCGAGCCCCAGAAGACAAGTGGGGGTGGATGGTGGTAGCGGTGGGATAAGCATCCACAGAGGCGGGCGCAGGTGAGTTCGCCCACCCCAAATCTAGAACCCTACTCCATTTTCTTAACATGGTTTCTGATCGTTAAACCAGACTTGGACTGGACAGCATTTCCAACAAAGGTCACCTTCAAACAGATGACTGACCTCTCACAGCCCTTCAAACAGAGGATCGTTCTCTGTAAAGTAGGACACATGGCCATCCTAGATAGTGTGAGGACTCTTGAGATCGTCCACCTCCTGGGACCCGTCCGCATGTTGCCTTTCCTCCCTTGCCAGTGCAAGGGAAGCAAAATGGGAATGCCTAAAACAGAAGGGGGTATATCTCCAGTGCAAACTCATATTGCTTTAAATACAGTTTTGCTGCCATGGCTCCCCCCCCTCCCCCTCCAAATCGTGGGAATTGTAGTTTGGTGAGGATGCTGAGAATTGCTTCAGATCCTTAGCTTTCCCTCCCTGAATGACAGTTCTCTGGGTTGAGGAAATAAATATTAAACCAGTTTAAGTCTGTACTATAGATAAATCCTAGGAGATTGAATAGGAGGGTGAAAAATTCAGCAGTAGAAAATTAATTACTGGGATTTCTGTACTATGGAAGGTTTCAGGTACAGAATCTCTTACAATTAGTAGTATGGGGAAAGGACCTCCACCTTCGAATGATGACTGAGTATAGGAGGAAAATGTGTGGGGCTGAGTGCAGTTTGTGATTCTAATTTGGCACAAGCACAAAGGACGTTCTGACTGGCTTCTTGAGAATCTTAGCTTTTATTTTTATTTTATTTTTAAGTTTCTAGTTCTTAAGACCTTAGAGGTAGTGGGGATTTCCATGAGAGGGCGGGAGGGTGATTAGGGCTTTATGGCCTTTCATAGCTCCTTGCTGCTTCCCCTGATTAGCAGATGCAAAACAAATTGTTCAAAATAAGTAAGCATTACTTTGGGGTTGAAATTCTGATTGATTGATTGATTGATTTTTGAAATAGTGAGTGAGTACACATCTTGTTACAGGTGCCATTGAGTGCCATTTACTTGGGAGAAAGATGGGGTGCAATTCAAATGAATAAATAAATAAATAGGTCAGACAGATAAAAAGCCCAAGGGTCGCATTCAGCATCTCTGATCTAGGCAGTTCGATTTAGCAGCCATTGCAAGTCTTCTTCCCTTGTCACAGTGGGTTGCACTGCAGTTCCTTTGCTCTTGTGAATGAAAGATTCCAGACCTTTCCTCATCAGTGTCTATGGCTTTCTCCTCTTGGATACTATGCCCTGAAGGCTTCCACAGAGCACTGAGAGCTGGTGTGGTGTAGTGGCCCTATCATTAGGCAGTGTGAGGCGGCTACTTCAGCTGGCAGGTACTGAGGGACAGCAGCAGCCCCTCTGTCCATTCCTCCTGAGCTCCCTGGGCTTTTCTCCCTGAGCCCTCTATCTGTTCTGATCTTCCTGAGCCAGCGCCCTAAATGGGGTGAAGCTTGCTTGCCTCTGCCCTTAATATAGTGTTGAGGTAAGAATCCCCTGCCTGTCCAGTTGACTTTTGTACCTGGAATTGGGGGAGGGGAGGATCTTGTCCTTCACCTCAACTTGCAAAATGTCTTGTGCTGGCCCTGCTACTTACTTGAATTGCTTCCATGTTAGGGCTCTTCAGTGTTGCTGAGGCATTGCTTTCCCACAATTAGCCAGATATGTTCAATTAAGAGGCACAAGGAGTCCCAAAAAAACATTTGGGCCAGATCTACACTAAGGACCGATCTACACCAAGCAGGATACGACATTTTGAAAACATTTTGAAAACTGTATATGGAGTGTGTCCTGGGCCCCAACAGTTGTCACTACTGTTGTAAACTGTTTTAAACCATTTTAAAGAAGTAGTGTAGATCCTGCCCAAGCAGGAGCTACACTACTGCTTGGGACCACAATACCTGATGGAACGCCTCTCCCGACACAAATTCACCCGTATACTATGATCCACATCTAAGGTCCTCCTCCGGTTGCCTACTCCAAGGGAAGCACGGAGGGTGGCAACAAGGGAGAGGGCCTTTTCAGTGGTGGCCCCCCAATTATGGAATGATCTCCCCGACGAGGCTCACCTGGCGCCAACATTGTTATCTTTTCGGTGCCAGGTCAAGACTTTCCTCTTTTCCCAGGCATTTAACAGCATATGATGAGGGGTTTGTGTTGTTGTTGTTGTTGTTGTTGTTGTTGTTGTTGTACTTTGACCCAGAATTGTTGTTTTTAAAGGATATTGTAATTATAACTTGTTTTTATGCTTTTTATGGTTTTAAATTTTGTATATCGGTGTTTTTTTAATGTTCAATGTTTTTAATTTTTGTAAACTGCCCAGAGAACTTCAGCTATGGGGCGGTATATAAATGGAATAAATAAATAAATAAATAATAATAATAATAATAATGACACGCTGAAAAATTTTTGAAAATTGAATATGGAGTATGTCCTGGGCCCCAACAGTTGTCACTACTGTTATAAACTGTTTTAAAGCAGCAGTAGTGTAGATCCTGCCTTGGTCTGACCATAGGACTTTGCCTGCTCACTCTGTACAAGCCGATGCTGCAAAAGTAAGGGTGATCATATGAAAAGGAGGACAGGGCTCCTGTATCTTTAACAGTTGTATAGAAAAGTGGATTTCAGCAGGTGTCATTTGTATGCATGGCATACAGCAGCTGGTGAAATTCTCTCATCATCACAACTGTTAAAACTGCAGGAGCTCTACCCTCTTTTGTATCTGGTCAAAAGGGCAGGGCTCCTGCAGCTTTCACTGTAGTGATGAAGAGGGAATTTCACCAGCTGCTGCATGTATACAAATGACACCTGCTGAAATTCCCTTTTCATTTTTAATTTTTGTAAACCGCCCAGAGAGCTTCGGCTATGGGGCGGTATATAAATGCAATAAATATAAATGCAATAAATTGCTATATAAGTCTTAAAGATATAGGAGCCCTGTTCTCCTTTTCGTATGGTCACCCTACCGTAAGTAGAAGCCAATTTGAAGGCACATAACTACCTGATAAGAAAAGAACCACAGATCATGTCTTTTTTAAAAAATGCGAGGACAATACAGAAAACACTGGACTGCTACAGTTTGATCATCAGGATGTACTGTATGAGCAAAGGAAGAGAATGGAGCTACTATTACTTATGAAAAGTTTTTTAAAAATACAAAAAGTTGGTTCTCTATTTTATTTTAGGCCACAGGTGGCTGTGTGAGAAGATAAGGAAGTACAGGTCTTTATAGGCAAGTACCCTTTCTGAGCATTCCGCAGTTTCCACAAGTGTGTGTGTGTGTGTGTGTGTGTGTGTGTGTGTGTGTGTGTAGAAAGATAGATAGATAGATAGATATTCAGTTTTGCAGCAGTTGAATTGAAATTGGATTTAAAAATACACACATTTTCAGACTTTTCTCCATAAGATCTAGAATCTTGCAAGGAGGAGGAGGAGGAGGAGGAGGAGGAGGAGGAGGAGGGGAAAATGAAAATGGCATTCTCATAGCTCTGGCGGGCGAGGGGGGACCTCACAGATTCTCTGTTTTAACATGAGTCTGGTTTTAAATGTTATCTATCCAGCCTTCATCCTGAAGAAAGAAAAAGCAAAGGTTCCCACTTTAAGCTCTGAGACCACTTCCCAGTTTGCTCCACTAATCCTCCTCCCTCTCCCCACTGCAATAGCCTGCAGAAACAGCAATGAGCGTCTGCTGCAATTTCTTCATTATTGTAATGACAGTTCTCAGCAAAATATACTGGAGGCATAAGCAGCGACACCCAGATGCTAAGACCATACGATGCCACATGGAAAATCAGAGCGTGGCACAAAAGTGCCACTTTTATATGGTACAGCTGGATCTGCATAATGCCCTGGCAATTTATCAGCCTGTAGCATCTGGTCTTTTGCTGTCAGTCTTTGATTTGCAGATTCAAATGCCAATAATAATAATAATAATAATAATAATAATAATAATAATCCAGGCCTGCCAGACATGAGAAGAAGACGGCAGCCAACAGAGAGCAAGGACCTGCTCCTTTTGCAGGGTTCAGTCCCAAAGTAGAAGCAATGCTCAAGACTGTTGGAAGAGATGCGGGTTAGAAGGCTTTGAAAGGAGGTGTGTCCGTGAGGTCAGGGAGATCCTCTAAATGAGTGATTTATTGCATTCTCATGATTGGCCACTCATGAAAGTTTGCAGCTCTTTTACCTGACATTGTCAATGACCAGGACATCTCCCTTGGAAATTCTGCCATGAAAAGAACCACTTTTAAAGTGGTAACATCCTGAAAAAGCAGGATCTTCTGCCACTAGATGGCCTGTCTCATTGAAGTGAACAGAAAGGAAGTATTCAATTCAATGTAATGCAGCCCATAATAATTACGCCCCAAAATTGGAAGCACAAAAGACCCCGGTAAGCAACTTGATTTCCCCTTAATGTAAAGACGTCCAGGGTCATCAAGGCTGCATCCCTAGGCACGTGTGGGACTAAGCCCCAGAACACTGGATGTATCTCCGTGTACTCACAAAGAGAACTGAGTGTGCATTTATTTGTAACATTTATCTCCCAACTTTCCTGCAAGGAGCTCATAGCATCATTCATGGGACTCCAAAGGAATCTTTCGGGCAGGTACAATTCAGGCCCTCATTTGCTTAGAGATCCAGCAGCTCCATCATTCATTCATTCATTCATTCATTCATTTATTCAATTCCCATGATGGGGCATTTAAGTTCCCAAATAGCCAAAGCTCCCTGGGCAGTTCGCAACATGATAAAACATAGAAAAACTTTAACATTAAACATTAAACTAGTTAAAAACAATTGATAATAAAACTACCAGGATATGATAAAAGAATTAAAACGCCCCTTCATTCCTTGTCAAATGTAAGGGAGTAGAGGAAAGTCATAATCAGGTGCTGAAAAGATGACAATGTTGGCCCAGATGGACCTCCCTGGGGAGAGCCACCACTGAGAAGTCCCTCTCCCTTGTTGCCATCTTCCAAAAACCCCTCAGAGGAGGCACTTGGAGGAAGGTGATCCAAAGCCATATAAGGCTTTTTAGGGGGCAGTCTACACCAGCCGTTTATTGCAGCCGTCACTGATGGGGCACATGACGTTCACCTGCTCCCCTGGTGCCCTTGGCTCCACCTCTTATTTATTCAGGAATATTGCTGACTGTTTTGTCATGGTTTTTTCAGCTCTCTCGCCTCCATTCCATAGATCGTTTGCGGAGTGCCCCACCCACTTTGCAAGGTCGTTGCTGTTCTCTGGGAGGTCCAGGCTCAGTGAACAGCCAATCAGCTGTGAGGGGTGTGTGCATGGGTATTGGTGTTACCGCCAAGTGTTTTGTTTTTTAAAAATACAAACATATCTCTGTGCATGAGCACATATTCGATGGAGTTCCTATCCCCCAATGTGTTGCTGTGCTTGTGCGCATCCCTAACGACTCATTAAAAAAAATCCTGTGCCCTGTAGCCATCTGCCTAGCCCCGCCCACTTCTACTGATACACATGTGGAACCGCCGCACTGGGGCACATGTGCTCCCGCAACAGCACTCCTGCAATTGCAGGAAAGATCAGTTGTGTGTGCCCCATAAGGGGTGAACATGGAAGCGGGGAACATGTGGGAGCATGCCTCTTCTGTTGCGAAAGGGCTGCAGATGTAGATTAGTCCTAGGTCAAGACTAGCACTTTGTGGTGGAGCTGTGAACATGTACAAAAATTTTGGGAAAGGGTGTTTAAAGAAATAAGTGAAATAATTGGAAGTAAATTGGAATTAAGCCCTAAGATAGCTCTACTAGCAGTATGGGATAGAGAGAATGAGAATAGAACTAAGAGAGAATTGATAAACAACCTCCTGGCACCCGTTAGAATAATGATTGCTAAAAATTGGAAAGGACAAGGAAGCTATACAATAGAAGAATGGTATAAAGAAATATGGGATATGGCATTGAATGACAAATTGACGTGTAGAATGAAAATAAGGTGGGGAATGTCCAGTAAGAATGATTTTGGAGAAATATGGAGTCCCTTTTTGGAATATGTATTAAGATTGGGGAAGGGACAAAAACCTTCAGAAGAGCTGTTAAAATTTTGGAAAGATGAAGAATGATTAAGAGAAGGTCTCATGGGGGTGGGGTGCACGGGGGGGGGGGGTTGTTGAGGGTTAAGTATGTATTTTATGTTGTTTATGTTTTATTATGTTTTATTATGTTGAAATAAATAAAAATTATTATAAAAAAAAAAAAAGACTAGCACTTTGAACTGGGCTCAGAAACATTCAGGCAGCCAGTGTAGTTAGGCCAGAATCAGTGTTATATTTGGTCTTTGCTGCCAATCTGGCTGTTGAATTTTGCACCAGCTCCAGGTTCTGAACTGTCTTCAAGGGCAGTCCCATGTAAAGTGCATTGCAGTAATCTAACACCTTCACTCCATTCCTAAATGGAACCTCCATGCCCAGAGACAGTAAACAATGACACGCAGAAAGTGAAGGCTCTTGATTCATGCTTTCCTTGGAAGCTCTTCCAAAAATATTTTCGTTGGCCATTGTGTGAAAGACCATCTTATCCTTCTGGAACACCTGAGGAGATTGGGAATCGGGGGCACTGTACTTCAGTGGTTCCAGTCCTATCTCTCAGGCAGGTTCCAGATGGTGATGCTTGGGGATAGCTGCTCTTCAAAGAAGGAGCTGCTATGTGGTGTATCACAAGGTGCCATCCTTTCCCCAATGCTGTTTAACATTTATATGAAACCGCTGGGAGAGATCATCCGGAGGCATGGGGCAGGGTGCTACCAGTACGCTGATGACACCCAAATATATTTCTCTATGCCTTCGATAACATCGTCAGCTAAGGATTGTGTGTCTCCTCTGAATGAATGCTTAGAGGCAGTAATGGGCTGGATGAGGAAAAACAAACTGAAGCTGAATCCAGACAAGATGGAGGAGCTTGCTGTCAAAGGCCACAACCTGGGTTTGGAGGTGTGTCAACCAGTTGTGGATGGATTTACACCCCCCCGAAAGACTGTGTTCGCAGCTTGGGGGTACTCCTGGATCCATCGCTCCAAATAACAGCCCAGATAGATGCGACAGCCAGGAGTGCCTACTATCAGCTTTGGCTGATACGCCAGCTGCGCCCCTTCCTAGAGTTGGAAGACCTAAAGACGGTAGTGCACGCACTGGTAACTTCGAGGCTCGACTTCTGCAATGCGCTGTACATAGGGCTACCTTTGTGCCTAGTCTGGAAACTTCAACTAGTTCAAAATACGGCAGCCAGGTTGGACACCGGTACACCTAGGGGTGACCACATTACACCAATCCTAAAATCACTCCACTGGCTGCCAATTAGTTTCCGGGTGAAGTATGAAGTGTTGGTTATTATCTTTAAAGCCCTACATGGTTTGGGTCCAGGTTACCTGCGGGATTGCCTTCTCCCACATAATCCGCCCCACACATGCAAGTCCTCTGGGAAGAATTTACTTCAATCAACCAGAACTAGGCTGACGAGTGTTACCCAGAGGATCTTCTTTCTGCTGCTCCCAGACTGTGGAATGGCCTGCCGGAGGAGATTCGACAAATTAGCAGTCTCCTTGAATTTAAGAGCGCTGTGAAGACTGATCTCTTCTGGCAGGCCTACCCAGTTGAATTTTAAGATTTTTTAAAATAATGTATTAGTTTTTACTTGTTTTAAATGTTTTATCTATTTTATGGTCCTTGTATTTATATTTATTGTTGTTCCCCGCCTCGATCCAGAGAGAGATGCGGGTTAGATAATAATAATAATAATAATAATAATAATAATAATAATATCTTCCCCAACTTGGTGCTCTTCAGATGTATCAGACTACAGCTCCCATTGTACCATGTGCCTGGGAATGATAGGAGTTGTGGTCTGAGACATCTTAAGAGTGTCAGATTGGGGAAGGCTGAATGTGAATCTTAATCAAGCATTGGTGTGAATATCCAGCTTTGCTCTTCTTAAATTCTCTTGGTATTCTCAAAGGTGTCACCAGAGTCATTTCTCAGAGCCAAAGGAGATATAGATATAGATAAAGCTCACTGGGTGACCTTGGGCCAGTCATGATCGCTCAGCCTAACCTACCTCACAGAGCTGTTGTGTGGATAAAATAGGAAGAGGAGATCCAGGAGGAGTAACAAGATAAAAAGTGATAAATAAAAATATTCACAATCATTTTAATCGCTTTAATTGCTGTTTTAATTGCTTTTAATGTTTTAAATATTTTATTGCTTTTAATATTTTATGTATTTTATTGTAAGCCACCTTGTGAGGGCTTTGCCTGGAAAGACGGCCAAGAAATGTTATAAATCAATCAATCAATCGATCAATCAAATATCTGTGATTCTTTCACTCCCATGAAATCCTGCATATGCAGTCACACTTTGCAAGTGAGAAAACACAGGGGTGGATCACGGAGATTCTAGTAAGAGTAGAACATACCGGACTGCAGCCTGCTCTCCCTCTGGTTTAAATTACACAATGAACAATGAAAAAAAGAGCCGGACAGTCAAAATGCAACGGGATAGTTAGTTGTCATTCAGGCTTTAACCACAAGATGGCAATCTAAGTAATCGCTTTGTTTTCAAGTTGGAAACATAGAAGGACCCTTCAGATCTCAAAAAAACTTTACACATCACGTTTCTGAGCAAAGGGAACAATTTTGCCCACGGTAATGGGAGACAAATCAGCAACTTTAAGTTGCAGTTTGAGAGTTGTGTTCTTACTACCAGAAGAAAAAGTAATACTTATCCCCCACGACTGAAATGGTATGAGACATGGTGACGTGCCAAACAAACAAAAACCCATGTTGTATTTTACCCTAACTTAAATCCCATTCATTTTAATAGGTCTACTCTAAGTAGGATTAACATTGGATACAATCCATTATTTTTGTATTCAAGGTGTTGGTTTTAACCTACAAAGCCTTACATGGCTGAGGACCGCAATACTTCACAGAATGCCTCTCCCGACCTGAACCTACCCGGACACTACAATCAACATCTGGGACCCCCTTCCAATTGCTGACTCCAAGGGAGGCTTGGAAGGCAGCAACAAGGGTGGCTCACCTGGCACTGATGCTGGCATCTTTTCGACACCAGGTAAAGACCACGCTCTACTCCCAGGCATTTAATGGCATATGATGGGGCATCAATGAGCATCATCAGACTGGGAGGAAACTGCATTTTCTTACTGACACTTTCCCCCCGCTTCTGTCCCATGATACTTCCTCTTTCTTCACATGAGGGAAGAAAGAGGAAGTAAACAATGACCACATGGCCCTTCAGTGGGTGTTTTTATCACACCACTTTTCCTGCACACAGCACATTTCGCTTCAAAAACAAATTGGGGGTCTTATTTGTTGCAGAAAGAAGACTGGAAGGAGTGAGAGACGCGCGGGAGGCGGACAGCATCATCAAAACGATCCCTCCAAAACTGTGAGTGGGCAGTAACGAGTGTGTGAAAAAACACTTGTCCGATGACACTCTATGTCTGCTGTTTTGGAACCGGTCTATTAGGAAATATATTGTTTACTTAAACTGCTTTTGGCTGTTTATATTGTTTTAATTTTTCTGGGTGCAAAAGATGTTAGACTGTTTTTATTATGTTAGATTTTGTAATATATTTATGAATTGTTGCAAACCACCCGGAGAGCTTTGGCTATGCGGCAGTATGGAAATGATGATGATGATGAGCCCTTCAGGCACTCTTTCTCAATATTTTTTTAAAATAGATTTTCCCTTGTAAACATAGAGCCTATCTACACTACTGCTTTAAAATGGTTTATAACATTTTAACATTTATTAACCGGTTTAAAACTGTTATAAACCGTTTTAAAGCAATAGTGTAGATAGGCTTTTACTCTACCTTTGCTCTCCTTTCCACAACCTTTAGCAACATCCTTCCATTTGGTAGGCAGGCAAAATGAGCTTTGTGTCTGCATTAACGTAGTGAGACAAGCCAAATGCCAAAATGCATGAACATACAACGAAGCCTTCTTGAAGACGTAATAAATACAGGGAGTTGAGAAAAGAATTTGGGGCAAGTTTGCTTGATCAAAAACCCACACAGATGTTCCCTTTCTCTCTATCCCAACTCTGTATATGTGTGTGTGTCTATAGCCACATCTACACCAGTCATTTATTCCAGGATAATATCGAAGTCATCCCTACCGGGCCACATGACGCCCAGCTGATCCCGCTGTGATCTCAGGTCGACCCTTCAGTTATTCAGGAACAATGCTGACTGGTTTTGTCACTTTTTTTTTCAGCTTTCTTACTACAATCCCAAAGTCCGAGGCTGGTGTGCCCGCCCCTTTGCGAAGTTGTTGTTCGGCACGAGTTCCCAACTCGGTGAACAGCCAACCCGCTGCCAGGGGCATGTCCATTGGTTTTGGAGGTGTGCGGGAGTCGACCCGTCTGCCATTTTTGGCACATTTTTGCTTGGTTATCGGTGTGTTTTGGCATGGACTGTGTGTATTTTTTTTTTAACACAAACATATTTTTGCACGGCATTGCATATTTGCTGGTCCTCCTATCCACCCTATGCATAGCTGTGATTTTGCATTATTGCGCATCCCTCCCGATTCATAAAAAAAGCCCCGTAGCCGCGTCATCTGCATAGCCCCACCCACTTCTCCCAATCCACATACGGAAGCGCTGTCAGGGGACACACATCCTCCCGCAATGGCACTTTTGTCATTGCGGGAAACTTCCCTCACGTGTGCCCCGTAAGCGGCGATCGCGGAAGCAAGGAACCATCGCAATCGTCCCTCCTCCGTTGTGAAAGTGCTGTAAGATTAGCCCTGTGTGACTCCGGGTTTCAGTCAGAGCTCTAATAGCTCCTTTAGAGCTCTGACTGGTTCTGACTGAAACCCGGAAAGGATTCACTGCCCCACTGACATCAGAACCACTAGCCTCCAGTGGTGTATACTTAGGGTAGGAACTAGAACTGTTCACAAATGGCCTCTCGAAATTCTCCACCATATTTGGGGGCAGAGAAATTGAGGGGACATTTACATTAAATTTCTCCAGGGGATGGAGAAATTCTCCAATAGTTTCTCAGAGGTGAAACTCTCTATTATCAGTGAGCAGTGAGTTACAGCATTATTGTAACACAGCTTCTTTCTTTTTCCCCTTAGGGTTTTCCTTTTTTTTTTTTTTGCTGCCCCCACAAGTGGCAACAGCAACAAATACATTGGCAGCCTGGTTGTCATTTTGCACCCTTCACCATGCCCCATACCTAGTGTCATTTACGGTGTGTGTGTGTGTGTGTGTGTGTGTGAGCATTGGCGGTGGCCATGAGTACAGTGTATATATTCTTTCTATTACACATATCTCCATTGCTTTACAGCCTCCCAGGTTGCCTGCACTTCCTGATCCAAAAAAGCCCAAAAGGAGGAATTACCACATGATGTCTTCCCCTGGGCATTAACTGAAATGCCCAGGGCCAGTTCTACACCAAGCAGGATATAGCGGTATGAAAGCGGTATATAAAAGGCAGGAGCCACACTACTGCTTTATAGCAGTATTGAAGTGCACTGGCAACTGTTGGGGCCCATTGACACATACCATATACCGCTATATCCTGCTTGGTGTGGCTCCTGCCTTTTATATGCCACTTTCATACCACTTTCATACCGTTATATCCTGCTTGGTATAGATCTGGCCCAGGACTCCAGCAGCAATCCATAGCCAGCCACCAATGGCAGAAGTCAAACATTGCTGGAAGATATGGGTGCAGAGTGATGTTACATCTCTATGGTGAAAGCTCTACATATGATTATTGGAAAGTTCAATTGCTAGGCAAAATCTACCCTGTAACTTTACGGAGCTTCACTTTAGCACTGCCGTATCCTATATGTGTCCATAAGTTCCTGCTGCCATTGTTGTTTGCATTCAGAAAGAACATTTCCTCCTTTCACTCAGTTTATATTGGTTTATCTTATCTCCAAACTTTAAATATCTCTGGTAAATGTTGTTAATGTGTGCCTCCCCATGTAAAGTAGATTGCTATGAAGAAAATGCACCTTCAATGGGCTCATTTCCTGTGCAATAAAATCCTACAAGTTAAATATAGCTTAAGTGAGGTGAGGTGTGGGCGTGAGTGTTGCATGGCATTATATAGGCCAGGACTGAAATAATATGATAATGTGCAGTGAACAACTGAAATTTTCCATTGTTTAATGAGTGTTTAGTAGCCAGTGAAATGAATTTGTTAAATACTCAACTGAATTAATCTCAGTCCAGATCCTGTAAAAACCAGGACTGGTCAACTGAGGGAGATCCAAGGTTCATTTTCACCCTCGGGTCTCCGCCCGCCACCATGGGCTGCACTGTTAAGATGATGATGATGATTTTAAAAAATCACTGGTTTGTCACTGAAATTCTGCATCAAACCACTCCATAGCACTCAGTAGTGCTAAAAGCATTAAACTGAGCTTGTTTGCAAATTAAATTTGACCCTTTTAGCACTCCATACTCACTACAGAGTGCCATTTTGTTTGTTTAAAAACATGTTTTGAATGGGAGAGTACGCAGGCTGCATGTTCTAAACATTCATCCTCTTTTCACATACCACATAAAGTTGGAGTCTCCAACGGATGCCTCTTGGTGCTTGTGAGGTTTCCTATCACTCCTGATTTTAAGTTTTTTTCATACGTCTTTTAAAAGGAATTTGTTTTGTTGTTGTAGGGTGACCATATGGAAAGGAGGACTGGGGTCCTGTATATTTAACAGTTATATAAAAAAGGGTATTTCAGCAGATGTTATTTGTATGCCTGCAGCACCTGGTGAAATTCCCTCTTCATCACAACAGTTAAAGCTGCAGGAGCCCTGTCCTCCTTTACGTATGGTCACCCTAAGGTTGGCATGGTACAAAGCAAAGTGCTTCTCTCCACTGCTATCTTTATTTGTGTCAAAAGAAGTGGTTTTGTGTGTGTGTGTGTGTGTGAGAGAGAGAGAGAGAGAGAGAGAGAGTGTTGAAACTCAAACCTCACCACTGCCTTGTAATTAGGTTCTTGGGCCAGTTGCTTTTCTTTTAATCACACCAGTTTGCTTTATGGGAAATGAGTGTTTTGTGACCAGCCATACTCACCATAGCAGCCATTTTGTGAGAGCACCCATGATACTCTCTCGAAATTCCAAATGTGCTCACAGAACCAAAAACTTTGGGGACCCCAGAGTAAAGAGTTGCATTCAATTTTGGTTTTTCCCTTTGGGCAGCCACTGAACAGTTAAGGATGGAACTAAAATTTGTGCCAACTTTTGAGGATTCTGTGATCCTAACTATATTTTTGAAGACCAAGCTTCAGCTAAACAGCTGATGACAGAAAGCTAGAAACCCAATGGTTGGTTTCCTAGGGAGAGGGAATTCTCAACAGCCTCATTGATAGAGTGACCATATGAAAAGGAGGACAGGGCTCCTGTATCTTTAACAGTTGTATAGAAAAGAGAATTTCAGTAGGTGTCCTTTGTATGCAAGCAGCACCTGGTGAAATTCCCTCTTCATCCCAACAGTTAAAGCTGCAGGAGCCCTGCCCTCTTGTCCAAATACAGAAGAGGGCAGGGCTCCTGCAGCTTTAACTGTTGGGCTGAAGAGGGGATTTCACCAGGTGCTGCATGCCTACAAAGGACACCTGCTGAAATTCCATGTTCTATGCAACTGTTAAAGATACAGGAGCCCTGTTCCTCCTTTTCTTATGGTCACCCTATTCATTGAGCTAAAATCCCCAGAATTCTTTGGAGGAAGCCATGATAGTTAACAACTATAAAACTGATTTTCTTTTCTAGTGTAGATATAAGTTGAGATAATGTGTGTGAAGTACTTTTAACCATTGGTCTTCAACTAACAGGTCAGACCTACTACTGGGTCACAACCGGACCTAAGTGGTTTACAACATCAGCATCACAACCATACAAACAAAGTGAAGTGTAGGTATAATGGTGAAAAATAAAAAGTGGGTCCCCAAATCCACATTGGGTTGAAAATGAGTTCTGGGATTGTAAAGCTGGGAAATTACAATAAAATTACAATAAAAGCTTTAACAAAATGCCCCATATTATGAATGTTATGATGCAAGTACTAGGGGTGTGCACGGACCCCCCGGATCGGATCGGGACCCGGATCGGGACCTCCAATTTTGTCCCGGACCGGTTCGGACAAAATCGGAGGCCCCCCGGACCGGATCGAGTCCGATCCCAATCCAAAAATCGGAAATTTTTGGATCGGCCGCCATTTTTTTCCCCATAGACTTGCATTGCAATGCAAGTCTATGAGGAAAAAATGGCGGCGGGTGGGTAAGGGGGGGCCTAACTCCCTCCCCCCCCCGGGGCCGTCCGCTGTGGACGGCCCCGGCAGGTAAACCCCCTCCCCCGCGCTCCCTACCCCCCCTGGGGCCGCCTGCTTCCATCCGCTGGCGCCCGCGGGCGCCAGCGGATAGAAGCGGACGGCTCCGGGGGGGGGGTAAGCCCCCTTCCCCGCCACTTACCTTCTCGGCACGTCCGGCGCCGGCGGCTACTACCAGCGGGCTCCGCGGCCTACTCTCGAGTAGCGCGCCGGGTGATGACATCACCCGGCGCGCCACCCTGGAGCAGGCCGCGGAGCCTGCTGGTAGTAGTAGGCGCCGGCGCCGGACGGGAGCCGCCGGGCCGGGCAGGTAAGGGCCCCCCTCCCCCCTCCCCCCTCCGCGCGCCCCCTCCTCCCCCCTCCCCCCTCCGCGCGCCCCCTCCTCCCCTCCACGCACCCCCTCCTTACCTTTCCGGCCCGGCGGCTCCCGTCCGGCGCCGGCGCCTACTACTTCCAGCAGGCTCCGCGGCCTGCTCTAGAGTAGCGCGCCGGGTGATGACATCACCCGGCGCGCCATCCTAGAGCAGGCCGCGGAGCCTGCTGGGAATAGTAGGCGCCGGCGCCGGACGGGAGCCGCCGGGCCGGAAAGGTAAGGGCCCCCCTCCCCCCTCCGCGCGCCCCCTCCTCCCCTCCACGCACCCCCTCCTTACCTTTCCGGCCCGGCGGCTCCCGTCCGGCGCCGGCGCCTACTACTTCCAGCAGGCTCCGCGGCCTGCTCTAGAGTAGCGCGCCGGGTGATGACATCACCCGGCGCGCCATCCTAGAGCAGGCCGCGGAGCCTGCTGGGAATAGTAGGCGCCGGCGCCGGACGGGAGCCGCCGGGCCGGAAAGGTAAGGGCCCCCCTCCCCCCTCCGCGCGCCCCCTCCTCCCCTCCACGCACCCCCTCCTTACCTTTCCGGCCCGGCGGCTCCCGTCCGGCGCCGGCGCCTACTACTACCAGCAGGCTCCGCGGCCTGCTCTAGAGTAGCGCGCCGGGTGATGACATCACCCGGCGCGCCACCCTAGAGCAGGCCGCGGAGCCTGCTGGGAATAGTAGGCGCCGGCGCCGGACGGGAGCCGCCGGGCCGGAAAGGTAAGGGCCCCCCTCCCCCCTCCCCCCTCCGCGCGCCCCCTCCTCCCCTCCACGCACCCCCTCCTTACCTTCCCGGCCCGGTGGCTCCCGTCCGGCGCCGGCGCCTACTACTACCAGCAGGCTCCGCGGCCTGCTCTAGAGTAGCGCGCCGGGTGATGACATCACCCGGCGCGCCACCCTAGAGCAGGCCGCGGAGCCTGCTAGTAGTAGTAGGCGCCGGCGCCGGACGGGAGCCACCGGGCCGAGAAGGTAAGTGCCCCCCTCCTCCCCCCCCCCGCTGTCCACTTTCATCGGCGGGCGCCCGCTGGCGCCCGCCAATGGAAGCGGCGGTGGGCGCCAGTGGGCGCCCGCCGATCCGCCGATCCGCCGAACCGGTTCGGAGCTTTTTCGGACCGGTTCGGATTGGATCGGCCGATCCAGCTGCGGGATCGGAAATCGGATAATTTATCCGATTTCCCACTGGACCGGACTCGGATCGTGGATCGGGTCCGATCCAGTGCACATCCCTAGCAAGTACTTCGTCAGGAATTGCTCACTTGTGCATCTCTTTGTTCTTTTAATGTTTAAGTTGTTCTAACCTTTTGCCTAAAACCTGCGCTTAACAGAAAGTGTTTACCTGTGCCAATCAAATGACGCAGCAAGCCATGATAGTTCTTCTGAATAGCGCAAATCTGCCGAAAATGCAAATAAAGTAAAAGCTTTCTATTTGCTTGTTTAACAAAGTGGTGTGTGTTCCTTGCTGGTAATAAAATATTTACTCTGGTTGATAGCAGAGAACTTAATGCCTTAGATGAAATTATCTGGGACCAAAGTACAGCAGCTCTAGGAGAATGCAATGAACTACAAACAGGAATCGGACAACTCACATACGCCACCAAGATCTAGGTGGAACTGCCCAAAGATTCATTAAAACAGTATGAATTATTTATAAAATTATAGCCAAAGAATCATCCTACCTCGACATTTCCTTTACACATAGATCTGGATTCCTGGGTGTTTATGGTGAAGGTGGGTGTCCTCAAAAGCATTAGTAAGCAAGATGACATGAACTGGCCCCACCCTGTAGATCAGCCTTCCACAATGTCATGCCCTCCAGATGTTTTGGACTTCAACACCCATCAGCCGCAGCCAGCAGATGAGGAATTCTGGGAGTTGTAGTCTAAAACATCTGGAGGGCACCAGGCTGGGAAGGCTGCTAAAAATCAAAACATGGAGGTTGGGGCCAGAGCAGGACATCCTTGTATTCAGACATCCTTTTATTCCCATGTATTCAGACACCCATGTATACCCACGTATTTATTACCAAGGCTCTGAAACATTAGCTAGGGTGACCATATGGAAAGGAGGACAGGGCTCCTTTATCTTTAACAGTTGTGTAGAAAAGGGAATTTCAACAGGTGTCATTTGTATGCATGCAGCCCCTGGTGAAATTCCCTCTTCATCACAACAGTTGAAGGTGCAGGAGCCCTGCCATCTTTTGTATCAGGTCACTATAGTACTGCTCCTGCAGCTTTAACTGTTGTGATGAAGAGGGAATTTCATCAGGTGCTGCATGCATACAAATGACACCTGCTGAAATTCCCTTTTCTATTTCTTTTAAAGATTCAGGAGCCTAGTCCTCCTTTCCATATGGTCACCCTATATGTTATGCTCTCCCAACTGGAAATTTCCAGGGGCCCAGCACTTACTTTTGGAAGGAGGTTCCTGGAAATATATGATGTTATGTAATATTTGAGTGTATTTGTAAAAATACAGGTTGGCTGTAGATGGAGGCACATTTTAAACAATCTAACAGAGAACCAAATCCCATCACTCCCAATTCAGGTCTCCGGGGTGGGCAGAAGAATGATCCTGATCTGCTGGTAGATTTCTGGATGATTCACAGTAGATCATCAAACATTTCTGACTTTTAATTGCACAAATTAGGCTAATGTTTCGGAGCCTTGGTAATTGAGTCACTTTTCCAAGAAGTATGAATCAGCACTAATCTATTCATGAAGTTTAATCCCAGCCCAGTTGATGGTGTTGGATTCAAATTTGCTGCTATAAAGTCATAAAGGGCTTGGACCTCCAGTGCCTTGGAGCCCTCTCCTTCTCCAGTGTGTTCCTCTGCAGTTCGCTACAGCAGATTATTTTGCTCAGCATGTTATCAGTTTGGTTTGTGTGTGTTTTCCAAAGTCCTCCTGGCTATAAATACTTCGTCTTTGTTTTATTGGGACAAGTGTGGCCCATGCAGGCTGTATCTATCCAGGAAGTTTGCATTCTGATAAAGGCAGCAGTTATTCTAAGAACCATGTACAACACTGCATTGCTTATTAAACTTTAGCCTAATGGGAACACTAGATCATTGGCCGCAAAGTTTAGATTTGAATTTGATTGCAAAGTTTAATCAAGGTTTGTGATCTACGGCAGGAGGTAGCTGCCCAGGTCTGCAAAAGAAATTTCTGTATACAAGAACCTGGGGACACATAACACAGCAAATGAAGAACGAAAGGATTGCCAATAAGTATTTGAAGTGAATGCTGAGCTAATCAAATTGATGAATTAATTTTCTTTAGCAAATTACTTAGGTCTAAATAACATATCACATTATCTAGGTTTTCGGGGCACAACTTGATGGATAGAGCAGGTGAAATGGATTGCATGTTTCAAAGGCTGAATTCAAGTTGAAAGAATCTTGTTAAGTTCCATTTATTTACTATCCTAGAAATAATAAAGGGGGGTGGGGGGAATCCAACTTATGGATTCCAATATACCTTTTTGTTTGCATTACTTTCCGTCTGCAGAGCAAATGTAAAAAAAAAATATCATTTTCAGTTATACAAATAGGTCTCATCCATTTCTAGTGTGGCCCCTAACTAACAACAAGTCCTGCAAATGTTCAGTGTTCAGTGGGTGCTTTACACGTGACTGTTCACCACTATTTGACTGTACATAGCATCAAGAGGTGAATTGCTTGTAGCCGTATATTCATGATTGCTCCACACAGACAGTTAATGTGTGATGGGGGGATAAAGTCAGGCCATCTGAGTCAGATCCTGACCTCCACACATTAGGCCAGATCTACACCAAGCAGGATATTGCACTATGAAAGCGGTATATAAAAGGCAGGAGCCACACCAAGCAGGATATAGCAGTATATGGTATGTGTCAATGGGCCCCAACAGTTGCCAGTGCACTTCAATACCACTATGAAGCAGTACTGTGGCTCCTGCCATTCATACACCACTTTCATACCACTTTCATACCACTATATCCTGCTTGGTGTACATCTAGCCTAGGATGAAGCTGTGAGCAGTGCTTTATTTTCATTTTTTTTTTAGTTTGCACAAACAGCTGTATGCACATGTGTGCTTCATACAACGGCCCTTTCTACACCTACGGGCGTAGAGGGAGGGCCTGGGGGCGATCCCGGACGTACCTGCTTCCGGCATCATCGCCCACTTTCTATACAGGAGCGTGACATCCCAGAAGCAAACAGGACATTGTGCTTGTCATGGTTGCCATTTCCATTCCCCCCCCCCCCCATGGAGCCAGGAGAGCACTTGCGCCCCATCGGAAAAAATAGTAAAACAACAACAACAAAACCCCAAAATTGCAGCCCTTACCCCCCCCCTCGCCATCCCATGGATGGCGAAAATGCAGCCCCCTTTTCCACCACTCTTTTCTGGTGCCATGCTTAGTAAGCGGGAACCAGGCAGGAAGGGCACCCACACCTCCCGCGGTCTCTGGACAGTCCCGGGACTGCTGGAAAAATTGGGTTTTCCTAGGGTTTTTTTTTATCCCTGGGAAAACCTGTTCCTACACCCGTCTCCCCTGCCACCGCGAGCCGCTGTGCATCATTTGGGCGCACAGGGTGCACCCAGGGACAACCCTGGGAAAAAAGGCTGGTATAGGTCAGGATTTCCCAGCCTTTTGGGGTCAGTGGGCACATTCAGAATTTTGAATGTAAGTGAAACTTTCACAAAATGGTTGCCATGGATGCGATCAGTCACAAAACACCAATTTCCCAGGAGGTAAACTGATGAGACTGAGAGCTTTCCTACATGAGGCTGTTAATTGGCTGTTAATCTGCAGTGTCTACTTTCAGTTTAGCCAAAGGATTGAGATCCGAGTACTGCACGAAGAGCATTTCCTTTCCTGCTTTTCTGCTACATAACCTCTTGGTGGTTCTATGGTAGAGTGGAATAGTGCAATAACACAAGAGGAAATTGTGCTTTCTTTCACTTTCACAAATAAATACCGCATTTTCCCTGCTCTAAAAAAATTTGCCAAAGTACTGGTTAGACACAGAAGCTAAACTGGAGGGTCAAAATGTTATCTAAAAAAACTGTAAACAATGGTGAGTAGGGAATGATGAGCAACACTATAAATGCCTTGTGCAGAAAAGCCTTGAATGAAAAATGACTTGTCCTAGAACCTAAGTATAAGGCAGAGGTGGGGTCTGAACTCCAAAACAACAACAAAAAACCGCTTTGTTGAACCCACAATTTTCTGCTCCAGCACCCATTTATTAGGTGGCAAACAGATGAGGCTTTCCGGCCACCCCCATTTTTCTCTTCTAAGAATGTGTCTGGAGCCCTTTTCTAAGAATGTGTTTACTTTGTGCCTTGGATAGTTCCTTTAGAGTTTTGGCTGAAACCCAGAGTGGATTCACCGCCCCACGGACATCGGATTCACCGGTCTCCACTAGCGTGTGTGTGTGTGTTACTCAAAGTCTTTGTGCATTAAATGGACGTTTGAGGGGGTCAAGGGGACATGCTACATAGCCCCACTCCTTAAGAAGAAGATGTGCACCAGCCATGCTTCCCACACTGGGGGAAAAAATCACAAAAGCAGGGAAAAGAGCAAACCATCAGTGACTGCGGGACAGGAAGTTGGGCCAGGGAAGGGGGCGTGGCCATTTGGTGAACCCCTAGAGGGTCGGATTTGACCTGCAGGCCTGACGTTCTGCGCCCTGATATACCTTGTTTAGGCATAAAGCCTAATTAGGGTAGTAGCATTTGTTTTATCACTTAATATGCGAGCACTTCCTGTTGGTGGCCATGCCTGGACCCAGAATCCTTTGGGATAGAGGTTCAAGAACTGGTGAATGTGTGTGTATGCGTTTTTTAAAAAATCATATTGTGGTGTATTTATTTATAAGATATTTATACCCCTCCCTTTCCATGCATTAAGAGCCTGAAGGCAGCTTAACGACCATATAAAACAGGATGATTAAAACCATAATAAAACAGCTAGGTCATAAAAAAAAAAAGCAGTAAAAAGCACACCAAAGACAGACAGGGGGCACACCAGAATAACTGATTATGTACTGTCCCCAAACGCCCTCTGAAATACCAGAGTCTGACCCCACGATTTTAATCTATTTTATCACTGCGGCTGTGCTGGTCCTAGATAATATTTCAATGTACCGTGCTTGCAAACAAACAACTGGAGAAAGATTGGGCTAGGATAAGGGAAAACGTGAAGGGAATATGGATGGAAGGAGACCTGAAGAATGTCCAGCCAAATTATTATTATTATTATTATTATTATTATTATTATTATTTACATTTTATATACCGCCCCATAGCCGAAGCTCTCTGGGCAGTTTACAACAATTAAAAACATTGAACGTTTAAAAACCAATATACAAAATTTAAAACCATAAAAAGCATAAAAGCAAACTACGTACATATCATTTAAACTGTCCAGGGGTCAGTTAAAGCTTAACATATGCTGTTAAATGTCTGGGAGAAGAGAAAAGTCTTCACCTGGTGCTGAAAAGTGGTGGTGCCAGGTGAGCTTCGTCGGGGAAATCGTTCCACAATTGGGGGCCACTACAGAGAAGGCCCTTTCCCTTGTTGCCATCCTCCGAGCTTCCCTCGGAGTAGGCACTCGGAGGAGGACCTTGGATGTTGATCATAGTGTACAGGTAGATTCATGTCGGGAGAGGCGTTCTGTCAGGTGTTGTGGTCCCAAGCCGTGTAAGGCTTTATAGGTTAAAACTAGCACCTTAATCGGGCTCGGAAACATACAGGCAGCCAATGCAAGCAGACCAGTTTTGGTCTTATATGTTCGAACCTTCTGGTTCCTGATATTAATCTGGCCGCTGCATTTTACACAAGCTGCAGCTTCAGAACCGTCTTCAAAGGCAGCCCCACGTAGAACGCGTTGCAGTAATCAAACTTGAAGGTTAGGTGAAGCTGCTTTATACTGGGTCAGGCCATTGGACCATCAAATCCAGTATTGACCACTCCAGCTGGAACCAAAAGCTCTCCAAGATCTCGGGACCAAACTAGACTTGACCTGAGATGCATCTTTGCATGTAATGTGCAGGTTATTCGTGTGTTTTTTTCCTTTCCAAAAGGCAAATTACATCAGCTGTGTGTGTGTCTTGATAATTAATGGGGGTCCTAAGAGAAATCCCTCCTCTGAAGCTAGTGTAGGCATTAGAAAGAAATCTCCTCCCCCAAAGCAAATACCGGCTTGAGACGAGGGATTTTCCGCAGCAGGGGAGGAAAGGGTTAAATTCCTTCCCCACTTGTTATCAGACCCCCCATTCCCATCCCCACAATGGTGCAATTTGCATTTTTAAAAACATATGAAATGTAAAAAATGCATTTAAGGGTGCAATCCAATGCTGGCTGGGGAATGCTAGCAGCTGTACGACTTATTTCTATCTAAACAGGCATAGGATTGTGCTAAAGGTGTTTGCTTAATGAGCACTTGTGTCTGATAGCTGCATCGCTGGGGGCTGAACGGAAATTTGGCAGCTGGACTGTAGCCAGTGAAAGAGAAAGAAGCAGCCTTACCCTAACCCTAACCCTTGCTGTTCTTTTTGGGTAGAGACTGAAAGAACTGGGCATGTTTAGCCTGGAGAAGAGAAGATTGAGGGGAGACATGATAGCACTCTTCAAATACTTGAAAAGTTGTCACACCAAGGAGGGCCAGGATCTCTACTCGATCATCCCAGAGTGCAGGACGCAGAATGATGGGCTCAAGTTACAGGAAGCCAGATTCCAGCTGGACATCAGGAAAAACTTCCTGACTGTTAGAGCAATACGACAATGGAACCAATTACCTAGGGAGGTCGTGGGCTCTCCCACATTAGAGGTATTCAAGAGGTAGCTGGACACCATCTGTCAGGTACACTTTTAAGGTGGATTCCTGCAGTGAGCAGGGGGTTGGACTCAATGGTCTTATAAACCCCTTCCAACTCTACCATTCTATGATCCTATGATTCTGTTGGAAGCGATGCTAACATAAATGAAGGGAGGACAATTTGGTAGGGTGACCAGATAAATTCCAGGTCAGGGCTCATGTAACTTTAACAGTTGTAGAGAAAAGGCAATTTCAGCCTGTGTCATTTGTATGCAATTAGTTCTGGTGAAATTCCCTCTTCATCACAACTGTTAAAGGTGCAGGGGCCCTGCCTTCTTTTGTATATGGTCACTCTAGTATACTGCCTGCACCTTTAACTGTTGGGATGAAGAGGGAATTTCACCAGGAACTAATTGCATACAAATGACTCTGGCTGAAATTGCCTTTTCTCTACAACTGTTAAAGTTACATGAGTCCTGACCTGGATTTTATCTGGTCAGCCTAATTTTGGGAGCTACAGGAATCAATTTCAAAGTCTCAGAAGCCCCCAGGGACTGCACCCCCAACACTACACACTACCTAATTTAAGCAGCAACAACATTAAAAGTAGGGGACAGGAAGGGGAAGGGGTGGGACTATCTGAGGGACCATGGGCAGACTGGATTGGGACCCCAGGTCTGCTGGATTTGGTCTTTTCTTTGCACCCATCGGCTAAGTGGTATAAAGAGTAGGAGATGGGGGAAGTAACAGAAACATTCAAAAATAAGGCCAGATCTTATGGTCTGCCACATAGGCTCAGTTTCAAAATGGTGATTGCAAACTGAATGAGTCGCGGGTATTAGATTTCATTCTAATTCTGGAACAAAGGGCTCCCCTAAATGAGTGATGTATTGCATGCTTGGGATTGGCCACTCATGGAAGTTTATGGGTCCATTACACGACATTGTCAGCAACCAGGAAATCCTGCTATTAATAGAGCCACAGATAATGTGGTAATATCTAGGAAAAGTAGACCCTCCCATTGTGTAACTTTGGCATTGTGCAATAATTCTGCCACTGGATGGCCTGTCTCAATGGAAGTGAACGGAGCACGCAGAGAGGGGAAGTATTCAATCCAAAGCATGTGGCTACCCGTGTAATTGAGCCGATTGCAATCCCAGAAAGAAAGCAGAAGCAGAAAGCCCTGGTAAGGCAGCGGGATTTTTTTTTAATGTGGAGAAGCTAAGGAAGTGATAGCCGGCTCCCATTTCTGAAAACCTAAAGGTCAGCTGTAACTCAGTTCTGTCTCTCTTCCTGGCCAAAACACAGAGGTCCCTGAGCAGACAGAGAGCAGAAATATGAGAAATATGACACTCTTTATATTGACAAAGCACGAGATTCATTATAGGTGGTGCAGTAGGTTGCAAAACAAGCCAATTAAAGGCAAATTGTGTGGTGTTGCCTAGTGGTTGGAGGTATGGGATCCTCAGAATGTAAAGTCCCCTCTTCAGGTGGTAGAAAATAATCTTCCACTGGTGAATTAATCACAGGAATTAACATAGAAAGGGGATATTGGTCGTTGTTGCTCTAGAAGTAACGAGGCTTGTGATTTAGTTCTCATTAAAGTGAGACTCCCTTTGTAGAGTTTTATTTTTGAGAGGCATTTTTTCATTCTGGTTAGTGTCTTTACAGCTAGCACATTTCTTTTCTAAGGTATCCTATGTAAAGATTGCAGAAACCAGATTAACAGTGCAATCCCACAGATATTGTATGTACACTTAACCAGGAGTAAGCCTCATTGAAGTCAATGGGACTTACTTCTGAGTAGATGTGCGTAGGATTGCATTGTAATTCTAGTATTTGTGTCTTTTTCTTTCTTTTTTTTTAAAAGAAAAGATGGCATTTTGAGAAACACCGGCACAATTTATACATATTTTACCAGACTAATTTGTTAGTGAAAATGTGAGAATAAAGCAAAATGTTGAATTTCAGAGAGCTGCTCTTCAGGCAAAAATTATGATCACATTTTTTTTATGGTGCACTGTGACAGCTTAATTAGCACATCAAAGGTCCTGCCTTGTATTTTACTCTATCCATTAAAAAAAAAAGTCCCCCAGAGAAGAGCAGCTGCCTTCAGCTCAGTCTGATCTTATATCAGCTCTAGCAATTTGGTCCAGCAAAATGTACCTTTTGAATTCTGCAATATCATTGATGACAGTCCCACTTTTTAAAAAATTGATGACAGTGTTATTGATTTGAATTCCCATCAAAGGATGTCATTTTAGCAAATTACTTCACTGCAGGGGTGGGTTGGAGGTTGATGGAGGGGGAATTATCAGTGAAGTTTAGAAGCCTTCAATACACTCAAATGAACAGAGCAATCCTTAGGAGGTTGGTGTGGTGGGAGGGGGGCAGAAAGCATGGCGCCAGTCAAGGCAGAAGGTTTGGGGTGGGGTGTGTGTCTTTGTACCTTTCCTTTTTTCTCATTGGTTTTCATTTCTTAAATCTTGTTTCCCACTCACTGGTTCCAATGGATGGGAAAACAACTCAAGAGCTGGCATAGGTGTTCATCCTATGCCTCACCCGCCGCGACTTTGATCCACTTTTTCAGCGCTGGACTTGCATGATGTCGTCCCCTCATGCTGTTCTCTCACCCTGAGTACGCCATTTCTTGTTTCTCTTTCAATTTATCCCTGAACAGGCAAAGTCCGGAAACGCAAAGAAGAACAGGCCAAGCTGGGGTATCACAGCTATACCGACTACGTTTGATCCAAAACGCTAGACTCGCATAGGAAACGGAGGGGGAACCAGCAGAAACAAACCGGGGGGGGGGGGGGAGTAGGTGTGATGGAGCTCATAGCTTCCTCCCCTCCATTGTGTGGGAGAGGGCATGTCCAGGGAACAAGAGGGCCTTGCATCTGATGGATCCATCCATAAGAACATAAGAAGAGCCATGCTGGATCAGACCAAGGGTCCATCTAATCCAGCATTCTGTTCACACAGTGGCCACTGTATAAACCCATCCCTGAGACACATGCCCAGAATGCCCTCTTCCCCCCCCCCCCTTATCACCTGTGGAGCACCTCCTGTGGGGCAGCCACAAAGCAGATCTTTCCACCACTGGTCAAGGGAGGACTTCTGCCACAGACCAACCCTCTGTGGGTAGACCTCCCTGTCCAGCCATAGAGAAGGAGGCCTGCAGTATCCTATGGCCAGCGAAATAAACTCCCAGGAACCATTGGATTGTATACTAAACCAGTGGAGCCTGGTGGATCTAATGTCAGTGAGGCCGGTGAATCCGCTCCAGGTTTCAATCAGAACCAGTCAGAACTCTGAAGGAACTATCCAAAGTGTGAAATACCTCGGATAGCTTCTTTAGAGTTCTGGCTGAAACCTGGAGCAGATTTATCACCCCACTGACTTCAGAGTCACCAGCCTCCACTGGACAAAGTTGCAAAAGAAAAAAGGGAAGATGTGCTTATAGAATCCACCTCTAGCAAAGTTCACCCTAGATTTTGAAGCTTTGCTTTACCAGGTATAGTTACTGGAGCAGAACACAAAATGGGGAAATTTGCTTTTTAATCACTGTTGTGATTAAATAGTCAGGGCACATGCAAAAGGAGGGGGTGGAAATCAGTTACCAACATTCCAGAAACCAGAATTTCTGCTGGGAAAGAAAAAGAGTGGAACCTAAGTTGTATCACAATGTTGGAACAAGGATAAAGCAAAACAGATGTAATCCACTCATCCTGAATTTTAACTTTACTACCGTTGTAAAAAGTGCTGTACAAATCTGACTTTAGGGTCAAATAAAACCTAATCATTCTTTTTAATTGAGTATATTCGACTTTGGACTTCTCTAAATGAGCGTTTTATAACACGGCTGTGACTGGGGCCCCCTCCACAAGGATGCGCTTTTGCGCCCGGTTCCGGGATTATGCGCATTATCGCGGAGGCGCATTTACGCCTAATCCCTCTGCACGGGAGGCGGCGAGAGGCGGCGAAGCGCATTAATTCATGTCCAAAAAGCGCTTTAGAAGACGTTAATGCGCATAATCGCTTGTTCACACGGCGAAAATGCGCTTTAACGGCCGGAGAAAAATAAAAGTCGCTATTTAACGCGCATTCGAAAATGCGCATTATCGGGGAGATAACGCGCCTGTACGCCCGTTTTGCGCTCCGCTGGTGTGGAGGTAAAATTTATAATGAGCCTTTAAGGCTCATTAAACGTCTCGTGTGGAGGAGGCCTGGGCAGTCACGGAAGTTTGTGGGTTGATTAAATGACGTTGGTAACAGCCAGGAGATCTCCTGCTCTTCCACACACACCCTATCCCAATTTCAGAAAGATCAGAGATAAACTGGAATAAACGCTTAATGGTGTGAAATCAGCTGTATGTAAAGCTGGCATTGCGCTATGAACTTATCAAGAAATGACTTTCCATGTCTGCTATTGGAGGAGGGGAAAGAGGGTAACATGTCTCTCTGCAACAAAGGGAGACAGGTCTGATCCCCACCCCACCAAGAGTATCCCTTTCAGTTCAATGGGGCTTACTCCCAAGTAAGTGTACCACAAGGACATAAAGGGTTCTATAAGACCACAAGAACAAAATCCTTCATTATGCTAGATTAAAGTTGTGCTAGGTTTAAATCAGATGTGATTCTTTTTAAAATATTTTTTCTTCTTTCTGTTGGTTTGCGCTAGTAATTCCCCACGTGTCTAGTCAGAAGTAAGTCCCATTGTGTTCAATGGGCCTTACTCCCAAGTAAATGTGCTGGGGGTTGCAGACTTACAACAGCCGAAAACAAGACTACCCCACCCCCCAGCTCCTTTGCACACCTGCCAGGGAGGGAGGGAGCGAGGGGATTCAAATGTGTCTGCCATTTAAAGGAGCCCCGGGAAACAGCAGCACCTGGTGAAATTCCCTCTTCATCACAACAGTTAAAGCTGCAGGAGCCCTGCCCTGTTTTGTATCTGGTCACTCTAGTATAGCTCCTGCAGCTATACTAGGACAGAGCACACACAGAGAGAAATGCCTTGCCAGGCTGGGGGGGGGGGGGGAGAATGCTTAGGAGGAATGTTTGGAGCTGCTTCTGCCCCCCATTATCCACCACCTGAGGCAGTCGTCTCACCTTGCCTGATGGTAGGGCCGGTCCTGCAACCCAGGTTGACCAGGCTCCTATTTTTGTAAATAAAATCTTTGACTTTTGTCTGCCTGTCTAGTACTTAGGCCTATCCAATTGGCACATGACCCTTTCCCATGTAGATCTTTATACAAGCAATGGCATCCCCCAATCTATGCGTTTATACTCCGTGCAGAATGTTGCAACCTTGATTTGATCCTCTGGGCATTATTTTGTTATAAATATTTAACAGTAACACTTATGTACCTGTTTATGCAGGCAACCATGCTTACAAATTTTTGTTGACAGAGCAGAGGCAGTAATTCCAATGTTTTATTTACCTTAATAAGGGAGGGGTTTTCTATTCCCTCTTAATTAGAGCCCTGCTGTTTGGATTCTAACTGCGTGCAAGCAGAGATCTGAAAAGGAAGAGGGGAGAGAGACAGAAGAGATCTTCAGATCTGTTGCCTAGGATTGGGATGCTAGCGAAGAGTTAATTTGCCATTCACATTGCGTAACAGATAGCACATGGGAGCTTGTTTCCAAATTCTTTCATCAAGGACACATACACACACACACACATGCACAGGAATGGTTTTAATTTTCCATGACTTGTTTTATGAAATTTGATCCTTGTTTAGTTTTGTAACAGGTGTATAAGAAATCGATTTGCTATTTGCAAATGAGGGGAGATTAGCCAAGAGGAAAACAAGAAAGCAGGATCAGGCAGGGTTGGAGAAAGAACGGGATACAAACAGGATAGGTAGGTAGGTAGAGAAGTGACAAGTCCATGCATTGCAGGTATAAGGTACCAGGTTTAATCACCAGCAACTCCATCAAAAGGACACTTGGGGCGTCATCGGATGGGCGTTTTAGTGCTCGCTCGCTACTGCCCACTTACGAATGATCGCGAGTCCTTTAGACGATGTCATCCGCTAGGGATGTGCATGGCCGAAATTATCGTATCGTATCGATATCGGAAATTCCGACAAAAAAATATGCTACACTTATGTGCCAAATTTGATATCGATTCCTCCAACCCTCGATTTTATATGAATTTATTAAAGATCGTGTCAGTTCTGACAGATCAGAATGACAGCTTGCCACGTGCGTTCATTCAGACCTGTCAGAACGGAAACAATCTTTAAAAAATTCATATAAAATTGAGGGTTGGAGGGATCGGTCTCAAATTTCATACACATACTTAGGCATACCCCATAAGCACTGTGACCAAGTTTCAAGCTTCTAACTTTTAAAATACAGAAGTTATGGGTATATTTATATGGCAGTCCAATAAAACGATAAAATCGCCCAAAATTATCGTCTCCGATGATTATCGTAGGTTTTTGTATCGTATCGTTATCGTTAAACACATGCACGATAATGGCCTTATTGTATCGTTATCGTGCATTTTAACGATACGATACACATCCCTAGTATTTAGACTTGGACAACTGGAATTTAGTGTTTAGTCTCTGCTTTCAAAACAGCCGGGCCCAAAACTGAAAAGCAGGAAGTAGTTAAAAGATGTTACTGTTGACTGTGTGGCCGCTCCTAGCAAGTTCCAAAGGTGATCTGTTGACTAGCATATTTATTTGTTCTTACAGAGAAGAGGAGGCTGTAAATAATTTAATCAGACAATCAAAGCAATTCTCTTTTGCTGAACAAATATTTGCAGGCTTTTTGGAATGAAGACGATTTCAAAGTTGGAATAAAAACCTATGAGATACTGGCCCAGGGGTCGGTTGGGACGCACGGTAATGATGGGAAAGCCACAGTTAGTATGGGAAAACCTTCCCATAACAATCATGATGGTAACCAGCCCCTCAGGGAGGGAATATTTGAACGTGATATCACCCCTTGAAGGAAAACATCACCACCCTTATACTTCATTCATCTCTCCAGTGATGCAACTAAGGCTGCATCTTGGTCTCAGTCCAGGGCCTTGCAGCTCTGCCCCCTCCCCCAAAGGACTGATCAGAGAGCAGCAGATGATAGGAGCAGCAGCGAACAACCTTGGCTGGCATAGTGTTTTGCCAATTGTTTTGTCAATAGACAGTGGGGCTGTTCACTCCATACACTAACCCACACTCAGTGGTTGAATGTGTGGATTGTTGTCAAACCATGCATTGTTTGTTGAAACACGAGTTAGCATGTTATCTGCACCCAGAACATTTTCCGAAGGTGGCTTGCAACCATGCAATCTGGCTTGTTGCTTCCTGAACAAGCCATGTTGAGAAATCATGATTTGTTGTTGGGTTGTTCAAGATGATTAACAAGCCACCCTGAGGAAAATGTCTTGGGTTCCGACTACACTCTAACCCTCTATTCAACAAATGACCCACAGTTCAACAACAACCCACCCTCAAACACTGAGTGTAGGTTAGCATGTTGTCTGAACAGCCCCAGTGGTTCTTTTTAGATATTCAAAGGCAAAGAAAACACCAGTGGGTGAAAGAAATAATTTTATTTAGCTAAATTAGGCTAATAAAGCAAGAAAAAGCAAGACAATGCATTCAAAGCATAAAGCTTACATTCTTTCAGTCACTGGGAACCCTGTACTCTTATCTTAAAATCAGCACATCAGACTCAGCCCAAGGAGAGGTCCTGGATTGGGAGGGGCCCTAGGGAAGCATATACTATCTCCTTGATCTCTCCCATTCTGGACATAGTCCCACACTCCAGACTGGAAGAACACCAGCCTTAGAATGGGCAATAGACATTGTCGTCTCCACTGCGGTGAGAGGTATTGTATTTCTCAGAACATAAGAAGAGCCCTGATGCTGGATCAGACCGAGGGTCCATCTAGTCCAGCACTCTGTTCACACAGTGGCCAACCAGCTGTTGACCAGGAACCCACAAGCAGGACACAGGTGTAACAGCACCCTACTGCCCATGTTCCCCAGCAACTGGTGCATATAGGCTTACTATTTAAATCATTTATAAATATACATTAGTATATGCAAATGTTATGAAATTCTGGTGTCTCCCCCCACCCCCGTTCCTCTTTCCAGGTGATGCAGTTCCTCTTTTTAGACAATGCGTCAGTGGCCAGCCTAGTCTATAATTGCCTAGCTCCACCACAGCATCTATCGTTCTTATACCCCATTCACTCCATTATTGAGCTGGTGAACAGAACATAGGAAGCTGCCTTGTCTCAGGTCAAACTATTTGGCCATCTTGCTCAGGAGACTCTACTCCAAAGGTGGGGAACCTTTTGCAGCCCGAGGGCTGTATTTCCTTGCCGCTAACCTTCTGGGGACCGCATGCTATTAAGTTCCTTGTGGGTAATATGGGGCCAGAAGAACTGCTTAAGTTTAGTCAAAACGTCTGACCATTCCAACCTTTTGTTAGGGGAAACTACAGGTGATGAGTTTCCATGGGAACTGATGGTCAGACTATTCCTTCTTGAGATGAGGTCATTTTGAATAGGGGGGGAAACTGATCAGAGAAGGGAGCAGTTGCAGGCTCCAGGATTTGGAGGGTCTTTGAGCAAGAAATCCTCAATAGGCCCCCCTCCCTGAGTTAACTTATCTTATCACAGCCATTTTTGTTACCAGCTGCTATTACTTGTCATCCTTGTTCTCATCATCGCTGCCATTTGCCTGCAGAGAGCTAGGCCCTTTCCACACCAGGCAAAACGCCTGGGATAAACCCGGGCTGCTCCCTGTGAGTCTGCATGACGCACAGGGAGTAGCAGGGGGGGGGGGGGCGGTGGCACGGGATTTTTCCTGGTCCTCAGGAACCAGAAATATCCCGATTCTTCCGCGGAACAATATGGCCGCCCACCCGGGTGCGGCCGCACTTACTCGCGAGCAAGCACAGCTGCACCAATAGCTATGGAGCCGCACCGTGCAGCTCCAAGGCCATCAGGGACGAGGGGGGGAGCAAAATTGCCACCCCCAGGATGGGGGGGGAGGTGGCCGTGATTTCAGCCCCGATTTTTTTCCCCCAAAACAAACCTTTTGGTGGTGCGCTCGTGCGCTCTTCTCCGGCATCGATAAAAAACAAAATGGTGGCCACGACAGCCCGGGAGCAGCCCGGGTCGTCGCATTTCCAGTGTGCACTGGAGCGACGAACCCGGAAGTGGCTACTTCTGGGTTCGCCCACTCCCCGCCCTCTACACCCCATGGTGTAGAAAGGGCCCTCGTGAGCAAGTAGACAGCGGCATTTACTCTTCCTCCTTTTCATCGCCACCACTGTCTGGGCCACGGCAAGAGGGAAGCGAACAAACAGGTTATAGTGGTGAAGAAGAAGAAGAGCAACTCCGTGGGCCCCTGCTAGGATGTGGGCCCAGGCATGCTTACACTTGACACTCTTACCTGGAAGAGGGCAGTCCTTTCCCCTACCCAGCTAAGGATGATGTAGTGTAGATGTCTGCTGCATTTGAAATGAACAACAGACTGAGAAGAGATGCAGGGACAGAGTTGAATTAAGCTAGCAGACTGGCTTGTGGGGTCTACTTTGGTTTTTACTAAAACTTGGGAGATCCACCAACACAGAGACTGGCGCAAAAGACATACCCTTAATATTAAAGAATTCTGAGCCCTGGAATGCCCTTCCACTCCAGTTTACCCCCAATCCTTCTGCAGTTCAGCAGTATAATTTAGGTAGAGAGGGGAATCATTTTTTTGCTGCCATTGTTAAACAATTGAGTCAGAAATGTCTGATGATCTACTGTGAATGACCCAGAAATCTACCAGCAGATCAGGATCATTCTTTTGCCCACCCCTGGTATAAGCCTGCCTCTGGAGACCTGAATTGGGAATGGTGGGATTTGGTTCTCTGTTGGATTGTTTAAAATGTGCCTCCATCTGCAGCCAACCTGTAATTTTACAAATCCACTCAAATATTATATAACATCATATATTTCCAGGAACCTCCTTCCAAAAGTAAGTGCTGGGCCCCTGGAAATTTCCAGTTGGGAGAACATAACATATGGGGTGGCCTTATGGAAAGGAGGACTGGGCTCTTGTATCTTTAACAGCTGTATAGAAAAGAGAATTTCAGCAGGTGTCATTTGTATGCATGCAGCACCTGGTGAAATTCCCTCTTCATCACAACCGTTACAGCTGCAGGAGCCCTGCCCTCCTTTTCATACGGTCATCCTAGTAACATACACAGAGCTTCTTAGGAAGTACAGCTGCAATCCTATATGCAGACTTACAAGGGAGTAAATCACACTGAACACAGTGGGACTTAGATTTGAGTAAGCATGCATAGGATCAAGCTGCCCAGTTGTGTAAGCGATATCAATACTGGATGCAAAGAATGTTGTGTATAAAAGCTTATTTTATTATTTTGGAGTCTAATGTGAACCTGCCATACATCATCGGTTGACAAGATATACAAAATATAAGGAGTATAGAAAATGCCACTTTTCACACAAATAAGTTGCATCTGTGGCAACATGGAGTAGTAGTCTTTCTAAATGGTTTATTAAAAAAGTTCTAAAACATATATTTACAATTAATTACTTCCTTTGCTCAGCTGTTGCTGCAGGAATACAAAAGTCTGAAAGCTTTGGTTCTAGAGAGTTAGATGCCACGTGCACAAATACACAGATGTCATGACATATGGAGACAAGGATCATTTGAAACCCTTAAAGGTCAATATAAGAGGAGGACAGGGCTTCTGTATCTTTAACTGTTGCAAAGGACAGGGAATTTCAGCAGGGTTCATTGGTATGTATTAAGAACCTGGTGAAATTTCCTCTTCATCCCAACTGTTAAAGCTTCAGGAGCCACCCTGCCCTATTGACCACATACAAAAGAGGACAGGGCTCCTGCAGCTTTAACAGCTGGGATGAAGAGGGAATTTCACCAGGTTCTTAATACTTACCAATGACACCTGCTGAAATCCCCTGTTCTATGTAACTGTTAAAGGTACAGGAGCCCTGTCCTCCTTTTCATATGGTCACCCAAGGCAAATGAGTGAGACAACAACCCAACAGCCAGATAATGATGATGATGATGATGCTAAAACACTGTTTTGGGAGATGGTAAATTAGAATGGAGAAGTGGCAAAGCGGGTAGATCGTACATTATCCGTCCCCTCCTGCCACCTGCAGTGTAATACGCCTATTTGCCACAACGGAATTCCGTCCAACAGGAAGGAAGGAAAGAAGGAAGATCAAATAATGTAGACATTGAGATAGTGGAGGCTCTGATGTCAGTGGGGCGGCGAATCCGCTCCAGGTTTCAGTCAGAACTCTAAAAGAGCTCTTTTAGAATTCTGACCGAAACCCGGAGCGGATTCACCACCCCACTGACCTCGGAGCCACCAGCCTTCACAGCGTTGAGAATCATCAGTAATATTACATGAGAACCGCAGCTATCCTGCGATAACTTCCTTGATGTGAGTGCACTACTTATCAGTGGAGGCCCTGCTCATCGAACAATAGTCCAACTTCAGTAACCTACCAAGTCATGTTTGATCAGCTTGAGAATTACTTCTTCAATTAGCCTTTAGAAGTAATAGCTCTGCCATATCTCGTTGCCTGCCATTGCATTTTTGTGCTTCTAGACATTGTCTCGAAAATAGTGTGTTCATGTTCCCCTCCCCCCCCCAACATACAGGGTCACCTAAATATGAGTTATAGCTGCTTTATTCTCTGCTCCAGCGCAAGAAGCTCTCTTTCCATCTCATAGGGGAGGTCGGCATTCACTTGTTCTTCAAAATATTTCTTGATCTCTTCCACCTCCTTTTCCCAGAAATCTTTGGAAACGTCACACAGTTCCTGCATACTGACCCCTTCCAAGCCTTTTAAGGTCAAGCCCGTGCTACTGGGGACATAGCCAATGGCTGTTAGCCGTGCGCAGTCTTCTCCCTGGATTCGGTTGAACATCCACTCCAGCACGCGGGAGTTCTCACCGAAGCCAGGCCAGAGGAATCTTCCTTGCGCGTCTTTCCTGAACCAGTTGACGTGGAAAATCTTCGGCAGCTGTGCAGCAGGCCAATGTGCCATGCTGAGCCAGTGGGCGAGATATTGGCCGAAGTTGTAGCCAAAGAAAGGTCTCATGGCAAAAGGGTCGTGCATGATGATCTTGCCTGCAGGAAGGATAGGATGTTTTATTGCTATTTTAATAACATTCACCATGTTTTTAATCAGTTTTATGTATTTTACCATATTTTATATTTACTGTTGTTCTCCGCCTCAATCCAAACGAAGAGGCGGGTAAGAAATAAATTTATGATGATGATGATGATGATGATGATGATGGAAATTCACCCACATTGAGAGTAGGACTGTGTATCCCCCCCCCCCCCACCTGATCCACTTCGGAGCTTCCTAACTGGCCCTGATCTGCCTCAGACTGCTTTGAGCTTTAGATCCAGAACCGAAGCAGATTGCACCAGGCCCAAAGTGGCTCGAGGTGGATCAGGACAGATTCAGAAGTTTCAAATCAGGATTCGGACCCAAGGCGGTGCATAGCACTAATTGAAAGCACTATCACTTCTACAATCAACTGGTACAGATTGATTCACTTGAAATGATGCAATCTAAATATAGCTGTCAAAGTGCAAGCAGTGATATTAGAGAGATACCACTTAGAGACATTCTAATTAAATATGGTAAGCGGTATATAAAATCTATTACAGTCATTCATTTGTTAAACATAAGAACATAAGAAGAGCCCTGATGCTGGATCAGACCGAGGGTCCATCTAGCCCAGCACTCTGTTCACACAGTGGCCAACCAGCTGTTGACCAGGGACCCACAAGCAGGACACGGGTGCCACAACACCCACCCACCCATGTTCCCCAACAACTGGTGGATATAGGCTTACTGCCTCTGACGCTAGAGGTAGCATAGAGCCATCAGGACTAGTAGCCATTGAGAGCCTTCTCCTCCAGGAATTTATCCATAAGAACATAATAATGTGTTATATTTCTATACTGCCTCATAGCCGAAGCTCTCTGAAAGGTTCCCAATAATAATAATAATAATAATAATAATAATAACATTGAAATACATTGTATAGAAAACACTATTCATTTATATAAAGACATGGTAACAGAGAGCACCCACAAAGACAACATAAATCTAAAAACAACTTTGAGCTATCAGCCAAACTTAAAAACAGATCTGGGATCGATTAAAAACTTGCATATGCTGCTAAATGCCTTGGAAAATAGAAAAGACTTGATGTGGCACCAAAAGGATAGCAATGTTGCCATCATTCCATATTTAGGGGGCCACCATTAAGAAGGCCCTCTCCCTTGTTGCCGTCTTCCGAGCCTCCCTCAGAATAGGCACCCAAAGGAGGACCTTAGATGTTGAGCGGAGCGTATGCGTAGGTTCGTGTCGGGAGAGGCGTTCTGTCAGGTATTGTGGTCCCAAGCCATGTAAGGCTTCATAGGTAAGAACTAGCACCTTGAATCAGTCTTGGAAACATCCATGCAGCCAATTAAATCAAGGATCACTCGGTAAGGTCATTAATCACACACAGGCCTCCCAGCAGGGCATCTTGTGAACTTTTATTAGATGTGACATTTGTCACATGGTTTGATCCTGCATCGCTGTTTTTTCTTTAACCAGTAGCTGGCACACACACACACACACACACACACACCAAGCTGGAACAAGACCATGGCCGGGGGGGGGGGGCAGAGGGGGGGGGTTAATGCTTTGCCCTGCCTGCTATTCACATTAGGAAGAAAGCTGTGGGAAAGGGACTCAAGGGGACCTGGGATTGTTCCTAAACCAGCACAGTGGCCTCAGGTATTGTATTAGGCCCCCATGAATGCTTAAGCCTCACAACAGTACATTTATTTATTTCCTATTGAAATCAATAAGATATAAAAGTGCATGATGAATTATGCTCCACTGATTTCAACGGGGCTTGAGCATTCTTAGCCTTATCCGGATTGTGTGTGTAAGCTTTAAAAGGCTGTGTCTAAACCCCAAGCGATTCTGGACTCAGTCCAGTTCACTTTTATCCCACTCTGCCTCAGTACTTGTTCATACATGCTTTCATTGCTCACAAGCTTTTAAATTGAAATTTGTGTACATGTACCCAGATACTCCTTTGATGAACTGGATGCAGCATGCTAAAAGTGTGCCCCTCACCAGTAGGAGTGAAGAAGCTTGAGGCAGATTCTTGGATCATCAACAGATCCGATTTAAAAGGAATCAGCAAAAGAAAACAAGGTGTCTAAAGTGAATGGGCACAGGTTTAGCATAAACCTGGCACCAACATTGCTATCTTTTTGGTGCCAGGTCAAGACTTTTCTCTTTTCCCCGGCATTTAGCAATATGTGATGAGTTCAACTGATCCTGGGTCTGTTTTTAGGTTCGGCTGACAGCTCATAGTTGTTCATACTTGTTTTTAGATGTATGTGCTTGTGTATGCTCCATGTTTTTATGGTTTACATTTTATATATCTTTTTTTTTTTTAATTTTATGTAAACTGCCCAGACAGCTTCAGCTATGGGGCGGTATAGAAATGTAATCAATAATAATAATAATAATAATAATAATAATAATAATAAATAATATAGAGAAAAATATACACCACTGACCATGGAAGTTAAAGAGCTATGGCAACAGGAAAAGGTCACAATCATTCTGTTAGTCACTGGCATCACATCAAAAAACCATACAGAAAACCTTCAGAAACTGGGCTTACCAAAATATATCCACACCAACATCCAGAAAGCAGTCATACTTAAAACATGCTCAATTGTCAGGAAATTCCTGACTCAGCAAAAGACAGCATGACCTGGCAAAGCCCGTCATGTCTGTCTAGAAAAAAACACCATAATAATAATAATAATAATAATAATAATAATAATAATAATAATAATTTGTGGAAAAAAGGACTGGAGAAAGACAATACACTTTAAAGAGGATTGAAGGTGGATATATATTTGCCTCCTGGTGTACGCACTCATTTCTTTTGACCTGCCCTTTCTGGTCAAATGGGTTTTGCAGGCTTTTGAGGTTCTACCAAAGCCTGCAACTTCCCCTTGAACAGAGGCCTGAACAGCCAAGCTACACATTGTGGTAATCACTCAGCATGTAGCTGAAGGTTAGCTATTTATTCACTCTAGTGTAAGCATGAGTGGCTCTTATTTGAATTGGGACCACAGTGCACCAGGGCAGGAGAATTTAACCCTTCCCCACCACCACCATTCCCCCCCCCCACAAAACCCCTCCCCACTTGGGAGGGACTTAAAAAAACCTCCCTTGACCAACACCCCAACAACCCCTATTTTCACTAAGCCCTGACTGCAAGTCCCATTAGAAAAGTTGCTTCTTCTTCCACACTCCATATCATCAGTGTGGCGGTTGTGAATGACATGCTTTTCGAGGCCCCAGAAAGCACGCTTTTCCCTCCTCCACTCCAATCAGGGCCATAAGGGTCCCAATCGGAGAGGAGGAGGGGAAATAGTGTTATTCCTGCCCCCCCCTCCACTACTCCAATAGCGGCCTTCAAAAAGCACATCATTCCCCCCCGCCACACTAATGCAGCCTTAAAGAGGAAAGTGTGTCATTCCAGGACATTATAGAAAATTACAGAAAATCCTCCCTGAGACCCAGGATAGAACAAAAACCAGGACAAATCCGGGAAAATCCTGATGGTCACCCTATATAAAGCTAAGTCTTCCCCACCAACTGAGTTAGCGGATGGGCAATCTTTTCAGCCCTCTGGATCATACAGCCTTTTCACTAGCCATATTTACCCGCAATTGTTACAGCACCATAAATATATGTACACAAAGAAAGAAAGAAAACAGGTTTCAGCAGCTGTCAGCAATTTTCCTTTAATGCAAAGGCATTATTTTGCTTTGACTTACCTTTATGTTCGGCAGCGGCTGTTGCTTCTGATCTCATTGTTGCGCCTATGAATACTCCATGCTGCCAGTTAAGGGCCTCGTAGACCAGAGGCACACCTGGAGAGGACAGCCACAGTATTTAAAGGCCGACGCCGTGCTGCACGTAATTGAGTTTGCTGCTTTAAAACACTGCAACAGGCATATAACCAACATTTGTGAATCTAGCATTACAGCATAGCTTTCCTTGCTTGCAGCTTATCTAAACTACTGAGACCATAAACTAACCTATCTTAAGGTACATGGAGTCAGGGAAGGAGATTTAGGTTAGTAATAGCCTCTGCCTCTTTAGAGCTGCAGCTGAATAGGAACCGGGGAGGAAAGAGGATCAATTGGTTGAAGATGGCAAGTACATGCCACTTTCCCTGCTCACAGGTGGCTTAAGAGACATTGGGTCGGTTCACACAATTGAACAGCCCACTGTGACTTATTTAAAACAGGCCAAAGGTTATGTGGGGGTTGTTTAAGGCTTTCACAATCCACTCCCACCAGGTTCAGATGACACAACAATCCGCAATTGCATCTTGACTATTTAAAAGCCAGTCAGCATGCGCCAACCACGCTGGCGTGCCCCACAACCTACCATAGCTTATTTAAGCCATGGCAAGCCAGGGTGATCATCCGAACCAGCTCAATGGCTCCATTCACATGTAAAGCTAAGCTATGGTTTATGTCAACCAGGGTTTGTTGCTTTAGTTATGTATTATCTTACAGATGAACACACAAACCATTGTTTGTTTTCCCTATTTTGACCTGCCTCTCTCAGGACCATTTTGTCAGCCTTCAGAGTGGTTTCATTCTCAAATTGCTCTTGCTGGATGACTCTGTTTCAGGGTGGACAGCAGTGCAAACAAGCCAGAGATAAGCCAGGGTTCAGACATCATGAAAAACCAAGGTTTAAACAAGCCAGCGATCACTATCCAACAACAAACCAAGGGTTTTCTTTTTGAGTTGTTTATGGTTAACAAATCATAGATGTGCTAGAAACATTTTATTTCCAAGCTGATTCACCAACACTTCAAACACAACGGTTCCTTTTCTGGGGGGGGGGGGGTGTAATTAAAATGGACAAACAACAACCTTTGTGGTGTGATACTCTCTCTTTCCAGAATTCCATCAAAGCAGATCGATTTGTTTTGTAACAGAGCAAACCAGAGCAAAAATCTGCTTTGGATTGCTGTTCAAAAAGAAGCCACCGCCTCCAAATTTCTTTGACTTGCCTAACAGTGCAATCCTATACTTCTACTCAGAAGTAAGTCCCCTTGAGTTTCATGAGGCTTGCTCCCAGATAAGTGGGTATAAGATTTCAACGCAAGGAACATTTCCTGCCCCACATAACTTTTGCCCCTTGCATCTTTCTTCCTCCCACATTTTGCAGTCAACCTAATTTACGCAAGAGAAACTGAACTATTTTTCACTACTTTTTTTTAAGTTAGGGAAGCCATGACAGCATGATCCCAGTTCCCTCTGTCTCAACATTAAACCATGAGCAGTGCTTTGCTCGGTAGATGGCTCTCTCTTGCAAATGCTTACCTTCAGGTCTCCGTCCTCCAAATATTATACCCTCAATCGGAACTCCTTCTGGAGCCTCCCAGGCAGGATCAAGAATAGGACACTGGCTGGCAGGAGTGCAAAATCGGGAATTGGGGTGAGCACACGGTTCCCCTGTACAAATATAATAATTGATACATACTTGACAATGGCATCATTCACCAACAACAAAGGGAAGATAAGAAGGACAGAAGGCCTTCACTGCCATTAATCATACCATTTTTACTAGTCCATTCCTTGTTTTTCCATGACATGAGCGTCACTCCTGGAGCAAGTTGTTTATCAATACCTTCCCAATATACACCTCCATCACTGGTTTCTCCTACATTGGTGAAGATGGTGTTCTTCTGAATTGTCTTCATTGCATTAGGGTTAGTTTTCACCGATGTCCCAGGAGCAACTCCAAAAAAGCCGTTCTCTGGATTGATCGCTCTTAAGTGACCTAGGGGATTTTAGAAGTGACATGAGCTTCAGAAGTTAGGTTAGATCCAGATTTAAACTGGATCAACTACACTGATGGATGTGGACTTCGCTGCCCCCTCCTTCTCACGGCAGCCCCTCCAGCCCCGTGAAAACGCTACAGAGAGACTGCTGAATGGGGTGTGGGGAGCAGTGGTGTGGGGAGCAGGAAGGGAAGGAATCCCCAAAAATCAGGCAGAGGGACCTCCCGGGAGCAGAGCCATTCCTCTTCCAGAAGACCCCTTCCTCTTGTGGTAGACTGATCCTGGATCCCACCCATCATGTGTGTCCTGAATGGGATTTACAAGGCATCCTCTTTTTTGCAGTAACTTACCTACCCCACAGTAACTTACCACTTAAAATGCAATCTTTTCCCTTCCCTCCGATAACTATCCCTTTATTCCACTCCTTCACCCATGAATACTGTTTTTGCACTCACTAACTCTGGGCTCCATCACACCTATTTTCCCCCCTTGTTGCCTTTGCGTTTTTTACCTCTGTTTCATAAGCGCGTCAAGGTAATGTCCCTTTCACGTGGTATTGCACTGCACCATGAAATCTCCCTTTTGCTTGTTTGCTCTTCCACTCCACCCCGCTCCTTCTCTCAAAGCACATGCCCAAACAAAGAAATAATAATAATAATAATAATAATAATAATAATAATAATAATATATTTATTTATTTATTTCTAACCCGCCTCGAGGAACAACAATAAATATAAATACAAGGACATAAAATAGATAAAACATTAAAAACAAATAAAAACTAATACATTATTAAAACATCTTAAAATTCAACTGGGTATGCCTGCCAGAAGAGATCAGTCTTCACAGCTCTCTTAAATTCAAGGAGACTGCTAATTTGTTGAATCTCCTCTGGCAGGCCATTCCACAGTCTGGGAGCAGCAGAAGAGAAGGTCCTCTGGGTAACACTCAGCCTAGTTCTAGCTGATTGGAGTAAATTCTTCCCAGATGACCTGAGCGTGCGGGGTGGATTATATGGGAGAAGGCAATCCCGCAGGTAACCTGGACCCAAGAGGACAGCAATACACAGAGGCTTAAAGGCACATTAAATCCGCTTGGGGGAAATAATCCAGACTTTCCCCGCACCAAAATAATATGCGAAATGGAGGAAAAGAAGTGAGATGGGTGCAGGACAGGGATGACATCATGTGAGTCCCGCACTGCAAAACCAGATACCAGATGTGGCGAAAGTGCCTTAAACCACTGCTGTGATGAAGTTCTCTGAAGTGCTGATAGTTCCCATTCAGTTATGCCAACATCACACACGCATTGTAAAGTGCTTTAACTATCCCTGCTTCAGTAAATGTACATTATATGTGATCACAGGATGTGCCGTTACCATTTTAAATGCCAGTAAACACCCACACCAGCGCAGATATTCTCCCACCTGCAAGCCTCGAATGTGACTAGATTTGGGTGCAGTCTCATATCTTCAAGCCTGCCCAGCTGTCATTTCCTTCACTCCCACTCTCTCTCTCGCCAGAGAAATTGACAAAATTGGGGGAAAGCCTTATCTGATGCCTTGTCAGTTTCTTTTTCTAAAATTAAAGTATTACTGTGCTGGCGCATGTACAATGCCTTTTCGGAGGTCAAAAAACAATAACTGCCTTTCCTAATCTTGGAACAGCAGCTGACGTAATGGCAGGAAAAAATGAGATAGTGGCAGAAGATGGTGGGTAAAGTTTTCACAAGTTTTCAAAACTGACAAGGAATTCCCCTGATCATGGTTGTTTCCCTGAAGACCAGTGAAGGAACTCTGCATCTGTGAAACTGAGGCCTCATCTACACCAAGCAGGATATTGCACTATGAAAGCGGTAAGAAAGTGGCATATAAAAGGCAGGAGCCACACCAAGCAGGATATAGCAGTACGAAAGCGGTATATAGTGTCTGTCAATGGGCCCCAATAGTTGTCAGTGCCCTTCAGTACCGCTATAAAGCAGTAGTGTGGCTCCTGCCTTTTATATACCGCTTTCATAGTGCAATATCCTGCTTGAAGTAGATGAGGCCTCTGAAGGCTCCCCATGCCATTCCCAAATGTTTTCAATTCTGTGGGGAAAGTGATAGATGGAAAACTAAAATGCATTTCAGATAACATGTATTCATGGGTGGGATGTTGCTGCTGCTCTTGCGTCCTGCTTGTGGGTCCCTGGTCAACAGCTGGTTGGCCACTGTGTGAACAGAATGCTGGACTAGAAGGACCGTTGGCCTGATCCAGCAGGGCTCTTCCTGTGTTAAAATGCAGTTGTAAATCCACCTTCCAGCAATGGCCATTAGCCAATTTGAAAATCTGATACAATCACATTAAATCTCTCCATTGAAATAGCACGTATGGAAACTGTCTTAGGCCTACTCTACACCAAGCAGGATATTGCACTATGAAAGCAGTATGAAAGTGGTATATAAAAGGCAGGAGCCACACCAAACAGGAGACAGCAGTATGAAAGCGGTATATGGTATGTGTCAATGGGCCCCAAGAGTTGTCACTGCACTTCAGTACTGCTATAAAGCAGTAGTGTGGCTTCTGCCTTTTATATTTCGCTTTCATACTACAAAATCCTGCTTGGTGCAGATTAGGCCTTAGAAACAAACATGAACAAGAACTGTTGCTACCAGCTCTTGGGAACAAGAGAAGCTCTGTTTTTCTACCATCCAGCACTGGAATGGCCTCAGAGTCTATTCACACAAACACTTTCAGTTTATTTTGGACCCAGGGAAGTTAACTTCACATTGTGAAGCTGATATGCAATTGTTTTAACATGCTTCCAAATTAAGGCCAATGCAAGTTTCTTCAATTTGCTTTTGGAAGTTTTGCCAAGGTTTTGCTTGCTAAGTCATGATATCAAAACCTGTTTAACAATTACAAGGACGGTTCACAGTGGTGAAGTCAAGTTGACTTCTACAGCAACTAGTAGAGGGACCTGCCCAGTACTGGGAGGAACCAGAAAACTGTCTCCATTGCCCAAACTTTAGTATTATTTAGACTGCAGACTTAATCCCACAATCATTAAAGTTAGACAGCTCTGGAACACTAACATCCCTGGCTAAATTCCCAGCTGAATACTAAAGAAGTTACCTTGATCATCAAACTTCATCCAAGCGATATCATCCCCAACACACTCAATTTTCCAGCCTGGCAGAGTTGGATTCATCATGGCCAAGTTGGTTTTTCCACATGCACTGGGGAAAGCTGCAGCAAAATATTTCTTTTCGCCTTCTGGATTTGTGATACCTAAGATCTGTTAGAACACACACACACACACAGAGATACATGTTACACACTCTCTCTCTCTCTCTCTCTCTCTCTCTCATAACTCATGAGTTGCAAACATGCAAATATATGACAGACGAGTGACTGGATGAACTGTTGCCCCCATCAAGATTTTGCAAATATGCAATTGGAACCTGGGGCACAAGTAGTGATGGGAGGGAGCTGAAGTCAAGAACTGGCAGGGAGTAAAATGGTTAAGCATCCTTTACCCTCTGCTGTTTTTCTTTTCTTTTCAGTTCATTGTGTCCAATCCAAAATCTGCTTCTTGTGTAGAGGGAAAGGTCTGCCAGAGTTTTGCTATAAATATTTTTTTGTGTGTGTGCATAATATCTTGTTGGGTCCTAAGCTAAAGTGCTATAAAGTATTTTACAGGACTGCATTTTAACCATCGTAAAAATGCAGTGTGAGCATCCTCTAGGCATTAAACTGACTAAGACTTAAATAATGCATTTATTAAAAAATTTCCTACCAGCATGTGTTCAGCAAGCCAGCCCTCTTCTTTGGCAATCCTGCTGGCAATTCTAAGAGCAAAGCACTTCTTTCCCAGGAGGGAGTTTCCTCCATAACCACTTCCAAAAGAAATGATCTCTCTGTGATCAGGGATGTGAGCAATCAGAGTCAAATCTGGGTTGCATGGCCAGTTATTTACCAGAGGCTCTACAAAATATAAAGCACAACTCATTACTTTTGTGATTGGTTAAACAGTGCAGTTTTATATATACTATATAACTTTCATCTTTTCTAAACCTGACCTCATGCATATTTTTTTCTATTATTGCAGTACATATTTTCTATCATTAGGTGTCACTATAGTGTTGTTTGCACAGCTAGCAACATTATAGCAGCATGTAGTGGCCAGTATACTTTGAAAAGAGGTCATTGTTAATATTTTTCTGTGATAGAAAGGTACGGGGGAAATTCCCCATTTCTTTGGAACCAGACCAGTGTAGTGAAATCAGGGCTCCCAGGGACACAGGGCTAGCATACTTTGATTAGCGGGGACACTGGTGTCATCTCCCCACCCCCGCCCCAAGGATTCCCTGTTTCCTGTGACCTTAGCTGCAATTCTCTTCAAGAGCCATTGGCTTTACAAAAGACCTGCTCCTGGTGGAGATGAAAACTGGTTTGTTGATATGGATCCACACAGCTACATGCATTTGGGGCCTCTCCTTGTTGGCGTGGCTATAGGGACTGTCATGATGAGCACTTGCACTTCAAAATTTACCACTACACCACTAGACCTGGCTGCATGTAATTTGCACAAGCAATCCGAGACAAATCTCATCAGAGGACCTAAAACTAACCATGACTACTCCAAAGCATGCGTGGCAGCCTCTTTAATGAGCAATTCTGGCCTGCTGCCTTTCATGACATAACAACCCAAAGCTAGCATTTGTTATTTCAAACAGAGACATGGCAGTTCTGTGAAATACAGCCCACAAAATATGTTTAGTACATCAAGGGCACAATCCTATGCAAGTTTAGACTTTTTTTCTGTCTAAACATGCATAGGATTGCACCCTTATTACTAAAGGCTATATGTTTTGGCTTGAAACTTGCTTACTTTTTAATGGCAAAGGGCACCCAACTGAATGGAGGCATTTTACAAATTCTCCACCACCAAGGGCTTCTAGGACAGATGTTCCCATTCGAGTCATAATTCTCATGCTGACCACCACATAAGGAGAATCTGTCAGCTCAATCCCAAACTTGGATAAAGGAGAACCGATTGGTCCCATGCTAAATGGGATGGCATACATGGTGCGCCCTGCAAGAGAGAAGCAGATTTGGGGGTTGAAAACATCAATAACACTACAAACTTATGTTGAGATTCTACACATTTCCAGAACCCCCCCCCCCCCAAGAAAACCAACCCTCTCTCCTTCTTGTATTTTAGCAGGTATTTTAAAAAAGAAGACACTGAATACTAATCATTTTAAACTTGATTGGCAACTGCCAGAAAGCAGCATAGTTAGTAGAATTAAGTTATTGTTCTGTTTCTATTTTATTCTTGTTTTTTTTCTTTACTGCTGTTTTATGCTGTCTCTTGCATTTTTGACGTTTTCCAGTGATTTTGTTTTATGGAATATTGTGATTTTTCATTTATGCGATGGAAGCTGGCCTGCGAGGGCTTGGCCATAAAAGGTGGCGTCTAAATAATCTAAATAAATAAAACAAAAGAAGTGGTACATTTCTTGTACCATACTGTTGGAGGCTGTAGGTGGGGGACCACACATTTGAATGTTTTTCCCATATAAGAAACTCATGGCACAAGGACAAATTGCAGGTGAGGGAGCCTGGGATTGTTTTCTATATGCCAGAACAGCAGTAAAAGGTGCAATCCTATGCACCTTTAGACAGAAAAAAAAGCCCGGACATTTTACATCAGCTTCCCCTAACCTGGTACCCCCCCCATCCCAGATGTTTTCTACAACAACTGCCATCATTCCCAATCAGTGGCCATGTTGGCTGGGGCTGATGGGAGTTGTAGTTCAAAACATCTGGAGGGCACCAGGCTAGGGATGTCTGCTTTAGATCTTTTCTAGTTTTAGTTCAAATTATATTTAAGGTGCAATCCTATGCATGTTTAGATAGGAAAAAAAGTCCTATGACTCCCAACATTCCCCAGCAGTCCATAGCTGGCTGGGGAATGTTGAGAGTTGTAGGATTTTTTTCAGTATAGGATTGCACCCTAAAGGGCTGGAGCTAGAGACCCAGTTCGCACGATCACCACAGCTTAAACAAACCATGATGGCTTGTTTAAAACCTGGTACATGCCGAGTACCAGTTGTGTAATTACCCAGGTGCAGCTTATCGTGTTGTCCGAACTGGGCTGCATGGCTTGTTTGAGGAGGAAACAACTCTCAAGTAATCCATGGCCTATGGTTGGGTTATTTGAAGGTTATTTCCCCCACCATGGAGAAAACACGGCTTGTTTAAGCTGCAGTGATCGAATGAATCAGTCAGTCAGTAGTTTTGTTATGTCCCCCCACCCCTTGAGAGTTTAAGGTGGCATTATAGAGGCATCATGTGATGAACTTTGTACTTCATGGCAAACGGAATGTTGCCATGAAGAACCTCGATGATGGGCCTTCTCTGTAGTGGCACCCATCCTCTAGAAAACTCTCCCTCGTGCGTTTTGGGAGGTGGAGAATGTAACATCCTTGAAACATCTCCTGAAAACATATCTCTTCACACAGGCTTTCCCTAGGCAGTGACTTATTTAGGTTTTATATGGTAGTTAAAAAAAACTTTTATAGCTTATATTATGATCTGACTTGTTGTATTATGGTTTATTTATGAACTGCCTAGAAAGTATTGGCTATTAGGTAGTATAAAATGTAATAAATTAATTAAATAAATATATTGGATTGTTATAAATTGAATGAATGAATGAATAAATAAATGTACCCTCATCTATAATTCACCCTTCTTACAGGATTTGCAGGGTTTTTGCTGTGCTTCATAAATCTATAGGACCTATTTGTTCAGAGACGAACTGGTCACACAAAAAATAAATCTGTACACTATCTGTATCAATATGTCACAATCCTACCATGAATGGGAAGCAACTGCCTTTCCCTTTTCTTTTTTTATTCTAGCACTGAATACTTCTTCTCATTGGTCTACCTTCCATGCACCCAGGGAATCTGACGCTGAAAGCTTTCTCAAAGTCTTCTTCTGACATCCAGCGCCCCAGCTGGCTCACTCCACTTTGGGGGATTGGGATGGTTTCTTGCTGCTTCTGAGTGACGATAACGGTTTTGCTTTCTATTCTTGCCACGTCCCTTGGATCTGTGCAAGCCAACCAGCTGTGGAGACCAGAAGAAGGACATTTACACTTCAGTCGTGTAGGTAATAAAAATGACAGGAACCCAGTATGATTTCTCCTTACCTCAAGACTGTCTAGCACAATGTGGTGTTTGATCATGAAAGAAATATTAGTTACATCACAATCAAAACATTTGAAGTCTAGCTGAGGTAAATGGTTTTATGCCTGAGGAATAAATTTGAGGAGTGGAGCCCGACTCCTGCTAGACTCTTAGCATTTAAAACAACAACAACAGCAACATATTTTTTTCAAATATCTCTAATGGATTACCTAAGTACTGCTGTGTGTTCCCCACTAAGTGGTGGAAAGGCTCAGAGGCACTAGGTGTTGGTTCAAAACATGTTGTGTGAACACACACACACACACTCATCACATGGCACCACAAGATGACTGATACGTTGGTAGGCTGACCATATGAAAAGGAGGGCAGGGCTCATGTAACTTTAACTGTTGTAGAGAAAAGGGAATTTCAGCCAGTATCATTTGTATGCAATTAGTTCCTGGTGAAATTCCCTCTTCATCACAACAGTTAAAGTTGCAGGCACTATACTAGAGTGACCAAATACAAAAGAAGGCAGGGCCCCTGCAACTTTAACTGTTGTGATGAAGAGGGAATTTCACCAGGAACTAATTGCATACAAATTCCTTTTCCTCTACAACAGTTAAAGTTACATGAGCCCTGTCCTCCTTTTCAAATGGTCAGCCTACGTTGATGGGCAAGAATAGCAATAGCTGTAAGTCTCTTAGCATCTTGCTCTAGACCCATAGATGTTGAGAGAAAGATGCAAGAGGATCTTAAGGTTTCTTTACACTCTGGCTCACAGAGTTTGCATTTTGATGTCTTCCACGGTAGGAAAAAAAATGCTGCATTGGCATCATAGCTAAATGTCCCTGTAGCTTCACAACAACTTAGCCCACTAGCCCACAATCCCTTGCATGCTTATATCAGAGGCTGACAGCCCTGCTGTTTTCCCTAAGCTTAACTCTGGTGAGGAGCTGGCTGTTTGGCCCAAACGCAAGTAGTGAGCTTCCAGAACCTCACAGCTCAAATAGAGTTACATCTATTCACACAGCCAGATTTATTTTATTCATTCATTTTTACTTCATCTTTCCCATACAAAGAAAACACAAGGAGTATAGATCTCAAAAAATTAAGAATTTAAATGACTGAGAATTATAATGAAGAGAGTGTGATGGAGGAATAGGTTTGTCAACTCTTCTTATGGACAAAGGCTTTGCTTTGTACAGGAAAAAAGACATGTAACAGACAATTTTAGGTGAAGTTTTCCCCTGGCACACTGATTCAATAATGGGAAAATCTTTATTTGTTGATATTCTGCCTGCCATACAGCCATTAAAGACACAAAGCCTCCATAAAAAGCGTGGACGCTCTATGTAGGAATGGCATGGAAAAGAGAAAGAGAAAGAAATTTTCTTTCCCATAACATTAAACGGATGACATTAACATCAGGTTTAACATGCGCACACACACAAAACAGATGTACTTCAGTAGATCATGTAGTGGACTTCATTCATTCATACTACATTAGCACTCATATTCATGTCACTTACCAGTTCTCATATTTTCCAAGCTTCGTAATCATGCCTTGTTCTAACATGAGCTCCAAAATTTTTGTGTTCTCTTCCTCTGAGCCATCGCAAATGTGGATGGCTTCAGGCCGGCAAAGCTTAGCACTGCTTTCAATGAAGTCCTTCACATCTGGGGCTAAACACTTCAGATCTCCTTGGACAACCTTTGGGGTGGCGTTCATCTGTGTCTGCAGCTGGGGTGGCATTGCCTATTACATGCAGGTGATGAAGAGGGAGATTTTCTCTATTATTATTATTATTATTATTATTATTATTATTATTATTATTATTACATTTATATTCCATCCTTTTTCCTCTTGCAAGGAACCCCAAGCAGGTTACATGGTCCTCTCCATTTCATCCTCACAACAACTCTGTGTGGCAGGTTAGGCTGAAGGCCAGTGACTGGTCCAAAGTGACCAGGTGAACTTCATGGCTGAATGGGGACTAGAACCTGGATTAGAAATGTAACATTTCCAGAAATTTTGAAGCCATGGGGAAAAAAACCAGTTTTTCCCCCGTTTGTTTTCCAGGGGAAAAAGGAAATTTTGGGAAAATCTGAAAAAATGCAATAGTAGCACTTTTTACAGATTGAAAATCACTTTGTTACTTTAGGAACATAAAATGTAGTTGTGTACAAGTTGGTTTGGCATAAAATTATCACATTTGGTATATTAAAAGTATAGTGCATTCAAGCAATTATTACAAACTGAATTTACTTTTTTACTTTTTTACTTTTTTTTATTAAAGAGCTACAAGCTCCTGAACTGTAAGGAACCTCTCTGGTCTTGCCAGTTTATGAGGAGCAGGCAAAAACAGTTAAAAAACAAACAGAAGAAACCATTAACATTTGTAACAAGGAAAATTATTTATGTCTCTGCTAGTCCTCCACAGTGTCAAGTGGACATAAAGAACCCATTCTTATAAAAAGAACTGAGAAAAAAGGGAGACCAAGATTCAATGAATATGCATGAAATTTAATCAGACTCATTTTCTGAGCTATAGCTATCACTGTCAGTTTCAGTCTCTGCTTCAATGGCAGTGCCCCCTAGAGGCAGAAATGTATCTTGCTCTTGTGTTTGAGAGCTGTAGTCTCAGTTTGCAACCTTAGGACTTGCTTGTCCTTGGTGCACAGAAATTGTAATAATCTGATACTGTACATAGTTTTTAGAAATCTTTTGGAGAAGTAAATATATAAACACCTTGTCTTAAACATTTTATGCATCATGCTAAAATAAAACATTCCATAATCTGTTTTTTCTTTGTTTTCTTCAATTTTTTCAGGAAAAAAACAAAAAAGGTGTCGGAAAACGCAGGAAAAACCCATCCCTCCCCCATTTTTTCTTTTTTTTTTCCGGGCCTTCACATTTCTAACCCGGATCTCCCAAGTCCCAGTTCAACACTCTAACCACTATACCACACTGGCTCTCAGTGTGGATCTGGATATATGGCCAGTAATATGAACTGCAAGCTGGGAGGTGAGGGGAAAATAGAGCGTTCCATACAAGATCTGAGTTGAAAAGCTTGCTGAAAAATACTTTCAGTGAGAGGAATAAAGGAGGCTGCCTTATACTGAATTGAGTGAGATCACTGGTCACTCTAACTCAGTATGGCCAAAACTTGACTCTGGGACCTTTTGCACCATAGGCACGCACTCTACCATTGAGCTACATCCCTTCCTCATGTGATAAGAATAGTATGTTCAGTCAGACTGAGGAATGGCAAGTCATCACATGGCATTGATCATCACAGAGCGTTTTTTTATCAAGATAAACAAATGCAGGCAGGTTATCTACTTACTTTTCTGGGGCAGTCCGTATATTTATCTTTGGAGAGGGTTTCGCTGGTCCTTCCAGGCAGTAAGGTGTTGCTTACGAGAACTCTTCCCAAGATCTCTGGTTTTCCAGAAAGCACCTTCCTTCCTTAAATACTCTTCTTTGTGTACAGTCCGTCCTACCAGCCAGGGCAAAAGAGGGTTGTCTCTTATGTCACCCCACGAAAACGTGTCTCCTGGCTCCTTGTCAAGGATGGATGATGTCCCCAGAAACAACAGGAGCAGATCCAAAGGGTTTATCATTTAACCGGCTCGATTAATGAGTGCTTGAAATAGAGGCTCGTCAACCGTGCCACCCTGGGTGTTTTCGAGCTGCATTTATGAAACATCTTGGCTGGGACAACCTTTGGCCTAATTCTGTCCCTGATGCAAAAGAGGAGAGAGAGAGAGGGGAAAAAACCCTCTGTCGTCACTTTTCAATACAGGCTGAGCACACCCACCCACCGGACGGTTGCAACAGCTGAGACTCTGAGGCCAGTGATGTGTGCAACAGATAGAACAGCAGGTTTTGTAGTCAGAGCAACGGCTCGTTGGCTGTGAACCAGAGCTCACCCCTGGCATGTTTACTTGCCTTCAGAAAAGTCCCTTGGCATGGGGGAAAAGAGCCATACTGAATAGCCATTCCAGGGAGAGGAACGGAACAACATTTGCATTCAGTTCGCACAGGCCAGTTCCCATATTCGATACGAATGGGAAAGTTTGAATTTGGCTTGGTCTATAAGGTTTGGAAGTTCATTGTTAGAATGTACAAAAATATGCATGGTGTAGAGAATGTGGATAGGGAGACATTTTTCTCCCTTTATTGTAATACTAGAACCCAGTGAAATTGCTTGAAGCTGATTGGTGAGAGATTCAGGACAGATAAAAGGAAGCACTTTTTCACACAGCGCATAGTTAAACTATGGAATTCGCTGCCACAGAACGTAATGATGGCTTCCTATTTGGATGGCTTTAAAAGGGGGTTGGATAAATTCCTGGAGGAGAATGCTACCAAGAACTAATAGCCATAACTAATGGCTATGTGCTACCTCTTATGTTCCTGTTCTCCATATTCTTACTTCACTTTCATTAAGTCCTACTCTCCCTCTCTCTCTCTCTCTCTCTCTCTTTAAGGGGAGAGGGTTTCAAAGCATTGAAACCAGTCTCTACTCTTAGGTGGATTCCTCATCCCAGATATCGATGCAAGTCCATTCTCTTTTAGGTTGGCCACTCATACTTTGCCAAAAAAAGAGGAAATCCATCACCAGAAAAACAGGATGCCACTTGGCATAACATTTGCACATGCTAATTTATATGTATGGACGCAAATTTAGAAAGAATAACTATAACTTAAATAGAAATACAACCCATCCTTCCATAGTGGGGAAGACTGTGACCAGGTGATTTGTATGCCTGCTCAGTCTACTGCCCAGGTGCTAAGTTAGGCTGACCAGATAAAATCCAGGTCAGGGCTCATGTAACTTTAACAATTGTAGAGCAAAGGGAATTTTAGCTGGTGTCATTTGTATGCAATTAGTTGCCGGTGAAATTCCCTCTCATCACAACAGTTAAAAGTGCATGCACTGTACTAAAGTGACCATATACAAAAGAAGGCAGGGCCCTTGCAACTTTAACTGTTGTGATGAAGAGGGAATTTCACCAGGAACTAATTGCATACAAATGACACTGGCTGAAATTCCCTTTTCTTTACAACTGTTAAAGTTACATGAGCCCTGACCTGGATTTTATCTGGTCACCCTATGCTAAGTGCTGATGAGCAACTTCAAGGCTGGTGCTCTTCTTTCTTATGGTTCTTTATCTTTAAACTCGACTTAGACTGGACAGCCTTTCAAATAGAGGACTGCCCTCTGATAATCTTCAAACAGAGAACTGTCCTCTCTAAAGTAGGACACCTGACCATTCTACCTCCAATAGTAGGTTCAGGTATCCACTTTCCTCCCATTAGCCACCTTCTAGCTACTGCAAGTCTGAATTCCTATGGAAATACAGCACTTTCCCCATGTTCTGCTCCTGACCTCCATACATTTAGCTCCATATGTGCGTAGGACTGTTTCCTATCGCCCAGACAGAGCCCTATAATTGTACATAAAAATTGCTTGTGTTTTCTGGAGTGACTGTTGTACTAGGACATTTATAACGGCTACATCTTTAGCACCTTTGGCATTCTATGTTTTAACATTAGTGCTACCTGTCCTGGGATTTTTATGAAGGGTGGGATATAAATATAAATAAATAAGTGAATACTTTACTTTCATTGATTGTCTGAAATATAGTGACCATGGAGTTCATCATAGTAAGAGCCATGAATGGTACACAATGTTGGGTTCAGATGGCAAATCCACTCAGGCCATTCTCACAACTTCCTTGCCCCAGCACAGCAGCCATGATTTTTTCATCACTGACTGGATTCAGTTAACACAAACATGGGTTAAGTGTGTGTTGTCATTGAATCATTGGTTGTTGTTGAACCATGGCTTATTGTGTAGTCTGAACCCAGCCATGCCAACAAGCCATGGTTTATTAACCACAAACAACCCATGAAAAGAACCCATGGTTTGTTGTTGAGTTGTGAACTGTGGGTTATTTGTGATTAACAAACCATGATTTGTTATTGCAGCTGGGTTCAGACAACACTATAACCCACAGTTGAACAATAACCTACAGTTCAATGACAATCCACCCTGAACCGATACTCAATCTTTGAGTGTGGGTTGTTGTATTGTCTGAACTCAGCCACTCTGTGAGCTCCATCACACCTACATTTTTTTTCTTTGTATGCACCCACAATTTTGACCTCCGTTTCATTAGCGCAGCAAGCACTGGTCCCTTTCACGATCGTCACTATACCGCTGAACTCGTTTGCTTTCCCGCTATTGTGCCCGCCCCACCCCGCCCCTTCTCTTTCCCCCTCCAGTTCATTGGTTCTTGTCCATTGATGGAGGTGGGCTCCTCCACTCGGGACCCGAATTATTTATTTATTTTTAATTGCCAGGAAACATGTGAGGAGATGAGAATATACAGAGCGTTCCCAACGTCGGAGTGATCACAATGGTTAAAGTTTGGAGAGTCACAGGCAGGACTGTGACTGTGTTTGGGAAGCATGGGGGGGGGGTGAGGAGGACTTTAAGCCACATGTGGAGTCCTTCTGACAGCACACGGGTGACTTTCTTCGCCACCTCTTTGCTTAACATCAAGGGAGCTTCCCAACTTTCACACACTCTTTTCCCCTTGCCTTGATGGAAAAGCATCGCCAAGGCTGCCCCCACCCCTTCTTCGGTGTTTAAAGATCTTAGCGCTTCGCCCGTTTTCATGCTCCGCACCCCAGTCATTTTATCCCCCCCCTTCCAATTCCAATTAATAGCACTTAACAACATAGGATCATTGCACCTGGCAGAGGAATTGCAGGCAAACTCTCTCTCTCTCTCTCTCTCTCTCTCTCTCTCACTCACTCACTCACTCACTCTCTCGCATCTCGGCACATCTTAACGTTCGCCCATTTGAACAGAGGCCGGTTCATTCTTCCCAGTCAAAGTCCCAATGAAACAATCATGAACTCCATCATGCCTACTTTTTTTCCCTGATATCCATCAGCAAAGTAAAGGATAAAAGCTCCCTCCATAAATGTGGAGGGGTGGATTAACACAGAATCAGAGGGTGTGTGTGTGTGTGTGTTTATGGGAGCGGAATGGTTTGAGGGGGGAAATTTAAAAAAATCCTAAAATATCAACGGATGAAGGGATCTGCTTCAAACTTGGCATGCCTAAAGCCCTACTTAAGAGCTATCATGATGCCAAGTTCCATCTCATTATCTATAAAAATGAGGGAGCTGTAAGCATTGTGAAGCAGCAAAATCCATTCAACTTACTCAGTACAAGCCTGTTTGTTCGACACAGTGTGCTGGAGAAGGAGAACCGCCTCGCCCTCCTCTTTCATCAGCAAGACCTCCCTTCAAAGCACACACACACACACCCCAACAAAGGACATAGCACGAGGATGGCAATACATGGGGGCAGAAGGGCACTTTAATCCCGCATGATGGAAATAAACCAGACTTTCCCCGCTCTAGGAAACATGAAAAATGGAGGGGAAGAGGCAAGGTGACTGCAGGACAAGCACAATGTCATGCGAGTATTGCGCTGGAAAATGGAAAACCATGCATGTCGAGAGTACAATAAAACACTGGTGTGATGGAGCTCTACATTACATTACAGCCCAAAGTGACCACCATGTGTTGCAGAGGTTGTGTGAATGCTGATAGAAGTCAGTGCCACTCAAGTTTGGAAACACAGCTGTAGAGCAGGAAGCTGCCACCATTATTCCATCTAGCTCAGTAGTGTCTACACTGATTGACAGTGGCTCTCCGAGGGTTTTAATCAGGAGTCTTTTCCAGCTATATTTGGAGATACCAGGAATCGAACCTGGGAGCTTTTGCATGCAAAACGTGTGCCCTACCATTGCTATGACCAAAGCCGCCTTCTGTTACATATTGGAATTTACATTACAACACTACAAGGCTGGCTAAATATATTTTATATCATATAGTCTGACCTGATAAAATCCAGGTCAGGGCTCATGTAACTTTAACAGTTGTAGAGACAAGGGAATATCAGCCAGTGTCATTTGTATGCAATTAGTTCCTGGTGAAATTCCCTCTTCATCACAACAGTTAAAGGTGCAGGCACTATATTAGAGTGACCATATACAAAAGAAGGCAGGGCCCCTGCAACTTTAACTGTTGTGTTGAAGAGGGAATTTCGCCAGGAACTAACTGCATACAAATGACACTGGCTGAAATTCCCTTTTCTCTACAACTGTTAAAGTTACGTGAGCCCTGACCTGGATTTTATCTGGTCACCCTAATATCATAGAATCAGAATCATAGAATTGTAGAGTTGGAAGGGGCCTATAAGGCCATGGAGTCCAACCCCCTGCTCAATGCAGAAATCCATCTTAAAGCATGCCTGATGGATGGCTGTCCAGCTGCCTCTTGGATGCCTCTAATGTGGAAGAGCCCATTACCTCCCTAGGGAATTGGTTCCATTGTCATACTGCTAATATTGTCTAATATTGTTGAAAATTAAAAGGCATAAAGGAATCCCAGCCTCAATCATACTAATGGGCCGTTAAAAACCTGGACTGTTTTCAACCAAAGATCAGTGACTTACATATCTCACAACTGTGTTTTTGACTTCCTCCTAAAACCTTTTATTATGTTTTTAAAAGTTAAGGTGGAAAACAGTGAAGCAATCTGGCACGTCCTTGATGACACCAAGGCCAAAAGTACTTGATAAAATGCAAGCCACGTAAAGCAAGAAGGGTAGAAGAAATTGCCGGTTGCTCTAAGAGGTTATTTGCATTGAAAAGAGGTCAAAACAAAGACAATTTAACATAGAGTGCCAGGTTTCCCACACTTTGGACTTACATACATAATAAACACAGCCGCAGAGTGCAAAATAAAATCCATGTTTGCACTACAGGGGTGGGAGTCACAGACTTTTGGAAAGCTTTCCCCCTTCCTTTAGATCAGGAATGCACAACTTTTTTAGCTCCAAGGGTGCTAATACTGAGTCAGGGGAAGGGGGCTGCGTACACACACACATACGTGTGTGTGTGTGTGTGTGTGTGTGTGTGTGTGTGTGTGTGTGAAGGCATACCCATACCCTCATAGATCTCAATGAGGACCTTGGATGGATGGAGTCCAGAGGGAAATTTGATGGCGGTGGAGGGGGGAATCAGGACACCCTTGGGGCCACAGGTTGTACACCCCTACTTTAGATTTACAGACTGGGCTAGTTTTTTGGGGGGTGCATAAGAACATAACATAAGACGTGCCATTCTGGATTAGACCGAGGGTCCATCTAGTTCAGCACTCTGTTCACAGTGGCCAACCAGCTGTCGACCAGGGACCAATAAACCAGGACATGGTGCAACGGTACCCTCCCGCCTATGTTCCCCAGCAACTGGTGCACAGCTATATCATGTCTCCCCTTAGCCTCCTTTTTTCCAAGCTAAACAATCCCAGGTGTTGTAAGTTTCCCTCAGGGGAGATGCTCCAGCCCCTTAATTGTTTTATTTGCCCTTTTCTGCACTTTTTCCAGCTCTATAATATATATTTTTAGGTGTGGTGACCAGAACTGTAACAGTATTCTAAGTGTGGTCACACCATAGATTTGTATAAAGGCAGTATGATACTGGCAGTTTTATTCTCAATTCCTTTTCTTATAATGCCTAACATGGAGTTTGCCTTCTTTACAGCTGCCACACACTGGGTTGACATTTTCATTGAACTGTCCACCACAACCCCAAGATCTCTTTCTCGTTCGGTCACCACCAGCTCAGATCCCATCAGGTTATACTTGAAGTTGTTGGTTTTTTTTGCCCCAACATGCATCACCTTACATTTGCTTACATTGAACCTCATCTGCTGTTTGGGTGCCCACTTTCCCAGCTTGGAGAGATCCCTTTGGAGCTCTTCACTCTCCCTTTGTGTTTTAACACCCTTAAATAGTTCAGTGTCATTGGCAAACTTGGCCACTTCACTGCACACTCCTAATTCCAGATCGTCTATGAACAAGTTTAAAATAATTGCTCCCAGTACCGATCCCTGTGGGACCCTACTATTTACTTCCCTCCATCTGGAGAATTTACCATTTATTCTTACTCTCTGCTTTCTGTTCTTTAACCAGCTACTGATCCATAAGAGGACCTCTTCTCTTATTCCATGACTGCTAAGTTTGTTCAGGAGACTTTGGTGAGGAACTTTATCAAAAATCTTTTGGAAGTCCAAGTAAACAATGTCCACCAGATCACCCCTGTCTACATGTTTGTTTACCCTCTCAAAGAATTCTGGATTAGTGAGACAGGAGTTGCCTTTGCAGAAGCCGTGGTGATTCTTCTTCAGCAGGTCTATATCCCTCTATAAGACAGTGAAACATCTCCCCCCGCCCATGTAGACTTCCTACAAAGCTCTTTATTTGTGGGAGGGGGACCCACAATTGGATTTCTTATGTTTTTTAATCTTCAGAATAGTAGAACAACATTCCCCATGCCCTTCCTTTGATGGAGATTTTCCCAGTGTTCATATTTGGTTCTGGCAAAAAGAAAGCAGATTCTCCTGTTGTTCCCCAAAACTGGATACATTTATGAAGCACATCTGGCCCTGGACTATTACATTTTGCCTCAGCTATACACAGGATATTGGATAAGATCATAATAAGAACCCTGCTGGATCAGATGAAGGGTCCATCTAGTCTTGCATGCTGTTTCTACCAGTGGCCAACCAAATGGTCCCAGGAAGCTCATCAGCAGGGTATAAGAATATAAGAACATAAGAAGTTGTGCTGGATCAGACCAAGGGGCCATCTAGTCCAGCACTCTGTTCACACATGGCTGACAAGCTAACGGAAACCCACAAGCAGGACACAAGGGAAACAGCACCCTCCCACCTATGTTCCCCAGCATGAATATGAACATGAAGGTTAACGTTAGGCTGACCATCTGAAAAGGAGGACAGGGCTCATGTAACTTTAACAGTTGTAGAGAATAGGGAATTTCAGCCAGTGTCATTTGTATGCAATCAGTTCCTGGTGATATTCCCTCTTCATCACAGCAGTTAAAGTTGCAGGGGCCCTGCCTTCTTTTGTATATAGTCACTCTAGTATAGTGCCTGCACCTTTAACTGTTGTGATGAAGAGGGAATTTCACCAGGAACTAATTGCATACAAATGACACTGGCTGAAATTCCCTTTTCTCTACAACTGTTAAAGTTTCATGAGCCCTGACCTCCTTTTCATATGGTCAGCCTAGTTAACGTGGAAGTTCCATGACTAATAGCTTCTGATAGCCCTTCCATCAATAAATTGGTCTAACCTCCTTTTACAATAATCTCAGGGGCAAAACAGACAGCACTTTAAATCTGTGTCTAGCGGCTTCATACTTTGTTCATTTTCACCCTAGAATAGCTGCAGTGCACCTGATCTGGATCTTAAAAGTGCCCCACACAAAAGTTCCAATTTGAAGAAGATGCTGTATGTTCATCTACTTTGTGGCCTGTCTTATAAGTCCCTGCAGAAGCACATGTTTGCAGAAAGATAGCTCAGATTGGGCAACTACTGTGGGCCTACAACTCCCATGAGTTCTCACCATTGGCTATGCTGGCAAAGGCTGATAGGAGCTTAGGTCAAAACATCTGGCGGGCCAAAACTTGCCCACCGCTGCATTAGAGGAAGATCTGGCTACTGAAGCAGCAGACTTTGGCAAACAAGGCTGAATAAGAAACTCAGGGTAGATCTACACTACTGCTTTATAGCAGTATTGAAGTGCACTGATAACTGTTGGGACATGGTGCGTCATCAGATGCGTGTTTTATTGCACGCTCGTTGCTGGGTACTCACGGATTTTCACGGGTCCCTCTATTGCTATGTCGTATATGAAAAGGAGGACAGGGCTCACGTAATTTTAACAGTTGTAGAGAAAAGGGAATTTCAGCCAGTGTCATTTGTATGCAATTAGTCCCTGGTGAAATTCCCTCTTCATCACAACAGTTAAAGTTGCAGGCACTATACTAGAGTGACCATATACAAAAGAAGGCAGGGCCCCTGCAACTTTAACTGTTGTGATGAAGAGGGAATTCCACCAGGAACTAATTGCATACAAACGATGCTGGCTGAAATTCCCTTTTCTCTACAACTGTTAAAGTGACATGAGCCCTGTCCTCCTTTTCATATGGTCAGCCTAGTATACATCCCAAACATCTAGCTTTTCATTCCACATTTGTAATGATTTGACACAAGGTATAGATCTGCCTCAGTGCACAGCACCTGACAGATGACTTGGACACTTCCTGATATATGGCAGGCCAGGAGGGCCAATATGCTACACAGTGTGTGTGTGTGTGGGGGGGGGAGATATTCCGTCCCATTTAAATACCACACTGGATTTGTTAGGGGACTGGAAACTTCCTTGCTATCACCTGAATTACCAAGGCAAACCCATCATCATCGTATGAATGTTGGTTGGTGTTTACCATTCTTTGGCCTGGGGAGAATATTTGCATTGCTTTACCCTCTAGTGTGTGGATGGGCTCACTTGTTTGATCATTTATGAATACAATCCTCCTAATCAGGCATGTGGCTCGCCATCGGATAATTTGTTTGTGCATTCTCTCTGCTGATGATATGCTGCTCCAAGGATGAGGATTATCAGAGAAGATAATGCATTGTAGGGAAGAGGTAGGCTTTTTAAAGTGTTTTATTGGTGTTTTATTGGTGTTTAAATGATGTACTGGTTTTATCTGCTTTTAATCAGTTTTTGTATTTTGTGTTTGGTGTTGTTCCCCGCCTCGATCCGTTGGGAGAGGCGGGTGATAAATAAATATATTATTATTATTATTATTATTATTAGGCCGACTTTAAGCTTGAAGGACCTACTTTAATTTTAGGTAGAACCCTGAGTTCCACCAACCAGAGCCTGGTGCAAAAGACATACACCTAGAATTAAAGCCCAAAATAGTGTTTTGAGTTCCAAAGCTGAATGGTACTCACGGTCATTCCACACAAAAATTCCTAGTTACCCTAAACTCTCTTCATTTTCAGCAGTATACTTTAGCACAGCATTGGGTGGGGAGTCATATTGGGGCTGTTCACACAACATGCCAATCCACACTCAGTGGTTGAGTGTAGATTGTTGTTGAACCATGGTTTGTTTGTTGAACCATGGGTTAGTGTGTTGTCTGAACCCAGGATATTTTCTACAGGGTGCCTTGTTAACCATGCAGTGTGGCTTGATAACCACCCTCAACAACAAACCATGGGTTCTCAAGGTGGCTTGTTAGAGAGAATTTATTTCATTCCAAAGCTCTCTGGGCGGTTTCCAACCATTCATAAAAATACAACATACTAAAACAGTCTATTTTTTTAACATAGCAAATTTGTAAAATAGAAAATTAAAACAATGTAACAGCTAAAACAATTTAAATAAATGTTGTTCTTCCTAATAGACCTGTTCTAAAGCATAAGTGCCTTGTCATATACTGTTAAATGCTTGGGAGTAGAGGGTAGTCTTTATCTGGTACTAAAAAGATGATAGTTTTGATGCCAGGCGGGCCTCAATGGGGAGCACTTCCCATAGTCACAGGGCCACCACTGAGAAGGCTCTCAGTGGTGGCCATACTGCATGGTTAACAAGCCACCCTGCAGAAAATGTCCTGGGTTCAGACAACACACTAACCACCGTTCCACAAACAAGCCACGGTTCAACAACAACCCATGCTCAAACATTGAGTATGGGTTAGTGTGTTATGCAAACTCAGTCACTGTTAACCAATTGGGAGTCACCTTTCCTTGCTGATCAACTGAAAATCACACAAAGATCTACCAGTAGAACTAGAACTACCTTCTGCTCACCATCCCAGTGGGGAGGTTAGAAAGAGTGGCACAATGGTGATTTAATGATGAACAGTGAAGACTGCTTAGGCCAGGGGTCAGCTTTATAAACTTCCAGGCATGCAATATTCCAGCCCTGTGCTTCTAGCTTGATTACTAGAGGGTGATGTAGCTCACTGGTAGAGCAACATGCGCTTTGCATGCAGAAAGTTCCAGATTCGATTCTCGGCATCTCCAGGAAGGGCCGAAAAAAATGCTGCCTGAAACCGTGGAGAGCTGCCGTCGGTCAATGTTGTCCATACTAGGCAGGATGGACCAATGGTCTGACTCAGTATAAGGAAGCCTCCTATAATCCTAGGACTGCTATCCAAATCTTGGGTATCGCTAAAGTTCTGAACCCTTGACCAGCGGTAGCAATCACGTTTGTTCTTTGGCATGTTCAGTATGATTTCAAGTGAAAACACTTCTCCCCATTATCAGAACTTCATATACAGAGGGATAAACCAGGTTGCATCGTAATCCCCCAAAGGAACTGTGGAGCCAACAGGCTGAATGAAACACCATAAGCTCTTTTAAGGAACTGACATGACCTCCTGGATGGCATTGTGTGCTATGTACAGCCTGGGGTGTAGTGAACAGATCAAAAGGGAGCTCTCATCCCTTGAGCCAAGGGGAAAACACTATGTTTGCTGAGGGCAAAGAAACAGAATTCCAAAGGACTTGTGCAATAGGACCTCATTTGCTTAGGGTGCAAACAACATCTTGGTGGTGTTTTATCTCCGCAAGTGTCCACTGCATTTTTTCAAATGTATGCCTGTACTTATTGACTCAAGCAGGTTTAGGCACATTTTAGAAATGTGCGCAGTTTTCAAATGTGTGCATGTTGTTTGGCACATTCCATTTTGCGGAATGCATCACAAGCTCGGAAATGTAAGGGTTTCAGGCGCAATCCTATCCCAATGTTTGTAAGCCTCCAAACCCGGAGGCTTACAGGCATCCAATGCAGACAGAGAGGAGTGGCAGAGGCAGTCTTCGTCTCCCTGCTCCCCCTAGGGGCTTCAAAATGTTCTGGAAGCCCCGAGGTGGCTCTGTGGTGGTGCTGCGTCAATTATACAACACAGCAACCAACCTCAAAGCCGTCGTGGGGCTTTCCAGAAAAGCTCCTCATTTTAAAAGTCGGAGACTTACCCTGACTTTTCAGGATGGAGCAAGGCAGACATGGCCCTTCCGCCATCTAACCTCGCTCCATCCTCGATGCGGAGGCATGGTCGGGCAGATGGCAACCCCTGGTTGGTCACCCTCTGCCCAGGCAGAGGGTGGCCTCAGCTGTCGGAAACCCCATTGTTTTACTCGCCATCAGGATTAGCCGCCGCCACCCTGACGCATCAAAAGCACTGGGTTTTTCTTATTGCGGTGGCAACTTGCCGCCGTATAGGAAGCCTGCAATTCTGCATTTTCACTAGATGGGCTTTTTTTGCCTGTCCAGCTGGGGTGTTCCAGAGGTGGGGGGAGGAGAATGGAGAGGCTTAGGGATACAACGTAAGCCGGCCTCTCCAGTCCCCTTACTCACCGCAGAAATGCCTGCTTTATCTCCTCTCCAAGGTTGAGTGGCGGCCAGTGCAGTTCTCTCCATGAAGAACTGCACATGGAGAGGGAGCAGGGAGTGCGGATTCCTGGATCCATGAACAGAGCGCTGTCTCTGACCTTGGATTTAGGAATCTGAAATAACCCTATACCACCCCCCAGACACTAGGGGCCATAGGATTGCTCCTTCCTTCCTTCCTTCCTTCCTTCCTTCCTTCCTTCCTTCCTTTCTTTAATTTATGAGTCAGTCTATAACCAGGTGACATACATACTAAAAACAAATACAATAAAAACAATGATAAAAAAAATTAAAAGAATTTAAAAGCAGTAACAATAATTTAAAATAGAGAGATAAATATGAAAGCTGATATTTGAGCTTTACCCATATCAGCCTGCCCGCACTTTAAGATCAGAAAGAGAGGCTTTCTCATCTGCCCACCCGTGAGAAAAGTTAGGTGGGAGACCACACACGAGAGGGCCTTCTCTGCAGTGGCCCCACATCTCTGGAACAAGTTGCCATCGGAGGTCCACTATGCTCTGCCATTACTAGGGATGTCCAGATTTTGTGAAATCTGTACCACCGATTGTGCAGTGTTGTTCGTTCTGGCATCCATTCACAGATAGATTCAATTTCTCCCCATTGTGAGGAAAAATACACAAATAATTCTGTAAGAAAGATCGCAACAATTTATGTAATTTATGTTAGTATGTCAAATTTAGCATATTGTCCCCCATTCCATTTGACTTTTTCCTGCGTATATTTTCCAGCTTAGCATATGTCTCAGCAGAAGCTTGCATATTTTTCTGCAAATAAATTTGCATACTTTTCCGGAAAGTTGAAAAAAAATATGGAAGTCCGCAGACTCCACGCAGCCTGGGGAAGCCGGTCTGAAGTGGATTCTGCAGGTTGGATTCTTAGAAATCCAAACTCATTTTAGTCCATCTCAAATTTCTTCAGCATCCCTAGTCATTACAGGATTTTAAGAAGGCCTTGAAAACTTATCATTTTACCATGGCTTTCTCCTGATCTGACTGCTGTTGTAGCTGTTATTGCAATTGTTGTTGTTGTTACTGGTTTAATTGTTGGCTTTAATTGTTGTAGGCTGACCAGATAAAATCCAGGTCAGGGCTCATATAACTTTAACAGTTGTAGAGAAAAGGGAATTTCAGCCAGTGTCATCTGTATGCAATTAGTTCCTGGTGATATTCCCTCTTCATCACAACAGTTAAAGGTGCATGCACTATACAAGAGTGACCATATACAAAAGAAGGCAGGGCCCCTGCAACTTTAACTGTTGTGATGAAGAGGGAATTTCACCAGGAACTAATTGCATACAAACACTGGCTGAAATTCCCTTTTCACTACAACTGTTAAAGTTACATGAGCCCTGACCTGGATTTCATCTGGTCACCTTAATTGTTGTTTTAATTCTATTTTATTGTGTTTATGTTTTTATTGCTCTTAACATTTTAACTGTGTTTATGTATTTTATTACTGTAAGCCACCTTGGAAGGTATTCTACCCTGAAAGGCGGCCAAGAAATGTTTTGAATGAATAAATCAATAGTAGCTAAAACATTGGAAAGAATTATTTTAACCTGTCATTTTAAACATTAAATCAATAAAAATTTAAAAAGGTGTGGGAGAATAAAAGGCCTTCACCTGGTGCCAAAAAATCAACATAGTAGGCACCAGCCAGACCTCTCTAGGGAGGGCAATCCAGAATTTGGGGTCACCACAGAAAAGGCCCGGTCATGAGTAGCAATCCACCAAATTTGAGTATGTGGGGACACTCAGAACAGGGCTTCAGACGTTGTTCTCAGGGCATGTGCTCCAAGCTGTGAAGGGGCTTTATAGGTTAAGACTAACACTTTGAATTGGGCCTGAAAATAAACTGGGAGCCATTGAACATAGTACAATACTAACACAATTGTCCTATTATATGACTCAAGAGCTTGTAATATGATTAGTCTTCATATGATCAAACCTGGCCTGTTATTTTTGGGTACCTCACTTTGTGGGCATACCGAAGACATTAAACAGGAAGTTTGGGATTCAGCATCCCTGAGGGCATAATAGTTTTCTCCATCAAGTCTGTGGACACGTTTAAAAATTGGGTTCTTTGGTCTCCAGTGGAATTCCAAAATTGGTTTCCACCTTTGGTTCCCCTCCTATGCACTTATGTTAAAGGGTAGACTGAATACAATGGATTTAATTTTACCAGATGACATCACTCTTAGCATGAGCACCGAAGGAAAAAGAAGAAAAAACAGAGAGTTTTAAAATTCAAAAGTATTTTCACTGCAAATGTATTCCCAGTTCTAAACTTTTGGAGTATTAATGGGATTATAATGCATTACATTTAACAGCTGAATACAAATCCTGGGTTTTTTTTTATTTTTTTGGGTGCTCATCTTCTCTGTCTTTCTTTTTGACATTTGAATGTGATGCTCAAATTATTTAAATGAGCTGTCAAATTATTTAAATGAGTGTGAATCTGACATTTTTCCCCCGATTAAGAGCGTTCAATAAGCACCTTAAAAGGAAGGTTTTCAAGGTTCCTGCTTTGATGGACACCATTCAAGCTTTTCAAAATAAAGGTTTTGAGCACTTCAATTTAGGAGTTGATTTGCTGCAGCTCAATACTGGAGGGAAAGAATTGCAGATGTGTTTCATTACTGGGGAGGGAGAAGGAAAAGAACTGTCAAAGAAGAAAAAAGTTTTAGACTTCATTACCACAGGAAGGAGTACAACAAAGCAATGCATGACATTTGAAAGTTGCTGATAGTAGGCAATGCCGTACTACAGACAAACTGTCCTCAATTGTTCTAAATGTTTCAGGCACTGTCACTGGGGTGAAAACCAGCCTTTTGTGACACTGCTTGTTTTGTTTCATATAAGCCCATCAAGTCCAACCTCCTGCTCAATGCAGGTAACTGTCTTGCTGTATCTTGAAGGCCTCTAGTGTGGGAGAGCCCATTACCTCTCTAGGTCATTGGTTCCATTGTTGTATTGCTCTAAAAGTCAGGATGTGTTTTCCTGATTTCCAGCCGGAATCTGGCTTCCTGTAACTTGAGCCCATTATTCCATGTCCTGCACTCTGGGATGATCAAGAAGAGACCCTGGCCCTCCTCTGTGTGATAACCTTTCAAGTACTTGAAGAGTGCTATCATGTCTCCTCTTCTCCAGGCTAAACATGCCCAGTTCTTTCAGTCTCTCCTCATAGGGCTTTGTTTCCAGAATCCTGATCATCCTTGTTGCCCTCCTCTGAACCCTATCCAGCTTGTCTGCATCCTTCTTGAAGTGTGGTGCCTAGAGATTACGTAAACATATATACCTGCCTGGACCCTAAGATCAGCTTGGGCGGTCCTTCTCTGGGAGCCCCTGCCAAATGAAGAGAGGTGGGTGGCTACTAAGAGGGGCTTTTCTATTCTGGTACTCCAGTTGTGGAATGAACTTTCCATAATCTAAAAGGCTTTTCCTTGGCTCCTCATTGACCTGCACAGTCCCGTCACGTGGACACAGCTGCCTTATACTGAGTGAGACCACTGGTGCTTCTAACCCCATATTAGTGTCTATTCTGTGTGGCAGCTATTCTCCAGGAGGCTGTTTATGTGCAGCCAAAGCCCCACGGTGGTTGCGAAGCCGCGCTGCGTCCGTTATATGATGCAGCCACAGATTCACATCCACTGTGGGGCTTTCCCACAAAGCTGTGCATAAAAAAGGCAGGGACTTACCCCGACTGTTTCAGTGGAAGTGAGGTCAGTACAGCCCTTCCACTATCTGACCTCACTCCGTGGCTGATCTGGGGGGAGGTCCTGGTGGAAGGCGGGGAGGCGGCTCTGGTACCTGGATGATCCCCAGAAACGCACTCCTCCTTGCTGTCAGGATTACCCAACGCCACCCCAGGTAAGTAAAACCATGGGGTTTGGGGGAAAGGCAGCGCCAACGCTTCACCATGAAAACAGCCCCCAGGAAACCCTGCAGAAGTCTTTCCCATCTCCTGCTGAGATCCTTTTAAATGGAGGGATAGAGTGAACCTGGTACCTTCTTAATGCAAAGTATGGGCTCTGATTCAGGCTGGCAGTACCCATTGGAGTTGCCTCCGCCAGGTATGTCCAAACGCATTATCGATTCACAATGTGAAACATTTTCATCAGGGGACAGGTTTCTGATTCGGTGCCATTTCTTCTATTTATATTACTCTGTGAATGTGTGTATTGAACATAATTTGTTATGGCGTTGACACATGGCCACTGTTCTTATGAACTGACAAAAAGCATCGTGTTTGAGATGAAATGAATGAACGTGGCAGCCATTTCATGTTGAAGTCAGGACGCGATGAACATGTGTGTACGCAACCAGCTGTAACTGCTGCTTGTACTGTAAGTTAATACCTCCTAAATAACACATCCTTGATGTTGGTTATGGCTCCTACAGAGAATGTGGGTGAAGAAAAACCTGAGTTCATAGGTGAGAAACGTTTTTGCATGGCCATGTAATGGGTCAGACCTGCCCAGCCAGCCAATACCCAACAGAGACGGTGTCTCCGATTTGTATTATTTTTCACGCAATATAAAGATTCTTTGGCTTACCGGGGGGGGGGGGGGGGGATGAGTCTCCATTTTCTTTTTTCACAATATAATCTTTTTTAAAAATAAAATAAAATGCCTTCTAATGTTTTTATGTCATTCTTAGGTATATTAAACATCTAGCTCATCTATGTCAAAGAGCACAAGGAGAAAGATGGGTGCAATGAAAACAATGTGTTTGGGGGCGGGGGAATGCCAGTGGGCATTTTCAACAAGCAGGACAGAAGCAACTTAAAACACTTTAGAAAACACAGGCAAAGGTTTTTTTAAAAAAATGTGACAGATCACTAATTGCTGCCTCCAAAAGACTGGCTAATGGAGGTTGACCATGTGCTTTCAGAAATAACAGGAAAGAGGCTGGAAAGCTCATGGGCTAAGAATGCCATTAAAATAAAACAAAATGAAAAAAAGGGTTTCTAAACGGGAATAAAAATCGCACACTGGGTAGAGTGATGCACCAGGAGAAAACATGGAAACAGTGCACCTCTAGGGTGACCATATGGAAAGGAGGACAGGGCTACAGTCCCCTTAACAGCTGTATAGAAAAGGGAATTTCAGCAGGTGTCATTTGTATGCATGCAGCACCTGGTGAAATTACCTCTTCATCTCAATAGTTAAAGCTGCAGGAGCCCTGCTCTCCTTTGTATTTAGTCACTCTAGCTAAAGAGGGATTGTATGAAGTGTTCCTCAAGCATGATTTCTAATTTAGCCTCCCCCCCCCCCTTTATGGTAATGGTGGGACAATTGTACAACAAAAGTCTCGTCCGAAGCACCTTTACTAATGTGGAAAGGTGCAGTTAGGGAATCCTCCCCCTCCCTCCAAAATGCTATTTTTATTTATTTCATATTTTCCTCTGATCTTCCTCCTTTCCATTTTATCTTCATCACAACCTTGTGAGGTAGATTACACTAAGAGACTGATCAAAGTTACTTACTGAGCTTCATGGCACGTGTATCACTCTGGACCTACCCTTGGTTACTTGAAAGTAAAATCCCACGGATACTTAAGAATGCAGTCGGGAATCGTGACCCCATGCATATTTACTCGCGAGTAAGCCCCATTATATTCCATGAGACTTTACTCCGAGATAAGCTTCACCCGGGGTTGCAAACTGACAGCTCGATTCTGCGTATGTTTCCTGGGAAGCAAAGCGGACAGTTTAATAAGATTCCCAAGCAAACACGGGTAGGACTGCAGCCGGGCAACCAGGACCTTCTGCATGTTTACTCGCGAGTCAGTCTTTCAGCACTCAACGGGGCGTGCTCCTCCCAGGAAGGCCATTCCTCTGTTTGCTATCTGGTAGCTCGGTGCAAATTTACTCTGAAGGAAGCCCCAGTTTGAAGGGAATTTACTCCCAAATTAGCGTGCTAGTGGATTGCAACCCCGGGCTTTTCTGCCGCTTATTGCAACATTTGTTCCCCCAAGGAGACCTGAGCGCCTTGCTGGATGAGCGCGGGAAATCCAGGCGCTTCTTGGGGGTGAGAACGGTCGGAGCCCCCCCCCCTGCAGGCCCGAGGGGGGATCCCGGGAGGGTCTTGCTCGGATTGGGGTGGGGGGGATGACCATAACAAGGATGGGCTGGGATTAACTGGAGGATTAAGAGGAATAAAACGGGGGTGTTTGTAAATCAGAAAGGAGATGGAGGGAGGGGATTTGAGTATTTGGGGAAATCTGGGATTTCAGAAAGAGGGGAGGCACAGAAAAGGTGGGAAGGGAACAGGGGAGCAAGCTGTATGTTGGGCTCGATCCCGCACGTGCTGACTTGCAAGTTAGTCCCACTACGTTCATCCAAAGTAAAGTGCGTAGCAGTTACAGTGCAGGCCTGTAGCCACGGGTGTGTTCCCCCTCCCCCAAATTTTCTCTGCCCCCCCTACATTTTTTACAAACAAATAATTTTTAAAAAGTTTTCAATTTTGTCTTTAAGGCCTGCAAAGCAGATGAACTGCCCCCTACTTTTGGCGCCTTCGCCCCGAATTCTAGGCTGGCTACAGACCTGTTACGGTATAGTAGTCGGTGGGATTTACTTCCGAGTAAATAAAAGGCACAGGAGCCCGAACTGAGGCTCCAAGGCGATGCACGCTTATCAAGGTGAAGGACTATTGAACCCAGTGAGAGTTGGTTCTGAGAAAGCAGACAAGGTTAAAAAGAACTGTAATCCTAAAGACACAGACCGCTAAACCTTATGCATGTTTACTTAGAAGTAAGTAAACATGCCCCTGGGTAAGTGTGCATAGGATTGCAACTTGAATGCCCCAATCTCAAATGCCTTGCATTGAAGTAAATTCCATTGATTTCAACAGGAATGATTTTGAGCAACTTCAAAGCATTTTGTAAGACCTGATGAAATCCTATTGATTCAAAGCTATTTCATATTTTACAGATTTCCCACACACAATAGGAAGTAATGTGAAACCCAGATATAGAAGATTGTAATGTGCCTTTGCATGTGCTGGTTATGTTCACAGAAAAAAAAATACATGTGCCATTTTTGTACAAGGTTTCCTTAGAGTTCCTGCAATATGTGAAGTGCTGCTTCTAAAGAAAGGTGTTTTGGGGCCAGGAGGAAATATTTAGGGATGGGATTGGTATTAGAAAGATTTAGGGTTCAAAATAATCAGGGGATTGGGAATAAAGTAGAGGAAATAATGTGTGGGCAGGATTTGGGGTTAGGAAGATTTAAGAAAAATCTATGAATGAGGACAAGATATGATATTATCAAGCATTGAAGCGGATGGGTGGTTATTAAGATGTTCCAGTACCAGGTTGGCAGTGGTGTTAGAAGGATAATTTGAGGTGAGGGTCCCACAACACAGGATGGACATGGGTCCCCTCTACAAGGATTCGCTTTTGCGCCTGGTTAGGCGATTATGCGCATAATCGCAGAAGCGCCTTTACGCCTAATACCTCTGCACAAGAGGCGGCGAGAGGCAGCGAAGCGCATTAACGGATGACCAAAATGCGCTTTACAAGTAGTTAATGCGCATAAGCGCTTGTTCACATAGTCAAAATGCGCTTTAACGGCCGGGGCAAAATAAAACTCGCTGTTTAACGCGCATTCGATAATGCGCATAATCGGAGGGATAGCGCACCTCTACGCCCGATTTGCACTCCGTTCTTGTAGAGGTAAATTTTTTAATGCGCCTTGAAAGAGCTTTAAATGCCTCTTGTAGAGGCAGCCATGATGAAAGTGAGGGGTTTAGGTCCAGAATATGACCATAGAACAGCCTCCCAAAATGTTTACAAAGGTTAAACCCATAGTAACCCTGTTCAGATGACACACTAAGCCACGGTAGTTAAGCATTTTGAGCTAAACATTATGGCTTGTGAACTATGGTTTAGCATGTCATGTGAACCATTTCTAACCATGGTGGCTACATAACCATGGTTTAAACAAATTAACCATTTGCTGCAAAGGGGTTAGCAGCCTAACCATGGCTTAGTGTGTTGTCTGAACAGGCCCGCAGACTTATCTTAGCCATTTATGGCACATTGAAGGGCATGGCATAAATGGATCAAATTAAAAATAAAAGAAGAATAGAAATATATCTCTTTCAAATTCAGGCACAATCCCTGCTTGGACATCTTTGGGAGAATTTTTTACATGCCACAGGCAATCAAACAAGCAGTTTACAGGCTTGAATGAGAAATAACCTAGGAATTGAGGAATTAGTACACACAGTCAGAAGTACAGTTAGAATGACTCCAGGTAGTAACCTGGAGTCAAATAACATGGTGCAAAGATGATAACTGCTGTGGGCTGTGGATTATTTATTAATGGGAATCTGGGCGAAGCGAATTGGGAGGATCTACGGCTTTTGAAAATGACTGAAATGTTAAGATTCAAATGTGAGATGTTTGTACACAGATGCCCCAAATAGTAATCTCTAAATGCCCCAAATTACGTTAAGAATTAGAGTCCCTAGGAGGAGTAAAGGATGATTTTATCCATTGCCAGTCATTGCTTCTGTGTTTATGGCTGGGGAATGCTGGGGGTTGTGGGCCTTTTTCCAGTTTAACATGCATGGGATTGCACCCATCGATGCCTCTGTATCATAATACACAATTGACTTGATGGGGTTTATGCGTTATGCTTTGGCATCTAAAGTTCGGTGCTTTGCTTGTACCTGAGGTCAAAACGTAAGTTTTTGGTTTTAGCTTTTGAAAATTAAAGATGCAGGAAATAGAAGGAAAACAAGCAAGCAAAGATGGTTCAATGCCCGGGCTGTGTTAGACATGGGAGATGGGTTGATTTAGCTAAATCCATGGTTAGCAACTAGTTTTGAGCAAAGGACATCTTTAGGAGGGGTTGAGAACCTAACCCTCCTACTTCTTAAGAGGGCTTCCAGGAATCCTGTTACCACCCTTTCCAAACAATGCTTTAACCCAATGATACAGTGGGGTAATTTTAGACTCTGGATTAATTGGGGGGGGAGGGGCTTTTAAACAGCCATCCTATACTCTTGAAAACATAAGAAGAACCATGCTGGATCAGACCAAGGGTCCATCTAGTCCAGCACTCTGTCCACACGTTGGCCAAACAGCTGTCGACCAGGAGCCCACAAGCAGGGCATGGTGCAGCAGGACACAGGTGCAACAGCACCCTCCCTCCCTTGTTCCCCAGCAACTGTGTATATAGGCTTAGTGCCGCCAATACTGGAGGCTGCACGTAGCCATCAGGACTAGTAGCCATTGATGGTCTTCTCCTCCAGGAATGTATCCAATCCCCCTTTAAAGCCATCCAAATGGGTGGCCATCCCTACATCTTGTGTTAGTGAATTCCATAGTTTAACTATGTTCTGTATGAAGAAGTCCTTCCATTTATCTATCCTGAATCTCCCACCAATCAGCTTCATGGGGGGGACCGAAGGTTGTAGTATTATGAGATAAGGAAAAAGATGTCTTCCTAGCCACATTCTCCACACCATGCATAATTGTGTGTACCTCTATCATGTCTCCCCTTAAGCTCTTGTTTTCCAAGCTAAACCCAGCTGTTGATATTCAAAGCACCATTGTGTTTGCTTCTGCTGCCCTCATTTCCTTCTGCTCACTTGCCCCCCCCCCCCCAGGCTATGGGATCCTGGAATTTGGCCCCAGCGTATAATCCTAGCTGCACCACTGCTCTTGCCTGTTGGGTTTGCAACTGGGAAGGAGGGTAAGCTATCATCCTGGGACTTTCTGTGGTTTTTCTTTAACCTAGAGTCTTTGCTTCTGGTGGCTCTTTCTCCCCGTTTGAATAGGTTCAACACACCAATGGATAGCCAGGTTGATGAGCAAATCACTACTATTAGAGGTGCTGAAAGAGCCTTGAACAAAGTCATAGAAGAAGACAGTGTATCCAGTGAGAAAATGGGAACTTGTGGTTATGGCGAAGAAGACGAAAACCTGCATCCCATCCCATTTGATCGGGTGTTGGAAGGGGGAGTAGATATTCAGCCAACTTCATTTTCAGGAGAAGGAGAGAAACATCTCATAGTGCTGAAGAATGTGCACTTGAAAATGGAGGAAGATGATTTCCAGGGGGATTGCCCCACTGATCAGCAGGATGGTTTGCATGCCATGGTGCAAAGAGAGGCTAGCCTCTTGGAGGTCTTGCCAGCGAGCATAGGGGTTCAGAAGAATCCAGAGAAAATCGTGATGATAAATTTGCCAGACTGCGTTTATACAATCCACGAGATGGAAATAATGCACCTGAGTGGCCTGAAAGAGGCACAAGCATTTCACGAGGAGGAAATGTCAACCGAAGAGACCCCAAACGTCCTTGGGAATAAGGTATCTCCCCTTGATCCAAGTAGCTGTGTAGTTGGTAAGGCAGCTATACTGGACCATTCATTAAGGTGGCTGTACGAGTACTTCAGTATAAATCACTATAGGCCAGGGGTGGGCCACTTCTGGCTCTCCAGATGTTTTGGCCTACAACTCCCATCAGTTCTAGCAAGCATAGCCAGTGGTGAAGGATGATGGGAGTTGTAGGCCAAAACATTTGGAGGGCCAGAAGTTGTCCACCTCTACTTTAGAACTCTTTGAAGTAAATGGGATAACATTGGGTTTCTTTGGCTTAACCACATTGCTGGTCTGTGTGCATTTCTGTTCTGTCCTTAAGGGGCAAGGAATATGATAATTTGATTGTCCTAGCGCTGCAGTAAGCAATAGTTACAAGTAAAGAATCTTCATAAAGGAGCTCCATGAGGGATGAGTCTCTATAAGAATCATGCATGAGGGTTCTTAATACGAATCCCTTTGACTTTTTCAGATTAAAGTATTACAAAATTGTTATGCCTATAAATCCAAGGCCTGTATCTTGCAATCTGTGCTGCAGCTGTTAAATGTTCCTGCAAGTCATACTACCAGCAAACCAATGTAACATTTCTATATTCTTGGTTTAACATTTAGATTTGAAGAATTACTGCAAAGTCTTTGCTTCCTGGTTTATTTTTGTGGGAAGAAACGGATGCCTTTGACCATGGAAATTCAGTCAATTCAAATTAAATAGAGCTCCGGTTTATAGACAATTGCCCCTGTTCCAGCAAAATATACAAAATTGATGTGTGGAGACAAATTTCCGCAGGTGGAAGACTTGTACCAAGTTGAGAAACTTATTATAGAAGTGGTGGGGAGACCCTGTCAGTCAGTCCAATAAGGCTTCTTAAAGACTAACACATTTATTATGACATAAACCCTCCTGGGCTGGAATTCATATAATCAGAAATGTTTATGCAGTGTCTGGGGGAGCCACAGGATAGTTCGGATTCCTGGTCAAAGACAGTGACCCAGGAGTCTAAGCTCTCTGCCCCTTACCCCTCGCAGGCGGTACAGAGAGAACTATACTGGTTACCTCTTTGAGAGGAGAAAAGGGGGTTGGTTCTGTGGGCGGGGTGGGGTGAGGACTGAGAAGGCCACCTTACAGAGACCCTGTTCAGACGACACGCTAAGCTACGGTGGTTAAGCATTTTGAGCTAAACGTTATGGCATAGTGTGTCATGTGAACCATTCCTAACCATGGTGGCTATATAACCACGGTTTAAACACGCTCACTAGCCATTTGCTGCAAAGGGTTAGTGGCCTAACCATGGCTTAGTGTGTCATCTGAACAGGGTCAAAGAGTCTTCCAGCTTCCCCAGCCTCCTTCCCTCCTGGTCCGCAAAGGCCCAGCTAGACAGGCAAAATAGCCCATCTAGCAAAAATGCAGATCAGGAGAAGCACGGAGGCCTCCTGCTTTGCATAGGAGTTCAGAGGCTGTCAGGCATCCTGATAGGATCTTGCCCTTAATCTTCAAGGTGCCATAAATGTTTTTGCTGTTGAAGTGTACTCAGTGAAGTTTCTTTGTCTGTTAAATTTATTATGGCATAAGCTTTTGCGATGAAAACAAATATGTTAGGTCTTTTAAGGTGCCACAAGACTCTTTGATGGTTTTGCTTCAACAGAGTAACATTAATAACCCTCTGGAAATGGAGAATTCTTACACTGTCTTGACTCTTATAACAAGGTTTATGATATATTAGCCGTACAGGGGAGGTTCAGAGGGACTCCCATTTCGGTTTAGAACCAGACAAGTTGTGAAATAATGCAAAGCGTAACTAACTATTAGATTAATGATACACAAATTCTAATGCTATCTGTACATTTTGGCCTGGAACTATATTTCACTCTGGAGCACTGTCTCAGCCATGTTCCTATGAGAAGTATCCTATGTGCCAAAAGGACTAATGGCTAGCGTAGCGGGGTGCTAGCAGTAGTTAATGCAGCCTGAAATCAGCAGAAACACTAGTCTCTGGAACAGTGCAGATCAGCGGAACTCACAGAGGGCCTTTCTACACAAGGCATTTCATGTCTTCTCAACATTCCCTACTCACTGTTGTTTACAAGTTCTTTAGAGGACATTGTGACCATCTAGTTTCGTTTATTTGCCTAAAGCGCTTTTAGCAAGCTTTTTTAGAGCAGGGAGAATGGGTATTTCATAGTAATAGTGAAAGAAAGTGCTTTTTTACTTGTGTATTTGTGCTATTCTCCTCTACCACAGTGCCACCTAGAGGTTATATAGTGGTAAAACAGGAAAGGAAATGCACTTGATGTAGTGCTTGGATTCAGTTCTGCGATGAAACTGAAAGTAGATACAACGGATTAACAGCGTTGTGTAAAAAAGTTCAGAAGGGAGCTCCACTGACTTTTCCTGATCCAGAAACAAGTGTTTCCACTAGTTTCTGGGGTTCCTTTATCAATCAGCAGGAATGTAGTGGCCCTGTTGGATACTGCCCAATATTGAGATCATACTGGGTTCATTTCGCAAGTGGTAAACATATTTGTTTCAACAGGCATTTTCTAACCATTAATATTGTCAGCATATACTACTGCCAAATTGGATATGGTATTTATTATGAATTGTTCTGGGATTTTTATCTTGTTTTTACTGTTGCGGTTTTGGTTTTGTTTTGTTTTTGTATTATCTTACTTGTGCCCCACTTTGGATATTTTAAAAATACAAAAGTGGGATAGAATTATGTTCAACTAAATAAATAAGACCTCATTTTAAGTTCTTTTTCCCCACCCACCCCCCTTTTGCTTTAATAGATCGATAGAAGTAAAGATGCAGATCCAGTGGGAAGTACAGACCAGCAATTCCTTGTAGCAGAAGAGGACAGAATGAGACCTTTCTTCATGGCTGAGGGAGCAAAGATTCAAAGCAGTGGAACGAAAGGTGACCCCTTCCTGTTTCGCCATTCTGAAAACAAAGACCGAAGCAGCAACTGCACATCACAGCATCCTGTTGTGACAAGCGGTGGTCTAACATCAAAAGCCCCTGGGAGCATAGTCCAGTGGGGAGAAGGTATGAAGCCACTTGCACAATTTTGTCATTTCTGTGTAAATACAGAGCGTTGTAATGGAAGACTTCCAGTTCTTTGATGGTGGCTGGCATTTGTTGTTAGGAAACAGGATGGCGGAGGTGGACCTTTGGTCTGGTCAAGCAGGGCAGAACTTCTTACGATGTTCTTCTGGAACCCTTGGGGGAACTTGTTGATCTCTTATTTGCTTTTGCGCAGTTATTCATTTACACACAGCACCGGGACTCATGCTTTTCACAATTAATCCAGGCATGTACCACAATATAATTTTAGCCTTTGAAGTCTTTCAATGGACTATACGTAGTGTGATAATTTTTTTTTCATCATTTACTATATGTGCATGCTGCTCTTCCTCCAAGGCTGCATCGGTGGTTCTCGCTTCTCCCTCCATCTTCACAACAACCCTGTGAAGTAGCTCAGGCTGAGAGAGAGCGTGATTCCAAAGGTCACCCAGAGGCGTCCTAACCGAATGGGGTTTTGAACCCAGCCCATCGCCGCCCCCCAGAACAAGTCTGACACTAACCCAGGGGTGTACACATTTTGGGCCCCAAGGGCTGCATGTGATGCTGGATTGGGGGGCGGGGGACCAAGCACAGATGCAGGCATGCATGTATTGCCGTGCATGAACATATTGTGTCTCCCCCAGCGATCCTGATACAGGGCAGGGAAAGTGTGATCTGTAGAAGGATCTCTGGGGTACAGAAAAGGAGGGGGGAAATTCAGCAGCGGTGGGAGGTTTGGGGAGTCGTTGAGCACCCCTGCTCTAACCTCTATACCAACCTTCTACAAACTGGTGCCCTTCAGATACGTTGGAATGCAACTCCCATGGCTATTGGTCATGCCAGCTGGGAATGATGGGAGTTGCAGTCCAACACAACTGGAGGAGACCAGGTTGGGGACGGCTGATATGCACAGTTGGGGGGGGCTGCATCGTATTGGTGCCGTTGCACTATATCCTGCTTTGTTGGTCCCCGGTCAACAGATAGTTGGCCACTGTGTGAACAGAGTGCTGGACTAGATAGTTGCTTGGCCTGATCCAGCATGGCTCTTCTCATGTTCTCTATGTTAAAGAGGTGGAGCGCACAGCCTGTAAAGGAAAACACATGGCTGTAGGCGCATTCTGTGTGGCAGCATTTCAGCAGAATCAGCAGGTCCGGCCCTAAGGACATCGGGGAGCACACTTTGGATAGCTCCTTTAGAGTTCTGACTGGTTCTGACTGAAACCCAGAGTGGATTCACAGTCCCACTGACAACAGAGCCATCACCCTCCACTAGTGAATGACTAAGAGTTTCTCCACATAAGCGATTTATTGCGCACTCGTGATTGGTCACTCACGGAAGTTTGCAGGTCCTTTACATGATGTCGTCAACCTCCAATGCCTCCCCGCTGTCTTCAAGCAGGAATCCACCATTGTGTTAAAAAAAACCACCAAATGAGGCAATTAATTGAAATTGAGCTATAAAGCAGTGCCATGTGGTAGCAGTAAGACTGAAACGGGAAACAACTGGCAAAAACGGGGCGAGGAGCACGTGTATTGTGCCTATTGTTAATTCCGGTGAAGACTCCGGAAGTCAAAGCCCCGGTAAGGCTGCTGGATTATTGCTAACTGTGGAGATGTCCTAAAGATGCAGAATTAATACAGAAGCAGAATTAATACAGAAGCATTTTCTTTAAGTACATCAAAAGCAGGAAACTATTCTGAGAGACGGTAGGCTACAGAAATAGATAGCTGGTAACAAAGCTGTAAAACTGCCCAGAGAGCTTTGGCTATTGGGCGGTATAAAAATGCAGTAAATAAATAAAAAAGGTGTACTGAAGGGAAAAGAGAATTTCAGAGAAAACAATGACTGATTGATTGCGTTGATCTACAGAAGGTGTTGGAGAGGTGTATAACAAACCCTTCTTTTCAGGCTGTGCTTCCAAAGCTCTGTAGCAGAGATGACAAAAGGATGAAGGTTTGCAATGTTTACAGGTAATCAAAGTTTTAAAAAACACAAGTCACCAGAGTCTGACATAAGAACACGCTCACGGACCCAGTCAGACGCTTGTGACATCCCCAATTGTATCTGAAAGTTCACGCTGCCAGTCTTTAGGAAATGCATTTCAGTCATTTAGAATAAGGGGCAAACTGCACAGCAGTCAGGGAACCAGCCAACTATTGGAGGATGGGGCAAAGGGGCAGCATCTGGAAGCTTAGAGTGGGTCCCCAGAGCTGAGGTTTCCCACCCCTGAAATAATGTCTATATGTGTATGAATGGTCCATATGTTTGGGGTGGGCAAAGGGAAGTATAAAGTTAATTTCCTACTCCTTTAAAAAAAACAAAAAAACACCCTTTTTGTGGCTTATTTGATCTCCTAGGAGACATGCTGCAACATTTCAGCGTGGCAAGCCTTAATCGTCACGTGAAAAAACACTCAGGCGAAAAGACCCACGTGTGCCACCTCTGCTTGAAGACGTTCCGTACAGTTTCCCTCCTGCGCAACCATGTGAACACGCATACAGGTAGGGCTGGTTGGCGCGTGTTCGTTTTATTTGGCGCCTGCCAAATTTAACCAACAAATTGCAGCGGCCTTACGGATTGCCGCATACATTTTTACGATGAATTGTATCGACGTGGATCTGGTAAAACACGAATCTCGTAATGCGCTGTTTCAGGAGGTTTGCATGCATTGATCGTAGGAATATGTTGATACATGCACAGGTCCACAATTTGTGGTCAGCTTATAAAAAAAAGCAAAGAAAAAACAAAGGTAGCTGTGCTGGGCCATGAGGGGAAAAAAATCCCAAATCCTCAGTTGGGCCATACCTTTATTGGGACCAACTGGAACTCCACAAAATTGTGCAACATTTTGAGTTTTCTGGAACGCTTCATCAGGCTGGATGGTACAAAAAGCAGGAGATGGGGGAAGAAACAGAAAGGCCGGGTGTTATGGCCATGAGGTCTGCAATTTAGAAATTTGTAGTCTGAATGAATTAGTCAGTAGTAAGTGTTGCATGTATCAGATTACACCTTGCAATGGATTTTGTAAAGCAGAAGCTAACTCCTAAATTATGCTTCACCTGGATTCCTGCATAAAGACCTTCTTAAGCAATTGTATACAACTCCAAAGTCATGTATAGCATAACTGGAAGTCTCCAAAGCAACCAACTAAGAGCAGGGGGTTGATCAAATTTGGGAGATTATGGCTCAGTTCAGACAAGACATTTCGTGGTTTTAGAACTCCACTGTGGAGTTTTTACATTAACGTTGAGAAATGTGTTGTTTGGAGGGAAAACACCACCCCACAGTGGAGTTTTTTAGAAAACACTCCACGCTGAATATCCACGCTGTGCAGAGGAGAGTTCCTGCACAGCTGTTGTGTTCCATGTTGTGTGGAGGGCTCTGTGGAGTTTCCTGTTGCATTGAGTAGACTTTTCCCACTGGCTACAGAATTCCCTGGCTAGAGTGGCGAAAGGAGCGAGTGCCGTTCTAGGAAAGCTCCCAGAATTTTTTTTTGCAGCAATGGCTGATGAGATACCATTGGGAGGACTGGGGGAGGAGAGAGGGCTGAGGAACTGCCAATCAAGCTCCACGTTGACTTTTACTCAACTCCATGGGAGCCCACATTCACACAGCGGTGGAGTTGGAACATGGTGTGTGGTGAGTACTGCCTACAAACTCAACCGTTGAGTGGAGTTTCCACACTACTTAGAGAAACGTGTTGTGTGAACTGAGCCTATGACTATGTATGAACTTACTCAGTAAGTGCAGCAAGCAAGGAATCCTAACTTTTAAGAAAGTTTCCATTTATTTCCTATGTTGAAGCTCTTCAAACTTTTGATCAAATTCCAACCAAGTACAGTTACCTATATTTTTTCTGACCAATACGTACAAACTAACCTGCATTCGCACGCTCTCCTTTGGTATGCTGTATAAATAGTATTTTTATTCTTTGTTTTGGTATTGAGCTCCATACTTAGGCCGTGTTCCATAAGCGTATTGGTTATAGACTAAGAATTACAATTAGCGAATTCCTTTTGTGTCTTTAACGATCTTGATTTATTATTATGTTCTTGCCGTTGCTTTATTTTGTTAACTTTATTTCAAAACTTTTAACTTTATTTCGAAATAAAATAAAATTTCATGGGGGGAAATAAGAGGGCGTGCACACGACCTCCCTGCTAGCCTTCCCGGCAGGAAAGGCTGGCAGGGCAGTTGTTGGCTAGGCCAAGGAAGATAGGAACCAAGGATATGACCAAGGAAGGTAAGAAGGAGATAAGAAGTTGCCTTATACTGCATCAGACTATCTAGGCCGGTATTGTCAATTGGGCTCTCCAGGATTTCAGGCAGGAATCTTTCTCACCCTACTAGAGATGCCAGGGATTGAACCTGATACCTTCTGCAGGCCAAGCAGGTGCTTTAGTATATTTACTCTAGCAGAACACCTTTAGTCAACAGGAGGCTGCTCTGCCGGCCTTCCCTGTAGGAAAGGCTGGCAGAGCAGTTCTTATTTAGGGTGTCTCTACATTAAGGAAAAAACACACACTCTTACTGGGCTTTCTTCTTCTGGAGTCTTTCCGAGTTGACGACTCGCGTCTTTAGACAGTGAGCTTGTGATTTGGAATCGAAAACTTCCCCTTTCGGCATTGCTCTATATATTCAATGAAATATCGCCCTCTAGTGGTTGTGTTATTGTGCAACACCAGCTTTACATACTGCGGATATCCTACAATAATTTTAATTACGGCATCATCTCTGATCTTTTTTAAAGTGAAATTATTGGGGGGGGGGGAGTGCGGGAGATGTCCTGGAGTTTAACGACGTTGTGTAAAGGACCCACAAACTTCCATGAGTGGCCAATCTTAGTCCCTTCTAGTCAGGGCAGCCAAACAACTCTCAGCCTCCCACATACACTCTTGGAGCTGGGAAAGGGGTGGAGATCACAATGTAACTGCCAGCACGATGCTCTCCCGCCTCTGAAGCGGCAAGGTTGGGAGGAAGGCTGGTCGTAGAGCTGAGCTGAGCTAAAATTTATCACAAGACATTTTTCCTAACCTGGGAAGAAATGAATTGAAATGGTTCCCCACCCCACTCCACCCCCTCCCAATTTCTCAGCCCACAAAGAATGCAGAGAATTTCAAGAGGCCCTTTGTATACAGCCCACAATGTTGTTACCTGGGTTATTTCTGGCATGCTTTGTTTTTATTAATTTTTGCCATTCTTACTGCATAGAACTTTATTGTATAGGCTGCCTCGGGAGGCTGTTGCGCTGAAGAGCACCATAGAAATGTTTTTTTAAAAAATACTTTTGGCCCTTAAGTGTTTGATGGGGTGTCTTCTGCTTTCTCATGCTCCTCAAAATAGACAGATCTAAAACCAGTGGCTTGGCATCACAGTAGATGCACAGTTAAAAACTGAAATTTCTCAGGATTTCTAGAGGAACAAGAGTGTTCCAGAAACACAATTTGTATTCAAGACAAAACGTTTGGTTTCTTCTAAAAGGGACCAAGCCGTACAAGTGCGGTGAATGCGATATGGCATTTGTGACCAGCGGTGAGCTTTCGAGGCACAGGCGATATAAGCATACTCTTGAGAAGCCCTTCAAGTGCTCATTCTGCAACTATTGTAGTGTGGAGGTAAGAACGGCATTTGCAGCGGAATCGCTTTCGGTGTTCTACCTGTGTGTGGCTGGACCCAGGGAGATGAAGGCTCTGTGGAAGAGACATCAATGTCTCATAGAATCATAGAATGGTAGAGTTGGAAGGGGCCTATAAGGCCATTGAATCCAACCCCCTGCTCACTGCAGGAATCCACCTTAAAGCATACCTGACAGATGGCTGTCCAGATGCATCTTGAAGGCTTCTAGTGTGGGAGAGCCCACGACCTCCCTAGGTAATTTGTTCCATTGTCGTACTGCTCTAACAGTCAAGAAGTTTCTCCTGATATCCAGCTGGAATCTGACTTCCTGTAACTTGAGCCCATTATTCCGCTTCCTGCACTCTGGGACGATTTATTTATTGGGAAGGTTTATTATTCACTCTACAGCCACAGCTCTCAGGGCCGAAGCACACATGACATTAAAGACACAGCTAGCAACTGCATGTCTTTCTTTTTTTCAATTTTAGTGTAAGCACGGGGTCCTGATCCTCATTGGGAACCTAGCATGGGGGATGGAGAGGGCTTTGATCCTTCCCCTGCACGCTGTGGTCCTGATCTGGATCGGCCCACTGTGCCTGCAAAATATATTGCCAAGCAGCCTTCCCCAACCTGGTGTATTGACCTACAAACCCCAGTATCCCCCAGCAATACTATGCAAACTTGGAGACATGCGACAAAATTAAAATGACAAATGTTTTGTTCTCTACAATCTGTGTTCTGAGATGTGTGATGCCTTCTACCACTTCATACCTTACTCATTCTGCTATAAGGCCCCCTCTAGATGGATTCCGTTTGACACCTGGTTAGCCGATTATGCGCATAATCGTTGAAGCGCTTTATCGTAAATGCTTGTATGCAGGAGGTAATTGAGCTCTCAGCAGGTGACCTTACCGGTTGTTTCAAATGCGCTTTACAAGTAGTTAATGCGGAGAATCGCTTGTTCGCATAGTCAAAATGTGCTTTAACGGCAGGAGTAAAATAAAACTCGCTATTTAACGCGCATTCGATAATGCGCATAATCGGATGTTTAAAGCGCCTCTACGCCCGATTTCCGCTCTGTTCTTGTAGAGGTAAATTTTTTAATGCGCCTTGAAAGAGCTTGACATGCCTCTTGTAGAGGCAGCCTAAGTGTAAAACCAGTTCAGGAGGTTAAGTAATTCCTATGGACATTTGATTGAGGTGTGAGTGTCTCTCTCTCCCTGTGTAATGTATAAAATTCCTACAGATCTTTGATTGAAATGCTTGTGTGTAGATAGATAGATAGATGTGTGTTTGTGTGTCAGAATCCTTCTTGATATGTTCAGCATTAACACAGGGGAATAATAGAACCGTTTTAGAAGGGAAAAACTTTGGAAGATCAGCAATTTGTCACGGTGACAATCACTGAAAGTTGTAGTATTTGTAACACGGAACTATTGTGTTTTTTTAAAAAAAGAGGATGGATTGTTTTGGCCAGATCCCTGGTGCTATCCTAACTTAATTTGTTTTCATTTATAACTATAGGCCAGCAAATTGAAGCGTCATATTCGCTCACATACAGGAGAGCGCCCGTACAACTGTACCCTCTGTACCTATGCTAGCAGAGACACTTACAAGCTGAAAAGACACATGGTAACTCACTCAGGTAAATATTAGAACTGTAATGATTTTCACTGAAATATTTCTCTCACCGAGTGGTGTAATGCCTGCTCCTGTGAGGTCATGTAATGCTGAGTCACTGTAGCTTCTCCTCCATAAATTTGTCTAACCTCTTTTAAAGCCATACAACTTGGTGGCCATCTCTACATCTTGTGGAAGTGAGTTCCATAGTTTAACTATGTGGTGTGTGAAGAAGTACTTCCTTTTATCTGTCCTGAATCTCCCACCAATGAGTTTCATAGGATGGCCCCAGGTTCTAGTATTCTGAGAGAAGAAAAATGTCTCCCTATCTACTTTCTCCACACTGTACCTCATTTTGTACAATTATTATGTATGTAAGTTTAGGAATTAAAAGAAAGAAAGGGTAAAGAAATAAACCGAAAACAACCCATTGAGGATGATCAGAGGTCTCCAGGAGCCATGGAAAACTGGAAGGAGGAGGGGGTTTGCATTCTTCACCCCCTAACAGCTTGCTATATCCTGGGGGAGGAGAACATGACTGGCTGAATAGAAGTACTGCTGCAAAGTGGTGAAGATACACTGCAACATTTTGTTGCAGGTCTCACTTATTTTGAGCTACTACATTGTGGGCTTACCTCTCCCATTCCCATAGTCTCTTGTCATGAATAAATTGAATATAAAGGATGCTGTAATTGAACAGGCAGTCCATGACAAAGGAGTATGGGAGAGTTGCATCATTTTCCATCTTAGCATGAGGTGAATCATGCAGACGAACTAGGAGAGGTAAAAAATCTCAATGGAAGTATATTTTTTAAGGCACAGTAGAGGAGAAATATGTAACTGCCATTTACAACAGCAGTAAAACAAAGAAAGGGTGTGTGTATGTGTATATAAACAGTCTCACAATTTTCAGCCATGGTATTTTGCTTTCTAATTTACATCTTCACCTTTTTCGTTCTAGGTGAAAAACCCTTTGAGTGTCTGATTTGTAAGGCTAAATTCACTCAGGCCGGAACTCTGAAGTTCCATATGTTGTACAAACATGGGAAAAACGTGCCAAAGTATCAGTGTCCACACTGTAACACATCCGTCGCCAGGAAGGGTGATTTAAGTAAGTTTCATTACTTCCCCCTCCTTTTTAAAAAATGTTCTGTGAAACCAATGAAGAAGGAGTTGATATTGTTGTCTAATTTCTGATTTAAGAAATTGCTGTTCCTAATCTGCCTCGTTTGTTCCAAATCAATAACTAACTTGAAGTCTTTGCTATAAATAAGGCTGATTTTCCTAGTGTGGGTAGCATGAAGGATTTTGGGTGCCACTAATGAGCATTTTACTATATACCCCATGCAAATTGGTTGAGTATGAGATGTATATAAAATTCTACCTACTTGAAATTTCTTCCTGTGTTTTCAGGTTCCAGATTACCTGCTTTCCCTTCTGTAGCGGCACCAGCGCGTTAGCATTCTGCCATTCTTCTATTCTCGATTGCTAGTGATTTTGTTCAGGCTGCTGGGAATTGTCATGTTCGAATCTTTTGTTTTTTGCAGGATCCCAGTGTGCACCGGTGCATGGGCGCATGGATGGAATCACAAGGCAAAAACTGTGCCGTCGCATCAAGGTTCCATATTGCACTTCAACTTAATTACTGCCCATATGCACTGGTGCGCATTGGCAAACCCGTAAAGGAGAAAAAAGGAGGGCGAAATGAGAATGGAACTGAAGTGTGCATGCTCCAATACAGAAATTTATTTTACAAATTAAATCAGAAGGGAGGCAGGGTGGAACTCGGGAAGGCATGAACTCACAGAACAATGATGGAAAAGTATGGTGAAAATCCACGCCTAAGCTATGTTCAGCGTCTCTATTGACTTGTATGAAACAAAAGAAGACTAAACTTGTGTGTGTGTGTGTAGGGGGGGGGAAATACTGTCCCATGACCACTACCCTGGATTGATTATCCACCGGTTCAGAAGCGCAGTGGGAGGATAAGTAGACGCAGCCCAACAGAAGCTGCCACCCCAGGCGAGCCACTGCCGTGCATCACTGGCTCACACCTCCCCCCTCCTTGCTTTTGCGCGGCTGCGGCTCCCCCCTTCTGCACGATGGCAGCTGCAGTGGCAGCGTTGGACTGGGTAAATCTACCCACGCCCACTCCATTTGCAAGATCCCCTGCCGGGTGGTCGGCCTTGTTCTCCATGCAGCGGCTCTGTGGGCGCCCATAGGCACCCGCCAAGCTGCGCTCTGCCCGTCAGCAAGCTGCCATTCCTTCCCTGCTCTCGTGTGGTGGCTCCTGCTCATTCCATCAGCTGGCTGGGAGACTCGGCTGCATTAACGCAAGAGGGTCACGCGCGATACTTTGACCGAGTCTCCCAGCCAGGAGTCCTGCAGCTGGGGCAGAAATTGGGAGCTGCTGGCCGAGGAATAGAGGAGGAGCCGCTGCTGCTGCCACCTCCACTGGGTGGTTGCAAGCTGTTGGCCAGCTAGCCAGGCAGGAAGGCAGGCAGCTAGGGAAGGTGCGGTGGGTCCTTTGCATGGGGAAGGCAGAGCAATTCGCCGCTCTTCCCATCCCATGCAGCCTGCTGCATTTGCTTTTCGCTGCTTCATTGTAGATTCAGCCCTGAGGATAAGGCTATCAGCGGCTACTTATTATGACGCTGATATGCTTCCTCTGGTATTAGAAGCAGTATGCTTCTATATATCCGTCGCTGGGGAACATGAGTGCTGTTGCACTCGTATCCTACTTGTGGGTTTTCCACAGGCAGCTGGCTGGCCACTGTGTGAGCAGAATGCTGGACTAGATAGATCCTTGACCACAAGAAGAGCTATAGTGAATCAGACCCCGGGGTCCATCTGTTCCAGCATTCTGTTCACACGGTCCCCAACCATCTGCCCTTGGCCTGATGCAGGTTGGCTCTTTTTATGTCCTTAACAGCTCCCCCCCCCCCCCGGTTTTCCTGATTGCAGCCCTCTTAATTGCTCCACGCAAGTCAGTGGCATGCCCTGCCACCAGGAAAACCGCCCTTGCGCACCTCTGACCCTGGCGGGGATAATCAGCCTGATAATCATGGCGGAGAATGGGATGTGTTTGCCTTGTTGACTTGTGTGGACCAGGAGAAACGGCTGCAAGTTGGGGGCGGGGGGAAAGGGTTGGGTGAAAAGTTCTTGCCAGTTCCTGACTTCAGGCACCACAGGAGCCTAGGGTCAAGCGCCAGCCAGCAGTTTTCCTAATTGCAGCCAGACAAGAGGAAACATGGAATTCCAGAAGTGAGTCCCTGTAGCCAGTCCTGCAGCCGCTACTAAAGGCCACTAGAGAAACACCGGGATAAACGCTTCCATTTTATTGCAAGAGGCATGTTATTCCAAGCGTCAGGAGCAACCCAGTCAGCATTTGCTCCCCTGCTGCCTCCATTTATTCTGAGATTGCTTATGCAGGAGCTAGACAAGCCCTGCAGGTTCAGCGTATCCTTCTCCAAGCCTTTTCAGCAGCACTCACCACGGTCGGTCGGCAGACATGTGCAAGCGTCTGGTTCTATGTTTTGTAATGAAGTGAGGTGGCGCCACCTTGTGGTTGTTCTGAGTTCAGTGAACGCTGGCGACAGACCAGTGCCCGGGCTTCCAAAGTCAACGGAAGTGTGTCCTTGGCAGGGATTGACCAGCCACTCTGTTTCTAGTCCATGCGGGTATCTACACTGGGCTTTTACCCCGGTTCTACTTCGCCCCCAAGTCGATTGTATCAAATGACGTGCGACCCTCCCTGTAAGCTGGGGTGGCGTTTCTTGCCCTAAATCCGTTGTGTGGTTTTTTTCCCCTAGACTCATTTTGTGACGGGTTTCAGTGTGGTTTGGGAGTCCGTGTGACCTCAGCTGGCTTCAAACCAGCTGGTGGAAGCATTGCTGATTTGCAGAAGAGAACGTTGCATGGGTCAGGGCTAGACATGTCTACTCAAAGTAACTAATTGCCTTCAAGTGCATTTTGCTAAGTGTAACTCATACAGGGAGCAGGGTTTCAAGAATCACGCAATGATGGGAGCTGTCCAACGCATCAGGGAGGGTGCCACGTTGGGGAAAGATGTGTAGTGTTTACTGTAGTTGCTTTCAGCCCTGATACTCAAGCTACACACCATGAGTGAAGGGTGGGTGGGTTGTTGTTTGTTTTAAGGAAAAGGGAGAGGATGGAGACTGTTTAAAATCGCAGCAGTGGTACTGATGGAAGGGGGTAATAAAACACACCCACCTCTTCTGCAGTGCAGTCTGTATTTGCAATCATCCTTCTCTTTCCTGTCAGCTGCTTTCTCACCCATGGGAAAAAATACAGTGGAAAAGCAGCTTGTGGGTTTAGATTTTCATCACCGTAGTACTTAATGCATGGCGCAGGGCTTCAGTTCCGCTGTTTTGCAGTCATGTGATCACGCAATCGTGCAATGCCGCATTAACGCAATAGTCAGGCTTGCGTTGTGCTGGGTTAGTAAGGATTCCATGCTTGGAGGCTTCAATATCTATTATTATTATTATTATTATTATTATTATTATTATTATTATTATATTTGTAGCATGCCTTTTTCACAATACTGGGAGTCAAGGTGGCTTTACAAAATTAAAACATATACAGTTAAAACTTATAAATGGAAATATACAAAAGTTTAAAATATAATTAAACTGGCTGTAATATTAAAACATTTAAAAGATTTAAAAGACAGATTACAATTAAAAAATCCTCCGCTTAAACAGAAGTCCAGACTATTCCCCAAAGGCCTGTCAGAGCAAGAAAGTTTTTGCCTGGCTCCGGAAACATAGCAAGGAGGGAGCCAGTGGGAAGGGAGTTTTAGAGCCTTGGAGCAGCCGCTGAGAAGGCTCTCTCCCTGTTCCCACCAGGCGTGTTTCACGGTCTTGTACTCGCGTTATTTTGCAATGCCGTATTCGTGTGATAGTCAGAATTGAGTTGTACTGGAGTAGCAACTCATTCGCCACCCTTACGATGACAATGTGGAGAACAGAGCTTATTCACAGTCCTGGTGGATGCCAGGGGAGAGGTTGTGGGGTAAACTACTAGAAGTTAACTGTCTCTTCCATTAAACTTCCCTGAGCAGGGGAGCGTTGAAAGGGGTGGGAAGCAAGCCTCCCTCATTCACTGAGCAGCATCTACACCGTTGACGACGGTCAGTTCACTCGCTGGACTCCATCCACCCAACCCCGAAATATTGCAGTTTCAAGTTCATTTGAGCTGTGAAAGCGGATTTTTAGGCCGTGTGTACTCCTGTTTTTCTTGCTTTGTGTGCCCTAATATACACATTTTTGTACACCATTTTGAGCGGAGAAGTGCATTGCCATATTTGAAGAAGAGTGCGGCCCCGAAGATGAGCTATAGAGCAGGTTTGGGGGACGTGGTGGGCTGCAGGGGAGAGCAGAGATGCCTTCCACTGGAGGTCTCCGTTTCACTGATGGACGGACAGTTGGGTACAACTCAGAGTGCTGGATTTTGCCTACAAAGGAAAGATCTGGGTCAGGGCTACCTGCACCCACATGCTCAGGCCATCTTCTGAAGACAACCTGCTTCTTGTTCCATCTCCTTTGGAAGCTAGGTTAGCATATTTTTTTTATGTTATTATTACATTTATATCCCACCTTCTTTCCTCTTGCAAGGAGCTTGTGGCAGCGTACATAATCCTCCTCTCCATTTAATCCTCACAACAACCCTGTGAGGTAGGTTGGGCTGAGAGTCAGTGACTGGCCCAAAGCCACCCAGTGAGCTTTATGGCCAAGCGGGGACTAGAACTCAATTCTCCTGAGACCCAGTCCAACACACTAACCACTATATTTCATTTCTTTATTTATTTGAAACATTTCTTGGCCGCCTTTAGGGCAGAAGCCCTCACAAGACGGCTTACAACAATAAAGTACATCTAAGCAGTTAAAACGTTAAAAGCAATAAAAACGTGTTCACAATAAAATAGCAATTAAAAACATTAAAACCAACAAGAACGGTAGCAGCAAGAACAGTGCTCATCAAGGGAAGGCCACTGCGCCCCTCTGGCCTGGCCATTTCAGTGGTTATGGATTGTATGTTGTTTGTTGTTTTTGGATTGTGGCTTGTTTTATATTTTTAAAATGATTTTATGGTTTTAATTTTTGTGAACCGCCCAGAGAGCTTCGGCTATAGGGCGGTATAAAAATGCAATAAATAAATAAATAACCTCCTGAAGAAGTCTCTGTTTGGCCCCTTCCCTCCTTTATTTTTGGAGACAGGCACAAAACCTTCTAATGGGGTGAATAGGGGCTAAACTTACTCTGAATTAAATGCTCTGCACTTCTCTCTGGTATGTGTGTGTTGTGTATTTATTTATTTATCGCATTTTTATACCGCCCAATAGCCGAAGCTCTCTGGGCGGTTTACAAAACTTAAAATCATAACACTTTTTCAAAATATAAAACAACAACGGTCTAAAACGTAACATAAAAATACAATATAAGAACACAAGCAGGATAAAACCAAGTAGCAATACAGATTTAAAATACAAATTTAAAACAGCAAAGTTAAAATTTAGACTAATAAACTGTTAAAATACTGGGAGAATAAAAAGGTCTTCACTTGGCGTCTAAAAGAGTAAAATGTAGGTGCCAGGTGAACTTTTCTAGGGAATTCATTCCACAGCCGGGGTGCCACAGCAGAGAAGGCCCTCCTCCTGGTAGCCACTTGCCTCGCTTCCTTTGGCAAGGGCTCACGGAGAAGGACCCCTGAGGATGATCTTAGGGTCTGGGCAGGTACATATGGGAGGAGGCATTCCTTCAAATAACCTGGCCCCAAGCCGTTTAGGACTTTGAATGTTAATACTAGCACTTTGAATCGGGCCTGGTTGTTTTAAGGTTATTGTGTTTTTTTAATGCTGTTGTGAGCCTCTGGGTAGAAATGTCAGGTTATACATATTTTAAAAGATGCTATGACTTCTACTGGCACAGTACTGTCTGTATTGCATGTTGAAGCATTGTGGGCATTGGATGACGTTCTAATTAAGTGCCCAAAGCTATCTAAGGTGTTAAATCTGTGTTTGGACAGAGTTTCTGCTTGGAACAACAGAAGAGGAAAAAATGCCCTAGATAGTTGGGGAATTATCTTATTTGCATCCCCTAATTTTGTCCTCAAGAAATGAATAGCGATGCCTTAGACACATTTGAGATTTTGAGGTGGTGTGCAAAAATAATTAAAAGTGCATAGAACAGGGTGGGCAACTTGCAGCCCTCCGGATATTTTGGCCTACAACTCCCATGAGCCCTCACTGTCAGCTTTGCTGGCTAGGGCTGAAGGGAGTTGTAGGCCAGAACATCTGGTGAGTTCTAAGTTGTTTGGTCATGCCATCGAACAAGCATGAGATGTAGAGTATTACAGTATGAAGTGTTCCTGTTCAGGATGCCAGCCAAGCTCTCTTCCAGAATACTCTGTTCCCCATTCTCCATGGTTTTCCATCCCCTCCCCCCCCTGCAACAATCACTCAGCGTTTTGTGGCTACTCTACTGAGCATGCTCAACCCTTGGGCTTGCAGGTTTCCCCCAAAAAAAGATTTGACTTTTCAGTGTGCAGGACAGGTTTGACTTGTTTGGCTGCAGATCATCTAAATTTAGGTTTCCAGTGTCTGTTTTTGTATTCATCCTTGAACATTTGCGATTGCGATTATTCGTCCGTGCTTGTGAATGGCTCAGCACAAGTCCAAGGGGAGTTCAAAGACAACACAGAAACAGAATGAAAACCAATTCAGAGGAGACCAATAAGGCTCCCTTTGAAGTTGTTGGGAGCTTTCCCACAACCATTTATTGCAGCATGGGTCTGGCCCAGAGCAGCCATTAACATCTGAACTTTTATATCTGTTTTGCAAACAGTAATTGATTATGTGACCCTTGAAAGCCCTGGCTGCATTTAAATTTTATCAAGCCAGTGTAGCAGAATTATTTTTTGGGTCCTAGAGACTCGTAGCACATGCCACGGGGAGAGATCTGTTGTAACAGCCAGGTTTGCTTTGGTCTTGTTGCATTAGCCACTAAGGGCTAGAGAACAAAATACTGTATTAATGTGTAAAGGTAAAAGACCCTCACCAAGCCAGGATTCCCTCCCGTCCCACCCCGGCTCTAATCAGCAATTTGAGCGAGCAGAAATATGATTGTCATAGTTGGCTTTATTGATAAGAGTTATCCAAATCTCAGCACGTCAAACCTCTTTCATTCCAAGAACAGCATTACATTTCAGAGAATTTTGGGGCCCACACTCCAATAGTGGGCGGAGCCAAAGGCAAAAGGGGCAGGGCCCAAAATACCACTGTATTATAGCTTAAAGCTCTGGCTTGTAGTGCCTAAGCCTTAGGAAAGGCATTTCAACCTTTTAAGGTGCAAAAAAGAAAAAAGGGGGGGGGGAATCACTAAGCTATTGATGGTCACGGGAAGGGTATGGGGCCAGGAGAAGGGGCACAGGCATCTGGGGAACCACAGAGGGCCGGATTGGGATCCTAGGCAAGCCAGTTTTGTCCCATGTGCCTGAGGTTCAACACCCCTGCTATAGCTAGTGTTTCCAGAAGGCCATATTGACTGTGTCTACACTACATATTGACTGTGTCTGTTTATTCCTGAATACTATCGCAGTACCTACTGGACCACATGACTTTCATCTACTCCCATGGTGATCTCGAGTCGACCTCTCATTTTTTTAGGAATATCGCTGACTGGAGTTGTCACAGCTTCGGGCTCTCTTGCTACAGTCCTGACGGTGGTGGCTGCTGTGCCTCCCCCTTCCCGAAGCTGTTGCTGTTTGGCGAACAGCCAACCCACTGTCAGGGGCATGTCCAACGGTTTTGAATGTGTGCGGGAGTGGGCGTCTGCCATTTTCGGCACATTTTTTGATTGGTTATCGGCGTGTTTTGGCACCTACCATGCATATTTTTTAAAAACATATCTATGCGCAGCGTCGCAAATTCGACACAGTACCTATCCCCCCCCCACGCGTTGCTGCGTGTTTGTGCTGGTGCGCATCTAGGAGGAGTTATTAAAAAAAAACAACTTCCAGGCCCCGTACTCATCTGTGCAGTCCTGCCCACTTCTGCCGATGCACATTCGGAACCACCGTCACGAGGCACACATCTTCCCACGACAGCGCTCCTTTACTTGCGGGAGACTTCCCTCGAGTGTGCCCCGTGAGTGATGATCACGGAAGCGGGAAACCTCGTGATCACCCCTCTTCCCTTTCTAAAGGGCTGTAGGTGTAGATGAGCCCTCTGTCAGCCCACCTTATTATAGGCATTAGCCCCATTGGGACGACACCTTAAACCATGGCTTTAACCATAGTGGTTAAGCCAGAAAGCCAGGCCGTGTTCAGAAGACACTTTAAACCACGGCTTTAACCACAGCGGTTAAGCAAAAAGCCTTTTTCAGTGTGGTTAAAGCCATGGTTTAAGGTGTCTTCTGAACACAGCCCGGCTTTCTGGCTTAACTACCATGGTTAAAGCAGTGGCTTAAGGTGTCTTCTGAACGGGGCCATTAAGAAGGAACTTTTGTGGGCTAGTGAATAACTGAGACGGCCTGCTGAAATAGCAGGCCCACTTCATACATTTTTAGGCATACGCCTAAGATCTTTTATATCTCTAAATGTAAAGCATGTAACAAACATGAGTTAAAGGAACTCTGATTGGCTTCAGGTTCCTATTGAATGTATCCTCAGTGGTAAATGCAGATTTGCCTCAATGTAATGTGTGAATGGCCCACTAACCCTTGTGAGCATGGCAGTCAAGTGAATCAGCCCTATTGCTGGATCCGGTGCTGAACTGGAGACCAAGTGGAAATGCTGATTTCTGAAACTCGTATTTCTCCCACTGTCCTGACCTGGACTGATGTAGGATATCTACTCATGAATCTACATATTGATAAATCCATAGAGAGGCTAAAAAGTATTTTGCTGAGAGCCATCTTTGGAAAGGAAAAATAGCATTATGCCCAAATGTATTCATTTATTTATTACATATTTATTTATTTACAACATTTGTAAACTGCTCCCTATCCAAGGATTTCAGAGCGGTGAACAAATAAGGTAAAATAATAAAAACACATTAAAATACATTTTTAAAAGAAACCATCTGCAAATAAAACCTTGACTGGTTATTAAGGGAAGGCTTTCTGGAATAGCAATGTTCGGAAATAATACAAAGTTGGTGCCTGCCTGACCTCCAGAGGCAGGTTTTCCATAGGAAGGGGGCCACCACACTGAAGACTCTTCTCCTAGTGGACTGCAAACGGACCATAGGTCCATGTGGGACCACCAGGAGCATGCCCTCAGGTGACCTCAATGACTGGGCAGGTTGATATTTGCTTGTGCTAATGTTACATTGCTTAATCTAACATTTCTAAGCAATTCACAACATAATACATATATCATGTCTGATAAAAACCAATGTGAAAACAATATAACATCATAATTAAGTCAAAACAACAAAGACAATCATAAAAACAGGGCGGCATCATGGTCCATTACAAATCAGGGAAAGCCAGTGTAAACAAATACGTCTTCTAGAGGCGTTTAAAGCTCACCAGAGTTCTTGCCTTTTAGGAATCCACTTGCGAAACCTGCATTCTTTCATTGAAGTGCCGCTGAAGTGCAACTGCTGTGAAGATGCCTTCCATGACCGCTATGCTTTGAGACAGCACAAGAAGACGCACAGAAATGAGAAGAGATTCAAATGTGATCAGTGCAATTATGCATGCAAGCAGGTATTTAAGATAGCAGGGTTCTGATTGCTGGTTTGATGAGTTTCGTTTGTTGGAGGTGTGTATTTCCTTTGGTCACCTTGCAAATATTTATTGTTAAACTCCTGTAGAACATTGAGGTTTGGTGGTGCAAATGACAGTATATATATATATATATATATATATATATATATATGAATGATTATATATATATATATGAATGATATATATATATATATATGAATGATAAGTCTTGAAATGTGTGATTTACTTGCTAAAGCAAAGGTGTTCTCTGTCATTACGATGGGAGGGGAAATGTTTTATCTGAGCCACTTCTCTCTGTCAAAAGCCAGAAATAATATTTCGAACTGTGGGAATGAAAACAGGCAAAATTATGTCAGCATGTGATCAAATCTTGATTAATTAATTCCTGCCATTAAAATAGCCTGGAAAAAAACCCACCATATTTTTGGAGGAGAAGGAGCTCTACCTCAGTGGTAGGGCAGAATCAACATGAATTAAGGCTGCAGCCTTTTTAATCAATTAACCTTAAGTGTTTTAGTTGATTTGTTCGCATCAACTAAAACAACACGAGTAAAAACAATATTGCTGAAAAAGGAAGCACACTTTCTTTGTTTTTAGAATCTAAAGGCCAGTGGTATTTAGGTACTGTGGAAGACGCTTGTGGAAAGTCCTAAGAGGTATGAACACTTTGCTCAGCTCTGTAGGACAAAGGATATTTAACTGTTAAGGGATGGTTCTGGACATGCCCATGGGGCACCAGGTTGGCACCGGCTCCCTCCAAAACCCCTCAGGTTCCCTCTCCCAGGGAACCTGAGGGGTTTTGATCTCCATGCTGAGGAGGAAGCATGAGATTTCCTGCGGCCGTCCGAGTACCAGAGCTGCCCCCTCCCTCTTGCTGGTGGAAGGTGACCAATCGCCGGTCGCCTTCCACCAGACACCGCCCCCAGATTGGACCCGGAGCGACAACAGATGGCAGAAGAGCTATACTGACGTCACTCCTATTGAAAAGGTCAAGGTTAAGTCCCTAATTTTTTCAATCCGCAGCTTCGCGGGGAAGCCCCATGGTGGCTGCGAAGCTGCGCCTGCGTTGTATAACTGACGCAGCACAGATCCACAGCCACCGTGGAGCTTTCCACTTGTATAGACACCACCCCCAAATCATTATGATAATGCTTGGCTTTATTTTGGTCAACACTTCTTTTCTCCTCCTTTCCCCCCCTCCCCCAGGAACGCCACATGATTATGCACAAACGGACACATACTGGCGAGAAACCCTTTGTTTGCGTCTCTTGCAGCAAATGCTTTCGTCAGAAACAGCTTCTGACAGTTCACTTCAAGAAATACCACGACTCCAGTTTTCAGCCACGGGTCTATGAATGCCCTCAATGCAGCAAGGGCTATTCACGCTGGGTAAGCTGACTCTTTTCTTAAGGGGGCGTTCTAGGAGATGCCTGTAGTCAGATATAAGCAGAACTAGGTATCTTCTGTGGGTTCCATGCAAGTGCCATTTTTAAAAATCTTGTATTGCTCACAAAATTCAGCAATTTTGCAAGCAATGCCAGAGCTGTTGGGCTCCCCCCCTGGTTTGGCATCAAGGGAGAGAGGGAAAGTGCTCTACTTGAGAACTTGGAAAGGTGCTGCCAGTCAAAGTGGAGCAGCAGTGAATGAAAAATAGATCGGGATTCACGCAGTAGATCTCTGGTTGATTTGTAGTAGATCAGCAAGGCTCTCTGACTCCCAGTAGTTTAATAGCTTTATGTAGGTCTCTCTTTGACTGTTAAATCCCCTGATCTGTAGTAACACTTGGCTGCTGTACACAAGTGACTTATTGCACACTTGTGATTAGTCCATCACAGATGTTAGTGGGTCCTTTACATGACACCATCAACTTCCAGGACGTCCTCCTGCACTTTGCCCCCTTCATCCCACTTTCAAAAAGATCGGAAATAATTCAAAAAGTGGCATTATTCCGATCAATCTGCTGTGTGAAATTCCACTGTTGCGCTGTACCTTAGCCACTACATGGCGCTCTGTAAAGGAAAAGACAGAAAAGAGAAGTTTTCAATTTAACTCAAATGATATGTGTGCCACGTAAAGGAGCCTATCATAATCCCAGGGAAAAAAAAGAAGCAGAAAGCCTTGGTAAGGATGTTTGTGTGTGTGTGTGTGGGGGGGGGGGGTTGGCTTAATGTAGAGATATAGGTGTGTACTTACGTATGCAGGCCAGACCCTTGTATTGATCATGGGTTGCAATAGATCAGCCTTCCCCAACCTGGTGCCCTCTAGATGTTTTGGAATACAACTCCCAGAATTCCCTAGCCAGCTAATTTAAGCATTTTTGTAGGCTTTTTTTAATGTATGGATTTTTGTGCACATTTGGGACATGTACACATCCCCCCTTGAACAAAATTGTTTTGTACAGATTTTTGTACATTTGGCGGCAGGGGTGAACCTCCTCACGAACCTTTGAATTGTATGGATTTCTGCAGCAAACTGGATTCCAGTTTGTGTTTAGGTTTACTTATTTGCTTGGTTGGAATATCTGAAAGCTTTACATTTTACATCCCTTTTTAACACAGTAATGCACTGAGCAGATTAGCAAAGTCTTGTTTTTGATCCTTTGTGCTGGACAGAATAATATGCGTAAGCATGCTGAAAACTGTGGAAAGGAAAGAGCTGTTCAACCTAGCAAAGGAAGCAAGAATAAACAGCAAGAAAACGGCAGAAAGGTATCGGGCCATGACGCTAAAGAAGAAGGTAATAATAGAAGGGTCTTTTTGTCATGTTCGGGCAGTCTCCCACAACCTGGAGCCTTCCAGTTAATAATATCTCCTGGAGGAGAAGGCTATCAATGGCTACTAGTCCTGATGGCTAAGTGCAGCCTCTAGTGTCAGAGGCAGTAAGCCTGTATACACTACTTGTTGGGGAACATGGGTGGGAGGTGCGGTTGCACCACATCCTGCTTGTGGGTCCCTGATCAACAGTTTGTTGGCCACTGTGTGAACAAAGTGCTGGACTAGATGAACCCTTGGTCTAATCCAGCATGGCTCTTCTTATGGTCTTAATAATAATAATAAAAATAAAAATAATAATACAAATTTATATTGTGCTCTTTACCAGAACACATTCCAATTAACCAAAACCTACAAAACACAGCAATATAAATAAAGATCAATAAATACATATCAAATAAACTGCTAACCAAACATTTTGGACAACAACTACCATCAGCCCCAGCCAGCCAGGGATGATGACCATTGTAGTCTAAAGCTGGAGGGCACCAGATTGGGAAGGCTGCTTTAGGGTATGGGAAGGGGTCAGGCTGGCATTCAACCAAGTTGGAATATGCACACTTAGGGTGCAATCCTATGCATTTTTAGATAGGAACACAAATGCCATTGAGCTGCAACCCTTCCTGACAATTGAATCAGGTCCGACATATTTATTCCCCATAAACTGAACTTCCCTCTGTCTGTCTGTCTGTCTGTCTCTCTCTCTCTCTCTCTCTCTCCGCAAGTGGTTGCTTGTGTCAACTCTCAGTTCTACACCACCTATGGTGTCCCTGTTGGAACATGGGAGAAAGAAGAAGCTATTCTGGAGGATGAGAAAGCTGGAATTACTTGTGAGATGATCTTCAATTTGATGGACGAATAGTGCGGTTGATGCTCTTTCTTTCTTCTTGCAAAGTGGCGGCCTCGGCCATTTAGAAACGTTGAACCCGGTTGGTGTTTATGACATGTTCCTGCTAAATGTTACTCAAGGGTTAAAGGGCGTTAAACTACATATATTTTGGCAACGTTGTGTTAGTGTCATGCAAGATGCTTTCACTGTATTTTCCAAGTAGGCTTGTGGAACTTAAATGTATTTTCCAAGTAGGCTTGTGGAACTTAAATGTATTTTCCAAGTAGGCTTCTGGAACTTAAATGGCTGGAATCATTTCAAGTAACTTCTCTTGCCAAGGGTGAGTCAGTGCTGAATAAACTGTGGAATTCCAGATCTCTTCCATTGTCTTTAGTGTTGCAACTTTAGTTTAAAAACAGTTGGAGTTAAATGCAATTAGAATTTATTCCTCAGTGGCATTGATCCAGATCTCATTACTGAGTGTGACTGGAGACAGTGAGCTTATCTACACTAATGCTTTAAAACAGTTTATAACAGTTTTAAACCGGTTAATAATGGTTATTAGCCGGTTTAAAACTGTTATAAACTGTTTTAAAGCAGTAGTGTAGATAGGCTCAGTGGGTTTTTTTTAGAGAGCTAAAAGTAGTATAAGAGATATATCATTGCCTGCGAAATGTATACGCATCCCACGACGGACTCTAAATCAAATAGGTTTTGCAGGTTTTGAGACCCAAACCGCATGTGGTCTTAACTGCATATTCTACCCTTGAGTGCTGTTTTTTTCTTTTCACAAATTGCCATCATGCCCCCACCCAAATCTGGATGTGAATTTTAGCATGGGAGATAGAGGGGCTTTAACCCTTTATCCCCTGCTGTGGTCCCAATCCGTATTGGAGACCTAGAACCTTTGCAAAAAAAAAAGGTCCTACTTTGCAAAAATTAAAAAAAAATTTAGTCCCATTGAAATGAACAGATGACTCTTTTTCTTTTTGTAATGCAAGTTGTGAATGGAGGAGGCGTGATCTGGATCGAAACAGCATGGGGGTAACGGTACCCCACAGTGACACATTGTGTCAAAAAAAAAAAAATCTGCACTTTAGAGCAGAATTACACAGTGTAATTCTTTGGCCCTTAGTGCTTCCAGAACTTCTCAATCATGTTTGACCGGAGACAATAGTGGGGCAAGATAAAACCTGGTTTTAGACACCATTGGAAACAATATCTCTGTCATACCCCCCCCCCCCCCGGTTCTGTTTTAAAAGCTATTATCTGCCTCCAAACCATGCAACTTAACTAGACGTTCTATAAACAGCCTAAAAGGAGGGAATGTATTTATGCAAGATTGCAATGAAAACTGGTCTACTGATCTCCAACCATTTTTAGATTTATCATAGGCAATCTGCTGTGTTAATTGGTTGTTGCTTTTTAAAAGGACTACGGAACTATAGTGTTGTGTATTTCTATTTAACTTGCACAAACAACTGACAGAGTGAATTTTCTTCGGTTCTGGAAATTTGGTCACAGCAGTATTAACAGTGCTTCCCATGCCCAGTTTGATAGGGGCACAGAAACTAGTTTCTGTGACAGTTAGGACTTACTTAGCTGTAATGGGATCTTAATGAGGCTTGCTCCATGTATCTGCATGGTTTTTAAACACAGGAAATTTCCCGCAAGTGATTTTGGTTTGTAAAACAAATGGGGAAAGTTAGTAGCGTTCATGATCGTTGAGAAAGACGTGAATATTGCCCAGGAGCTGAGAAACAGCTTGACCAGGACTGTTAAGTTTTTCTTGGAGGAAGTGTCATACCTGATGCCAGAACCTAGACCTGTTCAGGGCTTTACCTCCTAAGAGCCAGTGTCACCATCTTGGTTTTCATGAGATACAGGGCTTGACCACGTCAGAGGTATGATGCGGTGCCACCAACCTTATGGAGTCCCATGCCAAGTCCATTGTAGAATCTTTTGTGATGCTGAAATGGGGAAAAACACCCTAGAGCAGCCTCCAGATGTTTTGGGCCATAAGTCCTAGAATTCCTGTCTGGGACTGATGGGAAGGCTGCTTTAGAGTATTCTTAGTTCATTTGCATCAGCTGTCTCTCCCCTACTCACAGACAGCCATGGGGCTTTCTTAGACAAAATTGTTCAAAGCACCACCATCCGTATGACTGATGGGATTCTAGGCACACCTTTGCCTCCCTGGGCCCTCCCCCAGCAACCGGTGCTCAAATCTGACAACTTCAGCCATTCATTAAACAGACAAAATTCTTTCGTCCAGCTTCTGCATAAGTGAAATTCTAGTTTGGAGCCATAACATGTGTATGTTTTCCTTTTAAACATTGCTAATTATTTCAAAGTTATTGAGACGTCACCAGGATGAATAGTTTCTGGTACTGGCATAATTTGTTTTATTGTAATAAGGTGTGATATGGTATATTTTGTGGTGGTTTACTCATTCTTAAAGACAAGGAAGGCACGGATGTCGTTGATGCTGATGGCTTGACCAGCCCACATTTTATAGGAATGTTATAACAGGAAGAGTTACTGGAATGTTTGTGTTTGTTTGTGAGTGGAAATGGGAAGAATCATTGCTTTTCGTTTAATAAATATTTTTTTCTGAACAACATTGTTTCTCAGCTGGTCTCTCAAGCAGTTGCATATCAGGCTTTCAGAAACCAGATTATGTGACTAATTTTTCCCCCTATCGTGCAGACATTAGGGATGTGCACTGACCCCCCGGATCGGATCGGATAGCGGATCGGAATCGGACCTGGGGGGTCGGATCGGATCGGAGGATGGTCGGATCGGATTGGACCGGATGTCCGATCCGGATCGGACGCCATTTTGAATGCTTTTTCCCATAGCCAAGTATTGTTTAACTAAAACGCCTATAACTTTTTCATTTTTAAAGATAGAAGGATGAAACTTGGGCACATTATGCACTGGTTAGGGACAGTTATCTGTGAGAAATTTCAGAAAGATTGGTGCATGCGTTTTGTGGCAATTAATTTTTTAATAAATACCCAGGAATGCCTATAACTTTGTCATTTTTAAAGTTACACACATGAAACTTTGCCACATTGTAGGTGGTACCTTGGGACCTATGTGTGTGAAATTTCAGAAACGTAGGTGCTTGTCTTGTGTGGCAATTAATTTTTAGAAAAATGGGTAGTAGTGGGGTAAATACATTTACGCCTCCCATTTTTTTATTTTTGAAGATACAAACAGGAAACTTGGGCACATTACAGGTACCACTTGCCTTGATATGTGTGTGAAATTTCAGAAACATTGGAGCTTGCCTTGTGTGGCAATTAATTTTTGAAACAATGAGGAAAGAAACACCTATAACTTTGTCATTTGTAAAGTTACACACATGAAACTTTGCCACATTGTAGGCGGTACCTTGGGACCTATGTGTGTGAAATTTCAGAAACGTAGGTGCTTGTATTGTGTGGCAATTAATTTTTGAAACAATGAGGGATTCATTGGACAGCACTTGCCCATAGGGATTCATTGGATAGTACTTACTCATAGGGAATCATTGGACAGTACTTGCCCATAGGAAATCATTGGAAAGCACTTGCCCATAGGAAATCATTGGAAAGCACTTGCCCATTGAGAAATACAGTTATGCCTCCCACTTTTTTATTTTTGAAGATACAAACAGGAAACTTGGGCACATTGTAGACTGGTTAGGGATAGTTATCTGTGAGAAATTTCAGAAAGATTGGTGCATGCGTTTTGTGGCAATTAATTTTTTAATAAATACCCAGGAATGCCTATAACTTTGTCATTTTTAAAGTTGCATACATGAAACTGTGCCACATTGTAGGTGGTACCTTGGGACCTATGTGTGTAAAATTTCAAAAACGTAGGTGCTTGCCTTGTATGGCAATTAATTTTAGAAAAATGGGTAGTAGTGGGGTAAATACATTTACGCCTCCCATTTTTTTATTTTTAAAGATACAAACAGGAAACATGGGCACATTACAGGGAACACTTCACTTGATATGTGTGTAAAATTTCAGAATGATAGGTCCAGGCATGTGGTGGCAAGGTGTCTGCACACACCACTTTGAAGACTGTAGAAAATTTCTCCTGTAACGATCCTAGCGAGAGAGAGTGATCCTAGGCTCAGCCGTTCTGCTTGAGTAAGTGAAAGTATCAAAGCAGACACGAGCCAAGTGCTACTTTGTTTCTCCTTTTGTAATGGATACTAGCTCAGTTGCAGCCAAGCGTGCAAGGATCAAAGAGATGAGAGAAAGTGTTTCCTTCTTCTTCCAGGGAGGCGGGAGGGTGCAATTGACAGCCCCAGCCTCTGTGGAAAAACGTTTATAACTTTTAATCTAAAAAATTCGTAGCCACTTTACAAATGACAAAGTTATAGGCATTCCTGGGTATTTATTAAAAAATTAATTGCCACACAAGGCAAGCACCTACATTTCTGAAATTTCACACACATAGGTCCCAAGGTACCACCTACAATGTGGCAAAGTTTCATGTGTGTAACTTTAAAAATGACAAAGTTATAGGTGTTTCTTTCCTCATTGTTTCAAAAATTAATTGCCACACAAGGCAAGCTCCAATGTTTCTGAAATTTCACACACATATCAAGGCAAGTGGTACCTGTAATGTGCCCAAGTTTCCTGTTTGTATCTTCAAAAATAAAAAAATGGGAGGCGTAAATGTATTTACCCCACTACTACCCATTTTTCTAAAAATTAATTGCCACACAAGACAAGCACCTACGTTTCTGAAATTTCACACACATAGGTCCCAAGGTACCACCTACAATGTGGCAAAGTTTCATGTGTGTAACTTTAAAAATGACAAAGTTATAGGCATTCCTGGGTATTTATTAAAAAATTAATTGCCACAAAACGCATGCACCAATCTTTCTGAAATTTCTCACAGATAACTGTCCCTAACCAGTGTATAATGTGCCCAAGTTTCATCCTTCTATCTTTAAAAATGAAAAAGTTATAGGCGTTTTTGTAAAACAATACTTGGCTATGGGAAAAAGCATTCAAAATGGCGTCCGATCCGGATCGGACCTCGTCGGATCGGATCGGATCGGAGGTTGATCGGATCGGATCGGATTTTCCCAATTTTGGGGCGGATCGGATTCGGATCGTGGATCGGATCCGATCCGATGCACACCCCTAGCAGACATCCCGTTTCATAAGCAGTCTATGCATAAAATCTGTTCGGGGAGATCTGGACATACAAAGAGAGACAAAGCTGTCAGAGCGATGGTCGTTCTATGACTCTTGGGACGTACTTGGATACTTGGCAAGTGTCTTCAGTTCATTCCAGAAAAATCAGAAATAAGGATGTTACATAAACTAGGCCATCTTTTGCAGCTGGTACAAAACAAAACCGTCTCTCTATATAAAACGCTAAGACGATGGGTGGCACAAAAGTTCTGAACTATTACAGGCTGGAGTTTCAGAGCTATGAGAAGAACTTTGTACGATGGAGGTTCTGAGCTATGAGAAGAACTTTGTACGATGGAGGTTCTGAACTGTGAGAAGAACTTTGTACGATGGAGGTTCTGAGCTATGAGAAGAACTTTGTGTGGCTAAGCAACAGAATATATAAGCACAGCTGGGAGCAGGGAGGGGAGAGCGGCTGAGAGGGAGGGGGAGCCCTGAGAAGAGGCCAGGTGACTCACTGGTGCACGTGCAGGCCTCATATAAGTCCTGCGGGTCGGCTGGCAGGTGAACAGGGGAGTGGCTGGGAGAGATTGGGGAGGAGTGCCTAGGAGGGGGGAGTCCAATGGACACTCTGTCAGCCTTGCGCCCGTGGAAAAACCAGAGAAGGATGACACTGAGCAACAAAGTACTAGTGCACAGATGGTCTGTTCAAATCATGCTAGTTGTTTTGAATATGGCTAGAACAGCTTCTTTCAAAAGAAGCCTATTTAGAAACATTTATACCTTGTCAGGAATATTATTTATTAATAAGCAAAAGGCAAAACTGAAAACTGAAAACCAAGCTGTAAAAGCCAGGGTGGGGAACTTGCTGATGTTTTGGCCTATAAGTCCCATCAAGCCTCATCATTGACTATGCAGTTTAGAGCTGATAGGAGTTGTAGGTCAAAACATCAGTAGGGTCACAAGTTGCCCACCCCTGCTGTAAAGGAAGCAAAAAGCGTGTCCTTTATAGTCCCTGCTGCTTGTTATATACATTGATGTTACTGCGGGTGGTATGGCAAGAGCTTGCCTCAAGGTGGTGATATAATTTCACTTGTGTGTTATGACAAGAGTTGCAAGAGTTTGGTCAGAAAACGGCTGTTGCATTTTCAGAGTGGGAGTTGTGTTTCCCTGTTGCAGAAAAAGCAATGGAAGATCTTGTGGCAGCTTAAATATTAACAATTTTCTTATGACATAACCTTTTTTTTGGCAAGAGCTCACTTGAGAAGCCCCAAAAGCATCTCTTCAAGCTGGGAGAGCGCGCATCCAAATGGCAGATGTGGTTCAATGTAAACAAGTGTAAAGCGATACACTTTTGGACAAAATATCCCACCTTCAAGTATAACCTGATGGGATCTAAGCTGGCGGTGACCGACCAAGAAGGAGATCTTGGGGTTGTGGTGGACAGCTTGATGAAAAGTCAACCCAGTGTGTGGCTGCTGTAACGAAGGCAAACTCCATGTTAGGCATTATTAGAAAAGGAATTGAGAATAAAACTGCCAGTTTCATACTGCCGTTATACAAATCTATGGTGCAACCACACTTCGAATACTGTTACAGTTCTGGTCAGAACACCTAAAATGGTATTGTAGAGCTGGAAAAATGGAGAAAGGGGCAACTAAAATGATCAAGGGACTGGAGCATCTCCTGTAGGAGGGAAGGTTACAACAGCTGGGATTGTTCAACTTGGAAAAAAGGAGGCTGAGGGGAGACCTGATAGAGGTGTACAAAATTATGCATGGTGTGGAGAACGTGGCTAGAGAGGCATTTTTCTCCCTCTCCCATAATACTAGAACCTAGAGTCATCCCATGAAGCTGATTGGTGGGAAATTCAGGACAGATAAAAGGAAGTACTTCTTCACACAGCATATAGTTAATCTATGGAATTCACTATCACAAGATGTAGTGATGGCCACCATTTTGGATGGCTTTAAAAGAGGGTTGGATAAATTCCTGGAGGAGAAGGCTATCAAGGGCTACTAGTTCTGATGTGCTACCTCCAGCATCAAGGGCAGTAAGCTTGAATACACCCGTTGTTTGGGAACATGGGTGGGAGGGTGCTGTTGCACCATGTACTGCTTGTGGGTTCCTCGTCAACAGCTGGTTGGCCACCGTGTGAACAGAGTGCTGGACTAGATCGACCCTAGGCCTGATCCAGCGTGGCTCTTCTTATGTTCTTATCATGAATAACAGGTACATATACATGATTGCAGGTTGGGTGGGTGGATTTAAACAGTGAGGTCGGAGGGAAATAAAATGCAAGAAGTACAGACCACTAAGCCTCTGTGGGTTAATTTCCCCATGAGGCTTAGCGGAACACACCAGCCGCCATTTTGAATATGCTAGTAGCTTGCCGTGTCATGCTAATACAGCATTGTGGGTTTGAGGGGGTAGACAATCATCAAATAACCCATAGCTTGTTTTAGGGTTTTCTATCAACAACTCAGTGACCCGGTTCACGTGATTAAAAAGAAAGACCACCTACGGGCCCCCGGCCTAACATGGCAACCCCCAGAGCTAAATTAAACCACTCTCGCACTGTCATGTGAACCGGGTTAGTGATAACGACCTTATTAACAGTGGCCATGCACCAAGTTTTTGTATGAGAGTTCAGACATCCTTATGTCAGCGAGTTGATTAACCACATTAGAGTGTAATAACAAAAAACCCTTCGGAGATAGTGTTGAACCTCTTGGTGAACCTCAGATGTTTCACGTTGCCATCTGCTTTGGAAATTCCCTGGCTCCAGAATGACCTCTGTAAGGTCAGGGACAGAGTGTCCTGAGGGGCTGAAATGTTCCGCCACTGATTTGTGTCCATTGCCCTTTCTGACGTCTGATTTGTGTCCATTTATTATTTTTTGTAGAGGCTGGTGAGCACTGAAGGTGCCACAAGACTCTGTGTTGTCTGTTGCCATGTTGATCCCAGGGAAGTGGAGACATAGAGAAACGGTGAGGCAAGACTGTCTAGCGGACCACCAAATATACGGCTGTGGGAGAGTTTTGGGTGTGTTCTAGGAGACACTCTCAATTTCCGTCAGGCAACACGAAGGCTCAACAGGCTTCCCTTGGCACTGCCCCACACAAATTGAGTGTGCATCTCAGGAAGCGCCTTAAAACCATGTCTAACGACTATGTCCTTTTTTTCATTTTTACTCTAGAGTGAGCACAGTCTTCCCCCTTTTCTGTGTGAAAGCCCTTCGTGTATTTGAAGAATGCTATCATATTTCCCTTCAGTCTTCACTTCTCCAGGGTAAACATACCCAGTTCCTTCAGCCTTTCCTCATAAGACCTGTTTTCCTTACAGTGGTTCATAGTTGCCTTTCTCTGAGCCTGGTCCAATTGGTCCACATGCTTCTTCAACTGCAGCACCCCAAACTGGGCACAGAGTTACACCTCAGGAGGTCTGACTAGTGCTGAATAAAGTGGAACCATTATTTCTGGTGGCTCGGAAACTGTGGTTCTATTCATAAAGCCTAAAATCGCATTCGCCTTTTTTTTATTTTTGGTTTTTTGGCACCATGATGCTGAACGTTACATTCTTTCCGAAGGTGAGCTCCACCTTAAATTCAATACTTGCAGAGCTTTTCACAGGGATTTTGGCATTGGACGTGAACTCCTCTTGATTTGTGGCAGGTTCCATGATCAATGGTGCTTTTAAACGGCTGTCATGGTCAGGCCCTAATACGGCCACTGCAGTTGTCTCTACTTGGACAACTAACATCTTTCAGGAAGCTTTACTGTTGTGTACTGGACAATCAAACTAACCCTGGAAACCTGCTTAATGAACCAACACATCCCAGCATATGGCACCAAGCCCTTCTGCGTTATATTTATTTTTCAATAGCCCACTATTGTTCCAGATCAACCACTGAAACAGTTGAACTCTGTCTAACACTGCAGTTTGCAGCTACAATGAAACGGTAAAGAATGTGGTGAAAAATTTCTGATCCAGTATTTTTCATGTGACATTTTAACAGTTCAACCATATTTTGACCTGTTCTTCCATTGTCAAACACTTGCTACTCCTTTATAACAGCCTCTTGTTTTTTTTTAGCTCTGCCCTCTACTCATTCTCCTTTTCGCTCTTCTCTTTTGATTCCACGCCATCTGGGCAACTGCAGCAAGATCTTCCGTGACATTTTATCTCTGACTTAGTTGGAATCGAAACTGCCTTGATCTGGTTAGCGCTATACACCAGAGGAAGGAGACTCCCTTCCGCGATTCTATACCTACAATTTCCCAACGTAAAAATCCTTCAAGAGCCGCACACTCACACACTTCCTGTCAGGTTATAAGTGATAGCACCAATCACTTGTTTGAAGGAAGAAGGGTGGAGAAGGTGAAAACTGAATTCAGACCCCCCCCCAATTCTCTGCCCCCTCATTCTGCACCCCTGCACCATTGATTGGCTCTTTCTCTAACAATGGGTCCTAGCCTTGTGCACTGCAAAGCATGTGTGCCATCTCTGTGTTCACATAGATAGATAAAGCCAATTAGTATGAAAGGCTGTTCAATTGGATGGAACAACCCATTAACAAATGTCCCAGCATATTTCAGGATGTAATTATAAATCATGGGTGACCCACTCCTTTAAAAAGTCATGATGTTGTTAACACGCTGTCCAGTTCTCTTGAGCAGTGAGATTTCAGAAGTTTCAGCATTTACCCAGGTTTCGTTCGATTTGAATTATGTCACTGGAGGCTTATGGGATTTTTGTTGGCAGGACTTGGACTATAGGTCACCTGTGTATACGGCTTATTTGCCCCATGGTGGCATTGTGTCGGTTCTACAACGATGCTGTCAACTTGCAGCCATCATGGGACTTTTTCCCGACGCTCTGCATTTAAAAAGTCAGGGTCTTACCCTAACTTTTTCCCTTGAAGCAAAGTCACCACGGTCCTTCCGCTGTGTGACCTCGCTTCGTCTTTGAGCTTGGGGCATTCCTGGGTGGATGGCGACTGGTGATTGGTCTTCGGAAGCCAGATAGGGGGTGGGCCCAGTGAGCCAAAGACCAATCACCAGTCGCCCAACCGTCCCTGCTGCCATGGGGATTTCCTGCCCTCACCCCGCAGCAACGAAACTGCAAGTTTTTCTCTGAAGGAGCGGCAAAGCGGTGGCAAAGCAGCACCATGAAGACAACCTCATGAACTTTAAAGGATTAAATCTCTCGGATAAGAGCCGACTTAGATGCCGTCGTTATAGCAGAGGCTGACGATGGAGTGTCCAGTGACTCCGCGAGTAGAATTATACTGGATCGGTTTCAGTTGGTGAGTACCGAGGACGTGGACAAGCTGCTTGGACGAGTGAGGGGGACGACTTGCCCTCTCGATCCCTGTCCTTCATGGCTGGTCGTCCAGGGAGGAGATGCGGTTAGATCGCAATTACAATATATTATTAATGCATCTCTCAGGGAGGGGAGTTTTCCATCATGTTTAAAAGAAGCGGTGGTACGGCCGCTTCTAAAGAAGCCCTCCCTGGATCCCCTGGACTTTAATAACTACAGACCGGTATCAAACCTTCCATTCTTGGGCAAGGTGATCGAGAGGGCGGTTGCCTTTCAACTCCAGGTAGTCTTGGATGACACTGATTTTCTAGACCCATTTCAAACTGGCTTCAGGGCGGGATACGGAGTTGAGACTGCTATGGTCGCCTTAGCGGATGATCTACGCCTGGGTATTGACAGGGGGAGTGTGTCCCTGTTGGTACTTTTGGACCTCTCAGCGGCATTCGATACCATCGACCATGGTATCCTTCTGGAACGCCTGAGGGGATTGGGAATCGGGGGCACTGTGCTTCAGTGGTTCCGGTCCTACCTCTCGGGCAGGTTCCAGATGGTGATGCTTGGGGATAGCTGCTCTGCAAAGAAGGAGCTGCTGTGTGGCGTACCGCAAGGTGCCATCCTTTCCCCAATGCTGTTTAACATTTATATGAAACCGTTGGGAGAGATCATCCGGAGGCATGGGGCGGGGTGCTATCAGTATGCTGATGACACCCAAATATATTTCTCTATGCCTTCGACAACATCGTCAGCTAAGGATAGTGTGTCTCCTCTGAATGAATGCTTGGAGGCGGTAATGGGCTGGATGAGGAAAAACAAACTGAAGCTGAATCCAGACAAGACGGAGGTGCTTGCTGTCAAAGGCCGCAACCTGGGTTTGGAGGTGTGTCAACCGGTTCTGGATGGGGTTACACTCCCCCTGAAAGACTGTGTTCGCAGCTTGGGGGTGCTCCTGGATCCGTCGCTCCAAATGACAGCCCAGATAGATGCGACGGCCAGGAGTGCCTACTATCAGCTTCGGCTGATACGCCAGCTGCGCCCCTTCCTAGAGTTGGAAGACCTAAAGATGGTGGTGCACGCGCTGGTAACTTCGAGGCTTGACTTCTGCAATGCGCTGTACATAGGGCTACCTTTGTGCCTAGTCCGGAAACTTCAACTAGTTCAAAATATGGCAGCCAGGTTGGTCACCGGTACATCTAGGAGTGACCATATTACGCCAGCTTTAAAATCGCTCCACTGGCTGCCAATTAGTTTCCGGGCGAAGTATAAAGTGTTGGTCATTACCTTTAAAGCCCTACATGGTTTGGGTCCAGGTTACCTGCGGGATCGCCTTCTCCCGTACAATCCGCCCCGCACGCTCAGGTCCTCTGGGAAGAACTTACTGCGGTCGGCCAAGACTAGGCTGACAACTGTTACCCAGAGGACCTTCTCTTCTGCCGCTCCCAGACTGTGGAATGACCTGCCGGAGGAGACTCGTCAACTTAACAGTCTTTTAGAATTTAAGAAAGCTATAAAGACTGTTCTCTTCCGGCAGGCATATCCAGTGTAATTTTTAGAATGTTTTTAGGATGTTTTAGGATGTTTTAATGATGTTTTAGGATGTTTTAATGCAGTTTTAATAATATTTGTCATGTTTTAATTAGTTTTATGTATTTTATCATGCTGTTGTTCCCCGCCTCGATCTAGATGGAGAGGCGGGTAAGAAATAAATCGTTATTATTATTATTATTATTATTATATGTACCTGAATAAAGTGGGAGGGAATTGCTGGGATGCTTGTTCTGCCCTTTCCTGTCTCCTCTCTCTACTTCCTTCATCTTCTCCCTCAAGTAAAGTCTTGTTCATAACTCGAGTGTTTTGTCTGCACCTGTGGCTACTCACTGGGAGCTGGTTTGCACTTCAATTTTGTACTGTTTGTGTATTGATCATAGGTGGAGCTTCACAGTGTAACATGCCAAAGTCAGCTGCTCCACCAGATTTTTAGGGAGGGAGCAAGTACCCTCAGATCATAACAGAGAGCAACTCAACATTCCCTTAAGTCTCAATCTGTGTCATTCTGTTCCCTCACCTCTGCATGTCAGCCGGGTCTGTTGTTTCCTGCTTACACACTGACTTCAAAATCATCACATTCCATAGGTGGGGGGGGAGGGGGGAGGAAGAGGTATCCCATTCACATATTTGCTGGCCATTGATAAGGACAGTCATCAGGTAACCTCTAAAACATAATGGAATGGACCATTTTAGCCATCTCCTTATTGTCTCAGAACCACAGAGTTAGAAGAGTCCCTCAAGCTGGGGGGGGGGGGGTGTTCAGAAGAGGGCAATGAAGATGATCAGGAGTCTGGAAACAAAGCCCTATGAGGAGAGGCTGAAAGCACTGGGCATGTTTAACCTTGAGAAGAGAAGACTGAGGGGAGACATGATAGCACTCTTCAAATACTTGAAAGGTTGTCATACAGTGGAGGGCCAGGATCTCTTCTCAATCATCCCAGAGTGCAGGACACGGAATAATGGGCTGAAGTTACAGGAAGCCAGATTCCGGCTGGACATCAGGAAAAACTTCCTGACTGTTAGAGCAATACGACCATGGAACCAATTTCCTAGGGAGGTCGTGGGCTCTCCCACACTAGAAGCATTCAAGAGGCAGCTGGGCAACCGTCTGTCAGGTATGCTTTAAGGTGGATTCCTGCATTGAGCAGGGGGTTGGACTTGATGGGCTTATAGGCCCCTTCCAACTCTACTATTCTATGATTCTATGACCCTGAAAGCTCATTTAGCTCAACCCCAAGCATAATATTTGTATTTGATGCTACAAGAGATGTTCATTTTTCTTGCTCTTCATTCCCTTCATGGTTTTAGGCAAGGGTCATCAAGATTTTGATAGGATCATATTATTTGTCAACACCCCCTAAAACTCTACCCCCCAAGTTATCTGGCATGCCTCAAAGAAGCTCATGCTTGTCAAAGCCACCCTGGTGGCTGCTTTTGTGAAACCCTCTCAATAGGGAGGGTGAACAGCATGGGAGGGAATCCCCACTTTATCTCCCATGACAGACCAGAGTTAATGGTGAGGTTTCCTGTGACTCAACATGCCACTCGTTGTAATCCACCTGACATCCTGGGTTATCCTCACAATAACCCTGTGAAGTAGGATAGGCTGAGAGATCATTACTGGGCTTAAAATCAGCCAGGGAGCTTTGTGGGGGTTTTAATCCAGCTCTTCCCAGTCCTGGTCTATCCACAGCACCACACTGGCCTGACCGTTTGTTCTTTCAGCAGACTTGTTCTTTACTCTCTGGCTAAGATGGACATTTACGTATGAGCAGGAGCTTTTGGTTCTTTCCACCCAAGGCCACAAGAACTTCGAATTCATCCTGGAGCTAAGCAATAGGCAAAGGGTTTCAGTGTCCTCCTGTTGGAGGCTTGCAGCTGTATTTGCAGCTCTCGCTCCTCGGGAAGAGAGCAGACTTAGCAGCAAGGAGCCGTCCTGCGTTTGGTGCCTTGCCATCCCATCTGGCAGATGGCTGCTCACTCCAGGAGGTCACGCGCACTGCCGGGGCCGACTGTCCTGCCGCTGAAGATTCCTCTCTCTCAACAGCAAGCGAATGACTCTGAACAATACGTTGCTCTCACAGCCTGATGATGAGGGATGACAGGTTGCAGGGGACGAGGCAAAGGTTATTGATGAGATGATCCGTCCGGATAATTGCTATAATTATATCCCGGGGATTCTGCGCCCTTCAGATGCATTTATGCTGTAGTCCTCCGATGATAAACACAGGTCTGACAGAGCACTTCCTTACTTGGCCTTCGAAACGACAGCATTCCCCTGTTTGTACAAACAAAGGGAGAGACTTCGAGCATTGGCTTCTTGCAATAGCCAAGGTACTTTTTTTTCCCGTTTTCCAGCAAATGCAAAGAACACAGCACACTCTCCTGGAAAAGTGGATGCCTAAGACTGGATGTAGGGCAACCATTAATCTTATGAAAAAGAAGGGGAATACTTTGAGATCCTCACCTAGGCAACAAATCATAGGAACAGTAGCATGTGCGTAATTATAGGAGGTGATGACAGTGGAGGCTGATGGCTCCAATGTCCGTGGGGCGGTGGATCCACTCCGGGTTTCTGTCAGACTCAGCCAGAACTCTGAAGGAGCTATATATATGGTGGCACTAGCACCATATATATGATTTTAAAATTGAGAAATTGGGCCTACTGATCCTGTTGGGAGCAGATAAAACTCTCGGACAAGTCCCACTGCTAACATATTTCCTGGGTCCCTCTTTAAAACCAGCACTCTGATCCAGTGGAGGTGGGTGGATCTGAAATCAGTGGGTGGTGACTCCACTCTGGGTTTCCCTCAGAACCAATCAGATGTGGATGCAGCAAACCATAAATCTCTTTCTGTACCCTTTAGAGTTATGATGAGTCCTGACGGAAACCCAGAGTGGATTCACCACCCCACTAACTTCAGAGCCATCCTCCACTGCTCTGATCAGTGCCAGGCAGCTGCCATTTTTCCCACAATGCCCTGATGGAATTACTTCAGGGCACTGTGGGAAATTAAAATGTCAGCTGCCGTTTTGAAGGCTAAGTATGGACCATTATTTACATTTCCCACAGTGCCCTGGAACAATGCTACATTGGGGGCGTTGTGTGAAATTAAAATGGCAGCCACCTGCAGCTTACCAGAGTACTGCTGCTGCCACCAACCGTCACAGCCACCAGGTAAGCGTAGGAAGGGCATCACCAGAGGGCAACCTTGCCAATGTCCCCTCCCCATGAACTTGGAGCCAGCTCTGGATCCCATATTGCAGGTTTGAGCAAGTGGATCCTATGACTGAAAATAACCTCTTTCAGCCTGAGCAGTTCTTGTGGGTGGCAATCCAGGGCTTGAAGGCAAAGGGGAAGGGCTAAACACAGCGGCATATTTTCACTTACAGCTCTTAGTGCCAATAAGTAAGTCTCAGAGGAGGCCTTTCAGCCATTTGGGATGAGTGAAAAAACATGTGAAATCACCAAAGCATGGGTGGTGGGTGGCGCCAAGGCAAGAACGCATGGCTTTCTGGACAGCTGGACTGTGACCCCAGGTGAGTTGCATTTGGCCTGCGGACCTAAGGTTTGACATCCCTGCTATAAACCATGTGAGATTCCACAACCCCAGCCTGCTAATTCAGAACATTTTTAATACTTTGAATTCTCAAGGACGCTAGCATTTCTTATGGTGGTGTATTGTTGTTTACAGCTAAAGTGTGCGAGAGCTGAAGAGAAAAGGTTGTGTATTTATTGACATATGTAACCCCACCCTACCCCACACACCTTCCGTGACATATTTGAAGTTATCCCATTTTATTTGCTGACAACCCTGGGAGATAAGTTAAGCTGAGAGACTGTTATATTGGCTGAAATTACAAGGAGTCCCAGTGATGGCTTACCAGCAGAAGACACCAAAACTACACCAAGTATTAGGAAGTTTTCTGGTGTTCAGTGTGTAGTTGTTCTTAATTTCTTCTGGGAATATCCCATTTGTTGGATCCAGATTTATGTTGGATCAACTGTGCAGGATCAAAGCAGCCCCTCCAGCCACCTGAAAATGCTACATGGTGATTGTATTCACACAACACGCTAACCCAGCATGGGTTAATATGTTGTCAAAATGCAGCATGTAGGTTTTCATGTTGTCTGAATGCAGTACATTTTCCACAGGGTGACTTGTTAACAATGCTGTGTGGTTTATTTTTCTCGAACAGGCCACCTTGAAAACCCACAGCTTGTTGTTGGGTTGTTCAAGATGGCTAACAAGCCACACTGCATGCTTAACAAGCCACCCTATGGAAAATGCATTCCATTCAGACAACACAATAAACCACCCTGCGGAAAATGCACTGCTTTCAGACAACACGATAACCCATGGTTCAGCAACCCACAGTGGATGGGTTAGTATAGGGTGACCATATGGAAAGAGGGACAGGGCTCCTGTATCTTTAACAGTTCATAGAAAAGGGAATTTCAGCAGATGTCATTTGTATGCATGCAGCCCCTGGTTAAATCCCCTCTTCATCACAACAGTTAAAACTGCAGGAGCCCTGCCCTCTTTTGTATCTGGTCACTCTAGTACAGCTCCTGCAGTTTTGTGGTCACGTTGTGTGAATTCAACCAGTCAGGAGAACCTTCTCAACAGGGTGAGCTGTTGGCTGGGTGGGGGAGAGAAGGGGGGATCCCCACACCATATCAGGCAGAAGGGCCTTAAGTGAGTGGGGCCCTCCCTCTTGCAGACATTCCCTTCCTCTCATGGGAGGCAGATTCTGGATCCAGCCCCATTTCTCCTGCATTCAAGTGAAAACATTTGGTCACCGGAAACATGTAGTAAGTGTTAGCATACTTAAGTCCGTTGATTTTAACAAGCTCCGGCACATCCGACCTTGTCTGGACTGTGGCATGCATACAGAAACTGTGACTTGCAAGTCCAACTTTGTATCTGCAGGCTCTTTTACACATGGTGAGAGAGAAATGCCAACCCATCCTGTAAAATGGTTTATTTTGGTTACTGGAGGATGGCTTGGCTCACCTGGCACTGCATCTGTTGTTCCGCTCGAATACATGACAGAATTGCTTGCACGCCCAGGCATGTTTGTCTCCCAAGATGACAATAATTAAGAGAATTAAGTATATATATACCTGCCTAGACTATAAGAACAGCTTCAGTGGTCCTAGTCCAGGTCCTCCCACCAAATGAAGTGAAGTGGGTGGCTGCTAAGGAGAGGTTTTTTTCAGTGTTGGCACCCTGGTTGTGGAATGAACTTCCCAGAGAGGCTCGCCTGGTGCCTACATTGTGGTCTTTTCAGCATCATGTGAACACCTTATTTTCACAGGCATTTCAGTCGTTTGGTTTCTGTTAGTGTGACCATATGGAAAGGAGGGCAGGGCTCCTGTATCTTTAACAGTTGCATAGAAAAGGGAGTTTCAGTAAATGTCATTTGTATACATGCAGCACCTGGTGAAACTCCCTCTTTGTCACAACAGTTAAAGCTGCAGGAGCCCTGCCCTCTTTGTATCTTGTCGTGACATACTTTCTGGATGCTCCGGAAAGTGCACTCTCCTGCCTCGCCCCCTCTGGGTGTCCTCTTTTTTTGGTTTCCCAAATATGATCACCCTAGTGTGTGTGTTTGGGGGCATCAACAGCAGCATGCCAAGGGCCCACTCTAGCCTGGCCCAAGTCTCTCCCCATATGCTCTCTGACCGTGTTGTGTCCATGTTTTGTACAGCATACTGGTGCAGCGGAAGTATTTTGTTCAGTCCACGTCTGGTGTAGTAAATGTATCAGCAGCAAAAATGGCAGGACTTGTGGCGTGTGTAGGAGAAGGGGCCATAGCTCAGTAGTACAGCCCCTGCTTTCAGTGGAGGCTGGTGGCTCTGATGTCAGTGGGGCGGTGAATCTGCTCTGAGTTTCGGTCAGGACCAGTGAGAACTCTATCCAAGCTGTCCAAGATGTGAAGCACCTTGTCAGTGGGGCGGTGAATCTGCTCCATTTTTCAGTCACCTTGGACAGCTCCTTTAGAGTTCTGACTGGTTCTGATTGAGACTCGGGGCAGATTCAGTGCCCCAGTGACGTCGGAGCCACCAGCCTCCACTGCCTGCTTTGCATGTGAAAGGCATCTCTAGGGGGATCATCAGACAAGCATTTTGCAGCACACTCATTACTGGGCACTCACGGATTTTCACGGGTCCTTTTCATGACGTCATCTGCCTTCCGCGCACCTCCCGTTCCTTCGGCTCATTTTCCTGGTTTAAAAAAAATTTAAAAAGACCCCGGGAAAACGCCCACTGAATGGGCCACGTGATCTTTGGTCACTTCCTCTTTCTTCAGCGTGTGAAGAAAGAGGAAGCTGCACATCCCTATTGTGGGACAGCAGCACGAGGCAAAGCGACGGGAGAGAAACGTGATTCCCCTCGCATTCTGAAGAACTTTATGTAAGGATGAGCAAAAACACCTCTCTGAATCCCTGGGGAGCCGCTGCTGTCAATGTAGACCAGAGCTGGGCGGCACACGGCCTATATCTGCACCTCAGCTTACTTTGTTCCCCCCTCCCCTGCTGAATTTGCAAAAAATAAAATAAAATAGTGATCGTGTTTTTTGGGGGGGGGTTGGGGTTGGGTTTTTTCTGCTGCTGTGTCCCCAAAGTTTGGTGGCAAATTCAGGAGCAAGCTGACAGGGCTTTGACTCGGGGGGGGGGGGAATTTGACCCCTGATTCCTAAAAGTTGCCCATACCTGATGAAGATAAGATTGGACTAGATGGACCAGTTGTCTGACTCAGTGGCTCAGTTTGGACGACATATTAAGCAATGGAGGGGTAAATAACGTACTGACCATGCGTTAGGCAGGAGGAGCTCCACAGATGACATGCTGCAGCCGGCGCTGCTCGGAACCGGCAAAAGCCCCTGCTGCTAGGAACTTGCGGCGGCCATTTTGGTTGCAGCCTTTCCTCCGTGTGTCCCCCAGCTGTATCCCAGCATGCACCGTGAGTTCTGCCGGCTGCATAGAGAGGCTAGGTTTTTTTGGCTGCTCTAGGCAGTAGAACTCTATTCCGAAACGGAATAGTTCACGGAGAGGGCGGGGGGGCTGAATTCGGACAACACTTTAAACAACGGGGCTTCAGGCTAAACAACGTGCAAGCTCGTTGTTTCGCTCTGTTCTTTAAAGTGCCTGATTAACGTACTGTCAGTTGTGTGTGCGTTGTGTGCTGCCCTCCAGATGACACAATAAGCAACACAACTGACGATTGTTCCCCCCCTCCTCCATTGCCTAATGTGTCGTCCGAACTGAGCCAATATGTAGCCTGCTTCCTGTATACTCCTATGACTGCTACTAATAGTACTTTTAAACTGTTTGAAGAAAGAAAGAAAGAAAGAAAGAAAGAAAGAAAGACACTGTTGTTTCTTGACAGACTGGATGATTAATTTAATTGCTGCCCCTGCAGTGTGCTGTTGAGGGGCTAATCTTAATCTGGGTAAGGTAACAAGGCAAGTTTTAGAGACGATGCAAGCATTTCCTCTCTATGTGAAAATGGAAAGAATTAGGGGTGTGCACGGACCCCCCGGATCGGATCGGGACCCGGATCGGGACCTCCAATTTTGTCCCGGACCGGTTCGGACAAAATCGGAGGCCCCCCGGACCGGATCGAGTCCGATCCCGACCCAAAAATCGTAAATTTTTGGATCGGCCGCCATTTTTTTCCCCATAGACTTGCATTGCAATGCAAGTCTATGAGGAAAAAATGGCGGCGGGTGGGTGAGGGGGGGCCTAACTCCCTCCCCCCCCGGGGCCGTCCGCTGTGGACGGCCCCGGCAGGTAAGCCCCCTCCCCCGCGCTCCCTACCCCCCCTGGGGCTGCCCGCTTCCATCCGCTGGCGCCCGCGGGCGCCAGCGGATAGAAGCGGACGGCTCCGGGGGGGGGGTAAGCCCCCTTCCCCGCCACTGCTTACCTTCTCGGCCCGTCCGCTCCCGTCCGGCGCCGGCGGCTACTACCAGCGGGCTCCGCAGCCTACTCTCGAGTAGCGCGCCGGGTGATGACATCACCCGGCGCGCCACCCTGGAGCAGGCCGCGGAGCCTGCTGGTAGTAGTAGGCGCCGGCGCCGGACGGGAGCCGCCGGGCCGGGAAGGTAAGGGCCCCCCTCCCCCCTCCGCGCGCCCCCTCCTCCCCTCCATGCACCCCCTCCTTACCTTCCCGGCCCGGCGGCTCCCGTCCGGCGCCGGCGCCTACTACTCCCAGCAGGCTCCGCGGCCTGCTCTAGAGTAGCGCGCCGGGTGATGACATCACCCGGCGCGCCACCCTAGAGCAGGCCGCGGAGCCTGCTGGGAGTAGTAGGCGCCGGCGCCGGACGGGAGCCGCCGGGCCGGGAAGGTAAGGGCCCCCTCCCCCCTCCGCGCGCCCCCTCCTCCCCTCCACACACCCCCTCCTTACCTTCCCGGCCCGGCGGCTCCCGTCCGGCGCCGGCGCCTACTACTACCAGCAGGCTCCGCGGCCTGCTCTAGAGTAGCGCGCCGGGTGATGACATCACCCGGCGCGCCACCCTAGAGCAGGCCGCGGAGCCTGCTGGGAGTAGTAGGCGCCGGCGCCGGACGGGAGCCGCCGGGCCGGGAAGGTAAGGCCCCCCTCCCCCCTCCGCGCGCCCCCTCCTCCCCTCCACGCACCCCCTCCTTACCTTCTCGGCCCGTCCGCTCCCGTCCGGGGCCGGCGGCTACCACCAGCAGGCTCCGCGGCCTGCTCTAGAGTAGCGCGCCGGGTGATGACATCACCCGGCGCGCCACCCTAGAGCAGGCCGCGGAGCCCGCTGGTAGTAGCTGCTAGTGCCGGACGGGAGCGGACGGGCCGAGAAGGTAAGCGCCCCCCTCCCCCCCCCCCACTGTCCACTTTCATCGGCGGGCACCTGCTGGCGCCCGCCAATGGAAGCGGCGGTGGGCGCCAGTGGGCGCCCACCGATCCGCCGATCCGCCAAACCGGTTCGGAGCCTTTTCGGACCGGTTCGGATTGGATCGGCCGATCCAGCTGCGGGATCGGAAATCGGATAATTTATCCGATTTCCCACTGGACCGGACTCGGATCGTGGATCGGGTCCGATCCAGTGCACATCCCTAGAAAGAATCAATGAAATGACATCATATCACCGACACTCCCTCTCTTCCCCCTCCCCCCCTTTAAAAGATGACACGTTTTGGGCTTTCTCGCAAATGCACAGAAACCGTTAATGGACCTATAACAGACTATAATGCAAACAGTGCATTTAGGGGCCAAGAGGACACAAACCCTCTGAGATCCCTCGCCAGTTTACATCCACTGAAATCCACAGGGACCAGAACGGGATAAAGTCAGAGGATCCCCTGAGAATTTGAGTAAGTTGTTTCAAAACACAAGCCTGGACCATTTAATCCGTACAAGCATTTTGGTTATTTAAAAACAACAACACGTTAATGTGATAGGAGCCGTGGAATTTCTTCTGTCATTATAAAGCTCCATCTCTCCCCAGGCAAACCCGTCGTCAGTATCCTTGAGTGAACTTTCCATATTCCAGCTAATTTGATCCTGTCTGTGGTTTGCTAGATATGCTCCCATTTAAAAATAATAAGACCGAGCGTTCAATGTGAGTGTTGCTTCCGCAGAGGATTTCCTTCTTCTTTGCTTTCTGCAATACTTGCTGTTTCCACCTCTCTTCAGCTCTACATGTTGGCTGCATTTGGACAACACCATAGCTAACGTGGGGTAATAATCAACTCAACAGTTGTTTATCTAGGGGGGACTCACCACACGACATGATAACTGTGGGGTGGGTTAGGATCTGCGCTGAGTTGACTATTAGTCCACGCTGAGCTGACTTACTCATTCCCTGCCCTCTCTTCCCCCCAGTTCTCCTGCTAGTATCCCATCAGCCATCTGCCGAAAAACTATCCTGCTGTCTGGACTAGAGTGACAGCTGCTGCTTTGGCCGCTCTTGCCTTGCAACTCTGTGGCTGATGAAATAACCAACGGTGGCCGAGGAAATAACCAACGGGGCCCACCACACAACATGATAACCCACGGTGGGTTAAATAACGAACTGTCAACTATTTAAACCACCATTGGCTATTTTGTTGTCTGAACCCAGGGGTTCTTCCATGTTATTGTGGGCTTTTCTTATATAAAAAAAGACTAGATAGACCAAAGAGTAATTTATCTGCCTCATGGTTGGCCCCTCTGAAACACAATACGCACATTCCCTTAAAAGAAAAAATAAAAGAAAGAAAAAGACTGCTATTTTGACCATTGTAACTAGCAGAGGCATTTTATACTAGCGAACACCGCAACGTCCTTCAGCCACGGGTTCCAAATTTTAAATTTGCACTGGATGAAATGTAGGAAGCTTCTACATACGGTTTGAAACCATTGTTCCATTTAGCTTGGTAGTTTCTGTTTGTTTATTAATTTAATTCCTTTCCCTGCAGTGGGGGCTGGTGGCTCCGAAGTCGGTGGGGCAGTGAAACCTTTAGAGCTCCTTTAGAGTTCTGATGGAAACTTGGAGTGGATTCACTGCCTCATTGACATTGGAGTCACCAGCCTCCACTGCTTTCCTGCTTTCCCACCAAAAAATGGCAACTCAAGTTAACAATAAAATCCAAACTGACTAGCAGCAGCTCCCCAAGGTTTCAGTTAGGAGTCTTTCCTAACCTCGCTTGGAGATGCCCGGGGTTGAACTTGTGACCTTCTGCATGCTAAGCATGTGTTTCTACCAATGAGCCACAGCCCTTCCCTGGAGTGCTGCTTTATCATGCACATACTTGTTTTCATGGGAACACAGGAAGCTGCTTTATACTGAGTCAGCCCATTGGTACAGCTGTCCCAGTATTGTTAACACTGATTTGCACCAATGGCTTTCCAGGGCTTCAGGCATTTTTTTCCAGCCCTACCTGACGATGCAGGGGAGCAAACCTGGGACCTTCTGCATGCAAAGCAGGTGCTTTACCACTGAGCCACGCCTCTTCGCCTTCAGATCAAACAAGCCAAGTTACTTCTTAGGCCAGGTCTACACCTGGAGCATTTTAGAGCACGCTTGTCATTAGCTACTTATGGATGTGCGCAGGTCCTTTTGACGACGCCATCCACTTCCTGCGTGCCTCCTGCTCCTTCTGCTCTATTTTCCATGACAAAATAAGACCTGGAAAATCCTATCTTTTTTATTGAAGCGAAACTTGCCGCCATTTCCTGCTGTGTGCAGGAGAAGCAGCGTGATAAAAAAAACGCCCACTGAATGGGCCACGTGGTCATTGCTGTTTCCTCTTTCTTTCCCATGTGGAGAAAGAGGAAGCTGCTTGTCCCTATTGTGGGACAGAAAAGCGACATTAGGGAAACTCGATTTCCCTCGTCTGATGACGCTGCTGTGTCAAATCATTACAAATGTGGAATAAAAAGCAGGTATAACACTATGAAAGCGGTATATGGAATGTGGACTGTGCCCCAACAGATATCAATGCACTTCAAAACCGCTATAAAGCAATAGTGTAGATCTAGCCTGGCTTTTCATTGGCCCATACTGTAGGAGCACATCACAATCCAGTGATGTGGATTACTTGGCCATAAAGCTCAATGGGTGGTCTCGGCACAGTCAGTATCTCTTGGCCTTAAGTATTTATCATCATCAACAACTTTATTACAGTCACCGACCAGACTTTACACATACAACGAGTAGGGTGAAAATACATACAAATTTAAGAAATATACAGCAAAAATCAATTCTAGAGAGACCTTATTCTCATAGCACTCAAGAAAAAATTAGCAAAAGCCTTGATTGTGTCCCTATCCTCTGCGGCCCTGAAGCAACGAAGAAGTGTATTAATTTCTTATCCAGTGTCAAATGATAATTTCTCTCTAATCTCTCTATAGAAAGAACAACAGAGTAGAACGTGGATAACCGATTCAATTTCATTGCTTCCACATGGGCATACGCGATCAGAAAAACTGCATTTTCCAATTAGCAGGCGCCCAGGGAGATGTAAAATAAACATTTCGTTAAAACATCTCATAAAATCAAAAAACACAAGGAGCCTTTTTTTTTCAATGAGAGCAGAATTAAAACTGAAGGGCAACAAAACATCGTACAACTTTAAAAGCCCCGCAGAAAAGAACAGCCTTTGCATTAAAATGCAAATAAGGAAGGAGACAATGGCTCAGTTCGGACGACACGATAGTCAATGGTGGGGTAATAATCAACTTTACAGTTGTTCAACTGTGGTGTGGATTAGGATCAGCGCTGAGTTGACTATGGCAGCATTCGGATGACACAATAGTCAAAACAACTGACGATTGTTTCCCCCACACCAGTTGTTTATTGTGTCGTCCGAATTGAGCCAATCTCTCCTGCCTTGGGAAGCAATTCCACAATCGAGGTGCCGCTACCAAAAAGACCCAGACTTGAGTATCCACCAACCTAACCTTTCTAGGAGGTGGGGCATATAATAGGGCCTGTTGGTTATTGTAAATGTAAGGGCATGAATCATATGGAAGGAGATAGTCCTTCAGATATCCTGGCCCCAAACTGTTCGAGGCTTTGTAAGTTACCAAGGTCCTAAAGATTAACAAGATAATAAAGCACTTTGAACATTCAAACACACAATATACATGCTTAGTATTATTACTTAGGGGGAATATTAATACACAAATAATTTTTTGGTGTATGAATGAGAAACACTTCCGCAAAGTTATGTTTTGCTAGATTAGATTGCGTTCCTCACTCAGGCAGGAAAGCGTTAAAGTGGTCCCTGCTTAAGAAATCCACAAAGTGCCCCGTTATAAAGTAGCGTTAATTATAGAGATAGCCCCCTGGGTACAGTGAAGCTCTCACATATCTGAGTAGCATTTAACACCAAGACATTTTAATAACCAGTTGAGTTGGATGATCCTTAATAAATTACTGTGTTTGGATGGTGAAATTCAGTATGAGAGTCAGCTGGGAGTTGGCAGCTGATGTTTTAAAAATAAATACTTTTAAATTGCAGGAAATTACTGTAAGGCACTCTTTGGAGTGTGTATCACGGAACATTGTGTGCCTTGCTGCGTTGGGTTGCCCCTTTGTCTCTTGCTTTCCTTCTTTGGTGCATGATGTAAGATCTCCAGGTGCACAAATGGGAAGGATCCTACTTGAAAGGTGACAAAATTTTGGCATATGCAATGCAACTAGCCGGGTGGTACAACATGCAATGGAATGTTTTCAGCGTTTGGATAATTTTACCAACAATTTTCAAACACATTTTGACAAGCCCTATAGGGGGGACTTGGGGTTGGGTTGGAATTTTGAGACAAAATTGGGGGGGGGGGTTAACCCCTCCTCCCAGAGTGCCACTGTCCAGATTCAAACTGGGGCAACGTATGCTTACACTGAAGTAAAGAAACCTATCATGCATAATTTCTCTATGCATGATTAGAAGAACATTTAGTTTGACCCCCCTGCAATTAGATAAAGGTCTTATCAACTCACACACAACAAAATCTAGGTGGCATTGATTTGGCATGGGCAAAAGACAGGTGAATTGTTCTTTGCCTTACAGCATTGATAATCTCTGTATGATTTGTCTGTACAGTGGACCCTCCCTTTTTAAAAAAGAAAATATGCTTTGCTAGACATGAGTGGCAACATACAAACTGATCACAGCAGCATTTAAATCAAAATATTCTGCTTTTGCAAATGGAAATATATGTTACAGGGTTTTCCTTTCAACATATTTTCAGCTATGTGACCTGAATGAGTTCACCGGCATAGCTACAATCATGAAAGGCAGGAGCGCTTGCAGTGCTTCTGAAATGGAGGTAAAAAAATGTGAAGGCAAACCGGGGGTGGGGGTGGGGGGGATAGGTGTGATGGAGCCCTAAAACTGAAAATTACTGGCCTTTCTTTACTGGTGTTAGTTATCTGAAGTTGTAGCAGCATCTGGATTGTGGGGTGGTAAGTATTAGAAGGCAAGAAGTGTGTGTGTGTATTCAAATACTGGTGTGACAGTTTATAGACAGCATGCAGTGGGCTGAATTCCACAAGATGTAGTGATGGTGGAACTGGACAAATTCATGGAGGATAAGGCTATCAATGATTACTAGTCCTGATGGCTCTGTGCTACCTCCAGTATCAGGGGCGGTATGACTATGTACACCAGTTTCTGGGGCACATGGGCAGGAGGGTACTGTTGCACTGCTGCCCACGGGTACTGTGAGTTTTCCGTGGGCAGCTGGTAGGCCACTGTGTGAACAGAATGCTTGACTATATGGAACCTTGGTCTAATCCAGCATGGCACTTCTTACGTTCTTATGTATTGGGGCTGTGGAAACGGTTTCATTTTCTCCAGTGCAAATGCTGGCTTGAAATACTGGAAGAGAATGAAGGACTGTGGTCTTCTCAGCCACACAATTTTACTTGTTCCCACTCTACCCATTCTCTAATAGTTAGGGAGATTTGAATTTCCCAAGTTTTGAGGCTACGTAAGAGGGGTTTTTTTGCTGGGTGTTTTTTTTTGTAATGTTTTTTAACTACCTGAATCCAAATATGGGAGTACCTAAGCATTACATGTTACCTTTAGGATGGCCACTTATGCATCACAGAAATAGGAGAAATCCCTTACAAAAAAAGAAGGCAGATTTGCTAGGATGACCATATGAAAACGAGGACAGGGCTCACATATCTTTAACAGTTGCATAGAAAAGGGAATTTCAGCAGGTGTCATTTGCACTTATGCAGCAACTAATGAAATTTCCTCTTCATCACAACAGTTAAAGCTGCAGGAGCCCTGCTCTCTTCTGGCGCTGGTCACTCTAGTATAGCTCCTGCAGCTTTAACTGTTGTGATGAAGCGGGAATTTCACCAGGTGCTGCATGCATACAAATGACACCTACTGAAATTCCATTTTCTATGCAACTGCTAAAGATACAGGACCCCTGTCCTCCTTTCCATATGGCCGCCCTAGATTTGCATAAAATTACATATGCTAATTGATGTGTATAAATCTAAATTTAGAAACCATTCTTATATTTTAAATAGAGATACAATTTCATAGTGGGCCACCAGGAAACCTGTGTGCGTGCCTGCTCAGTCTGCTGTCAGATGCTAACTGATGGTGACTTCAAGGCCTCTGTTTCCCCTTCTTATGGTTCTTTTATCTTTAAACTGGCCTTGGATAGGACAGCCCTTCAAACAGAGGACTGTCCGCTGTAAAAGAGGACACATGGCTACTCTAGTTTTGACCCTTTAAGATGCCTGTTGCCAACTGCTTACCAGCATAAATTTGCCCTTGCAGCCACAATGTTTGACCAATTTTGATAAATTGTTGAGGGCAATATTGGGCCTAAGATTTATCCCAAAGATTTGTAGCAACTTAGGTTGAAAAATTGCAAACAGTGTAATGGCGGCAAATTGAAATTTCTTTTGGGCAACAACACAAAATCTTTACAAAATACACTATGAAACTAAATGTGTTAGTTGCAGCATATTAAATGACACATAGTTGAGTGTATAAACAAGTCATCTGGGGCACTGTGATGCTGAGAAAATAGAAAGTTTAACATCCAAAATGGCTGCCAAAATCACTTAATCTCAAACTGGAATTCAGGCATCATTTTGTAATCAGAACAATGAAAGGTTTACAACTAGAGAAATAGCATCTGATATGACTGTAGAACAACTCTTTACAACTTGCAGTTGTTTTTATACCTGCTCTTATGTTGGCATGTTAAATATTTCTATTCAGGATATAGTCAGGGCCAGCCCTATCATTAGTCAGAGTGAAGTAGCCACCTTAAGCGGCAGAGGACGAGGTGCAGGGAGCAGCATTGAACTGTTGGAGAAAAGAGCTTTGGTCTTCCCTTATGGAATAAGTGATTACTCCACATAAAAACAATGGGGAAATCCAGAATTTTAGTGTAGCTGTCATAAACAGCAGGTAGCAGGAATGACAGGTCAAGAGTTCATATTCTTTCTGTCGCAGGTCTCTGGTAGTGTATGACACAAGTGTTCAGTGTTGAAATCTAGTCTGCTGGTGGGTTGTTTTTTTAAAGAAATGCAGTCAGGGAATGGTAATGTGAAGGTGAGGGTTAGGAGAACATTTGCACAAACTTGGGTAAAAATGCAATCCACAATGTATCAACTAAGAGAAATCCCATTGAGCTAAATGGACCTCAGTCCCAGGTAAGAAGGTAAAGGATATATCTTTTTACCTGGGAATGAGCCTCATTGAGCCCAGGGACTTGCTTCTCTGAATAAACATGGAGAGACTGGGCTCTTTTTTACAGCCTGTTTGGTCCCTCAGAACTCAGCTCAACTGCTCAACCTTAACTGCTCAACCTTAAGAGTATTCTCTGGTTATCTCACTGCCTCTTCCCATCACTAGCAATCAGTTGGGTTCTCTCATTGGCCATTCAACTTTGCCATCCCTTCTCTCTCATGCACATACAGGTAAATACATGCACATGGTATGGTAGCATGCAGTGCTCTGTTAGCCATTCTACATGATAGGGAGGCCTATTGTGAGCATAATAATATTATATGCTCTGCCTTTAAGTCAGGAGCTAAAGTCCACCATGATTATATCCTCACAACCATCATGTGCGGTAGGTTAGACCCCCTCTAGATGGATTCCGTTTGACGCCTGGTTAGCCGATTATGCGCATAATCGCTGAAGCACTTTATCGTAAATGCTTGTATGCAGGAGGTAATTGAGCACTCAACTGGTGACCTTACCGGTTGTTTCAAATGCGCTTTACAAGTAGTTAATGCGGAGAATCACTTGTTCACATAGTCAAAATGCGCTTTAACTGCCGGAGCAAAATAAAACTCGCTATTTAACGCGCATTCGATAATGCTCATAATCGGAGAGAAAACGCGCCTCTACGCCCGATTTGCGCTCCGTTCTTGTAGAGGTAAATTTTTTAATGTGCCTTGAAAGAGCTTTAAATGCCTCTTGTAGAGGCAGCCTTAGAGATCTGCCAAGATCAGCCATTGAGAAACAGGAGACATTTGCTGGTCCTCCTCAGGCAGCAAAATATCTTGGCCCAGCACCCCCACCCCCACCCCGGTATGTGTGTCCATGTCCTGTTTGGCTGTTGTATCTGAATGAGTCAGTCTGTGTCTCTTTCTTGAGTGTGCGTGTGAGAGAGTTTCTATGTGTGTTTATGTTTTCTGTGTCTGTACTGTATGCTATAAAAGGGGAAGGTAGTGTTTGCATTTGAATTCTCTGCCGTGGATGAGATCCTAATCTTTTGCTTCCAGGAAAGCAGGGAAGATGATTTCCACTAAAATCTATAGTGAAATGTGTTTTTGCATTAATGTTGTACATAAAATAGCTTTCTTTCTGTGTGCATGCATGCATAAACATTGGCTGAATTCGGACGACACAATAAGCAACTTGGGGGAGGGGGGAACAATTGTCAGTTGTAATGTCGTCCGAATGCTGCCATAGTCAACTCAGCGCTGATCCTAATCCACACCACAGTTGATTATGTATCACCATGTTGTGTGGGGAGTACCCCCTAGATGAACAACTGTAAAGTTGATTATTACCCCACCATTGACTATCGTGTTGTCCAAATTCAGCCATTGTGTGTGACTTCAGTACCAGGAGCAGAGTAGGGGTGTCACTACAGATGCATAGGCCCAACACCCATCATGGCCTTGATCTGGCCTTGGATCTTGAATATAGTAAAGGAAAAATAACAGAATTCCATGGCTTTTTTTTTTTACAAAAGTAAAACAGCTATGTATTTATCCTGAAGTCTTGAGAGAATCTAAACCTACAAAAGGAATAACTGGAGTTATATTATGGGTCCAAAATAAATAGATACATACAGGGTGACCATATGAAAAAGAGGACAGGGCTCCTGTATCTTTAGCAATTGTATTGAAAAGGGAATTTCAGCAGGTGTCATTTGTATGCATACAGCACCTGATGAAATTCCCTCTTCATCTCAACAGGTAAAGCTGCAGGAGCCCTGCCCTCTTGACCAGATACCAGATACCAGTTGTTTATACAACTGTTAATGATTTCATGATGTTGTCAACAAACAGCACGTCTCTAGTGTTCCCCCACCCCACCCCATCCATTTTCAGAAAGAACAGAAATAAGCTGGAATAAACCCTTAATGGTGTGAAATTGGCAGTGTGTAAAACTGGCATTGTGCTATGAACTTGCCGATGAAGGACTTTCCCTGCAATTGGAGGGAGAAGAGGGGAGACAGATCCGATACCCCACCCCACCAAAGCACCCCTTTAAGTTCAATGGGGCTTACTCCCAAGTAAGTGTGCCATGGGGATGTAGAGGGTTCTATAAAACCACAAGAACAAGACCCTTCATTAAGCTAGATTATAGCTGTGCTAGGTTTAAATCCAATGTGATTCCTTTTAATTATTTTCTTCTTTTTTTCTGTTCATTTGTGCTAGTAGTTCCCCATGTGTCTAGTCAGAAGTATTGTGTTCAATGGGGCTTGCTCCTAAGTAAGTGTGCCAGGGGTTGCAGACTTACAGCAGATGAACACCAAAAACTTCTCTCCGCTCCTTTGCACGCATGCCAGGAAGGGAGGGAAGGAGGGAGGTGCTCCCTCGCTTCAAATATGTCTGCCATTTAAAGGAGACCTGGGAAACAGCAGGATCTTCTGCCTTGTTGCCCCTCTCCTCCTGTGTAATACAGTCCATATCAATCATGCCAAAGAAACAGGAAGCACAACAGCCCTAGGTAAACAACATGATTTCCCTTAGTGTAGAGATGCTCAAAGACTTCCAGAATGTAGATGTGGAATGAAGAAGTACTGGCCTCAATTTCTGGTGTTATGAGAGGGGAAGGTGTTATAAATCTCTGTCATGTCTCCCCTGCCTGCCCACCCCTTAGACACCTCATCCAGGCCTAGCTCTTCTTGTTATTAAAGATTTGCTGGGGAGGGGAGGGGTATTCAAGCAAAAAGGTCACAACCATTCACATTTTCTTCAAACTGTTTTGCAGCAAACCGTAATGTTTGCCAGCTACTCGTCCTAATTGTATTTTATTTTTTTCTGCATTTAAGACGTCCACTTCTCTCCCTTTTGTTTTAACATGAAATCTCTTATGAGATTAATGACCTTGATACCGGAGGTTACAATTGAGATTATACTGAAGCATGTAGAGTACTGCTGAGTTTATTTGAACAGGGTAATTTAACAGATTTTTAAATGTGTATAACTGATTAACTTGCTACGGCCTCGCTGAGAACAGCCATGCCCAAATTGGACATTATGAAACTTTCATAATGGGCATCTTGGGCATGATCCAGCCACAGTCAAAACATTTAAGACCCGTTGATTTCCTTAGAACTTAGGGCACAATGCTATGCTGGGTTAGATGGAAAAAAGACCTACAACTCCCAGTATCCCCCAGCCAGCAATGTTGGGAATTGTAGGACTTTTTCTGTTTAAACATGCATAGGATTGCTTAAAAAGTGTCCCTTTTGGGGTTTAAAACTGAAGGGATTCAAATGCATCTAGATGAGATGGCATTCAGAAGGCATTTGATCAGTGGTGTTGAACTCGATCAGCGCAAGGGCAAAATTCTATTAGGGTGACCATATGAAAAGGAGGACAGGGCTCCTGTTTCTTTAACAGCTGTATTGAAAAGGGAATTTTAGCAGGTGTATTTTGTATGCATGCAGTACCTGGTAAAATTCCCTCTTCATCACAACAATTAAGGCTGCAGGAGCTCTGCCCTCTTTAGCTACAATGACCAGATACACCTGCTGAAATTCCCTTTTCTATTTCACTGTTAAAAGATACAGGAGCCTTGTTCTCCTTTTCCTATGGGCATCCTATTCCCGGAATTCAGAGAACCAGGTTCTTTTCAGATTCCTGTTTTTATTATTATATCAATTGTTTTGGTATGCTTTAGTAATTTTGTAAGCTGCTTTGAATTTAGTTATAAAGAAGAGCTGGATAGGATGTTCAAATAAATTAATAAAAAATCCCCAACACTTCTTTATATATTGTAAAAAAAACCAACCCACTAAAACAACAACAAAGTCCTCTTGTTTGCCTTTCCCCCAGTTCCCAATTAAAATTATAATAAACATTTTATATCTGTTGTTACACTGATGTTTTATGTGATGGTGGCATTTTAGTGGATAACTGTTTTTAGCTATTTTAAATTGTGTATGTTTTAATTTTGCTGTAAGAGTCTTTGTTGGGAAAGGTGGCTAATAAATCTAAATGATGATAATAATTATAATAATAATATCTTATTACTATTTAAATGGATGAGTTGTAGGGGGAAGCTATGCGTGTGATATAAGGCACTTTGGGGCTGCAGTCCACAAACACATTACATCACAGTAATCCCACTGAACTCCATGAAACTACCTCTGGGCAGGTTTTGAAAAGCAGATTGCACTGACACAATTATTCATGGTGTTAAGATTTAACAATCTGACAATCTGGAAGGATGGGATGTAATTGAAGGAATTCTTTATTTCTGCTCAAAAGTTTAAATGATGGATACTTTGCTCCAATAACTTACAAGTGTAAAGAAATGATATTTATGGTGATTGTACACTGATATTGACAGGCAAATAAATTATTAAGAAAAGAAGATTTCCTGAGTCTGAACACGTCCAGGTACCACCTGATGAGGGCACCATTGTTCTAGTGGAACCCAAGTAAAGAGCCAGAGAGAGGAGGGGGGACAAAAGGCAAGAGGCGTTTTCTTTAGAAGTGCTGATTTACCTGAGGGCAACATCGAAACTTGGCTTAGTAGTTTCACCTCAGTGGAACTGCATAGTTTATTGACTGTGCTCTATTACTGCAAACTGTTCCAAGTCAGATGCTTGAAACAGATCTCTCATTGAGCAGGTTGATGGAAGAGAACAGAGCCAACTCCAGTTTTTTAGGGCCCTTGTGCGCAAGACACACTCAGTGGTCCCCCTCCCTCAGTGAAGCTACCTTCTCACTGCCATTGTCACCAGCTGCTATGGCTCCTCATCTTCTTTCTCATCATTGGTTCCCCTTGCTTGCTTGACAGGCAGAAAGACAATGGCTCAGTTCGGACGACATATTAAGCAACGGAGGGGTAAATAACGTACTGACCGTGCTTTAGGCAGGAGGAGCTCCACAGACGACACACTGCAGCCGGCGCTGCTCGGAACCGGCAAACGCCCTGGCTGCAACGAACTTGCAGCAGCCATTTTGGTTGTAGCCTCTCCTCCGTGTGTCCCCCAGCCATATCCCAGCATGCACCGTGAGTTCTGCCTGCTGCATAGAGCGGCTGGGTTTTTTTTGGCTGCTCTAGGCAGCAGAACTCTATTCTGAAACGGAATAGTCCACGGAGAGAGGGAGGCTGAATTTGGATGACACTTTAAACAACGGGGCTTTGGGCTAAACAATATGCAAGCCCACTGTTTCGCTCCGTTGTTTAAAGTGCCTGATTAACGTACTGTCAGTTGTGTGTGCGTTGTGTGTTGCCCTCCAGACGACACAATAAGCAACACAATTGACGATTGTTCCCCCCCTCCTCCGTTGCCTAATGTGTCATCCGAACTGAGCCAGTGTCTGAATTCGGACGACACAATAAGCAACTGGGGAGTGGGGGTGGGACAATCGTCAGTTGTATTGACTATTGTGTCGTCCGAATGCTGCCATAGTCAACTCAGTGCTGATCCTAATCCAAACCACAGTTGATTATTTATTACCATGTTGTGTGGGAAGTACCCCCTAGATGAACAACTGTAAAGTTGATTATTACCCCACCATTGACTATCATGTTGTCCGAATTCAGCCAGAGAGTCAGGAGGGAGCAGCATCTACTGTTCCTTACCACCACTACATCACTACTTCCAAGGCACAGCAGTTGGATGATGTCCTTTAGCTTCTGCTTAGTCTATTCCAGGGGTGGGCAGAAGGTAGATAAGGATCTCCTGGCTGATGTCTTGGTGATTTGCCGTGGATGTCCTGCTACCAATTATTCAAAAGCAGCAGCAGCAACAACAAAATGACTCCCCTCTTACCTTAAACATACTGCAGAGATTAGGAAAGCTGTGACTGAGTGGGCAATAAACAGGAATGGGTTTTGTGTGAACTCAAAACAGATTGCTGGGCTCACAATTCTTTAATTCTAAGTGTAGGTCTTTCTCAGCAGGTGGTTCAAGAATATGGAAAAGTAGATCCCGCAAATCTTTTTCTCCACCACTTGACACAAAGGTGATCAGAAAATCCAACAGAGAGTCTTGTAGTACAAGGTGAACACATTGATGGTGACATAAGCTTTCATGGACTCAGATGCATGAAGTGTTATGCTCCGTTGGCAGGTATACATCAATCAATTAATCAATCAATCAGAATGTATTAGTCAACCAACCATAATAAGAGGTGCAAAGAGGGGTGGAAAGAATAATAGAATAGTAGGGTTGGAAGGGGCCTATAAGGCTCAATGCAGGAGGTAAACATGGGGGAGTGAACTCCAAAACGTATAATCTACTGCAATTCAATTGAAGTTTAAATGTATACAACCTAAGCAAAGTGACCATTGACAAAACCTCCATTTGGTTATCACCGATGTCTTAGCATTGCTGAGCTAATTAACAGCAGTAGCATGAGAGGAAAGCATCGAACTTTGTTCCTCCCCAAACATCCTGATAAATTCTTATTCTGCAGTTTCAGAATATTCTGACATTTATTCTGCAGTTTCCCTTTGCAATCTGCCCTCGCCCCTCACATACACAATATATTTTAATTGCATCTCTAGACTATTTTGCAATGCTGTTAGGAACTCAACACAGACATGCAACTGAAAGGATCAGCCATTGATTCATGCTGTTGATGAGTTCCCCTGAGGTCATTTGCATGATTTTTCTTTTTGAACCCTTGCAGATTTCCTATAAGTTCAAAAGCTTGCATTGCAAGAGGCAGCCTGAATAAAGCTGTTAAAGGGAGTCTTACTGTTAATTTTTTATTTGTAATATTTTACTCTATTTGAAGTTCTGTTAGTTGGACTTAGGACTTTGTCTCCCTACAAACCCATCCTCTATTTTATTTTATTTTTTGCTGGAAAAAGAACAATGGAAAAGCTCTGGGAGCTTTTCTATACAAGGTATTTATTGTGCATTCATCATTCCCTACTCACAGTTCTTTATGGGTTCTTTAAGATGATGTGTCCCTCCAGTTTCACTTCTGTTTTTAAACAGCACTTTTGGTGAGTTTTTTTAGAGTATGAAAGGTGTGGTATTAATTAAAGAAAGCAAAAGCAAATGCTATTTCCACTTGGATAGTTGAGCTATTCCTCTACAGCACAGTGCCACCTAGAGGTTATGGTGTCAAAAAGCAGAAAAGGAAACGCTTTTCATGTAGTGCTCGGATCTTAATTCTGCGATGAAACCAAAAGTAGATACAACAGATTAACAGCCTCTTGTAGAAAAGCTCTGGAAGTTGAGAAAGAGGTTTCACTCAGGGAATGGAGGATCTTTCTCTGGGGGCATTTGCCCATGGGTCCCCCAAAACATGGAGGCTGACTGCTTCTCTCTACACATTTCCGTCATTCAGTGAGCATTTTGATAGATGATGATAACATATAATAATACTGTTAAATTCAGATACTGAATTTTACTGTGGCAAACGTTTGATTGTGGACTCATGGAATACAGCATGGTCAATGCTGGCTGGGGATTATGAGAGTTGTAGTCCAACACATCAGGAGGACTGGAATACACACACAATTACTAAAAAATTGGAATACACACACTCATATGCTTTTCCTTTCCTTCCAGATTACTGATGCTTGTAATTTATGTGCCACTGTTGACAGTGTTAATACTGTAAAAATATATACAACTTGCAAAAAGTATTTATCCTGCCAAAATGAACTTTATTTCCTTCTCACATTTTGAAAGCCTCTTTCATTCTTTTTCTCTCTCTTCCTCTTCTCATTGTTATTAGTTCATATCTAAGCAGGAATCACTCATGTGCAAGGTACTCCATAGAGAAATGTTTCAAAAAAATACTCCAGAAGGTCAGTGAGTGTCAAATGGAAGGCAAGCTTTGTTTCGGGCCCAGGCATGTGGGAATAGCAGGTCTTTGTTTAATACTCCTTCTGCATAGCTTAAACAGCCATCATGTGTTTTTAAAAATTGTATTGCACAAGCCAGAATCCAGAAACCTTTGTAAAAAATCAGCTTCCGGGCCTGGTGAGGTGGAAGTTAGCTCCTCTCTGAGTTTGGGCTTTATTTACAGTATTTGCAAATGGATGTGTGTCTGAGGTGAGAGAGAGAGAGAGAGAGAGAGAGAGAGAGAGAGAGGTGGGAAAAAATAGATTCAGATTTTGTATTTAAAGCCATTTGCACATTGCAATTGCTTATTTGCATCCTAATTTGCCACAATGGCTTAAAGAATGATTGAAATATGTTTGAATTAGCATCCTATTATTATTATTATTATTTGCAGTATTTTTCATTTTGATTTCCTTGATTTGTCCTGCTTTTTCCAATAATAATAATAATAATAATAATAATAGAAAGTATACACCACTGGCCATGGAAGTTAAAGAACAATGGCAACAGGAAAAGGTTACAATTATTCCGTTACATCAGTCACTGGCATCACATCAATTTTTTTTTAATACAGAAAACCAAAAACTGGGCCTACCAAAATACATCCACACCAACATCCAGAAAGCTTAAAACATGTTAAATAGTCAGGAAATTCCTGAATCTGTAAAACACAGCATGATTTGGCAAAGCCCTTTATTTATTTATTTATTTATTTATTTATTGCATTTTTATACCGCCCAATAGCCGAAGCTCTCTGGGCGGTTTACAAAAATTATCCTTGCTACTCTGTAGTGCCACGCTGATAATCACTGGAAGGTATAATGCAGTTTGTCATCCCAGTTAGTTCAGACGACCTGGGTAGCTAATAGGGGCTCTGCTAACTTTATATAACTCGGATGTGGGAACTCTGGAAGGTCCAGGAGGCAATTTTCTCCCACTGCCCCACCCCAGGGGCTGCATATACACTTGCTGCAGAAATTGTCACTGTGCTGCCAAATTTCAGAAGTGGCAAAGATCCACAATTCCCCTTTAAAACAAGGCACAGTGTGAGCACATTCCTTGTTTTAAAGGCAAATTGCGCTCCCAGAAAAGCATGATTTGCCATTAAAACAAGGTGCCTGGCCACCACACCACTTATTTTAAAGGGGAAATGCGGCATCTAGAAAAACCGCCATGAGCAAGAGAAGATAGATAATACTTTTACAGTACTTATATGCCGTCAAATAATAATATTCTCAGGTTGGCTTACAATAACATTAAAATAAACTTATAAACTGTAAGAATATGGAGAGAGAGAGAGAGAGAGAGAGAGAAGAAGAAGAAGAAGAAGAAGAAGAAGAAGAAGAAGAAGAAGAAGTCCATCAGGAGCAAATAAAATCCAAAATTGAAAAAAAATATATCTTTAAAAGGTCTGAGAAAATAAAAAATCTTTGTGCACAATGATAGCAGTAGAAGTTCATCAACATATGGACAACCACCAGTTCCCCAGTCCTGCCCTTGAGCTCAGTCAAAACCTGAATCTGGGTATCTTCTGATATGGTGGGTGGCATTACTAGCCAACTTTAAGGAGCTATCAAGTGGATTTTATTTAACACAGAATTGCTTTACTTACACACACACACACCGTCCCTCTTGTATTGAACTTTAGATTGTAGGCTCCTTGGGGCAAGGACCTGTCCTCTTGTATATTGCAAAGTGCTCCCCATAAACACTTCATAACTATAAGAATGAAATTGTGATTACCTGTCTCAGGTCCTAGAGAAATGTTGGAATACAAACTGAACCCAATAAATACAAACAAATAATCCTACTCTGACGGAGAGGCGGGTAAGAAATAAATTGTTGTTATTACTATTATTATTATTATTATTATTATTATTATTATTTGTTTATATGAGCCACAACAGAGAGATGGTTTGCAAATCCAGCTTCTTCTGTCCCAAGAGTTGAGTGATGGAGGATAATGAACCTCTCTTGGCCTTACTGAACTTGTCCTGGCTACACAGGTATCAAAGACACAGGTGTACTGAACTGCTAACAACTTCAGCTTAAACAAAAGGAACAAAAAAGGGGGGAATGGTTGCAAATAGTAGGATACTGATGGCACAGGTGTTATTCAGGTACCATCAAAGTCTATTGCGAAAAGTGAAAGAAAAGAAGCAGGGAGAGACAAAACTGAGCTGAGCCATTTGCTAACCCATTTCTATTGTTACTTAAGAGGAACTTGGGTACAAATAGCAATTTCCCTATCATTTGAATGGCAGTTGCAACAATCCACTGATGTTAACATTATGATGTGCAATTACTAAAACCAAGCAAGTATATGCAAATGCCTGTCCCCTCTTAGAATGCAACTCCTTTTGATGCTTTTGCTAGTTCCAGAGTGGTCTTAACATAGCATGGAGGAGGGGCAGTTTAGGGTGACCAAATGAAGAGGAGGACAGGACTCCTGTATCTTTAACAGTTAAATAGAAAGGGAATTTCGACAGGTGCCATTTGTATGCATGCAGCACCTGGTGAAATTCCCTCTTCATCCCAACCGTTAAAGCTGCAGGAGCTATACTAGAGTGACCAATTACAAAAGAGGGCAGGGCTCCTACAGTGTTAACTGTTGAGATGAAAAGGGAATTTTACCAGGTGCTGCATGCATACAAATGACACCCACTGAAATTCCCTTTTCTACACAACTGTTAAAGTTACAGGAGTCCTGTCCTCCTTTCCATATGGTCAACCTAATACAGCTGTGTCTCTCAATTAGCACAAATCCACTGGTCCATTGGTAGGATGTCCACCTGCAGGTCGCCAAAAATGGAGGACAAAAAGGCAAAACAGATTTGCATGTGCTGATTGATATCGACAGATGCACCTTTGGAATGAAATGCTATAATTTAAATAGAAATATAATCCAATAGTGGGGAAGACTCAGAGCAGGCAACCTGTGTGCCTGTTCAAGTTGTTGTGTTGATGGGCAACTTAAGAACATAAGAAGTACCCTGCTGGATCAGGCTGAGGGTCCATCTAGTCCAGCACTCGGTTCACAGAGTGGCCAACCAGCTGTCAACCACAGACACACAAGTGGGACTCGGGTGCAACAGCACCCTCCCTCCCATGTTCCCCAGCAACTTACTGTCTCTGGTCTCTCTTGCTCTTCTGATGGTTCTTTATCTTTAAACTGGATTTGGACTGGACAGCTCTTAAAGTAGAGCCAGGATGCCGAAACTCAGGAGCCAAATCAGCCTTCCAGGTGTCTTAATTTGGCCCTCTGGAGTTCCCCAGAAGGTCACGCTCCATTCCTTAGCCCCACTCCTTTCCCCTACTGCCAATCATTTGGTGGTTTCTCAGCTTTTGCACAGTCCCCTCCACAGCCGCCATTTTAAATGGCTGAAATGCTTCTCCTAAGGGTTAGTTATTGGCAGTAAGAGCTGTAAGCTAAAATGTGCTGGAATTTGGGGTGTTTTTGAGTATTTGCCCCTTTTTGCCTTAGGCCCCATCCCCTTTTAAGTTCAGCCACACCCATCACTAGAATGCAGTCCGAGAGTTTCTCCTAAATGGAATTTGACCCTTGGGCTAAAATAAGTTATGTAACCCTGAAATAGAGGATGCCTTAAAACAGAGGACTGTCCTCTGCAAAGTAGGACACATGGCCCAGGCTATCATTCGGCATCTGTGTTCTCTGATGTATGCTAAAGTTGAGGGAATTGCATTGTGTCCATTAAACAACCTCATTCCCATCTGCCCTCATAAAATAGGGTTGGGTTTAATAGGAGTACTCAGCATGTCACATTAATATGACACTCTGTTTGGCTGCTCCTCCTAGCAGGGAATGCAGAAATAACCAATACTCAGAGCTGAGTGCATGCTACGATTCCCAGGAGCACAGCATGTAGTACCAAGCATAGAATTCATTTCAGAAACTCAGTTGTCATGTCTTTCTTTTTAAACAACAACAACAAGGTTCTATCACTTATGGCTGTAAAGATCTCTTTGAAAGTTATTTTTATTTATTTCAAATACTTTATTTATTTCAAAGATTTATATGCCTCTTTTCAGGGCAAAAAACACTCCCAAGGTGGTTTACATCAGAACAACTGTGATAATCAAGAATCAATAAATCCATGCTCCAACTGAAAATTTTAAAAGGTTTTCATGACCAGTAAAGTAGGGGCCAGACATGTCTTCCTAGGGAGGGAGTTTCACACAAAAAATATGGGGCCACCATCAGAAAGGACCCATCACTTGTGTCTATCAATCAAATAGATCTCATTGATTTATTGTACTTATAACTAACCATTCCTGCAAGGAGAAAAAGGGAAAATGTTCTTCCCCCCACTCCACAATGTTATCCTCACAACTACCCCTCCCCGCAAGGTAAATTAGGCTGAGAGGCAGTGGGACTGTTTGTATGTAACAGTAAGCCACTGTGGGTTATTTCCCTTTGCGGCTTAGCGGAGTGCACCGACCGCCATTTTGAATATGCAGGTGACAGTGCATTCATAGCTTGCTGTGTCATGGGTATTTTAAGAGGATTGACAACTTCCAAATGACCTATAGCTTGTTTTATGGTTATTTGAGGTTGTCTACCCCCTCAAACATCCCACGATGGTGGGTATGGATGACACCGCAAACCACAACAAGCAGGGGCTCCTGTGGCCCCATGCAAAAAGGGTGCTTGTGGGTATCCAGCACCACATGACCCGACAACCCCACCTACTAAATTAAGCCACTCTGGGCTGTCATGTCATGCCAACTGAGTCAGTGACTTGCCCAAGGTTACCTAATGCAGGAGTGGAGGGAAGTAGTTTGGAATCTACTGACAGATGAACTCTGGGTGGAAGAGCTAAGGTTTCTGATTCCCGAATGTTTATCAATAGAAAAAAACAAAAAGGCTTGGTTCTCTAAATTAGGCTGCTGAGATGGGGGGGGGGAGGGGATTAACCACAGATGGTTTTTTGTGTGAATGGCACTTGAGTTCATTTCAGGGACTGAAAACAAATTCGTGGGCTGTGTGTGCTCAGAGACACCCCATTCCTTAATTCTCAGTGTATGTCCCTCCTGCCTCCATTCTTGCTCCACTATTTCATAGATAGAATCATAGAGTTGGAAGGGGCCTATAAGTCCATCAAGTCCAACCCCTTGCTCAATGCAGGAATCTACCTTAAAGCATGCCTGACAACTGCCTTGAAAGTCTCTAGTGTTAAAGAGCCCACGACCTCCCTAAGGAATTGGTTCCATTGTCGTACTGCTCTAACAGGAAGTTTTTCCTGATGTCCAGCCGGAATCTGGCTTCCTGTAATCTGAGCCCATTATTCCATGTCCTGCACTCTGGGATGACTGAGAAGAGATCCTGGCCCTCCTCTGTGTGACAACCTTTTAAGTACTTGAAGAGTGCTATTGTGTCCCCCCGCAGTCTTCTCTTCTCAAGGCTAAACATGCCCAGTTCTTTCAGTCTCTCGTCATGGGGCTTTGTTTCCAGACTCTTGATCATCCTTGTTTTGCACCCAGCTCCAGATGGTGGGCCTCAGGATTCTAGTAAAAAACAAGGTGCTGGTTTTAACCTATAAAGCCTTACACGGTTTGGGACCACAATAGCTGATGGAACGCCTCTCCCAACATGAACCTACCCGTACACTACGCTCAACATCTAAGGCCCTCCTCCAGGTGCCTACTCCAAGGGAAGCTCGCAGGATGGCAGCAAGGGAGAGGGCCTTCTCAGTGTTGGCCCCAAAATTATGGAATGATCTCCCCAATGAGGCTTGCCTGGCACCAACATTGTTATCTTTTTGGTGCCAGATCAAGACTTTCTTCTTCTCCCAGGCATTTAACTTTTAACAGCATGAACTGCGTTTTTAATTGACCCCAGAACTATATTTAGGCCTGGCTAAGAGTTCACAGTTGTTTTAAATGTATACTGTCTTTATACGTTGTCTGTTTTTATGCTTTTAAATTTTGTATATCGATTTTTAACGTCCGAAGTTTTAATTTTTGTAAACCGCCCAAAGAGCTTCGGCTATGGGGCGGTATATAAATGTAATAAATAAATAAAACAAAAAAGATCCCATCGGTCTAAAGTCTGCCCCAAACTGCCTGTGTTGGTTTCATGGTTCAACATGGAGTTGAAGTCAGGCCTCCCCCGCTCCAAGTTTAGCATGCTGTCCCCTACACCATTTGGGCAAAGTGATATATAAAAATAACTGATGCAGACAATAGGTCCATTGAGCCCAGTATTGTTGACACTGATTGGCAGTAGCTGTCCAGGGTTTCAGGCAGGGTCCCCCCCCCCTTGAAATGCTGGGAATTTAAATCCACTGAGCTACAGCCCTTCGCAGCAGTGGCAAGGCCCACAGCTAAGTGTGGCCTTTTGTTCCTGATTCGAGCAGGAAGAATATTTTCCTGAAAATGTCAGGAGTTCTGTATCTGGACCAGTCAAAATTGTCCAAGGTGCTTACAACTGAATGCATAGACATGTGTGAAGAAATTATTTCTACATTCTAATATTTCACCACTGGAAGAAAGTGCTGAGATGAAATGTGAACGAGAGAGAGAGAGAGAGAGAGAGAGAGAATGTGAGAAGGAAGTGGGCTTACAGTAAGGAAATCACTGGCTTCCTCCAGTTTGTTCATGTGTGACAAGAGGCCAGGCTACTAAACCATAATCACCTTTCTTAAAAAAAGAAAAGAAAAAGATGTGAGCAAACAGGAAATTTGTCAACATTTTAACTTCCGTTTTCTTCATGGTGTTTCAGGGAGGACACACATAGTACTCGCATTGTCTTGTTTCCAGACCGCCTAATTTATTACCATGGAAGGCTCAGTGAAGACAACGCTCTGCAAGGCCAGCTCTACCATTAGGCAGAGTGAGGCACAGCTACCTCAGGCAGCTATCCTTAACTGTCATGAAAAGGCAGCAGCTTTAGTTATTCAATTTATTTGTATTGCATTTTTACTCCCAGGATGAGGTGCTTTTGTGGGATTTTATTTCTTAGGTTTCAAAGTACCTTGGATAGCTTTGGGTAGTATTTGGGAGGAAGGGGGTGCCATTTGCTTCTACCTCAGGCAGCAAATGTCTTGGGCCACGCTGACATTTGCTTAACGGAACACTTTTGTCATCTGCTATATATTCCCCAATTAATTTCTCTACTTCAGAGCAGGAAAATTTGTTAATCACACACCAAAAATCCAATTTTCAGATTTTCTTTGAGGGGATAGCAAAACCTCAAATAACCCATGAGCTGCCCCTTCAAACAGAATCCACATGTTCCAAATTCACTTAAAGTTGAACAAATTATAAAAATTATAACCATAGACTATGGACTATATCAATCCAGTCCAAGCTGATGTCTTACATAGAGCTTGATTCTACACTGTCCCTAAGGGAACAGGTTTTTTTTCTTTTTTTCATATCCTGTTTGGTCCCTGAGGGGGCCTGGTGTAATTTTAAACTGTATCAAGATGGCCTATTTATATCCTTCAGATGTATCTGTTACAAATCCTCCCTATCCATCTTCAGACGGAAGTCTGTTGATTTAAATTATCCGGGTAAGCAGCATGATCTGCCACAGAAACTATTATTTTCTCTTCAACGTTCAACTAAGGAATGGTTCTGTGTGACTGAAAAGCTTTCAAACTGCATAATAAACACAGTTGGTCAAAATAAAATTATTGGGCTGGTTCACATGATCACAGTGAGGGAAATAAGCCACAGATTTCCCTAATTACCCTCACTAGCATGGTTTGCTATGTTGTTTGAACCTGGATATCATGGCTTGTTGCAGTAAGTGGGTTATTTGAGGGTTGCTGCCCCCTCAGAGAAACCATGTTGCCCAGGTTCAGGCAACACAGCAAGCCGCACCAGCAAAGGTAATTAAGAAAATCAACTGGTACATGATAAGTACATGTGGCAGGGTTAACAAGCCACCGTTGCTAGTTAACCACATTGCATTTGTGCAAACCAGGTCACTGTTTTTCTTATCCAGCGGAGCATGGCTACTGAGGCTTTAAACTCTCATCCACAAAAACAGAAAGGCTAATTGTTAGGGTGACCATATGGAAAGGAGGACAGGGCTCCTGTATCTTTGACAGTTGCACAGGAAAGGAAATTTCAGCAGGTGTCATTTGTATGCATGTCATTTGTATGCATGAAATTCCCTCTTCATCCCAACAGTTAAAGCTGCAGGAGTATAGCTAGAGTGACCAGATGCAATAGAGGACAGGGCTCCTGCAGCTCTCACTGTTCTGATGAAGAGGGAATTTCACCAGATGCTGCATGCTTACAAATGACACCTGCTGAAATTCCCGTTTCTATGCAACTGTTAACGATACTGATGCTCTGTCCTCCTTTCCATATGCTCAGCCTAGAATTGCAGGGTTAGGATGCTGACCAATTGACTATGTTTTTTGTTTTCTTTTTAGATGAGCCAAATGGCCGACGTTAATTCTTAATACAAACTAGTGCAACAGAAGGGGCGAAAGTTGGGATTCACGGGAAATTGGCAGGCTGGAGGCACAGGAAGTAGGGGGTGGTCAAATTGCAGGGGGGGGCACAGTTTGCTCTTAGCATTTCTTTTGACAATGTATCATCCTTTTTTTCTTTCTTTCCACTCAACTTTTAGCTGGCTGCTGGGGAACTTCCAGATCTAATGGAAGGTATCACTTCTTGTCTTCAAAGGCCTTTGCAGCTTGAGGCCAACAGATCTTACGATTCTTCCACACTAAGCTTTTGCAGGTCATAGATTAGCTATGGAGCAGACTCTTTAGCAGGGCTACTTGGAGCTAACTTAAATGTGCAGGAAAAGGATATCCCCCCAGGACTGTACCACTTCAGGCTGTGGGTGGGATTATAAAACATGGATTTGTGTCTGGGTTGTGCAGGACTAGCTTAGCCCTCTTCCTGACATGCTAGATTTCCACAGGCAAGATTTTTAAAATATGTGGGGCAATATTCAAAAATAAGACCCCCACATGCAGTCCGATGTACTACTACAGTCCAAGAAGGATTATACCATATATTAAGGTGGCTATGAGCCTATCTACACTGCTTTAAAATGGTTTATAACAGTATTAAAGCGGTTAATAATTAACTGGTTTAAAACTGTTATAAACCGTTTTAAAGCAGTAGTGTAGATGTGTCCTGCTTTACAGAGGACAGTCCTCTATTTGAAGGACTGCCAGAGTAGAGGCGTCTGTTTGACAGTGTCCGCTATTTGACTGGCTGCCCAGTCCATGTCCAGTCCAAACAAAGAACCATGAGAAGGGAGAGCAACGGGGGCCTTGCAGTTGGCCACCAATAATTAGCACCTGGGCCAGATCTATACGAAACAGGATGTAACACTTTGAAAATGCTTTGAAAACAGTATATGCAATGTGTCCAGGGCCCGAACAGTTGTCAAAACTGTGATAAACCGTTATAAAGCAGTAGTGCAGATCCTGCCCTGGACAGAAAACTGAGCCGTCATGCAAGTTGCCTGGTATTGTACTGTATTTTAATTACAGTCATTCTAAAATTGCCTCTAGACATATAACTTAGCGCATGCAAATTTGATGCACATCTGTGTCTTCTTTTTTTGGTGCCTTTCTTCTTTTTTGGCGACCTGTAAGTGGCCACCTAACATGGCTTTCGTGCACACTTAAATTGGCTTTTAACTTCCTTCCATGAAGGCATGATAAGCACCAGTCAGGAACCGATAGATACCCTGGAATATTCTAGTATAGTATAGTATATTTTTGGACAGGGTGCCACAGCCTCAAACACCAGGCCTAGACGAGCACACCCCTCTCAGGCTAAGCACCACCACTTGAGTAAGCCTGAGGGAAGGGCAAAAGACGCACCGCTTTTCCCTTATAGCAGAGGGGAAAAGGGTGTTAAGGGTTTTGAATAAGGTTCTCCTGTGAGTATGTTGGCTGAAGGTGTAATGATTTGTGTTTCTTTATTAAACTGATAGAGCAGGTGACAAAGCCAAGCTGACACGTGGTTTGTGGTAGCAAAAAGAAAAGAAAATGTTTATTGTTGTTAACAGTTCTTTTCAAATCAATTTCACACCTGCCTATTCTTAACACTTCTGATAATCTTACTAATAATCCTGAATCCTAATAATCTCTTCACACACACTCCTGACTAGATCACACAAAGCTATCTTCCACACAACTACTCTCCCCCAACCAAGACAGTAAGATAATCTAAAACACTCCATCACCCTATATATACTCCTCCCCCTCCCTTTCCCAGCATCATCAGCCACACCCACTAAGTCCAACATTCCGCACTCTCCAGACATACTAAGTCAGACATACTTAGGGAGACAGAAATGGGGGGGTATCGTCACAGTGCTCCACATAACCCTTTGGCTCCCTTGCATCTCTATAATTCTGTAACACTGATATACCAACTAGAAAAGTCTGGGTGCTGATATATAGCTGGGAAATTCTGTAGCAACAAGTTCACTTCACAGCCAATAATAACAATAATAATAATAATAACAACAACAACAACAACAATAATAATAATAATAATAATACTATCTAAGAAATAATGCTTCATTACAGGTTTATTAGTTCACAGCCTTGAGCAACTGAAAAATCTTTTCTCACCAGCTCACTGTGCTAATTACTCTTTGATTTCCTAGATGTATAATTTAACACATGGTTCATATTCGATCATGATCTTCAAAGCTTGATTTTCTGAAGGCATTTGTTTTTCCACAGTCAATACATTTTAAAAACCAGCCATTCAAGGGTGGTTTTCCATGCTGTATATCACATTTCACCTGGATAATTTGCTGGAGAAGATGCTTGTAAACAGGAGTGTGTGTGGGGAAACTCTCTGCTTCTTCAAGCTGTACTTCTGTTTTAAGATTAGAAAGAAATGATACAGATATGCGAGTGGTATTTATTTATTTATTTATTTATACGTTATGATTTTTCATCACTTTATAAAATGCAACTGTGGTCCTTTTTACACTTACGAGTGTAGAGAGAGGGTGGGGGGACAATCCCGGACTGTACCTGCTTCCGGGATCGTCCTCCTCTTTCTAAACCAGGAAGTGCAACGTCCCGGCTTCCTCCCAGGATGTCACGCCATTGCGGCCACCATTTTCTTTTTTTACGAAGGGCTGGAAGAGCGCACTTACGCTCCATCAAAAAGATACGTTTTTTAAAAAAACTCCCCCCGAAATCGCCCCCCCTCAGCCAACTCGGGGATGGCGGACTTGTTTTCCCCTTCCCCTGATGGGCACAGAGCTGCGCTGTATGGCTCCGTGCCTGTTTATGGTGCCCACTTATTCATGAGTAAGCGGGCACCAAGTATGATGGGTGCCTACACCTCCTGTGGTCTTAGGATGTTCCCGGGACCGTGGGAAGAATCTGGTTTTCCCAGGGATGCCTTATCCTGGGGAAAACCCATGCCCCCCCCACCCCCCGGGAGTCCCTGTGCGTCATTTGCATGCACAGGGACGACCAAGGGACGATTCCGCAAAAAATGGCTGGTGTAGAAACATCCTGTATGTCTAAGTGACATACAAGATCAAATATAAAACAAAATAAAGAGCTTAATCCTATGCATGTTTAGACAAAAAAAAAGTCCTAAAAGTCCCAGTATTCCTCAGCCAGCATACTGGCTGGGGAATGCTGGGAGTTGTAGGACTTATTTCTAAATATGCATGGGATGGCACTCTAAAACAATGAAAATACAGCAATGAACGAGAAAATCCAAATCCAGCACACACATAAAAAGGATAAAACAAATGTCAGGAAATGTAGAGGTACATTAATCACATAAAAGGGCCAAACCTAACTGACTAAAGATAAAAACTAGCCAATAATTATCATAAACAGGTAATAAAAACAAGCTATCACCACTTTAAAAAAGGCCTTGGAGAATTTTTTAAAATGCCTTAGCCTTGTGCCAAAAGGACATTGGAGTGGATGCCATTGCATGTCTCTCAGTTTAGCATTCCACAAATGGGCAGGGTCACTGTTGAAAAGAAAATCTCGTTTGTAGCCTTCCTCTGGCCTTCCAACTGAGGGGACAGTAAAAGAAGGGCCCCTCTTGATGATCTTCTGCTCCCTGTTGCTATGTGTATTTGTGAAGGGAGGGAGGGAGGGAGGGGTATGCTAACTATGTGCATGTGTGAGAGTGGTGTGGCCCCAACAACGTTTACCTCCAGCTCTACTTACATCTAGCATGCAGCCATCGGACACATAGAGCCTATCTACACTACTGCTTAAAAAAAGTTTATAACAGTTTTAAACCGGTTAATAACCGTTATTAGCCGGTTTAAAACTGTTATAAACCATTTTAAAGCAGTAGTGTAGATAGGCTCATAACCCCCAAAGAAATGCAGCTCTTGGAAAGAGGGAGAGAGATTCCCTACTTGTGCTCTAACTACTGCACCAGATTGGTCTGCACACTTGCTAAGTGTGCAGGTCACCATCACCATCTTTTTTGCTTAGAAAAGCAGTCAGCATGAGTGGAAGACTCTAGATGTTCCAGGAATGGTGTGAGATCAACCTCAGGAGTAGCAGCAACCATGCAGCTAAGGGAACATAAGGACATAAGAACAGCCCTGCTGGATCAGTCCAAGGGTTCATGTTGCCCATCATTCGGTTCACACAGTTTCTGACCAGCTGTCGACCAGGAACCCATAAACAAGACATGAGTTCAACAGCACTCCCCCACCCATGTTCCCCAGCAATTGTTGTACATAGGCATAGTGCCTCTGATACTGGAGGTAGCATATAGCCATCAGGACTAATAGCCATTGATAACCTTCTCCTCCAGGAATTTATCCAATCCTCTTTTAACGCTATCCAGGCTGATGACATCACTACATCATGTGGTAGTGACTTCCATAGTTTAAATATATGCCGTGTGAAGAAGTCCTTCCTTTTATCTGTCCTGAATCTCCCACCAATTAACTTCATGGGATGACCCCAGGTTCTAACATTACTAAGAACATAGTAAGAGCCATACTGTAGGCTGACCAGGTGGCTCAGGATTTCCCGGTCCTAACCGGGAATCCAGAGGCCAACCGGGCCAACCGGGGGAAAACCGGGGTGGCGGGGGGTCACGCGGCGGTGGCAGCGAGACCCGGAGGCGGTGGAGGAGCCCGGGAAGCAGACGCCCCTGCAGGTAAGCACAAAGGGGGGCTCTTACCTGCTGGGGCGGCCGCTTCCCGGGCTCCTCCGCCGCCTTTGCCGCCGCTGCCGGGGTCGTAAGGCCAGAGGCCGCGCGGAACAGGCAGGAGAGGGCCGGATCCGGAAGTGATGTAACCGGCCCTCTCCCGCCTCTTCCGCGCAGCCTCTGGCCTCCTTGGGGCTCAATCGCGATGGCGATGAGCCCTGAGGAGCCCGGACGCCCACACCCGCCTCTTCCGCGCGGGCGTCCGGGCTCCTCGAGGCTCGTCGCCATCGCGACGAGCCCCAGAAAGGCCAGAGGCCGCGCGGAAGAGACGGGAGAGGGCCGGTTACGTCACTTCCGGATCCGGCCCTCTCCCGCCTCTTCCGCGCGGGCGGCGACGGAGGACCCCGCGCGGCCGCGCGGGCGGCAGCGGAGGACCCTGCGCGGCTGCGCGGGCGACGGAGGACCCGGCGCAGCCGCGCGGGCAGTGACAGAGGACCCCGCGCGGCCGCGCGGGCGACGGAGGAACCCGGCGGTAGGTCCAGGCTGGGTTTTTTTTGGGGGGGGTGGCTTGGTGGGGGGGTTGTTTTGGGTGGGGGGGCGGGGGGGACCGGGATTTTGACTTTTAAAATCTGGTCAGCCTACCATACTGGATCAGACCAAGGGTCCATCTAGTCCAGCATTCTGTTCACACAGTGGCCAACCATCTGTCAACCAGGGACCCACAAGCAGGACACAAGTGCAAGAGCACCTTCCCACTCATGTTCCCCAGCAACTGGTGTATATAGGCTTACTCCCCTGATACTGGAGCATACTGCCTCTGATCCTGGATCATTAGAAAGGGAGAAAAAGGTCTCCCTATCCACATTTTCCACACCATGCATAATTTTGGACACCTTTATCATGTCTGCCCTCATTTGCCTTTTCAAACAGTCCCAGACCTAAACTTTCCTCATAGGGGAGTTGCTCAAGCCCATAGATCATCTCAGTGAAATGAAAAGGGACCTGCTTTTTACAAATACTCATGATGGAAAGTGGTTGTTTGGCTACATCTTAAACAGATCATGTACTGTAAATAAAAGGTGCTCAGCATGTTGGAAAATCTAGGGTGACCAGATAAAATCCAGGTCAGGGCTCATGTAGCTTTAACAGTTGTAGAGAAAAGGGAATTTCAGCAGGTGCCATTTGTATGCAATTAGTTCCTGGTGAAATTCCCTCTTCATCACAACAGTTAAAGTTGCAGGGGCCCTGCCTTCTTTTGTATATGGTCACTCTAGTATAGTGCCTGCAACTTTAACTGTTGTGATGAAGAGGGAATATCACCAGGAACTAATTGCATACAAATGACACTGGCTGAAATTCCCTTTTCTCTACAACTGTTTAAGTTACATGAGCCCTGACCTGGATTTTATCTGGTCAGCCTAGGAAAATCCGATCTTACCTCTTGTTTAAAAATGCTATTGTGATACCGAAGCATCATCAGGAGACTGTTGATTCCACCCCCACCCCAAACAGCTCTTTTAAATCCAGACAGCTGGTTGTTGAAACCACTATTAAAAAGAGGGGGAAAATAGATTTGCTTAGTCCCCGGGAGTTAGGTGGGGGTCCTGTTTCATGATGATTAATATCCTTCTTCTGTTCTCATCTCCAAGGGGCAAGCAAAGTATAATCCTCTTTACTGGAACACACTGATGCTCTTTCCGTGGTCTGCTAATAGGATCGGCAAAGAGTTTGGGCTTAACAAGAAGAAGACAAAAACGGGAGATGATAATCTTGTTTGTTCAACCAACCATGGAAGTGGTTCATCTGAGATCATCAGGAACGCCTGGGACATTCTCTAAATCAGGAGGTGACTTGGGGGTGTACATGAGTCACCAGGAGTCCATGTAAGAACAAGTGGATTTTGTGGAACAATTCAGAAATAGGGCAGGGGCCATATCTCACTGGCAAAGCAATGCTTTGTATATCTCTCATTAGGGCCACCCAAGACATTTTGCTGCCTGAGATGAAGGTCAAGATGGCACTGTCTCTCTCCCCCAGTGCACATAAAGAAGTGGACTGGACTGGAGGTTGAATCTTTCTTTTACATTGGCAATGGGATAGCATCCTCTACCACCCATGAGGCAGCAGGTTAGTTTTGGGGCCCCAGGAAAAAGCTATGTACCATACACAACTCTTTCCTCCAAAAGAGGGAAATAGCTGGAGAGTTAGTGAGGAACAGCTGGAAGGCTTCCACTGCTGCTCCCTCCCCAATTTCTGCCACCTGAGGCAGTTGCCTCATTTTGCCTAATGGTAGAACTGGCCTTTCTCTAGTTAACAAAGCCCAGAGGGTTAGCCATGTAGTCTCTTGCAGCAAAAGCAACAACGTCCTGTGGCACCTTCAAGACAAACATGATTATTATTTTGTTAGTCTTTAAGGTGCCACAAGAGTCCTTGTCATTTTATCTCACATTAAAAAGACCAGGTGATGGGTTAAAGGCCCTCTGCCTGGAACATTGGAATGACTCTGGTGGTCAAAGTAGTAGACAATACTCAGCTAGATAGACAAATAGCCTGACTTGGTTTAAGGCCGCTTCCTAAAATTAAAAGAACAGGGAGAGGTGACATTTTGTGTAGATGCTCCAAAGGGAAGTTCTAGGCATGGCAAGGGAGAAAGGTAAAAGATTTTTTGGCTTGTGGAGGTTAATAGAGCGGGATAGTATTGGGAGATAGAGGCAGGACAACAGATACCATGGAGAGCTTTAGGACACGGAATTTGTGTTAGCGATTGTAAGGTACAAGAAGAGAGTGTGGTATTCAAGGAGGTAGAACTCACAGTACGATCCGGAGGGTAGGTTTTATTTTTCGTTAAAATGTTAGATAGAACATCAGCCATCACATGCTGTTTAATTTATGAGATGAAGAAGTTACAAGGAGGATGCAGCGTTGTATCCACCCTGGCAGGAATATAATTTAAAACTTGTCACCTTTCCATTTCAAAGGCCTTTTTATGGTTAGCGCTGAGCCTTGCAGCTGACACACACAAACGGCAGATTAACGTCTAATAACTGTATCAGCCCCAGAGTTTTACCTTATGATCTCTAAGCTGTCATCGTTCATAACGGCAGGTTTATGGGGTTTGGCAAGCCAGCAGCACCAGCTGTAGGTAAGAACTCTCCCCCCCACACACACACCACCCCATTTCTTTTTAATTCTTCATAACTGTGTAGCTGCCTTCTTCACCATGGTGACCCTGAAAAACACTGAGCACATGAAGGGCAGCAGTGATTCATGCTTCCCCGGCAGGATGGTTTTGTGAATGATTATTGTACATGATAAATTCCTTGGTTTAGCTTAAATTTCCCAAATGCAAAGGGGTACTAATAATAATAACAACAACAAACTGATATGCAGCCAATGAGATGTGCATGACACAGCACCCAAAAAACCAAAACAAATGACTACTCGTAGCGCATCCAGTTTATACATTTTTCTGGATTAAAAAAAAAACTAAAAACTTTTAGTTGTCAAAATTTATATCTTTAGCATTTTGAAACAGCTTATAAGTGGTATTTTAGCATATTCTTGTTTGTGACTGAAGCTGGTGTTTTATACCAAAATGTTTCACATTTTAAAATCTGTTTATGTATGTATTTAAAGTTTTTAAAGCTATAAAATTTGTAAGTTTTCTTTAAATCTATAAAAGTTTATAAACTGGATGCTCTACTAGTAGTCATTTGTTTTGCTTTTTGAATCATTGTCATCATCATCATCATCATCATCAGCATTTTGACAGTGCCTCTTGTTTGCTCATAGTATACGGTAGCCATGTGTCCTAATTTAGAGAAGACAATCCTTTACCTGAAGGCCTGTCAGAGGACAGTCGTCTATTTAAAATCCTTGTAGAGGGGACCATCTCTGGTCCCCTCTACAAGGATTCGCTTTTGCGCCCGGTTAGGCGATTATGCGCATAATCGCAGAAGCCCATTTACACCTAATACCTCTGCACGAGAGGCGGCGAGAGGCGGCGAAGCTCATTAACGGATGACCAAAATGCGTTTTACAAGTAGTTAATGCACATAAGCGCTTGTTCACATAGTCAAAATGCGCTTTAACGGCCGGAGCAAAATAAAACTCGCGATTTAACGCGCATTCGATAATGCGCATAATCGGAGAGATAACACGCCTCTACGCCCGATTTGCGCTCCGTTCTTGTAGAGGTAAACATTTTTAAGCGCCTTGAAAGAGCTTTAAACCTCTCTTGTAGAGGCAGCCTCTGTTTGAAGAGTTGTCCTATCCAAGCATGGTTTAAAGATAAAGAACCATACGAAGGGAATGTTTTGTCCTTTTTTATAACTAGCCACTCTTATCACAGAGCTTCATGCACATTCTCAGCAATCTTTGCAACAATCCTGTAAGGTAGGTAATCCCCATGTTTCAAACATGGAACTGAGAATGAGCATCTTGCCTTATGCATTACCTATATGTTTTCAGCTCACATATAGGGCAAGTTGCCCATGGATCTAATAGCACCTTTGTGCAGGGTGGTGGTGGTGAATTCAGAACTAGGGAAATGGCATGGGAAGAGACAATTATCCTCCCTCCCTAGGAGCTACTTCTCTAAACTGCAAGCTTCCTGCAGCAGCTCCTTCCTTGGCTGATGGATGGAGCCAGCTTGGACTTCGGTTTGCCATTATGTTCTTCCTGGGAAACACTCCACTCTCTTCTGGTCAATAGCACACAGTTCCTTGTGTTCCTAAGACTCATATGGTGTCCTACTTGCTCCATGGCTCCTCCTTTCTTCGACTCCATTTCTTCACCAAACATGGTTTCCTTGGGTCCCTCTTTTCCACGCGGTTTCTTCAGAGCCCCTTCTAGCCTCAATATTCATTTTACAAATATGATCATTTATTTATTTATTTATTTATTTATTACATTCCTATGCCACGCATCAGCAGAAGAACTCTGGATGGTTCACAAAACAAAACTTAAAGTCATTAAATACATCAACGTAGTAAAACATAGTAAAACAAACAAACAAAAAAACTCAACCATAATATTTTGACCATTTTGTTCCCCAGACGGTAGGAATAGTCATGAGTTGATGTCTGTTTAGATGATCAGTCTCAGAGGCTTCACCGCCACAACTGCAATACAACAATCATAGGCAGAGTTTGGAGACTCGTTACTAGCGCCCCCTCTGGTCTCTGCCGACCGAAGCAACAGCTTCAAGTTGCTCTAGGCCTGAATTTGTCATTGCTAGCCCTGTGCTGCTCTGGAAGACATCTGACACTCTTCAGCACTTGGCACCAATAAAATGTTAGTTTCGGAGGGTTTCCCCCACAGCTGTGTGTATAATAATAAATTACCCTCAGCATTTCCCGAGTAGTAATTAGCAAATCAAAGTCTTTCCTTCAGCGAGAACGGACCGTGGCATTCACACGGCATTATGATTAATATGTGCAATATATTTTGATGTTCGCTGGTGGAAGTTGAGCTCTGGGTTATTATATCCGGTGCTGGGATGTCCGTGGACTTTTGTGTCTGACCGTAGCTTAACATGGGGAGCATGATTTTAATGCCTTCAAGCTGTGAATGTCATGAACTCATTCAGAAAAGCTTGGATTTAAAAGGGGGGGATTTCCATGACCCAAAAATTGCTCTTTCACTGCTATCCTGTCATCCAGCCATGGCCAGTGTCAAGAGAAGTTGCTCCTTCTCTTCATATATTGGAGAATTGAGTCCTGGCATTGAAAACAGATGCCGGGGATAAGCCCTGGTGAGTGCTTGCATCACTGCCAGCTCCTGTCAGGATCTGGCCTGGTCTCCTTGGTGTGTACCCCGAATCTGTCTCATAGCCTGAAGAAGACAGGGGCTGAGTTTGAACGACATATTAGGCAACAGAGGGGGGAATAGCACACTCACTGTGCATTATTTTCCTGGTGCCCGACACACAACATGTTTCCCCTCCCCCGTCACACAGCTGAAAGTCTCGGCATCTTTCTGGGTAGCTGGTGCTCCTCCCTCCTCCCTCAGTCCTCCCGGCTCTATACCATCATGCACTTCAAGTTCTGCCGGCTGTACAGGTGTGGCTGGGGTTTTTGAGCCGCTCCTGCCAGAGAACTCTATAACCAAATGGAATAGTACACACGGAGAGGGGGAATCAGCAACTGAGCCCGACACACAACATTTTAATCAATGGGTTTCAAGATAAGCAAAGGAGCAGCCTGTTATTTTCCCCCGTTGTTTAATTCACCAAAATAGCGTACTGTCAGTTGTATGTCCGTTGTGTGTTGCCTGACACACCACACAATAATCAACACAATGGACTGTTGTTTCTCCTCCCCCCCCCCCCGGTTGATTATCGTGTCGTCCGAACTCAGCCAGGAAGTGGGGGAGCAAATTCTCCAAGACTCTCCAGGAATCAAGGAGGAATCTTCCCAGGAGCTTATTGGACAGGAAGCCCAGGCTCAGAGATCATCCTGGGAACTCAGTCTTTGTTGGAGGGGGAGGAAACATCAGAATTGACAGATCCCAGGGTTCGCTGCAGTGTCAAGTAGGCAGAGTTGAGAGGAGGCAGTCCACTAGGTTAGCCACTCACCAGAGGTTACAACTTGAAGACCCGCCCTGAGGGAGGGGTTCGGTTAAAGGCACTCCGGGGAAACTGTCCATTTAGTTGATAAGCAACTGCCTTGCTTTGTCAGGCTAATTAAGCTTAGAGGATAGCTCTGAGGATTCATATTCCCTTCAGGTGTGAAGAGATGTCAGATTACTGAATAAAGATTTGTGGATTGCAGAGCAGACCTCTTTATTGTCTCACACACCTTGGCCGGGAGGGCTTGGAATCATGACAGCTCCAGGATTTGAGGACCTTTGGGCTGCTATTCCTTCTCATCCTTTTTCTCATCACCGAGCCTGTCTGGGCCGGAGTGAGAGGCAGTGAACAAGCAGGTTGCCATGGTGAAGAGGAAGAGCAGGTCCAGGGGGGGTCTTGACAGTGGGCACTTGCTGGGGTGTGGGCCCTCAGCAGATGCCCAACCCTGCCTACCCTGTTCCTCCCTCAAAGCTGCTATTGGCCAGTTTTGTTTTGTTTAGATCAGGGATAGGCAACCTAGTGCCCTCCAGTTGTTGTGAACTACAGCTCCCAGAATCCCTGACTATTGGCCGTGCTGGCTGAGGCCTTTTGGCCTCTTCTGTGGTGATGTATAAGTGGCCATCTTTGCCTTATGGGAGTAATAGTATAAAACATCTGGAGGGCACCAGGCTGCCTACCCCTGGCAAAGATGCTCAGAATATCAGCCTCTGCTCTAGGAATGAGATGCTTGGGAGCAAACCCATGCACATGCAGAATATATACACCCTACCTATATTTTAATTCAGTGTCAATGATGATACTGTTTAGATTTATTGATTTACTTCTCCATGCATGCATGCATACTGCCCTCCAACTCACTGTTTCCCGTTGATTAAAAAGAGGAAAAATAAGAACAATAAGGCAATACAATATGTCTTTTAATTGAGTGTTTAACATTCATTGTGGGCTCCATTACACCTACCTTTTCCCCCCTGGTTTGCATCCGCGATTTGCACCTCCGTTTTGTTATTGCATCAAACTAATGGTGCCTTTCACGTGAGTCTGTGGTATTGGTGAAACCTCCTTTCGCTTGTTTGCTCTCCCATTCCACCCTGCCCCTGCCCCCTCCAGTTCATTGGTTCTTGTCGTTGATGGACATTATGATGGGCATGGGCATCCCCCCCGCTCTGGCTTTGTTGGCTAGCGTTTTACCGATTTAACGTTTCGGCTGGGTGCCATTTCTGTGGGCAATGAGGGTGGGGTTGAAGCAGCAAAGGTCCGTTCAATGAGTCAACACAAGCCCGTTCGTTCGACACGGTGTGCCAAGACTTACCTTCAAAGCACATGCCTGAAACAAAGGACATAGCATGAGAACGGCAATACATGGGGGCGGAAGGGCAATTTAATCCCACATGGAGGGAAATAAACTGACTATCCCCACTCTAGGAAAAGACGGAACATGGAGGGGAAGAGGCCGGGTGAGTGCAGGACAGACATGTGACACACTCTTGTCATGCAAAACAGGCATGACAAGAGTGTAATAAACGCTGGTGTGATGGAGCCCTGTATTTATAGATCCTGTGGATTTTTGAAACTTAATGAACTTGATGAATTTTGAACTTGCCTCTGGGATTGGGGAGGACTTTAGATTGAACTCCTTTCTAGATAAGATCTGCTTTTGCAAAAGCTGTTTTATTATTGGATGAAAAATCAATACACCCACACCTTGCCTATATTGAGATCTTTTGCCCCAACCAGCTGCACACAATGATCCCCCTTTGTGGTCACAGTTCCAACAATGACAAGATGATCACACTGTCAAATGCAACCCCCGATACCTCTGATGACCCTGTGTTTGGTAGCAACCACATCCAGAGATTGTTATGCGCTTGATTACGGGGTCTACTGCCAACTGAAAAGAGTGAAATGGTTCTTAAGAAAAGAGCAACAGACTGCTGCTTGTTAATCAACTTATGCCACTTGAGATGAATTAAATATAGTTTATCTGATTCTTTTTTCAAGCCTTATCATCAGCCATAGGCAGATAGCAGCTGGCTAATGAAGTTTAAAGTTTAAACTATACCATATGCAGAGTGAGTGACAGGGTGTAATTAATTTAGCTGAACTTGTTTCTCTCGGAGCTAACAAAACAGCCAGCCTTTTGTTTTAGCATCTTGGCTAGTTCAGGTGACACAAAGTGTTCTGGCTGCAGGATAAGAAATTTGCAGCAGGGTGAGTCAACTCACACCATAGTAGTAGTAATTGCCAGCTTGACTCATCTGAGCTGTGTAATGCAAGAGCTGCAAACACAAACACAGCATTTTTTTTTGTTCACAGAATGTTCACAAACTTTTGCAGAAGTTTGCAGTTCCTACATTACACTTCTCACATAAGTTTACAATCTCATGTTGGTCACTGGATTTATCATCTTCTATCATAATAAAAGAGGGTGTATATCTGTCTATTTGTCCATTTCCCTGGCACCAAGTCTTTGAGGTCTACACATCTAAAGTCTGGCATTCATACGAAGGGGACATAGGAGTGTGCATCCTGGGGTTATTTCGTTTTCAAAATATGTTAATTAATTTTAATTAAATTAAATGTGTTCATGTGGTTGAAGCCTGCAGTAACATCTTCAGCCACTAGGGGAGAGACTTCCCTCACCAGTGCATAGTTCTGCAATCCATACAGGTTAAAGTCGGAGGAGATTAGTAGGCCAAGGGACAGAGTTGTAAATCTAACCTAGGCCTTTAGGGCAGCTCCTTTCAGGGGAATGGAGTGGACCCCTCAATGGCCGTGCTGGCTGGGAATTATGGGAGTTGCAGTCCCAAAATGTTTGAAAGGAGTCAGACTGAGGAAGGCTGCATTAAAGCCTACATATCTAAGGCACTTGCCTCTATTGACATATCTCTCTTCTCTTGGGATTTATCAGCCAGTTGTGTTATTATGTCTCCTGTTTAAAAGAAAGCTGAAAGGGTAAGCGATGGCGGCTGGGTGGGCGAGAGACTGGCAGCTCCAGATAGAAGAAAATCATGAGCTTGTAAAAATAGAATATCCAGAGGGGTTGGAGGTGCTGAGTTGAGTGGGTGATTCAGTCTCATAAGCCCAGTGGCTCAAAAAACACTTTATATGGTGGCAGACGGTCGGCAGTGATTCTCTTTACAAAATATTGAGGAATGGGGGGGGGGGAGTGAAATTGCATCTTTTTATTCAACTGACTTGTTATTTAACAGGCAAAACAATTTCATTCTCATAATTATGACAGTTATGATTTAAATGAGTTTAATGTGTAGAAGTGCACATGCTTAGAAGATTCCATGATGATGATCACAATTAAGATTTTTTAAATTGTTTTCAAACAAAGATAAAACACAGACAGTACAACATACAACATTAAGATGGACTTCTGAATTTCTCCAACATACAAAAATATCTATGTTTTCGTAACGCTTTATCAAAATAATAATAATAACAAAAATGAAACAAAATAGTGAGTGAATTCCCCGATTTCCCTATCTTTATCAATTGTTTTTCTTCCAATTTAGTCGCTGAATCCACATGCAAATATATCCTTCCCTTCTCTCGCCTCTAAAAAAATTATCAGAGGTTTCCATTCCTCAATAAACCTTATTGTTGTTTTATCTTTTATTATCACAGTGAGTTTTGCCATTTCGGCCAGCTCTGTAATCTTCAATAGCCATTCTTCCTCTGTTGGTACTTTCTCACTCTTCCAGTTCTGGACATATATTAATCTTGCTGCTGTTATCATGTATAAGAACAAAGTTCCATAACTTTGACTCAACTATTCATCTATTATCCCCAGCAAAAAGTACTCCGGACGCAGTTGTATTTTAATCTTCAGTACATTTTGCATTACATTATGCATTTGTATCCAAAAGGATTTCGCTTTTTTACATGTCCACCATAGATGATAGAAGGTTCCTTCCTGTTCTTCACATTTCCAGCACCTTCCCGATGTCCTTTTATACATTTTCGCCAATTTTGACGGAGATATGTACCATCTATACATCTATACAACATTTATAAAAAAATTCTTTCAATCTGGCACATAATGTAAATTTCAAGCCTGATGATGTTGGTGATGATTGGCAAACAGGGTTTTGTTTTCTCTAACATATCAGGCAGGTAGAAACAGTTGTAAAGCTTAAAATGGCAGTGGCATGGGGAGAAGAGAGGTTAGCTGCGTGCTTCACAACTGACTCAAGACCATCAAGGGTGCAATCCTGTGCATGTCTAGACAGGAAAAAAGCCGTACAACTCCCAGAATTCCACAGCCAGCATGGGAACTGCAGCCTATGTCCAGCATCTAAAATGACCTAACTGAACCACTGTGTAGACTCCTCTCTTGAAACCTTACCTGTCTACATCCTGGATCCTCTTCCCCCTTTTCATTGACCTGCTTCCCTCTCCTTCTTTTTTTTTTTGGTCCACCTGAATAATGGAGAATACCTGTGTTGTTCCTATAAGCCTTGATCCTTTCCAGACTTGTGAAATGTTCTCTGGACTGGACTTTTTGTTTGGCATTTAGGTAAACGCAGCAAACAAGCCTAGGGCCCCTGTCTCTGAGGCTGAGTCCCGCCAGCACACACCTCTGTTATGTTCCTGGTCCCTGTGCTAGGTTTGGCCTGCTGGTCACCCTCGTCGCCGACCATGGCTCTTGTATGAGCAACGTGAATGTGTAGAAATGCAGTGCGTTGAAGGCGCTTCCTGAGCCTTTCACAAACAATCGTAATTGCAGCCCTCAGCACTTGCACATTATGAAAAGAATGCCCTTTTACAGGGAGGCATTTATGCTCCCTTATTATGCCGCGCTGCCTGACGGAAGAGAAACAGCCTATAAATCTGAGGGCCCTGGCGGGCTCTCGCCTAAATACTCCGCTCTTGCTGCTGAGCCACAAGCAGAGCGACCTTTATGGCACCGGCTGCTGGAGTTAATCAGCAATTTAGTTTTGAAGCCGATAGTGTGACGCATAATTCCAACAAAGCAGGATTTATGAGCGACAGCAGCGTAATGTAAAAGAAATCAGTTACCCTAAAAGTTTGACTTGGAGATTCTAAGTCCCATTCACTATTAACTTAATGAATTTCTGTATACCCACAGGCCTAGATAGTTGTGTGGGGCAGAAGAAGCCCAATTTAAGGTGCTGGTTCTAACCTATAAAGCCTTACACGGCTTGGGACCACAATAGCTGATGGAACGCCTCTCCCGACACGAACCTACCCATACACTATGATCCACATCTAAGGTCCTCCTCCAGGTGCCTACTCTGAGGGAAGCACGGAGGGTGGCAACAAGGGAGAGGGCCTTTCCAGTGGTGGCCCCCGATTATGGAATGAGCTCCCCGATGAGGCTCACCTGGTGCCAACATTGTTATCTTTTCGGCGCCAGATCAAGACTTTCCTCTTCTTCCAGGCATTTAACAGCATATGATGAGGGTTTTGTGTTGTTGTTGTGCTTTGACCCAGAATTGTTGTTTTAAGGGATATTGTAATTATAACTTGTTTTTTATGCTTTATGGTTTTAAATTTTGTACATCTGTGTTTTTAATGTTCAATGTTTTTAATTTTTGTAAACCACCCAGTGAGCTTTGGCTATGGGGCGGTATATAAATGGAATAAAATAAATAAATAAATAAATAAATAAATAAATAAGAAGGGTCAGGAATCCTCCACCAAGAATGGGGAATGGTTGCAGACCCCTCTACAAGAATTCGGTTTGGCGCCTGGTTGTCCGATTATGCGCATCTTCTCGCAATCACTGTTACAATAATGACTGTACGTGGGAGGCGGTTAAGCGCATAACTGGTGGCCCGACTGGTTGTTTGAAACGCGCTTTAAAGTGGCTGAAATGCGGAGAATCTCTTGTTTACATGGTCAAAATGCGCTTTAACAGCCGCAGAGCGGGAAAACTGGCTATTTAATGCGCATTCAATAATGCGCATAACCGGAGAGAAAACGCACCTCTACCCCCGATTTGCACTCTGCTCTTGTAGAGGTAAACAATTTAATGAGACTTGAAAGAGCTTTAAACCTCTCGTGTAGAGCCACCCTTAGAGCCAGAGGTGGCTCTATATTTGCGGTGAATAGGGTGGCATCCCTCTGCCTCTCCCCCTGCCATTTGTGGCAGAGAAAAAAACCCAGTTGCTCCAATGCATAGCATGCCGTTGCCAAATGCCCTGCATGACCTTTTCCTATCCTTCCCCAACAAATCTTGAGTATTTGCCCTGTCCTCCACCTCACCAGCCCCAGGGAGCACCAGCATACAGAAGATCTCAAGTCCAACCCCTAGCATCTCCAAGTCAGGCGTGGGAAAACTTTGGTCTGAAACGTCTGCCAGTCCTAGGTAGGCAATCTGTTAGTGGTACCTTATTGATGCTATAGCTCTGGCCACTCCGTATAAAGTAGTCGTTGTTGTTGCTAGTAGTAGTAGTAATAATGTGCCTTCAAGCCGGCTTCAATTTATGGCAACCCTATGAATTGACGAACTCCATTGACATCCATTGTAAACCACCCTATTCAGATCTTGCAGCTTCGTGTCCGTATTCTCGTTTACGAAGTCAATCCATCTCTTAGTCGATCTTCCTCTTTTCCTTCTACCTTCTGTTTTTCCTAGCATTATTGTCTTTTCTAATGAAACATTTCTTCTCATTGTATATAGCCTCCTACTTCATTGTTGTTATTGTTATTTATATATGTAACACCTCCTGTGAGCTCCCTAGAGAGGTTCACCTGGCACCTACATTATATTCTTTTCGATGCCAGGCGAAGACCTTTTTATTTCCCCAGTATTTTAACAGTTTATCAACTTAGTCTTTTAACTTTGCCGTTTTAAATCTGTATTTTAAATCTGTATAAATTTCTGCATTGCTACTCGGTTTTAACCTGGTTGTGCTTTTTTATTGTGCTTTTTATATTATGGTTTGTTTTATACTGTGAATTGTATTTAATGGTTTTAATTTTTTGTGAACCACCCAGAGAGCTTCGGCTATTGGGGAATATAGAAATGCAATCAATCAATCAATCAATCAATGTACATCAAACTTTACAAAGAACAGGTTTGACAGGTCCCTGCCCCAAGGGCCTTACAGTTTGAAAACAGATACAAGGGAAACAACAGAGAGAAATGGAGGCAAGGGTAAACCAGGAAAGAATATATAAGTTGATTTCACTTAAACATACTTTGGTTTAGTTACAGTGTTATGTGAAATGACAGCATCATGCCTTTAGATTACATAACAGGCGGACACTGTTAAATGTCCAATATTCTGTCTGATCTAATGGGAAAGTGAGCATTTGGCATGAAAACACACACACACATGCTGTCCCGTTCCTTCGTCTTTTCTTCGCCATCCCACCCGCAGGCTTCTTGTAAAGACTCTGGTATGTCAAAATCTGTCAAACAATGCCTGGTGCCAGGCTTTTAACAAGAAACTCGCTGGATGCCCTGTGCCAAATGCCCTCTTTAAACAATGCTGAATGAAGGATAGCAAATGCTCGCCTCGTAGCCACCCTGTTGTTTGCAGGCCATATATAGGCAAAAGGCAGGGAATTCCCTCAGCCGGCAGGGGAGCGCACATGGATGGAAGGGCCGTGCGCGTCACACAAATGGGGTCGTAATTGATTCCATATACGCTGCTGCACCCGCGTCCCTTTAAACGAAGGGAAGGCGAAGGGAACCGTGAGAAGCTGACCCCCAGCCCCACGCCGAGCCCGGTGGGCTGGTGCCAACAGAACCCAATAATCCCCTTGGTAGCAGGAGCCACAAACACACCAGCGCCCTCCCTCGCGGTGACAGAGGATCCGACTGCACGGCTAACAATAGTTCTGGGAACAGCCAAATAAGGCCCTTTAATTCCTCAGCCGAATGTCAACAAAAAAACACAATCACACGAGGTTAGGCCGCCTGGATTGCACAAAGCTTTCCATGGAACATTTGGCATTCGGAGGGAGGGAAGGAGGGAGGGAGAGTCCGGCTGTTAGCTAAACAAACAGTCCTGATACATCACGTTGAAGGAGCGGCAAGAAGAGCTTCTCTCTTTCAATGAGCCCTGCTTGCTTCTTCAGTTGTCCCTTTTGCCTGGGATTACCCAAAACTACTCAGGGCTGTGCAGAGCTGGTCATATGCCCAGGCCAGATGGAAAGTGTGTGCCCCCTCCCCTATTTCAAACTGCTCATTAAGTATTTTTTAATCAGCGGCACTGATTCAGTGCTAAATACATATATGAACTAGAACGATTTATAAAAAAGGTAACGGGAAGAACTTTTATTCAAGATGTAAGACATCACTTCTTCACATTCAGAATTTCACAACGGACGGCTTCTGCACTGTTACCGCAAGGCGGGCTCCTCGCTTCTCGATGGGCCGCTTACGCTACGGAAGCAGTAGTGTAAGCTTCTGACTTCACTGAGGTTCTTCCCTGTGGAAGAACTCTGCAAAACTTGCTTCTTTCAAAAGGGCCGTTCTTTAACTCTTCACTTTCCTGATCATATGGTCCCCTCTACAAGGATTCGCTTTTGCGCCCGGTTAGGCGATTATGCGCATAATCGCTGAAGCGCATTTACACCTAATACCTCTGCACAAGAGGCGGCGAGAGGCGGCGAAGCGCATTAACGGATGTCCAAAATGCGCTTTACAAGTAGTTAATGCGCATAAGCGCTTGTTCACATAGTCAAAATGCGCTTTAACGGCCGGAGCAAAATAAAACTCGCAATTTAACGCGCATTCGATAATGCGCATGATCGGAGAGATAACGCGCCTCTACGCCCGATTTGCGCTCCGTTCTTGTAGAGGTAAATTTTTTAAAGCGCCTTGAAAGAGCTTTAAACCTCTCTTGTAGAGGCAGCCACTCATCTGCCTTGCTGCTTATGTGCCAAGATGGTTTTGCATGTGCCCTGAGCAACGAGCCAGAGAATCCATACTCAAGGCCTGATCTTTCCTGAAGCTACAGGCACATTAGCGCTGAAAACCATATCCTCCGCTCTGGATATCCTGATGTTTGGGAACTGATGGGGGGGGGGAGGGAAGAAAGAGCACTGAACATGCTCAGAGGCACCCTCATATGGAGTGGCCAGAGCTATAGCATCAATAAGGTACCAGTACCAGATTGCCTACCTAGGACTGGCAGACGTTTCAGACCAAAGTTTTCCCATGCCTGACTTGGAGATGCTAGAGGTTGGACTTGGGACCTTCTATGCTGGTGCTCCCTGGGGCTGGTGAGGTGGAGGACAGGGCAAATACTCCAGATTTGTTGGGGAAGGACTGGAGAAAGTCATGCGGGGCACTCGGCAACGGCATGCTATGCATTGGAGCAACTGGGTTTTTTTCTCTGCCACAAATGGCTGGGGGAGAGGCAGAGGGATGCCACCCATATGAGGTTGATGGGGAAAACGCGAGCATTGATATTCTTGGCACCGCTGTGTGGGCAAAGAGCACTTTGCACATGCTCAGAGGCACCCTCATCTTCATGAATACTTAAGAGTGCAGAGGAGCTTGGCACCCATATGATGTTTATGTCCAACCTATAGTTTCACCAAAGGGGAAAAGGCGACCGTTGATATTCTTGACGCATTCAGATAGGCTGATTCCCAACAGTCTATCGTGCTTGTGTTGTCCCACCCTAGCATCACTGGAAAAAGCAGAGCCCAACATTATGGCTAGGGTGACCATGTGGAAAGGAGGACAGGGCTCCTATATCTTTAACACTTGTATAGAAAAGGGAATTTCAGCAGGTGTCCTTTGTATGCAGCTCCTGGTGAAATTCCCTCTTCATCACAACAGTTAAAACTGTAGGAGACCTGTCCTCTTTTGTATCTGGTCAAGAGGGCAGGGCTCCTGCAGCTTTAACTGTTGTGATGGAAAGGGAATTTCGCCAGGTGCTGCATGCATACAAATGACACCTGCTGAAATTCCCTTTTCGATACAACTGTTAAAGATACAGGTGTCCTGTCCTCCTTTTCTTAAGGTCACCCTAATCATGGCACAATGCAGAGAGATGTGAGTTTCGTTGTCAGCAGCTCCCATTCAGTTCTATGTGGGGTGGGGAAAATAAATAGCCTACAATTGCCAACATTGTTGGTGGTAATTGCAAAATCTCTGGTCCCCTTCTCAAGAAATGGAAGCCAGCAGGGACAGTTATTATTATCTCCATCCTCAGCAGTGTCTGTCCATCAATGGGGCACTCCTAATTTCCTCCTCATAAATGAATAGCTGCCCACCATTCCTATGGGAAAAAATAAAGTACTGTAGACGCAGACATACTGTCAAGGATGGCTGGGACTGAGAGATGGAAGGAGGAGGAGGCATCACTGAAAGAGAGCCCCTGTGGGTGTGCGGTGTTCTGTATGTGCACGGCGCACAGCAATGCACCTCAATACCCTTAAAGGTCCTTGCATCATATTGCGGTAAGTTGATTGATTTTATCAGGGTTTTTAACTTAATATGATTCATTTTATCCTGGCTGGTGGCTTTTAAGGTTTTAATGTTACGATGATAGACTTCCCTGCTTTTTGTGCATTTTGGTATGTTCTTAACTTGTTTAATTATAGTTGGAAATATTGTAAGCCACCATGAGAATTTGATTGACTAGGGTAGAGTTGTTGTTGTTGCTGTTATATTACAAGGAACCCAGAGTGGCTTATATGGCTCTCCCCTTCTCCATTTTATCCTCTACCCTGTGAGGTCGATTAGGCTTAGAGTCAGGGACCAGCCCAAAGTCACCCAGTGAGCTTCATGGCTGAATGGAAACTAGAACCCAGATCTTCCAAGTTCCAGTCCAGTACTCTAAGCACTACACCACACTATCTGATTTATTATTAGAAAGAAAGAAAAAAGAAAGAAAGAAAGAAAGAAAGAAAGAAAGAAAGTGATGTAGTGGCTAGAACCTGGGCATTCAGGTATTTGGTACAGGGGTACTGGGTACTGAGCCGTAGAAATTCTGAGCTTCCATTTTTCCTTGGTGTCTCTAATTGTCTATTTGACTTGGGATTGTGCAATAACAACCTCCCAAAACCCTCGTATGCAAACAACTCTCTAACGTCTCCTTCTTGTCCTGTGACAAATCACCAGGAGAAGCCCCCACCCACCCACCCACCTGGTCAGACTTAACAAAGCAGACAGGGCAGAAAAATAAATAGCAACGACTCTATGGGCGTTGTAGCTGGAATTGCTAAGGAGCAAGCCCTGGGAAGACAGCGTGAATAGCACCTGCTCCGAACGCTGGTTGAACAAAGACAGCGTTGGATTGTTTGTGCAGCTCCCAGGGCGGCCAGAAAAGGCGGGCTGGCTGTCGACGAGATGGCCATGCCGTGCAGCTTTGCTGTCTGGTTTCATTTCTGTAACAAGTGCAGGATTTGGTAGGTGGAGGCATATCCATGTTCATGCGTTTCTTTCTTTCTTTCCTCCTCCCATCATAACATCAGCTGTGGCTGCTCCATTAAGATGTCTAGGACCCTTATCTGCTCCTGTTTTCTCCTGTGGGTTCTTCAGTCTGAGAAATGGTTTGTTAGTGCAGGGGAAAAAACACAGGGGCGAAAAGCTGGGGGGGGGGAACAAACCCCATGGTTTGTTAACACAGCTGCATTCATATATCATGACAACCCAGAATTCAACAACCCCATACCATGGGTTAGCATTAGGTGCGAATCAGGAGTATTTAACAGAACATACATTGGCTCTGTCTTCAGGGATAGAATTGCTGCAAGGACTTGGTCTATCGTGGGGAAAAGCCTATTCCATTGCATAAAAGAGTAGGGTGACCAGATAAAATCCAGGTCAGGGCTCATGTAACTTTAACAGTTATAGAGAAAAGGGAATTTCAGCCAGTGTTGTTTGTATGCAGTTAGTTCCTGGTGAAATTCCCTCTTCATCACAACAGTTACAGTTGCAGGGGCCCTGCCTTCTTTTGTATATGGTCACTCTAATATAGTGCCTGCACCTTTAACTGTTGTGATGCAGAGGGGATTTCACCAGGAACTAATTGCATACAAATGACACTGGCCGAAATTCCCTTGTCTCTACAACTGTTAAAGTTACATGAGCCCTGACCTAGATTTTATCTGGTCAGCCTATAAAAGAGACTGAGCAGGAGGGGGATAACTGTAGCTAGAAAGTGGGAGACATGGGTTGAGGCACATGAACGAAACAAATGCCAAATGTGCTACCTTTAGGGAAGGGCCGTCACTCAGTAGGGCCCACATGATTTGCATGCAGAAGGTCCCAGGTTTAATCCCCAACATCTTCAGGCAGGGCTGAAAAAACTCCTGCCCGAAACCCTGGAGATCCGCTGCTGCCAGTCAGTGTTGAAAATACTGGGCTTAGATGGGCCAAGGGTCTGACTCAGTATAAGGCAGCTTTCTGTGTTCCTATTTTTTCAGGAATACAACCTTCTAAAACATTTAGAAAATATTGAAAAATCAGTACGATATTAATAAAGGACGTATACAAGATAACAGAATATATTAGTGTTCTGTCTTTAGAGACAGAATTACAATACAATGGCTTGGTTTGCACATAATGCTAACCTGTGGTTTATTTAACCCATTGTTCGTTGCTCTAGCCAGGGTTTGTTTTTTAGAAAATTGAACAAACCATGGTTTGTTTTCCCAAAATCTGGGTTATTTGTTTCCCTCCTCCTTTGTCTGCTCCCTCCCTGTATCTGAAATGCTTTTCCAGCACTGTAGTACTGGTATGTAGAGTGGCTGTTTTTTAAACTACTGTTGCCCACATCTCTGTAGCCTGACAAAACAACCCATGAATAACCCCAGTTCTGTATTCACATAGAATGGCAGCCCATAGTTTAAACAAGCCACTGTTTACAAACCAATAACAAAACATGGGTTCTTTTTCTGGGTTGTTTGCGGTTAACAAAACCATGGTTTCTTAGCCCAGCTGCATTCACATATCACGACAACCCAGAATTCAACAACGCATACCATGGATTAGCTTTATGTACAAATCAGGAGTATATAACAGAATATACATTTGCTCTGTCTTGAGGGATAGAATTAATAGTGGTGTGCTGAAAATTTTGATTATTCCATTTTCGGCATTTAATGGCGGGGTGGAATTAAAACTCTGGTGAAAGAGGCCGGGATAGCAGAGAATTTAGGAAAATGTTCTCCTTGGGGAGGGGGACAGGGTTTTTACATACCTTTTTAAGCCTAGGAAGTTTTTAGGCATCTTCTTTCTATTTTCTTTTTTAAAAAAGCACCCCCAGCACTTGGAGGAGCCCAAAAGTTCTTCCTGAATGCTTATAGGAGAGCGTGAAGTCACCTGGTCTCCAATATGCATTCATGAAGAACTGCCGGGCTCCTTCAAGTGCTGGGGGAGTGTTTTTTTAAAAATAAAAATTTGAAAGAAGACCCCCTCAACTACAGGCTACACTTTTAAAAGATATGTAAAAATGTTAAAACCTCCCCAAGGAGAAAATTCTCTGAAATTCTTCCCCTCCCTGTGAAAGAGGCAGGAAAACCTATGCCTCTTTCACAGGGGGAGGAAAGGTTCCCAAAAATAGGGGGCAGGATTTGGCACAGCACTAAGAATTATTATGTCTTGGTCTATATCGTAGGGAAAAGCCTACTTCATTGCATGAAAGAGACTGAGCAGGAGGGATAGCTAATAGCTAGACAGAGAGATGGGTTGAGACACATGAATGTGACAGATGCCAAACATTTGTAAGAACACTAAACAACAGGAAGAGTACCTTTTTATTAGGCTGACCATATGAAAAGGAGGACAGGGCTCATGTAACTTTAACTAGGGTGACCAGATAAAATCCAGGTCAGGGCTCCTGTAACTTTAACAGTTGTAGAGAAAAGGGAATTTCAGCCAGTGTCATTTGTATGCAATTAGTTCCTGGTGAAATTCCCTCTTCATCACAACAGTTAAAGTTGCAGGGGCCCTGCCTTCTTTTGTATATGAACACTCTAGTATAGTGCCTGCAACTTTAACTGTTGTGATGAAGACGGAATTTCACCAGGTACTAACTGCATACAAATGACACTGGCGGAAATTCCCTTTTCTCTACAACTGTTAAAGTTACATGAGCCCTGTCCTCCTTTTCATATGGCCAGCCTAAATTTTTTTATTCCATCTTCATTCATTTCTAGTGGTGTGTTTTTATAAATGCTGCATTCTTATATTCTATGAATAATTCATTGTTCTTAATTTGGCACAATAAATGATTTCCAAACTTCTAGTCTTCAGGGAAAGCTTTCTAACATAACTTTGTCTGCCAACAGGGCCGGTTCTACCATTAGGCAGAGTGAAGTATTTATTTGGGGTGTCATGAAAGGGCAGCAAATTGTTGGCGCTTTTATATTGATTGCACTTTTTTACTCCCAAGGAGAGGTGCTTGTGAGATTTTCTTCATCAGATGCCAAAATAACTTGGCCAGCTTTGGATACTGTGTTCTTGATTTATGGTGGCGGGATTGAAGGAGGTGTTATTTGCTGTTTTGCCTCAAGCAGGAAAATGTCTTCGGCCAGCACAGTCTGCCAAGGAACTCTGGGGTGCATTCCTCATCACACATTCAGTTTACATGGGTTATTTGGGTCATCATCTCATATGTGTGCAATGCTAGAAAACACTCATTTTTTTTCCAATTGCAGATTGCAGAAGATGGGCCATGAAGCCATTAACAAAAGGCTGGTTCATGGCTTTTCTGAAATTAGCTGGACATGGGTTCAAAATGGGGACACCACACAAGCACTGAATTTGGCATGGTATTCTCCAGTAAAGCCTGTTGAACCTTGGGGTGGCCACCCATGAATCACCAAAACAAACGAAATGCATCACCAAAAAAGAAGATTTGCATAAAATTTGTATGAGTTAATTTATATGGATAGATGCAAATATATAAATAATTGTCTTAAATGACTTCCTACTTCCTGACTACCTATTCTCAGGAAGCACACTTCTTTGGAAAGCTCTTGATTCCATGAATAACAATGTTTTTGCTATAATTCAAAGTCAGGCATTTATTTATGTCGATAAACCTTTTTTTTAAGCATTAGCCTATCTTCTATAACAATGTACTATAAAATTTGGTTTTTAATATAAAAATATCAAGTATAATTAAACAAACATAATTAATTGCAAACTGGAGCAAAATGAAATATGGACAAAAAAAATCTGTACACCTTTACAAACACAGGTGCAGGGCAAAGTACAATGAGATGGCAATAACATATGGCCTGTAAACAAGTCATGAAAGGATTAAAAGACAGTACAGTTAAATGTAATACAGTCAAAGTATAGTTAATTGCTCAGAAAGGAAGCTTCTAGCTGTTAAATTGAACAAAAGAACTTGTAAAAGTCCCTGTACACCTTTATAAACACAGGTGCAGGGCAAAGTGCAATGATATGCCAGTAACAGACAGCCTGTAAATGAATCAGGGACAGACTGCGGACCAAGTTGCCGTCTATCTGCCTACATGTGTCTTCTGCCATGGACAACTCTACATGCCATGAGTCATGTGCTCTCACTGACAAAGTGCAAGATCCGAGTCGTCAATGGACCACAATAAGGACACTGGCCATCATCAGACGAGCGTTTTATTGCACACTTGCTATTGGGCACTCATGGATTTTTGCAGGTCCCTCTGACGACGTCACCTCCCTCCCTCGCGCCTCCCACCCCTTCTAGCCTTCTTCGCGCACCCCAAAAAAAGCCCCCAGTTAGTCTGTATTATTTTTAAAGATGGAAGTTGCCGCTATCTCCTGCTGTGAGCAGGAGAAACAGTGCGATAAAGATGCCCCAAATGGGCCATATGCACTTTTTTACTTTCTGTTTCCTCTCCCTGAGAGAAAGAGGAAGTATTGAGCAACAAAAGCAGGGGTGGAGAAGCGATGGTAGGCAAGCGTGATCCCCCCCTCCCCCATCTGATGGATCTGTATATCTCCCACATTGTATAGCCCATTGGATCATGGAGTTTAATTAGAAAATTTCTAGTTGCTAGACATGTGTGCCAAATTTCAGATCAACCCTTCCAACCCTGTATTTTATATGAATTTTTTAACGATCGTGGTACTTTGAAATGAAAGCAATTAGGAGGCCCGGTCAACCAGCTGTCAACTAGAATGATCTTTTAAAAATTCATATAAAATCGAGGGTTTGAGCAATAGCTTTGAATTTTTTTTCACAAATGACTAGCAATAGACAAGCTGCACTAGGGGGGAAAATTTAAAGTATCAAACTTTTAAAATAATGAAGTTACGGGGGGGCCTTTGGGGGACCCCCTATAACTTTTTTATTTTTAAAGATAGAGATGTGCAACTTGGGGAGCCAAGACTAGCAACATCCCATCTGCAAAGTCCAACAAGTTTCACGTCTCTGTCTTTTAGAATAAAAAATTTACACCCATTTAAGTTCTTTAAGGAAAGCATATGTGTCTATTGTCTAATACTTTTTTTTATAACTTTTCTATTTTTTAAGTTAGAGACTTGAAAGTGGTCCACAGTGTGTATGTGATATGCCTAAGTATGTGTATGAAATTTCAGAACAATCCCTCCACTCCTGTATTTTATATGAATTTTTGAAAGCTCGTGCAACGTTTTGACAGCTCTGAATGCACGTGGCTTTAGCTGTCATTCACAGCTGTCAAAAAGCTGCACGATCTTTCAAAAATTCATATAAAATACAGGGGTGGAGGGATTGTGCTGAAATTTCATACACCTACTTAGGCATACCCCATAAGCACTGTGACCAAGTTTCAAGTCTCTAACTTTTAAAATACAGACGTTATAGGTTTATTTATATGGCGGTCCGATAATCCAAAAAAATCCGATATAATTGTACTGAAAATTTTTGGATCCGATAATTATCGGAGGTATTTCTATTGTATCATTATCGTTAATCAGATGTCCGATAACTCCATTATCAGATCGTTATCGGACATTGGAACGATACGATAACACATCCCTAATTAACATTTAAAACTTAAAAAAAATGCAAATGTTAAAAACATTGTAACAAAGACATATGTGTCACAATATACAAATAAAAACTTGAGAGTATGAGCTATAATGCTAAAATGTTATAGCATTGTTAAAAGGTACATATGACAATGTATTATTATTTTTAAAACCCAGAGTATATGAAACCTTAGAAAGTACAAATGGGCCATATGTGTCTCAACTTCCATCTTTGTCAATGGTCACTTTATACATTCAGGCTTTTATTTGTATATTGTGATATATATCTCTTCGTTGCAAGGTTTGGAAGAGAAAACTATCAACTGCTACTAGTTCCAATGGCTATATGCTACGTCCAATGTCAGAGGCAGTAAGCTTATGTACACAAGTTGCTGGGGAACATGGGTGGGAGGGTCTTTGTGTTGAACTCATGTCCTGCTTGTGGGTTTCTCGTGGGCAGCTGGTTGGTCATTGTGGGAACTGAATGCTGGACTAGGTGGATCTTGGCCTGATCCAGCAGGGCTCTTCTGGTGTTCTTATTTTCTTAAAGTGCTGTTAAAATCACAGCTATGCACCTTGCGCTACAGGGAACCGTTTCCAGCTGGCCTCCAATAAATTGCTCAATTCCTATTAGAGAAATGTTGACTCTGCTTCTGGGTACATAAATATGTTGATTGTTTCTCAACTATAAATGTCAAATGCAGAGCAAACATGAAAGGGGTGGGGTGGGGGGGAACCACCCGATTGAGCCGCATTTTTGTTGAGGAGGCAGGCTGAGACATGCCCACGGCAGAGAGGGCTGCTGCCCCGTTTGTCCCTGCTAATATGGGAGAAAGAAATGTGTTGGATTAATTGGAAACCAAACCAGCAGTGAAGATTTAAAGCAAAACAAACCCTGAAAAAAGGAATTCGAGCAGATGGCAACATCCAGAGTGCTGGGTACCAGATATGAGCACGAAAACTGCTACCTGATTTCACATTTGTGGGAATGGGTTCCTGCTCTGAAGGAGTTATTATGTATGTTACCTTACCATCTGACATCTTGAGATGCAGAAGGAGATCCATGTAGTGCAGTGGTCTCATACAGGTCCAGACCCGAGACTCACCTTGGACTCCCAACTTGCAACATGGGTCCCACTTTCACAATTTTCTCCATGTCCAACATGGCGGCAACAGCTTAGCCACGCCCCATCTGGGCTGGTCTTGCAACCCACTCTTGGGTCATGACCCACCAGTTGAAGACCACTGATGTAGAGGGATGTAGAGGGACCAAATCCAACAGCTTTTCCCCAACCTGGCACCCTACAACTCCCATGATCCCCAGCTATTGCGGCTATTGGTCAATTTGGCTGGGATGTTGGGAGTTGTAGTCCAACATCTCTGGAGGGTACCAGGTGGAGGGAGGCTGCAACGGGCCAGCACTGGGTTGCATCCAATGTTAGTACTAATTAGAGAAGACCCGTTGAAATGCATGGGACCTGAGTCAGTCATGACTAAATTAAATCCCATTTGTTTCAATTGGCCCACTCTAACATTGGAGACAACCCTCTGCTCTCTCTTCAGGGAGTCGTTTCCGTATTCATCTGCCTGACAAGGAATCCTGATGCACTTGCTTAGAGACACCTCGACAGAAGAATTTAATATGCATGTAATTGCAGGAATTCTGGGGCAGAGGTTGGGCAGAAAGTAGGCTGGATCTCTAGATGATTTGCAGTAGATTGCCAAAAGGCCAGTGGTAGAAGTGGAAGTGCTCATCATGACACTCCCCAAAGCATAGTCCAAAAGTGCAGGAAGCTGCATTGATCTAGAGCAGAGGTCTTCAACTAGTCCAGACCCGAGACCCACCTTGGACTCCCAACCTGCAACATGGGTCCCACTTGCACGATTCCACAATTACCCAACATGGTGGCAACAGCTTTGCTGCAACCCATCTGGACTGACCTCCCAACCCACTTTTGGGTCACAACCCACCAGTAGAAGACCACTGATCTAGATCAACAAATGAGTTCTAGGAGTTTTATCGCTAACAGGAACAGCAAATGGGTCTGAGATGCCCATTCAAGACCAAATGATTTTGTATTACAACAGGGAGAGCTCACAACAATATCCATCCCCACCCCTCCACCCTGGGGTGAGAGCTGCAGCTAAGCTCGGAGGAAACAAGGATGACCAGGGCTGGTTGGGTGGCAGGTGACATCCTCATCCCTGCTAATCCCAAAGTCCTGGTGCTTCAGTCCTGTGAGCCCTGGCTCCATTACACCACTGTTTCTGACCCTAAAGTCATGTAATAAATGAAATAAATAAATAAAGTATTTAATACAGTAAGAGCACAAGGAAGCTGTTAGAATACGTCGCCTGTCCTAATTCAGTTGTTGACCTACACCTGTATATGCAGGTCATCCTCCTCGTGCAGATTACCCCAACCTGATGCCCTCCAGATGTGTTGGAGCTTCAACTCACACTATCTCCAACCAGCATGGTCATTGGCCATGCCGTCTGGGGATAATGGGAGCTGTAGTCCAACAGCTTCAGAGGGAACCGGTTGTGGAAGGCTGTCCTAGTGTCCTCATGGGGCAGTAGGTAATTGGCACTATCCCAGGAGCTGTAATGGGAGAGTGTTGTTGCACGCGTGTCCTGCTTGTGGGTTTCCCATGGGTAGCTGGCCCAGGTGCAGCTTCCCTTGCTCCTGTACCATTGTCACACGATAAGGTGCATCCGGTTAAATTGCTTTTGCCATGCAATTATGAAAAGTATTACATCACAAGTTGTACCCACAACAAAGTGTTGCAGCTTGGAGTGCTGCTGTCCAGCTACTCCAGACACCCAGTCTCCAAACTGGTACTTCTTTGCATGAAACAGCCAGCAGCTTAAGGAAATGGCTTCATGCAGTATTGTTTTTGATTCAAACATCAACACTTCCTCGCAGGCAAATGTGGATGGTGGATATATTCCAATATCCTACAATTTGGACTTACAAGAAAACGTTGCGAAGCAGTACTGCCCTTTACAGAAGTGCTCCTGTTCAGGGGGCCATGCTGCCAGCCAGCCCCTCTTCCACAATGCTCCATTCCATTTCCTGTCCCGCTGGTTTTTTGTTTCCCCCCTAACAGAGATTTGGTATCCTGTAGCCAGTGAGCATGCTCAATCCTCATTGGGTTGGTTTTTTGGGGGGAGGGGTGTTTCCCTCCTTCAGGTTTCCTCTCCCCCCCCAATAAAGATTTTATGTACTTCTGCAAACTTTGGTTTTCCCCAAGCCTGCTGATACCTCATCCTTGTGTAGGAATGGTGCTTTTTTGGCTACCTAAGTAAAGACACTCACAGGCTACCTCCACAAGAGAGGTTTAATGCTCTTTGAAGGCTATTATAAATTTTACCTCCACACCAGCGGAGCGCAAAACGGGCGTAGAGGCGCGTTATCTCCCGGATTATGCGCATTATCGAATGCGCGTTAAATAGCGACTTTTATTTTGCTCCGGCCGTTAAAGCGCATTTTCGCCGTGTGAAAAAGCGATTATGCGCATTAACTTCTTGTAAAGCACTTTTTGGACATCAATTAATGCGCTTCGCCGCCTCTCGCCGCCTCCCGTGCAGAGGGATTAGGAGTAAATGCGCCTCCGCGATAATGCGCATAATCGCCGAACCGGGCGCAAAAGCGCATCCTTGTGGAGGGGGCCACAGCTAAAACATCAGAAAGAAAGGGAATGATCATGTCAAATGCCCTCAGTACATTTTGGGAGGAAGAGTGTTCTTTGGATAGGCAGTGAATAAGTGTAAGTGCAACGTATTTAGCAAATACATTTTATTGCAATATTTTAACATAGTCTGCTTACAATTTTGGACATGATCCAGCCAATCTCAAGCACTTAATGGCACAATTCTATGCATGTTTAGATGGGGGGGGAATGTCCTACAGGTCCCAGCATTCCCCAGTCAGCCATCTGGCTGGGGAATGCTGAGAGTTGTAGGACTTTTTCCTGTCTAAACATGCCTAGGATTGCACCCTAAGACGCATGTATTGTAGTGGTAGAAATCAATACTGAAATGTTGGGTTTCCCTTTCTTTTTAGACTGCATTATTGTTTTAGATAGTGTTGTGCACTCTGAGTCTTTGAAGCTGATATAACAGACTGTGTGTGTGTGTATCCATCAATCTATTGTTATCCCACCCCCTCAAAGAAAATTTCCCCCCTGTCTTTGTCTCTGTATTTGTTATGTTTTGTTTCTCTCCCCCCCCCTCCCGGCCCCCTCCATTAGTTTCTGGAAACAGCAGGGGGACCATCTTTAGCAGAAGCATCCAGCTGCTTGGCTCTGCGTGTAAAGCAGCAGTGAACTGTGACAATGAGCTGACAATGGGACAGAAGCTCAGCACTGCATCCAATATGGCTGCATAAACTCCCTAGGGCCAGGCCGTCAAAGCAAGCATCTAAATATAGAGAGGGAAATATTTATTTCTTCTGTCAGTTGAAAAGAAGTGGCATCTAAGGCCACTGGGTGTTCCTCTCAGTTAAAACAATCTCTGATAGGGAAGGAGCAGAATCGTCAATAGGCCTCAGTTCCTTCTGGAGGGCCCTGGCCCTTTTGCCTCTTTGCCCTGAAGCCTATAAGAACCAACAGGTGCAAATCCCAGGGCCGGCCCTACCATGAGGCAGAGTGCGGCAGTTACCTCAAGCAGCAAATTTTGGTTGTCATAAAATGGCAGCCAATGGTTAGTTATTTACCATGTCCTTATTGTAGTTCTACTGCCATGGAGGAGGAGAGGTGCTTATGGCATTTCCTGCCATATGTTCCAAAAACATTCAGCGAACTTTGGGCATTATGCACCTTGATTTAAGTGGGTGAGGGGCACCATTTGCTGCTCTGCTTCAGGCAGCAAAATGTCTTGGGCTGGCCATGGCAGAACTTCAGGACCGGGGGCCAAATCCAGCCCACCTGAAATCCCAATGCAGCCCTGTAGGTGTCTGCAGATGGGCATGCCCCTTCTCCGGGTCTCCTGACCAACAATCATTTCATTCCCACCCCCTAGCTTTGAAATGTCTTCTCCCCCACCATTCTAAATGAGTAAAATGCTCCTCCTAAGGTATATTTTAGCTTAAAGGTCTTACTGCCAGTATCCTGGCTTTGTGTGTGTGTGTGGTGTGTGCGTGTGTGTGTAATTTTGCCCCTGCCTTGCTTTTGGCCCTGCTGCATGTTGCCTTTGTACCCACCCATTGCTAGATCACAGCCCCCAAGAGCTTCTCCAAAATTGGATTTGGCCTTTGGGCTGAAAGAGGTTCTGAATCCTCCTATAACGTGATCTGCAGGATGTACATAAGCTCATCGCAAGTGAACTGTTTTTTAGGGTGACCATATGGAAAAGAGGATAGGGTTCCTGTGTCTTTAACAGTTGTATAGAAAAAGGGATTTCAGCAGGTGTCATTTGCAGGCATGCAGCACCTGGTGAAATTCCCTCTTCATCACAATGGTTAGAGCTGCAGGAGCTATACTTGAGTGACCAGATGCAAAAGAGGGCAGGGCTCCTGCAGCTTTAACTGTTGTGATGAAGAGGAATTTCACCAAGTGCTGCATGCATACAAATGACATTTGCTGAAATTCCCTTTTCAATACAACTGTATTGAATACAAGATACAAGAGCCCTGTCCTCCTTTCCATATGGTCACCCTACTTTTTTCTTCAGGACTTCCTCCAGGTTTTTGTAGGCCCTCAAGGTGTCATTTGGTCCCCAACCCCCCCCCCCCATTGTAGCAACTTGGACATATTTTTTCAAAACTATTTGGAACTCCATGGACTCCAGCTGCCGTTCTGAGAGCAGCCAAGATTTGTTATAAATCCCATAGAAGCCAAGCTACCCTTTCCAGTGTTGGCTTAAACTCCTTCTGATACTGGAATGTGGACCTCTGCCCCGCCTGAAGGAGTAGGTGGATCTTTTTCCATCCGTTAGGAACAGAAGAACTGCTAGCTGCTGTCCAACATCACTTTGATTTTTTTCTCTACATCCGCCAGCAGCACTCAATAACTGAATGTGCTTTGCTGTGCTAGGTTGCCTGTGCATGCCACAAAAGTGTTGTTCTGCCTCTCCTGCTAAGCATTTGAGCAAGAGACCATACTAGCCCAAAGTATCCTTGTATTGACAACTGTCAACATATTACATTATTATTTTTTTGACCTTTTTGACAGAGCTCAAATTACAAGGGAGGGGGTGGAGAGGCAGAGCCCCCACCTTTTGTAACAGCCCCCTTAGCCACTCTTTTAGCCAGTTACAGGGGGACATAATTTAGCCCCTAACCTCTTCCTCAAATGACCCCATGGCTCTTTGTAGCTGTGTACCTGGCTGAGGAGGGCAGAGTGGTTTCTACCTCTGCAGGGCCAGCATTAAGGGAAGGCCTGAGGGCCCACGCCCTAGCAGAGTTCCACTGACAAGAGCTGCTCCTGGAGTCTCTCTTCCCCTCCACCATGGCAACCTGCTGGTTCACCTGCCTCTTGCTTTGGCCCAGGCAACAGTGATGGTGAAAAGGAGGGGTAGGAGATGCCGCTGGCTACCTGCTCTCTGCCTACCTGCATCAAGCTAGTGGTAGCAATGATGAGGAAGTGGATGAGAAGTAAAGAGCAGCTGGTGTCAGTGGTGATGAGAAGGTAGACTCACTGAGGGAGGGTCCCCACTGAGAATGTCTTGTCTAAGAGTCCTCAAAATGAACATAAGAGCCATGCAGCTGGAGCCAACACGGCACCTTTTCATTGCTTTATTTACCCAGGCTGACTATCCAGATCCATCCTTGCTTGAATTACATGAGGACCTCTGTGTGTGTGTGTGTGTGTGTGTGTAATTTTATTAAGGGCCCCAATTAGGCTGACCAGATAAAATCCAGGTCAGGGCTCATGTAACTTTAACAGTTATAGAGAAAAGGGAATTTCAGCCAGTGTCATTTGTATGCAATTAGTTCCTGGTGATATTCCCTCTTCATCACAACAGTTAAAGTTGCAGGCACTATACTTGAGTGCCTAGATACAAAGGAAGGCAGGGCCCCTGCAACTTTAACTGTTGTGATGAAGAGGGAATTTCACCAGGAACTAATTGCATACAAATGGCACCTGCTGAAATTCCCTTTTCTCTACAACTGTTAAAATTACATGAGCCCTGACCTGGATTTTATCTGGTCAGCCTAGCCCCAATGCTCCACCCTTGCAATAATTCAAGCACTGAATTTTGTGGCCCTGTCTAGATTGCAACTAGAAAAGGTGCTCCTATCACCCCACCCTAATTATCACACGCACACACACACACACTGTTGTGTTTGCAAGTCAGGGTGAATGGAATGAGGAGGTATTTGAAACTGAAATAACTGCTCATGTGAGCATGGCCTCGAGGCTGCTGGTGGGAGCAAGTCAAACCCAATTTTGAAAAAAGTTCCTCTGCCCCCTTGTGTAGCCTTAGAATCTTTACAGAAACAGTAATGAGGCAGAAACAACAACACAGGACTCCAATCTTAATTGTTTAAACAATCTGAGTAGGATCATATTTCTGCTTTGCTGGCAGGCTTCCCACGTAACTAGGGGTAGGCGGCATTTGAAAATAGAACAATTAAGCCAAGAATGCTTTGGAGGCTGATGTGCTTTATTATTTTCTGTGGTGGGAGCCCAAAATAATGTCTCCAGTACTGTATCTTGCATCATCTGCTCTGCTGGTTTAAGAGGCTTTCCCCTTGCTCTTGGGAAAGTGGGGTGGGGTGGGGGGAGAGCGTGGTTCAGTGGCTTATTTTCCTTCCATCATCGTGCAACCCCCATCAGTGTTCCCCATTATGGACAGGTGTAATGTATTTCTATTTAATTTATAGTAATTATTTCTAAATTCACATCCATACAAGTAAGTTAAAATATGCAAGTGCTCTGCAAATCCATGCCCTCTTTTTTAATGGTTCACACCTTGGTTTCGTTTTTTTGGGGGGGGGCTGGCAATGGCTAAGTGGCCGCCCAATAAGACAGAGTGAAACAGTCACCTCAGGTGTACAGTGGCCATATTTGGGAAACAAAAAAAGAGGATACCCAGTGGGGAGGGGAGTGTGCTTTCTGGAGGCCCCAGAAAGCGCGCTTTCCCCTCCTTTGCTCCAATTGGGGCCTTAAAGGCCCCGATTGGGAGGAGGGGAAAGTGTGTCATTCCTGCTGCCCCCCTGCTCCAATCAGGGTCTTTTCTATAATATCCTGGAATGACAACATTTTCCCCTTTAAGGCCCTGATTGGAGCAGTGGGGGAGGGGAATGACTTGCCTCCGAAAAGTGTGTCATTCCCCCCGCCACACTAATGGCAGCTTTAAAAGGGAAAGTATGCCATTCCAGGACATTATAGAAAATTACAGAACACTTCCCCCACGACACCCAGTATAGAACAAAAACCAGGACAAATCCGGGGAAATCCCGACAGTTGGTCACCCTACTCAGGTGGCAGAAGCTGGGTGATGTGGAAGGGGAGGCAGCATTCCCCCGGCCATTCCCCACTATCAAATGACAAAGCTGTGTGCCTGCCCTGCATGCCTTAAGCTATCCTCCTGCGCTTCTGCAGTGGAGCATGCTGTCCCATCACTAATGTCAGCTACTATAAGTGGAATTTGGGGGGGGGGATGGGGGAGGGAGGCTGTACCATCTTGTCCTTTGCAAATTCTCTTCGGCCAGCCTGGTTTAGCCATTTTCGAAGTGATCCATATGTACAACACATGCTGGGAAGGAAAAAGTGCAGCTTCACCCGTTGGCTTGCTATGCCGTTGGAAGCACTTTCAAGGAAAGCACGGGGTGGGGGTGGGGTGGGGGTGGAGAAGTTCCTAATGGCATAAATCTAAACTCAGCAACAGAGCCAAATTAATGAATAAAAGACTGTTTTCCCCGCTACATCCACATTTGGTCATTTGACTACAAAAACAAGATGCTTATCTGACAAAAGGGAAGTAGAGGTTAGTGCAAGAAGAGGCTTAAAGGGGGAGAAGCAAACTCTTGTGTGTTGTTGTGACTTTATTAACTGCAACATAAAGAGAGGGACAGGACACCTGTTTCCATGCTGTGGATCACTGCTCGAGATCTTACATGTGATTTCATGGTGTATAAAGGTTCAGTTCTGGCTACCTGAGGGCTGCAGTCATTTAAACCACAATCCTATATACATGTCTACTGAGAAGTAATCCCCATTGACTTCAGTACCATTTACTCTCAGGTAAGTGACTATAAGATTGCAGTCTTAGGGCATCTTTACATTAAGGGGAAATCACATTGCTTATCCGGAGTGATTGTGCTTCCTGCTTTTTGGCGCAGTTGTCATGGGCTGCATGACATAGACAGAGAGGGTCGTTTGAATGGAATGCTTCCCTTCTAAGCGTGCTCTGTTCACTTCCATTGAGACAGTGCCATCTAGTGGCGGAAGATCCTTCTTTCCACCAGATATTACCACTTTGAAAGTGGTTCTTCTCATGACAGAATTTCTAACAGATGCTGCAGAAGATATGCTGGTTGTTCACGATGTCATTTAAAAGACCTGCAAACTTTTATGAGTGGTCAATCACAAGCATGCACTAAACCACTCATTTAGAGTAGTCCTTAGTCTGGCATAATTTACCCTCCTCTCTCTCTCTCTCTCTCTCACACACACACACACACACACACCCCACTAGATTATCGTATCCCTAGCTGGTGTGTGTGTGTGTAAGATTTGCCCCCCCATCACCCTTCTCTGATCAGTTTTCCCCCCTGTTCATAACATTCCAAAGTGGTCCTGTATCAAGAAGCAACTGTCTATCAGTTCACTCCCATGGAAACAGGCTACTAACATTCCTTTGTCAAGTCCAACACTCTGGTGGCTCCGATGTCAGTGGGGCATTGAATCCACTCCGGGGTTCAGTCAGAACCAGTCAGAACTCTAAAGGAGCTACCAAGGCATGGAAACAGATTTATGCTTTGCCGCTTCCACACCTGGGATAGATCCATCAGAATTCTGACTGAAACCGGGAGAGGATTCACCACCCCACTGACATCAGAGCCACCAGCCTCCACTGCTCCGCACACCGCCCAGCTGACTGGTGCTGGGAATAATGAGGAGAGTGCTGATATACACACTCCTCTGCTGTTTCAAGTGCCAGTTAGCTGGGCAGCAAGGAGAGGGGAAGACGCGTGGTGGGATCCCACATGATCCCAGCAGTTTGCCTGAGTCAAAATTCTAGCAGCAGCATTCAGCGTTAGTTGAAGTTTCCAAGTGGCTTTCAGGGGCAGTTACAGTAGTCCAATCAGGATGTAAGTAATGCATGTAGGACTATGGCCAGGTCTGACCACACCAGGAATGAATGCAGCTGGCGCACCAGTTGAAACTTGGAAAAATGTCTCCTAAATGATAACTTTACAGAGGACAATCCTTGAATTGAAGGGCTAACAGAGAACAGCCCACTATTTCAAGGTGTCCTCTATTTGATAGGCTGTCCGGTCCAAACCTCGTTTAAAGATAAAGAAGTTATCCATCCACAGTCAGCACCTGGACAGCAGACTGAGCAGGCAGACAGGTTACCTGATCCCCACTCTGTTCAGATTACTTCTGTTTAAGTTATAGACATTTTTCTAAATGGGAACCTATGAATATCAATTAGCATATACAATTTTTAATGTCTTCATTTGTGATGATGCACGTCTTCTCTTTTGGAGATGTGCAGGTGGCCACCCTAGCCATTCACATTGTGCCTACTATTCATCTAAGAAGTCGTTTTTGTACACATCCTGCGTCCATGTGCAAGGGAGCGATGGAGATCACAAGGCTCCTGGCGGTATTGCCTGGATCACAGAAGACATCTGTCAGCTAAAGAGCTGCTCAGTGGACTCGCTCTGTGCTTCTCCCCAAAATGCAGGCCCTGGTTCTCTCTCCAAGTCATTTAACATCTCTTGAGACTGGTGCCCCTGGAATATTGGCAGTTACCTAGATTGTCTTTATAACTGGGCTGGCCCAGGAGATGCAGGTTGCTTCCCCAACTGTGAGTGTTGCCAGCTCCTTCTGAGTGTGTTTTCCAAATGTATTTCTCACCTGCTAGTAAAATCACCAGTTTGCCTTGTGTTATCTCTCTTTTGCTTTCCGAGGTTTTTATATTTGACCTACGATGCATGCAGAAATGCCTTTCGTTTGGGCTGTTATATTTTGAGCTGAAGCATTCTCTGCCTTTTTTTATTGTTATTGTTTTCATTTTGGGTAGGAGGGCCTGTGTAATAACGATCTCAACTGGCAAGCCCCAACAAATGAAGGACTCTCTGTCCCAGCTTCCTGGGCCTCAATTCAGAGATGGGTATGCAGAACTCAGCAGCATCCACACACTGCTGCACAGGCAATGTGGGGTTTAGCAGGGAGCCGTAGTCCCAATCAATGGCAGAATTCATGTCTACACATTCAAAAGGCTCAAGTAACAGGCAGTGGAAGCTGGTGGCTCCGATGTCAGTGGGGCGGTGAATCTGCTCCAGGTTTCAGTTAGAACCAGACAGAACTCTAAAGGAGCTGCCCAAGGCACAGAAACGGATATATGCTTTGCTTTTTCCGCATCTTGGATAGCTCCTTTAGAATTCTGACTGAAACCCGGAGCGGATTTACTGCCCCGCTGACACTGAAGCCACCAGCCTCCACTGGTAGCAGATGATAAGAAAAGCCTCTATGACCCCAGAGAGCCACTGACAGACAGCATGAATAGCACTGGGACAGTCTGATTCAGTAAAGCTACTTCATTAGCTCCGTCGGAACTCTTTTATCCAACCATTATTTCCCCATGGATAAAACACTGCAGAATGCAGAAAATCCAAATGGTTTCTCTCTCCACCTTGCGATAAAAATGGGGTGGATCCAGATTTAGTCATGCTTAGAGTAGACCCATTTGAAATCAACAGGACTTAAGTTAGTTATGACTTACTCTAAGCATGACTACGTCTGCACCCAACCCAATATAATCATGAGCCACCAGCCACTTTGGCAAAATTCTTAGTGAGCCTGGTCGTTTTTAATCATTTTAAAAATGTGACAATGAAAAATGTTCACCTCTATTTTTATTGGTTGTGTTAGTGCCTCCTCTCTGCAATATTGTATGAAATCAGATATGTGTTACTTGAAACTTGAAAGTCTGTGGACTATTAATAAATCAGAAGCGGGGGGTGGGGGAAACGCCTGCCTTCTGTTTGTATTCCACATCTGCTTCCTTCCTGGGGCTGCCTCACCTTGCCTAATGGTAGGGCCAGTGTCGCCTTCATGCAGCTACTCCTGGACGACTAGAGATTATACAAATGCTAAAAAATAAGAACCAGGAAAGGGAACTAAAGAGAAAGGTTCTGTGTTACTCGCAATACTTCAGACACAGTGACCTTTTTGGAGGGCTTCTGTAATAATCTACTTTCATAGCACCTTTTGCGGTTCATCTGAGTTTTGGTTGGACTTTGACATCTAGCCACCTTAACAGGCGAAGGATGCTGTTACAATATTGACAGCAATGATCACCTGGTCGCAGAATAGGTAGCCTGAACCCAGCCCTGCTCCCCTCCCATAGGGTGATCCTATGGAAAGGAGGACAGGGCTCCTGTATCTTTAACAGCTGTACTGAAAAGGGAATTTCTGCAGGTGTCATTTGTATGCATGCAGCACCTGGTGAAATTCCCTCTTCTTCACGACAGTTAAAGCTGCAGGAGCCCTGCCCTCTTTTGTATCTGGTCAAGAGGGCAGGGCTCTTGCAGCTTTAACTGTTGTGAAGAAGAGGGCATTTCACCAGGTGCTGCATGCATACAAATGACACCTGCAGAAATTCCCTTTTCAATACAGCTGTTAAAGATACAGGAGCCCTGTCCTCTTTTCCATATGGTCACCCTACCGCCTCCCACTAAATCAAGGAATCTGCACTGTGAATGCTTTTTGTCTGCTCCAGGCTTCTGAGTACCCTTGGGCAAGACACCATCAATGGGCTCCCTCCTTCAGTGAAGTCTACCTGCTCACTGCTATTGTCACTGGCAGCTCTTGATCTTCATCCTCTTTCTCATCATCGCTACCACTTGCTGGCTTGACAGGCAAAGACATGATGAGCAAACAGGAAATGTCATCTCCTGCTCCTCCTTTGCACCACCACTGTTATCTGGGCCAGGGTGAGAGGCAGGTGAACAAGCAGGTTGCCATTGTGAAGAGGAGGAGCAACTCCAGGGGGTGTTGTCAGTGGGCTCTTGCTGGGGCATGGGCCTTTGGCATATGCCCAACCATGCTTAGCTTTGGTGCCGGCCCTACTGTTTGTGCTGACAATGATGACTTTCAGTTTGGCCCTGTGTGTGTGATGTGTTCCCAATCTGGTGTCAAGAGCTACACACACACAGCCCTGGATGCTGCATGCAGAGGTCCATCTCTGGGAAGTTCATGCAGTCCACAGATTCTGAATCATCAGATGTGACCACATGTAGAGCCCATTGCAGCAATCAGCGTACACGGTTGCCAAGACATGAACAATGGCAGCAAAAACCCTGTTCTTTAGGAAAGCTCGCCCCTGGGATATCAGACATAACTGTCGACACAGGGATAGGCAGTCTTCAGACTTGCAGGATTGATTTTGTTTTTTTACTAGAACCCTGAGATTTACCAACCGGAACCAGGTGCAAAAGACATACACTGAGAATCAAATAATTCCGAGGACAGGAATTTGTTTGTTTGTTTTGAGTACCAGAACTGAAGAGACCTCACAGTCTTTCACACAAAATTCCATTAGAACTTCCCCCCACCCCAAGCTTTCTTCATTTCAGTTCTATAATTTAGGATGGGTGCATTCATTTGACAACTGACAGCGGGCCTGTTCAGACGACACACTAAGCCATGGTTAGGCCACTAGCCCTTTTGTAGCAAATGGTTTGTGAGTGTGTTTAAACTGTGGTTATGTATGGTTAGGAACGGTTCAAACGACACGCTAAGCCATCATGTTTAGCTCAAAATGCTTAACCACCGTGGTTTAGAGTGTTGCCTGAACAGGGCCAATGCACTTTTGAGCCTGTCTACAAGAAAACTCCATAAAGTCCAATGAGACTTATTCTCAGATAAGTGTGTCTAGCAGAGTGTGATATCCAGAAAAATCTGACAAGGTAATCTCCCACGTTCTGCCTTTGGTGAAAGATCATCCACCAGGATTACTTAGTTTCCTTCCCAGATCCAGAACTGGAGCCCAACTGAAATGCTGGTAGACGTTCAGGCCGTCATGCTCCATTGGTTTTGCTCAGGAGTGGAACATCTGAAATGCCCACTTGCTGTCAGATCTAAACACGCCTATGCCATGTACGAGGGCACTCTGCCACATTCAGCAGGTGCAGACAATGGACATGTGCTGGTTTCCAGGACTTTTCCTCCCTGCTGTTTCCAGGCTGCCTTATAGCTTTTCATCCCCGTCACTGATAATGAATTTGTAACCTTGCCCAAGTCCCTCTTTATCCTGTGGTCGAGTCTCCTGTTCTTATAACCCTAGCTTTACGGTCAGCATGGGAAAGAAAACGTGAATTATTATTTTTATTTTGCATGTTTTAGCCCCCGCAAAGCATGTGCAAGAGCAAAAAGCATGAAAAAAAAAACATTTAGGAACAAAGGAAGCTGCATTCGTGGAGGAAATGGATGACAGTGGCTACTCGTCATGATGGCTGTATTGTACCTCCAGTATCAGTATGCCTCTGAATAGCTGTTTCTGGGGAACATGAGTGGGAGGCTGTTATTGCTCTCCTGTCATGCTTGAGGGCTTCGCAGAAGCATCTGGTTGGTCAAAGTGGGAAGACAATGCTGGACTACATAGTCCTTGGGACTGATTCAACAGGGCTCTTATGTTCTGCTCAATTTGCATTTTTAAAAGGAGTGCTCAAAAACCCTTATTGAAATACATATTTCAATACATGTTTTTAAGCATATTTTCTATCAAAAAACACATTTCTAAACAAAGAACCTTGTAGCACCCTAAAGACTAACAAATTTATTCTGGCTTAAGCTTTCATGGACACTTCATCGCATGTCCATTGTGTCCACAATAGTTTACGCCAGAATAAATGTGTTAGAACTGGAGGTGCCAGAAGGCTCTTTGTTGCAACAGACTAACGCGGCTACCTCCCTGGAAATTGTTACATTTCTAAGGGTGCAAACCTATGCTCGCTTAAAGAGAAAAAAAGTCCTACAACTCCCAGCATGCCATAGCCAGCATGGCTGGCTGGGGAGCTGGGAGCTGTAGGGCTTTTTTATGTCTAGCCAAGCATAGGATTGTGCCTTAAATGTAACTTCTAACATCCTTTATGCATTTTAAAATGCACTTTGACACTCTTGTGTTTAGCTAACAGGTGGAGAAGGGGGAAATCCAATGGATAGTTGCATTCTGAGACTTACATTAATCCAGGCCAGATCAGTTCGTAAGTGAATTCACGAAGACCAAACGGCTCAAGCATCCCTACTACACACTGAAGTGGTGGTGATAGTGATGGTGGAGGAGGATGAAGTGCTGAGGGTGTAGGGTGTCCACGCATCCTACTTTAGAGGGCAGTCCTCCATTTGAAGGGCTGTCAGAGGACACATTACTGTTGGATGGTGTCGTTGGTTGGATGGGCTCTTCATGAATGTCTCACGTGACAAGGACATTCTTGCCCAATAAGCTCATATCTAATCTTCACTATCAGCTGTGGCATTTTCATAATGAGTAGGCAGGGACAGAAACGGAGCAGAGAAGAAAAGACGGGAAAAACAGATCGATGCACGCAGCTGTTGCAACAACTGCAGTAAATGCCAAACGAGACCAAAAGTAGAAAGGGTCCCTGCAAAGGGATATGGCTTTCTGGTTGCCACCATGGTAGCCTGGGAGTTGCACCATGGGGCAAAGTCCCTCTTCCTGACCACTAGAGTAATGTTTAGAAAGCACACCCCAGATGCACTATTCCAGCAAGGATACAAACCGCTTGTGGCTGGTGCAGCCGCCTCATCTCAGCTGTGTCATCTCACCAGTCAAAACTTGAATGTTAAACTAAACTATATTTCATTATAAGTATATGTTAGCAACCTTTAACTAAAATTTCATGAATGTACTCCCAACCACAGGTAGGGTGACGGCAGGGAATCCCAATCAAAATAAAAGTCCGACTTTTTTCATAGGAACAGAAGAGTAGTTCAGTCTCCATGGGTGCAAATGCCTTTCTAGGGTGACCATATGAAAAGGAGGATACAGGGCTCCTGGCTCTTTAAGAGTTGTCTAGAAAAGGGCATTTCAGCAGGTGTCAATTGTATGCATGCAGCACCTGGTGAAATTCCCTCTTCATCACAACGGTTAAAGCTGCAGGAGCCCTGCCCTCTTTTGTATCTGGTCATTCTAGTATAGTTCCTGCAGCTTTAACCGTTGTGATGAAGAAGGAATTTCACCAGGTGCTGCATGCCTACAAATGACACCAGCTGAAATTCCCTTTTCAATACAACTGTTAAAGATAGAGGAGCTCTGTCCTCCTTTCCATATGGTCACCCTACTTTAGCACTACTTAAAGGAGTGGGGTTTCACCATGGGCAATGCACAGAGCTGGTATCAGGCACACAGATATATCACAGCTTGGCACACATCCCCCACAACCTTTGCAGTGGGTGCCATTTTATCACCCCCTGTTAACTGAACGTTTCATTAATGCTAAAACACTTTTCCAACTCTCTCTCTCTCTCTACATAGGGGTCTGGGTGTGTGAGTGTGCATACATGTGGATGTGTGAAGTAGCATTTAAACGAAAGAATGTTACACCACTATAGCACTATAATGCTGATTTTTTTTAAAAAAAATCGATTGGGGAAAAACTACTAACATGACTAACGGCAGTGACCAGAAAGGTTTTTTTTTTAAAATAATCTTATTATTATGTTATAGAGCTATTGATTTAGTATATTTTCATATCAAAGCCTCCCCCCCCCCCATTATGCCACTGTTGGAGGTTTACACTTTTGTATGCTGCATTCAGTTTACACTGCAATTACTTCTTACTGTTTGAGCATTTAAGCTAAGGTGGTGATGAGTCTTTCGCTTAAAGATAAAAGTCAAAACACAAAAATGCAAATCAATATGCTATTACAGTTCAAAATCCAAACCAGCAGCTGAATGTTGCATGATGCCTTGGGATCCATGTATGCGCAATAGAAACAAAATGCAGACTACCTCACCAATGTAACTTGCAAGACATGTTGACAAAAATAGGGATTGTGACTGACCAAGAACAGCCACTAGAAAACAGCAACTGTGTCTTGTAAATTGGACCAACTGGATCATAGTAGAGTGTGAAGGAAGGGGATGATGTCATTTACTGGGTTCATACAACATGCTAACCCACACTCAGTGGTTGAGTGTTGGTTGCTGTTGAATCGTGAGTTGTTTGTTCAACCGTGGGTTAGTGTGTTGTCTGAACCCAGGATGTTTTTTTGCAGAGGGTTATTAACCATGCAGTGTACCTTATTTTTCTCGAACAAGCCACCTTGAGAACCCATGGTTTGTTGTTGGGTTGTTCAGGGTGGTTAACAAATCACGCTACGTGGTTAACAACCACCCTGCAGAAAAAAGTCCTGAACAACATGCTAACCCACAGTTCAACTAATAACCCATGGTTCAACAGCAACCCACACTCACTCACTGAGTGTGAGTTAGTTAGCAAGTTGTGTGAACAGCCTCATTGTTATGAAATAGCACTTCCTTCCAGTGTTTTAAAAATGCAACTTTTGGGGGGGGGGGTTGTGTGATGTGCAAGTTTGCTTTTACTATTGATTACTTGAAAGGCAGGTACTTAATTAGCTCAAATTATTTAATTTGTGGGCAGTCCTACAACCATAGAAGAGAATCAATTAATGATAGAGTTGTGTCATCTCGTCCAACTTCCTGCACAATGCAGGGTATACAATGTGGGGATGCAACTACACAGATGGCTGCCCAGCCTCTGCTTAAATAATTGCTTTTGACATGGAAGGGTGTGAAAAAGCGTTATTTTCCAGCCGGTTCCTAGGACAGTTGCATCAATACCTATGCAACTCTAGTGCTGGTCATGATCGTAGGCCCTAGGTCAGCTTTTCTCAACCTGACACTTTCCAGATGTGTTGGGCTATAGTTTTCATCATCCCCAGCCAGCAGAGGGATGATGGGAATTTAGGCCCCTCCTGGCCAGAGGACACAGCCCTGCCATGATCCTCTGGCTCAGAGAATGAGTCCCTGACAGAATGCCCATCTCCCCAGCCTCAAAGACGGTCCAGGCTGCAAAATTAGGTAAGAGCACTTTAACAATCTAGTCAGCTCCTCCAGGAGGGGCAGCACTCACCACATTACAGATCTTGTCAACCTACATTAGTCTTCATTTGGTTTTAGCTCCCTGCTATTGTCATAGTAGGAAAGAGCTTCAGCCAGCAGGACCACTTGGAGCTATCTAAAGTCCTACTTTCTTCTTGCTTTGATCTTGCTACCAACTTCCCCTGCAAGTCTCAAGGGACTACAGAACAGGATAGGACAGGAAAGAAAGTCCTATGAGGAGAGACTGAAAGAACTGGGCATGTTTAGCCTTGGGAACAGAAGACTGAGGGGAGACATGATAACACTCTTCAAGTACTTGAAAGGTTGTCACACAGAGGAGGGCCAGGATCTCTTCTCGATTATCCCAGAATGCAGGACACAGAATAATGGACTCAAGTTACAGGAAACCAGATTCCGGCTGAACATCAGAAAAAACTTCCTGACTGTTAAAGCAGTACGACAGTAGTACCAATTATCTAGGGAGGTCGTAGGCTCTCCCACACTGGAGGCATTCAAGATACAGCTGGACAGGATGGTGACGGGGCCAGCAATGAGGATGGTTATGGACAGGGTGGAGTTAATGTACTCATCACCCTCTCCATCACATGTTTCTAATTGTGGGAGGGGGATTAAAAAGCCTCAACAGGGTTATTCAATTTTGAGATAACCTACCTTTCATCTGAAGTGGTACAATCCAGGACACGTGGTAAGCCGTCTGCCTCTAGAGCAACCTTTCCCAATGTAATGTCCTTCAGATGTTTTGGACTATAATCCCCATCAGTCTCAACCAGCATGGCCAATAGTCAGGGGGTGATGGGAGTTGACATCCAAAATGCCTGGGCAGCATCACATTGGGTCTAGAAAATTTTACTGACAGTCCTACAATAACATTTCTGAGCCTTGGAAAAGCTACTGTCAATACATCTGCTTAAAGAAAGCCTAAATGGCTTTGGATTGTGTTTAGAGAGTGGTAGGAAACAAAATGTTACGAATTAGAACAGAGGGGTTCAAACCAGTGGTGGTTGGTGACTCCGACGTTAGCAGGGCAGTGCATTTGCTCCAGATTTCAGTCAGAACTCTAAAGGAGCTATCCAAAGGGCGCAATTTGGATAGATTCTTTATAGAGTTCTGACTGGTTCTGACTGAAACCCAGAGCGGATTCACCGCCCCACTGACATCGGAACCACCACCCTCCACTGGCTCAAACACAGCCAACCCAGCAAATCCTGCCTCCCGTTACTTATGCGGATTTTTTGTTCAACCCTTTTGACTAGAGCCAGGCCATTCTGAGCCACTGTTCTCCATTATGGATGTAAAGTGATCAATATTTCAGAGGCTGATGAACAGTTATTGCAACGCAGCTCTGGGCTCTCTTTATTTCAACGGCCTTGCAGCTCAGTCACCTGTGACAAAAACATCGTTGGCAACCAAAGGAATAAAAATAGCAGTGCTGCTCCGTAATGTGTCGCCCGCGATAAAGCGCTATCTCCAAATGAGAAAAATGGTGCAGGGAGCCTGCAGCGTCTGAGTTGCCATTCATCACACCTGGGGCAGTTTTTAAGGTGCCAAGAACTTTACAGCTTTTATCTCGGGTGTCCTTGCAACAACTATGCATTTAATGAAGTGGGCTACGGTCTACAAACACTCAGGCCAAATTAAGCCAGTGGGGCATAACTCACTGGGAAGTTCAATCTATGCAAGCTCCATTGAACTGAACAAATGGTTCCCCATTGTTTCCAATTTTTTTATCTTTTAAAGAAGCTTAAGTATTCAGTCAAATTTCTCTCGCCGTTTTTTTCCCCTTTCAAGCACAACATTTGCCATTGGAAAAGCTCATGCAAGTCCCTTTCAAAACTTTGAGATGTGGCAAGAGGAGCCATAGCTCAGTGTGACAGAGCACATGCATAGCATGCAGAAGGTCCCAGGTTTGAACCCTGGCTTCTCCAGGTAGGGTGAAGTAAGGAATCCCACCTGAAACCCTGGACAGCCCACTGCCAGTCAGTGTCAACAAAACTGGACTAGATGGACCAATGATCTGACTCAGTATAAGGCAGCTTCCTATGTTCCGTAGGAGCATTTCACATGTGAAATGGAGACAAATCTGGCTTTGCTACTTAACTCAGCAAGTTGGTGCCCTGGATACCTGGCAAGCAGACCTGTATGCTACACACGTTTGCAAAATGCATTGGTCACATTCAGGGACCAGGTGTGCTGCAGTGGCTGAGAGACAGTGTGGCACATCCCTGTTCAGATCAGCTCTCTGCTGTGAACCCACTAGGTAGCCTTAGGCAAGCCACCCTCTGTAAGCCTCATCCGCAACATAGGGGATAACAATACTGGCTTACCTTACACCAGGGATTGGGAACCTTTGACCCAGTTTTGGCCCATCCCAAAGACCCACCCCATGAGAGGAAGGCAATGGGGCAAAGAATCTGGAGAAAGCCAAGACTCTAGCTGGGAAAAGCCTGGGCAGAGAGATGCCAGCTCCCTGACCCTAAAATGGTTTGACACCCTTGCCTTCCAGGGTTGTTGTAAAGATAACAATTAGACAATGCATATAACCAGTGCTATAACCTGCACTTGGTTGCCTAATAAAGGTGATGATGATGATGATGATGATGATGATGATGATGATGAATTAGACAATGCATATCAGTGGAGGCTGGTGGCCCCAACATCAGTGGGGCGGTGAATCTGTTCCAGGTTCCAGTCAGAACCAATCCAAACTCTAAAGGAGCTATCTAAGGTGCGTAGTGGCTCTTTTAGCAAATCACCTTGGATAGCTCCTTTAGAGTTCTGACTGGTTCCAGCTGAAACCTGGATCAGATTCACCGCCCCACTGACGTTGGAGCCCCCAGCCCCCACTGCATACATAGGAAGCCGTTTTGAGCACTTGAAAGCACTGTGCAAATGCTGTTGTTCTTGTTGTTATTCACACGTTACATTCCTAAAACCCTACAAGTGTATACCTAAAGAAGGTGCTGCACATGACTTTAGGCGCAGACAAATGCTACAGTACGACTAACTGCAGCTGGATGAAGTTCTAAACAAGGAGAGATGCTGAATGCATCTACTTGGCTGGTGACAGAGGGGTTAAAAATTATGTTGCCGGCGAGCTGGCGGTGGCCTTTCAAAGAAGAGAGGCCAGATTCTGTCTTTCTGCATTCTTCTCAGTTGGCATCCAGTGTCTGCCGCTTCACTGATGTGACTGGGCAAAACTTGTGCAATTCAACCTAGCAAACAGAAAACACGGTTGCTAGGCAAATGTCAATACGGGCGTACATAAAACAGAGAAAAGTGGTTTTTTTTTTCTTTTAAACGGCTCTTCTTTCTGTCCTTGTTTCCAATTCCTTTGGGCTGGCCTGTGCCCTCTCCTTCATCTGCTTCGTTCTGTTCCAGTGAAACCAGCCAAATGACATTAGGCAGTAGCCCAGAGTTCTAGCTCCTTTTTGCAAACACCAGCTCTGGTGCCCCTTGAACCCCTAGCACCAAAACACTGTTCGACCTTCCACAAAATGGCTAAAACTGTTTAGTCTGACCTTGTGGACTCAGGATGCAAAACCCTTTGAACACTAAGGCTGAATTCGGACAACACGATAGTCAAAGGTGGGGTAATAATCAACTTTACAGTTGTTCATCTAGGGGGTACTCCCCACACAACATGGTAATAAATAATCAACTGTGGTGTGGATTAGGATCAGCGCTGAATTGACTATGGCAGCAGTTGGACGACACGATAGCCAATACAACTGACGATTGTCCCCCCCCCCCCAGTTGCTTATTGTGTCGTCCGAATTCAGCCTAAGTCTTGTTGACATCAGTGTGACCTAAATCCTCCATCATGTCCCAGATGAGGATAGGCACACAAGTGTAACCAGGTGTTGGATGGCCACGTAGCGTCTTTAAAAGAGGACCGTCATCAGTTTGAAGAGCTGCCAGAGGGCCATCCTCTATTTGAAGGTGTCTTCTATTTTAAGGACTGCCCTGTCCAATTCCAGTTGAAAGATAAAGATCCATCAGAACTGTTACCTATTGAAAGGTAGTAATTGGAGAATAGACTGAACAAGGCACATAGGTCACCTGAACCCAGTCTCGCACACTATGGGGAGATGGACTGTATTTCTGTTTAAATTATAATTATTTCTAAATGTGCATCTCTACATATAAATTAACATATGCAAATGTTTTGTGAATCACTGCCCACTTTTGTCCACTGTTTTGGGTGATTCATATGTAGCCACCCTAAACCAGCGTCATCCCAAGGCATTTCGCTGCTAAAAGCAAAGCCCTTCCGCACCTAAGGCCCCCCCCCCAAATGTCACCTTCTCCTTCCTTCCTAAAGTCTTCCTGGACCATCAGAGCTGGCTCCAGGTTTGAGGGAGCTCTAGTTAAAATGCCTCTGTGGGTCCCCTCCCAGATTAGTGAGCCCTGGTGGGCTTACCTGGAGGCAGTGGTGTGCGGAAGCGGGCAAGAGTTAATCCGTCACTTTGTTAACATTTTTTAACATTACATGTGGCAGCACATGGTGGCTGTGTAAATGTATAGACCCTGTGCAAATCTGTTCTTTCAGAATACAACTAACATGTTTATTTTTTTTAAAAAGCATGAAGGCAAACTATTAAGTTAACCTGATTTCAGTACTGAAACACATTTCTTTCTGGAAACAATTAAGTGGCTGCTAGGGTGACCATATGAAAAGGAGGACAGACCTCCTGTATCTTTAACAGTTGCATAGGAAAGGGAATTTCAGCAGGTAGCATTTGTATGCATGCAGCACCTAGTGAAATTCCCTCTTCATCAGAACAGTTAAAGCTGTTCTGCCCTTTTTAACCAGAGTGACTAGATACAAAAGAGGAGAGGGCTCCTGCAGCTTTAACTGCTGTGATTAAGAGGGAATTTCAGCAGGTGCAAATGACATACGTGACTGTTAAACATTCAGTAGCCCTGTCCTCCTTTTCATTTGGTCACCCTAGTGGCTGTGAATGACATTTTGAAGAGCTGGAAGGAGCTGCTGGACATGGCTCTACAACAGGAAATACACAGCAAGCAATCAGGAATGGAGGGTCATCTCCAATTTGTCCATCCACTTTCCCTAGGACAGCTTCTCCCACGCTGCTTTCATTCCACATTTTCCTGTCCACACCATCCACGAAATGTGCATCTGGTCTGTTCTTTCCTTCCGTAACGGATTTTCCACATTAAGCAAAAAGTCAGAAGAATTTCTGGGAAAACACGGGAGGATTACAAACTGATCTCGTCCTCTGGATCACCCCTGAAATGTGAGTAAATGGGTCATGATAATTCTTCAATAAATCCTCTTCCTGAAAAGCCCAGCTTATCAATGATTCATCCATTGATCCTGAAGGAAGGGACTGGTGCAAAGTTGCCATTCTTTTCGGACAAAAAGTAGAGGTAGCCATGCTGGCCACAAGAATTTGAAAACTTGCACACTATTTTGTAACCTTTGGGTTGTCTAATAAAGGCATTACCCTAAAAGGGATTTTGAACTTCTTCTCAGAGTTAACATCCTGTCACTTGCCAGGTAAGCTCTGCTCCCTTGCCTATGTCTTCCTAGATAGAGGCTATGGTCTGGGAAAATGTTAAGGGCCAAGACACTATTATTAGTCTTATCTCACTGGAGTTGCAGAAATAAGTCCTGCTAGTGCAGATGCATTTTATCAAACCCCATTGAGGAAAGAGTTATTAAGATTGCGCCAATGCTATTGCTTTTTGACTCTGCTTTTTATAGCACGTTTCTACCACCAGCAAGGGATTCTTCCCATGCGTCACTAATGCACCACCACTAATGTCTGGTGGGGGAAACCACTGGGCCTCTTTTGGAAGTGAACACATGAAGATGCCTTATTTTGAATCAGACCACTGGTCCATCGAGCTCAGGATGTCCTATACTGACTGGAAATAACTCTCCGAGGTTTTAGATCGGAGGGCATTTTCCCCAATCTCACCTGGAGATGCTAGGGATCAAATCTGGGAACTTCTACATGCAAAACATATGCTCTGCCAATATGCTGCAGAAGTGCCCACTGTCACCTCCATTTCTGGAGACAGGTGGGAGAAACCATTGACTGCTACTCCTGCACCTACCTGTTGAAATACATCAGGCGGATCATTCAAGAACGTAAGAAGAGCCCTGATGGATCAGACCAAGGGTCCATCTAGTCCACCACTCTGTTCACACAGTGGCCAACCAGCTGTTGACAGGAAACCCACAAGCAGGACACAGAGCAACAGCATCCTCCTACCCATGTTCCCCAACAACTGATGTATATAGGCTTACTGCCTCTGATACCGGAGATAGCACATAGCCATCAGGACTAGTAGCCATTGACCCTGTTCAGATGACATGCTAAGCCACATCGGTTAAACGTTTTGAGCTAAACAATGTAGCTTAGCGTGTCGTGTGAACCATTCATTGTGGCTACATGACTAGTTTAAAAATGCTCAGTAGCCATTTGCTACAAAGTGGTTGGTGGCCTAACCATGGCTATAGCGTGTCATCTGAACAGGCCCATAGACTAGTAGCCATGCAAGAGCAGTGCTTGCTGGATCGCTCCCAGGCATTAAATCATAAATCCCATTCTTTGTCCTAGCCGAGATCCGGCATCTTGAGGCTCTTTCTATCTGGAGTGTAAGTAGGTGTTTAGGAATGTCCTGGTTATGTGACAAGCCTGGGGGATGACAACAGCCATTTGTATTTAGCAGAAATGATGGCTCATTTTCTCATGGGGCGGAAAACAGCTGCGGGGTGTGCGATTTTGACCAAAAAATAGCTACAGTGGAAACATTTAAGTGCCCGCACACACACACACACTTGCACCCTGCTCCTCCACCCAGAATCACAGACTCATGAGATGCCAACCTGTGTGATATAACGCACAAGTTTGTTGTAAGAGAGTCTGAGGCCGGCCCTGAAAAGTTAAGCCCTAAGAACGGCTTTGCTCTGCCCTACAGAACAGGATAGCCTCTGCAACAGGAGCGCTGAACCTTTTTCAGCCTGAGGACCGGATTCCAGTGGTGGGTGGGGCCAAAGGCAAAAGGGGTAGAGCCAAAATACCAGTGTATTTTAACTGAAAGCTCTTCATGCCAGTTATTCAGCCGTAGGAGAGATGTTTCCTCCTTTTAAAATGGAAAAAAAACTGCACAGTGGTTGGGAAACCACTGAACAATTGGTAGTCGGAGAAAAGTGGGTGGGGCCAGGCAAAAAGTGCAGGGCTTTCTGGGGAATCTTCTGGGGCTCATGTGGAGAGCCTCCACACATAGGGCTTCGTTACATTAAGGGGAAATCGTGTCGCCTTACCAGGGCTTTGCTTCCTGCTTCTCTTGTGCAATTGCAATGGGATGCATTACATGGGCAGAGAGGGGCTACCTCGTGGTCTATAACTGAAAACTTCCCCACCTCTTAGCCTTGAATGGAACAGTGTCTTCTAGTAGGTTCCTTGTAGTGCAACTCTGGCTGTACATGATTGGATATCTCACAATATTTCAGAAGAAACGGGATATCCAGTGGGTTTTTTTTAGAACAGGATTACTAGGGGAAGGCACAGGAGATACACATAAGGTTGACAAGATGTCAAAAGGACCTGCAAACTTCTGTGAGTGGCCCAGTCACAAGCATGCCTTATTTCGCTTGTGTGAAGTACCCCATAGAAGAGGCCAGTGGAGGCTGGTGGCTCCGACATCAGTGGGGCACTGAATCCACACTGGGTTTCAGTCAGAACCAGTCAGAACTCTAAAGGAAATATCAAAGGCTGGAAAAAGTGCAGAAAAAGGGCAACTAAAATGATCAAGGGGCTGGAGCAACTCTCCCAAGGAAATTTCACAACAGCTGGGTTTGCTTAGCTTAGAAAAAAGCCAAGTAAGGGGAGACCTAAAAGAGGTGAATAAAATTATGCACGGTGTGAGGAAAATGGAGAGGGAGACATTTTTCTCCCTCTCTCATAATACTAGAACCCAGGGTCATCCCATGAAGCTGATTGCTGGGAGATTCAGGACAACTTCCACAGAATACACACACATCTTTTTAAGTGGAATGTGCACCATCACGTCTTCAGCTAGAAAAAGGGTGCATACAAAAATTGGGAAACGCTCTCCTGTGTGCCTTCCCTGGACAGCCCCTGGTGATGGTAGGGTGATGCATATTATCACGGCCACCCTGTCAGCTGCTGGATTCGGAGATTAGGCAGCTGGTTCTTATCAATTCTGGCAGCTCCATAGCCCCAGCCTGGCTTCCTTCTTTCACCACAGAGGTCGGATGGGCATGTAAGAAAAGCAGCGGTGATCTGTGTAAGGTCGACGTCTATTTCTGCACTCCCCAGTTTTATTCTATGCAGAGACATGGCCCCCGTTCATTTTGTTATTACTGGCTACGCTTCAGCTAGTTTAGATTAATGGGGAAAAAGTATAAATGGTTATAATCACATTCATTCTCAACACCAGCTCACTAACAAGCCAGGAATCTTAACAATCCCAGAAGCATAAACGGATGCATTATGAAGTCTTAATCTTGCTAGGCACTGAGACGTTGGTGTATTTTTGGCTTCGCTCTTTGAGGCCTGTTCCATATAATATATACTCAGATAGACACAATTTCTCTGTAAGTGTTATGAAGAAGCAGAAATAGACACAGTTGCATTGAACACGCAATTCCTGATTCCAGGAAGAAAATATATATTGTTGGCAATAATAATGAGCATGAACAAGTCATAATGTAGGAACAATAGCGTTGCTTATCTGTTCTGAATTATGAACAATGAAATGCTGGGCTTGCAAGGGCCAAAGTGGAGCAGGAGGGGTTCTCCCCGTTTTCTCAGCAATTTTCTTCTATTTTCCCCTCTCATCAGAATCTATGGGAGGGATATTAAGTCTGCCAGTTCTGGTGAAATTATTTAGTAATGATGCCTCCTGTTAGAAAGGCAGTCAGCAGAAGAAAACAACAACAAAAAGGAAAAACAAAATGAGCATTTACCAGTCCTACATGCACACAAGGCTATCTTAGAATTCCAAACAAAATGAATGATCACCAGTAGCGCATCCAGTTTATAAGTTTTTTTATAGATTTAAAAGATATTAAAGTCTAAATTTTTTTTTTAATTTTATAGCTATAACATTTTTAAACAGAATACATAGATCAACAGATTTTAAAATGTGAAACCTTTTGGTATAAAACACCAGCTTCAGTCCCAAACAAGGGTATGCTACAATACCACTTATAAGCTGAGCCAGAACCAATCAGAAACAGTCTAAACTTCACTGAGAGCACTTGAATTAACAACCTACACTTCCAATCAAGCCGCATTAATAAACATCATGACTTGTTTCATCTCATCCTTTACATTCATATCAGGTTTCAGTTTATCAATAAACATTGCCTCCTTAATCTTTCTCCTTTGGAGGCTCCATCTCTCTGCTATCTTAGAATTTAAAAAAGACCACAGCCTTCTTTAGTGAAGGAAAGGTAAAATGGTTTAATCACAATATTCTTCCATATAAAATGAAGTGCATTTTGTGTTCTATTACCCAGGCAGGAGCGAGAGAGCAAGCCCACATGTGCTCTCAGCAATGGAGATCAGAGAGAAAGGAGCAGGGGGAGGAGCAAAATCACAGGAAATCTCATTGTAGGCTATAGAGTTCCTAAGGGCTAGCTGCGGTCAAACTTCCCATGAACTCACTGCAACACTGCCCCCTTCCGGTTGCTGAGGTTGCAATATTCCCAACAGGCTGGCATGCCCTTCCCCTGCACACGCTTTCGGGCAATGTGCTGGGAACAGAGAAAGGCTTTGGATCGAGTGGAATCAAAGCCTCCCCTGATCTGCCCCCGCCAGAATGCCCCCCTTTGCCTTTATTGTAGTTGGAGGACCAGTGGTAGAGTTTGTTATGGGAATCGCCCCTTTCACTGCCATGGACCTCCCTCTCAGCAGGCAGAGAGGGAGATGTATCTACTCAGTCTGATGGGCCCCGAGTCTCCCTTCCAGAGACTGTAGGATTGCAGTTATTGTTTGCAATGCTATAACAAACTTTTAAAAATGTTGTTTGTAAACCACCCTGAAAATTAGAACTATTCTAGTGGAATCATGGCGCAGAGGTTTAATTTAAACACAAAGCAAAACAAAGCAGCCCAGCACCTGCATTCTTATAACTTTATACCTGCATAACATTTTTTTTAAAAAAATGATCTTTTCAAAGAGCTATTCTCCGTCCATGTTGTTTGCTTGCGTTTTTCGCTTACTTGTTTTTAATAACGAAAGGGAACCTTGCGGCCATCTTATGGCTCCCAACCAGGCACAGCGAAACACGTCCAACTGAGCATGCGAAGGGGAAGATAACAGTAACAAAGCATTCTATCACAGCAAGCAGAGAAACTTTTCCAGGGATGATCTGTTTGCGCAGACCCGATCCCTCCCCTTCCCTCTAGGGCAATATGTGACAGCCACTGAAGCGTTGGTTGATTTTGTTATTCAAACTATTTCAGCGGCGAGGGTTTCTTTTTTAAAAAGTGAAGGAGGGGAGCTTTGTGTACAGCAAATCACTAGGTTGGCAGATTTGGACAGGGCACAAAGAGGGCAGAGGGCTGATTCCAAGCAAAGAAGAAAAAAGAGATGGCTTCGTTAGCATTTTCTAGTTGCTAATACAGCGAGTGTTAGTGCTGCTAACTAAAGGACACAAGAGCATCAGCCACGTAGATTTTTATCCCACCATGCTTCCAAAATTGTCCAGTGAGGCATACACAGTGGTGCAGCGAGGGTGGAACCTCGGGTGGAAATTTGTGGTCCTGCAGTTTAGGAGCCCGAAATGGCCACCCAAAGACCAGCGACGTTAGTACCCAGACTGCCATGGGCAAGCCAGGGTCCACCCGGGCTGGTGCTGGTCACTGTAGCAACTCTCCTTCTCCTCCACCTCCTCCTTTAAATGATGTGTTGTCAGGGGATGGAAAACCAGGCATGTACATAGTTGGAGATGCTCATTTTATTTTTTAACTTTTAAAATAATCATCCTTTTCTACAACAAAATGGTTCTTATTCCCAAGTAAGTGTGTTTAACACCAAGACAGCAGAAGCAAACTCCATTTTCTTCCTATAGTCATGGTGATGGTATGATTTTGGGCGCAATCCTATGTATGTTTAGAGAGAAAAAGTTGGGCGTTGTAGGGCTTTTTCCTGTCTTAAGTAGTCATAGGATTGCACCCTTAAGAGAGCAATCATATGGCTCCTAGACAGGATTGTTTAATTTACTAGCTCCGGGGTCGGAGACAGGGTTCCAATCTTGGAGTCAGTAACCCCCCCTCCCCACGTCCCTCCTTTGCCTCCTTGTAGCTGGCACGGAGAGCACCACGCCAGCTACTTCTCCATACTCAGAAACCTGAGAATGGAGACAGGGGAAAGGGGCAGTCTTGGGGGTGGAGAGGGGAGGAAACTAGGGAAGCTACTTTATGCAGGTTCCTATGCTCGCCTCAGCCTCCTTTCCTCCCACTCCAAAGCACCGTGGCTAGATGGGCAAAATTGCCCATCTAGCAAAAATGCAGGGCAGCCGGAGCACAGAGGCACCATGCATTAGGATACTTGGCAGCTTGCTGACTATCAACATAGGATTGTGCCTGAAGTGCATTTACAATGTGAAAGTGCACATGCTCAGAGCATTTATTTTTAACAGGGTAGGCAAACAGTGTTGTTTTTAGGTATTTTTTTTTCTAGCACGTCGGGAATGTAGGAACAGTTTTAAAACATAGAATGGCGGCGAGTGCATGTGTGTTGGAAGAGAAATGTTAGGTCGTGTGTGCCTTGGAACGTTCCCCGCTATCCTCTGCAGCTGGCTGGAGTTGCACGGCAGATACTAAGGAGTTCCTCAGCAGGCAAGCAGAGGAAGAAAGGATTGACTTCTTCGGAAAAAGTCCCGAAAACCATGTAGTCCTCAAATGACTGAGGCTTGCCTGGGCCATAAATAACACCCCGCTCCCTCACCAGACACAAAAACTCTCTGTACAGCAGGAAACATTTCAGCCACTACAAGTGCCTCAACTAGATAAACACTGTCAAAGGCACAATACTCCTGCCCCCCATCTCCTGCTTCCCTGTTCGACTTATCAGCAACAGCAAATGTTTTAATGTCTCACTCCAGTGGCAGCAAACTGTGTCACTAGATAACCTCTCTGACCTCAGCCGCAGAGTATATTCGACAAGTGAGATCTGCAATAAAATGTTGCAGTGTGGAATGAAGCTGTTCAGGGTTTCAGCCAACTAGCTACATCCTCTTCCAAACTACTTCATTCTGCCCTGACCCAGTTTTCCTCTGCACCACCCCTTCTAATAGTCAAACACCTTTCTGTGGTCATTGGGCATTCTCAATCCTCATTGAACTGTCTTGCCCATTATGGCTCCCCCAGAAAGTACTTTTCAAAGCTGCAAGAGCCCTGCCCTCTTTTGAATCTGGTCACTCTAATATAGCGCCTACAGCTTTAACTGCTGTGATGAAGAGGGAATTTCACCAGGTGCTGCATGCATACAAATGACACCTGCTGAAATTTCCCTTTCAATACAACTGTTAAAGGTACAGGAGCCCTGTCCTCCTTTCCATATGGTCACCCTAGACACTTATCCACCACCACCCAGCCCCAATCCAAACTGCAGAAGAGTTGCTGTCATAACCAAACTAGGCCTCCGCTGCCTGCATATGGGTGCCCTGAAAGAGACACTGTAGGAAGTTGCTGTTCCACAGAGGCCTTGCAAAATTCTAGCCCTTCTTCCAGGTGTACATCACCCACATTTTAAAACTTGTACTGCAAGTAAAATTGACATTTTACTTGTACTTCATTGCAACCTCATGCAATCCATTGTAAACCACTCAGGGCCAACTTTGTCACTTCCTAAACCCCGGATGCTGCCAGAGGAAGCTTTTACTATGCAATTACCGTGCCTCATTCACAGAATTTAGGGGTGATCCAGATGACGACACCTTCTATTAGGAGCCCACCCATGTTTTCCCACTGCTTCCCTTGCCAGAAGCTCCACAATGCCTTTAGCACAAAGTAAGGATGTGCAGTTTCTGTGAGATCCATTGCTTGTGGATTGCCAGGTCCCTTTTGTTCCATCATCCGCTCATTGATGGAATCAGATTTTTTTCCGATTTCCTGAATTTGCACAATTGCATAGTTGTGAAAATGTGCAACCCCCCATGCACAAATGCCTCCAAAATGTGCATTTTCATGCTTTCACCTATGGGAAATGCACATTTTTGGCCTGTATTTTTTTTTATTATTTGATGCATTTTTTAATAACTAAATTTGCGTAAAATTCCAAAAGTAAAAAAATGGTTTGCAAGTCCACAGAATCCATGCAACTTGGTAAAAGACAGTCCATTGCAGAATCCATGGGTTGGATTGATAGGTATCCGAGCCTATTTTTTATTTATTCCATTTCCATTTATATACTGCCCCATAGCCGAAGCTCTCTGGGCGGTTTACAAAAATTAAAAACATTGAGCATTAAAAAAAAAGATATACAAAATTTAAAAGCATAAAAAGCATACAAACATGTTATAAATGCAGATTTCTCCAACATCCTTAGTGCCAGGAGCCCTTCACCTGCGAACACTCACTGGGTCATACCCAATAGTGTCATTCCGCCAGCAGAAGGAAAACTGCTGGTAGAACAGATTTCCCTGCAGCCTCCCAAATTTGCTCCGGAGGGTTGGTGGATTCTTCAGAGCAGATTTTGAGTGTGTGCTGGGGGGGAGAGGGGGCTGTAAAGGAGAGGGGAGGATGGAGAAATTCTGCTGTGTGAGTGGACTTACGTGAATGTTGGATCCAACCCATAATCTCCCTGTCTCCCATAAGGTACAACACAGCACTGTTTTAAAAATGAAAATAGTTTTTATTGCTCTTCTTCTTTGTAAAAATGCACTTAATTTACACTGTCTTTTACTTTATCAGCAGTTTGTACCATTGGGTATTAAAATGCCATGTTTTAAACCCTTTTGTTCACGTGAGTAACACCATTTTAGAATTCTGATTCATTCCTGACATTCTCCTAAGCATTGCTGGCCCATGACCTTGCTTAGCTTTTATATAAATACTGTGAAATTTCTCTAGACTTTGCAGCATTATAAACAAAAGTTCTATCAAAGTAGACAATATCTTCGTTTTCTTCCTTTTTTTTGCTTTAAAAATATACCTAAAACTTTGAGATAATCTTAAAAGAGTAACAATTACAATAAGAAAAAAAATTACAGTGCGTTGACTAAAGGAATATTCCATCGTCCTTAAAGCCAATATTCCCTTTTTGCATGTTGAAAGTGATTTAGCAGTTACTTAGCAACTTTCCCCCCACCTACATACAATAATTTAGTTGGGAGTTAAACAAGGCAGATATTTACTATTTTTTCCATCTGCAAGTCACAACTCCTGTGAATAAAGAGATCATAATAAATATTAAAATAGGTCCTTCTTTTTTCCGGTAAGGCATCTGAGTATTACAAAGTTCTTAATACAAGCCAAAAAAAGAGAAGTTTGATTCCCACTCCCCACCCCATTTCTGTATTGTCCAAGTACTTTCTGAGGTGAAGGTAAATAACCAGAGAGTAAGATTTCATGGGGTTATCTTCAGTGGTAGAAGGAAAAAAGAAATTTATTGGTGACGGAAGTTGATTGCTATATGTGTGCCAGAACCTGTAGTTTTCACTTTAAGGGGGGAAAAGTCATTTTTATATAGTCCATCTTTGCAACGATATTTGTCCTGGTAATAAAAATAAAAATAAGGGAGCTTACATGAGTGGAAGTCTTTTTGCAAGGATTTCTTTTGTTAAAAAAAAAAAATGTCTGTAACACTATAAATAGCTTAGGTATTTGATATGCATTATTCCTAATAAGGTGGTTGTTGTTGTTTTTTAAAAAGGCTTACTTTAAAACAAAAAATGCTTCCCTCTGTCATGAGCCTCTCCCCCAACCTTCCCCCTCCATCGAATTCCATTCCATTATAGATAAAGAAGAGTCTTCTTGGGAAGGGTTGGGGGGTGGGTGAGTTCCAAGGACAGGTTTCTACTGCATACGGTCAGGTTGAAGCTGTGTCGGCTGATACTGCAAAAAGGCCGTGGGAGCCGCCACGGGTGGGTTGGTGGCCGAGAGAGGCTGTTGAACGGTGCTTGTGTAGCCGTATCCCATGAAGCCAGCAGCAGGGGAAGCGGCGTACGGGTACTGGTCGTAGGCGGCAGTGGTGAACTGCGAGTAGGCCTGGCTTGCAGCCGTGTAGTCGATGTACGGAGACGTGATGGACTGTACAGGGGTCGGAATGACCACACTAGGCTGAACGAGCGCTTGAGGGTAGATAAAGTGATGTGCCAGCCTGTAAGGTTAAGCACAAACAGATACAGTCAGATCGTTACCCTAGGGATAGAAGAACAGCTATGTTCGGGGCGGTGGGATAATGCTGTCACTGAGGTACAAAGAACCATATTCATTGTGTGGGATGGGGGAGAAACCAAAGGAACCCAAACAAAAGTGGAAGCCTTAAAATCAACAAATATGGAGCCCAGAAGTCACAAAGAGTCGTAGATGGCTCAGGACCACAATACCTGGCAGAGCGCCTCTCCCGACGTGAACCTATCTGGATACTATGATCAACGTCTGGGGCCTTCTTCCGATGAAGGCTCGGATGGCGGCAACAAGGGAAAGGGCCTTCTCAGTGGTGACCCCCTGATTATGAAAGGGTTCCCCACAGAGGCCCACATGGTGCTGATACTGTCACCTTTTCAGCAACAGGTGGAGATTGCCATATGATGGAGCGTATATATCAGCTGTCTTGAACAGGTCTAGTATTGAAATTGTTTACTGATATTGTTTTTAGCTGTTTAAATTGTTTTAAAAATTGTATATGTTCAATTGTTTATACTAGGTTTTACTATAATGTTCTATCGTCTAATGTTGTATAAAGTTATGCTTCGTAATTTTTGTGAATTGCTGCGAACCACCCAGAGAACTTTAGTTATTGGGCGGTGTAGAAACACAACAAACAAACAAATACATAAGCTATATGTGCTTAAGAAGAAGTGGAAACTGCAACAAAATACTGCAATGTGGAGTGCTCCTGTTCGGACTTCCAGCCAGCCGGCCCCTTTCAGGATATACTATTCCGTTTCCTGCCCCCACCAGTGAGCTGACCTACCATGTCCATTGAGCATGCTCAGTCCACGTGGGGCTGTTTCTCCCTCCCCCTCCTCAGTTTTAGCTTCCTTTCTTCTTAAGATGCTTTGCATCTTTGCAAACCTGGTGTTTTCCTAGAGCCTGCTAGTTCCTCCCCCTTGCACGTGGGCCGTGCGTTTTTGACTACATGTGGATCCAGTCTCAGAGAATGAGTTCACTTCATCATGAATCTCAGGCTGCGTCCAGATGTCACTTTAGTCCACGACGGCTTAATAAGCTTCATACAGCAGCTTATTTTAGAAATAGACCACATTGGCTCAATTCGGACGACACAATAAACAACTGGTGTGGGGGAAACAATCGTCAGTTGTTTTAACTATTGTGTCATCCGAATGCTGCCATAGTCAACTCAGCGCTGATCCTCATCCACACCACAGTTGATTATTTATTACCATGTTGTGTGGGGAGTATCGCCTATGGTTAGGGTTAGTCAACCCACCATTGACTATCTTGTCGTCCAAATTGAGCCATTGTCTCGCCAAACGACCTGGGTACTGTTGTGCATAGCTTATTAAGCTACTGTGCCTAATTTGATCCATCCCGCCTGTCCTGCTGCAGTCCTCCCGCCCAAGCAGTGGTACTGTTTCACCCATTCATTATATCGCAGCAGGGGCTACAATCCTTCAAAACCCTGCAAATTTACACCCAGGGAAGGGGAAATCCTGGGTGCCCCTGATCAACTGCACAAGTAAATAACTGCACAAATAAACCCTTCGGGGTCTGCAGGATCAGGACCAGACTCCACACATCGCTTCCCTCTATAGGGAGGCCTCCAAGCCACCTTCCAAACCCTGCACAATTACACCCAGGGGAGGGGAAATCCCAAGTGCACCAAAAAAGGAGACAGTACAAATAAACTCTTGGGAGGGTTACCGGATCGGAACCAACGTTCACAGGTGGCCTCCCCTAGTCAGGAGGCACCCGATGCCCCCCCCCAAGTCTGCACACTTGTGCACTTTTATGATCGAGCTGGGGGGGGGGGGAGTACAACAACTATTTCTTTCTTTTTAAAAAGCTATATTGACATAGCGCATCAACACTACTTGCCAATTCGCTAATGTGCAGCCATGCAGTTTTGCGATTGGGCTGGAGGAATTACAACAAGGATTTCTTTCTTTTTGTAAACTATATTGGCATAGCGCATCCTGAATTCTGTAGCCACTGTCTTGAGCCATTATTTTGTATCATCACTGGACTTCAGAGTTTGAATAAAAATACAAGTAGATCCTAGAACTAGCAAGAAATAGTAGGATCTCCTGTGCAATCAAACTTGTAAAGCAATGCAGAGGACACTTAAATAATGAGCCAATATTTTATTTGTTTAGAACATATATTGTCCTTCTATTAATTCCTGGAGAGGTTTAGGATGATATCATAAAAACTAGGGGTGTGCACGGACCACCCGGATCGGATCGGGACCCGGATCGGGACCTCCAATTTTGTCCCGGACCGGTTCGGACAAAATCGGAGGCCCCCCGGACCGGATCGAGTCCGATCCCGACCCAAAAATCGTACATTTTTGGATCGGCCGCCATTTTTTTCCCCATAGACTTGCATTGCAAGTCTATGAGGAAAAAATGGCGGCGGGTGGGTAAGGGGGGGCCTAACTCCCTCCCCCCCCCCCCCGGGGCCGTCCGCTGTGGACGGCCCCGGCAGGTAAACCCCCTCCCCCGCGCTCCCTACCCCCCCTGGGGCCGCCCGCTTCCATCCGCTGGCGCCCGCGGGCGCCAGCGGCTAGAAGCGGACGGCTCCGGGGGGGGGGTAAGCCCCCTTCCCCGCCACTGCTTACCTTCTCGGCCCGTCCGGCGCCGGCGGCTACTACCAGCGGGCTCCGCGGCCTACTCTCGAGTAGCGCGCCGGGTGATGACATCACCCGGCGCGCCACCCTGGAGCAGGCCGCGGAGCCTGCTGGTAGTAGTCGGCGCCGGCGCCGGACGGGAGCCGCCGGGCCGGGCAGGTAAGGGCCCCCCTCCCCCCTCCGCGCGCCCCCTCCTCCCCTCCACGCACCCCCTCCTTACCTTCCCGGCCCGGCGGCTGCCGTCCGGCGCCGGCGCCTACTACTTCCAGCAGGCTCCGCGGCCTGCTCTAGAGTAGCGCGCCGGGTGATGACATCACCCGGCGCGCCACCCTAGAGCAGGCCGCGGAGCCTGCTGGGAGTAGTAGGCGCCGGCGCCGGACGGGAGCCGCCGGGCCGGGCAGGTAAGGGCCCCCCTCCCCCCTCCGCGCGCCCCCTCCTCCCCTCCACGCACCCCCTCCTTACCTTCCCGGCCCGGCGGCTCCCGTCCGGCGCCGGCGCCTACTACTTCCAGCAGGCTCCGCGGCCTGCTCTAGAGTAGCGCGCCGGGTGATGACATCACCCGGCGCGCCACCCTAGAGCAGGCCGCGGAGCCTGCTAGTAGTAGTAGGCGCCGGCGCTGGACGGGAGCCACCGGGCCGAGAAGGTAAGTGCCCCCCTCCCCCCCCCCCGCTGTCCACTTTCATCGGCGGGCGCCCGCTGGCGCCCGCCAATGGAAGCGGCGGTGGGCGCCAGTGGGCACCCGCCGATCCGCCGATCCGGTTCGGAGCTTTTTCGGACCGGTTCGGATTGGATCGGCCGATCCAGCTGCGGGATCGGAAATCGGATAATTTATCCGATTTCCCACTGGACCGGACTCGGATCGTGGATCGGGTCCGATCCAGTGCACATCCCTAATAAAAACCCAAAATAAACGATGACATGTGTGGCTTGGCACTTCTGGCCGAGATTTCCACACCACAGAAATTATTGTCAAAACGTCGGTCTTCTGTGTACCTCAACACACCCGCGAGCAATTTCATTAAAGCTCTGACCGTAGCATCTCTTCTGCTAGGTGCTGACCAGTTCTGTCTGGCTGCAAACAGAGTAGGAGGCCTTTTCAAGTTTATTTAACATTCCAGCCTGTTGTCATTGACTCCATGTTTAAACCTGTATTGCCACAATACCGAAGTCTTTTTTGTTTTGTTTTTGGCAATGACTAGGGGGCGTTTGTTGTAACAGCACAGAACGCTTACCCTGTTTACTCTTCTCCCTTCTCTTCCACTCCCTATTCATATTTCCCTGAAGTTACCATGTAAACACCCTTCCCATTCCTTGAACAGGCTGAGACTTGTACTAGTTTCAGCTGAAGATGAATTAATCTGGGACCGTGGACAAAAAGAGAGAGAGAGAGAGAGAGAGAGAGAGAGAGAGAGAGAGAGATCAGGTGACCACAGCTAACCACTTAGCTTTATCCTCCATTAATACTCCATTTTTCAGGGAAGTGAGAAAAGAATTCCATAAACGTTTTAGTGGAGGTAGAAATATGCTCCATTTGACAAATGGTTCTATTTGATGAGTGGTGAAACAAAACATATCTTCAGGAGTATTTAGGTTGGGTGGTCAACTGAGTTCTGCCCCCCCTTTTTTACTTCCTGGGTGGCCACGCACGCACACACTCACCAAGTTGCAGAACATGAGGAAAGCATTGGAAGACAAGCTGTAGTGCCTATATTAGGGCTGAAGAACCTTTGATCAGATGACTTGGGTAGATCAATGTATTAAAATAGGGTAACAATATGAAAAGGAGGACAGGGCTCCTGTGATGAAGAGGGAATTTCAGCAGATATTATTTGTATGCATGCAGCACCTGGTGAAATTCCCTCTTCATCACAACAGTTAACGCTGCAGGAGCCCTGCCCTCTTTTGTATCTGGTTGTATCTGCATCGCAACTGCAGTTCAGCAGTTGTGATGAAGAGGGAATTTTTGGAAGGGGTATGGGATGGAATAACTAGATAAAACCTTAAGACACTTTACCCCCTGTGCCAAGGTGGAATTTAATTATAGCTCAGCCACCCCCAACAGACAGTTGAATAAGTTCAGGCACCGAAGCAACCACATCCTCTCTTGCAGCTGGCTTGGCTGTATAGGGTCTGCTTGCTTCCCGAAAAGGGAGGGCCTGCCTTACTACACAAGTGGCACTCACCACAAGGCCTTCTTGGGCAAAACCATCTCAGGCCTTAGACAGCCCATTTATAGAAAGACCCTGAAGCTCTCTGGAGAACACCAGACCTTCAATAAAAAACTAAAAAACTAAATGTTGTTGTTTGCACTGGGGGACGGGAGAGATCAAGCAGGTTTATTCTGTCTCTTCATAGGAGGTTGCTGGCGATGTGAGCAACAATGAGGAACAAAGAGTATTTTTCCAGTTAGGAACATGGGAAGCTGCCTTAGACTGGGTCAGATCCTTGGTCCATCTAGCCCAGTATTGTCAACACTGACTGGCAGCAACAGCTCTCCAGGGTTTGGGACAGGAATTTTTCCAGCCTTACTTGGAGAAGCTCGGGATTGAACTTGGGCCCTCCTGCATGCAAGCAAGCCATGTGCTCTACCACTGCGCCACGGCCCTTTGATTAGTTCTTCTAGTTCTGCCCCATACTATGAGCCATTTGGTGTCAGACCCATATATTCTGGTGCAGAGGTAACACTCTAGAGGAGGAATGAGGAGAACTTTGGATCTAGCAGTAGGTCTCTAGGTGGTATGCAGTAGATCTGCGAGAAATTCTGATTCCCAACGGTTCGATAATAGCAACAATCAAAGATCCCTGAAGACCTAAATCAGGCGTAGGCAGAATGTAGATTATGATCTACTGGTAGATCTCTGGACAGTTTGCAGTAGAGCTCAAAGGATTTCTGTCTTTACTGAGAACAAGCGGGCGAACCCTCCACCATGGCTGGCTTTGTGCTAATTCGTATCTCTAAGGCTCTCCTCATCTGTAAAATTGGAGTACTAATTAGGCAGACATTGGTTGTGCCTAAATAAGTGCCCCTGCAAAAGATTTTTGAAATATGATGGGCTCAAGACATTTCTGTGTGTGTGTAGTCTTCCTTCCCACTCTCCTCAAATCTTTTGGTGCCTTCCAAATTTTGTTTCTCGCATGCCAAACGTAACCTTGGCTTCTACAACCACATACTGACCCTGTTCAGATGATACACTAAGCCACAGTGGTTAAGCACCTTGAGCTAAACATTATGGCTTAGTGTGTCATGTGAACCATGACTTAGGCCCTTTCTACACCATGGGGTGTAGAAGAGGGCCGGAGGGCAGGCAATCCCAGAAGTACCTGCTTCTGGATCTTCGTCTTTAATATACAACCTGGGCGCAAGGTCCCAAGTTCCTCCCGGGACATCGCAAGCACCATTTCCCCTCCCCTAGGAATCGGAAAAAAGCGCTCCTGTGCTCCAACGAAAACGTACGTGAATTTAAAAACGCGTGGGAAATTGGGGGGCCCTCCCTCCCCGCCATCCTGAGGATGGCGAAATGGCAGCACCTGGGCCGGGTGGCCACATCTCCCGCGTTTCCGGGAACTTCCCGGGACTGCGGAAGATTTGGGATTTTTAAAATAAAATAAAATAGTATTTTATTTTTCAACATAATACAACATGAAAACAACATAAAATACAATACATAACCTACATACCCCCCGTGCACCCCTCCCCCCAGGAGACCTTCAATTGTTCATTATTCATATTTCCAAAATTGTAAAGACTCTTTTGAAGGTGTTTGCCCCTTCCCCATTCTTAATACATATTCCAAAAATGGGCTCCATATATCTCCAAATCATTCTTACTGGACATTCCCCTCTTTATTTTCAGTTTACACGTCAGCTTATCATTAAGTGCCATATCCCATATTTCTTTATACCATTCTTCTATAGTATATATCCTTTGCCCTTTCCAGTTTTTAGCAATCATTATTCTGATGGGAGCCAGGAGGTTGTTTATCAATACTCTCTTGCTTATATTCTCATTTCCTTTATCCCATATTGCTAGTAGAGCCAGCTTTGGGCTTAATTCCAGTTTACTTCCAATTATTTCACTTATTTCTTTGAACACCCTTTCCCAATTTTTTGGTACATATTCACAGCTCCACCACATATGAAAATAAGTTCCAACCTCCTGACATCCCCTCCAACAATTATTGGACACTTTTTAATCTATCTGATGAAATCTTACCGGTGTTAAATACCATCTCCATACTGTCTTATAATAATTCTCCTTAATTCTAATCGACAACAGCTTTAACATTCTTGCATCCCATATCCTCCCCCAGTCATGTTCATTAATTTGTTCCTTTACATCGTCTTCCCAAGATTTGGGATTTTCTAAGGATCCCTTATCCCTGGAAAATCCCATGGCTGCCTCCTTCCCCCCACTCCCAGGAGTCCCTGTGCGTCATTTGGACTCACAGGGACCAGCTGGGGGCCATCCCAGGCCATGAGCCTGGTGTAGAAACGGTTTTAGTGTGCCGTTTTAACCATTCCTAACCATGGTGGCTACATAACCATGGTTTAAGCATGCTCACTAACCATTTGTTGCAAAAGCGTTAGCGGACTAACCATGGCTTAGCGTGTTGTCTGAACAGAACCAAAGGAATAAGTTAGATAAAGTCCAAAACCAGTTACAGATCAGTTTCTCTGATCTAACAAATATTATAATAGAATAAATCCTTTCCATAAGGCACCCTACCTTTTCTCCACCAACATTAATTAGACATTAATGAAGTATACATGAAATCCACAATCTGTTTTGATTTAAAAGCAACTTAGGTAACTAGAAGCTTTAAAACAGAAAAAAGAAGCCACACAACAACCAAACAAAAAGTTTAATGAAAACTGGAGGAGATAACAGCAACTTATTTATGATTAAACACACTCCTAATAAATGAATAAATAAAAAATACACCAGGGAGGTTAAAATTTTGATTACTTTATCAGTTAAAGGAAGCACACACCAACTGCAATGCAATGAAGTTACCTCCTGGCTGGATTTTTCTATTTAAAGATGATTCAGGGTGTTGTTTAGTTAATAAGAAGACTTACTTTTTCTAAAGTTGAAAGAGGGCTCGTAAAACCGTACTTACTAAAAATGGGGGAAGGGGAAATGTGCCATTGTACCGTTTTTGGACACCAGTAACAATGGTCAAATGAAACAAGGCCTGTAAAAATAACCAAAACAGAAACAAGGCCCAGATAACGACTCTTAATGCCAGAAGAAAACTTCATCTGAAATGTGATTATAAAAAACATCAATCCAGCGATCTTCAAAGCTGTCACCATATGTCAAATTCACCCTGTGAATGGCAACTTACAAGCTGTTTCCTGGCATTACTGATTAATCATTGGCTGAGATCACAAACAGTTGAGCACACACCAAAGAACACGGTCAAACCTAAAATTAGAACCACTGATGCTGGTTGCAGAGATTCATGTCAGGTTTCACTCAGCATCTCGGGCACAAGACAGATGAGATGGTTCGCAATCAGGACCAAGGCTCTATCCTAGCTAAGTGGTGTGATGCCACCACCAAAATTAACGAGACACAAAGCAAGACACGCAAGATTAAATATAGAACTATGTAAGACAGAGGCAGATATAAAAGCAAGCAGGATATATCTGGTTTTAACTTGTGATCAGTTGAGGGTATGGACAATTTGGTAAAATCCGACATAAGTTGTACTTAGAGTAGATCCATTGAAATCACTTTCTTGTCAATGGCTCTACTCTAAGTATGACTTAGTTTAGATTTTGCCCTTTAACCCAGCCTTTCACTTTCCAGAGGTTTTGGACTTCAATTCCCATCAGCCCCATTCAACATGGCTGGTTAGGAATTCTGGGAATTGTAGTCCAAAACATTGGAGGGCACCAAGTTGGGGAAGACTGCTTTAGCTCATGCCTTAGATGATCCGATAAAAAAAGCCAAAAGGTGCTTGATTGAATGAGGAATTGCACATAGCATTCTAATATACTGTCGATTTATGTAGACTGGCTCCAATATAAAGCTGTGAGTGAACACCATGCACCTCTTAAATGGAGCACGACTGCTGGATATCCTAGCCTGGCTACTATCTGGATTTCATTTCCCTCTGACTTCACTGTTGACAATCCCATCACTATGTATGCATAAATGCATGTAAATCAGGATAACACTTCATGCATCTGATGAAGGAGACTGTAGTCCACAAAAGCTTGTGCCATAATAAATTTGTTTGCTTTTAAGGTGCCACAAGACTTGTTTTGGCACGAATAAGATACCAGAAGGTGACTTTTCCTTCGTAATTCTTGCAGTACGATACATGTTCCCCGACACAGTCAGACTGCAGTTTGACTGGTCCTAGGAATTATTTTTGGGACACCAAGTTGGAGATGCACTTAGGACAAAATTTCACTGCAGCCCTTTGTATGCATGTATAGCCAATCTCATCTCAAACACAGGTAATAACATCACATTAAAAAACCATAGGTTCTTTACATATGTGGGGAACTTTTGGTGTGCCCACAGAACTTCTATGTGCACAGGGATTCCTCACCATAAAGGGAGACAAAAATTAAACTGAAAACCACCATCCCGTACCAGCTTAGATCAGCCTTAATAAAATTTGCCCTTAATCTCACTGGGCACGCATGAACTCAAAGCAAAAAAAATGATGTGGCTGACTGATCACATATACTACTCTGCGTGCAGGAGAATAACATGGTTTTAAGGACAAGACTGTGGAGTGCCTATTTTGTACACATACCCTTTTTTATATTCACCCCATCTCCTGTGGATCCCAGTGACTTATAAGGAAGTCCCATCATCTCCTTATAATTCTCTACCCACCCTTCCACCTGCCTGAATCAGATTTACATACATTAGCCAAATGAACCTTCAGTTTTGTAGAGAAAACGCTTTTCTTCTATTACCTGGTAGACTTTCAGTGCAATCCTGTGCATCTTTACTCAGACATAAATTCCACTATGTTCAATAGGGCTTACTTCCAGGTATGTGTAGGATTGCAGTCTAAGGCTGCACTTCCATGCCCATTTATTTTAAAATCTTACTGAATTCAGAGGGACTTTAGAAGGATAGGATTGGGCTGTTGCTTATTTATTTTTATTTTTTTAAAGAGAGATAGTTTAGTTCTGATATTGCTTCTAGAATTACACGAGTCTCAGCCATCATGTATATGGGAAATCAGAGATGTCAGAGTAACTGGAATGGCAACAGGTTATCTTCCACGCAACATAAATACAATGTACTATTTATGGCCAAGATTGTATATACCAGGGGTAGAGAACATATGGACCTCCAGATGTTGTTGGATTGTGGTAAGAGACGATGTGAGTTGCAGTCCAAGCACATCTGGAGGACCACACATTCCCCATCCCTAACATATATACTCTTGTGCTTAAGCAAACAAAACTATCTGTGCCTAGCTAGAACTGAAGTTCTAAACAAAATAAAAACAAAATCCTTGCAACCTTTATTTTCTGAAGCTGTTACCTACTGCATATACTGCATAAGGTGAAATGGGCTGTATCTCAGTGGCAGAATATATGCTATCCATCTTAGAGCTCTCCAGTTCAATCTCCAGGTAGGACTTGAAAAAAATCCTGAAACCCTGCAGAACTGCTACCTGTCAGCATTGACAATACTGAGCTAGATGGACAAGAGGTTTAATGTGATAGAAAGAAGTTTCCTAGGTTCTGTTGTTTGGGTTATGCAGGCCACTGAAGTTTGGGTGACCCATGAAATTTCTGCTCAAGCCTGTCTAGCTTCTGAGATTTCACAGTGCCTTTCAAATTCATCTTCGTACGTCTTTCAAAGCCGCATTTGTAGCTAAGTGCTAGAATTCTATCTTCCCCTCCCATTTCAAACGGCAACTGAGATTGCAAGGATGTTAGACCCTGCAAAGAGTACACACAGTTTTTTTAAAAAAAACACCACAACTTGCATGAAAACAGCAGGGAAGTGTGAAAGAGGTGATAATCCAAAGCAGGAAGGCAACAACCTCCTGCCAGATAGTAAAAGAGAGAGAGAGAGAGAACTTTTGCAGCTCAACCCTGTCTGTAGGGCGGTGAATCCGCTCCGGGTTTCAGTCAGAACCAATCAGAACTCTAACTGAGTTCTGAACCTTGGAGCTGGCTTTATCTCTAGACCCACTTTTGTCTGTTGCCACAACTAGCCACGCCACACGCTGGAAGAATCAGAAACAGATCTGCACACGCAGACTAAAAAGGCTGTTAGACAACAGAGCTCCAGATACAATCTGCATGAAAAACAAAATATGAGGACAAGAGAAAGCTTTTCCTGCCAACTGGGAGAAACTGCCTATGCATCTGCTTAGCTTTGGAAAGAAAACATGACACTGTAGTCTCTCTTAGGCCAGATCTACACCAAGCAGGTTATAGCGGTATATGGTATGTGTCAATGGGCCCCAACAGTTGTCAGTGCATTTCAGTACTGCTATAAAGCAGTAGTGTGGCTCCTGCCTTTTATATACCACTTTCATACCGCTATATACTGCTTGGTGTAGATCTGGCCTTACACACAGAACTACTAATAGGAACTAGAAGGTAAACGTCTTCTCTTGCCTCTACAGCAGGGGAACCTTTTCTGGTCTGGGGGCTGAACTGCCCCACGGACTAATCCAGTGGACTTGATGGCCTCTGGGCATATGACCCCATCACAAAGCCCCACCCTCTCGACTGACATCATCCATCCCACCCCCTTTTGCCTTGTTCTGCGCACAGAGAGGCACAGAGCTCCATGGGAAAGGGATTCCGATGGCCCTTGGAAGAGTGGCTTCTCCAGATGCCAACTGAGTTGAGTACCTCCTTCGCACACTGCCCCAATTGGGGTGACACGCTATGAGTCACTGTGGGGCAGCTGGAAGAGCAGCCAAGCCAGGCAGCTCCTTTACACTCCATCCGGATTGGGATGATGAGCGGTGTGGCAAGGAGAAGTCCCTCCACTGTTACTTCTGATCAGTGATCAGGTATGACAATGGGGACTCCTCTCCCCATGGGGAGGGGGCAGGGCCTGAGCAGGAAAAGTTTTGTGGGCTGATGGTCCCCCAACCCTGCTCTACAGATCAGAACAGCCAGGCATATTTAGCAACAAATCAGACTTTAAGCCAACCCATCCAATTCCAAAAGTGGTTCTTCGTAAAACCATGGGTCTTCCAACTTTTCCTGGGGAGACCTAGGTACTTTTGTGGAGTCATTAGAGTTTCCCTAGTGAGGAAGTTCAAAGGTGACAAATAAAACCTTCCCTTGAAGATAGCTACCCAACAGTGCCAGTCTTCCATTGTAATTTATAACTAAGTCTTAATTTCTTTAGACACACACACAGAGGCACACACTAAAGCAGGAAGTGGCAGGGTAACATGGGAAGGAGAGAAAAAAACACCACAGAGGGAGGAAGCGGAACGTGTTAACGTTTTATAACAAAAACAATATTACCACAGCGGGAGAAAGAAAAAAATAATGTCGTTTTTTTCCCTTTCTGTGTCTACAAATACTGTTTCATCACCATTCCCTCTCATTTCCATGTTCAGGCTGTGAGTGCTGTTGCTTATGTAGCCGAAACAGAACCACCCATGCACAAGAGGGAAATCTCCTCCAGCTTGGGGAAACCTTGAACTTTGCTGGAATAGAAATCATCTTCAGGAGACGACCCTAAAAGAAAAGAAGGAAACCCAAACAATCCAATGAGGACTGATTGTGATCAGCGGCTGTAGGATGTTGACTGACTATTGGTGTGTGTGTGTAGAACTGGAGTGAGGGGAGAGAAGGGAATGGAGTAGCTGGAATCCTGAACAGCAACATTCCGCACTGCAACTTTTTGTTGCAGGTTCCACTTGCCTTCTTCTTATACGCTCCTAAAGGTATTCCTTTAACCACCATTTTTAAAGCAAGGGGAAACAGAAGTCTAGCTACACCGACATTCTTAAAAGATTCTGCATCTATGACTACTATCAGTAGTAGTAATAGCAGTGGTAGAATAACGCTTGGGCTTTTCAGGATAAAAACAATAGTTTCATTCTATTCTGTAACTTTATGACTGGGTTCACATGATCATCCCGCCCCACAATGGGCTATTTAAGCTACGATGAGCCCCACTGCCCGCAGGCACCAGGCTGCCTATTCAAGTCGCAGCTTGTTGTGTCAACCAAACCTGGGTGGCGTGGCTTGTTGGAGAGGTAACCAAGCTCTAATAACCCATGGCCTGTAGGATTATTAGAGGGATGTTTCCCCCTCCAACAAGCCATGCCAACCGAGTTCGTACAATACAGCAAATCATGGTATCCACCCCCACCCTTGCTAGGGGTTGAATATTCAAAATGGCTACTGGCATGCACCGAAACCTACCTTGGCTTAAATAAGCCACACTCGGCTGCAGTAATTGTGCAAACCGGCCCCGTTTCTCAAACTGTTAGTGGTTTATCCTCCAATGCACCTTCAGGCTATGTGAATACATACAGATCATTTTCTTGGTCCACTTTATGCTGATGCTGAAGGTCGTGCCTCAAAGAGTAAGCCTCAAGAGGTGCCACAATACTGTCTCCCTTTTTACTGCTATGGATTACCAATTCACAACTGCTTATAAATCACTTGACGTCACTCAACATCACTCACTGCCCCCATTGAGAAATATTGCATTTGTAGGGAAAGGATAACAGTCTGGTTGCTTTCCAATCTGTTTTCCATTCATGAACATTTCGAAGCAAGGTAATACAGAGCTCAACCACTGATCCCTCTACCCCAGTATCATGTATTCTCGCTGGGGGGGGGGGGGGTCTCCAGTGTTTTCAGCTGGAGATGCTTAGAGTACAAAACTCCTACATTTACTATCACTGCGTTGTGATTCCCACACGAGCCCATTTGTAGCAGATCCAACGGGGAAGTAGGAGACAGCGGGGCCATGTCTGTTGCTTAGCACTACCAGCTCACCCACTGGTCTCAATGAGTTGCCTTCCCCTTTAGTATCTCAAAGGGCTACCAAGTTTCTTCTCCAGAGCCGTCCAGTTCGCCAAGTCATGAGCTGACAAAAAAACCCACTCCCCATGGGCCATGTACTCTATCCTTCTCCCAAGACTGCTTCCTTGACAATTTCCCTCCAAGGTCTCTTTAAAACCAGATGGGACCAAGTCATGTGCACGCACAACCACTTCCCTAGCTCACACCAGTGGTGTGGGCAAGGATAGGGACACTTCACCTGTGGGTGCGCCTGCTTGCCCACTAAAAGGCATTGGGGATAAAACGGCCAGTGTCATTTTGCCTTTATATAAATCTATGGTGCAATCACACTTGGAATACCGCGTACAGTTCTGGTCACCATACTTTTTTAAAAAAAGATATTGTAGAGCTGGAAAAGGTTCAGAAAAGCCAATTAAAATGATCAAGAGGCTGGAGCATCTCCCCTATGAGGGAAAGTTACAACAGCTGGGATTGTTTCGCTTGGGAAAAAAGGAGGCTAAGGGGAGACATGACAGAGGTGTACAAAGTTATGCATGGTGTGGAGAATTTGGCCAGGGAAACATTTTCCTCCCTCTCAAATAATACTAGAACCCGGGGTCATCCGATGAAGCTAATTGGTGGGAGACTCAGGACAAACAAAAGGAACTACTTCTTCACACAACACATAGTTAAACTATAGAATTCACTATCAAAAGATGTAGTGATGTCCACCAATTTGGATGTCTTTAAAAGGGGGTTAGATAAATTCCTGGAGGAGAAGGTTATCAATGGCTACTAGTCCTGATAACTATGTACTACTTCCAGTATCAGAGGCAGTAAGCCTATGTATACCTGTTGCTGGGGAACATGGGTGGGAGGGTGCTGTTGCAGTCATGACCTACTTGTGGGTTTCCCGTGGGTGAACAGGATGCTGGGCTAGATGGACCCTTGGTCTGATCCAGTATGGTTCTTCTTATGACCAGCTTTTATCGCTGCAAGCCAGGCTGCTGGCTAATGCTGCCTCCATAGGTTGGCACGAGTCTAGTGCTACCATTTCGCTCAAAGCGTATGAAGTTTTAAAAAGGCACTTCTGTGCGCAGCTAACCAGTTGGCGAAGGGCCAAGAGGAAGCCACAATGAATTTTACTTCTTACATTTGTACTCCACCCTTTCTGTAAAGAAGCTCTCAGCATCGTTATAAACCAAAGAGCCTTGTGAAGTAGGCTCGGCTGCAAAGGAGAGTCCAACTCAGTGGGGTTTTCTAGTAAAGTTCATTAGAAAGAGTTTCGCTGCCAGGCAGGGATCTGAAGTTTGGTGTTTGACATCCACCCTATTCGTGTGTGGGTTGGAAGACACTACTACTAGGTTGATCCACAGCTGACTGGAGAACTGGACTCAAAAAGTTCAAGAGTTCCTCATGAAACTGGAGGGAGGTATCAAGGCCCTTTCTACACCTACAGGTGTAGAGGGAGGGGGGATGATCCTAGTCATACCTGCTTCCGGGATCGTCCTTCTCTTTCCAAACCAGCAAGTGCAATGGCCTGGCTTCCTTCTGGGCCGTCGCACCCACCATTTTTCCCCCCAGGGGCAGAGAGCACACTTGCACTCCATTGCAAAAGGTAAGTCTTTTTTAAAAAAAACAACACCAAAATTGTCCCCCAACCCCCTCCCTGCCATCCCAGGGGTGGCAAGAATGCAGCCCCCCTCTCCCCTGAATCAAGTAAGCGGGCACCAGGCAGGATAGTCATCCACACCTCCCGCGGTCTTGGGATGGTCCCAGGCCGCTGGAAGATTTGGGTTTTCCCAGGGTTTCTTTATCCCTGGGAAAACCCATGCCCATCCCCCCCTACCTCCGGGAGTCCCTGAGTCATCTGGACGCACAGGGAGCACCCAGGGACAATCCCGGGGAAAAAGGCTAGTGTAGAAAAGGCCATAATGTGTATCTGCAATTTTATTATTTTCCGGTGCCTGGATATGCTGTACATGACAGGTGGTATATTGAATATGTATAATAATCCAGGGAATATTATACTGTGGCTTCAACAGCAGGTAAATATATTGACTGACCCCCCCAAAAAGCCCCCAACTTTGTCCCTGCTGAGTTGTGGATTGGGGTGTTAGGTTCCACATGAGTTCTTTTTCTGAAATCATGCATGTTTAATCCCTTTCCCTAAAACTGGACCTAGAGTACCTCTCAGATAGCAGATCTCAAAGAGAAGGAGAAGTTGCTGTGTATGTGTGTGTGCACACACATGTTTAACACACACACACACACACACACACCCCTCTAGGTAAGTGAGTGGGATCAACAAGTAGATTCCAGGTACAAAATCCTGTTCGTTCTTCCCCCTTTTTCCCCATGAAAGCATCTAGGGCCTCACAAACACTATAACATTTTTAGTTCTTCTTTCCAAAGGCTGAAGAAACCTTGGAAAGTTGGGATTCTAACACCTGCTTTGCCGATGGTTCCAACAGGACGATAACAGCACCAAATGCCAAACATGCGTTGCCCAGGAGAACTCCTGACGCTGTGCTAGGAAAAAGGGCACAGCACTCGCCAAGATCGCTCAGGCAAACTGCACTCCTCTTGCCAACCTGCATCTCCCGTGATTAAATCATTGCTGGAGCAGAATCCAGTGACATTCTTGTTTACTGATGCTTGCAAACAAGATATATATTATATATGCCACCCCCACTTTTCCTGCCTCCACTGGTCTACCAGTTCCCGTATCTTGGCAACCAATCAGTGGAGGTTGGTGGCTCCGACGTCAGTGAGGCAGTGAATCCGTTCCGGGTTTCAGTCAGGATTCTAATGGGAGTTATCCAAGGTGTATCCGCACCTTGGATAGCTCCTTCAGAGATCTGACTGAAACGGATTCACCGCCTCACTGACATCAGAGCCACCAGCCTCTACTGCAACCAATAAATACTTTCTAACATTCCTTGTCACATGTACCACATGTAGCCCGGATGGCTTTTACCACTGACACCGCCACCCAAGTGCTGGAACACTGGCTGCTTATTGCAAGGAGCAACACACACGCAGACACACACAGCTGTACAATTCTTATCCGCACGCCAGCTTTCCTGCATACAAAGCTAAAACTAAATGTGCACATTGATATCCGTAAGTATTACAACGCTGGCTAGATCAGACCAAGCATCCAGTCTAGTATCCCGTTTCCAAGTACAGTGAGATACCTCCAGAGGTGCCCTGTTTGCCTCTATTTCCTGGAGTTCCAGGATATACCACCTCTGAACGTGGAGGTCCCATTGAGCCATCAGGGGCAATAGTCACTGATAAACCCATCACCTGAATTTACGTACATACATGCACACATAAGCCCCCAAAGCACACAATCTACTCAAGCAAGGGCAATGGTATCCTGGCTGCCACACACATTTGAAACTTGATAAGGGAGGGGAGGGAACAGCAGTTTGGGGGTGAGGAGGAGGAGGAGGAAGAGGAGCAGGGAACATAGGAAGCTGCCTTATACTGAGCCAGAACCTTGGTCCATCTAGCCCAGTATTGTCAACACTGACTGGCAGCAGCTTGCAAGAATTTCAGGCAGGAATTTTTCCAGCCCTACCTGGAGATGTTGGGGATCGAACCTGGGACCTTCTGCAGGCAACTCTACTACACTGGGCCACGATCCTTCCCTCTTCCCTGCTTCCCCTTCTATTCTCTATTCTATTCTATTCTATTCTCTAACCACAAATGGCTCTTCTGGTACCCACACAACTACTAGGCTACCATTACATGCATTTGCAGGTATGGGTCGAATCCAGTTAAGACTGTTATGGGTTTTCCACTTAGGGATACCCAGATTTTGTGAAATCCGTCCCACATGTTTTCCGTGGATTTTTATTTTATATTTGAAAATAAAATAAAAATAGTGGGCGACTACAACTCAGCACTTCATTTTGAAGCGTACCAAGCTACCCAGGAAAAAAAATTATACGCTGAGGGGTAAGGGAATGTCCTGGATGGAATGAGGGGACTATTTTGTGGTATATTTTGTCTGTGTGTGCAATGTGTGTATCTCTGAACATCACCAGTTCCTCTTCTGTGAAATGGGTATTTGTTTTGTGCATTGTGGGAGCAAATATGTGATCTGGCATTTGAGACTCAGACTCTATGTCTGCCTTGTACTCAGTTCCTTGGCCAAGTGAATTGTCTCTGAGCCTTCTTTTGCAAAAGGAGCACTGGAGTGGAAAAGTGTGGGTTGAAAAGAGTTTTGTGTTTTGGAACTCAGAACCCACCGCTGCCTTGTACTTACAGTTTTAGGCAAGTAAGTTTTCTAGACTCACCAGTTTGCCTTCTGGGAAATGGGTGTTTTGTGATCAGCCACACCTTCCACAGCAGCTATTTTGAAAATGGGCAAGCCCTCATGACAGCCATTTTGTGAGAGCACCCATGACACTCTCAACATTCCAAGGCCAGACGTATACCAAGCAGGATGTCACGGTATGAAAGCGTTATATAAATTGCAGGAGCCACACCAAGCAGGATATAGCGGTATATGGTATGTGTCAATGGCCCCCAACAATTGTCAGTGCACTTCAATACCGCTATAAAACAGTAGTGTGGCTCCTGCCTTTTATATACCACTTTCATGCCACTATATCCTACTTGGTGTAGACCTGGCCCAAATATGTCCACTGACCTAAAAAGGTTAGGGACCCTTGCTGTAAGCCCCCTTAACAGGGACTGAGCCATTTCCCTGTTCTGTATAGTACTAAGCACAGTGTGAGATGTTCTATTAATCATGATTTTTTGCAGCTATTTAAATGACTGCAAGCTCAGCATTCATAGTACTTTAGTTTTGGGTATAGGCCATAGCTCAGTGGTGGAGCACATGCTTGGCATGCAGAAAATCCAAGTGGCATCTCCAGGTACAGCTAGGAAAAAAAATCCTGCCTGAAAACCTGAGAGGCCACGACTGCCAGTCAGTGTCGGCAATACTGGGTTAGATGGATTCAGTATAAGGCAGCTTCCTAGGCCCTTATTATTAACATTTCTCTTTGAGGGAAGCTATAGATTTTGTAAGAAAAACAACAACGCAGGGATCTGCTTCTCAAACCAGTTCTGCAAATGCAGATCTAACCTACACAATTAGCAAACTTCAACAACGGGAAAAATTTGCAGGGAAAAACACAGCCACCAAACGCACTGCGCTGAAGTCGACGGGAGTCTTGTTATTGTTTTCAGCAGCCCCCTCACCATATCAGACAGGAAAGGAAAGGAAACCCATGCAAAACCTGGTTCTCTTTCTTTCTGGCCTACTATGGACAAGAACAAGGATTCCTTATGAAGGAAGAAGACACCCTCCTCTATCACATACAAAATGGGCATTAACTATCCGTGAGGGGGAAAACAATGGACTCACTTATTGTCACAACATCACCCTGCACAGCCATAAAACCTTTAGAATCATAAACTCAATGCAGTTATGTAATAGAGTCAAAAAGCTGGGGGGCATGGTAAGCTGACCAGATAAAATCCAGGTTAGGGCTCATGTAACTTTAACTTGAATTTCAGCCAGTGTCATTTGTATGCAGTTAGTTCCTGGTGAAATTCCCTCTTCATCACAACAGTTAAAGTTGCAGGGGCCCTGCCTTCTTTTGTATATGGTCACTCTAGTATAGTGCCTGCAACTTTAACTGTTGTGATGAAGAGGGAATTTCACCAGGGACTAATTGCATACAAACTACACTGGATGAAATTCCCTTTTCTCTACTACTGTTAAAGTTACATGAGCCCTAACCTGGGTTTTATCTGGTCACCCTAGGGCAGGGGGGAAACGAAAGGAAAAGCAGCCTATGTGTAGAGGGCAGGGAGGGAGGGGGAGATGAAATATTAATTCTTCTTGGCAAAGAAAAACCAATGCATTGTCCCTTAAAACTGGTGGCCTTCCAAAGCTTTTTTTTTTAAAAAAGAAGAGGACCTACTTTTCTTAAGTTCTTCAAACTTATGTAAACACACAACACAAGCCAACATTCATTTTCAGAAAGCTGTGCTTAAAAAAAGAAAAGAAAAAGGAACTGCATCAATCAGTAAACAGTTAAATGAAGGTAGTATGACAGTCGCTATTGTTGTCTCTGAGCACACTTGCCTTTTCCAAAGCAGCTGCCAGATCCTATTAGGTGTATAAAAAGAGGATGTTTTGGACTGGGGAGAGATGGGATATGCTATTGAAAACTGGAGACAATGGCTCACTTCTACAGACCCCTCAAGCCCCATATAACATCTGTCCAGGATCAATTTCTGACCTAATGTTTCTTTCATTAAATATTAGACTTTGTGTCCAAATTCAATTTATTTTCTGGGCCGGAATTGTTACGGAGAGCACAAAGGAACGAGACACAATTCGCTGCAAAGGCCTCCTGCATAGGCCTCATTTAAATTAGAGCTGTGCAAAAGGAGACAACAAACCGCTTGGGTTTTTACGAGGCGTGTTCAGCGGGTGCTGGCAAAGGCCTTTGGCGGTCACAAATCCAGAAATGCCATGCTCCTGCACACAGCCTTCATTCATTTCAATGGGGCTTAAGTAGGAGAACTTCCCAGTGTGTTGCACTCCATGGTAAATGGAACCTTGGAGAATCATGTCAAGGAATCATGTCCCAATAGGATGAAGGCTTGGAAAAGGACACACTGAATGCGTTCAGACGACACTTTAAGCAACAGAGGAGGGAAGGCAATGCACAGTACCTTATTTCAGAGGTACACCCCACACAACATGTTGCCCCTCCCCCCATCATGCGGCAGAAAGTCCCGGCGTCCTTCTGGGTGGTTGGTACTCTTCCCTCCCTCAGTCCTCCTGGCTCTATCCCATCATGCATTGCAAGTTCGGCTGGCTGCACAGGAGCGGCTGGGGTGCTTTCGGCCACTCCTGCCAGAGAACTCTATGACCTTCCGGAATAGTGCACTCGACGGGGGAGATTACACAATGGAACCCGCCACATGACATATTAATCAACGGGTCTTTGGATAAGTAACAGAGCAGCCTGTTGTTTATCCCCATTGTTTAATTCCAGAAAGTAACGTACTGTGAGTTGTGCGTCCATTGTGTGTTGCCCCCCAGACGACACAATAATCAACGCAATGGACAACTGCCTCTTTACCTCCCCCACCCATTGATTATCGTGTCGTCTGAACCCAGCCACTCCCTCATGAGAGATGTAAGGAAAAGGAATTCGTAGTACTCCCATGTACCAATCAGTATAGTAGGAAACAACATTATAATGGCCATAACCCTTCCCGGCATGGACATGATACCTTCACCCAGAAGTGACCCATAACCCTATTTCTCCTCTCCACCCTCCATCATGTAAGTTCAACATTGAACTTGGAGAATTGTGTTAAGGAATCACATCAACTCATTCCCCTGAACAGGCCTGGTGCATACTTGGGGGTGCGGGAGGAGAAACAGAACTTTGGAATCCCTCACTTGCAAACACCGGACCCACGCAGTGGGGAGGGAGGAAGGGGGCAGCAGCAAGGGGTTGTACCCAATGTTTGTAATGTGCAGATATTATACACAGAGCCACGATGAACCGAAAGGTTTGAAAAGTTTTACCATAACAGAAAATGAATGCCAGGAAATCTTTCAACAGCTGCTGTATCTGAGCCCATTTCTGGGAGCTTTATTCCTACTCCCCAAGAGGGTTCATTAATTTTAATTTCAATTTCAATTAATTTCAACGTGGTTAAGAAAGCAAATTCCACTTACCCATATGGTCTCTGAATGAGAGTCGGATGTAACTGCTGCACCCCTAAGGTAAAACCTAGAAAAGGTATTGGGTAAGAACAGTGTTAGATGCAACATATTGCTCACTCATAAGTGCAGCCCAAACATAGGCCTGTTGACTCAGAAGTAATTTCCACTATGTTCAATGGGACTTTAGTTTTGCTTTGTGCATCAATTCCCTTAACTCAACCTTGCCCTCAGACTTTAGTATAGAAATGGGCCTGCTATAGTTGTATGTGTGGCCTCCCTAGTAGCCGCCACTGCCCCAGAAATCCCAGAGATTCTGCTACACAACAAGGTACACAGGGAGCTGTTTGGTAGGTTGTCAGCGATTCTGCTGGGAAACCCAGCACCCGTTCCCCACATGTTCTGCTTCCCAGCAAAATCACTGGCAAAAGCAGGATGCAGACTCTGTAGAATTCCTGTATTTATTTATTATTGCATTTATATCCCGCCTTTTTTCCTCCAAGGAACCCAAGGCAGCGTACATAATCCTCCCCCCCCCCTCCATTTCATCCTCACAACAACCCAGTGAGGTAGCCTGCGCTGAGAGTTTATGACTGGCCCAAAGTCACCCAGTGGGTTTCCATGGCCAAGTGGGGACTAGAACTCAGATCTCCCAACTCTCAGTCCAACACTTTAGCCACTACACCACACTGTAGAGGTAATGTGGAACTCTGGAAGCTGCCCACCCGTTTTAGTATATAGTGGGAGATTTCAGACATTTCTCCCACACACAGGATGTTTGACTCCACATGCATGACTCCAAAGTCTTAGTCTGGGCTTCTTGTGTATAAAGACTAGTATGTTCACAATGTTCTGCAGTGGTAGTGGTTTCATTCTGTTAGGGAGCATTCCTAAGGCCCCTAGACATAGTCTGGAGGCCATAGTTCAGATTCCTGGATCTGAGACAGCACTCTAATCTCGGAGCCAGGAATCTGAGCTCCCAGCCCCCTCGCAGCCAGTGGGGAGAGAACCACGCTGCCTTTCTGAGGTTGCATAGATGACCTTGGAGGGAGCTGAAAGGGGGCGGCTCTAGGGGCTGGGATAGGGTGACCAGATAAAGTTATATGAGCCCTGACCTGGATTTTAACAGTTGTAGAGAAAAGGGAATTTCAGCCAGTGTAATTTGTATGCAATTAGTCCCTGGTGAAATTCCCTCTTCATCACAACAGTTAAAGTTGCAGGCACTATACTAGAGTGACCAGATACAAAAGAAGGCAGGCCCCCTGCAACTTTTTCATATTACACTATGAAAGCTGTATGAAAGTGGTATATAAGAGGCAGGAGCCACACTACCTCTTCATAGAGGTATTGAAGTGTACTGACAACCATTGACACATACCGAATACCACTTTCATACCACTATATCCTGATTGGTGTGGCTCATGCCCTTTATATACCACTTTCATACTGCTTTCATAGTGCAATATCTTGCTTGGTGTAGATTAGGCTCCACACTATCAAACACCAAGTTTACACCAGTTGTGGACATTTTATTGTCATTTTTTCCTCCCCGAAACCTGCATACAAATTTAAACTGTACTAATTTGGGGGCAAAACGCTGACATGTTTCTTTATGCACATGTCCTCAGTTTTCCTTCCTCTGTTCAATACATTTATTGCTCTAGGCACGCACACACACACACTCACAGATCATTTGCCTATTCCTCCACTCCAACCCTGCTTTCAAAAATCAGTTTACATCATCAAATTGCAGTTGCATGGACCAGTTCCAGGGGCTGATGGGATAGAACACAAAAGAAGCAAGCATAGGCCTCAGCTGCTGTTGCTTGTCCTCAGAATCATGCAGTTGCACACGTGCAACTCCACTATTCTCCCCTCCCCCTCCCCCATTTTGGCATTAGTTAACAATGTGGAGCTAAACCCCTACACACAGAGACCTCCCCCCCTTCCCTACACACAATCAAACTTTTCTAGCAACCCTCTAGAATCCCCATTGTCAGCAAGATCTACGTTTTCGGCACCCAGTGCATCCACATGCGGGAAGCTCAATTTATTAACGAAGCAGTGATATTACAAAGATAAAAGTTATATTACCCCCACACATAATTCTAACTGTATATCAAAAGGTAGCAAGTGGCAGGGTGGGTAAAGCTAAAACACACACACGCACACAATAAAATGAGTTAAATGCAAGCTTTTGAAAGCGTACACTTAAAATGCTTCACTTCAGATGTCAAAAACAGTAGATTTCGCCCAGCCTGGTACTCAGGCACCTTGCAGGTGTGAGCGTTATCACCTCATGCACAAATTCCCTCCTCCTTTTCTTGTTTTGCTTCAGCCACAACTTCAGCCACAACCCCAGCAGGCTAGGGTTAGAACCAATCAGGAAAGGAAGAGGGGAGGGAAATCCATGCACAAGAATAGAGGAGGAGCTGCATGCCCCTTCCAGTCACCAAATCATGCTCAGCTACTGCGACATCTCAACCAGTTTCTGCATATAGGTCTACAGCAGGCTGTGCAGGCTGACAAGATCATCAGCTGCCACTTGATGGTTGTTTGTCCGTGAGCAGTCAGGCCCTTTACTTGGCTGCTGGGAACTGGGGCATATATGGTGGCATGGTCTGCTGCCACCTTTCTCCGTCTCAGCTCCTCCAGTGCTTGCCAAGAGATTGCCAAAGGCTTTGAAAACTCCATTCTTGGCAGCAGGACCCCTCGCACAAAATCACCTTCACATGCAGAGTTTTATTTGGATGGCAGAATGAGCTTCCTGGGTGCAGAATACACACACACACGGCCCTGTTTGTATTGTCCTGTTCAAATCCGGAGAGATCTTGAACTCATTTAAGCGAGCCTGACTAAATGCAGAAAGAGAGAGAGGGAGAGAGGGAGGGAGGGAGGGAGATGTTTTGCCTCACCAGTTTGAATACTCCTTGGTTTAGCTCCAATGTACGCTAGGTTGACGTTTGCTTTCCGGCCATCAATGATGGGGTTAGGATCCTTGCACGCCCTCTCAGCGGCGGCCCTGTCTGCCATGGTCACCTAGAAAGAAGCACAGACATTTCTAGAGACACACATCCAGTGCTCCTCTCTCTCTCTTCTCTTTTGCCTGCAAGCGCTCGCACAAAACAGTTGGAAAGCTACAATCTCCTCTCCTAGAATCTCACTTTAAGAGCTGTAAGGGGGGTGGGGGATAATCCTTCACATTACACTGGAGAGAGAAAACCTCACGCCTCCACCTATATCCTTTTCTCTTTCCTGTTTGACATCGAAAATAAAAGACAAGCGGGCTCAATACCACAACAGTCTTTAACCCGTCCCGGCACAGAGGCATGCGACAGCGCTACTTAAGATTCAATATTCCTCGAACTTGAACTTGCAGATTTACTGCTAAACTACCACTACTGTTGTAAAAGTTCCCGCTCTGAAATGGGTGATTTACACTGGAAGAAGCTGGCAGTAGATGGAAGCCTCCCAAAAGGAAAGAGCAGTACAGGGGCAGTGCAGCTAACTACAGGCAGAAGACTTTAGAGGAGTTGCTATTTTTGTTTCTCTCCTCTTTTCAAAACAAAACAGAAGCCAGCTTTCTCCTCTACGCTCCCTTCAATAACGCAAAGGGAATAGCGGATAGTTAGCCGCTCCTTTTCTTCCTATGGCAAAGCAAACAGAAACAAAAGTAGCAGAGCCCCTCTGTATCAGTGGCAAGAACAGTACAGAAGTGGAGGACTGCCCACTTGCAAGTGTGAAAGTCCACTACGCTACTGCAGTTTGAAGACCGGTGCTACTACTATGAGCACACTCTAGGACAGGGGGAAGCCACAGGGCACCCTCCAGGTGCTTTGATCTACAACTCTCGTAACCCCTGACCATTAGCCATGCTGGCTGGGGCTGATGAGAGTTGTAGTCCAAAACATCTGGAAGGCACTAGACTGTCTACCCGTTCTTTAAGATTTGCTTCAACACATGACAAAATTGCTACATGCAAGGTATCTCTAGAGAGAAATCATCATGTTCCATGTCTGTAGATCATATCAATTCTGTATATTATACCAAGTCTATTTAAATACAACAACATATAAATGTGACAGTACTCAAGTGTAAGTCATTGGCCTGGTTCGGATACAATGCTAAACTATGGTTTAATGTTATGTGCACAATCATCAGGTTCATCCGCTCTCCCTCTTCAGGTGCGGCCTGAGAGAGATCAGAAGCTTTCACTTCCAAATTCTATTAACCACAGTTTAGTGGTACGTCTAAACCCTAACTGTGGTAAGGCCTAACTATGATTCATTGCAAAAAGCAGACTTCATAAACCAGTTTAAAGTTGGCTTGTTTCCACAAACCATAGTTAAGACTAACCCTTGTTTGTCCTAACGAGATACTAAACTGCGTTTAGTTGAAAACTAAAGGGAAAGCTTCTGATCTCTTCCTCACAACCATGCTGGAGGCGGACAGGGAAGCCAGCCAGTCAGTCAGTTTATTAAGGTAAATAACCAGGGAAGCCAACAAGCCCAATCCTCATTTACGTAACACGAAACAATAGTTTAATATTGCATCTGAATGCAACCATTGAATGTAACCATAGAAGTGTCAGTCACATGCTTTCCATGTAGAAACTCTGAAAAATAAGAAGCCCTAACTTCAGGTAGCACAGAAGGCTTGAAATCAGTACATTAATCAGGGGAGTGGGAGGTGGGGTTTACACAATTTTAATAAGTGTGCTGAGAGTCAAGTGCACACTTGTTTCCTTATGAGGGAACACTGGTTTTGGTCTGTTATAACAATCTGGAATTTAAAAGGAAATATTAAATGATTTTCCCTTTGCTACTATGAATGCACATTCTTATTAAATTGTAAGTTATCTCCAAAAGACAGTGATACTGGGTTTGGGTATTGTGCACATGTATTTAAATTGAAAAATTAATTGGTTAAAAGGCAAACAGACTTAGCTGAAACACATCCAATGAAGCATGCAGTTGCCAACAAAAGAATATGCCACATAAAATAGCTCCCAAGGGGGACCGCATTCTGACTGACTTTTCATGATAATAGCAAAATTGCTTAGCAGTAGGAGTAACTGAAAGTGTCCTTCTAAGAGCTTTGTAGATGCATCACTAAGGGTGCAATCCTATCAGGAGGGCTGTAAGCCTCCAAATCTGGAGGCTAACGGCCATCCAATGCACAGCAGGAGGAGCACTGCTCCATCCTCCTGCTCTGCATTTCTCCTAGGCCTTTTTTGCCCATCTAGCTGGGGTACTTCAAAAATGAAGAGAAGGAGCCTGGAGAGGTGTCGGGATAGTTCATATCCTGGCCTTTCCAGTTCCCTCCCCTTGAAACACCCCCTTTCCTCACCCTCTGCGGTCAGATTCCCAATCTCAGATAACAGCTGGCATGGTTCTTTCCATGCCGGCTGAGAAAAAGATGAGGGGGAAATGGCAGCCTGAATTTGCCCCTCCGAGATCGGAGCACTGGGTTTGGGAAACTGAAATATCCTATGTCTAAAGGCTACAGAATTGCTCCCCTTGATGGCAGCACTGAGGTTAGAGGTCACCTGCTGGTGAGGGGGCTGAACCCCACTTATTGCTTCCAACAAAACCAGATTCCCACTTGTCTGTTGGAAGTTTTAAGAAGATCAGAACCTGGAAAAGGGATGTAACTTGGTGGTAGAGCTCATGGCTTGCATGTAGGATGGGGTGGGACTGGGAAAGACTCCTGTCTGAAATCCAGGAGAAATACTGCAAATCAGGGGAGATAACTCTGAGCCAGATGGACCAATGTCTGACTTGGTATAAGGCCACTTCCTATGTTCCTAACATGGTAAGCACTGATGGATCAGATCAAAGGCCTATCCGGTACAGTATCCTGTTTCCTCACACAGCAGCCTACCAGATGCCCACAAGAGGACATGACAGCCACTGCCACTGTATTTTCCCAGCGACTGGGACTCAGAAGCATGCTGACAGCCCTATCATCCTTTATTGTGTCTAATCCCCTCCTACAACCATCTAGCGTCTGACACATCTTGTGTCAGCAGATCCCAGGGATAGTTATAACAAGATAGAGAGGGATAAGTTATTTTTACATATGCAACATACAATAAGATGTTGCGGTGTGGAGTGTTCCTGCTCAGAGTTCCAGCCCGCCATGTCCCTTTCTCAGATATTCCATTCCATTTCTCCTTCCGCCCGTCCCCCTTGCTGTTTTCTATTCTCAATACTCATGACGTCTGACCTTAGGCCTGACCTCAGAGCCCCCGGATGATGACAATGACTGAGATGTGGCAGAGCCCGAAGGCCCTCTGGATCAGACGGGGGAGGGGGGGTGGATTCCAGCACTATTCCGGTCAACTCCAGCATCTCGAGGAAGCCAGCCAGGTCAACCTGCAAAGGAAGCCCTGGACAGACCTACCAAAGGAGTCCCTAATTCCCTGCCGGCTCTTCTTTGGAGTCAGAGGGGGAGGTTGAGCCACCTCTCAGTCCCAGAGAACACAAATGTTGGAAGGTGCAGGCAGGAGGCAAACCACGTGCCTGAAGCAACCAGGCTCCTCGTGAGTGAAGGTCTACTCAACAGTAACAGTCTTCTCAGGTTGCCTACAGCTGGAACCTGGGTGTGGGAGGCTAGGCTTCATAAGCTCTCAGTTGAGAGTTGCAGCTTGTTGGAACACCTTCCTTCAAAGTTCTAGACCTTTGCAACCCAGTTTCCTGTTCGTGCCTCTTCTGACTGTTTTCTGTGCAACTGACCCCTGGTCTTGGAGTGAGCCTGTTTTGGATTGCTCGCCTGTGCTTGATCTCAGCGTCACCTTGCTTCCAGGCTGCCTCTATCCTTGACAGGTAATGCTTTCTGACCTCTGCATGCCTTTTGACCTTGCTGTACAGACTCACCCCATAAACCAGGCATGACTGACCCTGACCTGGTCTTAGCAGGACATTTGGTATCCTGTGGACACTGAGCATTCTTTGCTCTTATTGGGTTGTTTTGGGCGGAGTGCCCCTCCCGCTTGAAAAAAAAACTACACTTCTGCAAACCTTGGGGTTTCCTAAGCGTGCAGCTATGCCTCCTCTTGTCTGTGGATGGTATTATTTTGGCTCCAGTCCTCACACTTGGGATAATTGTGTTCACTATTAGTATATATAGGGTGACTATATGGAAAGGAGGACAGGGCTCCTGTATCTTCAACAGTTGCATAGAAAAGAGAATTTCAGCAGGTGTCATTTTTATGCACGCAGCACCTGGTGAAATTCCCTCTTCATCACAACAGCTTTAACTGTCACGATGAAGAGGAAATTTCACCAGGTACTACATGCATATAAGTGACACTTGCTGAAATTCCCTTTTCTATACAACTGTTAAAGATTCAGGAGTCCTGTCCTCCTTTCCATATGGTCACCCCTATACACGTAGGATGACAAGCCGGGGTGTGTGTCATCATTGGTCCCCTCCTGCCCCCTCAATAGTCAGAACTCATTCAGGAGATGGGAGTCTCTCCCTCTCTCCCCACCAGTAATTGACTTCCAAAAACCGGTGGAAAAGTAACATCCAAGAAACAAGTGGAAAGGAACTAATCTCAAAGTCAGTATTATGTCCATGAGCAATATGGGATGCAAAAGCAAAAGGGAAATTTCTACCTCCGTTTTTTTTTAAATAGGAACAAAACGGCTACAACGAGCCAAGGCAGTGAGGCCAGTGTTACAATAATATTGTTAATTTCATTTATTACAATTTTATACTGCTGGTATAAAATTATTCTTCGCCACAGAATGCCTTTCAACTGACAAGGGGAGTAGGGGAAACAGTGCGAAGTTAATTGTTGCATTATTATTATAATTATTATTATTACACTAAATATTTGTATTACATTTTCAGGTTATTAAAGAGAACATCAAAAACATTAATGCTTGGGGATACCTCACATTTCACAAAGATTAGAGGCCATGAAGCCAAAAAAATATCATGAAGCAAAGGAACATGCAGAAGCCTTTGCTAGCACAACGATGCTCTATATAAAGTTTGCCGTTAACCCTGCCTTGTTGTCACAAGAGATCCCTCTTGCTACTGGGCCCACGGAAGGCACATCTCACTGTTCTGCAAAATCCATACAGAGTTGAACCACCACCATAATGAAGACCCACTAGAAGAGATTGCTTGAGAGGACAGGTCTTCAGAAGGCTCCCTCTCCCTGCATGGCCAGAAGCAAGAGAACCCTAATAAAAGAACCATGCTTCATATAATATAAATTTTAAATTCTATAGCAAAGTCAGTAATAGAATAGATATTCTCATTTCTATTGAAATACACTGGACAACCAATTTATCCACAAAAGTATGTCCCCATGTGTTCAAAGCCTCCTTTTTTTAGCAGCAGCAGCAATAATAATAATAATAATAATAATAATAATAATATAGTGCTCAACAACACCAGACAAACTTCAATTAAGTGAAATCACACAGATTTATAAACCAAGATGTCTTGCCAGCACCTTTGAAACCAAGCTCCACAGAACACCCTTCAATGGGATATTCTGCCTCCAGAGATCCTTCTAGAAGTGATATCCAGCTAGGGTGACCAGATAAAATCCAGGTTAGGGCTCATGTAACTTTAACAGTTGTAGAGAACAGGGAATTTCAGCCAGTGCCATTTGTATGCAATGAGTTCCTGGTGAAATTCCCTCTTCATCACAACAGTTAAAGGTGCAGGCACTATACTAGAGTGACCATATACAAAATAAGGCAGGGCCCCTGCAACTTTAACTGTTGTCATGAAGAGGGAATTTCACCAGGAACTAATTGCATACAAATGACACTGATTGAAATTCCCTGTTCTCTACAACTGTTAAAGTTACATGAGCCCTGACCTGGATTTTCTCTGGTCAGCCTAATATCCACGGAACTCCCGAGCCACTCACTTCTGCCTGTACTCTTAAAATTGGCCACTCTATTAGACCACCTGCCCTGATTCCTCCCCAAAGGAATCCTCCAGTGTCTCACCTACCAGTTCACTGGTACCTTGGAAACTGGTTCTCTCTAGATGTAGCGCCTTCGGTTTCAGGAAAGGGCAACTGCAGCTGTGGACTCCCCACCCCACAAATGCCCACAATTTCTTTTCATGCCCCAGGTGACACCCCAGATTCCTTGCCCATCTACATAAGCAGAGCCCTGCAGGATCAGACCAAGGATCCATCTGGTCCAGCTTTCTGTTAACACAGCGCCTGCCATACAGCTGCTGACCAGGAACCTACAAGCAGGACGCGAGTGCAATAGCACCCTCCCCCCCCCCCATGTTCCCCAGCAACTGGTGAGCAACCTCTATAAAACGCGCAGGGGGGGATCAAATCCAGGGTATATATAATTTCGATATAGCCTGGCGCCTCCTGTCTCAATCAGTGGTGAAAAGATTAGGGTCAAGCGAGGCCGAAGGAAGAGGAGAATATTGGAAAAAAAATGAGGCCAAGTGCGAGGTGGAGGAGAGAAGGGGGTTAGAAAGCTTCTTTTGTTTTAGTGCCGAATTCTTTATGGACCACTTTTAACGCCTTTTCAGAGCCCGAGGAATCCCCATCCATTCTCGCGATTGCGAATACGAAACCCCGCGGCGTGGTAACTACTCCGGCTCCGTTAGCCCGGCGTTACAAGAGGCGAGTGGGAAGGGGAGGCGAAATCCCCCTGCGAGCCGAGGAGCGCCCCTTTCAGCCCTTCCCGGGAGCGACCCCCCAACCCCCCTAGCTTTTTCTTTTCTCCCCCAACCCAACCTCTTCCCGCGACTCCCCTCCCCCCTACCGCCCGGCAAGGCTCCGAACACTTACGAAGCCGTATCCGCGGGACTTGCCCGTCTGTCTGTCGGTGATCACAACGGCTTCTTCGATGTCCCCGAACACCTCGAAGTACTTCCTCAGCGAGGCGTCGGTGGTGTGGTAGGGCAGCCCCCCGACGAAGATCTTGGTGAAGGTAGTGTCCTTCTGCACCGTGTGCATGGCGCTGCCGCTGGCCGAGCAGCCCCGACGGTGGCGGCTGTGGCTGCTACTCTGCGAGGAGGAGGAGGAGGAGGAGGAAGAGGAGGAAGAGGAGGCGGGTGGTGGAGAGGGGGGGAGGCTGGAAAAAGCATCCAAAAAGAGGAAGCGGCGAGCCGAGACGGGAGGAAAAAGTTCCAGGGCGAAGGAAGGAAGGAGGCGAGCGAGGAGTCCTACTCCGCTGCCACGATCATCGCCTTACAACACAACAGCAGCAGGAAGCGCGGATCGGGGTGGGAGTGGGGAACCGGCTCCCCCGAGCCACGGCGCCGACGGATCAGGGCTCGCGGCAGCGAAAGCGGCATGCGCCCCGACGGCCCTTCTCGCCAGCGCGCTCGCCCACCGCCGCGCCCTCGTGCGAAGACCTCCCGAGCGCCGCGCTGCCGAATGTGAAAACGGCGCTCGCGGGGCTTTGTACCTATCTTCCCCCCGCCCCTTGGTGGCCAGGCTCCAGCCACGCCTCCCCAGGGTCGGGGGTGGGTCCGTGTGTGTGCATGGGTGGGGTGGGGGCACTGCGAGCCCGGCTAGCCGCAGAGGCCCCTGGGCGACGTAGTTCGCAGCCGCCGTCCTTCGCCCAGCGAGTCGCCGTTTCTGGCAGCGGTGGAAGCGGCGCCGAAGCGCCGGAGGCTGCCCTCTTCTCTCTGCCGGGGAGTGAGCCTCCTTTCTTTTCTCGCGGTCAAGCGTCCTCAACAAGGCGATACATATAAAAAGCAATAATAATGGCGACATCCATATGGTGCCATACTTTGATTAGGCCAACTCAAGGATAACACCCCACCCCACAAAGTGTGCAAGCATTCGAGATCTGTCCAGATCTCTTCCTCAGGCAAGATGTTACACAGAAAAAGTGTGAAAGGTTTCGAGATCTCGAGATCTCTTCATCAGGTAAGGTGTTACACAAAGCAGGCTGAGGGGGTGGGGTGGCGAGAAAGGAGGCTAACTGTCGTTTCCTCTAAGCCTCCTGTTTAGGGTTTCTCCAGCTAGCCAGACCCTTCTCCAGGATACCACGCCCTGTACTGTCCATAAATCTGATGAAGTGGGCTTTCTACCACGAAAGCTTATGTTGGAATAAATGTGTTAACCTTTAAGGTGCTACAAGACTCTTTGATATGACCTGGAAGGAGCTCAAGCAAGGCATTATACTCTGGCCCCCTTTTCTGTTTGTTTCTTTTCCAACAAACTCAACATAACCATGGCTACTGAGCATGCTCAGTACTCTTTGGGGCTGGTTTTTGTGGGGGTTTAGCTCCTTCATTTTAAAAAATATTTCCCCCTATTTCTGCAATCTTTGGGGTTCTCCCAAACATGCTGATTTCTCAGTGGCTTCAGTTCTGTTGGCACTCGCCACCGGAGTTTGTTATTAGAGGGAATGATTTATGAGTTTAAGGCAGAAATAAGTCAGGAAGATACATTGTGCAAGCTGTCTTTTGGGACCTAGATCTAGAAGTGCACTGATAACTGCTGGGTTACATTATTTATTTTTTGTATTGCTTTTCTATCATTATTTCCTCTTTTTATTCCGTATTATCCAAAACCCCGCAACAGAACAGGTCATTGTGCGTGCTTAGAGGTATAAATGCAGAGGGATGTAGCATCACTATGATGAGATTGCATCGATATGATAGGCCTACAATCCTATACAAGCCTACAATGAACGCCTGTATGGTGTAGTCCTTTGATGAGTATTGGACTATGACCAGGGAGAACTGAGTTCAGGAGAGAAGCTCACAGGGTGACATTGGGTCAGGCACTATCTCTCAGCTTAACCTACCCCAGAAGTCTTGTAAGGATAAAATGGAGGCAGGGTTGTTGTGTGGGCTGATGGAGAGGGGAAGAGCTGCTTTGAGCTTCTTGGAGGAACCGCTGAGAGATTCTGTTATATTCAGCGATATGTTACAAATAAAATAAATAAATAAATGTGGTGTGTGTATCACACTAAACTTTGGGAGTAAGCCCCATTGAATCAGTGGCTGTTCCTTCTGAGTAGACATCTTTAGGATTGTACCTTTTATAGCAAGACTTTTCTTAGCAAATGCTTAAGTCATTGGATGCCCTAAGTGAATGGAGAAAGTGGTAGGTGTATTCAGATCTAAATCTATATACGTTGAGTGACACTGGAAGATTCCCCTGGTTTGCAAGCTAAAGCAATGTACACAGGAATGCAATGAACACATCCTGACAGCTAGGTGTGAGGGACATGCATCCTTTTCTGAAACATAACTAGGGCTGAATTAAGACATGCTGAGGCCCTATGCTATGTCAAAATTCTGTGGCCCTATACCATAAAAATAATGAGAAAACCAGTGTATTATGTTATAATAGAAAGGGTAATAAACGAGTACCTCCCAGCATTAGGGGGTACCTGTAGGTAAGCAGTGCTAGATAGTGTTCTCTGAAGATGTGTGTAAAAACACTAATAAAGTAAGTTGATTTGAACTTCTTTTAAGCTGGCTCTAGATTGCACTTATTGCCTCCAACACAAATGCTGTGTTACCACACTTCCTCTATATAAGGCAACTCTGCTTTAAGTAACACCAGACTTTCCACATATTTAAGCCAAAGCAATTTCAGTTATAATGCATCTTAGTTATCTCCAACATATTTAGAGGCCCCTCATAATATGAGGCCCTAAGCTATGGCTTACTTGGTTTGTTCCTAAATCCAGCACTGAACATAACCTGCCTTTGCTGGTGGATGAAAACTCTCCCTTTTTGAAATATGATCGTGCCCTATGCATGGAGGCTGGTGACTCCGAGATCAGTTGGGCTGTGAATCCGCTCTGGGTTTCAGTCAGAATTCTAAAGGAGCTATCCAAGGTGCTGGAACCAATCTGGGGATAGGGTTCATCACCTTGGATAGGTCCTTTAGGGTTCTGACCGAAATCTAGAGCAGCTTGCAGCCCCACTGACTTCAGAGTCACCAGCCTCCACTGCTCGGTACCAATCCTGCGAGTTCTCCTTTCCGCTTAAACTACATCCCCCAGCAGCCACTGCGGGAGCCTCTTCCTTCTCCCCTCCAGAATATTGCCGCTTGTTTAACAGCGGCAAGCTGGCGAGAGAGTGAAGCGATTGACATGGGGGCGGGGAAAGGGCAAGCGGAAAGGAGCGCTGAATTTGACTAAGTTAAGAAATGTCCCTTTGCAAAGCAAATGTTTGTGCTGAGAAGCCCGCCAGAGAAAGCCGCCTAACAGAGACTGGCATTTTGCAGGAATCACGTTTGTGCATCATAGGAACTGCTGGCATATTTGGGGAGGTCATCGGGAGGTTTCTGCCTGTGCAAAGGCGGCCTCCCCTTCTTTATGATGCCCTTTGGGTGGCTGCAGGTTAATGATTACAAAGCAGGGGCGAGTCGGGAGAGGAAGTCAAGAGCGAATTCTTCTCAATCGTGGAGGAGGGTTTCGAGCTGGAAACCCGGAAATATTTTCAAACTATTGTGATATAAACTATGGGGGCTTAAAACAACAGCAACCCAAAACACACACATACCAAAGCAGTTTAGGGCACCATCCTATGCATGTTTAGACAGGGGGGAATTATACAACTCCCAGCATTCCCCAGCCAGGAGTTGTAGGACCTTTTCTCACTCTAAACATGCATAGGATTGCACCTGGGGAGAGCAATACTGTAGCCCCCAGACAGCGTGTTGGGGGGTGGGGAGGGGAAGGATAGCTCGAATTCCTGGATCCATGGTCGGAAACCCAAGAGTCTGAGCTCCCCTCCCCAGCTTATGCGGAGATAACTATTCCAGCTGCCTCTCTGAAGTTGGGAAAGCAACCTTGGAGGAAAGGTAAAAAGGGGTGCTCCTATGGGCAAGCGGGGGACTGGGGAGGCCCCATACAGGGAATCCTCCAGCCTCCGTAGCCTTCTTCCCTTCCCGACGCCTCACTAAATGGGAGAAAAAGCCTGTCTAGTTGAGACAAAGAGCGTCATCACAGGGGGGAAATCGCATTTCCTTACCCTCACTTCTCTGTCCCTGCTTTTGTCCCTCATTACTTCCTGGCCCATTCAGGGGATGTTTTTATCTTAACGCTTTTCCTGCACACAGCAGGAGATTGCAGCACATTCCATTTTTTCAAATAAGGTTAAAAGGGGCCTATTTTGCGATGGAAAAATGAACGAGAGACGCGAGAGGCAGATGTTGTCGCCTAAAGTATGCGCGCACATCCATAAGTGGCCAGTAGCAAGCGTGCGATAAAACACTCGTCTGATGAACCTTAAAGATTGTCTCTGCTGTTCCTTCCGCTCTGCATTTGATGGCAGTAAGCCTCCAAGTTTCAAGAGTTCCAGCCAACCCCATGGGATTGCACCCCAATAGCTTAATTTTTACAAATAGAGACATGTTCACACATGCACATTTATCAGTTGATGATAACAGTAAGCGATTACTTGCATGTCTGAAAGGGCCCCAAGCCAGCGTTTTTCAAACTTTCTATCACCAAGGAACTGTTGGTTCCTATTTCCCTCTTGAACTGAGGGTATGTGATCTAAGAATATACTCTTCTACCCTTTCGGTTCATCCTTAAGTCATTTTAGCAGTAGAAATACCGCAGGGTGGGATAGATCAATAGATAAATCCAGGACTCACCTTTAATCCCAATCTGCAACTTGGCACCCACTTTTAGTTTTAAGTTGCTTCCAGGTGAAGTGGTCCTGGTGCTAACAATCAGAAGGCATGGTGAAGCTATCCCAGCGTTTCCTACTTAACGAATTTTCCTTGATAAGAAACATGGTAGGATTACGAGTGGAAGCCGTGGTGGCTGGTGCCTGTTAGGGCTTGTGGAACAGTAGGAAGGGCAGCTAATATAATGGTAGGCAGAAGTAGAGATGTGAAGGCCCGGAAAAATTCAGAAAAAAACCAATTATTTCCTTTTTTTCTCCAAAAACTTTCAGTTTTTTTCCTGTTTTTTTCCGGGGAAAAAAGGAAATTTTGGGGGGAAAAGGGGGAAAAAAACATTTCTTTTTCCGAATTCTTCCGGGTTTTTCCCGGGCCTTCACATCTCTAGGCAGAGCTCAGGGGCTGCAGCAGGCAAAGCCAACTAGAGCATGAGTTCAAAGCAGAGGATTGGTGGGGTTGTCTCTGACCCACATAGAGCAACACCAAAGCACCCCTTTGAGCCCACTTGCTCTGGTCCACCAGCAAGTCATTGCACAGAAAGGGGAAACTGAGGAAGCAAGTTAAATTTTAACATCAGGATTCAGGAGAGGGTACAAAGCAGAGGGTTGTGGTTGTCTCGGACCTGCTATAACTACATCAACGCTCTCCTTTTCTGCTCCACCAGTAACTCCCCTTGCACAGAATACATCAGAAATGTGGGTGGGACAGATAAGGGCGGTGTCCCCATTTGCCCCTAATATACAGGCACCACTGAGTGGAAGGCTGCATTGTCTGGGCCTTGAAAAATCCCATCAATGAAGCAGGGCAAGGGTGTAATAAAAGCTTGAGGTTTTGTGCCCACCTTCCTTCTCTCTCACTGTGCACACAATAGCAGGGCTCCTGCAGCAAAGGGAATTTTGTCAGAGGCAGCTTTTCTTCCTCCTGTTATTGTGTGTAGTAGAAGGTGTTGCCTGCTGTGGGAAAGGCCTTATAAAAATGGTATTTGCACTGATAAAGAGGCAGGAATGCCACAGGGCCCCTCTTGTTCATTCTGCTAAACTTTGAGCCCACTATTTTTCCCTAACTGCACCACTGTGTGGGCTTAGTTAAAAAAACATTGTGTTTGAAATGGCTCCTGTTAACCAGCCACAGCCTTTTTCAGGATACTCCACTCCATTGCCCCTTCCCTCCATCCCATGGTACTTTTTGGCGGAAGGGGGGTCCTCCCCCGATAGACACTCAGCATTTTGTGGCCACTGAGCTTGCTCCTCCCTTGGCTGTATTGAAGGAAGAGGGCCTTTTCTGCCATGGCACCTGGCTGGTGAATGAGCTCCCTAGAGAGGTTCGTCTGGCACCTACGTTACACTCCTTTCAGCGCCAGGTGAAGACCTTTTTATTTTCCCAGTATTTTAGCATTTTAGCATCCTAGTCTTTTAGCTCTGCTATTTTAAATCTGTATTTTAAATCTCTGCATTGCTGCTCAGTTTTATTCTGGTGGTACTTTTGTACTGTGGTTTTAATCTTCCATAATTTATTTATTTATTTAATTCCATTTATATACTGCCCCATAGCCAAAGCTCTCTGGGCAGTTTACAAAACTTGAACATTAAAAACACCGATATACAAAATTTAAAACCACAAAAAGCATAAAAACAAGTTTTAATTACAATAACTGTACCTTGTGGTATTAATTTTTGTGAACTGCCCAGAGAGCTTCAGCTGTTGGCTGGTATAGAAATGAAATGAACTAAATAGATAAATATCAAACAGAAGGCTAGACTAAAACCCTTCTCCTTGAGATCTAGTATTTTATTTACAGAAAAGGGTTTAAATTGTTGTTGTTTTTTAAAGGGAAACATTCAATCATTCAATTCCCCACCTGCGATCAGAGCGTTATAGTCCAAGAAAAGATCCCTCAACATATCTGCGGTTTGTGTAGAACAGCCCAAAGCTCTGATGAGTGGACCAGTTGAACATCAAAATGGATCGGAGTTAAAACTGGATAGAAAAACCCATTGGGTAACTCCATGAACCTATAGTGGAGCAAATGCTTTGCAAGTATGTGTTAGGCTCCCAGAAAGCTGCCTTATACTGAGGTCGTTATCACGCGAGCGGTTTTAAGCACACTCGCCGCAACTTTGCTCCACTTCTTCAGTGCTGGACTCGCATGATGTCATCCCCGTCCTGCTGCTCTCTCCCGCCCTGAGGTCACAGATTTTAGTTTCTGTTTCGATTGATCCCTGAATGGTCAAAGTCCGAAACAGGCAAAGTTCAACAGGCCAAGCTGAGGTATCGCAGCAATACCGACCACGTGTGATTCAAAATGCTAGACTTGAATACGAAACGGAGGGGGAACCCGCAGAAGCAACCCGGGGGGGGGGGGGGAAATAGCAGGTGTGATAAAGCCCTGAGTCAGAGCACTGGCCCATCCAGCCCATTATGGAAACTGCAGGGTTTCAGGCAGGATTCTTTCCTAGCCCTACCTGGAGATGCCAGGGATCGATATTGGGACCTTCTGCAAGCAAAGCTAGTGCTCTACCACTGAGCTGTGGCCCCTTCCCTGAAGTTCAAGTTCACAGCCCTAAGTTCAACCACAGGTATCTTCTCTTAAAAGGGATCTTGGGTTGTAGAGCTGGGAGTGAAAGATCCAGAGACAGCCTTCATGAATCTAGATAGAGGGTGCCAGTCTCGAGGAACACATTGGCCCTAGTAGACTGTCGCCTCAATCAGTTATTCAAAAGCTTGTACAATACTGTGGGAATAGTTAGGCTTGTTAGTTTTGCTAATACCAGATCTGGATGGTTGCCACTATCTCGGCTGTGGAGATGCCCTAAATCCTTTTTCGTTTGTAGCAGCATCGTGCTGTATCCAATGCTCTCTTCCTTTGTCTCTGCTTTTCTGATTACCCTGAATGCACTGTGGCCTTTTAAATCTCCATGCTGCTGCTATAAATAATGAGCCTTTGAATTAAAGGGGGAAATCTGTGTAGTTAGTGAACCATGAGAGCAGAAAATGGTCAAGATCTTTCCTTTGCTTCTTCGGAATTAACTAACCTTTTCAGACATTTTGGATCTCAGCATTCTGGCACAGATGTTTCAGTGTATAAATTAGGAAGAGGTGGATTTATGTTAAATATTAGGAAGATATTCCCAGTCCATCTAATGTAAATTGTAATCTCTCCCTTTTGTACAACACCTAGTGCAAATATTTGTGCAAGCAATTTTCCTAATACAATTCACTTTTTAAAAGTTATTTTCACTAGCATGCACATTTTTGTATGCACTTATTGAATGGAGAACTCCATTGCAAAATTTAGAGAAGTGCCCATTTTGAAGGATAATTGAGTTTTGGTTCTTGTATTGGTTCGAAAGTGTGAAATTAGATGAGTTTATGTTAAAATGCCAAGCAAACTAATTTCTCCCCATCCCTCATTCCGGAGCAGCATAATGTGGGGAGAATTGTGGGTTATGGTTAGAAGCCCAAATTAGTAAGAGATGTTCACTAGCTATGCCTTTATCCTATCACTCTAGATGTGACTGGGTACAGACAACACAATAACCAAAGGTTGACATTTGGATATTTAACCCACCATGGGTTGTCGTGCTGTGTGGAGGTAGTTTTTTAACCAATGGGTGGTTATTTGGCCAAAATAACCAACACAAATAACCAGCGCTATGCAGAGTTGGCTGTTTGAACCACCATTGGTTATTGTGTTGTGTGGAGGGCACCATTGGTTATTTCCTTGGCCACCATTGGTTATTTCATTAGCCACAGAGTCACAAGGCAAAAGCGTTCAAAGCATCAGGTGCTGCTCTAGTCCTGCCGGCAGGATATATTTTTGGCAGCAATGGCTGATTGGATACTAGTGGGAGGACTGAAGTGGGGAAAAAGGGTGTGGGGTTAGTGAGTCAACTCAACATGGACTAACAGTCAACTCAATGCTGATCCTAATCCATACCATGGTTGATTGTTATCATGTTGTGTGGGGAGTACCCCTAGATAAACAACTGTCAAATTGATTATTACCCTACCATTGACTATTGTGTTGTCTGAATACAGCCTAGATGTTTGTCCCTTTAAGAATCTCCATACAGATTTTTGTGTGCGTGCCTTGCCTTTATTTTAATTGACCCAAGCATACCCAAAGTGTTTAAATGAAACAGTAGAGGAGGCTGTTCCTTCCTTTCCCAATGACTCCATCTACTCTTTCAGGGTATGAAGCTCCGCCAGGTGGTCATACCCCTTGAAAAGCATCTTCAGCTGGCAATGGTGGGTGGTACTGCAGCAAGCCCTCCCCTCCCCCTGTCTGCCAAGTGAGATGTAATGTGGGAAAATGGTTCGTGATGGCCTGCGTTGGTGCCACCGCTGCTCCCCGCCAGTTTTTCATACTCTGCAGTCGGCTGCAGGGACCTTCTCTGGTGCTTTCTCTCCCAGATGCTCTTGCGCTGCTTGTGGATGTTGCTACTGCCTGGGATCAATGGCCCCTGACTTGTACCGCCCCTGCTCTGGCTGAGAGAGGTCCGGTTTGCAAGGACGTCCTTCCCAGAAATGTTCTGAGATGCTGAGAAGGGGTGGTCAGGCTGCTCAGGGTTGTGTTCTGGGCTGGGAGGCAGCGGACTCACCAGGTAAACATACACTTCCGCTTGCTGTGCTGCTGGCAAACGCTGGTGCCATTCTAGGCCTAGGCGGTTTGGGGGACCTCGTGGAGAATGGAGGTAGGTGTAATCCTCACCATTGAGATGGGTTCTGGAGGCAGTATCTGAAGCGAGGGCAGAGTACACCACCCTTCTGGGGCCGGGTAAGATTGGGCTGGGGATGAAACTGGTCTCACTGGATGGACGGTTGCAGTCCTCGCGGGGCTGTTCCGAACGGCGGGGAGCAAGTTCTTCTGCGTCCGAGCCGGCAGAACGTTGCAGAAACCTCTGCCCTTGGTGACCCTCTGCTGCTGCCTCGGAGCTATGCTGTTTGTCCCCAGTGGCCCTTTGGTGGTTACGGGCGTGGATGCCATAGTAGCCCGAGCTGGTGCCTGCAGCAGCTGCGCGCTCAGGAGCGCTGAAGCTGAAACGCACCCACGAGGCGACGGATCCGGCGGGACAGGCCGGCTGGGGAGTTTCGGTGCCCGAGAGGTGGGAGCTGCACTGGCTGCTCCGGCGGCGTTTCTGGCTCCTGTACCAGCCAGCCTTCTTGTCGTCTGTGTCATGGTGGCTTGACCATTCGGCAGAGTAGTAGGCCTTACTCTTCCTGCCAACCTGAGAGCAGGATACCTGGGACTCGTGCGGGCTGCTCATCCTCACAGTCACCTTCACAGGATCCACAATGCAGCGGAAGCGCAGTTTGGAGGCTTTCTTACGGTCCCGGAGCAGCACTGAATCTTTCCATAATCGCTTGCTGCTAGAGAGGACCTTCATGGTCTTGAACAAGCTGCCACCTGTAGACCAAGGTGGAGAACCATAAGAGCAATAGGAACACAAGGCTGGAACAAAATACTGAAAAATAACTTGCCACCTTAAGCCGTGTGGGTTAATTTATGAGAGACTTCTCCAACTTGTTGCCCTCCAGATGGGGTGGACTACATTTCCAAGCATCCCCCAGGCGGCCATGCTGGCTGAGGGATGCTGGGAATTGTAGTCCCAACACATTTGGAGGGCACCAGATTAGGGAAGATTGGTCCATAGAATCCCTATGGAACAAGGAGGGAAGTAAGCACCAACAAGCTGGTGAAAAAAGGAGAGTAAAGCTCTGGTGCTATATAAAATATATATTTTTCTTTATTTCTTTTATCTTATCTTCTGTATTTTTACATAGCACCAGAGCTTTGCTCTCCTTTTTTCACCATAGAATCCCTAATCAAGCAAAGTCTACTTCATTTTTCAACATCTTGTCCTGAAGAGGTTGTCAGGTGAAAGAAGTTCCTTAACAATGTAAGAGGGAGGAAAAATGTAGGGTATACATTCAAGATGGGGGATTCATGGCCTGGGAGCACTACATCAGGGAAGGATTTGGGCATGGTCGTTGACAGCAAGCTGAACAGGAGTCAGCAGTGTGAGATGGATGCTAGAAGGGCTAACACAGTTCTGGGCTGCATTAGAAGAGGCATTGTATCAAAGACCTGTGAAGTCCTTGTTCCTCTCTACTTGGCACTAGTGAGACCACACCTGGAGTATGGTGTACGATTCTGGGCACCACATTTCCAGAAGGATTTCGACAGGTTAGAACGGGTTCAGAGGAGGGCAACAAAGATGATACAAGGTCTTGAGGACATGCCCTATGAGGAAAGGCTGAAGGAACTTGGGATGTTCAATTTGGAAAAAAGGAGACTGAGGGAAGACATGTTAGCAGTGTTCAGGTACATAAAAGGGTGCCACAGGGAAGATGGTCAAGAATTATTTTCCATGGCCACAGAAAGTAGAACCCAAAATAATGGGTATAAGTTACAGCTACCTAGTTTAAATACAAGGAAAAGCCTCCTGACGGTAAGATCTGTACAACAGTGAAACAGTCAACCTATGGAAGTTGTGGGTTCTCCATCTCTGGAAGTTTTTAAGAAGCAGATGGACAGCCACCTCTCATGGATGGTTTACGTAATTGGTTTTCGTGCATATTGCAGAGGGTTAGACTAGATGATCCTTGTGGTCCCTTCCAACTCCACAATTCTATGATTCTATGAAGTAAGAGAAATTCAAGTGGGAAACAGGAGGGAAGGAAACAGAGATGGAGGGAATTTAAGAACACAATTTTCAGGAATCCAGGTGGGAATCCAGGATGTGCTTGCAGCACAGGCAGGGCTGTCTCCATGTTCAAGTGTGCCATTGGTCATGTGCCTGACAGGACCCTTCCTACATTGGTGAGTTCCCAGCCTCAGACTTCCTGCCAATGGTGTAGTCTTAGGGTGACCATATGAAAAGGAGGACAGGGCTGCTGTATCTTTAACAGTGGAATTTCAGCAGGTGTCATTTGTATGCATGCAGCCCCTGGTGAAATTCTCTCTTCTTCACAACAGTTAAAGTTGCAGGAGCCCTGCCTTCTTTTGTTTCTGGCCACTCTACAGAAGTGACATCTGCTGAAATTCCCTTTTCTACACAACTGTTAAAGATACAGGAGTGCCGTCCTCCTTTTCATATGGTCACCCTAGGTGTAGTGGTAAAATTTGAAGTGCAGACGCTCATCCTGACACTTGCTATAGCCATGCCGGGTTGAACCCTATCAACAAACAAGCGTGAGGAGTTTTATCTCCACCACGACAAGGTCTTCTGTAAAGTGAATGGGAGTGAATTTCCTCTTTCAAGAGCAAGCCACCCCAAAATACTTTGCATTAGCAACTGGGAACAATATATTGCTGCTGGAGAAATCCACCCTGCCCCCAGCTACTGTGACAATTGCAGCTAAGCTGAGAGGAAACAGGGAATTCTGAGGTGGGGGGGCGGGAGTGGCAGATGATGTCAGCCTCCCTGCTAATTAAAAAGTGCTGGCGCAAACCCTGGCTGCACTACACCGCTACTTAGTGTTGGCAGGCACTGCAAGCCACCGTTTGAAACAGCTGGAAAAGAGAATAGGTAGGAAGAAGGAAGACAAGAAGGAATGAAGGATAGGTGGATGGATCAAGCATACTAACTGGAGGCTGGTGGCTCTGATGTTAGTGGGGGTGGTGAATCCACTCCAGGTTTCAGTTAGAACCTTAAAGGAGCCATGCAAGGTGCAGAGCTATCCAAAATGCAAAGCACAGCACCTTGGAGAGCTCCTTTAGAGTTCTGACTGGTTCTGACTGAAACCCGGAGCAGATTCAGCGGCCAACTGACATCGGAGCCACCAGCCTCCACTGCATCCTCAGGACTTCAAGGGAAAAGGGAAAAAGGATAATTTCCACCCCCACACACTTCTTACTCATCTACAATTTACCTTTCTTGAAGAAAGCATCGTATATTTTCTTCAGGAGCGGAGCAAAGTTAATCCAGATCTGAAGAGAAGAAGAAGAAGAAAGTTATCCTACTGACTAGCAGTGACTCAGACTGTATACACCAGTTGCTGGGGAATATGGGTGGGAGAACGCTGTGGCACCTGTATCCTGCTTGTGGGTAGGATGGTTGGCCACTGTGTGAACCGAGTGCTTGGTCGGATCCAGCAGGGCTCTTCTTATGTTCTTATGATTGACTACTTAGGGGCCGTTTTGACTGAGGGCCTGGGATGCTTCAATGTGGTTCCTTCTGATGTTAGAAGGCTTATACCAAATAGGAGGGGCTGCCAAATGGCCACTTTCCACATCAAGGCACCCCCCACACCCACCCACCCACCCCATAGCAGGGGCAGTGGTGGCATGGAAAACTGCTGAGTTAGCAGTCTCTCCTATCTGATTTTGGTTTTCTGATGTTACATTAATAGCATTGGAAGGAGCCATATTGCTTTCCATACACTGATGGGGCACTATTAGAAGGTACTAATTTCCTATCTGGAAAGCAAATGATCCCTTTAGAGGAAAAAAACTGTGGGGACATTGTCCCATGTTTCTCCTCCATGGTTAGAATCGCCACACACACACACGCATCTCTGAATATGTATATATTTAGTATTTTATTTTATTTCATTTTTATTTTGTTTATTCGGTGTTTATCCCACCTATATACAAAAGACTCTAGGCGGCATACAAAGTTAAAAGCAATTTAAGCAAGATAAATCAATAAAATAATACGGCATACGACAATATATCACCGTCCGCAGTAAGAGCCTAAAAAGAGAAGGTCTGCTGGAATAATAGAGTCTTCAATGCTTGCTTAAGGACATTCAGAGAAGTCAGTAGGCACATTTCAGACCAGCAGGTCATTCCACAACTGAGGGGCAGCAAAAGAATAGGCCCTCTGGCGTGTGACTGCCAATCTCCCCTTAGGCAGTCGCAGCAGATGACCCATCTGAGGACCTTGTGACAGGCTGAACATAGGGGAGGAGGCACTTCCTAAGGTACCTTAGGACCTAGACCCATGTAGGGCTTTAAAGGTAAGAACTGGCACTTTACATTTTGCCCAGAAATGAATTGTATATGTTCACACAAACAAATGGATGTTCCAGGTTCAGTGTTAGCTCCGAGAGTTGATGAAGCCTTGGTAAAATGCCCTCAGGGAGGTGGCACCTCTTCTTCCTTTTCGTAGGTATTGGTGCTCATTTGCTCGTCTCATAATCCGGGCCCAATCCCCACCACCTTACAGGCAGAGGGAGCGAGGCCAGCGTGGACTGTCGCTCTTTCTCCTATCACCGCTCACTCGCTTGGAGAGAAAAGGATGGGCAGGCCGTGAGGAAAAGGAGTAGCGCACTCAAGGGCTCTGGGAGGTGGCTGTCGGGCCCCGGCTGGAGCATAGGCCTGGGCACATGCTCGCTTATGCCAACCAGTAACACTGTCCCTGCCTAGGTATGGCGGGATGGCACTGTTCATTTGGGAATTGTGACCCATTGAATTGTGACCCAGAAGAAAACCGGGAAGTCGTGCAGGTGCCAAAACACGTTATGTGTCCTTGTAATGTACATCCGATCATAAGGATACACATAACGCCACCCTGCTTCAGTGTGCTTACCAAGGTGACGAGTTGAACAGCATATTCCAGTAAGGCAAAAAGGCCCAACACAATCAGGATGGTGGCTAATAGCTTCTGGTGGGGCTCGCCAAAGGGGAGGCAGCTGTTTTGGACCCTGTCCCCTGGCGCCGTCATAGCTGGGAAGGTCAAGAGGAAGCTGGAAGTCAGCGCAGCATCTTCCCCCTCATCTCCCGTTTCGCCCTGTTGTTAGCTGCAGCAAGGGCAATCCAGCCACAGCTGCAGGAGTGGAGGGTACTCAGTGGGTTGCTAAAGCAAAGGTGTGTTAATGCCCAGGCCTTTGTGACAGGGGCACTGTGTCATTTTGCAAATGTGAGTCAGGTTAGGATTGTCTTGGCTGGACCAATCAGAAGCAGCCCTTTCAAGGGACACTTCAGCAGCCCAGCCCTCCTGTGCAAAAGGTCCCCGCGAAGCCATCTGCAGTGCCGCTTGTGTGGTTTCTTCACCCAGGGCTTGTCTATACGCTCTATACATTCTGTCATGGCTGCTCAGTGGAGCCCCGTTGTTTATCTGATGCAGTGGCCAGCTCGCAGCCACATGGTGCTATTCCCCACGGAGCTGCACATTTTCAGTGTGTTGTTTTACTGCAACTTTTGCCATTGCTCCTATGTCACCACGGTTGTTTGTGTGCCTGTCAGTGGTGGCTTCGGATTAAGAGAGTGGGCGTAATTAGGGGGGAGATCCCAGTGCAGGGTAGGTATGGGAATATAGGGCAGGGGCAATAGTAAAGTCTGGGGAATGTAAGTAAGGACAGTTATTACATATAACACATAAATTCAATGAACTGTAGCAGCGTAGATGCGCAGCTACAGGTTTTCAAATCTACAATGTTGCACAGAGTTGCCAGAAAACAAACAAACAAAAAGGTTTCTATGGTTTTCAATCCGTTAATATTTGCTGCCCATTATTGCCATCTGACAACAGTGCTCCGGATTTTCCTGGCTGGATAGCCCGTGCTCACTCCTGCTATGTAACCTTATTGATGCCGCTTCGCAGCAGTGATGCTTCAAGGTTTGGGGGGAATCAGTAGGTAAAACAGCGACATACAGATGCCCCCACAAAGAGAGGCAGCGGGTTGCTGTAGTATCCAGACCTGAGTCAACAAGTGCTGAGTTCAAGTCTCTATTCACCTACAAGCCTTGCTAGGGTGACTTTGGGCCAGTCACCATCTCTCAGTCTAACCTACCTCAGTGTTGTTGTGAGTGTGAAGTGCGTAACCCTCCATTCATGTACATGGACCCTGAGCTCATTGGAGGACGGATGGGATGCAAGTGCGATTTTAATAATATATTTGAGGTGGTATAGTGGAAGCATCACCCAGGAGAATGCAGCGCTGGGGTTTTTTACAGAGTAGGTGGGATGGCGTCATTTTCCATGGTCTGGCAAGTGAATAAGTTGATAATGAGAGTTTTATATTTTTGTTTGTGACAGATTAGCATAGAGGAAGTCAGGAAATGACGAAAGTAATCAAGCAGAGAATGGAGACGTCTTCCCTTTTTCTTTATTTTTGGACCGGGTCCCTATTTCACACTAACAGTTTGAATGGTAGCACTTCCAGGAAAGATTGTTTACCTCTCAAATTAAAAGCTAAAAACTGCATTTCAGCAGGCTGTAGGGTGGTGTGTTTTCCCCCCTTTTTGGTGTTTTTGTTGTTGTTAAAGCTGGTTTTCTCAGCTGCTCCTGATAGCTCTGTTGTACCACCAGTGTTAGAGGCAGTATGCCTTGTACATCAGTTGCTGGGGAACTGGGCAGGAGCTTTTACTATACCTGCTCCCTATCCAAAAGCCTAGTAAGAGATGCAGCATCATTAGCTAACAAGAGACATTTTTTTTCTCCCTCTCCCATAATACTAGAACCCGGGGTCATCCCATGAAGCTAATGGGTGGGATAGGGTGACCAGATAAAATCCAGGTCAGGGCTCATGTAACTTTAACAGTTGTAGAGAAAAGGGAATTTCAGCCAGTGTCATTTGTATGCAATTAGTTCCTGGTGAAATTCCCTCTTCATCACAACTGTTAAAGTTCCAGGGGCCCTGCCTTCTTTTGTATATGGTCACTCTAGTATAGTGCCTGCAACTTTAACAGTTGTGATGAAGAGGGAATTTCACCAGGAACTAATTGTGTACAAATGACACGGACTGAAATTCCCTTTTCTCTACAACTGTTAAAGTTACATGAGCCCTGACCTGGATTTTATCTGGTCAGCCTAGGGTGGGAGATTTAGGACAGCTGAAAGAAGTATTTCTTTACACAGTCCATGGTTAAACTATGGAATTGGCTACCAGAAGATGTAGTGATGTCCACCAATTTGGATGGCTTTAAAAGGGGGTTAGACAAATGCCTGGTTATCAATGGCTACTAGCCCTGATGGCTATGTGCTACCTCCAGTATCAGAGGTAGTAAGCCTATGTACTCCAGTTGCTGGGGAACATAGGCAGGCGAGTGGTGGTGTACTTGTGTCCTGATTGTGGGTTCCCTGTCTATAGCTGGTTGGCCACTTCATGAACAGAATGCTGGACTAGATGGACCCTTGGTCTGATCCAGCAGGGCTCCTCTTATGTTCTTACATGTACCATCTATATGCCTGCAAATGCATACTTTACAGGACACTCTTAATTTTTAGAGAAACATGTTAAACATCCTCGGCATGCACCTAAACAAATAATGCGTGTGAAGCCCCTTTTCTGTGTACAAAGCGTCACAAAGGCAAACTTAGCCCACGTTGTCCGTCAGGAGTGCCTGCTGTCCCAGTCCAGTCCATGTTCCAAAATTTCTGATCTGCACCATCATGTCTGCACCTCATTTGTTTAAGTCAGACAAAAGATGCAACAGCCAGCATTGTTGGCTTCCTAAAGGGAGCAAATTTTCTCCTACTGACTGATTAATTACTCAGTGAGTGCATTCAGCTTGAAGAGACACTTTAATTATTCAGGGAGCTACGGGGACGGTAATATAGGCCTTTTTGTCTTTCGAGTCAGCCGGATCTCGTCACGTGAAACCAAACCCCTGGTTTTGTGTATTCAAGGAAATGTTTCTGAACGGCTGCTTCTCCCAACCCCCACATCAAGTTCCACTAGCGATGAGACCTAGCAAACCAGGCCAAGGCAATGCTAGCGCTCTGGTCAGAGGAGTGCTTTGCTGGTTCTGATGGCCTTCATTGGAACTTTGAAATGAACAGCTGGCCTGTGCACACAAACCTACATATGGTAAGCCAGTGTCATGGCTCTATTTGCAGAACAAGTCCAGCAGAAGGAAGCTGGGATTAAAAAGGACAGGTTTCCCTTGTTGTCATTCTGCACAGTGTACAAATGAAAGGATGAGTAGGCATGGCTGCCTTCTTGGCATTCAAATGCAGCCCCCTCCCCCCCCCCCCACCAGCTAATTGGGATTAACAGGAAGATCCCGCTCAGAAATATCTCCTTTTCTTTGCTCCTTTTGTTTTTTGTTTTTTTGAGAGCACTTAGCTGGGGAAGAGTCCTGCATAACTCAAAAGCATTGCACGTCGTCAACTCCCTCCCACAAAAACTCCATTTCAAAGTAGCCTTTTGCATAACTGCACCATTCCCCCATCCCCACGACTTACAGCAGCCTTTGCCAGCCTGATGTTCTCCAGATGTTCTGGGCTATTCTTGTTTATTGGCCATGCCGTCTGGCGGGAGTTGAAACCCAAAATGCCTGGAAGACACCAGATTGAGGAAGCCTGCCCTACTGTAACTAAAAAGGAGAGAAACATATCAGGATGCTTGAACAAATATTTTATTTATGAAAAGCTCAATGTTTTTCACTGGCGACAGCAGGAGATGTTTTGTTAGTAGAATTTCTGCAGACATTGTTATAACCCCCTGAAGGCCTGAAAATAAAGAGGCTGAAACACCTTTTGGGGTCTACCTTGGATGCTTACCACTTTTGCATGCCTTTTATAACTCAGCCGATGTCCGTGGGACTGAAATGATTGCACATTCTTCCTTTGTTTAGCCCTGCTTCCTCTTCCTCTGCTAGTTTCCCCCATATCATGTTTTAGATTGTAAGCTTATCAGGGCAGGGGCCTGTTGTCTTGTACTGCATAAAAGCACTGTGTGCACTGATGACACAATAACAACATCACAATGATCTCATTGGTGGTGTCATGCAAAATGAGCATCAGCCTGCTAGGACTGGGTGGGCTAGACCAGCCATCCCTAACCTGATGCCACCCAAATGTTTGGGATTGCAACTCCCATCATACTGGGCCATGCTGGCTGGGGTTGATGGGAGTTGTAGTCCAAAACATCTGGAGGATGCCAGGTTGGGGACAGCTGGCCAAGACCTATCAAAACCCCATGAACTCCCCTAATAGTGGTGTCTTAGTCACTTTCATTGCCTTGCGTATGATTTATCTGCTTCTAATATGTGCTCTTTCATCTTTTTCTCTCAGTCTGCAGAACAATCCCCTTCCATCACAACCCCAGGCCTGTATGCATATATCCATCGCTGTCCACTTCATGTGCCTGATGAAACAGACTCTTGTCCTTGAAAGCCTACACGATGCAAAATTTGCCACTCTTTAAGCTGCCAAAAGATTCTTTGTTGTAAGAGGGCTACCATTTAGCAATTTCTACCAGACTGTGAAAGTTAAGACACAGCAATCAACATCATCAACATCTATATGCTTCTGCACCTCGGATAGCTCCTTTGAAGTTCTGACTGGTTCCAACTGAAACCCAGAACGGATTCACTGCCTCACTGGACTCAGAGCCACCAGCCTCCATGGTATATACTATTGATGAACTTGTTATCCGAGTGCCGGGCTTTATGTAGCCACAGAATGTTGGCTGACTGTTGAAAAGGAGAGAGGGAATGGAGAATCCTGGACATGAACATGGCTGGTTCAGCACCAAAGGTAGGCATGGTTGAGCGCCTGCCAAGGGCTCACATGCCAACAGGGGCCCACTGATGAGCTCCCCAAGAGCTCCTCTTCAACACTGCAATCTGCTAGTCCAACTGCCTCTTGCTTTGGCCAGAACAACAGTGGTGGTGGAAAGGAGGAGCAGGAGAAGCCACTGCCTACTCACTGATTGGCTCTTTGCCTGTCAAACAAGCACACTGTAGAAATTATTAGAAACAGGATGAGTAATGTAGGAACATAGGAAGATGCCTTATACTGACTATTGACCATCTAGCCCAGTACTGTCGGTGTACAAAATTATGCATGGTGTGGAGAATGTGGAGACAATTCATTCTCCCTCCCTCCCTCCCTCCCTCCCTCCCTCCCTCCCTCTCATAATACTAGAACCTAGTGGGGTCATCCCATGAAGCTAATTGGTGGGAGATTCAGGACAGATCAAAAGAAGTACTTCTTCACACAGCACATTGTTAAACTATGGAATTCACTTCCACAAGATGTAGTGATGGCCAACAAGTTAAATGGCTTTAAAAGGAGACTGGACAAATCTATGATGGCTACATGCTACCTCTAGTATCACAACCAGTCCCACCTATGTACACCAGTTTCTGGGGAACATGAGTGGGCTGTTGCAGTCATATCCTACTTGTGGGTTTCCCATGGTTGAACAGAATGCTGGATGAGACGGACCCTGGGTTGATCCAGCATGGCTCTTCTTATGTTCTTATGTCAACACGGACTGGCAGCAGATCTCCAGGGTTTGAGGCAGGAATTTTCCCAGCCGTATTTGGAGATGCTGGGGATTGAACCTGGGACCTTCATTAAGGAGCAAGAGCAGCTGGTGACCACAGCGATGGGGGGGGGGCAATGGCTCACTGAGAGAAGTGGCCCATTGGGCATATCTTGCCTAAGAGCCCTAAAAAAACCCTGGAGCCAGCCCTACCAGCTGGCGCCGTGTCCAGGAGCACTACACAGTCCAACATTTTGTTGCTCTTTGAAGAAGTCACCATGCCATGTCAGTTGAGAGGGAAAAAATGTTATCCTTAGGAATCTGAGCTAATCCTGAAGCCTTGGACATGACTGTAATTATCAGGAAAATAAAAATAAGCGATCTGACTCTGGAAGGTGGCTCCTTGTTTCCTAAAGCCTTGATAAAGTCAATGAGGCAGAGACGTCTGTTTCTCTCTCTTTCTCGCTTTTACTGGAGTTTCATTTTTGCTTTTAGCAGCATGTTGGTAGTACATACCAAACCCTCCAAAAAGCTCCATATCTAAGATTTGGAAATGTAAGAATGGAACCAAAACGGATGCTGCCATCTTCTGGCCCAAATAAAGATTTTCATCAGTCAATGTAAGTGATACTAAACCTCTTGAAAACAACAGCAACTAGGGAATTGTTTTAGGAATTTATTTTAAAACATTTATAGTTCACCTGATCGCTGAAGAGTTCTAGGTCAGCTCACAACAGGTAAATAATTTAACAATTAAAGACATCCCTCCACTTTATAACATAACGCACAAAAACAGCAGCAGGAAGGCACCACACAACAGCAATCAAAGGTATTTAAGGCGCAATCCTATACACGTTTAGTCAGAAAAAAGTTTGACTGCCAGCATCCCCCCGCTAGAATTGCTGGCTGGAGAATGCTGGAAGTTGTAGGACATTTTTCTGTCTAAACATGGATAGGACTGTACCATTAAAATATTAAAAAGTAGAGACTAAATAACACAGCAAGTTAAAATTACACACCAAAGGCCTTCCTAAAAAGGGAAGTCTTCTCCAGCTTCTGCAGGGTTGTTAGTGGAGAAGTGAGATGGGCCATCTTAGGAATGCAGTTCCAGGGCCTAGGCCCATACAGCAGAAAGATCCTCTACCTAGTTTATTATTTATTTTATTTATTATTCAAATTTATATACTGCTTTCCACAAAGGTATCAAAGCGGTGAAGATAAAATACAACGGCATAAAAACAACAAATATAACAATAAAACAACACAATACAGATTAATCAGCAATAAAACCCGACACTGCTGTGTGCCACAAGCCATATATAGCTGGCTAGGCCACACTTCAGGGAGAGCCTCTGTAAAGAGGTGAGATTTACGAAGACTTCTGACCGTCAGAACTGTGTGGGGCCTGTAATGTTAATTGGCAAAGTATTCCAGAGCATGGGTCCTGCAATACTCAAATGTTCTACTGCAAATGCTCCTGAGGCAAACTGAGGAACCCTTAGATGATCGCAGAGGTCAAGCAGTAAGGGCTGAGGCAGTCCCTAAGGTAACCTGGTCCCAAACTTTTTAAGGCTTTATATATTAACAATGACCCTGTTCAAATGACGCGCTAAGCCACAGCAATTAAGCATTTTGAGCTAAACATTATGGCTTAGCATGTCATGTGAACCATAATTTAGTGTGTTGTGTGAACCACTCCTAACCATGATGGCTACATAACCATGGTTTAAACACGCTCACTAACCATTTACTGCAAAAGGGTTAGCGGCCTAACCATAGCTTAGTGTGTTGTCTGAACAGGCCCAACAGCACCTTAGATCCAACTAAATGTATCTCAGGGGTTGGGAGAACAAAGCAGGCTCTGAAGGGGATCTCAGCAGACAGGCAGGTGTGTAGAGGAGAAAGTGGTCCTTCAAATATCCTGTTCCTAAACTAGAGCTTTAAAAGACAGCAGCAACAGTTGGAATTGCATCCAGAAACAAATTGGAAGCTGAAGCAGCTATTTCATCAATGGAGTCACTTGCTCCCAGTATGCAGCCCCTATTAAAAATTGGGAATTTCCAAATAGTGTTCAAAGGCAGCCCGACATAGAGTGTATTGCAGTAATCCTGACAGGATGTCACTAAGGCATGTGTCACCCTGGCCAATTCTGCATTCTCCACAAATGGGCATAGTTGGCACATCAGCCTCACCTGGGTAAAGGCACTCCTGGCCACCACCAAGACCTGAGCCTCCAACGTCAAGGTTGGGTTCTGATGACTCCCAAAATGTAATACATAGAATTGACTATTGATCAGTCAGAATGGTGATTTATTAATCCCAGGGGCAGGAAGCATCTTTCACCCAGAGGGCCAAATTAAATTTCGGAGAAGCTTCCAGGAGCTACATTCCAGGGTTGGGAGTGGTGAAAGCAAAAGGGAGGGGGAAATATACAAAACCACCAGAATATTGTAGCTTAACACCTTTACTGCCAGTAACTACGTTTTAGGAGGAAGTATTTCAACCTTTTAGAATGGGTAAAAAACAGCACAAAAGCTGGGAAACTGGTGGGCCATCTGGGGATTTGGCCTCCTGGCCTAAGGTTCCTCACCCATGAAATGGGCTCTTCTAAGCAGCAGATTTATTGCACGCTCGTGATTGGCCACTCACGAAAGTTTGAGGGTCTTTTAAAGCATGTTGTGAATGACTAGGATGTCTCCCATGGCATCTGTTGGAAATTCCATCATGAAAAGAACCATTTTTAAAGTGTTAATATCTGGGGGAAATGGGATCCTCCACCACTAGATGGCACTGTCTCAATGGAAGTGAACCAAGCATGCTTAGAGGGGAAGCATTCAACTCAAACCACATGGTTGCCCCTTTCCATCCCTATAATGCAGCTCATAACAACTGCACTAAAAATCAGGACATACATAAGCAACGCAATTTCCCCTTAATGTAAAAAATGCCTGATAGCTACATGCATTTTGTAAAGCCTCTTCAGGTGTTGCCTTAACCTCAGTGTGATGCTGAGAAGATTAGCAAGTTTCTGGGTTAGAACATACTTTACAGCAAGTTCTGCTGGCTTCTTTGAAATTAGAACAGAATGCGCACACCATGGATTTGGGAGAAGTTGATACCTGTGACATTTTACCCATTAAAACCATCCTCCGTCACAAGCACTGCTGCTGGATTGCTTCAAGTATCCCAGTCCTAATGGCACAACGGGTGCTACAAGTTTTTATGTATGCTCGATTTTTGTTTTGGGAAGGGCAAAGGAGTTGGTGTTTTCAGCTTTAACCATTTAGCAATGAAATGGATTTGCACATTGGAATGTTTAATTGAACCACTTTTGATTAACTTCACCTCTGCACTGTTACAAAGTAGCTCTCTTGTGAGTGAGCAGTACTGACTCCATTTTGAAGTAGTCAAAAAGCCAAAGTGTCTTCATTCCCCACAAAGGCACAGGAATGGGGCTAAGAGCCATCACATAAGGCAAGATCAGGCAATTCAGTTCCCAATAGACCTCCTAAAATGCATTCCCTAGGGGCAAAGGTGGGAGTAAAATTGAGCAGACTATGAATGCTGAATGGCAAAAGGGCTATCTGGTCCTGCACCTGCTAATGTGGTCCTATTGTTGAACTCCAGCCTGGACACCTGTCTTTAAGCCAGTCATTAGTATCTACTATCACCTTTTGTTAAAAGATTGTTTCTGGCAAGTATAGCCATCATCCCCAAATACCCTCTTTTATTATGTGTTTCCCTCATGGCAAGTAACATCACTTCCAATGCTTACCAGCAGAGCTGTTACTGCTTTTCTCCAGATTGTATAAAAACTTTCAGGTTTTGAGAGTCAGTCCCCATCCCACCCCTTCTTAGAAGCATGGGGCCATGTTGCTGAAATTGCTGAGTTTCCTCCCAGAGGAAAGGCTCCTGCTCCTTCCTTCCTCTCCACTGAGACCAGGAGCTGAAACGCACGCTGTCTTCAAGAAAGGGCTTCAGTCCAGGGAAATGTATATTGCTTTTAGAGATTCCCTCCCCTTTTCCCCCTGCTGTGTGTGTGTGTGTATGTTCTAAGTCTCAAGAAGACTCCTTTCACTGTCTCGAAACTACTTTTAAGCCTCCATTTGCTCAGCTAATTTCCCCAAAACTAGTTTGTGCATTTGAATCTGTTTATACCTCAATAAATGTGCCATTGTGGTGTTATCCTCTTCAAGAGTGTGGATTTCTTGGGGTAAGAATCGCCTTACTTAGCCACAGATGCTCTATTGCCAATGTCTAAAGATTCCTTATGAGTGTGTAGGACCCCCTCTAGAAGGATTCGCTTTGGCGCCTGGCTGCCCGATTATGTGCATATTCACGGAAGCGCATTTACTCCTAATACCTCTGTATGAGAGGCGGCGAAGCGCATTACGGGTCGACCGAAACGTGCTTTAAACTTGTTGACATGCGGAGAATCGCATGTTTACACGGCGGTAAGGTGCATTAACTGCCGCCGCAAATTGAAACTCGCTATTTAACACGCATTTGATAATGCGTATAATCGAATAGATAACACGCCTCAACTCCCGATTTGCGCCCCGCTCATGTAGAGGTAAAATTTTTAATGAGACTTGAAAGAGCTTTAAACCTCTTGTGTAGAGGCAGCCTAGGTCGCATTAGAATGTGTGCAAGTTTGTACACAGGTCTAATGAGAGCACATCACATAACAGCACCTTAGTGGCTGAGAACACTGACCATGCATGGCACTGGATCACCTGCAACCACTGTGGGACCATTGCTCAGTGGTACAGCACATTTTTTGCTGTGCTGGATTTTCCACGTTTAATCCACAGCTTGTTTAGCCAAAGGACCTCAAGTAGTAGGACTGGCAAAGACCTCAGCATGAGAACTTTGGACATCCATTGTGTGACAGATGTGAAAAAGGTGAATTCTGTGCTAGGGATCAATGAGAAATGGATCAAAAGTACAATTGCCAAGATGCCTTTATACAAATCTATGAGCCATCAAACATTTCTGCCACAAAAACATGGGGAAGGGCCATAGCTCAGTGTGATAAAGAACATGCTTTGCAAGCAGAAGGTCCCAGGTTCGATCCTCGCCTTCTCCAGGTAGGGGTAGGAAGTTTCTGGAACAAAGTTCCATGTGTTAGGCCAGTTTTCATGTACAAGAAATGGCTTGAGTTTCAAGTTAGTGGTCTATGGACAATCTACTTCTATATTGGTGGGGGGAATGGATGTGTGGCCCTCCAGAGGATAGTGGACTGCAACTCCATCAGCCCCAGCCAGCATAGCCAATACTGAGGGATGATGGGAGTTGCATTCCAACATCTGGAGAACCACATGTTCCCCATCCCTGTTTTAGATGGGCAAACCCAATTAAGTGTGAAGAAAACAGGCATCAGAGCTTGCTTAAAGCATTTTGTTAATTGGATATTGCAGTAGCCACTAACAATTTCAGATAAATTTAAGCTTTTAATGCAATAGTTACATTCTGTACTTTTAGCTCTGCATTTCCCTCGGACCTTACAGTTTATAATTGAATTCCCTCTACAACTTGCCAAATCAGGATAACACTTCACACATCTGCTGAAGTTCACAAAAGCTTATGCCATAACTTTATTCATGGAGCAGAGCCCATTCATGGAGCAGGCAAACTCGAGACTTCTTGTCCAAGGTCTATCCCAAAACTTGGAGCCGGCATTGTGTCAAAGTAAATGTTAAATAGGTTTGACGTCTCTTTCCTGAAAGGTTCAAAAATGATCACAGAGTCAAAACTCATCTTTCATTGCTATGTGCATTATAAGATTGTGCATCTACCAATGCTACATCAAATATTCTGAAACTATTGTAGCAGGCATTCAACTGCATTCTTTATCAGATATTGTTTCATAATGTTGTGTTATTTGATCTATATTTTGACTAACTCTGTTTGGTAGTGTTATAATCTGCCATAATTTTTATATGCCGAAGAAAGGTAGGTGTACTAATTCATTAAGTACACTAAAGCTGCAGTCCTGTGCAAGGTAAAACAGAAATAAGTCCTATAATTCCCAGCGCCATCCACCTAGCATGGCTGGCTGGGGGATGCTGGGAGTTGTTGGGATTATTTCTGTCTAAACATGCATAAGATTGCACCCTAAGAGCAGGAGAAAATCTGTATTTTAGGCAAGAGCCATCAAGAACATAACGTGCTCGTACAATGCCCACAATTGCTGCGGAAGAATTATCAAAATTTCCACCTTGCACATTTTATTCTGCTATAAAATAAAGTAAAATGTATAAATGGAATGCTTTTTCTAACAGACAGTTTAGGTAACCCGGAGATTGCATTGATTTCTAGGTACATATATCCATGACAAAGGTCAGGTATACATAATCAATCCACATTAATTCAAATTAAAAGCAGGGGTCCAGCTCAGACAAACCTGTGTTCTATTTCCTTTTGCCATCAAGATGATATCCTACAATATAGTGGGTGGATGCAGGCTTAGTCATGATTAGAATAGATCCATTGAAATCAATGGGATGTTGCTTACAAGTCTCATCAGCTTCAACCTGTCCACTTTAAGCATAACTGAGCCTGCATCTAGCCCATTGCCTAGTTCTTTGCAGCTGCTGGTGTGATCTTTACCACATAGGTTTAATATTAAGCTTTACATGAACCAGATTATCACCTTGCCATATGGAAGTCGCTGGTTTGGCTACTTTCAGTCTGCATTAAGACTAGATTTCTTTGCTCATCAAAGATTGTGAGCAGACTGGGAGCGCAAGATCATTTGAAAATATTTATTGTGATAGGAAAACTCCTTTTTCAAAAGGTCTCAGGTCTAATTCACCTACACAACAGAGAAACCGTTCCAGGACTGGTCCACTTCAGCCATGACATTCCACTGGTCCCCTTGCAGTCTGAATATATGACCCATAAAATCCCTGCCCATAGAAAACTAGCATACCAGGGGAAAGGCATATGAATTCTTCTCCCTGACATCAGGTTTTCTATGGATAGTTTAAAAAAAGAAAGAAAGCTCATTCAGCTTTATGGTTCACCACCTACAATCTGTAGAATAATCTAGAACAATTTTACCACATTCTCTGCTTGAGTGAATTAAGCTTTTGTAGACTAGATAGAGGCATTAGAATGTAGGGTCCACTCATTTCTTTCTAGAGTTGGTGGTAAAAGAGCTACATGAACCCTTCAACACCACACATGATTTACCACAGGCACACCAACAATAACAACAACCTGCAAGCACATGCCGTGGATCATTAAAACCAGTCCTTTTAACCACCACTGGCTTTATTGTGGCTGAGTATAGGAGGCCTTCAAATATCCATCCCAAGTTGACCATCAAATTCACTCAGTGACCAAGGTTTTGAATGAACACGAGCAAAGGAATGTGCAGAAATAGGAGGCAATGGGGTGGGGGTTGTAACAAGTCGATTTTTGATATGGACCAAAGGTTCCATTATGAGAAAAAATACAATAAAATAAAATCCTGTGATTTTTCCTCAGGCATGAAAAAAGCCAATACATATTGAGAAAAACTGCAGTCTTGGTTTTGCCATCTTTCCTCATGGGCCTTTCTTACAATCTGTGGCTAACCGATTCATTTTACAATGTGTTGTTACGGAAAACAGACCTTAAGATACATGTAGGAGACATATTGTGACAGAAAGCAAATTTGGTGTCTGAAAGAGTTGCAGAGATAAGGGATGGCAACATTTCCCAAATGTTCTACCTACAGGGAGCCTTCTCCACATCGACTTGGCTGTTGAGGAACACCTATGCATGCCATGGAACCTCTGCCTGTACTGTTCAACATGCCCCATTCCATTTTATACAGGGCATAGGTGGGCCTGCAGATCCTCATCCTCATGGAGCACACACGTAATTCACATTGTAGTTACATTTCTCTTCTTTAGCGCCAACACCATCATCAAAACCAGCACTGTATTACGAAAATCAGGGGCCTTATGCCAGGCCCTTGTTAGCGTCTTCAACAACCCGGTCCTGGTCAATCTCGTTTCAGAAAAATTAATCAAGTTCAGGGCACACGACAGATGCTCTTTTTCCACAGATCTCCTGAATGATGTTCATAAACCAGTCTGAGAACCTCTTCCCTACCTGTACCCTACAATCAGCATTTGAGGCTCTCCCCTGAGCATTTTCCTGGGGGAGGTGTGAAGGAATATTCTCCCCTGTGGGGCATGCCTGGCACCAACACTGTCATGTTCTTGGTACCAGGTGAAGACTTTACTGATGGCCTACAATGGGCTGTTTAATGCATCAGTTGAAATGTTTATGGCTTATCACTGAAGTTTTTTTTTTATAGAGTGGCTGTGTTTTAGTGGATAATTGTTCTATTTTAATTTTTTTACGTTTTAATTTTGTTGTAAGTCACCTTGAGTCTTTTTTTTTTTTGAGAAAGGTATCTACGAAATCAAACAACAATAACAGAATGCACACAGGAGATGCTTGTGTATATACATAGCAGGAGAAGATTAGTAGTGGGGGGCAGATTGTCTTTCAATGAATCATGTCCACCTTTGCTGGTCTTGTCACATAGGAAGCTTTTGATAAGCTTCCAAGGAACTTAAGGTGCCCCAGGAATAGAGTTGGAGCAACAAGCTGGGAATTGTCCCATTCTTAGCATGCACACACACACACAGAGGGGGGAGAGGGGGGAGGGAGGGAGAGAAAGAGATTTGAAAAGGGAGATGATATTCACGGTTTTACAGCAGTTCTTAGATAGGTTAGAACATTTTAAGCTGCAGTTTGTTTCCTCCACAAATGTTTGTTGGAGTAGGGAGTTAGTGCTGCCATCAGGTGTCATTCTAGTGCAATCCTATACATGTCTATTCAAGGTAAATTCAATTGAGCTCAATAGGTGGGTACACAAGCGCAGCCCAAGTAAGTGGGTATGTTATTGAAGCCTTAAAACACATATTTTTAAAGCTGCAGGCCACAACAGGACAAAAGTTTAAGCAAAGGTGGAGGTAGTTCACACAAAAATAAAACCATAAACAAAAAAGATTTTGGAGGAAAAACCAACAGCGTTTGAGCATTTCTTTTTCAGCAGCATAAAAGAAACAAGGAAGAATCCCAAATGGCAGGCAAAGTTAGCTAACTTCGCAGTAGAAACCCCGTTCCTCGGCTGACATTCCTGTGGCACCTTCAAAATAAAGAGGAACAATAGCACTTGTAAGAGTGGTTATTTTGGAAGACACACATTCTAAGCAGGGGATTAGGAGACCCAACATTTACATGTAATGATCCACCTAGCCTTCAGGTAATAAGAAATGGAAGGAGACCATGCAAATTAGTAGCCAACAGCATCCTCTTGTGGGTGTGGTTTTTTATCAAAGCCTTTGAGGGCTAAATTTGCCTAAACCTGCATATAGCTTGTTTTAAATGTTTTACGGGTACAGGATTAATGGTTTAATATGTTTCAACTGTGCAAATTATTTATTGTTTTACACTGCTTGAATTGATTTTATCTGTACGCCACCCTGAGATCCCAATGATATAGGGCAGGATACAGATGTACAGCTGCAGCAGTCCAAAAAGTCCAATTCTGCTGTCTTGAAATGTAAATATTTTGTCAGGTATTGGCTTCTACATTTTTAGTATTTTTGTAGAGTATTACTTATCTCCGTGGTTTTCACACTGTGTTCCAGGAACAGGGGACTCACGTAATGAGATGTGCAGTGGAGAACAAACTTCCCAGAAAGTCAACAATCTCAACTGATTTCCCCCATTCCCCAACCCTTGAAATCTTGAGTACCAAGTGAACGTTGGAATCTTTCAATTGATGTGGGGCAGTAGTGAGACCCAACAGGTCTGGCCAGTGTCCGGCATAAATTGAGCCTGCACTGTTGAGTACATTCTAGAATCTTCCACAGCAAGGGTTTCCTCAGTGGAGATGTTGCTGAATGGTAGGAAACTTGAAACAACCATCTTATGTGATTTTATTATTACAGAGGCATATGATTTTATCCTTACTGAGGTATATGAAGAAAAAGGCAAGGAATTATATGGAAAAATGTAGGTGCAAGCCTACTTTTAAGCAGCCCATCCCAATGATTATCACATCCACAACAACAGAACTATAAACTTAGAAAAAAAATCTCTTGAAACTTCAGGTGTGTGTGTTTTACGATATGGCCACTCAATAACATATGTTCTCTGGGCGGCTTAGAGAATTTTAAAATAATAAAATACAATATCAGCATATTTAAAAAGCAGCATAAAATTGGTTCTTTCCAGCAGGAGAACGAACAAATAATAACACAGATAATAAAAACATGAGTCATAAATTAAGAAGCCCAGAATTAGACAAGTTGTTTAAAAAGGTTGGGTCAATCAAGTCTTCACCTGGTGCAAAAAAACCATACAGATGGCACAAGGTGAACCTCTTTGGGAAGGCTCTTCCATAGCCAGCGTTGCCACCACTAAGAAAACCCTGTCTAGTAGCTACCTGGCTCACTTCATTTGGTGGTGGTGGTGAGGCATTCTGCTGGCAATTTTAAGAAACAGGTAGGCATATATAGAAGGCCTGGAGCTGGCTATGAGCCATTGCAGCTGAGAAAGCATGGCTGGAATATGGTTGAAAGGCTCAGTCGCAGTTCATTATCGTGCAGACCTATGCTGGACAACTGCAGTTTCCAGATAATTTTTAAAGGCACCTCCAAGTATAGTGCATTGTAATAGTCCAAATAGGAGGTCGCCATAACGTGAGTAGCTGGGACCAAGCTATCTCCATCCAGGTGGTCGCAGCTGACAGAAGTTGTGGGAGCCCCGGGCTGGATCCAACGCTGAAATATCACTGACAGAAACCATTCGCTCAGCGGAACTGGAAGGGGGGCAACCCCCCCCCCTCCTACCACAGACTACCACACACCCGCAAAGTCTGCTGCAGAGAACTGGGAAACTCTCCAAAGCATATTTTCAGACAGTGCGGAAGGCAGCAAGGAGAGCGAGGGGAAAAGTCCTGTTGTGCTAGCTGGCTTCCAGTAGCATGACGTTGCATCTAACCCAACGACAGTGCTGGATCAATAAGCACCATCGCCAAGCGGGATCTCCCACATCCAACCCAAGCAGCCTATCCATGAAGCATAGAAACGTTATACAGCAAATACTCCCACAATTGTGTGGTACGTCTGCAGGTAAGCATACATATTGCAGAATGTCTGGATAAATATACTCATAACAACTAAAAAATAACCCTCAGAGATAAAAAAAATAAATAACTGAGAGGGTGGTACAAGATTTAGATCTGGCTCAAGTTCCACCTTGCTATCTATGCGCAATTCAGCCAGAAAAAAAGTTGCTTTCTCAGACACATGCCTGATACATATCTGAATACCAATTCAGTGATACAGGAGTGGTCCCTGAAAAAAAGCAGCAGCCACCACGCCCAAGCTTGGATCCAGATTGCTCTAAATGTGCTGACAGAAGTGGACTTACCTGCCACCTCTTTCTCACAGCAACCCCTTAAAAATCTTATACAGAGAATCAGTAGTCTCTTGCTGAATGGGGTGGAATTGTTATGGTGGTGGGGATCCCCCAAAATAGGGCAAGGAGACCTTCTGCTAGAGGATCCCCTTTACTCATGGAAGGTGTCTTCCTCTTGTGGAAAATGGATCCTGAATCTAACACAATTACCTGATTCAGCTCATTTGTAGGCTCGTTATTGGGTTAACCGCTGGGTTGTTCAGTCCCTAAACAATCCATAAGTCCAGGTTCACAGATCACTCCGACAATCTACAACTGAGCCATTTGAAGGTTGTGGATTAAAAGCAGATGTGGCGAGAACACTATAGGCAATGCATCCGCTCTTTCCCACTTGTCTCTGGCAGCCCATGGTTCTTTTTAAAAAACTGCCCAACCTATAAATATACGTTTGGGTCAAAAGTGCATAATACCAGCATACTGTAAATTTTCTTGCAAAAGTCAGCTAGAATTACTGGGTAAGGACGAGTTTGCTCTTCAAACTTCACCAACATCTGTACCACAATGTGTTGATCGTGCATTTCACTATGCATTATGTGCAACTGCAACACTACCAGCTAAAAAAGGAAAATATGTACATTGCTGAATTCACTACACAGGTAAGCAGGCAACAGTTCTAATGAAGCCAGGGAATATTTACTCTGCACAGGTCACACACATACACACACAACTGTTACCTGCTAGATTCTTATTGACATCCGTAAGATTTAACTGCAAAAATGAAAAACGTTTTTTTTTATAATCAGTAAGAACATGAAATCTGTACTATTTACAGATCAGCAGCCTATGAAAGCTTAAAAAGAAGACCCAACACAAAAGAGATGAGTATCTACTGGTAATATAGTTAATTGCACTTGAGAGCAAGAAGCAGCATTAGGGGAGTCTTGCCTGGAAGAATGGATTGGCTACAGGAATGAAACTTGTTGAAGTCTATAATTCTAGATTGCTTGTAGATTGCTTGCTTGTTTGTTTCAAAATCTGATACCATCTTATTTATAGGCTACTGTGCTACTAGGTTGCATCTGTGTTACATACATCTGTGTAAATATACTAGGTGTAAATAGAGCTATGCACGCACAATAGGCACTCCACACAATGATCTCTAGGGCAGACAACTTTGGGCTGATTTATACAAGATGCAGGCAAGCACACATTTCCTTGTGTGGAGTTCCACATAGCCTGGCACCTTGTCTGATGGGTACCTCTTCACCAGCATCTTCACATGCAGCATTGGCAGATCAGAGATCTACGGTCTTGTGGGAAGCCATGCTGGTGTCTGAATACTACATGTGAAGCGGCCTGTGCAAGAGTTACGAATTCGTGAAACAAGACACCAAACCTCACGAACTCTACATCAATTAAGGGCTTTTCATACAGGAACTGGGTTTTTGAGCAGGGTTCCTGAAACACTTTTTTTGTTGTTGAATTCTGCTGCAAGATCTCAGGTCATCCCTACCATAGGAAAGGAAGCATAGTTCTGTGGTAGAGCGTATGCTTTACACGTAAAAGGTCCCAAGTTCAGTTCCTAGCATCTCCAGTTAGCTCAAGTAGTGGGGCTCAAAACAACCTTTTTCTTCCTTAGACCTGTAGAGCCACTGCCAATCAAAATAGATAATATTGGGCTGGAAGGAACAAATAATCTGACCTGGTGTAAGGAAACTTTGTAAGTTCCTATTTGTAGAAAAGGAGCAACTCGTGTGCATTCTTAAATATGTAATGGTGTGCTGTGTATTTATTGAACTAAGCAATGCAGCAAGATTGTAGAATCTACAGACAAGCATAGACTTTTCATTTTCATATCCGAGTAAACGTTAGTGACTCAAATGTTCAGCTTAGCAGTAGATAATTTGTATACAATACAAAACAAATAAGAGATTGGTTTCCACGGATTCATTTAATAAGAGCAGTTGTTAAATATTTGAGCCGCCCCTGCCCACCAATGCATTTTTCCAGCTTACTAAGCACATTAACTACTTACATGAAAAATCTTTTAATTAAAACAAGTTTTATTTAAATTGTAGCAAGTCTTACAACACGTGGGTTTACAGAAAGATTTTCTGACAGAAGCATTATTGTATATAAGTCCTGGTCCCCCATTTTGCTTCCATTCATTATAAATGGAAATAACCATCAAGCTTTTCAAAAGAAAATCCTTTGGCATTTGCACAGCAGGTTCTCCAATGAGGATAAGCCTGGACTACACGGGCATTAAAAAAAAACGCCACACCATTTCTACTTGGTTGCACTCTTGATGAAGTTCACCCACCCAGTGCTAGATAATATTGGAACTAGCATAATAATGGTGTTAATAACACACACACACCAGTCTTTCTATTTGGGAGACATCTGAAAATAGTTGCATCTGCAGCTCCTTAGGGCACAGATTGGGTTATAGCAGTGGTCATATTATGTAGCATATTCATATGGAATTGTTCCTTCAGCTACAGCTCTGGTCCTTTTCTTGCTACCGCAGACATCAATACTATGCAATGTTAAATACAGTGCAATGTCCTGTGAACATTGACCTGTAGAAATGAATGGCAGCGTTCACAGAATCAGAGGCACAGCAGTGCTTCTACATGACATGGTGACCCTGGACATATAAATCATCCTTTCAGCTGTTGCATATTATTATTATCCCTGAAGACAGGATTTGTAAGATGGAGCCCTTGTTTCCTAATAGGCCACCCACATCTCAGAACTACATACCTAGGCACAGTCTAGCTATTGAAGCCCATGTCAAAGGGAAGATATATCAGAACTGTATGAAATTCAATTTTGATACATTCTAGGAGTTAAATGCTTGCTTGGTTTACCTCGGGATTTTGTCTCTAACAAGTCCACTGCAGAGGTGGAAAATAATGTGTGTAGGGGGAAAAAATCAGCACACATTGGTTAACTCTAAATAACCAGCATTTTAATATTAAATTTACATTTCTTGGGGGGGGGGGGAGAGAAAAGAACCTACAATCATAACTGCCCCCCTTTAAATCTTGTTGTCTCCAATTCTACCTTCAGCAAGGAAAAAAAAATAGATTGCCCAGAATCTGCCTGGAATTCCTGCAATATTCATATTTTCATATTGACAAGAAGTTACTTAGGATGCAACAATTGTTTCTTGGTCCAATGCAGGGATTTTGCAACTATTAAGAAAACTGGCACATCTTCATGCAAATGTCAGACGTTCTTGTACAGCATTGAACACATTGCACAAAGGGTAGATGCCCAGCCAGTAAGAATGCGCTTTGGTATTAGTCACAGAGACCCCTGCTAAGGGTTACCAATCCAAAACATACAACCGGAAGGAGACCAAAGGAGGGCACATGGCAGGAAAGCAGTGCTAAATGGTCTGAATTATACTCACTACTTCTTATTTCTGGGTTTTAATTCTTCGGCAGCATTGCGCAGAAAAATATAGTTTTTCTTTTGCGGATTATAGAATTCATGTCCCTGTAAAAGTAGATAAAGACAATAGTATTACAGAAGGGTAACAGGATAAACCCAAACTGAAGCTTTATAGAGTCACAGAGTTTTAATGATATTCAGCCCTGTGCAATTCTATAATTAACAGACAAAGAACAAATCCTGCCAGACAAATTTGATCTCATTTTTTGGATCAGGTAACCTCCCTTGTGGACTGTGGGAATGCTGTGGACATAATATATCTTGACTTCCGCAAAGCTTCTGACAAAGTACCCCATGATATTCTGATTAGCAAACTAGCTAAAAATGGGCTAGATGGAACAGCTATTATTGATTGATAGATTGCATTTGTGTACCGCCCCATAGCTGAAGCTCTCTGGATGGTTTATATATTATTATTATTATTATTATTATTATTATTATTAGGTGGATCCACAGTTGTCTACAGAAGGGTTCTCCCACTTCAAGAGGCAGCTGGAGGGGGTTGGACTCGATGGCCTTATAGGCCCCTTCCAATTGTACTATTCTATGATTCTATGATATTCACTGATACAATGGAAACCAGTATGACTTATATCAAGGTAAATGATGTTTGTTCCCTGCTTTAAGGCTTTATATGGAAAGTTGTAAGTTTAAGGAGACAGACAGCAGTTTATGTATTAGAGTACCTGCCCAAAGGAAGTAGAAGCCGCTCTGTAAACAGAATTAGCCAAATTTGAGAAAAGGCAGCCAAAAGGTAAGGCAAACTACAACGGATAATGGTAAACCACAAGCAAGGGAGGGGAACCTTTTTGAGCCCAAGGGCTGAATTCCAATCTGGGAAAGATTTGGGGGGCGGCATTCCATCTGTTGGCGGGGCCAAAATGGGATTTTAAACCTACTAAGAAGTAGGAAATGGCTTTTGCATGTGTACTCAAGTTCTATCGTCTATGACCCTGTTCAAATGACACACCAAACCACGGTGGTTAAGCATTTTGAACTAAACATTATGGCTTAAGCGTGTCATGTGAACCATTCATGATCATGGTGGCTACATAACCACTGTTTAAACATGCTCACTAACTATTTGGTGCAAAAGGGTTAGCAGCCTAACCATGGCTTAGTGTGTTGTCTGAACGGGCCCTATGACTTCTATAAGCAGTACTGCAGTACTTTCAAAAAGCATCTCAAATACCAAGTCTCTGCATGTGTACTCAGAATCAAACATAAGCCACATGTTTACCTACAGGTAAGCAGAGAAAGATTCTACATGACTACTCAGTAGTAAGCATGATAAACAATTGCTGGACAAGCCTAAGCAGCGCGCAGCCAAGCCACAGAAGCTCGACTGAATAATTCACAGCTTCCTCCCTTTCCTCCACACACTCTCCCTGGCAAGGAAAAGCTCTTATCTGCAATCAGCTGCTAATCGAAGATAAGTGCTTTCCCCTTCTGGGTGAGGGGATGGAGCCTGGGGAACATCCACTGAGTATATCTGGCCCATGGGCCCGAAATTCCCCATCCATGCTACAAAGAAAGGTGGTTTTATTTCACTACAATAAGAAGCAGAAGTTTAGTAAGGATATAACTTCGAACTAGCGCAGCAGAAACCGAGCAAGACTAACAGAAGCAACTTATTCAACCTAAAGGAAGAACTTCCTTGCCGACTGGCAGCAGCTCTCCAGGATTTCACACAAGGCTTTTCCAGCTTTACCTGAAGCTGCCAGGGACTGAACCTGGGACTTTTTGCATGCCAAGCAAGTGCTCTAAACTGCTGAGTTATGGCTCTGTCTACATGATACAGAGGGGAAGAACTAAACACGGAGCTGCCCGTTGGCCAGCAGCCCGTTCTTTTGTAACACCTACTTCTCCTTGCACTATCGAGGATGGAGCTATTTTTTCAGTCTTCCTTTGCGGATGACATCTGTCTTCCACAGCTGCACCCCAGACAAGTTGCTTCATTCTGGGCAACTTCTGCACAAGTGTGATATAGCTACAGGAGGCTCAGCAGGTCCACTTCCTCACCACCACCCATTTCATTTCAGTTACAATTCCGTAAGCAGACCTTGCTACCATCTCTGAGATGCCAGAATGGCACCAGCATAGATTATGTTTGGGTGGCTGAAAAATGCAGAGGTGAAGTCAGCCCTGGGCAAGTGCAGCACCTCCATCCTGTTCTGAACTATGCATGGTTTTGTGTCATTAGGCGGCATCCGGCAAGGATGACTGTTCCTTACAAAGCTGGTGCAGCTGTCCTGGAAGGTTTGCAACTTCATCAAGACTTGTGGATACGTTATTGACTTCGCTGCACTCTGATTTATGTTAAGTTATATTTGAAGCAGAATTTGCATGACAGGATCAGTTGCTTATCTGAAATCCCGTTAAGGAATCGAATTAGTACACACATTATGAATGGGGTTCCGACTACATTTCAGTATTGTGCAACGGTGCTGAAAATCTCTCCGTTCCTTTACTAGATGTTTCAAGTCTGATAGAAATACTAGCTCTGTGCAGGCGTTCCCCTGCTCATGTGTAGGGCTAACATGAGGAGGGTGACATTCGCCCTACACTACCCTTTATTTAAACCTTCGTGGGTTGAGCACAAAGGTTGGAAAAGAGCTCTGTAAGCTCATTCTATTGAATGTGTTTACAGGGCTCCTGTGATCAGAAACTCTGCCTGTTTCCCAACCCAAGAACTCACTGAGCCCTTTTCAGACCTTCATGCTCAATGCACACATCTAAATAGAAGCCGGGCACGTAGGGACACTGGAGACAGGATTTCCGTGAGCACCTATGTGTCCCCCACTCCCAAGTTAGCCCTATATGCAAGCAGGCCAAGGCCTTCATAAGGCTCTTGAGTTTCACCAATGATAGCTACTAAAAGTCGGTAGTTTTATATGTCAACCAACTCACTTACCTTTGACCAATCATAACTGGAAGCATATGCAAATATGTTGCCGTTATGGTTGAAGGAACAAGCAGATATTGGCTGGTCCAGCTGCTCTGATGTTTTTAGCTTTGTCCGTGCATCTTTATCCCAAAAGCTGAATCTACCATCAGATCCTACAGTTGCAAGAGTGCCATGAGCAGGATGAAAGGCGATTCCATTTACCTTTTAAATAATAATTAATGTAAGTTTAACGAAGTATTCTTTACCCACTCTTGAGCTGAAAAGTTTCCCAGACTGGCTTACATAATATTAATAACAAAGAAAACAGAGCCTTTATATCAGGCTTACAATCTAAAAGACATGATGCAAAAGGGAAAAGCAAAGAGGAAAACAACCACATTCAGGCACCAGTTCTTAAAAGTTACGAATTTCTTATAACGATTAGTTTGAACGGAAACAGTTGAGGGAGAGGAGGAGGAGGAGCCAGACAGAGTCGGTCTCTCAGCAGAGACCACAGAGAGGCTCACTGCCCATCTCCACTCCGCCTCCCCCCCCACCACAAACAAAGCAGTCGTGCAATGCATGCAACGCCCTCCTCGCATGCAAAATTATTTAAATGTGTGACAAGACAAAGCGTGCTTAAGTCTGAGTTTCACCATTTCAGACTGATAAATGAATTTTAAACCTAAGAATTTTAAGACGTTCTGATGGTTATGTTTGATATTGTATTGGTTTTATAGGCTTTTAATTAATTTTATGTATTTGATTTATATTGTATTGTTGTTCCCCGCCTTGATCCAAATGGAAAAGTGGGTAAGAAATAAATTATTATTATTTATTATTATTTATTATTACTACTACTACTACTAGTACAGAGTAACACTCATTCGTCACAAAAAGCCTATTACTCAAAGCTAGTTGGGATGGACAGTTTCCAGTCTTTTCTCCAGAATGCTTATCACTCCCCCCACCCGTTTCTTACTTCTCCAGCAGAAAAGCAGGCCTGATGCCACAATTCTGTCCACAATGGCAATAGTCACAGGGAACGACTGCAGGGGTGACGAACGGAGATGGAAAGCTGCTCTTCTGTCCATTCTCAGCCCTTCAACAGAGGCCACTGATGTAGGGAAGGCACCAGGTGGAGACAAGCCCGCTTTTCCAAAGCTGGACATCACATTTTCCCCCCAAAAAAGCCAAGGTCTCCAGGCCCAGCGAAAGAGGTTAGAAATGTTTCCCTCTTTTCAAGCCAGCTGCTCTCTCCTTGCCTCTTCCCTCGTCTGAACCTGGCTCCATTTTTGGCAGGGGTAGGGAAAGCCATCGGAAACAAATTCCCCTCATACGTTTAAAGCCAATGGAACGGCCGGTAGGCAGTGGGGATGGGGTACTGTTCTCCCCATCATGAGGCCTGTTGGTGGTGGCTAAATCACCTGGTTTCAGGTTATGTCCCCACCACTGCATTACCTTTTCCTCATAGAACAAATGATATCCATCACTTCATACAGGGGTAAGTCAAGACATATACTTAGGGCCACTTTTGGCCCACTAATCCCAGTATCTGGAGTAAGAAGCAGGTTTTGTTCCCTCTCAACTATGCCCAAAACCAAATTCCATTTACTTTACCCCACAGAACTCAATGGGAAGCAGAGAGAATTGATCTACGCTGGAGCTTCATCTGCATGGCCCTCCCTGGGACCCATTTATTAACCACACTACAGCATGACATAATGCTGGGAGAGTATGAGACACGGAGAGAATATTGGAAACTGGCTATTTCTAGAGAGATGCAGCCACGTATCTCTGCCATATCTCTTTTCACTCAAAACATATTTTATTAGAAAAAGATATCTTGGGTGAAGATTGCAGAACGCAGGTGTTCTTTGCCTACCCACATTCTGGTTGTTACAAATGTCAGTTTTCTCCCTTTAGACAAAAAGCACAAATCCCCTCTTTAGGGACAAAATGTCAAAAAAGAGAGAGTCCAGATTTGACACCATATTTATATTTAACTGCCCTAGAGGATGCTTACTGTATAGCGTGCAAAATACTTACAGCATAGATATCCTGAGGTGCAGATGTGTTTGTGCCATTGGACCGATGACATTTGAAGGTGAAGTTGTCTTTCGCACTGAAAAAAAATTAAGTTCTTAATTTCACTTTGCACGCAACACACTGACAACTTCTGCAAGCCTATGCTTCTTGCAAGCCAGAAGTGAACCACAGCCATTTGAAGGTACTTACGGATTAGGTGGGTTAATGTAATGAATGGCTACTCTTCCTTCGATGCTTCCAAGAGCAAACCCTGTTGGTTTGTTCACTTTGTCTTTAAAAATGGCTACACAGCGATGCTAAAGGAGAGAGGAAGAGATTGCATTTCAGTCAGAATCCAGATAAATCAAAATATTAGTTCTGCTGGGCAAATTCTGCAGGTACAATACAGCACGATAGCTGTATTGCATTTATAGAGCATTTATTACGAGAATTTTACATGTCTAATGCTTTCACGTCAACCTACAACATACACAACTTTGGAGAGGTAATTTTTCCTCAAGTGTGAACGTCTGGCTGCACTCAGTGAATGAGGGCGAGCATACAAACAACAGTGCAACACATTGGCTCAGTTCAGACAACACGTTTCTCAACAGTGGTTTTAGAACTCCACGGTGGAATTGTTACACCACCGTTGAGAAATGTGTTGCCTGGTGGGAAAACTCCACGCAATGGTGTGTGTTTTTGGAAAACACTCCATGCAGAATATCCACACTGTGCAGAGAAGAGTTCCTGCACAACCGTTGTGTTGCATGTTTGTGGAGTTTTCCGTTGTGTTGTGTTGACTTTTCCCACTGGGTACAGAGTTCCCTGGCAAGAGCAGCGAAAGGAGCGAGTGCTGCTCTAGGAGAGCCATCAGGATTGGGGGTTTTGCAGCAATGGCTGATGGGATGCCATCGGGAGGACTGGGGCAGGAGAGAGGGCAGAGGGACTGTCAGTCAAATGTCGCAATGGATTTTACTCAACTCCATGGTAGCCCAGTCACACAATGGTGGAGTTAAAACATGCTGTGTGGGGAGTAACCCCTAAAAACACAACCGTTTAGTGAACGTGTTGCCTGAACTGAGCATACCCGCGACGCTCAGTTTGGACCTCCATGTCACATGCCAAACCATTTTTAAACTACTTTGAAAGTCTCTTCAATTTGCATAATGGCATAGAAGTTCAAATGTCAAAAGAATAAGGAAAAAAACTCTTGGGAACATCTGAAATAGCTTTTTGAATACCAGCTGGCCACATTTAAACCCCTTCCAATAAATTGCATACTGGCTAAACTATTTTAGTGTTGTTCTAATAAAAGTATTCCCCCAAGAAGATTCAGAACATTACATTACTTGGTTCTTGTCCCTCCCAAAACAGAGTAGGTAGAATTCTCTGCAAAATTAAAAGGAAGACACTGATTAGTGTGCTCCTGTAATGCTCCGTCTCTGTATGGCAGAGTTACTTACGAACAAAGCTTTCAGAATTTGGGCCATTGTGTCAAAATAAATTCTAGCAACAATAAATAAATAAATAAACAGCAACTGTCAACAATAGATTTTTGGAATTTAGAAAGTAGTAATTCAAGTATGATTTAAAGAGAGGCATCTCCTGAAAATCCAGAAGACTTAGCTCAATCTTAATTATTACCTGATGTTTAAGTGGTGAGTCTATTCTTCTAAATTCAGAAGGCTGGTTCTCTAATTGATAAACTATCAAGCCTCTCTCTGCAGTAGCCACAACAGCCATGGGGTATACCTGAAACAAGATAAATGTCCCCAAAATGACGAATATGAAGTTTTGACAATCAGCTGAAATGCAAATTAACTGCTATAAAGACATGCAGTCAAAATAAACAGTAAAGCATTTATAGCAATATTTTAACTCATGTTAAGTCATTTGAATGCAGCTAAGGTGTAAATTTAGTTCATTCCGTGCCGTTCCTCCCCCACAAAGTATGGAATATAAATCTGCTTTTTATAATGGCAACACTTAATATGAACACAGATTAATTATTGTTGTGGAAAGAAAGACAAACTAAAGGCAAGAGATAACAAACTTTGAAGCCAGGCTACTTACGACGTCAGCACAGTAACATCGCTCAGGCAATTGCAGTGTCATCATTGGAGCGGGCGATCGTGTATCCCAAAACTAAATGAAAATTAAACACAACATCAACAATCTCCATGTGAGATATTAGGACTGTTTTAGCAAAACAAAGCTTTGGATTACCTCCACGCCCTTAAAAAAAAATTGGCTCCAGAAAGCCTGTGTATTCCAAGACAATACTATAATGAACTTGGGAGACTTTAGTTCAAAAATGTTCTCAAAGATAAACTGAGCGAATGGCTTGAGCTAACTCTCAGCCTCAGTTCCTTGCTTTTCCATTGGAAGAATAGTGATCTACTCAAAAATGATGGCTAGGCGCTTTATACCATTCAGTTATAAAGAAATAACAATAGCACTACTTAGGAAAAACAAGTGTTATTGAAATATTAAGGACTCAGAGCATTTCACATACAGCCTTTTTAACCCTTAGAGTGACTCTTTAACAGAGAGACCAGTATTGCTGCCATACTACAGGCTGAGGCTGGGAAGGGGCAAGGCAAATGGAAGCTATGCGACAGTAGTTTGCCTAAGTGAGCTCATGACTGAGTTGAGATTTTAACTAGGAGCTTCTAGTTCATAACCTCACACTCTTAGGCTACAATCCCAGGCATACTTACTTGGGAGTAAGTCCCACTGAATTAGTGAGACTTGCTTCTAAGTAAACATGCATAGGATTATATTGTGCACCACTATGCACAAAACACTTACCATTTCTTCCATAGCATGTGCTATGCAAAACTGAAGAAAAGAATTTCAATCTGTACAGCAACAATATTGCAATAAAAATTAACCAACCCAGCTTACCTTTAAAGTTTTATCCCAGCTCCCAGTCATCACACAACTATAATTTGGTGCTTTAATCCAATGGATAGTCTTGACAGGAGCTTCATGCTGAGGAATAAATGGACTTTAAAAGATCTGGAATCATCCCCCATGCACCCTATTAGGATGCATACTGACATACCTTAAAATGAGGACTCACTCCTTTTTCTCTCCTGCAAAGTGAGCTCTGCCTCTCCATGCCTTTGCAATACTTTTGACAGGCACACATCAGCAAATCTAAAACTGATCAAATGAACTGTCTTGCAATTCCCCCACCCCCCTGTCCTTCACATAGACTGCCTGCCTTTTTAGTTTTGTTTTTAAATGCATTCACAAGTTAATCCAATTTAATGTAAGTGTGTTACTCTCCCCCTTTAAAACACATTCAAATGTAAATATCTCATCCAATAAACATGAAGATCTTTACATCTGAACCAGTCCACAATTTTAAAGAATTGGGGGAAAAAACTGTCTCCAAGGGGGCACAAGAAAAAGGCTGGATATAATGTCACAACCCCCCAAACAATTAGTGCAGTATACAGCCAGCTTTGCTCCCTCCTCCATCACCAAAAGAAGATATATCAATCTGGTTTCTCCACGTTCAATCCTGGGAACCAGATTGTATGTATGAGCAAAACATGCACTGCTTCCACTGCAGTTCTACTACTCAAAAGTATGTGCGTATTTGCTGTATTCAACAGTTCCTTAAACTCTGAATTAGACACTTCTTATAAGCTCATATTCTACCATCTGGCCCACACTGTAGCCTTATTCCACAGTAGAGTATTCAGAAATCCTAGCACACAGCTGTATGCACGCAAATTTCTGTGGGCAAAGAACTGTGGATAAGGGTGAGAACTAATCAACAACAGCATTAGAACAAAACAACACTTCTTGCCAAATCAGGTTGGGGTGATGGGGCAATTAAGAGAGTAGTCTACCCCACAAATACAATGTGGATCAATGAGGACAGTTATAGGACATTCAACCTATCCATGAGGGGAAGACAACCCTGAACTTTGCATACATAATCCTTTTAGGTGTCTTGAATCACCAAGAGGGAGGCACCCCAGTTTGAGACCTACTGCCTTAACACATGAAAATTTGAACTGTAGTTTATTGCTCCAAATAGTTCCCCCCACCCCCATTTTAAATTGAGGAATCTGTACCAACAGTGAATAGATCAAAGTTCTTTCTAGTAAGAAACTTTATTATACTGCAAGGTTTTCTTTTTTAAAAGTCTTCCATATATCCCTTTTATAGGAGGCTATGTTTGAAAATCATACCTGTGCGATTTGTATTGCTTGGTTACTGTTGAGGTCCCACATTTTGGCAATTTTATCACAAGACGCTGTGAACACTTTACTCCCATCCTATAAAATGAGATAGAGAGATGGCTATATTCCACGATATCTATTTGTAAATGTGCATGTCTGAGTGCAGATGCTGAAGTCAACAGTAGAGATTTCCTACCCAAGTGGAAAAGAACATTAGATTTCCATGATAAGATCATGCTTTTTTTAAGCAAATGGAAGTGATCCTAAAGCAGGATTGTTTTTCCCATTCAAGAATGCCCTCCCCCGCTGAAGGAGAAATCAAGGATTTGAGTCAAGGCCTTTGATTTCCCAGCCCCCAAATAAGCATTACAGATATTTAACAACACGTCTTGTGAAATAAAACGACTTACATCACTCCAGCAAACATCTAGCACAGGCCCTGTGTGCATCTGCTGTGCTTTTGGAATAGTCTGCCCATTATCCTGGACTTCCCAACAACGAACCTAAAGTTTTTTTTAAAAAAGTTTAAAAAAGAGAGGGAACATTTTAAAAGACAATTCATTCACTTTTAATGTATATGCTTTTACCTTGTTTGTTCTTATACGATCCTGATGGGTAGTTAGTTATCTATCTTTTATACAAAGACAATGGAAGAAGGGACAATATGGCCTTGTTCAGAAGACACCTTCAGACATAGCTTTAGCCATGGTAAATAAAGCAAAAAGCTTTATTAACTGTGGCTAAAGCTGTGGTTTAAGGTGTCTTCTGAACAGGGTCTATGGCCATCAAGTCCTTTGATTCAGCTAGAATTTTAATAAAGGCCTTAGCAGTCCACCTGTCTAGTCATAGGGCCACACAGGCTCTCACTATTATTTCCAATTTTGGACTACAACTCCCAGCATTCATGACCTTTGGCCATGTTGACAGTGGCTGAAGGGAGATGAAGTCCAAAATAACCGGAGGACACTAGGGAAGGCTGGTTTAAGCAGTACCATTTGTTTGGTAACTAAAAGACACAAGGGCCAAATACCTCCAGATGAAGTTGACTCTGGCTTAAGGAAGCTCAAGCAGCAATAAATATATCGGGTCGGTCCAGACTTCATCATGATTAGCATGGACCCATTGAAATAAATGGGAATTAGTTAGTCATGATTAACTTCCCCCACTGATTTCAATAGATCTACTTATAAGTATGGCTAGGTCTAGGTCCATCAAGGTCTTTTTACCACAGATTTATTTTAGTTTTGCTACAACAGCTGGGCAACCTGATCCTATGCATGTTTACCTGAAAGTAAGACTGACTGTGTTCAAAGAAGCCTATGTCTACATAAAGTATGAACAGGATTGCAGCATAACATGATTACCCTTCGGGAATTTGTCTGCTCATACAACTTTGTTCCACAATAGATACACAAATCAGAGCAGGAGACTTTGAGGCTGCAATCCTTTACCCACTTACGTGGGGATAAGCCCCATTGAACTCGATGGAACTTACAGTAATATTGCTAGCAAGTAATGCCTCTATTATGTAAAAATCCATGGGTTTTAAAAAACACAAATTAAAGGAAACTTGATGAGAATGCAAGTCAGATTTCTTCTATCTAATTTATTTCATCTAATCTTTTACTCCTCCCAATAATTTGAGAGCTTTTTTTATAATAACAGACAACAAATACCAAACTAAAACAAATTTTATATTGTTAGTTCTATACTGCCAATATATTACAAACTCAGCTTGTCTCACAGGTGGTATGCAGCTGCCTTAACCAACACTCCTTAAGGTAATAATAATAATAATAATTTATTTATTCATTTATTTATTACCCGCCTCTCCCTCCGGATCAAGGCGGGGAGCAACATCAGTACAAACAATATAAAATACATAAAACTGATTAAAAGCATATAAAATTAATACATTATTAAAATATCAACAAAGTCTTAAAATTCGACTGGGTAGGCCTGCCAGAAGAGATCAGTCTTTATAGTTCTCTTTATAGCTCTCCAGGCAGCTCGTTCAACAGTCTGGGAGCGGCAGAAGAGAAGGTCCTCTGGGTAACAGTTGTCAGCCTAGTCTTGGCTGACTGTAGTAAATTCTTCCCAGAGGACCTGAGCGTGCGGGGCAGATTAAATGGGAGAAGGTGATCCCACAGGTAACCTGGACCCAAACCATGTAGGGCTTTAATGGTAATGACCAACACTTTGTACTTCGCCCGGAAACTAATTGGCAGCCAGTGGAGTGATTTTAAAGCTGGTGTAATATGGTCACCCCCTAGGTGTACCAGTGACCAACCTGGCTGCCATATTTTGAACTAATCGAAGTTTCCGGACTAGGCACAGAGGTAGCCCTATGTACAGCACATTGCAGAATTCAAGCCTCGAAGTTACCAGTGCGTGCACTACATTTTGTCTACATGAAGCAGCTGTCCCTATTTGGCACATACTGGGCAACCTGAGTACATGGTATGCCTTGATACCTATTTTCATTTGTTACTTACATCATTTGCCCATGATCCTGCAATAAGGAAATTACCCGGTAATGTTGGTGGGCTGAAAGCCAAACAGCCAATGCTATCATCAGGTGGCGAAGTAACTTCAATATCCTAGAACAGAAGTCAAAGTTAGACATTACAGACATTCCAACAGACATTTTTACTTACCGTAGTTAACAGTCTAGAAGTTGCACTTCTTCAAAAAATAATAATAATAATAATTGCAGCCTGCTCCAATACATACTTATCCGGATGTAAATCTTACCAAGTTTAATGCGAATGATTTACTTTCTGGTAAGGGTGATTAAAACTGCAGCATATTTGAAAGTTAGCATGTTTGAAAGAGGCAAAACAAACAAAAAACGAGTCCCTACAATAAATAACTAGTTTCCCCTGAATTGCCACTATCTCATATGTACAGCTATTTGAACTGCAGTTCTGACAACAATTGTAAAAGCTCAAATTCCCAGCTACAAGTTACATAAAATTAAGCCAACACCACTTTGACATCTTACAGACTTATCCACACATCTACCACAGGGGGTACATTTTTCCTGATGTTCTCTTTTGTACTTGAAGATTTTCAAGTTTTTTATGCGCATGACTTATTTTTAAAATGAGAGATTACGTATTTCTTCCCATGTAAGCAGTGACTACCTTCATTGGATTATGGTTATCAGTAGCTGTGCTGCCAAACATGCTGGTGCCCCCAGTTCCAAATCCTGATGTTGATCCAAACAAACTCATCTTGACCCTGCAAACAATAAGAGTTCAAAACAACTTCAATAAGTTATTTGTTAAACAGACCATGCATTACATGTGTTTTCTATATCTGGAATACACGTAAATTGATAGTTACACAGAAGTAAACCAGGAAGATTGCCTTCTTTTAAATGGAGTGTCTCAGTCTTCCTCAATCTGGTGCCCTCCAGATTTGGACTGCAACATCCATCAACCCTGAAGCCAGTGGCTAGGGATGATGTGAATTGTAGTCCCAAACATCTGGAGGCTAGCATGTTAGGAAGCCAAAATCTTTTCTCTTCATCTGTATTCTCTCTGTCAGCCTGCCATTTAAAGCACGTGGTAACTGAGGAGAGGACTTTTATCAGTCATGGTGCCTTGTATCTGGAACGCTCTACCAGGTAAGTTCACCTGGCACCAACTTTGGATGTTTTTCAGTGGAGACTTTTTTCATTTGCCTAGGAATGACTTCTGCTAGATTTTACTGAATTTATATATTGCTGCTCCTGTGATTTTTATTGTGTTCAATGTGGAGTTTTACTGCATATTTTAACTGTCTTAAATATACATTTCCCTGGTTTTCTGGTATTAATGGGCAGCTTATAAATAAATACATTAATTAATTTTCACTGAATTAAATGTGACTTAAAAGCACAATCATATGTATATTTACTTATAAGTTAGTCCCACTTTGTTCAATGGGGCTTGCTCACAAGTAAGTATCCATAGGATAACAGCCCAATGAAGTCATTGATAGCCTTCACAATACATAGCAGGGAAGCAGACACACTCACTATAACCATATGTCACTGACTGATTTAAGCTATTCTGGTCCAGGAGCTGCTTACTGATGCAGTGGATTGCAAATGGTTAAACTGCTCTCAACCTTGGCTTCTCAGCTTTTTGTGCCACACAATCATGGGGAGTTACATGTGCTGTGAGGAGTTCAGCAGTGAGCAGGCAGCACAGTCAGGGATTGCTATATTCAGCAAAGATGTATTGAAGAGATCAATGAACTCCCACTTCTACCATATGTCTATACTGAATGAGAACTCTGTACATATTATTCCTCAGTCATTTCTAAAAATGATAATGAAAGTCATTTTTTTCACTGTGTATCTCACACAAACTCACTCTACAATAAAGGACAGTCTTCAAAACCTCTGTATTTTAAGTAAGAAATAAACCTACTTATAAGCCTTCATTTCAATGTTACATCCCAGGACTGCAGTATATTTGACAACTGCATACTTTTCCTTCTGAGTGTTCCATGGCTTCACAAACACCATGGTTACAACAATTCTGGAAGGTTGACCACTATTGCAATCCCCATATTACAATCCGGAAGGCCATGACTCATAATTATCGACTTGCTCAATGTATCCAGTGATGAGTGAGGAAATCCTGGATGGGAACTTACTATGCATTTTTTAAAAGGCACAGGGCCGGGGGGGGGGGGGGGGGGGGCGGGGAGAGAAAACACACTGGCTGAATTCAGACAACACGATAGTCAGTGGTGGGGTAATAATCACCTTCATAGTTGTTCATCTAGGGGGTACTCCCCACACAACATGGTAATAAATAATCAACTGTGGTGTGGATTAGGATCAGTGTTGAGTTGACTATGGCAGCATTCGGACTACACGATAGTCAATACAACTGACGATTGTTTCCCCACCCCCAGTTGATTATTGTGTCGTCCGAATTCAGCCACTCCGTTTCATTAGCAAAGGATTTTTTAAATTAGTGGCAATGGGGAACATGTGCTATATATGCATTTCCAGCTTTTTCAACAATGACTTAAAATATATGTGGAAACTCCTTAATCTATTATATAAATTAATACATTATTGTTTATTGACACTATTGGTAGACCACTTTTCAACCTTAATGATTGTCAATGAGGGAGGAGAAGAGGAGCATCCTAAAACCAGTGTTTTCTTCCCTGTACATGAAATGGTCCTGATATGGCAGAAGTGTGGGACGGTAAGTAACCCAAAGGAGGCAGCCGCAGCCCCCAACTCAAACTGAAAGGAGAAAGAAACACCACCTAAAGCAGCCTTCCCCAACTTGGTGCCCTCCAGATGTTTGGGACTACAACTCCCAGCATCCCTGTTCACTGGCAATGCTACCTAGGGCTGATGGGAGTTGTAGTCCAAAGCATCTGGAGGACATGAGGCTGGGGAAGGCTGACCTAGAGGGACATAACTAACGAAAGAAGGTAGAAGGAAGGCGGGAGGGTCTGGGGAAGAAGGGAAGGAGCGCAGCTGAAGGGAGAAAGGAAAAGCCGGAGGCAGCCCGGGGCAGCGAGACCTCGGCAGCGAGGGAGAAGGCGGGATGGCGCAGCTCCACCACAAGGCATGGCGAGCCCGAGGCCGCCTCGCTTACCCACAAGGCGGGTCCCAAACGCCACAGGTGAGCCTGGTCAGAAGCGGGGGAGGAAACAGGCCTCAGGCGGGACAGGAAGGAGGCAGGCAGGCAGGCAGGCGGCCGACCGTCCTCCTCCGACGGTTCTCTCCTCAGCGCCGGTACGTTACACAGGGCAGGCCTCAGAGCGCAGGCCCCTCGTTGGTGTGCGCATGCGTCACTCGGAGCTGAACTCACGAGGACCAACGTCAGCTCACGGGTTAAAGAGGGCGTGGCCCGCGTAAAAGGGGCGCGGCCACGGTGACACGGGCGGGTTCCAACGAGGTGACCGGCCGCGTTGTCACTTTTCCCGCTCTTCTTCCGACAAGGATTTGGGGGTGATGTGGTTGTTACGGGACTAGCATCGTTGTTGGGTTGAGGTTTGCTTAGGTCCTCCATATAATGACGATCAGACCTCTCTGCTTCAGTTCGGCTGAAGGTAAAAGTCGTCGGCTGATGGCAAGCAGGAGAGAGAAAATCTGAATGTATTTCTTCGTGCCAAGTGGGAGAACCAGCAGTTTTGTACAGATGATCCCAAATAAAGCCATTGTCGTCAATTAATCTTGGATTTTGCTTGCCATTGTATGGTTAATGAATTCCCCTTCGCAGGTGTTTGTTAAAAGATGAGACATGCAATAAACTATTGTTTGCGTGTTGGTTGATGGAGAGGACTTTCATAATGAGAATTTATAAAGGTGAGTAAGCAATCATTTTATAGCTGTATTTTTCGTATTGCAGGAAGTTTGAAATTGTAGACAGGGTTAGAGGAGCCCCATTGTTTAGGGTGACCAGATGGAAAGGAGGACAGGGCTCCTTTATGGTTAACAGTTGCACAGAAAATAAAATTTCATCAGGTGTCATTTGTCAGCATGCAGCTCCAGGTGAAATTCCCTCTTCATCACAACAGTTAAAGCTGCAGGAGCTATACTAGAGTGACCAGATACAAAAGAGGGCAAGACTCCTGAACTGTTGTGATGAAGAGGGAATTTCACCAGGTGCTGCATACATACGACACCTGCTGAAATTCCCTTTTCAATACAACTGTTAAAGATACAGGAGCCCTGTCCTCCTTTCCACATGGTTGCCCTACTTAAGTTAGTCACTTGATTTCATTTGGTTTAACTTAGGAAGCTTCCTTACGTCGAGTAAACCCATTGGTCCATCTAGTCTAGTATGGTAGACACTGACTAGTGGCAGTTCTCCAGGATTCCAGGCAGGAATTTTTCCAACCCCACCTAGAGCTACCGGGGATTGAATTTGGGACGTTCTGCATGCAATGCATATGGTCTATCACTGAGCCACAGACCCTCTATACGAAATCTGGATCCAATTCAATGAAAATATATGTCATGTTTTACACAATTTACTCGCAACAAAATATTAAAAACAGCAAAGATTCTTGTAGTTTAAAGGCTAACAAATATGTTTAACTTATGGCATAAGCTTTTGTGGACTTCAAGTGCTATTGTTGTAGAAAGGGTGAGATTGTAAACAGTTAAAGAAATGTAGGGATAAAAGTACAGAATGTGACTATTGCATTAACTGCTTAAATGTATGTGAAATTGTTAGTGGCTTCTGCAACATCCAGTTAACAAAATGCTTTAAGCAAGCTCTGATGCCTGTTTTCTTCTTCACACTAATTGGGTTTGCCCATCTAAAGCAGGGATGGGGAACATGTGGTTCTCCAGATGTTGGAATGCAACTCCCATCATCCCTCAGTATCAGCTATACTGGCTGGGGCTGATGGAGTTATAGTCCATGAACATCTGGAGGGCCACACATCCATCCCCACCACCGATCTGGAAGTAGATTGTCCATAGACCACAAGTTGAAACTCAAGCCATTCTTGTCCACTGATCTATGGACAATCTGCTTCTAGATCGGTGGCAGGGACAGACTTGACTTCAACTCCATTAGCTCTAGCCAGCACAGCCTATGGTGAGGGATGATGGGAGTTGCAGTCCACTAACATCTGCCCCCCATACACAATCTAAAAGTGGATCAGTTTTGCTATACAAATGGTGGGTTGAGTTTCAAGTTTGTGAAGTGTCTAATTACTGCACAAATGTAACATGCTGAACTAAGGAAGAAAATATATTCCTTTGCTTATTAAAAAGCAGACATAGTGTAACTAATGATAAACAAGAACTAAAATGTATACTAGGGTCATAGTAATTTTGCATCTAAGTACTTTCCCTAAAATAAAAGTTACAATACACAATGCAGGTAGGTCACATGAGTGATCTTTATTTAAAGTTTGAGTTGTGAGAATTAATCAGATTTTTAGAATAGGGGTTAACATCTCCCCTTTCTTCTGTATTTTTCCCCAATGTGTAGTTGGTATATTTTTAAGTGTTCGTGAAATAATGTGGATACAGATAAGGAAATAACCATTCTCCTCAACATAAAACGAAAGGAAAAAAACAAAGGCAAAAACAAATTCACAAACGCATTTTTAAACCTCAAAGTGTAAACGTCACTCCACATTTTTTTCCTGTAGAATGATTGTAAATTTTATGAGGTCTGTCTTAACAACTCTGAACTAAATCTGTCTCATGAAACTTTGAAAGGTTGTCTGAATATTCATATCCACCCACCAAACTGCAACTTGTTTGGCAAATACACTCTGGAAAGATAATCAGATGAAAAAGAAGTCAAAGCTTGAATTTCAGCCTTCATTTTAGATGTTGCCATAATATCTAGCTGTGGAGAAAAGCACAATAAATTAAACTTCAGGTTGAAAATGATGTCCTGCGTTATTGACAGTGATTCAAAAGAGTAACTCAATAGACTAATCTGTTCATCTCTAACTATGGGTTGTTGATCCATAGTTTACACAATGCTACAATTGGCATAACCCCTAGGCTTACTTTCCAATGTGACCATCCATTAGCAGAAAACCCCTTCTGCTCACAGAAGTGCCTTTCCTGATCTAGCAGAAGAGTGTAGCGTGAGAAACGTGACCCCAAATCCAAAGAAGTTCTTCTGTTTATGCAACTTACACAAGACTTTGGAGAAACTCTTTTTATGGATATTTATTTATATTTATTTATTTATTACATTTATATACCGCCCAATAGCTAAAGTGGATAAGGGCCCACAGCTTTTGATTGGCCAAAGCTGTGGTCATCAAGTTCCAATTCCTAGCCCTGACCTCATAGAGGTGCAGCACAAAGTCAGGGATAATCTTCCCCTCTCCTCCCTGCTCCAGATGCCTCATCAATGTGGCTAAAGAAGCTGCTGTTACTCTTTCTAGCTCTGGACTAGAAAAAAATAGTGGGGTTGTTTTAATGCTGTACTTCTGAGGTGTTCCAGGGCCTTCAACAACAACACAGCAGCCAAAGCCCTAGCCTTTCTCCCAACCAGAGATCAACAACCAGGGATGATTGCCAGGACATGCCTCTGCCCCAATGGGCAATGCCTTCCCCGTCACACGTGGCATCTCTGAAACAGAGCACAAGGTGAGGCCAAGCACCTCTGCCATCCCCTGCAGCTTGGAGGCGACAGAGATGTGTCGGCTTTCCTGACTGAGCTTCTCTACATGAGTGATTTATTGCACGCTCATGATTGGCCACTCACAGAAGTTTGTGGGTCCTTTACATGACGACGTCATCCTTCAGGATATCTCCCACGCCCTCCCCCGGTAATCTCGCTTTAAAAAAGATCAGAGGTGATGCACTATTTAAAATTATCGCAGGATATCCCCTGTGTATAAAGTTGGCGTTATGCTATAATACAGCCACTAGATAGTGCTGTTTTATTAAACTTTATGAAGCATTCTGAGAGGAGACGTTTTCAACTACAAATAATTTGGTTGCTGTAGTAAACACGGAAAAGACCCCAGAAGAAGAAAGCCTGATATGAGTGCAGGTTTTTTCCTTAATGTAGAGACTCTCTCTGTGTCTACTGGGTGGTTGGAGCTCAAATCACATGGTAGGTACAGAGACTAGCTGATGTACCTCTGTTGTCTTTCTCCAACTTGGAGTTAGCAAGTGGCGGCGGAGGCATGCCAGCTTGCGTTGCCTCAGCGCTTCTTGGGTAGTTTGAATTCAGTTCACCTGGCAGGCACAGAGACATTTTCTCTGTCTGCTCAGTTCTTTGGATCGATGCCATGGTTTCCAAACCTGATTCTGGTTTCCTAGCTGATCATAAACCATGGTTTCTCAGTTCAAACCATGCCAAACAGTTAACCCTCTGTAATTATGGTTTGGCATGATACATGAATTGTGTCGAGTAGAATGCACAATAAATTTGAGTTCAGGAGAGAAATTTTCATAGAACTTCTCTATAAGCAGTATGCCAAAACTTGTATAAGTCAGGTACTTCTCAATTGTGTTCAGAGCTCTTCATTAGCGGAGCAAAAGTGTTTTTTATTCAAGTTTCATATGATATAATAAACAGCAAATAATATGGTTCATACATACTTCTTTTTTCCAGACTGGCTGATAAGCAATATAAGGTCTTGTCTGTAAACTGGCAAGTTTACTTTGATCTTGTTTAGTCAGTGGAATCAAAGCATTCTTGGATATATTCAGCCTGGAAGGCAGATAGGTTCATCTTGCTATGTTTATTTTTCGCAGTTGTTTTAAAAAAATATTTTTTGAATTACATGCAACACATTAAAATAATGAGACACTGATTGGAACAGAAAGCCAGGGAGGCTGATATGATGAGACACAATATGCAACTAAAGACTTAGCAATACAGGAAACATGAGGTTATTACTTACTAGTGGCCAAATACATGTTTTTTCTGGTAATGGTCCTATACCTATTTTTCTGTTGCATGGAGTTTTCCTGCCAGACAACACATTTCTCAACAGTGGTATAAAAACTCCACCGTGGAGTTTTAAAACCACCATTGAGAAACGCGTTGTCCGAACTGAATCACTATGCAAAGGAGAGTTCCTGCACAACTGTTGTGTTGTGTGGCAGGTTCCGTGGAGTTCTCCGTTGTGTTGAGTTGACTTTTCCCACTGGCTACAGAGTTCCCTGGCAAGAGCAGTGAAAGGAGCGTACTGCTCTAGGAGAGCCACCGGGATTGGTTTTTGCAGCAATGGCTGATGGGATACCATTAGGAGGACCGGGGAAGGAGAGAGGGCAGATGAACTGTCAAACATCGCAATGGATTTTACTCAACTCCATGGTAGCCCACAGTCACACAGTGGTGGAGTTAAAACATGTTGTGTGGGGAGTACCCCCTAAAAACTGAACCGTTGAGTGGAGTTTTCACACTGCGTTGACTAACATATTGTTCAAACCAAGCCTATGTCTGTCATTTACAAAACATTACTGGGGAAATGCATGAAAAGCAGGTTAAAATTTGTGTTTAAATAAAGGGAGCTGAAATGTTAAAGTTAATGAATTGTATATTCAATACTAATTTTTGCACTTCTTCTGACGTCATGGAACACACTCATATGTTTAAAACTTCTTGGTTGTGTCCCTCTTTCTTGCTGTTTGATAAGGCACTTTGAGCCTTATCTTTACGGATATGTGTATGGAACTTGTCAGGATCAAGCTTGCTCTCCCTGGTGTGGGGGAAGGGGTATCAGGAGGTCAATCAGTCCCAGAATCTGAAGGAGGACTAGAAATTTACCAGCTAAGACAGGAAGTGGAGAAGGAGACTTTGTAGGACTCGTCAGGAGTAAAGGGGAAATCTTCCCAGGAGTTTATCAGAGAGAATGCCAACGACTCAGAGCCCATCCTCCCACAGTCCTTGGGAACACAGCCACTGTAGGAGTGGGAGGGGACTTCAGAGTTGACAGATCCCTGAGTCTGTCACAGGGTCAAGCAGGTGGAGTTGCGAGCTGGTGAGAGGTGGTCTACCAAGCTAGCCACTTGCCAAAGACTTCTCGAGAAAGACCCTCCCTGAGCTAAAATAACTCTTGGACTGTACGGGAAAGCGCAACTGCCTAGCTTAGTTAGCCTAATTAAGCTTAGAGGAAAGCTCCTAGCATTCTCGCTTCCTTCAGGTATTAAGAGATGTTAGTTTGTTGAATAAAGCTTTGTAGATTACACAGCAGATCTCTTTATTATCCCGCATATCAGCGGGAGGGCTTAGAATCACAACAGACTGTAGCTTCCCATGGGTTTTTTTTGTGTGTAGAATAAACCAATAGAAATCTTCCAGTTTTGGTTTAGTTTTTTGTGAAAGAACAATGATAATGATACCTTTTAGAAAAAAATCACTAACCTGTCAAAATCAGATGGAAGGAGGCCAAGCCATCTTATCGCTGGAACTGTGAGGCGATGGGCTTCAAATGACATAGACTGAAACATGAAATAGCAACTATTGTGTGCTCAGTACTAGTTGTGTTTGCCTTTGCTAAACTGAAACTTAACACAGAGCTTCATCACACCTAATCCCCCCCCCCCAACCTGGTTTGCCTTCGTGTGTTTTTTAACTCTGAGGCAAATGCGGGTCAAGCTTATGATCCCTTTCACCTGAATAGCTGCTCTTTTGCTCCTAAGGTCCTTTGCTCCGCTGCTCTTTCACTCCACTCCACTCCACCCCTTCTCCCTCCAGTCAGGTTCTGGCAGATGAGTACTTCAATCAGACTGCCTTTCTCTCGGGCAAAAATTGAATGAATATTTAGTCTGGCTCTTTGGGGGCATCGAGAGAATACAATTGTGTCTCTGCAGAGATTCAGGTGTTGTATGATTTTAAAAACTGCTTTTGAGCCTGAGATGCAAGGTTTGAGTTTTATATTGAGGTTTGGAGCCGGCTGCTGGGAGAGATTGCTTTTCCCTGCCAGGACCTGATGCAATCCATTCAAGCCCCCAGTTCCTTTCAAACTACATGGAGGCTTAGGGCACATTAAATGCTCTTAGGGAAAATAATCCAGACTTTTAGCATTCTAGGAAATGCTAGAATTTGTCAGCAGGACAGGCATGGCGTCATGTGAGTACTATGCTGCAAATCCACACCAGGCATGGCGAGAGTACAGTAAATAACTGATGTGATGGAGGCCACAGACTCAGTTTTTCCAGAAATACCCCTAAGGCTGTGTCTTCTTGGAAATTTATTTGACAGAAAAATGGTGGGAGTGGCAGTGGGATAGACACTGAATGAATCATATTTTCTTTCTGCTTTTCCTCTGCAACCTCTCCAAGCTACGTTTTCATGAATTAGGGTTCTGAGATGTGTCTGCTGATCGAATGGGGAATAGAGGCCAAGGTTTATAAAGGAAAAGTGGCTAGTAGGGGAAGGAAAATGTACCCCAGCCCCTTCTACTAGTACTCTGCAAATGCTCCCATTGATGCCGCTATGCACATTAGCAGCAAGCAAAGGGCTAGGAATCTTGTATTTGTTGCCAAATAAGTAATTTATCCCAAAAGAAGGAAGAGAATGCAGGGAAGTTGCTCCTTTCCCTTACAATACATGATCATATCATGCTGACACAAAGTAAACTGGGACTGAAATCGGCCTAAACCTAGCCTGCAAACATGTGCTAAGTGTCCTCTTTAGTTCATTACATAAACTGGAGCAACACTGTTGAAAGAAAACAAAACACATCTGCCAAAAAAGGAAAGCAAATAGGTCACAGCTCAGCAAGATGAAGAACTGGATGAGTAAACATTATTTATGTTTATTATCTTTTTATAGCATTCGTGACATAAAGGACATGTGCGTGCTTGTTTTTTCTGTTGCAGCCTACTAGCTGAGAAGGTAGTCCCCAGAACGAAAGTGCTTTTCCATCCTATCTTAATGCACAGTGGTCATCATGATACAATTATTTGATTAGATTATTCGTTTTTAGCTCCAACTTTTCCCCATTCCTCAGTCTTATCAAGTTTTCAATCTTATTTTTCCTCTCCGCCCATGGAAGCTTCCCACTGCTTTTATACCTCATCTTGCTCTTCATTTATTTTTCTCCTCTTTTTCTCAAACCACAATTCTCAAAGCGGGACTCATGTTCTATGCTTTTTCTTTCCTTATCAAGGCACAGGCAGTTGCCAAGGAGGTGCAAGATCTTCCTTGACTCCTATCCTAGTCTTGCAGTTTTGAGGATTTAGTGATATAGTTGCTGGGCTATTTTTTTTCCATGCTGCGATGTTAGCAGTCAGGATTAATGTGCAGTTGGGCACTCTGAATAGGTTGTGAGTTTTACTTTTGATGTCCTTTCACCATAATTCCCAGCATGGAATTCAACTTTTCACAGTTGCCATACTTTGAGATGACATTTTCATTGCGCTGTCCATCAGAACCCCAAGATATTTCCTGATTAACTACAAGATTTGGGTCCTAAACCCAAACAGGACATACCATATCAGTTCCACTTAAACAAATCGGCAGTAGTTTTTAGATTTCAACTATCAGACCAAATTGTGGAATGAAATTTTTAAAAAAGCAACTTACCACAGAGCCATACTTGTAGATACACATTATTTCAATACCTAATATAGAGACAATATCAAATGTCAATGGTGTTACGCCAGTTAGGAAAATATATTAGGTTAAGGGTATCTTTAATTAATGTGCTTTAATTCCAAGTTCCTGCGTACCGTAAACATGAGGTCTGTCAAGTCCCTAGCCAGTGGTAATGCCAGATAGAAATGATGAACAGAACTATTATGTTCCCTCATTTTGCATTACCGTGGTCCTTGGTATTAGATGAATAAACATGTGTTCCAAATCCTGCTTTTGCCAAGATAATGGGAATGTGGAGGCAGGAAGGCACTTGTAGAAGAGGATCAGCACTTGGAAGGGAGGGGAAATTAATCCCTTTCAAGCCTGCCAGTGTTCCCTGCAGCCATTCCCCCCCTCTTCCCATGTCAGCTGGGTTCACCTCTAGTTTCAGAACCAAATAGGGGGAAGAATGTCTTAAAACTACTCGGGGAGCATTTGTAGGGGGAATTGGTGGCCCCTGCTAGTGCTCCTCTGTGCTACATTATGAGGGGTGTGTGTGTGTGTGTGTGTGTGTGTGTGAGAGAGAGAGAGAGAGAGAGAGAGAGAGAGAGACTTATACACACTTGCATCCAACCACATCTCACATCCATGGAGGAGGCAGAGGAGGAGGTGGCCAGTTGATTGTGACAAGGCCAAGGTAGAGGCCTCTGGCTTGCCAGGGCACTGTTTCTGCATCTCTGGTCCACCTCATCATCATCTACTTTCTAAATATGTGTGTTCTTCTACCTAAGGGCAGAATTAGACTTTATTAAGGCAGAATTAGACATCATCTGCTGCGACTACCTAATGTGAGATTGGCTGCACACACCAGAGGACCTTTTCCTTTGCCACCCCTCAGTTGTGGAATGACTTGCTGTTGAAATACACCTGCTGATTTCTTTGAATGTCTCTAAGGAGGAATTAAAGACTCTATTATTCTGCCAGGCTTTCCTTTTTTATAATCTTATTGCTGACCATTATATACTGTTTTTATGCTGCATGGTTTTATTGATTGTTTCCTTCTTTTAAATTGTTTATAACTTTTTTATGCTACCTATGGTATTTTATTGATTGTTTTTATCTTGTTTAAATTCTTTTATCTTTGTATGCTACCTAGGGCATGGATGTGGGGTGTGGATGGATGGGTGGGTGTGAGCATATGTGTCAGACAGGAAGAGAAAGTGTGTATATGTGTGTGTATAAGGAGGGCGGAGATGATTTTAAGTTGAGCTCATAACCAGGTGATAATTCCTTTCAAGATTCTTGAGAGAGAGAGTGAGTGATTTGTGGTGGCGGCTCTCACCCCATACATCATCAACCTGTGGCTCCCAACAGGTTACCTCAATAGCATACAACTCTTAGTGGGACAGAAGGTTCCTCACCCCTGAAATAGACTGACTCCAATCATATTTCTCCAATTGCTTTAAAACATATGCTATACTTACCGTGTGGGTCAGCATCCATGAGAGCAAAGACAGGTACATGACAAGTATCCCATAATTTTCTAACTAGAAGCCTTGTATTCACATCTGGTACACCTTTCCCCTAAGAAAATAATGCCTCTTCAGAGTTTATATAATCATTAGCCATGTTTTGAATAGATCTTTGAAAATAATTTCACTGCCAATCAAATAAGTTCTAGAACTACAAATTTATTTATTAATTGCCCTATAGTTCTCAGGGTAACTTAAATACAGGTGCAACACAAATAAAAATCCAATAAAATCCACATACATAAAATCAACGTCTAAAAGCAGCACAAAAAAACAATTTATATAAGTACAGGCTAAAACATAGCAGGTAATAACCACTAAAAAGTAGGGGTGTGCATCGGATCGGGTCCGATCCACGATCCGAAGCCGATCCGACTGAAATCGGATGATCCGATTACGATCCCAGCTTCTGGATCGTCTGATCTCATCCGAACCAGTCCGTAAGGACCCGATCCAGTTTGGATAAAATCGAAGGATCGGACCTCCTCCTCCCCCTTGCACTCCTTACCTGCCGGGGCTGTGCGCTGCCGTCCGCTGCCCCCTTCTACTGAGAAACAGGCTTCGCAGCCTACCTCTCAGTAGCGTGCCAGGTGATGACATCAGCCAGCACACTACTGAGAGGCAGACCGCGAAGCTTGTCACGCTACTGAGAGGCAGGCCGTGAAGCCTGTTTCTCAGTAGAAAGGGGGAGCGGATGGCAGTGGACAGCCCCGGCAGGTAAGAAGCGCGAGGCGGGAGGGCCCCCCCACTTACCTGCCAGGGCGGCCGCTTCCCTCCGGTGCTCGAATCTACTGAAAAACAGGCTTCTCAGCCTATCCCTCAGTAGCACGCCACCTGGTGCGCTACTGAGGGACAGGCAGCGAAGCCTGTTTCTCAGTAGATTCGAGCACCGGAGGGAAGCAGCCACCCCAGCAGGTAAGGACCGCGAGTGGGGAGGGATGATAGAATATTGTGGGGGCCCAAAACATAAATACTGTGGAGTTGAGCAGAAAACTCTGGAAATAGTCACCCAGGTACGAGCAGAACCACTGCAAAGCCATACTGCCAACACCAACTCAGACAACCTTTCCAGAAGGATCACCATGGTTGATGACAATGAAAGCCATCAGGAGGTCCAGAGGGTTCAATGGGGTTGCTCTTTCCCACCATAATTCATCCCATAGGGCTACCAAGGCAATTTCAGGCCAAAACCAGGCCTAAATGCAAAATGAAATGGATCTAGAAAGAGCGCTTGGATTTAATTGACCAAACTGTAACCTTCATACCGTAATTAATATGCACGGAGACATTCTACTGCAGAAATTGTCATCTAGCAGTCTCTGAAAAGTTGCATCTTTTTCTACAATTAAAATAAATTTTGCGTCTGTGATCAAATCTGTAATATTAAGGTTAAATGAAAAAGTATTGGTTGAATTCCATTGTACCAGTTAATAAAGTACTGAATACTTTCATATATGTTAAGACTGTTTCACTCTCTTATTATGATATGAGTAACTCCATAGCAAAACCTCAATTTTAAAGAAAAAAAAATAGAGATTATGTATCCGCCTCTCTCTTGCTCTCTTAAAAAACAAACAAAAAAATATTTTGCCCAAAGGATACTTCTCATTCCTTCAACATTAGATGGTACAGCTGCCTAAAACAACAAAAGACAAAATGATACCATAAATAGAGGGGGGGGGGGGAATTAGATAATAAGAAACAGTAATAAATCTCCGAAGTACTTAGGATGCCTTCAGACAGAGCTTTTCTCCTGCAATTTACCACTTCTTCCTGTTCTGGATTCTTTTTGGGATTTAAATGGGTCTTCATAAGGCCAGTTTTTCTTTTTATGCATAACACTATATGCCATTTTCACAGGTGGGTGGAGCCTAGCAGGATGTTACCAGACATCCACCCCTCTGGCGTAGCCCCTCCCCTCTCACAGCGTGAAATGGAACACATCTTCTCTTCTATGGTGAGTGAATAGAAAGGGCTAAAAGTTTTCCAGGCAGCAGAAGCAGAGCAACCCCCTTCCCATTGTTAAGTGCTGGTTCTTCGCAAGTTCAGAAGTCTGTGTCTTTGGAAGCCCCCACACCGCCCCGCCACGTGCAAGTCAGTATTGTCCCTGTAAAAGCAATCAGTAACTTTTCTCATTTGAGTGTACACTGAGAGAAGGGATTAAATGGAAACGGATTGCATGGGCTCACATCTTCCTCTTCATTGCCCATCTGTTTAGGCATTCCTGAAATATGGAGCGGAGTAGGAGCGGAGGGGCAGGGTGGGAGGACAAACTCTCAACTGATCCTTATCAGTACTGACTTCAACGCTGCACCGCTCAACACCCGCCCACTCAAGCAGGACATAGCGTGATGGGAGGATTCTATGGGGAGATGGCCATGCCTACACCAGGGATTTATCCCAGAGTCATCCCTAGGTCGTTCCTGTGCATCTAAATGATGCATAAGGGATCCTGGGGGCAACCGGGGATGACCCTGGGATAACCCCGGGATACTGGAAACCGGGGATGTCGGTTTTACTGCCATCCCGGGTCCTAAAACAGGCTTGGAGCTGCATGCGGGGGGGGGGGGAAGCAGTGGCACCATCCCCAGGATGGTGGGTTGGGCACGGAGTTTGGTGGGGGGTTTCCTTTACCTTCGCCAGCTCCTCTCTCTTTTTTTATAAAAAAGGCGGGCGCAATGTCCCTTTCCTTCCGGAATGTTACACTTCCGTTTAGACTGTGGAGGAGGATCGCAGAAGCAGGTAAGTCGGAGAGCCTCCCTCTACACCCTTAGTTGTAGAAAGGGCTGATGGCAGTTTCATTGCATGACAGCCAAAAAGTACTGCATTTTCCTTGTAACAAAATAACACGCAAAAGGGGAGGAAGAAGTAAACAACAACGGCATGGCAATGGCATCATGTAAAGCATGCAGGAAAACCTGTGACCAAACCATGATGATCACTTGAAAAATCACCCACCTGAAGGACTCCTTAATTTCCAAAATAGTTTTCTATAATAATACTTGATTGCTTTGTATACTCCGAGTTATGTCTTGATAAGGGTTAATGGTGTTTACAATCCTCACATTCTAGTATAGTCTAGCCATACTTGCTCAGATGTTAGTCCTATTGAACTCAATGGGCCCAAGACACACTTCCAAAATACAATAGCCTTCTTTTATGCTGGAACACTTTGTATTGAGTCACTAGACAGAGCTAAAGTTAAACATCCTGATGACAGATGTTTACACACATTTTAAACTTATTTTCCATTTGTTCTATTGTTTTTCAACTGATATTTAGAGTTCTGGAAAGCTTTGTTAACATTTCATACCTCATATTGGAATTTGACTCAATATGGCAGACATATGGAGAAAGAAACAGGAAATGGTGGGGTTGAGGGGGAATTGGTACAGACATCTATAGACCATAAGCTGAAGTATGAAGTCTTACTGTTTGACTGTTATATCATTGCAGGTGTCCATACTGAACATACTGAAATATGAATATTCCTGGAGAAATATTAATAATGAAGGGACCTTATGTACCGTTCTAGTAAAATATAAGTAGATGAGATTTCCCCTATACCATCCATTTGTGCTTGATCTGGAAATATGTAATCTGAAAGCCTCTGATCCAGCAATCTGTTCCAGGCATGGGCAGTTTGAAGTACACATAGGTCTCTTGAGCATGTAATAGCATATCCATTTGTTTCATATGTGTTGCATTGCTCACATGTTTCTTCCTCCTCCATTAAAATGAATGGGGCAGCTTGTATATGCAAGAGGACTATACATACATTTGAGTGTGTATCTTTCTTTGGATAGGGAGTTTATTTTTAAGTAGCCCAGTACATGAATGAGCAGCCATTTGCACTGGTTCCGTCCTCACCTTTTCCGTTTGTGTGTTCCTGGTATCATCCTTAAGGGTTTATCACATGAGGCTGAAATCCCGCACTCTTACTGGGGTTTTCTGCTTCTGGTTTCTTTCTGGGATTACGATGGGCTCCTTTACATGGTAGACACATGATTGGAGTTGAATTGAATAAAAAACTTCCCTTTTTTATCTTTTCCATTACACATTGCTGTCTAGTAGCTGAATTATAGCACAATGCCAGCATTCCACAAATCCGATCAAATGGAATAATGCCCTTAATACTCTGATCTTTTTGAAATAGGATAAAGGTCATAAACCGTAAGAGCAGCTCTGGAGGTTGATGGTGTCATGTAAAAGACCTGCAAACTTCCATGAGCAGCCAATCTTGATCGTATGATAAAAGCAAGTTGTAGTTTGCCATTTCATCTGAACCTGAGATGAACTTGCTTGTCCATAGTTTCTGTTCGTGCTTTGCTGGCAAACTATAGTTTCTGCACATCATAGTTCCAGCTTCCATGAATGGAAATGTCTAATCTTCCCTTGCATGTAGAGGAGGGAGCATGTGAACTCAATGTTTTTAAAAATCTTTTAACTGGATTGCTGGCTGTTTATTATGGTTTGGATTGAGGTGTCATGCACATTGCATCATCTACGTATCCGTCTTTTAATTTGTATAAATATATAACGCATATGTACTAAAAATAGCATGGCCCCTTCATTCTGAATTAGTACAGTCTACCACCTCAGGATCCAACTACCCCATTCTATTACATATGTAGTCTAAGCCTTAGAGATACCTTGATTAGTGAGTTTATAGAACCTTTCACCACTCTATGTTGGCACTAACTTTATTCAGATCAGAGAAGAATGGTCTTGAAAATGGAAAGTGCAGCAAGAGAAGCATTTTCAAGCAGGACAGCAAAACATAAGATATATGCTTTGCAAGACGCTGTATGGAAATTGCAGTACTTTAATTCCGCATAGTCTCAGACAAGCACTGTTGGTGAAGTTGTAGTCAAGCATCATTTACCTGGGGCAGAATCCAACAGGGTGCTTATGCAGGCAGTAGGTCTTGCCAATTCCATTGTGCAAGTTGGTCCCACTGTTTACACAAGAAAGATTTAGCGCTTCCTAGAGGAACACTTTTTTTTAGAAGGAGACAAATCAGTGGAGCTCTCATATGTGAACTCCACTGACGGGGGCGTGGCTATGATCGAGTCAGGGTAAAGTCGCAGATCTTCTGTCCTCCTTAAAAAAGCTATGAATTAAGCACTAATTCCTTATCGTAAAGACTAATAAAAGGCATGAAATATTGTCTGGAAGTGAATAATTGCTGAGGGCGATCTGGAAACGAGCGAGAGCTGGCTGGAGGTTGTTTACTGATTGCTGCAGTAAAAGTGAAAGTGACTACGTGACTACGGAGAAGGAGAGTCGCCATTAATGAGGTAATTTATGGACTTATAATAACACAGCTTGCTTGACTTAAAGGATTAACAGGCATTATATATAGACTGGAAGTGAACAATCTTTGAAGGGGGATTTGAGAGTAGCAAGAAATTGCTGATTGTTGGCTGTTCCGGCTGTTCCCTTTGTTCCGGCTGGATGCAAAAGGGGTCTAAGGAGCGAGACGCCATTAGTGGATTGATTTATGGACTATAATCGGCAGATAGCCTGTTTATGGCACACTTGGAGGGAGTTTGAGAAGAAGTTAAGTTAACTCCCAGTGAACTGAAGTATTGGCTGCAACGTAGAGACATAAGTGAGAGGCCTCCAGGCAGAAGAGGGAGGAGGGAATTTTATGAAGAAGCAGAGACGGCAGAAGCCCTCTATTCCCACCCCCGCCTGGGTAAGACCTGTAAGAGAGAGAGGATCAGATCGATTGTGGCATAGGCTGACCCGAGTGGAAATGCCGGACAAGCAGACTGGGAAAAAATCTCCCGTTAAGGGCTCTGTTTCTTCAGAGCCAGCTGCAATTCCGAAGATACCCAGAGGAGGGCAGCCAGACCCAATGGATGAATTAAAGGATGACATAAAAAACATGCTTATTGGATTGGAACAACGTTTGGCGAAGCGCATTTCAGATACGCAGACCGAACTCATGGAGGGTTTAAAGCAAGTGGTGATGGATGTTGGAGTGCTCCAGGCAGATACTAAAGCTCTGGCGGGAGTTTGTAAGAAACAGGAAGTCCAGCTCTCTCAACATGAACTACGCCTTATCGCTATGGAGGATCAAGACAAACGGGCTAATATTCGCATTAGAAAATACCCAGAACAAGAAGGAGAGACTTTAAAAGATTTAAGAGATACTATTTTGACATGGATAAGAGAACAACTTCCAGATGAGGCCTGGGAGGAAGCTGATCTTGAACGGGCGCATAGAGTTGGTTCTAAGCGTAAAGGAGTGCTTCCAAGGGACATAATTGTTAAATTTGCAAATTATTATAAAAAAGAAAAATTTATGCAGGCAATCAGACGACAAGCTCAACCAAAGATTCAAGCAACAGCAATAGAAATTTATCAGGATTTATCGGCGCACACCGTCCAGTGGAGGAAGAGTGTCAAAATTTGTACAGCAGCATTGAGGAAGAAATCGATAACCTACAACTGGGGATACCCAGTATTTTTGAGATTCTTCTGGCAAGGGAAGCAAGAAAGAATAACATCGTGCGAGCAGGGAATCGAGTTGTTGGAGAAGCTGGGCATAATCGATGCCAAGGATCTGGGAGAAATAGTCCAAGTGGAAGGAGCAGTTGGAGGTTCCAGAGATCAACTAGAAGGAGCGGTTGGAGGTTCCAGTCAATGAAAGGGATTAGAGGGGAAAGAAAAAAAAAAATAAAAAAAAAGGAGGGGAGGATCGGACTTTGCTCTGTGGGTTGGGCCGTGTTCCCCCCCCCCCCTGAAGAGTTCTAAAATAATTGGGACCAGAGCCCAGATGACTGGTGAGGAGGGGGGTAAAAATGGGTGTGTGGGGGGGGAAGGGGGGGTATGTGTATCACTGACCGAGACCAATTTAATGATGTGGCTGGAAGTAAGAAATGGAGAATAGATTGAGATGTGCAACTCTAAATGTTAAGGGGCTAGGAACGGTGGTTAAAAGACGACGAATTGAAACATTGTTGAAAAGAAAAAAAATAGATATAATCTTTTTACAGGAAACCCATCAGATAAAGGAGGGGGCTAATGAGTTAAGAATGAGGGAAGTTGGAGTTTATGAAAAGTCATTTGGTACTTCTAAAGCAAGAGGTGTGGCAATAATAATATCGAAGAAATGTGGTGTTAATATTCAAAATATAAAGAAAGATAAGAATGGAAGGATCCTTATAATTCACTGTACGTTGGAAGAGGAAGAATTTGTGCTGATAAATGTCTATGCTCCAAATGGGAAACAAATTGATTTTATTAAAGAAGTATTTAATATGGTGGGAGATTTAGGGAAAAAGAATATTGTGATGGCTGGAGATTTTAATATGGTACTAGATAAAGGGAAAGATAGAGATAATATAATAAGAGATAGTAGAGGAGAGGGTAAGACAGAATTAGCTAAATTAATGGAGAGGAAAGAATTAATGGATGTATGGAGAGTTGTAAAAGGGCAAGAAAGAAAATATACATTTTACTCACCTAGATTTAAGAGCTATTCAAGGATTGATTATATTTTTATATCAAAGAATATGGTACCTAAATTAATAGATTGTGATATTGGAGTAATAAAGATCACAGACCATGCTTTAATGATGATGGATATCAAGTTAAAGAAGGATTATAAACAAGCAAAGAGATGGAGAATGGACGGAAGAATTTTAAAAATAAAAACATAGTTGATAAATTAAAAAAGGAACTGCAGGAAATATGGCAGATAAATGAAAAAGGAGTTAATTCGCAAGGATTATTATGGGATACGATGAAAGCAGTAATAAGAGGGATCTGTATTAGGGAAATGTCCACACTTAAAAAGCAACAGGAAGTACTTAATAAAAAGGTTGAAGAAGAGATAAGGAGTCTAGAGGAGAGACTGAGACAGTCAAAAGATAAGCGATTATATGCCCTAATTCAGGCTAAAAAAAAGGAATTGGAGAAAGAAGAAATAGAACAGGTCCAAAAGAATTTATTATATTTAAAGAGAGATTTTTTTGAATTTAGTAATAGAAATTCCAGATTGCTGGCTAGATCCACGCAGTCAGAGAAGGCTAAGAATATGATAGGGACAATAAGAGATAAGTTAGGGAATAGATGTAATGTAATGAAAGATAAATTAAGGATTTTTCAGGAATTTTATAAAGATTTATATACTTCAGAGGCGCTTTCACAAGAGAAGATTCGGGAATATGTAGAAAGGAATTGGAAAATAAGACTGGATGATCAAGATAGGGAGTGTATGGAAGCCTTGGTTACTGACAAAGAAATTGAGGGAATTATTGGAAAACTAAAAGGAGGTAAGTCTCCGGGGATTGATGGTCTGGGGCCGGAATTTTATAAAATATTTAAAGATATTTTAATACCAAGATTAAAAAAATTATTTAATAATATAATAGAAGGAGGAATGACCCCGCCATCGTGGGACCAGTCCCTGGTAGTATTAATACAGAAGCCAGGTAAGGACTTGACAGATCCAGCGTCATATAGACCAATATCTTTAATAAATCAGGATGCAAAAATATTTTCAGCAATTATGGCTAAAAGAATGGGTACATTTATATTTAAATATATTAAAAATGATCAATGCGGATTTATTTTAGGTAGGAAAATGCCGAATTTAATTGGGAGAGTTATAAATATAATAAATATTATAAAAAAAAGAAACTTAAAAGCAGGATTATTAGCTTTAGATATTTTCAAAGCCTTTGATTGCGTGGAATGGCCAGCGTTAAAAATAATATTAAAAACATTTGGGTTTGGACATAAATTTATGGGAGTGATCAATCAGATGTATAAAAATAATAAAGCGGAAATAATGGTTAATGATGGGTTAACGCAACAAATAATACTAGCCCGAGGAACTAGGCAAGGATGTCCACTTTCACCGATTTTATTTGCAATAGTTATAGAAATTTTAGCAAATGTAATTAGGGAAGATGAAATATTAAAGGGGATAGGGGGAAAAAATAAGATTAAAGTAAATATGTTTGCGGATGATACGTTATTGACAATAGAAGATCCCCTAGAAAGTGGGGAGACGATTCAGAAACATGTGAGGGAATTTGGGGAAATTACAGGATTACAAGTTAACTGGGGGAAGTCTGAAATGATGTTGTATAATTATAACAAGGAAGAGATGGAGAAATGTAAAGCTAAGTTAGGATTAAGACATAAAAATATAATACGATATTTAGGAGTTAATATAGATAAAGAATTAGAAAGAATAGAGGAACTTAATTTTGTAAGCTTAAGAAAAGAGGTAGGGGAGAAATTACAGATTTATAGAAAATTAAAACATTCTTGGTTTGGTAGAATAGCGGTTATTAAAATGAAGATATTACCTAAGGTTAATTTTTTGTTTAGAATGCTACCTATTAGAATTTCAGCAGCTGAGCTTAAAAATTGGCAAAATATGATTAATGCATATTGTAATGGGGATAAAAGAGCTAGGATAAATAAGGGGTTATGGTATAAGACTCAAAAGAAAGGAGGTTTAGGACTTCCTAATATTAAGAATTATTATATTGCTAATCAGTTAAGATATGTTATTCATGCTATTTTAGGGGAGCAAGATATGGATTGGCTGGAATTGCAAACAGTAGAGATAGAATGTAAATTGCGAAATATATTTTTTACCAAAATGCAGAAGAAAGAATGGAAGGTACTGGACAACCCATTATTGGAAAATATAATATCGATATGGAAGAAGTATAGGGGGAAGTTGATACCAGAAGATTCTCCGCTAGCCCCAGTTGTGGTAGTGGGAAACTTCCCAAGAGCATTAAAATCAGAGATGGAAGTGAGACTGAAAGAACAAGATATTCTTAAGCTAAGGAATTGGATGGGAAAGATGAAAGATAGTGAGCATATTAAAGAGTTGTTTAAAGGACAGAAGATAGCGTGGTTTAAGTCACTGCAACTGGTAAAATGGACAGAGGAATGGAGGAAAAAAAATAAGAAATGTAGAAATAATACCAGATTTGAAGATTTAATTGAACAAATAGAAAAAAAAGATGAAGCCAGAGCTAAAAAAGGACTCACTAGCGAGATATATAAAATTTTAATAGAGGGGGAATTTCAGGACTCACTTAACGTTATAAAAGAGGTATGGGAAGTAGATATTAGGGAAAAAATTAATGAAGATAATTGGGGGAGGATGTGGAATGTAAGAATGTTGAAATTATTGTCGATTAGAATTAAGGAGAATTATTATAAGACAGTTTGGAGATGGTATCTAACACCTGTAAGATTTCATCAGATTGATAAAAAAGTGTCTAAGAATTGTTGGAGGGGATGTCAGGAGGTTGGGACCTATTTTCATATGTGGTGGAGCTGTGAACAAATACAAAAATTCTGGGAAAAGGTTTTTAAAGAAATAAGTGATATAATTGGAAGTAAATTGGAATTAAACCCGAAGCTAGCTCTACTAGCAATATGGGATAGCAGTAATAAGCATATAATTAATAGAGAATTGGTAAACAACCTCCTGGCGCCCGTTAGAATAATGATTGCTAAAAATTGGAAAGGGCAACGAAGTTATAAAATAGAAGATTGGTATAAAGAAATTTGGGATATAGCATTGAATGATATGTTGACATGTAAAATGAAAATAATGAGGGGAATGTCCAGTAAGAGTGATTTTGGAGATATATGGAATCCCTTTTTGGAATATGTTTTAAGATCGGGAAAGGGACAGTCGCCTTCAAAAGAATCATTAAAATTCTGGAAGGAAGATGAATGAATGGGAGTAGGTCTCGGGGGGGGTGCACGGGGGTAGTCGAGGGAGTTAGTTTGTTTATATATCATCATGTGTATGTTTGTTTGTTTTGTTGAAAAATGAATAAAAATTATACTAAAAAAAAAAAAAAAAAAAAAACCTCCACTGACCTGCCTCCCCCACAGAAGCGACTGTTTCTGCTAGTTTCGGGTTGCTCAGGGAAGCACTAAATCGCTGTTTTGTAAGTGGTGGGCTTCTTGTGCAAATGAATTGGTGGGGTGTAAGAGAATCGGCAGGAGTGTAATCACTCAGTTGAATTCTGCCCCTGTTGTTCTCCAGATGTTTTAGATTACAATTCCCTGACCATTGGCCATGTTGGCTGGAGCTGATGGGAGTTGTAGTCCAAAACATCTGGAGGTTACTTTGCTGCCTATTCATGAACTCCAAACTAAAATACGGTTACCATATCAGAAATCCCAAAGAGGATAAATCATTATTTCCTCTTATTGAATAAATATTACTATGGACTATTTGAACCCTAAAGTATAATTTCCCTGTACTCTGGATAATTCAAGGTTGGTGTCCATGAATTTGAAATATTTCCCTAACCCTACTGTAGCATTGGCATGCAGACGTTACACTGAAAATATGTTAAAGACCTTATCCCGATTCTAATTTTGGGTGGGATGGCAACAAGAATAATATAGATTCTATAGATATTGGGTATTAGTAAGTGAATCACAGTTTACAAAGGAAAGAAGGGAAGGCATCACATGTAGGAAGATGCATAGAATTTATTGCCCAGTGCTGGGTTATTTTAATTTATTTTTATTTTATTATTGCATTTATATCCCGGCTTTTTTCTTCCAAGGAACCCAAGGCGGTGTACATAATCCTCCTCTCCGTTTTATCCTCACAACAACAACCCTATGACATAGGTTGAGCTAAGAGTCTGTGACTGGCCCAAAGTCACCCAGTGAGTTTCCATGGCGGAGTGGGGAATAGAACCCGGATTTCCCGACTCCTAGTCCAACACTTTAGCCACTACACCCCACTATTTTAAGATGGTATTGAAGACAGTTCTGGTTTCTCTTTGAAAAAACTGAATCAGAGTTGCCCCAGAGGAAACGTATAATACTCCAAATACATTGCAAAACCACAAATGTATATCATATGTAACATTATAAAATGAATTAATAAAAAGCAATACCATAAGAATCCAGTAATACATACCGTTATACTGCCGGTGCAGTAGACTTTTGTACCATCCTCCTCAATATAACTTAGATTACCAGCAATGCAGCCTTTGCTGGTAGACAGCTGCAGAAAAGGAAAGTATTATAGTCAAAGAATAGCGTACATTATTACTTTAAGTGCTAGATGGAAAAGTTGAGACATCTCTTAACAAGTGTGGGCATTCTCTTTTTTATTGTTACTTGGGATGGGCAACTTCACGAGGGCTCGTATTTAATTGACTTAGAAAATAATCTGATCGTTTTCTCCAAAAATTGGGAAATAATTCATCTTATTTCCAAGCAAATCTGACTTTGGAAATAAGTGGCCCATCCCCCAAACCTTTCCCACCTACCTTCCAAGTCCCTGGCACTGCAGTGGCAAGTGGGGAGAGGGCAGGGAGGAAAGACTCTTACCTACCCTCTGTAGCAGTAGCAGTTTTGCAGCAGGGAAGAGAGGTGTCTCCCCCTCCACATTCTGACACTGAAGTAGCTAGTCCCTGTGAAGTTTGGCATTTTCAAGGACTACTGCAATGCCAGCATACCAAGCATAGAAAGGGAGGTAGACCTCTCTCTCTCTCTCTGGATTTGGCTTGCTAAACTGCTACCATCAGAGGCTGGTCTCTGTGTGTGGGAGACCTCTTCACACTTCCTTCTCTCTCATATGGCTTGCAGCTGCCATTGTAGCCTAATAAGCAAGGTTGGGTGGGTGGGAAAAAGATGTTGGGGATCAAAACCTAAGCTGGAGAAGATTTTATGAGTTGTAATACTCATTTCAAAGGTAAGGCGACTACTACAGACCCCTGAAACTTGTATTTCCGAGTCTGGAAGTATAAATTTTGCTACCATCTTTGATTATTGCAGTGTATTGTATTAAAAGTAATAATGCTTAATACCTTTCAGAATACAGGCATGAATTAAAACTAATTGGTAAAGATGTAATGATTTTTGTTGTTGTTGTTAAATATGGTAAGATCTCTGTACCTAGACAAATCAAACAAGGAGCTTGGAACTGCCAATCTGGAAATAATTACAGGACTGAATGAAGATGTAGAGATGCTGATGTCATATTGTGTCTGCTTCAGAGAAGGTGACCAGGGTAATGAGACAGCAAGATGGAAAGTTTTAACACAGAAGGGTAACTCATCAGAAGAAATGAAGGGGATATCTTAAGAAAAGCGACTGTAAATTCTTTTCCTTATGAGTATTTAGGGTGCTCAGTTACCACGAGGCCTTGAGCTGAGAAACTAGTTGTTATTAAGATTTGTTCATATGGGATGGTTCCAGATTTAGTCATACTTGAAGTAGACCCATTCACTTAAATTAGTCATAAATCCTACTGATTTCACTGACGATTAAGTATGAATGTATATCACTAAATCCGGAACCAATCCTATAATATCACAGAAATGGACTAAGGATCCATGCCTATCTTGTTCTCCCCATCTGTAAATGCTAAAACTGTAAATTAATAAACTATGTATTTGCTGCCCTTTCCAGACATGTTAAACTTTTACAAATCATGTAAGAGTTATTCAATACTTAACAATATGTAGATTCCTCCTAGGTATCTTGAGCATACAGGAAATGTCATCAATAATGTTGTCCACAACTCTTTGGTTACCAAAATGTACTGTATCCGTGTAAAATATATCTCTGTCAAGATAAAATATTGTTGTTTTAAAATAAATGAAATTTTAATAATCCCATTGAATTCTGATGTTATGTAGGGAATGCTTTCACATTCATGAGGTTATGAATATTTAGTTAAGTACCCACTGGGCATGGGCTATAAATATCACACCTTCTGTGCCTGCTTCCCTATGCCCTGTCTGTCCTCGGCACATTTCATAATAGTTGAAATTCATACAGAAGACGCAAAAGGGGGGAATATTCCCAACTATTCTTATACAGAACTTTTCAACAATTATCTTTACAGTGGTTTGTGTTGGGCTAAGACTGAGGAGGCCCTATTTCATATACCTACTCAACCATGAACCTTTGGCCAATCTCTCTCAGCCTAATCTACTTTAAAGGGTTGTTGTGATGATAGAAGACTGGGGAACTATATATGCTGCCTTGAGCTACTTGGAGGAGAGGCAGGATATGAATGAAAGGAACAAATAATTATTATTTTATGCCAATTAAGTTAATCCACTGCACCTTTTCTGCAGCCTTTGTTAGTTTTAGACCTAGTTAGGGTATAAATGAGGTCTGAAGAAATTGACTACTGTCTTCATGCTCTCATTATTAAGTGAACACCTAAAGTCAATCAAACTTTGATCAGCTATATTCATTTGGGGATTGCAATAGCCATTCTGGTGTCACAAAAGTGCAACAGTCACATCGGCTAATTAGGAAAAACTCAAACATAGCTCTTGGGTTTAATGTTTTAAAAGAAAAGTGGGATGATGCCAGTAGAACACATGATGAACCCCTCCTCAATCTGCAATATGAACCCCCCCATCATGAATCAATGCACACAGAGACAGAAGCAGCAGCCATTGTCCCTTTGTAAATATAAAAGCCAGTAATTATTCAAATTTATCTCTAGCACTGTGTCACAGTGGACTTTGGTTACCTTTGCTATTGAGACAGTTGATCAAGTGTCATGCTTTGTGGTGGGACTGACGTAGCATCTCTGGTGGCAGATTATGATGATCATAGAGCATGGAAGAGCAGGAGATAGGCTAAGATCTACCAGTTTTGATAGACACAGAGCCTATCCAAATTGCCCTTAAAACGACTTATATTCTGTTTAAAAATGTGTTTTTTTAAGTCGTTTAATTACATGGTAGGACACACTGAGCAGTACTTACATTTCATAGTGACTAGGGATGTGCACTGGATCGGACCCGATCCACGATCCGAGTCCGGTCCAGTGGGAAATCGGATAAATTATCCGATTTCCGATCCCGCAGCTGGATCGGCCGATCCAATCCGAACCGGTCTGAAAAGGCTCCGAACCTGATCGGCGGATCGGCGGGCGGCCACTGGCGCCCACCGCCGCTTGCATTGGCGGGCGCCAGCGGGCGCCCGCCGATGAAAGTGGACAGCAGGGGGGGAGGAGGGGGGCGCTTACCTTCTCGGCCCGTCCGCTCCCGTCCAGCACTAGCAGCTACTACCAGCAGGCTCCGTGGCCTGCTCTAGGGTGGCGCGCCGGGTGATGTCATCACCCGGCGCGCTACTCTAGAGCAGGCCGCGGAGCCTGCTGGTGGTAGCCGCCGGCCCCGGACGGGAGCGGCCGGGCCGGCAAGGTAAGCAGGGGGTGCGTGGAGGGGAGGAGGGGGCGCGCGGAGGGGGGAGGGGGGCCCTTACCTTCCCGGCCCGGCCGCTCCCGTCCGGCGCCGGCGACTACTACTACCAGCAGGCTCCGCGGCCTGCTCTAGGGTGGCGCGCCGGGTGATGTCATCACCCGGCGCGCTACTCTAGAGCAGGCCGCAGAGCCTGCTGGTGGTAGCCGCCGGCCCCGGACGGGAGCGGCCGGGCCGGCAAGGTAAGCAGGGGGTGCGTGGAGGGGAGGAGGGGGCGCGCGGAGGGGGGCCCTTACCTTCCCGGCCCGGCCGCTCCCGTCCGGCGCTGGCGACTACTACTACCAGCAGGCTCCGCGGCCTGCTCTAGGGTGGCGCGCCGGGTGATGTCATCACCCGGCGCTACTCTAGAGCAGGCCGCGGAGCCTGCTGGTGGTAGCCGCCTGCCCCGGACGGGAGCGGCCGGGCCGGCAAGGTAAGCAGGGGGTGCGTGGAGGGGAGGAGGGGGCGCGCAGAGGGGGGAGGGGGGCCCTTACCTTCCCGGCCCGGCCGCTCCCGTCCGGCGCCGGCGACTACTACTACCAGCAGGCTCCGCGGCCTGCTCTAGGGTGGCGCGCCGGGTGATGCCATCACCCGGCGTGCTACTCGAGAGTAGGCCGCGGAGCCCGCTGGTAGTAGCCGCCGGCGCCGGACGGGAGCGGACGGGCCGAGAAGGTAAGCAGTGGCGGGGAAGGGGGTTTACCCCCCCCCCCAGAGCCGTCCGTTTCTATCCGCTGGCGCCCGCGGGCGCCAGCGGATGGAAGCGGACGGCCCCAGGGGGGGTAGGGAGCGCGGGGGAGGGGGCTTACCTGCCGGGGCCGTCCACAGCAGACGGCCCCAGGGGGGGGAGGGAGTTAGGCCCCCCCTCACCCACCCGCCGCCATTTTTTCCTCATAGACTTGCATTGCAATGCAAGTCTATGGGGAAAAAAATGGCGGCCGATCCAAAAATTTACGATTTTTGGGTCGGGATCGGACTCGATCCGGTCCGGGGGGCCTCCGATTTTGTCCGAACCGGTCCGGGACAAAATTGGAGGTCCCGATCCGGGTCCCGATCCAATCCGGGGGGTCCGTGCACACCCCTAATAGTGACTGCTTCCTCCATCCTCAAAGGGTTCACTGGTGTATTACAGGGTTAATTCCTTGACCCTTCTTCTTTTGGTTTGGTTTGGTTTTGCAGGCTGCTTGGTCCGCCCACTTCTGCCTCTGTAACTCAAGCAGCCTGCAAAACAGAAAGGAATTAACCCTGTAATACACCAGTTAACACTTTGAGGATGGAGGAACAGTCACTATGAAACGTAAGTACTGCTCAGTGTGTCCTACCACGTAATGAAACGACTTTAAAAAACTCATTTTTAAACAGAATATAAGTCGTTTTAAGGGCAATGTGGATAGGCTCTTAGTGCCAAGAGTGCATGCACAGGAACACTTAACACAGATTAGTTATGCCTGAATTTTTAAGAGATCCTGAGTATGTACTTTTGCTTTGCAAATTTTTAAAAATATTGCTAAACCATGGTGATTCTAGTTTTTAAAATGTAGACCACTCTAGACTGAAATCATTCCACTCCTGTCATAGAGAGCCTTGGACCAAACATGTGTCTGCAGTGGGGCAATGGAGAAATCTTTCAGTCTATGCTTCAAGGTCCATGAAAAAAAAAAAGGTAAATAAAATGACAAAAGTTAGGCGCCTGCTTGTTAAGTACATTGCAGAGCTGCATGCTATATAGAAGGACAAATTTTCCTAGTTACTTGCATGGTAAGATGTAAATTTGAAATTCTACACCAAAAAATGGTTTATCGCATCCAATTCATGTAACATTTTAATTTGATTTAATTTTTAAATGTATACTTATTTTAGTTTTGCAATCATCTATAAACATTCTTACCTTTTAGTTGCATAAATATTTGTCTGCACCATCTTGTAGATAATAGATAACATTTTAAGAAATAGAGCTGAAATGTAAAATAAAACCTAATAAATATTATCAGCCATCTGACAGTTAATGAACATATTGGCATGCTGTTAGCTGCATTTTCAAATACAATAGCTCTGCAAACCTAGGATGTTCTTTACTACAATTGGAAGTGCCCACTTGTTTAAATATGAAGAAAGAAGAACTCACACAGCCCAACATTCCACCTTGTTTATGTCTGAATTCTGGCCTCTGTTACAAGGTAAACTTTGTGTGCCATGTTATGATGCTTAGATATAAAAATATTCCATTTTCAACCTTTCCTGTAATTAGTTACCCCGATCCAAGTCTAGTTTTAAAAGGTACTTGAATGTGAATAGTTGTGCCAGAATGGGGACAGAGACGCACAATCAAATGGCCATCTTATTGAAAGCAGTGCAATGAAGATAGATGACTTAACTTGCCCCATTGACATCAATGGGATTTATGCACAACTGACTTTAGTTGGAACAAAGCCATTATATATAAACGGTACTTGGGCCTCACTCACTGATCAACTTATTAATTAACACAGAAGATTAGCTAGCATTCTGACATTTTGTACACATGTCGCCCGAGACACAAATATTTTATTTACTTATTACATGAATATATTGTCCAGTAGCCGAAGTACGAGAAAATTCTAAATTGCCCACCAAACATAGGGGGTGAGGGGGTGGGGGAGTAAGCAAACCCTTTTTTGAAAATCCCCAGAGTAAAATTGTAAAATCTTTGCAGGCTTCATCGCCTCAAAAGGGGCAACTATGCCTGCAATTTTTCCCAAAAATGTTATCGGCAGTTCACTTAAAAAATAATAATCAAAATATTAAGGCTACCAGCACGTATTTGTCTGAAATTTGGCAGCTTATTCCATGTAGCAGGGGGTGCTTTTATCTATCTATCTATCTATCTATCTATCTATCTATCTATCTATCATCTATCTATCTATCTCATTTCTATAACATCCAGTAGCTGAAGCTCTCTGGGCAGTTCTCAGTAATTAATCAAGACGAGAGGTTACCAGAGCACTGATAATTGTAGGTAGGCTATCTCTGTCCAGCTAAGTTCGTAGTTGGTATAGCAGCCTAAGCTGATAAAAGGTGTTTTGTGCCAACAAGTCCATCTGTGCTTCGAGTGACAATTCAGGATCCAAGGGCACACCCAAACTACAAATCTGATCCTTTAGGTGGAGTGTAACCCCCTCCGGAACAGGTTGAATATCACTTAGCCAGGCAGACGAACCACCCACTAACAGTACCTCCGTATCTGGTAATTCTATAAAAGAAGGCAGCTTTAATTGTTGCGATAAAGAGGGAGTTTCACCAGGTGCTGCATGCATGCACATGACACCTGCTGAAATTCTCTTTTCTATGCAACTGTTAAAGACACAGGAGCCCTGTCCTCCTTTCCATATGCTCACCCTATCCAGTATGCCTAATTGGCTCCCTTTACCCAACGAGGAGAAGAACTCAGGAAATATGAACACTACTGGTAGTACAGAAAGATGAACAAGATATAGGATTTTATAATTTTAAAACAAACAAAGTTTATTTATTACAAGAGAGGTTATTTTATACAAGCAACCATTCCATTCTCAGTCTTACTCTGCCTACTCTACCCCTTCAAACTCCCACTCACTAGATGTAAGTTCATCAACTTACTAGATGTAGTTTCTTCAATCCCTAGGGCCCTATCTAACTGTCTGCTCTCCTCTTATAACAACTGTCTCACACACAAGCCCCTCCCATCCCTCACTCTCTACTATACAGTTCACCCTAATTTATCTGGGTGTTTTTTTAACACACCAAACACATATAAATACAGATTCAACATGGCAAGCATTGTGATTTTGTCACACAGGCCATGAACCACTTGGGAAAGTTTCTCTGGATGACACTGAGAAAATGCAATGGTGGTGGAAAAGAACTCCTTTTATGCCATCATCACTGCCACAAAGTAGGCTTGATAATGAGCTCTAACCTGTGTTCAGTCAGACTCCGTACGAGTTTTCCTCCACCTGCATTCTAGCCATCTTCCCTCTTGCTTCATTGCCCTCTGCTCAGGTGTATACCAAGGAGCTGGCCAGGCTCTGCTGAGAGGGAGAGTGCACTTGGATGCTTAAGCCTCATTGGTGACTGATTGATGAGAGTACTGTAATTGTGTGTGCATGTGCTTATATCATCTATCTATCTATCTATCTATCTATCCATCATCTATCTATCTATCTATCTATCTATCTATCTATCTATCATCTATCTATCATACAATTTTTAAAATAGTAAAACATTTTGTCAGTATGTGTATATTTAAGGAAATAAAGTACTATTGTTGTATTTCAGAATGAAAATAAATTGGTATATTCATTGCTGAGTTTCTGTAACTCACCAAATTTTGGTGCTGATTTGGGACAGTCGCTTCTTATTTTCCTTGTGGTACAATTAGATGTCATCTGCAAACCTACAGAAGCTTTAAACCTGTGATTTTGTAAATCAAAAATACACTATGTCATATTCTTTAGAATCCAAATTATATAAAATTTAGAACAAATGCTTTAGGAATGGAGATCAGGAAACCTTAAATGCTATCTCAAAGGAAGACACACTTCGAAGAGTGTGATGGTGAAATAAACATAACTGACATATATTGTCATATTTAAAGAAGGAATTGGTAAAATAAAATCTGGACTCATTTAAATTGCCCTGAGATCCTTGGACGAACAACAGGATACAAATGTGACACATAAATAAAATAATGTAGGCTACAATCCTATATTCCCTTATGTACAGGTAAGCCCAATTGAACTCAATGACACATTTTTTCTGATATGATCAGAATGTCAACATGTGTTCCTGAATTTTGGACTATATATTACAAAACCACTGGTCTGATGTCAACTGGTTATGCAAAATAATTGCTAACACAGTGGAAACACAGCTACTTCCAGAAGATTTATTTTTTTTGCACAGCATCTACTGAATCAAAGTGACCTCCATCTCCCTCCATCTCCTGCCCACTACATAATAGTCAATCTCTTCTTCCACCCCATCTTTCTATGAATGGTATGTAAACTACCTAGGCAGGAATTGCTTCTATATCTGTACAATTAGTAGGACACAGCTGATGCTGAACAGCTGTTAGGTGATAATGGTAGCAATGGAATCCAATTAGTTACCTGCCTATTGCAGCCCACATCCTACACACACACACACACACACACACTGGGGCAAATGTAATTTCTCTAAAAAAATTTTTTACTTTAAAAATGTTTTTTCTTTCTTTTTTTCTATTTTAAGGAGGAGAAAGGAAAACAGGTGAGTTTGCCAACATAACAGCATTACAAGATTGGGGGGGCATAGAATAAGTGTGTATATATTGACCAAAACAATGACAATGTGATGCAGAAATGTGTTGAGTGTTATCATTATTTTGTACAATATGCAAATTTGACTTTTTCACTTTTAACAGGGAAATAACTTTAAAGTGTTTCCTATCAAATCATATACTACAGAGCCACCTTTTAACAATTATTATTATCATTATCATATTATCATTATTATTATTATTATTTCTTATCTGCCTCTCCCTTTGGATCGAGGTGGGGAACAACATTAGTACAATAACAATATAGATCAAATACATAAATTGATTAAAAGAGCATATAAAACAATCAACATATTTTAAAATTCTTGGTTTAAAGTTCATCTGGGTAGGCCTTTTATCACTTTACTCATTGGCTTAAGAGTCATTTGATATTGAATTTTGTCTTTTGCATGGAAAAGAAACAAAGGAAGAAAATGTTATTTCTACTTAACATGAGAATAACCAGTTCTATATTAGGATTATTATTTATCACTTCGATAACTCTTTTCAATAATAAATGTGACTCCTTAGGAAACATACTACTGTTTTTAATATATACATAATGTATATAAATTAGAAAACAGCATTAGCTCCATTAGTTTGCTAACCTTCGGACTTTTTATACTCTCCCCCCCTCCCCCAACAATATCTTCCACAAAACCTACAGAACCCATATTCTAGGACTCAGGAGTAATACTGATAATTAAGATATTGTCGATAGATTTATTCAGAATGAAATATCTGCTGACACCGTTAGGAAAAAGTTGTATTGGTTTCAGTATGCAAAATGTGACATAATAACTGCATTTTTGCTTTTTGAATGCATTGCTTTTAATGTCCTTAAGGTGGCAGAAGACACTATACTATGGAACTGCAAACCTAGCCTAGGAAACTTGAAATATCGCAACAGATTGGATTGAATCTAGCTGCTAGACCCATTGAAATCAATGGGACAGGCTAGTCCAACCCATTAACTTATTTTAATTCCTATCCTGCTCTATCGCTAGAAAAATATCCAATATATAAAATAGTGCCGATGGGCATATGGTCTAATTCACATTTTTGTCATATTTAGAAACATTCCTATACAAATCAAAATGCCAGTGGCTGCACAAATCCCATGGTTCAAATTAGGGATTTGAAGCTGGACTACATCAAACAATTCATAGTTTGAAGAAACTTTCTTTACAGCCCCATCAACAACTATAGTTTTGTCATTTTGTGGTTAGCTCTGCTATGTAACATACCGAAACAAAAAACCTTGGGAGATTCAAACCCTGTTGAGTCGTCTGAAACGGCTTAAAGTGTAATGTTACTGTTTGCTTGTTTGACAAAACTAACAACTTCTGTTTTTGTCCCAATTCAAGCACTATTTCAGCCCGAAACTCATTAGATGGTTTTACACAAGTGACTATTCTATTAACCTCAGTTCTCCCCTGCAATATTCTTATTTATTTCATTTATATCCTGCCTTTCTTCCATGGGATTCAAGGTGATGTGCATAGAGTTTCAAGGTGGTTTCCCATTCAGGAACTGACCAGCCTCAAACCTAGTTACCTTCAGCAAAGCTGCTGTATCATATGCTCTCAGGTCTTGCACTGAGACCACGTTGGATAATAATATTGAACTCATAATGGTCTGAAGGCACATGAGGCAGACACTAAGTCTGGTCAGTGTTTGAAGGGGAGACCACCTGGGAACCACATGTAGCCACCTTGAGTTCCACAATGGAAGAAAGGCAGGATATAAATAAATAAATAAATAAATAAAGGCCTGTTGTAAGGATTATTGAAATACGGCATGTGAAGACCTTTGAATGCTTAAAATGTACTATATAAATTCTAAGTATTATTAATATTGATAACTCAATCCCTTTGGTAACTAAAATGGCAGCAGGAATAAGAAAAGGGCTGTGGGAAGAGCACAAAGGGGGAAAATGCTATTTAGCATAGGAAGTTGCCATATATCAGGTCAGACTATTTGGCCATCTGGCCCAGACTCATCTGTTTTGACTAGCAATGATTCTCTGGTTTCTCTCCCATAACCTGCTACCTGATTCTTTTTAAAAAGAGATGCTGGGGTTGATCCTAGAGCCTTCTGAATGTAAAGCACATGCTCTATCACTGAGCTATGGCCCCTCCCCATTTTTCAGTGGACTAAAACCAAATAATGTTTTACTGGCCAAAAAGGCAATTAATTTTAATATTAAACTTAAAATCACAGAACAACAACACTGAGTCAGCTGCAAGTTAATTTCCTTAGTTCCTCAGTCCAATATAAAACCTGAGATGAGTTAGTTTGGAACTGCTGCTGCTCAGTAAACCAGCTGGAAACGTGGAATAAGTTCTTCAGAAGCGTCACTAACAAATCCCAATTCCTAATGTTCTCTGCCCTTGTCCCACAGAAGGTAATGAATTTCATGTTACTTTATAGATAATGCGGATGCCGCATGACAGTTCCTTCCATTCTTACTTATCGCTGTGGATCAGATTTGAGAACAGTTCTGAAATGGTGGATTCTTGTAATTTGAAATTGTTCATAACCATGGAAGTTCAGCACCATTTATTTACCAGTTCCTTCCCTTTTACTAGTTTCTCAACCTTTGGGGACTTTGTGGAATTCTTGAATCCTACCTATCATGTTGCTCTTTAATTAGGGTGACCAGATAAAACCCAGGTCAGGGCTCATGTAACTTTAACAGTTGTAGAGCAAAGGTAATTTCAGCCAGTGTCATTTGTATGCAATTAGTTCCTGGTGAAATTCCCTCTTCATCACACCAGTTAAAGGTGCAGGGGCCCTGCCTTCTTTTGTATATGGTCACTCTAGTATAGTGCGTGCACCTTTAACTGTTGTGATGAAGAGGGAATTTCACCAGGAACTAATTGCATACAAATGACACTGGCTGAAATTCCCTTTTCTCTACAACTGTTAAAGTTACATGAGCCCTGACCTGGATTTTATCTGGTCAGCCTATCTTTAATGCTATTCACTGACCTGAAATCTGATATGTAAATAAATAAGTAAATAAATAAATAAAATGCAACATTTATTTGTGACATTTATATACATCACATATATAAGATACCTACTTTATATTGCTCCAATCAGATCTGTTTTTCAAGATGAGAACAGGTGCTTCATTTCTGGACAGACTTATGATAATATCTTCAATGACATTTTCAATTGCTCTAAGAACCTCTGAGCTGAAACAAGTTACAATATACACTTTCACATAGCATGCAGATCAGTTACAAAATCTGAAATAAAACTTTGATATACATAAACGGCTTAATTTATTTGTTAGAATTATGAAGCTGCAAGAAACATTTCACTGTGCATTCTCTTGCTTTCAAGTATCCCTAGGAATCTTAATTTGCCATTTCATGTGTGTAAGCTTCAGTATTAGGAAGTGTATTACCAGCCACTCCTCGTGGGGTTTTTTTTCAGCCAGCCAAACATTTGGATCAACTGGTTTAAAACAACTATGATTAATGTTTTAAATCAAATGATGTAATATTAGCTTTGGCCAGAGTTTGACTTAACTTGTTTTTAAATGCTGTAAACTTCAAAAAAACGTTCAAGGGTATAATATAAGTACTTCCTCTCTACTATAGCACATTAACCTTTTGATCTGACACTTTGAATGAGTGCCTGTGGTTTTTAATTATATGAAGGTTTTGGCTGGATAGCAACATTGTGCGTGTGGTGGGGGGAGTTAAAATGTGTCATGAAGTGAGCTAAGAGCACTGGTAGTGTTGCTCCCCATATAGAAAATAGCAGGTTGCTTTGAGCCTCCTGTGAACAAAGTGAATTTTTAATTTAATTTTCTCAGCTCCCTCCTCCCTGGATTTATAACTGTGCTCTTGGCGGGCTATGTTACATAGAGTAGTGAATTTATAGAAGCTGTATGAACCGAAAAACTATTTTAGGCAGTCCCAAGAACTTACTTTGGCCTAGTGAGGTTTTTTTTCTTGAATATTACACACCCATGCTATATCACAAACCACACTTTAGTCTTCTGTCAGCTTCAGAAATGGCTTCCCATAAGATGGCGGTGATGGGATGGAAGATAGTTTGGCTGTAGTTCAAAGAACAGAAGACCCAAGTCTCTTTTGGCTTGCTGGATCCTGACTAAACTTCTAACTCTGGATGATCACATCCAGATAAAAATTTTGTGGATAAAAATGTGGTCCTTTCTTAAATGGGAGCACATTGATGGTATATATCACAATTAACCTCAAGACACTCATGATGTGCTTCCTCCCTATTAAGGAAGTATGAAGTCCTTTTTGAAGATGATTGTACATTACTCATGTCTTAAAAGGAGGATATTTTTTTAAAGAGAGCTAATATTTATCAGAATCAGAAGGAAGGGTGTTATATGATAGGCTCAACTAATCCTGGGTTTTAGATATCTTTTCTTTAATAATTGCTCATGTTTCAGGTTGAAAAGTTTCAGAATAGAATTAATTTGAAGGATAGACAGGAGTCATCATCAGGCATGGTTGATTTGTCATGTTTCCTATTGGTATTCTTTTTTATTTTTTGCCAAGTTATTTCTGATTCCTTTAGTGTCTACAGTTGTTGCAATTTTTTAATGACCCATGGGTACTGAATTTTATCACCATTTTATATAGGTCAGATCATTTACCCAGATATGTTTCTGTTTCATCTTTATAGAAGTGTGGCTAAGTAAACACTGCCAAATGGTAGATCCAGGTTTCACATCCAGCTTAATGTCTGGAGTTTGGAGCCAAAAGAAGTTGAGAGTGCTTTAAAGGAGAAAGGGAAGGATTTGAATGGCATGCTCACTGGAACACATCACATATGTTCTTCCTTTCATTTTAGCTCCCACTTCTTAAAGATGAAGTAACTCTTAAGAAGAAGAAAAATGCATTACTGGCCAAACATGCCAACTTAAAAAGCTCTCAGCATTAATTACAGAGAAATCTAAGCTGGGAACAGCAAGGCACTACAGATGTATCACACAAGGATAAAGCCTGTCAGCTCATTTCCAACAAGTCACAGCATGAGCATTCTTTCTTTCATTTTTGGCAACACAAATAGAAATGCACTTAAATCATTATTTCACAACAGGATTTAAAAATAAATAAATCACCCAGTTCCTGAATTAATCCTACAGTGTGTGTGAGTGTGGTTTTAGCAAACTGTAGTATATGAACATAGATTATAATTATTCTAAATTAAATTTGGAAAACAATATGTTGCCTAAGACAAAGGTATTAATCTGGCAAATGTCTTACACTGTTCATGCACCAGTGTCAGACATGTATACAGCATCAGAAGCAGTATCAGTTTTTGTGGACTACTGCAACTGACTTTTTGTGAAAAAGGTCAGTTACATCACTTGTAAATGTTTATAGGTGCAGAATCTAAAAAAACAAACAAAGCTCAGTAGTAATCTATGATTGTTTTGACAAATGTAGATGCAAGTCATAAGAAAGAATATAAACTCTGCATTAGCTTAGAGTGACCATATGAAAAGGAGGACAGGGCTCCTGTATCTTTAACAGTTGTATAGAAAAGGGAATTTCAGCAGGTGTCATTTGTTCGCATGCAGCATCTGGTGAAATTCCCTCTTCATCACAACAGCTAAAGCTGCAGGAGCCCTGCCATCTTTTGTATTTGGTCACTCCAGTATAACTCCTGCAGCTTTAACTGTTATGATGAAGAAGGAATTTCATCAGGTGCTGCATGCGAACAAATGTCACCTGCTAAATCCCCCTTTCTATACAACTGTTAAAGATACAGGAGCCCTGTCCTCCTTTTCATATGGTCACCCTACTAGCTAAAAGTCCCTGTTTCATGGACAAAACATTATCTGTCTCATTAGGCTTGCCATGTTACATCCAAGAATCCAGATAACATGTGTAGCTCTTGAACAGCAATGGAAGACAATATTCCAGAATGTCTGTTGCCCTGTTTCTCTCATGATCCCTTCCTTAATCCTCCCCTCCTGCTTTACTTCTTGCAGAGCAAAATGAGACTACTATTTGCTCCAGAAGGTGGCATTGTTGAGTGTCTGAAGGAAACAGAAGACGTAACAGGGTGGGAGAAGCCACAGTTGTGCATTAGTCACACCTAAGGTCCCCTCTACAAGGATTCGCTTTTGCGCCTGGTTAGGCGATTATGCGCATAATCGCTGAAGCGCATTTACGCCTAATACCTCTGCACGAGAGGCGGCGAAAGGCGGCGAAGCGCATTAACGGATGACCAAAATGCGCTTTACAAGTAGTTAATGCGCATAAGCGCTTGTTCGCATAGTCAAAATGCGCTTTAATGGCCGGAGCAAAATAAAACTCACTGTTTAATGCGCATTCGATAATGCGCATAATCGGAGAGATAACACGCCTCTACGCCCGATTTGCGCTCCGTTCTTGTAGAGGTAAATTTTTTAAAGCGCCTTGAAAGAGCTTTAAACCTCTCTTGTAGAGGCAGCCTAATTGTGTTTCTTGTGGAACTAAATTCTACCCACCAGAGATATAGGGTTGCAGCCAATGTTACACAATGTCCATTCACACAACTGAGATTTCCCATCCCTCTTCACTGCAGCCTCTCGCAGCCTTTAAAAACCTTCAGCCGAGGGTTGGAGAATCCTCAGGAAATGGACAGGCGGTGGGCTGCAGTAGAAAAGGGAATTGGTGAATATTTGGCAGAGGCAGCTTCCATGAGTGGAAAGTTGCTTGCAGCAGCTGCCTTTGCCTGATTTTCAATGATCTGTCCTCCTAATGCAGCTTCCTATATCACATCTGAGGGAGGAGACATTTGTGGGCTAGATGGAATAATTATAAGCCAGTTTTGTATTCTCAAAATATGAGAGCTTATGAAGAAGCTTGGTAATAAATTTGTCTTTATTCATGGGACAGCTGGGGGAAGGGAAGGGAGTATTACATGTGGTATCATGGGCTGAGGGGAAGTGCTAAGTCGCTGCAGTTTTGAGGGAAAGATCCTCCACACTGACATCTCCCAACTGTTGTAACAAGGGGAAACCTTAGGTGCACAAAATTGTAACTTATTAGGCCTCACGTGTTTTGATAAAAAAAAACCTCTTCAGGAGCACTGCACAACAAAAGGTTTTTGTTCTCCAAATACCTTGCTGCAAAGGGGTATACAAGTACTATAGATAAATAAATGATCTGAATAAAGTATGTTTCTGCGCAGCAAAACAAGTTGCATCCTGGCTGGGTATATTTTGACTGAAGAGTGGGATAATTAGATACTATTTTTTGAACATGGGTTTCGTATTACATTATGAGAGAACAGAAATCTGTGTTTCACTTTGTATTTTTGAAGTGGTCATCCAAAAGACGTCACCCAAATTGCTGAGGGTGAATGATACATATCCCAGGGGCTTGTATTACTATTTTGTCAATGTCTGATCTCTGGGCTGTTTTAAGGGGGAAATGAGTGAAGATTTGAGGGTGCAGGACAGTGTGGAAAGCAATTCCAACTATTGTTTTGTATGTGTACAGTTTTATATAGTACAATATGAATGGAAAGGTGGAACTCTCTTTCAATGCTGTTCTTAGTGAGAAAGGTTCCAATTGTTCTCCATCTTCATGTCTTTACCTAGAGATCTCACAGCTATAAATGGCAACTGTGGGTTCTTCTGCTGTTTCCCTGAGGTAAAGTCGGTGTTGATCCAATAAAGTGAACAAGGACCAGTCTGTCTCTCTAAGGAAGGTCATATTGAAGTTGAAATAAGGGCACAAAACGAACGGCTAAATCTTTTACGAAGTCAGTGAAGGGAGGTGACTTCTCACTTGCCCTGTCCACTCTATGTTTCTATTTTTGTAGCATGTGAAAAGTGGAGAGGCATCAGCTGAAGCCTGCACAACAAAACCAACGGTTTTTCCTGCCCTCAACTAAGTAATTGTGGGAGAGAGGAAGAAAGGGGCATGAGGTAATATACGCATGCACCTGTTCAGCACTGACTGTTTTTTGTTGTTGTTGTTGTCAGTCCTAAGCAATGCAGCCAATCAAATCAGGAGACAGAAGCAGGCTTAGCCTCACTCGTTGATGTACCTGTGCACAAACACAAGCTTTTACTTGAGCGGGATTATGAGGGAACATTGCCATGAGGGTACTTTATAAAAAAATTAAAAGATACTCTGACTATGGGCAGTTGTTAGTGTGTGAAGGCAGCCAGCACCAAAGTAAAAAAGCATTTGGTCTGCACATTTTCTGTCACCTCTTCACGTTCTGCTGAGAGCCAGGCAAGAAGACTGCCCAGCCACAGTAACACACACCTGTCACTTAGCTATAACCTGTGACATTCTGCAACACCTCATAACAGGTGGACGACAATTTGAAAGTTGTGGAGAAGGCAAGGCGTTCTCATTCTCTTCAACCACAGTTTGGGGTCCAGCACTCCGCCTCTGCTTCATTAGTTTGCAGCAGCCATAAAATGGCTTCCAAAAGCAGCAACTACAGCCCATGGTGGCCAAGGGAGCAGTGAGGGTACTGTAGGTTATACTCCAAATGGGTTCCCTGAGGCCTCTCTGCTTTCCAGCCCTTTTCCCACTCAGGAGTGTAAACAGCATTAGAGTGGTTGGTACTGCCTGCTTTCCGCCCCTCAGTGTGGCAGAAAGGCGGAACAGGCATATGGGAAAAGGAGGGCTACTCCCGGGCCTCCTCCACACGAGACGTTTAATGAGCCTTAAAGGCTCATTATAAATTTTACCTCCACACCAGCGGAGCGCAAAACGGGCGTACAGGCGCGTTATCTCCCCGATAATGCGCATTTTCGAATGCGCATTAAATAGCGACTTTTATTTTTCTCCGGTCGTTAAAGTGCATTTTCGCCATGTGAACAAGCGATTATGCGCATTAACGTCTTCTAAAGCGCTTTTTGGACATGAATTAATGCGCTTCGCCGCCTCCCGTGCAGAGGGATTAGGCGTAAATGCGCCTCCGCGATAATGCGCATAATCCCGGAACCGGGCGCAAAAGCGCATCCTTGTGGAGGGGGCCTCAGACATTCCTCCCCTGAGCTAGCAGCCTCCCTTTCTATTTTTGAATATGGAAATAGCCTAACAATAGTACTGAGGCCTAGTAAGGGTAGTAAAACAGTACAGTGGGTAAGAAGGTTGGTATTAGGAGGAGGGGCTTTCTTCCAGCTAGTGGGAAGTGGGAAGAAGAAAGAAGCCCATTGCAGTGCTGCTTAAAATGGCTGTAATGAGAAGCCCTGGACCTTGGTTGTTTTTAGATCTAGAAGTTGTAGCTGCTTTTCTTCCTTCGAAACTATTGTTTCTCCTTTGGTGGAAGCTTGAGGACACTTCTGAACCCCCTTTGCAGCATTATGTGAGAGTGGAATGGCATCTCTGTCTCCATATTCTCCTGAAAGACAGCAGCTACCTCTTCCCTCCTCTCATGAACACAGGCATGAAGTGTGACAAACAACAAAGGATTGCACTGCAGCTCAGCAGTTTAGGTGAGAATAGAATGGAAAGGAAGGACAACTGTCCATTCTCTCCTGAAAAAATACTTATTTCTCCCCTCATGAGGTGCAGGGTTGGAGTGTAGTAAGAAGCAATGGACAGCATTGAGGGCTAGCCTTTCAGATAAGGACAAAATGGAGAGGGATGATGGGTGCATCCAGATAGAGGGCTCGTAGTGCTATTAGTGAGAAAGTGTTGTGCAGCTATTTCACCTTTATTAGGTGATTATCTGTGGTAAGAGGAGATGGGAGAAGCAGTGGGAAACCCCAGGAGGGTTCGGACCCTCTGTAAAATTCCAAGAATGAGGCAAGGGCAATGATACCTTAAAAGCCTTGACTGGAAGCGTCCCAAGTCTGCCCCTCACCCCCTCTTTCTGAGAGACTGTTGCTTAGGAGCTGAAGCACATGCCGAAACAAAGCCTACACCAAGTACCCAGGCTTACTTCCATTTAAAAGGTTTTGCCGTCCTTGTAGGAGTATTTATTTATTTATGTATTTTATTCCATTTATATACTGCCCCATAGCCGAAGCTCTCTGGGCGGTTTACAAAAATTAAAAACATTGAACATTAAAAACACGATATACAAAATTTAAAACCATAAAGCATAAAAACAAGTTATAATTACAATATCCTTTAAAACAACAATTCTTGGTCAAAGCACAACAACAACAACAACAACACAAAACCCTCATCATATGCTGTTAAATGCCTGGGAGAAGAGGAAAGTCTTGACCTGGCGCCGAAAAGATAACAATGTTGGCGCCAGGCGAGCCTCATCGGGGAGATCATTCCATTGGGGGGGCTTCCACTGTAAAGGCCCTCTCCCTTGTTGCCACCCTCCGTGCTTCCCTTGGAGTAGGCAACCGGAGGAGGACCTTAGATGTGGAGCGTAGATTTTATGTACAAATGGCCTCTCAAAAGGAGTGGGCAATATCCTTCTTTCCTGAAGATAGGCCCTGCTGTGTGTTAATCCGTTGGGAAATAGAGGAAAATTCCAGAGCCTATAGAATTCCTGAACTTCAGGCCAAATCTAGGTATGACAGATTTGAAAAAAGGAAGTTTTTCTAAAAGAAATTGTAAAGCAAGGCAGTCAAAGAAAACTAATATCCATTTCTCATCAGAGAACTAGGGAATAGCATGCTCTCAAACCCAGAACTCAAACCTCTTTTTTTTTTAGTCCCTGTGGGGTGTGTGTGTGTGTGTGTGTGTGTGTTGGGGGGGAGATGTTGGGGTGAGGGAAGGAAGTGGTTCAGTAGGATGGTTTAATCCTCCCCTATCCATGTTCGGTGGTCCAGATCTGGATCCCCCCTCCCCCCCATTCTCTTTCAGAAATGACTGTTTCACTTTTAATCTAGCTGAGTGCTCACTTCCTCTGATGTAGATATGAGAAATGCTGGACTCATGATAAAATTATGATGGCAACATCCAGCATTAGGACACTGACCGGGACATGGGGAGTTTATAGTGCCAAGTCAACCACTAGGCATGGTGGCCTTCTGTCAAGTGTGATTGGTCTGGATTTCATTTGATTGTTTTCAGAGGGCTTTTCTGCCTTTCAATTTGAAATTTCAGATCAAACACACTTTCAGAGTTAGGTAATAGAGGATGTTTGGGTTTCACTATATAGGTGTCTGTTCCCAGCCATACTCACCATAGGGATAGCCATAAGAGAGCATTATACTATTTAATATATTTTGAGGCTTGATAATGACTTTTTTCCCCTTCAAATCATCCTGGTTTCAGGAACCAGGATAGCCTGACACAGCCATGAAACCATCAGCTTGTTGGCTTTGCAGGCTACTAGGTCCAGAGCTTTCCAAGATCATAGCAAGGGATTATGGCCAGATCTACACCTTGTGTCAAATCATTATAAACGTGGAATAAAAAACAGGAGATAACACTATGAAAAAAGGTATGTGGAATGTGTTCTGTACCCCATCAGTTATCAGTGCACTTCAGTACCACTATAAAGCAATAGTGTAGATCTAGCCTAACTCTTCCCATCCATTTGGGCAGCAATTCTGAAAGGCATAAATGATTCTAATGAAATACAGAAATACAAAATTGGTAAGACTTTGCTAGTTTTTTCACATTTCAACCCTCTGTTTTCCATTGTATAATTTCTATATGAATAATCTTGCTAATTTTGTAAATGCTGGACCAATTTTAAGAGGATTCTGAAGTCACCTTCACAAAAATTATCTTAGAAGGCATATCAGGCTAGTGTTAATCTTCTTCTCTCACAAGCTAGAGTGACATCCAGCAAATTGGAACACCCATAAAATTGTCACTAAAGAACTTGAATCATGTGGGAGATTTTTCTGCACAAGCCCCTTGGAAATGAATGAGAGCTGTGCAATGGGCCATGTGCAGGAAAAATCCTGCTGAATTTTGCTTTCTATTTGCTGTAGACATAGACCCCACAACATTGTTTTTGCCATTTAGCCCTCACTGAATTATGTGAAACCTCAGATTAAGCCCACCATGATAGTGGTAACACAAATCTAAAGGTGTGTTTTTTAAAAAAATCCAGTAAAGCCTCAGGCTCTGACATGAAAGAAAATGCTGCAATTAACAGAGAAACAACAAAAGAAGAGGTAATTAACAAACCCTTTTAAATTAACACACCTTTTGTTGGCCTTTAGGTATCTTGAGATCACACAGGAAATATTTATGGAAAACCCCTGTAGCCCTGTTTAAGAACTCCATATCAAGCATAAATGTTTCAAGTCTTGTTTGATACACAAGCTGACAAGTATATATCGAGATCTTAAATAACATTGGCAAATTAAATTGCACACCATAGGGACATATTTTAAAGACTTCTTTCATTTCAGTACAGCATCAAATATCAACTACAGTTAGACATAACTCCAAAATTGAATGTAATTTCCTGCATTGCTCTTTATTGAAATGAATAATTATCATTACAACATGTATTTAAATTGCCCTTCAGGCCAAACTAAAAAATATAAAAGCCAAGCTAACAGAAAATTCTCAGTAAAATGAGCACCATTAAACAAATCACAGACATTGGTCAGTTCAATAGAAGATCTATTCAGTGTGTGTGTGTATTTATATATTATCCCTGAGGTGCTATCCACATGTGTTTTATATCAGGTGAAAGATTATTGTGTCAGTGTACAATTTTATCAGCTTACTCATCTTCTGTGCTAATTATTTAATGGTCTAAAACAAGTAGTTACTGCTTCCCAGCTTGTGCACACATTACACATTTAGTACATGTAACTATATGCATAATAATTTCCTAATCCCTGTAGAAGTTACTTTTGAATCTTCCTTAAATTGATTCATCATTTACAAAATATTTAGATTTATAATATGTAACATTATTGGTTCACATCTGTCAATTCTCAGAAGTCATGTTGGACAATTCATAGCACTTGTTTCCCTTCATCTACTAACAGAAGCAGATTATTTTCCTACGATTATACCAAGAAACTGTCTAGAACAATTATAGCATTTTGGTAACCCGTAGGAATCCAGTTGCTTCTGGCAATAGAAATTTGGAGAAGTTGAAAGAAAATGTAATTGGTAACCATAAAAGAATTTCCTGGATCTGTTATTGTATCACTTCTCAGTTTCTTATGACTGTGAAAAAATATAAAAGAAAAATGCCTTCCATGCACCAGCAGATTTGACTATGAACCAGTTAGCTGAATATGGGAACCAGACCTATCACCTGCTGCTTACATGGAAAGATGTTGATCTTTTTTAATGAACGGGGCCTCTAGAAACAGGAGATGAAAAGTCATTCATTGCAAAGAGCATAAAGAGGACATATCCTTTTTGATTGGACATGTCTTGCTTAAAGAATAAAATCCAATACATTTTTAGTTTACATAACATTTGAATGAGAAACACCTGCAGGTAATTTAGAATTATGATAGCCAAGTCAGTACAATAGACGGATTTTATTTTCTGGCCATTGTTCTTTGCTGTGAATCCTTGAACCACTTATAAATCTGACTGATCTTTTCTTTAGTGAGATGCAAGCTTGTGCCTAATCAATGTCACAATGACTTTGGAATCTAACATTCAACATACTTAAAGCTTTGTTGTAGCATGAGATAGGAAAGTGTATAGAGGAGACTAACACCAAGAAATTATAGTAGAGTGTACTTCGTTAAATAGAAGAATCAATGTTACACATGGAATTGTGAATGCTGTGATTTTATGAAAGAACTGACATTTTTATTTGTTATGCTTAGTTTTTTAAGCCACAATATTTATTTCATGTGTATATTTTTGAACTGTGAAAAAAACATTCAGAGGCGCCAAAGATTATGGGTCAATTCACACATTGCTTGATTTTTCATCCCTTGATTTACTTAGTGCTTGATTACTTCATTCATTACATTTCTATACCACCTAATAGCCAAAACTTTCTGGGCAGTTTACAAAGATTAAAAACCTTTAAAATACAATATTGTACATAATATAAAAATGTTAACATATTATTATTATTATTATTATTATTATTAATTTTATTTCTAACCCACCTCTCCATCCAGATCGAGGCGGGGAACATAAAAACATATAAACAGACAGCACACATACACACACACACATCTAAAAATCAACAGTAAGAAATCTAAGGCCTGAATTAAAAACCTTATCATGTGCTGCCAAGTATCTGAGAGCAGAGGAGGTTCTTAACCTGGAGCTGAAAAGATAACAGTGTTGGCGGCAGGCAAGCCTTGTTGGGGAGATTGTTCCATAATCACAGGGCCATAATCGAAAAGACCCTCTCTCTCGTTGCCACTTCCGTAGCCTCCCTTAGAAGAGGCATCTGCAGGAAGGCCTTAGATGATGAGCATAGTATGCAGGTAAATTCATGCTGGGAAAGGTGGCTCCATTAGGTATTGCGGTCTCAAAGCTGAGTATATTAAATGATCCCATTTAAAGTAATTGGTTTGGAGTCACAGCTTTAGACCACAATACTAGGCTGATCATATGAAAAGGAGGACAGAGCTCATGTAACTTTAACAGTTGTAGAGAAAAGGGAATTTCAGCCAGGGTCATTTGTATGCAATTAGTTCCTGGTGAAATTCCCTCTTCATCACAACAGTTAAAGTTGCAGGCACTATACTAGAGTGACCATATACAAAAGAAGGCAAGGCCCCTGCAACTTTAACTGTTGTGATGAAGAGGGAATTTCACCAGGAACTAATTGCATACAAATGACACTGGCTGAAATTCCCTTTTCTCTACAACTGTTAAAGTTACATGAGCTCTGTCCTCCTTTTCATATGGTCAGCCTACACAATACCTGGCGGAGCGCCTCTCCTGACATGAGCCTATCGTACACTACAGTCATCATATAAGGCCCTTCTCCAGGTGCTTCCTCCAAGGGAGGCACAGAGGGTGGCAACAAGAGAGGGGGCCTTCTCAGTGATAGCCCCGCAATTATGGAATGAACTCCCCAATTAGGCTAGCCTAGTGTCAACATTTTTATTTTTTCGGCGCCAGATTAAGATCTTCCTCTACTCCCAGGCATTTGGCAACATATGATAGATTTTTAATTGGGTCATGGGATATTAATTTGATATGTGTGTCTGCTCTGTTTATATGTTTGTAGCTAAACTTTTTATATTATGCATAATACTGTATTTAAAAGATTTTAAATCTTTGGAAACCGCCAAGAGAGCTTTGGCTATTACGCGATATAGAAGTGTAATAAGTTAAATGAAGTGAGTCAGTGGCCTTAACAGTGGCTTGTGGGGGGACTACAATGATGAGATGAAGGAGGTAGAAAAGCCCTGTTCTGTGAGCAGAACAGGGATCCAAGCCATCTGAAGTCAAATTAATGTTGTATTTGTGATGGCTCATTCAAGTGATAAATATACTGTTGTTCCTGAAAAATTCCAATACTTTAATTAGTGTCCAGTGTTCTTACACGTTTTTACATTGGGCTCAGAATGCATTCTTGTAACCAATGTGATTGAAATCATACATCCAGAATCAAAATTTCAATGAACCATTTTGCTAAACTTCCACTGGGTGATCTGGGCAGTTGCATTATAGGTGACAGTGGAGATCCCAAGATAGAAGAAACAAACTGCATCTGGTTACAGCAGGGAAAATCCTGGGTTGTTGATGAAACCGGGTGCAAAGCAGAAGCAGTGAGTGCTTGGAAGGCAGTGTGTTTGCTCGCTTGTATGCATGGCATAACTCATAATGTCTGTTATGTGCGTACCAGGTCTCTTTCTAGCTCACTAGTTCAATGAACACAAAGGGGCTCAGCATATGGTGGTGGTACTCATATGGGAGAATTTCCTTATTTTCATCTCTCTTCTGCCTTAAGATGTGATACTCAAAAAATTACACTATTCTTCTTTCGTGTACCCAGTATTAAGCAAAGCAATACACAACACAGTGTTAACGTAGGGTGACCATATAAAAAGGAGGACATGGCTCCTGTATCTTTAACAGTTGGATAGAAAAGGGAATTCCAGCAGGTGTCATTTGTATGCATGCAACACCTGGTTAAATTCCATCACAACAGTTAAAGCTGCAGGAGCCCTGCCCTCTTTTGTATTTAGACACTTCAGTGTTAAGTAAAGCAATGTTTTGCATTGAAATGTAGGCGAACTGACTTCTTTTTCAATGTAAGGAATGCTCAATTTACTTTCTCTTCCAGTAGTTGCCCTATATCTTTCTCTAGTTTCCAATTTCCATATGTTAGCATAATCTTACAAAGTATAGGATTACTTCAGGGACCCCCAAAATAGTCCAAAGGTATTTAAGATGCAGCTGGCTTGCAATTACACCTATATCAAAACACTGAAGTGAAGGGTGTGGTGCCTTTTAGGTTTATCCGCTTAGAATTTAGTGTGGAATATAAACCTGCATTACCAACTACCTAATAATGCCTGGACAAAGTGAGGTAAAAAGATGATGTAGCAGTCTAGATTGACACCAACATTTTGCAGGCCATCCAAAATAATAAACAAGGTATGGAATCTGATATATAGAGTTCCCTTTCATCTCTGCAAATCTAGATGTATATCAACATTTAAATATATGTAAACTAGGCCCTTGTAAGTAGAGGTATTACTCATTACAAAGAACTTGAAAATGTTTTGGTATAGTTTATTTTAGCTTTATAAAGTTTATACTACAATAAAAGGTACTCTAGGCATTTCTCACTTCATTCTTCAGATAAAGCAAAAGGGGACTAAAATATTAAGACAGATATACACTTATCCTTCTGGGGTGCTACAGAAGAAGAACTCTCAAATTGTACAGACCAAGATGTTTTCTGTTTCTTTTCTGTTGGTTCATAAGGGTTTGAAATGCTTCCTTTAGTCTCCCCATTTTAAAACTTAGGGAAATGCTCACTTTTCCTTGTCACATTTTAGAATAGGACTTTTCTCCATATATGCATAAGTTATTGTTTTCTCCAGGTTCAGAACAAACCCAAACAACTCCAACTGATGTAATTGTTGTAAATCACATGCCATATTTACACATGCAGAAAAGCATGATTTATTGCTTTGTGGTTGGCACTAGGAAACTGTGAGTGACCTGGGCTGATTGGCCCCATGAACTTTACGTCCAAATAGCATTTCAGTTCTTGAATTATTAAATGTTCTGTCAATGAAACTTCAATACAAATTCTATGAATACAAAATACTGAATTATTGACCTCTATTGCAGTCACCTTCAAACTAATCAAATACATCTCCTATGTATGATCTTGCCAGTTAATGTTTCAACATAATGATTAAGGTAAAATGTGCCCTATGATTAGAAGGTGGATCTGTCAATCACTTAACCCCCCCTCTCTCTTTTTCTCTCTCTCCACCCCCCCCCCCCCATCAGCATTTAGAGAAATGAAAGCAAAACACTATTTTTGGAGACATGCTGTGTGCCTTTCCAAAGCCCAATTATGACCAAAACCTCAGCTTTGATTCTGGTCACTTAACTTTGATTCTGGTCACTTTGGAGGGAAGCCCACTTCCTCTGTGTAATCCCAGAAATGGTCTGAAGGATTCAGTTCTGATTCAGTTCAGGTCGTGGCCAAACCTGATGCACATTCCTACTAGTAACTATCAATAGCCTTGGTGGTGGGTGTGGAAACTGAGGCCATATCTACACCTGCCATATATCTTGGGGTTGTCTCTAGGTCGTTCCTGTGCATCCGTATGACGTACAGGAGATCCCGGGATGACCAGGGACTTTCCCTGGGATATCCCGTCCTTTCTTCCCCACGAGTAGTGGGGCTGGGCATGGAGCTGCACAGGAAGGCTCCATGCCCATGGAGGGGGGAGTTGCAATTTCACCATCCCTGGGATGGTGGTATGTGTGTGTTAGGCATGTTTTTCCCCCTTACCTTTTTCTGCAGATTGGGGGCTGCGTGACCGGCTCTTAAAAAAAAAAAAAAAAAAAAGGGTGTCTGCACCATCCCTCTTTCCTTCTGGGACATCGCGCAGCCGTCTAGACACTGGGGGAGGATCACGGAAGCAGATAAGTCCGCGATCCTCCCCCTCCCTCTACACCCTTAGAAGTAGATGAGCCCTTAGAAACAGGCCTACAAGAAACCCTGAGACATTTAGCTTCTGGCACACCTGATGGCCCTACTAAATACTTAGGCACCCTGAGAAATGATATGTCCCTCATGCCTAGGGTGCTGCCATTTCATTGTTGCAGGCACCAGGGAATAAAGACAGCTCAGTAGAAAGGCCTCCTGCAAGTCCTCTGTGTTGTTGCAGACACCAACAAGTACATTTTGGAAGGAGCAGTGAATGGGGACAGTTGCACTGGTGGGGAATGATGGGGCTGGGAAGAGCTTGCTACAACCTACCCCCAAACGCCAGTGGCATTTGGCCTTAATATAAACATCAGTTTAGAAGAGGCAAACCCTTAATTTCATCTTTACAACCCACCCAGCTCAGTTTTGAAATTGGCCCTTTCCACACCAAGCTGTTTGCCTGGGATGGCCCCAGGCTGATCACTGTGCACCGATGGTGTGTATTAGGTACTTCCAGGATTGCCCTCCCTCCCTCCCTGTGCGCCGATGGTGTGTATTAGGTACTTCCGGGATCGTCCTCCCTCCCTCCCTCTACACCCCTATGGTGTAGAAAGGGCCCTTATCCACCAACACTTAGTTTAATCAAGATTTTAAACAGACTACTTTGCTGAATTCAGTTTGTTTAAATATTAATAGTTGAATGTGATCCTAATGATAGAGAACATATCCAGTAAAAAAAGAAAAGAAATATAATTTACAATGACATTATCTTAGCCATTTATAATCATAAGTGTAATTTTATTATGTTCTCCTCTCATAGGTAGAATACTTTATCTATATTTAATTCTTGGTGTTTCTTATTCATTTCAGCTTATGGACTTACTAGTTGCAAATGTTAAGTCTTTTGAAGAACGAACTAATCGTGCCTGCTACAAGTGCTCAAAATGGCAAGAAGTGAAATTTGATACTCAGCATTTCTTAAATTAAGTGCAAACTTGAAAGTTGTTTGCTGACACAAGCCCCAAATAATGCGACAGAGTGCTCTGAGGGCTTAGAATGATATATGCTAGTGTAATTTATATATTTTTAATATAAATATTGTAGGTTTATAAATGACCATAAACATGGATTATTCATCTGGCAGAAAGAAAAGTGTTGGTTCCAAATTGCTAGAAATTCAGAATCCTTCTTTTTGTCTCTAAAGAGACAATAGAGAGTCTTAAAAAAATTAGTCCCATCTGGTTTGAAAACTATAATTTGTAGATGTAGCCTTTTCACATGCAGTTGTTTAAAAAGTACATTGGAAGATCCTCTTTGGACAATAGTGCTTGTGATAAGTTGTTAATGTGTTGCAATTGATAATTCCAGATGGAAACAAATTGCGTGTAGTTCTTGTTCAGTGCAATCATATGTCTACACAGATATAAGACCCTCTGAGTTCAATGGGACTTAATCCCAGGTAGGTGTCTATAGGATTGACCCACTGTGGTGGGTAGCCCTTTCCAAAAAGATGTCAAATCAATGCCTGCTATAATTTTGTTCCAAAGAGGAGCATTTGAAGTTGAGCGTTAAAGCAGATTATGTCGTGTTTCAAGGATGCCACTTAGGAATGTCCAGGCCCAAGGTCAATAATCTAGTCCGTCAGTCAAAAGCCGAAGACGCTGTTGAAATCCAGATAATAGTAGTAGAATCACAAGATGTTGAATCATAGTCAGGAAGCCGGTCCACAGGGTCAGAATACGTCCGGGCAAGTTCAAGGTTTCAGGAATAGTTTCAGAGAATAGTCGAGTCACAATCCAGGGATCAGAATCCAAGCTTGAATCAAAGGCACAGAGCTGAAACACACAGAGCAAGGCACAGACATCCAAGACAATTGTTGCTTTCAGCACTGGGGCTGAGCTCTGGCCAGACTTTTATGGGATGGGGATTAATGAGCGATTAGTGTCAGCTGGCCTGAAGCCAAGCCGGTCACCACCAGCTTCTATGGAGTGTCTCGCCCCAAACACTTCCCTGGCTCTGCTGCTCCTTATCTCTCTCATTAACTGACTCACAACAGATTAAAGTCTGAGGAAATATAAAGAGTTTTCACACCTGCAGAGAGTAAATTAATTACACTGTTCTTTTTTCCTCGTCCTTCTGGTTATTCATGCTCACAATAGGGATAGATGAATGTGTCATATTCGATTCCACTGTTTCTCATTTTTCTATTCAGTTTATTCTGTCTCATTTCAGCATCAATTTGCATTTTTTATATTCAGTTTATTCTGTCTCATTTCAGCATCAATTTGCATTTTTTTAAAGTTTACACAAATATCTGTAGGTACTTTTCAACACAATTATTTAAATGTATGCATTTCCCCAAATATACATATTTTTGTAAGCACTTAATATAATGTGGTTTATTTTCCCCTATTTGTACACATTTTTGTGGGCATTTTTCTTATGATACACATTTTGTACATATTCTTTTCAAATAAAAATGGGTGGCTGCAGTCCAGTGTTCCCAGCTGCCCAGAAAAAAGAAAAGAAAAAGGCAAGATGGAAAATACTAGGGAGTATCCAGGGGGCTAGAAGGGGAACAGGGAGTATGTTGTGGGGGGTGGAGGGAGTGTTTCGTCTGTGGTGAGTGTGTGTTTCCTTTTTGTGGTGTGTGTGTGTTAGCTTCTTTAGTTTTTTTTTTGTAAGTATGGGTTTGTGGTGTGCTTCTGTGAAATTGGTATTTTGTTGTGCTTTGTGCAGGGAAAAGTGATTTGGTCTTTGGGACTCAGACCCCATCTCTAACTTGTACTCTGTTTCTTAGGCAAGTTACTTGTTTCATCAGTTCCTTCTGTGAAATGGGTGTTGGAGCAGAAAGCTGAAGGTTCAGAAAGAGTGGTTTTGGGTTTTGGAGTTCAGAACAATCTGTGTTGATGTTGCACAAGCATTTGGTTTCTGCTAGTACAATGTCAATTGCTCTAGCACACAGGCACTGTTAAATCCTTTCCATTCAGTTTAAAAGTGGCTCTCTTCTGATTTTTATATGACATTAACAACAATCAGAAGTGACATAACTCATACTAAAAAAACACCCCTTTTTGTTTCTGGCCCACTGCTTTAGATAGAGCAAGTGGTTGTGAGACCAAAGGAACAATATCTAAAACACAAAACTTCAGAGATAACTATGTTTTCTTCTCTGCTTCTTCCATCTTTTTCCTTACTATAAAAGCAAACAAAACAAAAACATGTTAGAGGGAAAGATGGAATAGCTGCAAAATTCCCCTTGATAGGTGTTGTGCTAGAAGCTGCCTATGTGGAAGCACACCTCCTGTCTTGTGAAGTCAATACTGAACTAATGTTAGAAAACAAAAGTCGAAACCAATTTCGCACTAAGGACTCAATGAGCAATCTAGCAACAGATGAGGTGAAACCATTCACCTTATTTTTCCCTCCGTGGTTTCATTTATTCATGTGAATCCTGCATCCTAGGTAATTCATAAGACTAGCAAAGTAAGGATCATCATCCATTGTTTTTCTGTTCTGGATTTAGTTAGCATTGCAGGTGGAAAACAAACTCTCTGCCCAAGCTTGAAAAACAATTTGGGTGTGGTTAAGATAAAAGAGATTACAGAAAATTTGATCTGTATGTAAATTTCTCTTGACACTAAAATTCCATGGGAAGCTGTTGAACAGGTTCCTCCATTTTATGGGTTGATGTCCTTCAGTGAAACAAACTAAAATTTGTTGGAACTTTTCCTGGACTGCTACAAGAAGACAAAAGGAGGACGTATAAGAATTTGCACAGAATATTTTGGGCTGATACACAAGAAAACAACTTGATTTGGCATGGCCTCTGATGAAACAAGGGTCTAATGGTGTATACAGAAGTATTCACAAATGGGTTAGTCCAGATCTACACCAAGCAGGATGCAGCGGTATGAAAGCAGAATATAAAAGGCAGGAGCCACACCAGGCAGGATATACTGATATATGGTATGTGTCAATGGGCCCCAACAGTTGTCAGTGCGCTTCAGTACCGCTATAAAGCAGTGGTTCCTGCCTGTTATATACTGCTTTCATACTGCTTTCATACCACAATATCCTGCTTAGTGTAGATCTGGCCTAAGTTTCTGTTGCCAAGTGAGTTCAGCTTCCCCCCTCCAATGACATACCTGGTCTAAATGTAGTACTGATTTCTTCTTTGACTTTTCCTCCATACTTCAGATGAACTGTCTGCATTTTTCCAAGTATTTTTTGATGTTTATATGATTAAATGTTTGTTTGGCACATTAAAAAAAACGTATTTTAAAAAAAAACTTGGGGAAATTCTCTGAGGAGTGGGAAGGAGCTGAGTTTATGATTGTCACAATCGTCCACCAATTACAGCCCTTTCAGCAGTAAACAGGAAGAATGCCAGGACACAGCGAGTGTGCTTCTACAGTAGGGACACAATTAAATTCATGTCTGGTCTGGATGCACTGTAAAACAGGGTGAAAAAGAAAAGGTATGCTTTTCACTTCAAAACTGTTACTTTACAGGTGTGAATTTAAGGGCTTAATGAATTGATTGACCTCATACAATTAACTGACTAACACTGCAATCCAGTATCCACTTGGTAGTAAGCCTCGTTGAACTCCATTGAGCTTACTTTTGAAAAGATGAATAGGATTGTGGTGCAACATTGCTTTAATTGAGTGACAGTCCCAATTTGCACTCTTGATTGCCCATTGAGAATATGAATCATAGCCTTAGTCCTAAGGAGGTTTGTGCAATCCTGCATAGCTCTTCACACTGTAGCACACTAGCATGGGGAGAATAGCAGCCTTGATTGGCCAAGAGTTTAATAGAGAATCATAGAATGGTAGAGTTGGAAGGGGCCTATAAGGCCATCGAGTCCAACCCCCTGCTCAGTGCAGGAATCCACCTCAAAGCATACCTCACGGCTGTCCAGCTACCTCTTGAATGCCTCTAGTGTGGGAGAGCCCACTACCTCCCTAGGTCATTGGCTCCACTGTTGTACTGCTCTAACAGTCAGGAAGTTTTTCCTGATGTCCAGCTGGAATCTGGCTTCCTGTAACTTGAGCCCATTATTCGGTGTCCTGCATTCTGGGATGATCAAGAAGAGATCCTGGCCCTCCTCTGTGTGACAACCTTTCAAGGATTTGAAGAGTGCTATCATGTCTCCCCTCTGTCTTCTAAGGCTAAACATGCCCAGTTTTTTCAGTCTCTCCTCATAGGGCTTTGTTTCCAGAACTCTGATCATCCTCGTTGCCCTCCTCTGAACATGCACCAGCTTATCTGCATCCTTCTTGAAGTGTGGTGCCCAGAACTGGATGCAATACTGAAGATGGGGCCTAACCAGTGCTGAATAGAGGGGAACCAGTACCTCGCGCGATTTGGAAGCTATACTTCTATTAATGCAGCCTAAAATAGCATTTGCTTTTTTTGCAGCCACATCACACTGTTGGTTCATATTCAGCTTGTGATCTACAATAATTCCAAGATCCTTCTCGCTTGTAGTATTGCTGAGCCAAGTATCCCCCATCTTGTAACTGTGCTTTTGGTTTCTTTTTCCTAGGTGTAGAACTTGGCATTTCTCCCTATTAAATTTCATTCTGTTGTTTTCAGCCCAGCACTCCAGCCTATCAAGATCACTTTGAAGTTTGTTTCTGTCTTCCAGGGTATTAGCAATCCCACCCAATTTTGTGTCATCTGCAGATTTGATAAGCATTCCCTGCACCTCCTTGTCCAAATCATTAATAAAAATGTTGAAGAGCACTGGGCCCAGGACTGAGCCCTGCAGTTCCCTGCTTGTTCCCACCCCCCCACCCCCAGTTTGAGAAGGTACCATTGATAAGCACTCTTTGAGTCCGATTCTGTAGCCAACTGTGGGTCCACCTAATAGTTGTTGATCAACACAATATATTGATCTTGGCTATTACCTCTAGAGATGAAAGCTTATTTTAATAAGTTCACAAGTGCAAGTTAGGTTACAATCATCAAACTAGCTACATGAGAATAGCCCCACTGTCTTCACAAACATATTCACAAACATGTTCATTAGAGGTTCTTTGGGTGCCTCCTCCAAATGCAGTGAGGCAGTTGGCTACTAAGGAGAAGGCCTTTTCAAGTTGCACTCCATTTGTAAAATGCCCTGCCTAGAGAAGCTTACGTTACACCTATGTTGTCTTTTGGGCACAAGGTGAAAACCATTATTATTATTTTCCCAGGCTTTTCAATCCTTCAGTTTTAAAGACAGCGCTAGTGTCTTTTTAGATCTTTGCAAGGCTGCTGGCTTTTGCTTTGATTTTTACTTGGTTTTATTCTGTTGCTTTTAAATGTTTTTAAGTTTTATTATGTTTTGATATTTTATCGTTTTGTTTTGGAAAACATCTAGGGCTCATTTACACATAGAGCCCTTTCGGGAGTGGGGAGGGATGATCATGAAGATTTCAGCTTCAGCGATCGCCCCTCGTGGGGCACACGCCAGGGAGAGCCGTAGCTGAAGAAATGCAATAAATAAATAGAACTGCTTTACAGTCAGTTGTATTTGTTATAGTAGTTTTGGGCTCTGATCCAGAGAACTCTCCACTTGTATTTCTGTTTTAGTTCAATGACACTCTTCTCCTTTGCGCCAACAAATTCCTTTCCAAAATATTGACAGCTGTCTTCATCCAGAGTATATAAAACCACCACTGATCCTTGTATCCCTCTATCCACCTTGAATAGGGTGTTTTGATGTTCTCTGAAAATCGGGCACCTGATACTTCCTCTAGGATTGCCCCTGTTCCTGTGCTTTCAACAGTAACTTGATTGGCACACATTAATTTCACCTGCTAGCTCCTGCACATCAGGGTACTCTTATAGCCACACAAGCATGCAAGATATGCATGCAGAAGACATTTTACATATATTTGGATGACATGCTGAATAGCATAACCTCTGCCAAGTTTCCCTGTAGAAAATCCTTTGTCAGCAATCCTGTTGGATTATCAGCCTCTTTGAGGACTACTTTAATTACCTCAGATGTCAAAATGGAAGTCTCTCATCATTTTGGATATCCTATCTTGATGTGGTAGGAATTCTGCTGGGCTTAATTAGAGCATCACACACAGAAAATCCAGCTGTTAAGACGGTATCTGTGCAGCTCATCTAACAAGTCTGAGCTCATCGAGTACTTGGTGCAACAGTGAGGATGTCTAAGAAGTTGAAGAGGTTGGAAGACAAAACATTTTATGTAACAAGTAAGAAGGCCTGTTTCAAAATCACCAAAGACTATTGGGAATAAGTCTGTGAGTGGAGGCTGATGTGAGAATGCTGCTGCATGCACTTCATGCAGCAAAGGAAGGGACAAAATCTATTGTAATTTCAGAAGACACTGATATACTGGTACTACGCATTGGTTTGCAACTGGAATACCATGCCCTCTGTTTGTGAAGTGTGGCACAAAGAGTCATGCAAGATTTATTGATATAAGCAAACTCAATTGGACAGGATGTGAGTGCTTTTGCAGGTCAGGGAAAGGTAACTCCCTTCAAACTCCTGAGAAAGGACAAGAACTACCAGGAGATGTTCTGCCAACTAGGGGAATCATGGGAAATATCTACAAAGATGTTTGAGAATTTACAGCAATTCACCTGTCAAATGTATGTTCCAACTACCTGTACTATTTCTGTAAATGACCTACACTATGAACTTTTTGTGCCAAGCGAAGCGAGGTGGAGTCCACTCAGCTTCCACCATGCAATGACTTCCTATTCATGCACACTCTTAGGGCCAATTTCCAGGCAGGAATTTCAGGGTGCAGTTCAAAAAAACCACCACATGTACCTTAGCCCAAAACATGATGGATGGATGGATGTCAGACAGAGACAGCACTTTTGTCATTGACTAGATGCGTGAACCAACACCAGCAATTGCAGTTTTGGAGATGATGTCATGCAACTGTGCATTCCTGTCAACTGCCAAACCGCTCATGCCTATCCAGTGAACTTCCTTGCACTGCTATGTGCAAACACTACAGTCAAGCAGTAACCAGAAAAAAACAACCCACAGATGTAGACTTTGCAGTTGAACTTCAGGACTCAGAAGATGACTGCAGTGATGGCAAACATTAAAATTAAATTAAAGATTAAATGTTAGCAGCTGTGAAATTATAACATTGTAACATTTGTAAATAAAAACATATGTATATTGAACTACTAGTTGTTTCTCGGCAATAACACTAAGGGCGCAATCCGATGTTGGCAGTCTGTGAAGTCCTCTCCTCCATGCTCTGGTTGCCCTGCATTTGTGCTAGATGGGCAGTTTTGCCCATCTACCCATGGCTTTTCAGAATGGAAGGGAAGGAGGCTGGGGCGATCATAGGAAGCTGCATAAGGCAGCTTCCCCAGTTGAGTCCCCTCCCCACTCCTGGGACCCTGCCCCCTTTTCCCCATCTCCGTGCTCAGGTTTCCAAGCGTGGAGAGGTGGCTGGCAAGGTTCTCTCTGCACTTTGAGGGGGAGGAGGCGGGGAGCACATGTTCCTGGCTGTGAGGTCGGCACCAGGGCTCTGACCTCATAGCCAGGAAAATGAACAATCCTATGGGTCTGCAAGACATTGGCCAGGGGCCATAACATTACTCTATAAATTACCTGTCATCCATACACAGAGTAAAATTACATGAAATGTGGATATGCTCATATGTGTGTAACTATGTCATAGCAAAATTAAAGCATTCAAGCTATGGCCTGTTGGAAAGATAAAAGAGTACTCTACAATTGCCTAATATCCTTTAGGTGCATATCCTAATCAGATAACGTGTCATATGCAGTAAACAGCATAATGATGAGGGAAAATTAACTTTTTTCTTGATATATGGCTTGTACCACGAAAACAGTACCACGAAAATAGTAACAGATGTTCAAGAATTGTTGGAGGGGATGTCAGGAGGTTGGAACTTATTTCCATATGTGGTGGAGCTGTAAACATGTACAAAAATTTTGGGAAAGGGTGTTTAAAGAAATAAGCGAAATAATTGGACGTAAATTGGAATTAAGCCCAAAGCTGGCTCTACTAGCAATATGGGATAAAGGCAATGAGAATATAAATAAGAGAGAATTAATAAACAACCTCCTGGCTCCCGTCAGAATAATGATTGCTAAAAACTGGAAAGGGCAAGGGATATATACTATAGAAGAATGGTATAAAGAAATATGGGATATGGCACTTAATGACAAGCCAATGAAAATAAAGAGGGGAATGTCCAGTAAGAATGATTTTGGAGATGTATGGAGCCTATTTTTGGAATATGTATTAAGAATGGGGAAGGGGCAAAATCCTTCAAAAGAGTCTTTACACTTTTGGAAAGAAGAAGAATGTTTAATTGAAGGTCTCCTGGGGGGGAGGGGAGCACGGGGGGTATGTGGTTATATAGTGTATTTTATGTTGTTTTATGTTGTATTATGTTGAAATTTTTTTAAAAAAATTAAAAAAAAGAAAAGAAAATAGTAACAGATAAGGTCATTATTGCAATTGATTATTTGTAAAGAGAATTCATTAGCTTTCCAATGCAGTTTTAACATTTTAAATTGGACACTTTGTTCACATGTTACAGCTTAAACTGGAAAAGTTAGAAAAAATGGCTTTGGCTAACTTGATGACATCATAAAAAGCTTAAACAAACAACCAGAACAGCTATCACATGGAAATAGAATCCAGAGACACACACCTTTCAAAAAATCAAAATGGATTTTTGCCGCCTTACATGATGCAGATATGTCCGTTTTCAGTGAAAGGAGAAATGAGTGTTGTCTGATCAGGGTTTGGGTTCTAGAGGAGCCTGGACTATTCACTTTATTTTTCACATTGTTATCAGCCACTTTTTATATCAACTAATAATACAACTTTTCATTGCTTGAATTATGAACTACAGAAAATTTATTTTGGAATTGCATATGTTTCCTTGAACTGTGCCTTTTGTGTATGGTTTCACATTAAAAAAAAAAAGAAGCCCTAATATAGGCTGACCAGATAAAATCCAGGTCAGGGCTTATGTAACTTTAACAGTTGTAGAGAAAAGGGAATTTCAGCCAGAGTCATTCGTATGCATTTAGTTCCTGGTGATACTCCCTCTTCATCACAACAGTTAAAGTTGCAGGCACTATACTAGAGTGTCCATATACAGAAGAAGGCAGGGCCCCTGCACCTTTAACTGTTGTGATGAAGAGGGAATTTCACCAGGAACTAATTGCATACAAATGACAGTAGCTGAAATTCCCTTTTCTCTACAACTGTTAAAGTTACAGGAGCCCTGACCTGGATTTTATCTGGTCAGCCTATAATAGCATCAGAGAACAGGTCTACTATTTCTGGTAGATCTGGTGACTGAGCAATGCTGATGCCTGGGTAGGTAGCTCTGGCTCTGAGAAATTTGTTTATTAGGTCCAATTCTCTGTTGTTTCTTAATGGGTAGACCTAGGCCAGATCTACACCAAGCAGGATATAGCACTATGAAAGCGGGATATGGTATGTGTCATGGGCCCCACCAGTTGTCAGTGCACTTCAATACCACTGTAAAGCAGTAGTGTGGCTCCTGCCTCTTATATACCACTTTCATACCACTTTCACAGTGCTATATCCTGCTTGGTGTGGATTAGGCCCTAGTGTCCAGACAATGTCTTTCCACCCACATCTGAAACTCTGATTTCTTTCCATGACTCCTTTCACCCCTATAATGGCCCTTTCAGCCAATGGCCATTACAGGGAGCCTATCTACACAAGCAGGATAAAACACTTTGAAAACGTTTTGAAATTTGTATATGGAATGTGTCCTGGGCCCCAACAGTTGTCACTAGTGTTATAAACCATTTTAAACCGTTTTAAAGCAGTAGTGTAGATAGGCTCAGGGTTAAAGGGCATAGTTAGGGTGACCAGATAAAATCCAGGTCAGGGCTCATGTAACTTTAACAGTTGTGGAGAAAAGGGAATTTCAGACAGTGTTATTTGTATGCAATTAGTTCCTGGTGAAATTCCCTCTTCATCACAACAGTTAAAGTTGCAGGGGCCCTGCCTTCTTTTGTATATGGTCACTCTAGTATAGTGCATGCACCTTTAACTGTTGTGATGAAGAGGGAATTTCACCAGGAACTAATTGCATACAAATGACACTGGCTGAAATTCCCTTTTCTCTACAACTGTTAAAGTTACATGAACCCTGACCTGGATTTTATCTGGTCACCCTAGGCATGGTTAATATTGAGGTATGTCTGTATGTGACCTGCTCAGCTTGCAGTATACTGCTAGGTTCTGCTGTACAAGCAGTGCATGATGGATTCAGGTACTTTCACAAGAGCTTTCTTTATTTCTACGATACATAAGAAAACCTAAGTAGACTTGCTTGTCACACTGTCACAGCTTTAAAGCCAAGACTAAGGTCCTTTCTACACCATAGGGGTGTAGAGGGCTCAGGGCTGTGGATCCTGGAAGTAGCCACTTATGTGATCGTCCCTTTCAATCTTCATCACGGGGCACGACAGCCCAAGCTTCTCCCAGGCCGTTGTAAGTTACGCCCACCATTTTTTTGTTTTTTGAATGGAGATGAGTGCTTGTGCGCAAAAGGTGAGTCCTTTTTTTTAAAAAAAAACATGTGTGCGGTCCCCCACCCCCCCTCCCTGCCCTTGGGACTGCAGAAGAAGTCCCCCCTCCCCCCCCCCCCCCCGAGACTCCCTGTGCATCATTCGGACTCACAGGGAGCAGCCGGCGACCATCCCAGGCATTTTGCCTGGTGTGGAAAGGGCCTCAGAGAGAGATGAGGAGAGATTCCACTTAGGCTTCCTGCAAGAGCTAAAGGTATTTGTTTCTCTTAAATAGTGTATATGTGTGCTGCTGAAGATTTCTCCCACATATTTTTCAATCATTCTCATTCAATTTGATAGAAAAGAAATTGTTTTCAAAAAGAAATTCAATGGTGAAGAAATTTTGGAGAAATTCTCATGCACTGGGGCTCTTTCTACACCTATGGGTGTAGAGGGAGGGAGGGGGGACGATCCCGGACGTACCTGCTTCCGGATCGTCACTCCAAATCCACATAGGAAGCGCGACGTCCGGGGAGGAAGGAGGGACATCGCAATGTCGCACCCACCATTTTGGTGGGTATTTTTCTTTTAAAGGCACAGGGAGCATCGCACAGCAGCACAGGTAAGAGGCACCCCCTGTGTGCCCCCACCCCTCCACCCTCCATCCTGAAGATGGAGAAATTGCTGTTCCCCTTCATCCTCATGGGCACAGAGGCGCATGCCGCGGCTCTGTGCCTGTTTCTGGTGCCCGCTGAGACCGTGGGAAGAATCGGATTTTCCCTGGGATTTTTTATCCCTGGGAAAACCCATGCCCATTACCCCTGCCCCCAGGAGTCCCTGTGCATCATTTGGACACCCAGGGAGCACCCAGAGGCAATCCCGGGGGAAAAGGCTGGTATGGAAAGGCCCTGGGTTTGGGTTTCTTGTACTTAGCTTATTGGTGGCTGAGGAGTGTTTGCAAGTGTCTTTTTTCCATTGTACAATCATCTCTCCAGCAGCCTGTAGCCTCTTTGGCTTCCCACACTGCAATTAAAGCACAGTGGAAGACATCCTGAGGTACTTCCACCCATAGGGCTTTTTCAGATCCAGAAGTACAGGCAGCCTGAGAGGCTGCAGAGCGATGGAGAAACATTTAATAGAAAGAAAGCACATGCAGAGCACCCTCAACTGCCTTACGTTGATAAGGTAAGCTCAAAAACACAATAAAAATGAATGATAAATCACTCGGAGAATGAGGCAGAACAATGGAAGCCTCTTTCATGAGCGAAGAAAACTTCGAGGAAATTGGAGTACAAACTTTAGCTCAGCACTGCCTTTATCGCTTCCCTGGAGCTAGACACAACGCTGGCCCACTCACACCTGCATTTTACTGGGCAAAAAATGGGGGCTAGCTTGCTAGTACTTTTGTTGCTCTTGCCACATGCAGTGACAGCACCAAAAAAAAGAACAAAAACAACCCTTACGAAAAAGGAAAGATGTTGTGTTACAGTGTTGTGTCCCCATCTGTGAGAAAGTGTTGAGAATTCCTCCTCCCTCTGGATAAATTTGGTGAAATTGTCCTCTCAGGGTGCTTCTACAAGAGCGATTTAAAGCTCTTTCAAGGCACATTAAATTTTTTACCTCTACAAGAGCGGAGCGCAAATCGGGGGTCGAGGCGCTTTTTCTGTCCGATTATGCGCATTATCGAATGTGCATTAAATAGTAAGTTTTAATTTTCCACAGGAGTTGAAGTGCCTTATGACTACGTGCGATTCTCCGCATTTCAACCACTTTAAAGCGCGTTTCATACTGCCGGTAATGCGCTTCACCGCTTGTCGTTTATAAGAATTAGGCGTAAAAGCGATGGTGAGATGCGCATAATCGGGCAACTGGGCGTCAAGCTGAATTCTTGTAGAGGGGGCCTCAGTTTCTCTAACCACAAATACGGTGGAGAATTTTGAGAAGCCATTTGTTCACAGCGCAAATATTTCTCTCACAACAACCCATTCTAACTCTTAATGAATTGCACTGCTGCTATAATCACTTCCACCGCCCTGTCTGCGTTTTGCTACAACACCAACAACATTGTGGTGTTGTCATATATACTACTCGAACACACATACCTCTACACAGTGTGACTTTGCAAGACTTGTGTAGCCCACACTGTCTCTGCCACAGCCCTGCCTCCTGCAATTATAGGTATAATTGTGAACTTTTATCTGCTCACATTGTCAAGGTATTTTAAAAAAATATTTAGAAATTCAGAAAAAAACATATTAACAAGACCTGAGTTACAAGAAACATGTACTTCTTTCTTGGTTGCTACCTTTTGTCCTTTGGTAAACACATTACTGCCCAAACCCAGCTACCGGAAACGCCTGGATTTTTATTTTAATATTTTCATGTATGAGGCTGCAATTACTTCCTAGCTGGGAAGACCCCCAAAAGGCTCAACACACCCAGAAGGGTTAACACACCCAGGCAGTGGGTGTGTTAACCCTTGATGTGACTTCATTCATTGCCTAAAAGTGCTAAAAGTGTGGGAGCAGGCTAGTTTCTCACATAATGAATAGGCAGAATAGTGGCTGCACATTTTGTCTCGTATCTTGGAACACAGGAAACTGCCTTATACTGAGTCAGACCCTTGGTCCATCTAGTCCAGTATTGTTGACACTGGCTGGCAGCATTGGCTCTCCAGGGTTTCAGGCAGCAGTTTTTCCAGCCCTACCTGGAGATGCCAGGGATTGAACCTGGGAGCTTCTGCATGTAAAGCAGGTGCTCTACCACTGGACCATGGCTAGGGTGACCATATGAAAAGGAGGATAGGGCTTCTGTATCTTTAACAGTTGTAGAGAAAAGGGAATTTCAGCCAGTGTCATTCGTATGTAATTAGTTCCTGGTGAAATTCCCTCTTCATCACAACAGTTAAAGTTGCAGGCACTATACTAGAGTGACCATATACAAAAGAAGGCTGGGCCCCTGCAACTTTAACTGTTGTGATGAAGAGGGAATTTCACCAGGAACTAATTGCATACAAATGACACTGGCTGAAATTCCCTTTTCTCTACAACTGTTAAAGATATAGGAGCCCTGTCCTCCTTTTCATATGGTCAGCCTAACCATGGCCCCTCCCCTTGGGTTCTACAAGAGCTAGATACATGCTTTTTTAAAAAAATGAAAAAGAAAAAGAAAGGAATCTGGGAATCTGGAGATTATAGCTTATCCCTAGGAGGTCAATTGCCCCTCCTTGCCCCGGTCTGCAGATGCCCATGAGCATGGATGACTTTTGGAATGGCTCTCCTCATAATGTGACTACTGTCTCTCCCTTTCCTGTATGTTCTTTTTCAGAACTTCCCCAGCCTTTGTGGATGAAAGCATAGGGTTTTAAGGTGTTTATACAGGGGGCTATACATAGCGCCACCCCAGTTTGACTCAGAGGCCAATTTGGAGCTTCCAAATCAGCCCCAATTTGACTCCGGGTGATTCGTTCCTGGGCTGCCTCCCTTAGGTTGCAAAGCTGAAGCAGGGGCAGCTGCTGCGTTTTCCTGGGCACCCGGGAAAGCACCCCCTTCCAACCACTACCCCCTGCTCACTATCAGCTGCTGCTCCTCCCATTCACCCGCTTGCCAACCTGCAGAACTTTCCTGAGGCCTCTGTGTGCGCTGGCAAGCCACCCAGCCTCCTCTCTGGATTGCTGTAGATTTAGCGTTGCTGGCATGCGCAGAGGCCTCAGGTAAGTCCCATGGGCAGGCAGGCAGCAGCAGCAGTGAGGGGAAGGGAGGGGGTGAGCAGGACTTACCTGAGGCCTCTGTGCATGCTGGCAAGCCAGCCGGTCTCCTCTCTGGACTGCCACAGATTTAGTGTTGTAAATTTTGGCAGATGGAAATGGCCATTTCTGGCCTGCTGTAGTTTACTACACTAAATCTACGGCAGTCCAGAGAGGAGGCCGAGCAGTTTGCCAGCAGATGTGGAGGCCTCCAGAAAGTCCCGCAGGTTGTTGGGTGGGCGAGTAGGGGGGCAGCGGTTGGGAGCAAGTGGTGGGTAGTGGCTGGGACTGGGGGAGTCCAGTGGACTCCTGGTTGGCCTTGTGCCTGGCTTTCCAGCAAGTCTCAACTAGGGTGACCATATGTCAGGATTTCCCCAGATTTGGCTGGGTTTTTGCTCCGTATGGGGAGCCCAGGGGGATGTGTTGTGAGGATAAAGGAGCAGGATACTGTATGCCGCCTTGGGTTCCTTGAAGGAAAAAAGGCAGGATATAAATGCAGTAAATAAAGTAAATTTGAACCACAGGTGTAATGACTATAGAATCAGACATGTGACCAAGGCCATGTTGGGATGGGCACACCTCCTGTGGGGCCGGCTAAGTTGAGGTGTCCTCTTTTTTGGTTTCCAAAATATGGTCACCCTAGTCTCAAGTGAGCCTGATGGAATCCTATCCTGCCACCCCCAGGTTGAATTTACTGAACTCCCCTGGCTGTTGCAGGGAACTAGAAAGAAATAGACAAGGCAGGCATGCACAGCAGTAGGTGCTGTGGCTGCTCTCAGAATGGAGCTGCTTCAGTGTGGAGGAGCCTGGTCATATTGCTGCCTGCCATTACCGGTTTACTTCATGAGGAGGTGCTCCCATGGCACCATTTAAACTTGAGGGCATCCCCCCTCCCAAGTTTAATTTACAGACCTCCTGTCCTGTCCTGCACCTTGCCCATGTGGTTGGAAACTGAAAGTAGATGGATGGGGCAGGCACAGCGAAGCTTTGCTGCTTTCTAAGGCCCCCTCCACAAGGATGCGCTTTTGCGCCCGGTTCCGGGATTATGCGCATTATCGCGGAGGCGCATTTACGGCTAATCCCTCTGCACGGGAGGCGGCGAGAGGCGGCGAAGCGCATTAATTCATGTCCAAAAAGCGCTTTAGAAGACATTAACGCGCATAATCGCTTGTTCACACCGCGATAATGTGCTTTAACGGCCGGAGAAAAATAAAAGTCGCTATTTAATGCGCATTCGAAAATGCGCATTATCGGGGAGATAACGCGCCTGTACGCCCGTTTTGCGCTCCGCTGGTGTGGAGGTAAAATTTATAATGAGCCTCTAAGGCTCATTAAACGTCTCGTGTGGAGGAGGCCTGAATGACATGATGACTGGACTTGGGGGTGGGGGTTGCACCCCCTTGCCCCTGTGAGCAGATGCCCATGCACAGAAGTTCATGCAAGTAGTAAGTGGGTTTTAATTGAGTGATCCATCTATCTTCCACCAGCCTGTTGATATGAAGGCATGTTTAAAAACCAGACTTAGAGGCTAGTAGCTCCCTTTGTGGCCAGCATGGAAACACAGGCTATTAGCCTCTTAGTAGGCCAATGCAGGGGTTTTCCCCTCCTCTACAACCAGTATGGAAATGAAGGCTGTTAGCCATTTGGCAGGGCAGTCACAATTTTTGCAGGGTAGTAACTTTTCTGGGCTTATTTCCAAGGCTGATTTGCATGTTGGTTTCATGGTTATAATTATACAGGTTAAGTGTTTTATATGTAGGGAAAGCAACATGTGCGAAACATCCAGGAACTTGTGCCAACTAGGAGCTGTCCTGTTCCTCTGAGCTGGGGGGGACAACAACCATGGGGTCCTAGAAGACAATGGCGGGGACGGAGTTCTCCTGTGTTATATGTTAAGTAGCCACTGGAGCAATCACAGATTCCTAACACTCAGGCAAAGTTGCACCAGTGAAAACATGCTTGCAATGATTTAAGAAAGGATGAAAGGGTTTGTTAGTGTCGTAACACTCATGCAAGGCAGAGCTAGAGCTCTGATCACTTGGCTCACATAGGATGCTTCTGTAGCTGTTGCGATGGAGCCTATGGTTGTACTGTAGCTGCTACTAAAGTGGGGGCATTGAACTGGGGAACCAGAGCATAATTTCTATACATATTTTGCTAGAGTTAGCTTTGTGTTTTTCTTTAAAACAAAAACTAGGAAACACTTCAGAACCTAGACTACTTTTGACTAATCTGTTACTATAATTAAAACACTAATTACATTTTTAGATTGTTACCCTTAATCAGCAGCATAAATGAGGGACTATATTTCCTGGATGCAACAAAAGCAAAACAATAAATCAGAAAGCTGTGTGATTGGGATGGATATCCAGCAAAGCCATAGACAGGAGAATTAACTATTATTATTTTTTTAAAAATATCTCCCTGTTTTCATTGAACAGAGACTTGGCTATATTGTTAACTTTATGCCAAAGGAAATAATAATTTGCTGCATATGTATTATCTGTACCTCAGCTATCCTGTATTGCTAGCTGTTTTTAATTCACAATAATTTCTTATATTAAAGATTTGTCCGTTTAAGTAATCGAATAGTATCAGTCATTATCTGAATGTGTTATCAATTCTACAATAACACTAATATTGCAATGAGGTGAACTTCCCCCAATACTTGGTTGATACATTTTATATGTTATTCAATCATCCTAGATGGAAGTTCTTAATAGTTTCCTTTATAGTTTTCTATAAAGTTTATAGTTTATAGTTTTCTATAAAGACTGATCTCTTCCGGCAGGCCTATCCAGATGAATTTTAAAGTGTTTTATTGGTGTTTAATTGGTATTTTAATGATGTATTGGTTTTAAGTGTTTTAATCAGTTTTGTATTTTATGTTTGATGTTGTTCCCCGCCTCGATCCGTTGGGAGAGGCGGGTAATAAATAAATAAACTTATTATTATTATTATTATTATTATTATTATTATTACATAGCCTAGCACTTCTGAGCTATTGTAAAAGATGAAACAAGGTACAGAATGTGATGGAATGCCAGAATTCCATGAAAAAACGGAGACGCTATGAACTGGATATGGTTACCTAGGAGAAATTGCCATACCAAAGGCACATAGATAGCTTTGAAGCTAAGTGGGTGGGGTAGAAATTTGAATTAATACATTAATTAAATATACATACATTTACATACATAATATTGGGGGATATGAATAACAATAGTGGATTAATTAGAATTGGGTATATATTGTGCTCAGTGCAAGTCCACATCCGCCTAAACCTGTTTCACATAGCACTGTTGTTCAGCTGGTTTTCTCTTTACTGGAACCCAGATCATTCAAATAAATGAGATTCAGGGTAATACAAATCTAACTTGGGAATTGAACGAACAAACAACTTGTGTTTCTTTTCTCAAGAGCAGAACTTAACATTGGAAACATTGTCATACTATCTTTCTGGTGCAGTTAATAGGCAACATAGCACTGACTATGGATATGGAAACTTCTTAGTCTATCCTATTTTCATGAGAAATGTACAAAGCTTTGAACAGTTCAAGGAGACTCAGAATGTGTCAGGAACTGCTGAACACTGCCCCATGTGGTGAAGCACATAACTAGTCTTTCAGCAAAGAACCTTCTGGACCACCCAGGCTGGCCATTGGTTTCTCCTGTGCAGGAAGGAAAGAGCTTTCTGTTGCAGTTGAGCCTGGCTTAATCATCAAGGACTACCTGATTTCTGGCATCTCTTGTGTTTCTGGTCTTGCTATTTGGTCCTTAATATTGGCCTGTTCTCTGGTGCTGCCTTCTGATTTGCCCTCTGATTTAGGCTGACCATATGAAAAGGAGGACAGGGCTCATGTAACTTTAACAGTTGTAGAGAAAAGGGAATTTCAGCTGGCCTGGTGAAATTCCCTCTTCATCACAACAATTAAAAGTGCAGGGGCCCTGCCCACTTTTGTATCTGGTCACTCTAGTATTGTGCATGCAACTTTAATTGCTGTGACGAAGAGGGGATTTCACCAGGTACTAATTGCATACAAATGATGCCGGCTAAACTTCCCTTTTCTCTGCAACTGTTAAAGTTACATGAGCCCTGTCCTCCTTTTCATATGGTCAGCCTACTCTGACTGGCTCCAGATAACTGCCAACAGACCAGCCGTTACAGCATGAAGTCCTGGTATAGCCTTTCTAGGCAACTGTCCCCTGCCATCTATTTAAGTCTTAGTGCTAAAATAGTGGTGGTCCAACTAAAGCAAATAGTGCACAATGGGCCTGTTCAAATAACACACTAAACCATGGTTAGGTCACTAACCCTTTTGCAACAAATGGGTAGTGAGTGTGTATAAACATGGTTATGTAGCCACCATGGTTAGGAATAGTTCACATGACCAGCTAAGTCATGGTTCACATGACACACTAACCCATAATGTTTAACTCAAAATGCTTAACCACCGTGGCTTAGTGTGTCATCTGAACAGGGCCAGCAGTTTTTCCTCATTTAATGGGTGAAATGTTATAGGGGAATTGCTGTACTGCATTTTGGAATTGTTTGTTTGGGGCTTTATTTTGCTTCAGTATCTGCTTGCTCCTCTCTTCCATTCATTTATCCTTCTGGTTTATGTGTTTTAACATTGAAGAGGCAGAGTGCTCACCTTGGAATTATTATTGTTATTTTTACTTCATTTATCAAGAGCTTTCTGTCACATTTGTAATATAGTCGTGCCTGTATATTTACATGCACACATACCTATAAATATATCTGTGTAAGCTCATAAATATGCACAATCAATACATATCAATACTGCATTGTAAAAATTCATGATTGCACAACATATAAAACATTATGTTATGGGTTGGCAAAGAAGTGTTATAAATAAATAAAAATAAATAAACCTGGTTAGGTATGAGCTTGACTGCAAACAACACAGACCAAATTTTCTTATGCCAACTGTCCAGTGCAGGATCTTCTATTGTCTTCCATTTAATAGCCAATTTCACTTCAGCAGCAATAATCAAATGACAACCAATTCTTGACATTGCTTGGCTTTATCTTAAATCTAACCCAAAAGTAAGTATCTTGGATTCAAAGGTATGTAGTAAGTTACTTTGCATATTAGGTATGATCCCCCCTCGTCCTGAAATCCTGGGCTCTCTCACATCCAAACCACATATTATCATAATTTGCCTGAGGTTCAGAACAAGCACCAGCATAAATCTGGTATAGCTCCATTACACCTATTAGGCTTAGGAAGAGTTAAACAAATACCTTTGAGAAGTCCCTTTAAATTATTTTTCCTCATTCATTGACATTGTATATCAGATTTCATTTTGAAAAACTGATTTCCAGAAACTGTCCATTATTACAGTACCAGAATCCAAATCTCATCTTTCTGTTTATCTTTTGGGTCTTTTATTTTATTCCTCTTTCCTCTCTAAATAAGACATCAGAGAGAGCGAGTAATTTCTTAGTTTCCTTTGGGCACAGTCCTATGGGTTTCACCCCCGTTATAAGAAAGCCTCTGAAGTTGGACGCTTCTGAGTTTCCAATGCCCTATTGGGCTGCTGCTGGTAGGGCAGGAGGAGCAATGGAGACAAATTTTGCCTCTTCATCCTCATTTTCTTTGGATTTCCTCTAGTTGGGCTGAAGAGGCGATAGGATTTTTGTTGACAAGGACATTTTTGTGACCTAGGAAGCAGGTGATTTTGGAGTCTCTCTCCTGAAGTCGTAGCAGTGCCTATGGCTTCAGGGGGGTAATCTGAAAAATCCTATGGTCCCTGGGATGCTTTCCAGGGACCATAGCATTGCTCTCTCTACTGCATTAAGAATTGGACAGATCCTTTCTTAGAGCCAGCTGCCATCAGAAGGGTATGTGGTGACAATGCGAGAGAGGGCGTTTTTGGTGGCCGCTCCCAGGCTGTGGAACTTCCTCCTAAGGAAGGCTATGTTCGCTCCCTCTCTGCTGTCCTTCTGCCAGCAAGCAAAAGCTGCTTTATTCAAGAAGGCCTTTGGACTGTAAATGGGTCTGTTGGTTTGGATGCTGTTTTTATTCTGTCATTGTTATTTTTATTGTATTTTAATGTTTTATTGTTTTAATGTATTTTAAATTGTTTTTGTAAACCACCTTGATTTTTAGGTAGAAAGGCAGGGTATAAATCAATTGAATGAATTAGATTCCCCCCACCAAATCTTTTAATTCTCACTTTGCTCTATTTTGCCTTATCATTTGCCTAAATTATGTCTAATTCGAAAGAATGAGAAAAGCAGAGATCTTACCTTTCTGGTATGTAAGCAAAAAAAAATAATTGGCACCTGATTTATCCATCTAAGAGAAATGAACTCATGGGGGATTACTTCCAGTTATGTGTGTATAGGACTAAAGACTTCCATATCTGGAAGTTTGCCACTGTTGGATTTAGTGAGCAATCCTATGCCCACCAGGCAGTTTCAGGGGCGGTGATGGGGGAAGCGTAGGATAGTTCAGTTTCCTGGCCCCGAGCTCTGACCCAGGAAACTGCTCTCCTCTCCCCCTCCCCCTCGTAGCTGGAGAGAACTGCGCCAGCTACCTCTCTGTGCTTGAAAAACGCCTTAATTCTTATTTTATATAATTTTAATCTCATCTTTTCATTTAAATAAATGGGTAATTAACACTATGATTTGAATACTTGAAAAATATGATTTTTCCAATACTTTCCACAACAGTGGGAAAGACATTTGGATCCTCTACCTAACTTCTAAAAAATGCTTCAGTTCTGTAAATCAGCTGTCCCCAGTCTGTTGCCCTGCAGATGTGCTACATTACAACTCCTGTCATCCCCAGACAACAGATTTGCAAGACACCAGGTTGAGGAAGGCTTGTGTAAATCAGCCATCTAAAGAAGTTGCTATAAAGACAGCTAGCCTTACCATGAAGCAACCTGAAGGCAACAGATTCTATAGAGGGTACAGCTATTGCTACTGACAATTTCCATCTCTGTATGGCATTAAAAAAAAAAATTTAATACACCATTTTTATTTTTTTCTTCATGTCCAGAAATGATAATGCATGGAACGCATGCATGGAGAAGAATGCATGGAACCCATAACCCAACTGCCATAGTTGTAAATAGAAACAGAGATTCTAAAACCCAGTAGGAATTAGGGATGTACGGATTGTGTAAAATCTGTTCCATCTGTGTTTTGTGGATCATTCCATCATCAATGGAATTGGATTTTTTTTTAGTTTCTGCATTTGTGCAAATTCACATTTATGAAATCCGTATATGTGCAAATTCACACTTGTGAAAATGTACAAATCCCCCCAAATGCACATTTTCACACTTAAGCCTATGGAGGAAATGTGCATTTTTGACTTTTTTTTATTATTTTGCAGATTTTTCTATTACTAAATTTGCACAAAATTCTAGAACGTTAGAAAAATGCTCCTCAAGTCCATGGAATCTGTCCAACTGGGGAAAAGCCAGTCTGCTATGGAATCCATGGGTCAGATTCATACAAATCCAAACTCATCTGATTCTGTTGTGGATTTCTCCGACATCCCTAGTATGAATTTGGACTTTCCTGTGAAAAGCTGTGACCAGTGATAATCCCTTCTCCCACACTTTCTATGTGCAAGTCACCAAGATTTCACATAAACACACTTTTCCTTACCATGAACATGAATGCTGCTTAAAGCTATCTAATTATGAAATCCCTGAGGGTGTTAATTAAACAGGACAATGAAGATCTACCAGTGATTTATAGTTATAGATTGCTAGTCCACAGTGGTTGGTCTGATAGGCATTTATTGCCTACTTAAACATTTAAGCATTTTTTTTTTAAAAAAATTGTGGTACAAAAGGTGATGAATGTTTTTTTTTCCTGCTAAAACAGTCCATTAAGATGATTCATTAACATTACAAAGAGCACTACAGCCTTCATTGGTGCCGGTAAAAGTCTGGGAAAGTGTGAGAGGCATTACCATAGGAAATTCTTTATGCCAAACGTGTGCTGATAGAATCTAAGAACCACTTTCCATAGATAACATCCTCCTTTTTTGACATGTTACCCAACCAGGTTTACAGGGACGCTTGCACAGCTTCATGCCTTTGGCATAAGAGAGGTCTTATCTTTCCAACATGAGAGATATTGGAGGAGAGTAATAATAAAATTCAAGTGCTAAAACTTCATAGTTCTCCTTGAAGCAGCTTGGCTGGAATGTCGAACCACTGGTTGCACAAGCAGAGAATGAGGGGGAGAGTACAATGTAATGAATTATGGTTAAGAAGGCCACTGCTTGATTAAACGTATGCAAAATAAAAAGAAATGCTATAGGCAGTCATTTCAGGTCAAATATGTAGCTTGGTATCTCTTTTAAAAAAAAAAAGTAAAGGGAAATGCCACATTTTCAAACAGTACAAGTTTGATTTAGGAGGGCAATATTTAAGTTCATTTCAACTCTGATATTTATCTGGCATGAAAACCTATAAGTATTGCCAGAGTAGAAGAAAACAACAGACATAATTTACTTTCCTGTCACCACAAATGCCTTGTGAGTGGCATTGGGTAGCTTTCGGAGAATATAACTTAAGAAGGTGCTTTCGGCAATTTATCTGCCTGGAATCACAAACATGGTTACTTATCACCGTCTGGGAATAATTTCTGTTGTGGTTATTTTAAAATGTACTGGGATATGACTTCTGCTTGCACTAACAGGAAATATTATGCTGGAGTTGGTATCAGACATTCCTAAGAATCAGTGTGCTGAGGTGGACAGAGTTTTGGATTTAGGATGGAGAAACATGAGGTTACTGCTGAGTCACAACTTACTTCACAGGGTTGTTTTGAGAATGCAGTAGGTGACCCCCTTTTTACACTCTTCCTTAGGAAGGAATCCAGCAAATGAATCTTCATTTTTACTTTTCGTTGCTGATTGGAGAAGCTCCATAGCTCAGTAATAGAGCACATGTTTTGCATGCTGAAGGTCCCATGATCAGCCCCTGGCTGGGGAAAACTGCTTATGAAACCCTGTAGAACCCTACTGCAAGCAATATTTAGCTATATGGATCAATAATATGACACAGTATAAAGCCACTTTTTATGTTACTATGTATTGTACTGGGTTCTGCACTATTCTTACTAGGCTGAATGCTCTTTGGGATTAGTATTCTTGTTGGTTCTTGGTTTTTAGTTAACTGTATTTTCGTGATGTTCTATGGCTTTAAAACTTGATTTTATGTTGTAGATTTATATATTGGTATGTCTTGAGAGGGTTCACTCCTAAAAAGTTGCCTGTAAATATTTTAAGCATCTCTACATTAAGGAAAAAACCACACCCTTACCTTTTTCTTCTTCTTCTGGGGTCTGTTTGCATTGACTACGGCTCCTTTAGATGGCGACCATGTGTTTTGTAATTGAAAACTTCCTCTCTCAGGTATGCTCCATAAAGTTAAATGAATTACCGCCATCTAGTGGCCTATGATATCCCTTGACAATTTTAAATAGTGCATTATCTCTGCACTCTTTTATAGTGAGATTACTGGGGGAAGGCGTGGGAGACATCCTCAAGGTTGATGGTGTCATTAAAAACCCCGCAAACTTCTGTGAGTGGCCAATCATGAGCTTGAAATAAATCACTCATGTGGAGCTCTTGAAATTTTAAAAAAACTTGCTGAGTGCTTACACCCTGCTGAGTTTGAGTTGGATTAAATCAATTAGACCCCCCCCCCACTGTTTGGTATGCCTTGAAGGTCTATGCTTTCAGAGGAACCTTCACCTTATCCACACACAAGGAGGGGTGGCGGTAAATAGCAATACAATTGATATACATTAAATATAGAAGATGATGAATTAGATCAAAGGAACGTGTTCTGTAATACCCAACAGGCAAGTGACTAAACAATCTATTATATGTGCAGCTGACACCTCTTTTAAAACAGATTAAAGGTGGAAAAGTGAGAAGAAAGGAAATCATGACTTTAAGAAGCTTACAAAACCTATTTTCTCATTTTGTCCGGGATAAATTAAAAATTCCTGTGAGCTTCTTTCGGTGGCTTTCAGAGAATAAGGTAAGGTGTTTTTAACCATTTTTTTTATCTGTCTGGAATTTCCAAACCATAATGTCTTTGAAGCTGCAGCCAGCAGACTACAGTCAGTTTAGTCAACCATTTATCAGAAAGCCTCACGAGTAAACAGCTGTCTTTTGAGTAGAGACTTTTGAAGTAACAGAGACATGTGGCATAGTTTAATGGTACGAAGCTATAGTACATGATACATTCACTGGTACGTTTTGTCCTGAAAACATGACCCCAAATGCCTCATAAGTGTATATATATGAGTATACGTGTGCACACAGTACAAAGCCTTGTAGGTTATATTTCAATCCTTTATTTAAGGACATATATTAAGAATAGGCAACTGGTAGTCAATGAGCATAATCTGGTCTCTAAAAACTGTCTATCCAGGCTCAACATAAACCTCTGCTCCTAAGGACACCCTTCCTTTACTATACACTTTATCAGCCACTTTCTCCCAAGGTGAGACTGAGGCGCTTTAACCCTGGTGTGTTGCACCATTGAGGTGATCAGCCCCACACCCGGTGTATCTTCCTAATGTTGCATGGTATATGTATTGTGTTGTTAAGCTTCTTTTCAAAGTTCTTGGTTGCATCCTCTCACAAGGAAGAAGATAAGTCTCTGCTCATTCACAGCCTGATCCTGGAATGCTTACTCAGAAGTACATTTCACCGAGTTCAATGAGCTCACATCATGTATTTGGTATGAGAAGCAAATATCTTGTTATTAGAGAAAATCTTCTTTTTGCACAGATTCACGGTTGTATGATGAATAGTTTCAACGGTGCACTCATTTTGATAGTGCCCACCCCATGTAGATAATACATATGTCCGAAATGTGATATCTCACTTCTTAGAATCATAGGATCATAGAATAGTAGAGTTGGAAGGGGCCTATAAGGCCATCGAGTCCAACCCCCTGCTCAATGCAGGAATCCGCCTCAAAGCATACCTGACAAATGGCTGTCCAGCTGCCTCTTGAATGCCTCTAATGTGGGAGAGCCCACCACCTTCCTAGGTTATTGGTTCCACTGTCGTACTGCTCTAACAGTCAGGAGTTTTTTCCTGATGTCCAACCGGAATCTGACTTCCTGTAACTTGAGCCCATTATTCCATGTCCTGCACTCTGGGATGATTGAGAAGAGATCCTGGCCCTCCTCTGTGTGACAACCTTTCAAGTATTTGAAGAGTGCTATCATGTCTCCCCTCAATCTTCTTTTCTCTTTTATCAATCTTTTATCATTATGTTTTGAAATGAGTGCAAGAGAACCTGCTGGCATTTTAAAGAATCTGGCAATGTTGTTATGCTTTTACAAAGACCAAACCTTGAAGAAGTTATTCTCCGAGCTAAAAAAAACAGGGAAGTTAGTCAGGTTGTATGTGCTAATATAAACTCAATCCATGCCAAACAATTGGATCACAAAAGTTCACAAAGCTCCTGACCCCTTTTTGGAAAAGTTAGGCAGCTCTTTCTTTGGCAGATTTAAATCAGTGTCACTCCAAAACCCATCCTAATGGAGGGGTTCTATTATCGAACCGATCATCACCACCTAATTACTGAAAAAGAGGCAAGAAGTTCAATGAGTGCATTTTTTTATCCTTTGGGTTTTGGTGGAAGGTCACCTTTTGCATTGTACTTCGACGGAAATGTTTGGTGCATCAAATAAAACAAGGCCATTAACCAGGAAGTGATTCATAACCTTTGGAACCCACAAATGTATAGAGAGACACTTTTCTGACAGCTGCTTAGTTGCGCACAACCTCTAGCGAATAGGCATTAACTTTCAGTGGATGCAGGTCACTGTAAAGTTTGGGATTTTGACAGAAACTAAACCATTTAAGGTCGGAAGTTCTGCTGCAGATTTCCCCTTCATGCAATTCTGAAAGGCCAAGTGCGCCAAAGCATTTCAGTTCTATGTCTCATTTCCCGTCTTATCCTTGCTCCTCTAGTCCAGCAGCGGGGAACCTCCACCCTGAGAGTCAAATGCATCCCCTATTTAATTTCATTTGTCCTCCAGGCATTGCTAGGGAGCTCCTTCCCTCCCCCCCTCAATGACTGGGAAAGACCAGTGAGGACAGTGGCCCGTTGGGTGACACAACTGGAAAGTGCTCCGAGTACCTTCGAGCAATGGCTGCTAACACTTCCCATCTGCTGGCCTCTTCCAAGGGAAGGGTTACTAAAGAGGACAGCCAGTTGGGTGCTGCTGCTACAAGGTGCTCTCTCATCCATCTTTCCTGCTCTGGTGGAAATGTTCTCTGACAGAAGGAGCAGATACGTATCCAGGGATGGTTACAGTATTATTCCTGTTTGTCAATGTATCTGAATATGGGCAGCCAGAGCTACAGGAGATGTCAACACCCCAGTTCCATCCTCCAACATTTATTTGATATTTAAAATACAGTTAAGAATGTACTGTTTAATCAACGATTGTGTGTGGTCCCTGACTTATTGCCGTACCCCCCCGCCCCAAATGAATCACTGGATGTTGACAGACAAAAGCTTTACCACCGCTGCTCTGGTCCTTGAGGGGCAGTGTGGTGGAAAGAGCACAGTGTTGGATTTATAGTAAAGAGACCTTGGTTAAAAATATATTTAAGTCGTGATACTCACTAGGTAACCTGGTTTAGTTTCTATCTCAGTCTGAACAGTTTGATTCTAACTCATAGGATTATTGTGAAGGCAAAGTGGTGGGAGGAGATCAGCAAACAACTCTGAATAACCCTGCATCCTTTTTTTGTTTTCTTCCCTCTCTTCATTAATGACCTGTCTGACAGAGTGACTCCCTCAGCCCTCAAAATTATCTCACTCTTGTCTCAGTTGATACTTTCCTGAGATCTTTCTTCAGAACACGGTTTCGTCAGAACACAGTTAGGAGAGCTGTGCTGGGCATACTTGACTTATGTGATGAGACAGTCTGATTGCCTTGAATGGAATGGGCCACCGCCTCTCCCTCAGGATCGAGGCAGGGAACAACATTGATACAAATGACATAAAATACATAAAACTGATTAAAACATATAAAATTAATACATTATTAAAATACAGATTAAAACTCTTAAAATAAAATTTTGCTGATTTACTGGCTACACACAAAACCCAACTTACCATTTCCAGTTCTTTAATTTCTCTTTCCAAACCCCTGGACTTTAGCAATAAGGATTCATTATGATGGAAAATTCCTATGGATTATAGCTTTTTAAAGTCATTATAGTGGTTTAAATGTATGTGTATATTGTGTGGGTATTGTATGTTTTTGCTGTTTTAATTTTGGTATATTGTTTTTAATTGTTTTAATCTTATGTAAATCGCCCAGAGAGCTTCGACTACGGGGCGGTATACAAATGCAATAAAATAAATAAATAAATAAAATAAATAATGGTTCATTTAAAATACCAAAAATGGAAGCTATCAAGGCAACAAGTGTTGTTTGCTGCTTCTCTTGATATGCACATTCAAACTTTACCAGCTTCCTGTCAGAACACCAGGGGAACTCTACTGGGGATGCTCTGCTTAAAGAAGTAATTATAAACAAGTTACTATAAGCTGAGGACAAAACCAGTGTGCCAAGTATCCATACATTAAACCCCTTCTAAAAATTACATTTTTATCCCAACTTTCTACCTCAAGGAAACTCCTCAAGTCAGCTTACATTATTTTCATCATCTCGTTGTTTATCTTTACAATAGCCCAGTGGCATAGGAGAGGCTGAGAGAACAAGGTCCCCTCTACAAGGATTCGCTTTTGCGCCTGGTTAGCCGATTATGCGCATAATCGCAGAAGCGCATTTATGCCTAATCCCTCTGCACGAGAGGCGGCGAGAGGCGGCAAAGCACATTAACGGATGTCCAAAATGCGGTTTACATGTAGTTAATGCGCATAAGCGCATATTCACACAGTCAAAATGCGCTTTAACGGACGGAGCAAAATAAAACTCGCGATTTAACGCGCTTCGATAATGCGCATAATCGGAGAGATAACGCGCCTCTACGCCCCATTTGCGCTCCGCTGGTGTGGAGGTACATTTTTTAATGAGACTTCAAAGAGCATTAAACCTCTCGTGAAGAGGCACCCCAAGGAGCAGAGTTCATCTAAGGTCTCATCTACATCTAAGGGTGTAGCAGGAGGGAGGGGGGAGGATCGCGAACTTACCTGCTTCCGCGATCCTCCTCCAGTGTCTATGCTCCTGCACAACGTCCTGGAAGGGAAAAGGGATGTCATGGGCGCCATTATTTTGCGTGATGAGGAGCACCGCACGACGAAACAGTAAGAACCCCCCACCCGCCAAACTCCACGGCCAACCCCCCCACCATCCCAGGGATGGCGAAATTGCTGCCCCATCCCCATGGGGATCCCCTGTGCGTCATTTAGATGCACAGGGACAGCCTCGAGACGACCCCAGGAAAAAAGGCTGGCGTAGACATGGCCTAAGTCATGATTGCATGCTCTTGCAGTCAGAAAAAAGTTGGAGGAATGAGAGTGGAGAAGATAGAGTCTGGAGTCTATTTGAAGTAGAGCCTTTAGTGTATCGGCTCCCTTTCTATTGAACTTCCTGCTTGTTTTATTTAAACAATCTTTCCTTGATTGACTAACCAACCACAGTTTAATTGGTAGAAACTGATTTTAAAAGGTTTAATTCTGTTGTTATTATTTCCCTTTTATTCTTCACTGCTTGGATATTTTATTGATGTAGAGCAGTATATAAATAAATTGCATAAATAAAGGATGGTCTACTGCTGAAACTTTTCCTCACTGAATCACCAATATGGCTCTCCAATGTCACCCCCATTATGTACACATACATCCATGAAATTTCACATGAGATGAGGCCCCAGAGCAAAATTCAGACATGCCTTGTTATTTCTGCTGTGATAAATCAGACTTCTATCTATTTTTGCTCTCGTTTTCTCTAACCCATTTTTTCCCCAGTCAGACCACCAAGGTGGAGTGAAGAGCAAGCAACTCTCTGCAAGTTTCTACTTCACGTTCTGCTCTGCTTGGCCTTTTGAAAGGGGTCTCAATACAGGGTCTTGTTGATACCTCCACTGGTGCAACTGTTGATATAGGGGGGTCATTAGGAACAGTTTAGCCTGAACAAAAGGCATTTTGTTCCCATTGTCCTCCCAGCAATTTCATGTCTTAACTGGAGAAAATCATATTAATTGTCCAACAGTATATATTTGCCTACAGGGTTCAGAAAAGCCTAAAGGAAAAGAAAAGCTGCAGCTGACTATTGAACCGGGAATAATTTATGATGGAGAGCCCTGTAAAATATTGAATATAGATTTATTCTATCTGCTAAATATATACAGGATAATAAACAATTTTAGCTCTGCAGATAGGATCACATGTTGTTGTTGGTTATATATGGGAGAGTCATTTTTTATTATTTCCTCACATAAAAACTTTTTTTTTATCAATCCCTCACATAAAAACTCCTTGCATTTATCAATCCCTCACATAAAAGCTTCTTGCATGTGCTCCAGCACATCAGAGTGAATGATACGCTAAATATTTGTCATGGTGGGCTAATGTTCTATCTGCATGGAGTTTTCTTAAATATAGGTGAATACTCAAAAGAGATGATGTCAAAACCTGCAGTCCAAATGGTTCCCCTCAGTAAAAATAAAATAAAAAATATTCTGCAAAAGGAAAACAAGCATAACAAGAACATTCCTCCTGATGTCTAATAACTATTTATTTAAAACTTTATATAGAGCATCCAAAATGGCAACTCTCATCTGGGACTGTAGTAGCACAGTCTGCTCTTACCCCCAAATTCCAGTTAATGTGGGAGACCATAAGAAAAGGAGGGCAGGGCTCCTGTATCTTAAAGTTGAATAGAAAGGGGAATTTCAGCCGGTGTCATTTGTATGCATACAGCACCTGTGGAAATTCCCTCTTCTTCACAACAGTTAAAGCTGCAGGAGCCCTGCCCTCTTTCGTATCTGGTCAAGAAGGCAGGGTTCCTGCAGCTTTACCTGTTGAGATTAATAATAATAATAATAATAATAATAACGATTTATTTCTTACCCGCCTCTCCGTCTAGATCGAGGCGGGGAACAACAACATGATAAAATACATAAAACTAATTAAAACATGACAAATATTATTAAAACTGCATTAAAACATCCTAAAACATCCTAAAAACATTCTAAAAATTACACTGGATATGCCTGCTGGAAGGGAACAGTCTTTATAGCTTTCTTAAATTCTAAAAGACTGTTAAGTTGACGAGTCTCCTCCGGCAGGTCACTCCACAGTCTGGGAGCGGCAGAAGAGAAGGTCCTCTGGGTAACAGTTGTCAGCCTAGTCTTGGCCGACCGCAGTAAGTTCTTCCCAGAGGACCTGAGCGTGCGGGGCGGATTGTACGGGGGAAGGCGACCCGCAGGTAACCTGGACCCAAACCATGTAGGGCTTTAAAGGTAATGACCAACACTTTGTACTTCGCCCGGAAACTCAAATTTCACCAGGTGCTGCATGCCTACAAATGACACCTGTTGAAATTCCCTTTTCAATACAACTGTTAGATACAGGAGCCCTGCCCTCCTTTTCATATGGACACCTAGCAGGCCCAAGATCTCCACAAATACAGTGGAATGAAGTAGAATCCTGAGAGAGCAAAATGGAATTTACCACTTTAGGCTGCAGGTGGAGGATGCCATTTTCCAATGTTAAAAATACTCCAAACCTTTTCCCCGTTTATATTTGCATTGTCTTTTAGATTCTAAGCCTGCAGTCAGGGGCTTCAAAAATGATAGATAATAACCCAGCCCACTCCCAGCTGTGCTAGTTTCCTTTTTGTGGGAACTTCTTACTGTAGAGGAGCATTCAAAAATATGATTTTCCCACCTGCAGTGTGAAGTGGTACAGTCCATTCTACCACCTCTTTCCAGCTCAGTTTCCACCTCTGCTGCAAGACCAACTTACAGGCTGGTTTTCGGACGACACATTAAGCAACAGAGGGGGGAAGAGGCAACCGTCAGGTGTGTTGCTTATTGTGTCGTGCGGAGGGTTACACACCTCACGCACACACAACTGACAGTACGCTATTCTGCCCAATTAAGCAACGGAGAGAAACAACGGGCTTTCATGTTGTTTAGCCCAAAGCCCCGTTGTTTAAAGTGTCATCCGAAACCAACCCCCCCCTCTCTCCGTGGACTATTCCGTTTGGGAATGGAGTTCTGCCGGCCAGAGTAGCGGAAAACCCCCAGCTGCTCTATACAGCCAGCAGAACTCACAGTGCATGCTGGGATATGGCTGGAGGACTGAGGGAGGGGGAGGGAGGAGATGTAGCAACCAAGATGGACACCAGAACTTTCAGCTGCACAAGCACTGGAGTTGCAGCATGTGGTGTGTGGAGCTCCACCTACCTAACGCACTGTCAGTACGCTATTTCCCCCTCCGTTGCCTAACGTGTCGTCTGAAACCAGCCACAGAGAATGAGTGAGGTGGTAGCTAGACATTTCTCTTTGTTTTTAAACCATGGCATTTTAATTGGTATTCATTAGAGTTTGGAAATAAAGCAAAACACAGAGGTATGTCCTCATGAAGCAATAGGATTGCAGATCTCGGAGGAAGGATAAATAAAAGGTCAAATACAACAACAGATAAGATTGACTCAGTAAAAGGAGACTTAAATTGGTTTATAGGTAAGTTTAGTACTAATCATTGTACAGGGTTGCAAAACCACTTCGGTACAAGGGCCAAATTCCATTTCTGAGATGCTTTTGGGGGCCAAAGGCAAAAGGGACAAGACTAACTTATCAAAAATGCCAGCATATTGTAGGTGAAAGCTTTTACTGCCAGTAATTAAGCCTTAGAAGGAGTAACTAAGCATTTCAACCTTTTAGAATGGAGAAAACTGCACAAAAGCCAGGAAGTCACCAAAGGATTGGTGGTTGAGGGGAAGGGGATGGGACCAGGGGAAGGGGGTGTGGTCAACTGGGTAGGGTGGCCATATAGTTATATAGAGTGGTCTGTTGCATCAAGTGCATGGGAGTCTGTTCTGTTCACCAAGGTTTTATGCTGAAAAGGATACAGGGCAGAAAGAGGGAACTTTTTCAGTTGATGTGATGCTTGCATTGGAGCCTCATGGAGCTGTGCAATCAACTAAGCTTCTGACTCCATGGTGGGTCTTTTGAACATGTTTAGGGTGACCATATGAAAAGGAGGACAGGGCTTCTGTATCTTTAATAGTTGTAGAGAAAAGGGAATTTCAGCAGGTGTCATTTGTATGCATGTAGCACCTGCTGAAATTCCCTTCACAACAGATAATATAGTATAGTATATTAGTATAGCAAGAGTAACCAGATACAAAAGAGGGCAGGGCTTCTGCAGCTTTAACTGTTATGATGAAGACAACACTCCCATTGAAATAGACAGGGTAAGTCCTCGACTTTTTCATGGGAAAGCCCTGTGGTGGCTGCAAAGCTGTGGCTGTGTCATATAATTGACGCAGCGTAGATCCGCAGCCACCGCGGGGCTTTCCCCACATATAGACAACCCCCCAGAGTCTCCAGTGTAATTCATCCAGGGTAAAGTGTGCACCTTCAGCTAGGATTTCACACAGCTCAGTTCATCAGGTGTCTTGCTGTTTTGCTAACAATAAATATAACTAATAATTGCAAAATAATTCAATACAAGCAATAAACAGGGTAGGGTATGGCCAATTTCCCTTCTTAGTCGAAAGCATGATAATGAGAGCTTTCTTCCTGCTGCACCTTGCCCTCTCTCTTCCCGCAAAAGTTGTACCTTTAATGTCTTTGTTACAGATTGCATGCTCCTCCCTGCACTGATCCTTTGCATGTAGTTAATAAGCATATTATGGGGAGGGCTAGCCTTAGGTCTGATGCTACACATGCAGAAGAATCCTGAGGTGGAAGAATGGACTGTATTTCTTCCTACTACTAGGGGAGAATAGCACTTCTATATGCTCTCCTCCTTCCCAACATAATACACTCTTTGTAGATAGAAACTAACACATCAGGAGGAAAAGTTCTCTCCCATCTCTATGCCTGCTGTGCTAGTTTTCTACATGCATGGATTCCCCCCACTCCTGTAATGAAGCCTTTAAAGATGTTCTGTTCCCACCTCCAGTGTGACGGGGTGCTACTACCTCAGCATTCTACCACCTCATTCTGGATCATGTTTAGCCCATGCCAAAACTGTTCTCCTTGATGTGCTAGCTGTCTACATACTGGGAATTGTGTTTAGGTGTGGACGAGTTCAAAAAACAACCCTTTACCTGTTATCCAGGATCTCCCATCTCGTTTTACATCATTTATTTAAGCCATATTCTTATCTGGATGGCCTTGAGCAAGTTACTATTTTTGGGCCCCAGCTCCCCATCAGTGTGTGTGTGTAGTGTGTATGTTCATCCAGTGTGCTGGGGATGTTCCTTAACATCATTCATGCTATGAAAGGAACACATTTCAGTGGTCTGCCCTCCTGTACTTTGCATTGCAATGAAGTTTATCTGAGGACAAGACTTGTCTAGAAATCCAAATAAATGATTCTGTAGGGATGTGTAGCTTCATTTGTCCTCAATTAGGATTCCCCTTCCTAGTAGGAGCCTGAATGATAGAAATTTAGCACCCCCTCCACCCGTTCCGTTTTTTAAAACCGAAATGCCAAGAAAAGTTTCACCTATGAAATGCTTGTGTCTTCCAAAGGCATCGGAGCAGGGCATGTGGCAATCCTGCCTGTTGCCTTCTTAGGGTTGCTAGCATTTTAATCAGCCACATCTCTTTTAACAGCTGGTGCTTTCAGGCTAGGCTTTTATTGTGCAGCCTTGCCTCATTTGTGGAATTTCACAGGGGGTCTAGGCATCAATATCTTCCATTTGTAACCTTCCCGTGTTTCCCCACCACTGCTTTTTTCTCATCACAAAAAAAAACCTATTAAGGAGGGAAAGATGGAATAGTGCACAATGCCTTTTGATAGGTAGTGAGTCGTCCGTTTGGAAGCACCTAGCACCTTGATCTGGAGAGTGTCCATTGCTGATTCCTGCAGATCATGTTGTCAAAGGCTCAAGAGTAAGTGAAGCTAGGCTATACGCCCTGGTCAGCTGGCAACCTTGCCTACAGGTCATCTTCTCACTGTACTGTGAGCTAGAAGGGGACATCTTTTCTGTGGTAATTACTGGGCTTTGCTATAAATCTGTTAAAATAATTATGCGGTTACTACAAATCTTTTAGATAAGAAATAAGACTCCGGAGTCAGTTAGGTGGTTTTCTATACTCGATGTTTCCAATGGAAACCCAAACATCTGATAATTATACCGTATTTCACCGAATCTAAGGCGCCATCGAGCGCCTCTCCTCAGGGGCTATTTCCCTGTGTGTGTGTGTGCGCTGCTGTTTGTGAGGAAACGGAGCGGCTGCCACGTGCAGCGCGGGGCAGGCCACGAGGTGGAGGCTGCGGCGGCGGTCTCCCCTCGGTTGATTCCTTTCCCCTCAGCCCCTCCGTTTCTTCCTCCTCCTCCATGTTGCCTGTCTCCCCTACCCCACCCCTGGACGGACTGAGGGGATGACGACGACGGAAGCAGCGCCTCGCTGGGGGTCTGAGGAGGGTTGCCCGCAATGGGACAGCGAAGGGGGGAGGGAGGCGGATCTTGGCCCGGGGCGATGGCTGCGGTGGCAGTGGATGAGCCAGGGAGGGGCAGCGTGGACTGGGGCGGCACTGGAGAAATCTGGCGATTCTTAGACCCCATCGATTCTAAGTCGCACTCCATTTTTACAGATGTAAATATGGAGAAAAAAGTGCAGCTTAGAATCGAGGAAATACGGTAATATACGAACCTGCCTGGGGGCGAAAAATGGAGCTTTAGTTTCATTTGGAAAAGGAATAATAATAATAATAATAATAATAATAATAATAATAATAATAATAACGATTTATTTCTTACCCGCTTCTCCGTCTAGATCGAGGCGGGGAACAACAACATGATAAAATACATAAAACTAATTAAAACATGACAAATGTTATTAAAACTGCATTAAAACATCCTAAAACATCCTAATATCCAAAGAAAAAAACAGAGCAGCCTCCCCCAACCTGGTGCCCTCCAGATGTGTTGGACCACAACACCCATCAATCCCAGCTAGCAGTGGTTAGGGTTGGTGGGAATTGTAGTTTACCATGTCTGGAGGGCACCAGGTTGGGGAAGACTGTATTAGAGGACTAAAGATGGATTCCTGATTATTTCATTAAGTTCTGTAACCATGGTAGTGGTGGCGGCGCTGTGTGCCATGCTCCCCCTCATGTATATTCCAGGGTTCTTACAAAGGTTGCCATTTCAGAATTCAGTAAGGGATCAAGGAGACTTGAGGAAAGGCAAGGGTTGATCTTAGATAAATTTTAAATTAAATCCCCCCGCCAAATATTCTATGAGCATTTACTCCTTTATACTTCAAAATTACAACAGCGATGTGGTTAACGCAGGATAATAGAAGAGAACTCCCTCCATCATGTAGAAAGGAAGGGGACATGAAACCTGATTTTAAAAGCAAACGGGGAACTCAGGTGGGAAATGTAGAACCTTCCCCCCTCCATAAATTACCTCCCTGTAGCCAAGGACTTTCCCCCCAGCCAGGGCTATGTCTTGATGGCGACACAAGCCCAGGATCCCTGCATTTGCGTTCCTTCCTGCTATTTGCATGGCAAGGAGCTCAAGTGTGGGGTTTGCTGGAAAGAGCCGCTGCACCTGTGCACCCGCGTGTCATTGCACAGGTGCCGGGGCTTGTCTGCACCCCCTCCCCACTTTTTAAAAGATTAAAAAAAAAACTTTTTGGTGTTTATGCGCTTCTCCGGCGTGGCGTCCTTCTGCCACACTGGAGAGCTGTGGAGGCGTTATTCTATGGGCGGTGCGTCTACGTTTTTTCTGTATTAAAACGTTTATGTGCTTGTCTGGCATGGTGTCCTTCTGCCATGCTGGAGAAGTGCAGAGGCGTTCCAGTGGCCATTCGGGTCGCTGCCCCGCCCTTGCCCCATCCAGCCAATGGTGACCAATCGGGTCACCATCGGCTGGGACCCGCCTCCAACGCAGCTCCAAAACAAGGCAAAAGATGACAGATGCCATCATCACCTCACTCCAAGTGGGAAAAAGTCAGGGTAAGTACACAACTTTTTTTTAAATCGGAGCTTCAGGGGAATGCCCTGGGATGGCTCCACAATGGCGGCTGCGTCATATAAATGACCTGCCACCACTGTGGCTCCACCCCGGGGCTTTCCCCTCATTAAGATGTATCCCAGGACTCCAGCATCCCAATAGCAACCCTGACTGAGAAAAAAAAATGTTTGGGAAAAGGGTTGCAGGTAGAAAAGCCATGGGAAGGGAGAGAGTTCAGGTCCCCTCTCCCTTTTGCTGTATTTACTTTCAAAATTGGAATCCTTACCCGTTTCTTTGGGGAAGGGACATAGCTCAGTGCTAGAGCATATGCTTTGTACACAGAAGGTCCCACATTCAGTCCTTGGCATCTCCAGTTAAATGGCCAAGCAAGATGAGGTAGACAGATATCGGCCATTGATGCTGAAGAGCTTCTGCAAGTCGGTAGATAATATTGGCCTAGATGGACCAATGGTCTAATTCACTACAAGGCAACTTCCTAGGCCTCTCTGTGACTGGGACAGGATCTACACTACTGCTTTATAATGGCATTGACGTTCACTGACAACTTTTGGGCCCCATGACACATTCCATGTACTGTTTTCAAACCGCTTTTAAAGTGTTATATCCTCCTTGGTGTAGATCTGGCCTGGGACAACAAACTGTGTTCTTTAAACACGGAGAACTGTCATCATCATTACTGGTTTGATCCTATGCACACCAAAGCCAAAGGGATCTGTGCCTTTGGTGTTCACTGCTAGTTGATAGCTCTACAGAAGCCTAACCCCAGCCTGGTGCTCTCCAGATGTTTTGGATTTCAACTCCAATGGTTAATGGTCAAGAATTCTGGGAATTGTGGTTTGAAACATTAGAGGACACTAGATTAGGGGAAAGACTGGCCTATAATCATGATGGCTGCATATTGCCTCCAGTATCAGTGCCAGTATGCCTCTCAATACCAGCAGCTGGGGAACATGAGCAGGAGGGTGCTGTTGTGCTCATATCCTGTTTGTACAGACTGTGGGGTTCCCATCCGTGAAGGGTTTGTGGGGTTCCTATCTGTTTGGCTGCTGTGGGAAACAGGATGCTGGCAAAGATAAGCCTTTGGTCTGACCCAGCATGGCTCTTCTTTTGTTCTTACGTTCTTATATTTAATTCCAGGAGGAGGGCCTTCTCTGCTGTGGCACCCTGTCTGTGGAATGAGAGGTTTATCTGGCACTTACATTATACGCCTTTCAACGCCAGGTGGACCTCTCTATTTTCCCAGTATTTTAACTGTTCATCATCTTAGTCGTTTAACTTTGCTATTTTAAAACTGTATTTTAAAACTGTATAAATCTCTGCATTTCTGCTCGGTTTTATTCTGTTTTTGCTTTTATAGTGTTTTTATACTGTTGTTTGTTTTATACTTTAAATTGTAATTGATGGTTTTAACTTTTGTGAACTGCCCAGAGAGCTTTGGCTATTGGGCGGTATAGAAATTAAATAAATAAATATAAAGAACTTATAACAACAGAACTTTGTTTTGATGGTCTAAATAAATAAATTCTACCTGACCACAGTGGGGAAACCTTGGATTTGTGTATTGCTGCCCAATGTGGTGAGTCTCCCTGCAGGCTAAAGTGTTCCTACACACTTCTTGAAATACCAAGCTCACCGCGGCTGGCCTTGATTTAGAAGGATTATAAAGCCTTCCAGGTAGGGCTAGAACTTTACCTGGGCAAGAACAGTCTCCTCGTGTATTTGACTCCTGGCTCTCATTCCAAGTTTTCCTATTTATTTATTTACAATATTTATATACTGCTCCATGTCTAAAATAGATTCCAGAGCAGTGCACATAGGTATAAACAGTAAAAAAGAAAGAAGATTCAAAAAGCAAATTAATACCGTTCAATTTAAAACAAAGGACCAGTAAAAACAGTGGCTAGTCAGTTGAGCTGAGGAAGACTTCTCAAAATAGAGTTGCTTTCAGGAGGCGCCAGAAGCAGCCTAGTGTTGGCGCCTGCCTGACCTACAGAGGCAGGGAGTTCCAAAGAGAAGGGGTCACCACTCTAAAGGCTCTTCTGATGGATTACAAACGATCCAGCATTGACAGTAGTACCAGTGAGCTGGCCAGAAGTAGATTCAGTGAGGGCCTTGCCCTTTCTAAATCTTGTCCTTGCATATTCTCTGAATTATTAGCTTTAATTGACACATGTAGACACAGAAAATCTCTTACCCTTTTTACTTCTGGAGATACAAGTAAAAATGTGTAGCTAGCAATCCTATATACTAATAGCAAATTCATTCTGTGGATCCTTATGTTGTCAAGAAGTCACCATCCAAGCACAAGAGGTAGGTATCAGCAGGCTTGGGGGAAATCTCAACATTTGTGGATTACAGAAATATTTTAGAAGGGAGGGAATCTTAAAAAGGCGTGGGGATGATAAAACAGTCCAAAGAAGACTGAAAATGCCATGGAATGCCGGCTTGCTGCTGGAAGAGGGGAAAACAAAATGAGGGTTGGTGGAATGGAGTATCCTGAAGAGAGGCATGGCTGGCTAGGTAGCACCTGAACAGCAGCACACAACACTGAACAGCAATACACCACTCTTCATTAAAAAAAAAAACACGAACCTCTCAGCTTCTGGCATTCTATCATTGCAGAGGCACAAGACCAGACTGATGAACACTTGCCACCATGGGTGAACCCATGGGCTGTTTTAGAGTTGCAAGTGGCTTGCTAATCACCCCAACAACCCACTCTCACCAAGTTCACATGTACCGACAAGCTACAGCAAGCTTCTGCTGCAGCTCAAATATTCAAAATGGCGGCCGCCCCTGCAAGAAACATTCACCCACACCTCCTTTCAACATGTAGCCCTGTTACAGTTACCTAATCCCTATTACATTTGCTCCCTTTGGAGACCATTTTGCATACAGATTACCATAATGAGCAATGGCATGTGCTTGCTCAATTTGCATGCGAGATTACAGCAACAATATGCATGACAAGTCACCACATCTTAATTACTTAGCTAAGACGAACCTTCCTTTTCTAAAGGACTAGCCTTCCCTTGGTCAAAGTACATCAATAGTTGAAATATATATGTGTTTAAAAAGAAGACACAGCATTTACAAAATGCATGGAGAAACCCAAATACGAGACTCTGGAAGACACACTAGCAAACACTGCTGATCTGGTCATATGGTCTGAATGGAACTTTGCAGGAAAGAGGCACCGTCTGTGTGTTTGTAATCTCTAGAAAGGCTCTGAAACAACAGATGCCAGAATACAGGTTGCTTCATCCTGGAAGACACCGGGAGAGGGCCAAAAGGAAGGCAGTAAAGAAGAAAAACTGGTTTCTCTCTGTTGTTCTGGAATGAGATCATGGATTTGTAATATTCCCTGCAAACTTTTTTTTTATTACATGGAAGCGTATGAATAAGAAGTGTTTCCCACATTAGTATTAAAAACATGGGTGTATTCCTGCAAATTTGAAAACATCATGGGAAAGACACAAGTAAGCAAGTAACTAAGTAAATAACTAAATCTATAAACACAAGAGTGAAGAGAGGGGAGCACACCTACTCCTTCCACAGACCTTGCTACTACAACCCAGGGTTTCTCTCTTCTTCTGCGGTCCCCATGCTGTTTCTGGGCCTTTCAAACTCATCTAGGGTGGCCAGATGCAAACGAGGATAGAGCACCTACAACTTTGATTAGGGTGACCATATGGAAAGGTGGACAGGGCTCCTGTATCTTAAACTGTTTCATAGAAAAGGGAATTTCAACAGGTGTCATTTGTATATGTGCAGCACCTGGTGAAATTCCCTCTTTATCACAACAGTTAAAACTGTGGGAGCTATACTAGAGTGACCAGATACAAAAGAGGGCAGGGCTCATGCAGCTTTAACTGTTGTGATGAAGAGGGAATTTCACCAGGTGCTGCATGCATACAAATTACACCTGCTGAAATTCCCTTTTCATAGAATCATAGAATAGTAGAATTGGAAGGGGCCTATAAGGCCATTGAGTCCAACCTCCTGCTCAATGCAGGAATCTACCTTAAAGCATCCCTGACAGATGGTTGTCCAGCTGCCTCTTGATTGCCTCTAATGTGGAAGAGCCCACCACCTCCCTAGGTAATTGGTTCCATTCTATGGAACTGTTAAAGATACAGGAGCCCTGTCCTCCTTTCCATATGGTCACCCTAATAGCTGCACAGAAGAGGGAATTTCAGCAGTTGTAGCTGCTGCAGAAGTTACACCTGAATGAGAGACTGCAAGAGAACTTTATGTATGTCACCTTGAGATCTATGTTGGAGGAAAGGAGGGATATAAATCTACTAAATAAATCAATAAAGCATCTCTTGGGGATTGCAGAAGGATGGTGAGAACGTTCAGCTAAGCGATCCTTACCTTTCCGCAACCTGCATTCCCCAGGGCACTTTGTGCTGAGGGAAGGACTAGTGGATGTGGCTATCTGGGGATCCCTGAAGGGATGGGTTTGGTTCACAGGCCTGAGGTTCAAGTGCCCTGGTTTAGCCTGTTAGTTAGGTTGACCATATGAAAAGGAGGACAGGGCTCCTGTATCTTTAACAGTTTCATAGAAAAGGGAATTTCAGCTGGTGTTATTTGTATATATGCAGAACCTGGTGAAATTACCTTATCATCACAAAGTTAAAGCGGCAGAAGCCCTGCCCTCTTTTGTACATAGTCAAGAGGACAGGGCTCCTGCCGCTTTAACTGTTGTGATGAAGAGGGAATTTCACCAGGTTCTGTATATATATAAACGACACCTGCTGAAATTCCCTGCCTTTGCAACTGTTAAAGATACAGGAGCCCTGTCCTCCTTTTCATATGGTCACCCTACTGTTAGTAGCTCTCCAGAATTTCAAGCAGTGGTCTTTCCCTGCCCTACCTGGGACTGAACCTGAGACTTTCTACATGCAAAGCATGCACACTTCCACTGAGCCACAGCTCCTTTTCCTCCCCGCTAAGTAACAAACTACTGTTTAATAGGCTGACCAGATAAAATCCAGGTCAGGGCTCATGTAACTTTAACAGTTGTAGAGAAAAGGGAATTTCAGCCAGTGTTATTTGTATGCAATTAGTTCCTGGTGAAATTCCTTCTTCATCACAACTGTTAAAGTTGCAGGGGCCCTGCCTTCTTTTGTATATGGTCACTCTAGTATAGTGCATGCACCTTTAACTGTTGTGATGAAGAGGGAATTTCACCAGGAACTCATTGCATACAAATGACACTGGCTGAAATTCCCTTTTCTCTACAACTGTTAAAGTTACATGAGCCCTGACCTGGATTTTATCTGGTCAGCCTATTATTTAATAAACAATGCCTTTCAGGCCTGCAACAAAATGCAGCAGATAAAGCTCTCTCCATCAGTGTCCCTTTATGAGTAAAAGTGAATTCTTGCTGATATTTTGGCTGGCATGCAGCTGCAAGCCAGAAATGTGGCAGTGGGCTAAAGGTATAAGAATGTAAGAAGAGCTGTGCTGGATCAGACCAAGGGTCAATCTAGTCCAACATTCTCTTCACACAGTGGCCAAAGAGCTGCCTGTGGGAAACCCAGAAGCATGACATAAGTGCAACAGCATCCTCCTGCCCATATGCCCCAGCAACTGGTGTACATAGTCATATTGCCTCCAATACCGGAGGTAGGATATATCCACCAGGACAAGTAGCCATAGATAGCTTTCTCCTCCAGGAATTTGTCCAGTCCCATTTTAAAGCCATCCAAATTGGTGGTCATCACTGCATCTTGTGGAAGTGAATTCCATAGTTTAATTATGAGCAGCGTGAAGAAATACTTCCTTTTATTTGTCCTGAATCTCCCACCAATCAGTTTCATGGAATGACCCTGGGTTCTAGTATTATGAGAAAGGGAGAAATGAAGGAATCCTGAAAATTACGGGAAGGAATATGCCTGAAGGGTCAGACTCCTGCAACACCTGGCTGCAGTCTTCTGTGAAGCACAGTGGGGCCCTGCCAGAAAAATGTTTGAAGCCAGTAAATCACAGGAGTTTTGTGGTTGGCTCACCAACACTTTAAACGCCTCCTAAGAGCAATATACAATCCAAAGCGGATTTCACTTCTAGGAATGGCTCATGAGCAAACTGATAGGTCCTGAACAAAGACAAATGTTCATGGGGGATGCTTGCTTTGGGGGGGGATCTTGGGAATCATTGGATAAAGCCATGAGCAAGATTATTCCTCAGCAGCCATGAGGACTAGAAATCTGTAAGCAAACCAATCCATTTTCACTAAGATTGTAATAAATGTCCGGTCGTTGTGGTAAAAAAAAAAATGTTTAGTTGCACTGGGCATTGGAGTGACTTTTGCATACCTGCCTTGTCTCTACACATACCCAATAAAGAGATACAGCCAAAATAGCTTGGAATAAATTAGTAGCAACTCTCATTTTGTGATGGATCTGCCAACTTTAATTCCATGTTTTACCTAGATGCTTGACCAATGCACCTGCAAATCAGACATTTGGGGAAAGATTGGAAGAGTGGGAATGGTAAATAAAATAATTCACAACTGTTTGAGGACAAAACAATTAGGTACACCCATGCTTCCAGTAATCCACTTTCATAACAAGCTTGTTATGCCAGATAAACTGTTCAGCTTCTAGCACCTGTGACCTGATTTCAAGTCTTTAAATCACAGCTTAAGACATGAAGAATCATGAAAGGCTGCAATGGGAGAAATAAGTGTTTTCAGATACGAGTTAAGTGTTGCATATGTTCTTTCTGGAGAAATATGCAATATATCCAATTAATTCAAATGAAAAGCATTAGAGAAAGAGCAAGTTCAAATAGTATGTCAGGAAAAATCCCCCTTATATAAAAATCAGTTCTGCGTAAATATGATTAGGATCAGGCTGTTAAAGGAACGTCATTCTGAAATCTAATCAGTAAACAGTCTGAGCATGTTTACTTGGAAGTTTCACTGTATTCAGTACAGCGTAGTCCTGCATAAATGTGCATATGATTGCTGCTTAAGGGCTGCAACACACATTGCAAAATTCCTACATGGAAGGAACTTGGATTTGGCTATGATATATAGAATCCTTTCCCAAAAAGCAGGTAATATGAGAAAGCTATTCAAACATTGCGGGAAGAAAGGGGGGCTGTCACATTTAAAAGCTCCCATGAAAAATAAAACACTTCCACATAGAAAACTAGAATGTCAGGGAGAAAACTATGAACCCCTCTTTCTGACATCTAGATTTCTATGTGCCAGGAAGTTAATTTTTTTAAAAAATGGATTAGTATGTCATGTAATCTCTCCCTCTGCAGTCTGAAGTAGTACAAACCCGAAACAGTTTTATTGCCTGATTTGTGGTTTGCATATACTAGGACTGAAATCACTTGCGAATTTTCAATTGTTTAAATGATCACTCGTGAATCTTCTCACACTTCAGTTAATGAGCTTACCCTTTCTCAGGAGTTATATTTCCCTCTTTAACTGCTGCTACACTTCCCTCCCCAAATGCTTGCTCAGACTGACATGTGGCTACACCTGGATGCAAGCCCATCACAATGTGGTTAGTGACAGTCCGAAGTGCGTAATTTCCCTTTCTGTATTACCAGTCTGTCTGACTCACCTTCATCACCTTCCGGAGGCTCTAGTTACCAGTGAAACTGATATGGTTGGATGAAAGCCTGGTCAAATTCACTCATGTCAAGCTTCCAGCCTGTGGTACAGCTGGCAAGGCTGCGGGTGAACCTTATACATTTCACCAGTTTTCCTTCCTCCTTCCAAAGAACATGTAAACGTGCAACATGCTGGGGTGCATAGGACTGCTAGGATAAAAACCAAAAAACAGACAAGGCTGTCCTCCAAACTTGCTAATTTCACCCGGCTCCAGAGAGAAGACAAACAAAGGAAATGGTCCTGCAACAGATACCCAAGGTCATGGAAAAGGAGGGGGGAACTGGCTAAGGGAACCACACGCAACCATTCATAGTAACTAAAGAGACACTTCCACACGGGAGGTTGGGGGAAGACACATTCTCAAATGTGGAAACTATGGAAAAAAATGGTAGTTACTGGAGGAGCAAAAATGCACTTTGGATAGAATGTAGCTGAAACATAGGCAGCTTGGTGATTTCACTTTGCTACATGGCCAATTGATTTAAATTCCTGATAAAAGCATTTTTAAAACTACATTTCAGTCCATACCAGTCATCTAAACAGGCCTAGTATTTCATTGAAACCGTAGTATTTCATTGAAAATTGTTTTACATTTTGGGTATTTAAATTTGTATGCTGTATTTGAATTGTTGTATTTTATTATCTTATGAATTGTTGTAAACCGCCCAGAGAGCTCCAGCTATTGAGCGATACAGAAATGAATCAATATTACCAATCATGAGAGAGAGGCTCAGGACAAGCATGGAATTGTGTAGCTAGCATTGTATTAGGGGGTGGAGAACCTCAAACCTGACTATGGAATGAACTCCCCACTGGTGCCCACCTGGTACCAATACCATTATCTTTTCGGTGCCAGGTTAAGACTCCCCTCTATTCCAAGGCATTTAACGGCATACGATGGGGACACTTAACAACAGCTGCCTTGAACAGGTATGTTACTGACTGGCACGGCTCCATGATCCCTGGACTCCGCAACCTGCTCCTTAGGGATCTCTTGCCTCCTTAAGAGCCTATTTGCTTCTAGTGATTTCGCTCTTTTGCTCTTCTTATTCCCTCCTCTCTATGGTAACGTGGAGGGTTGGCTTTAAGCGTGGTAAAAACTGACTCTCCCACAGATGAGGTTTAAAACAAAACCCTTTACCATGTAAACCGCCCAGAGAGCTTCGGCTATAGGGCGGTATACAAATGCAATAAATAAATAAATAAATAAATAAATAAGGCAACTGTCTTTTAGGGTATATACAAACGTATAGAGCTGTTCCTTGGTGAAGCAGTTACAATATACACAAAACAGGTCTCACAGAAAAGCAGCCTCCTCCACTTGCTTCCTGGTAGCCTTTGCCTAGAGCTCAGCTCTATTCCTTCTCCAGACTCTGTATTTGTTCCTCCCAGAGCCTCTGTAGCAGACCTCCTCTGCTTTGGCCCTCTCGGTCAACTCTCCTTCCTCTGGTTTTTTCTGCTCTTTTATAGGTTAGATTTCACGCTCTTTTTCTCATTTTAAACTTCCCGCTCTTTCTAACTTACAAACTTCCCGCTCTTTTTCTTTTTCACACAGAAACTCAGGCTCTCCCCCTCCCCAAACGGATTTCCAGGCTTTTAGGCTTTAATGACAAACAGTTCTGTGTAGCTCTCAACATTACCCCCTTTACAAACAGTCTTGTGTAGATCTCAAACCTTCACACTGACATTATTATTTCTTCATCTCTTTTGCTCATGGTGGTTTTTCTAGACGGACATGACGGGCTTTGCCAAGTCATGCTGTCTTTTACAGATTCAGGAATTTCCTGACAATTGAGCATGTTTTAAGTATGACTGCTTTCTGGATGTTGGTATGGATGTACTTTGGTAGGCCCAGTTTCTGAAGGTTTTCTGTATAATTTTTTGATGTGATGTCGGCCACTGAGGTGACTAACGGAATAATTGTGACCTTTTCCTGTTTCCATAGTTCTTTTGATTTCCATGGCCATTGGTGTATATTTGTCTGTCTTTTCTTCTTCCTTTTCAACATGTTTGTCATTCGGTATTGCTATGTCGATGAGATATGTGTTTTTATTTTTTGTCTATGTCTATGACCGTTATGTCTGGTCGGTTGCAGGGTATTGTCTTGTCGGTATGAATTGTTCTGTCCCAGTATATTTTATGATCTGCATTTTCCAAGATTGTTTCGGGTGAGTATGTATAGTATGGTGTAGATTGTTTGATAAGGTTGAATTTGATGGCCAGTTGTTGAATTATTTTTGCAGCTGTATTGTGTCTGTCTGTATAGTCCATTCCTGCTAGAATTTTACATCCTCCTGTTATGTGGTCTATTGTTTCTTGGAACTGATGGCATTTCCTGCATAGGTCTGTTGTTACACTGTTATCTTTTATGATGTAGTTTTGGTAGTTCTTGGTGGCTATAGCTTGATCCATTATTATTATTATTTCTATACCACCCCACAGCTGAAGCTCTCTGGGTGGTTTACAAAAGATTAAAAACAATTGGTTTTAGTTATTTAAATTGTTTTAAATTTGTACTTTATATTTTTTTTGACTGCGTTTTATTTTTAATGTTGTATAATATTTATAATATTGTAGTTTGCAATTTTTGGTGAATTGTTGTAAACTGCCCAGAGAGACCTGGTTATTGGGCACTATAGAAGTGAAATAAATAAATAAATAAATAAATCTGACCTTCCTGAGTTCCTTAGATAGTCATGCCCTTCCCCTCTACCCAATCATCTGGTAGTTTCCTGGGTTTTGCGTGGTTTCCTCTACCCCAACCTAAAAGGCTGAAATGCTTCTCCTAAGTGTTAGTTACTGGCAGTAGGGGTGTACACTGCCTCAGTCCTGAACCCCGGATCTGAGTTGAAGCAGGCGGTTTGGTCCACCTTGACCTGGATCCGGTTTGGGATTGGACTGGGACGCCTCGGCCCAAAACAGCCAAAGAGCTTCTGCCCAATGGCCGGCTGCTGCCTCCCACCTGCCCGTGGGACTTACCTGAAGCCTCTAATTGTGCTGGTGAACCATCCATACCCCAGAGAGCTGCTCTGACCTGCCATAGATCTACTGTTGCAAACTACAGCGGCTGGAAAAGATTGTGTTTTTAGAATGTGTTGCTGCCCAGAGTTCTTAGAGAAACAACCACTGTCACTAGACCAAAGTTGGGCAAGTCTAGTACTTGCTGTCAAGAGGACAAGTAGCCAGAGTTTTGAAATCACGGTGGTGATATTACAGGGATGCACATTATGAATTTGTGGTTTTATATATTCCTGTTATGACTGTTTTTATGGTGAGTATATCTAGAGTGAGAATGATATGAATGACAGGAGGTGTAATGTATTTGCATATGTGAGATGACTGTCTAAGTGAGGGGGCGAAGTATGTGTGATATATAAGCAAGGAGATGTGCTTATATAGAGCAGATAGGGTTTAGAACATATAGGGCTTAGAACAGAGAGGGATGTAGATAGAGCTTGGGGGAGAGAGAGAGAGGTTTGTGAAGAGGTAGATTGTGAAGAGATAAATTGTGGCTAGGATTTGTGTGTATCAGACTAAAGTGGAAATGAAGTGTGCCTGTGTGTGTGAGAGGAGATAGATTGACAGACGTTTTAAAGTTACTTGTTTACTGTTTATCATCTTAATGCTGTAATTAATAAAGAATAATGCAGTAATTAATAAAATTTCTTCATTTTATAAAATCCTGAGCCTTCAAAAGGGGTGAGGTAAAATGGAGAACAATGCAAGTTAGAATAAAGCCAGTGTGACCCCATGTCTCACAAAGTAAAAGGGCTGGACCTGAGGTAAATGTCCTGGTGACAACGATACTGTCTGTGTGGGGAGGTGTTGCCTGCTGTGGGGAAGCCTACTGAAAAGGCCTTTCCTACAGGAACTGATAAATAGGCAGGAACACCACAGAAGTCTTATTTTATTTATTTATATCCTGCCTTTCCACCAAAACATGGCACTCAAGGCCCAGTTGCTTGTGCTGGCTGCTGACCTGCCCCACCTTTTAAGTCCTGAATGGTTTTTCATGTATTGTGGCAGTTCTAAGTCAGAATCAGGTCCTCTTTCTGGAGGGAAGATAACAAAAATATAGCATAAGGCATTCAGATCACCAGGTTTGTCTATATTCAGATTCGAGGCAAGATACGACAGGCACATGTGGGTGGGGTGGGCTAGATCAAGAACTGTTAAGATTGTGCTGTGGCTAACAACAATTGGATAAAGTTAGTGCACTATGCTGATTATTTAAATCACTCCTTATCAAAACACAAGCTGGCTCTGCTTCAGTATTATTGTGTCACCTTTCCTTTTCTCCAGTGGGCCAAAGTGATCTTCTTCAAACTGTGTTTTTTTTTACCTGTGGCTATTAGAACTCTGTCACCCGGCTCTAATATTTATTTAGGGCACCATCCTATGAATGTTTAGACAGAAAAACGTCCTGCAACTCCCAGCACCCCTTGCCAGCATGGCTGGCTGAGAAATCCTGGGAGTTGTAGGACTTTTTTCTGTCTAAACATGCATAGGATTGTATCCTTATTTACTTATTATTAACATTTATATTCCGCCTTACCTGCTAAAAAGGGTTAGGGTTAGAGGCAGTGTGTAACAATTTAAAATGATTTTAAACCCTGCAACGATAAAAACAAGAACGTTAAAATCCAGAGCATTTGCAGACTACGAGTTCAATTACAGTCTTTAAAGCTCAGTTGAAAACTTTTCTTTTTTCTAAAGCTTTTAGAACTAGATTTTGATTTTACTTTTATACTGCTAGTTTTATTGTCCCCTGTGGCTGTTTGGTGCATTCCCTTCCTTTTATTGTTTTATTGTGATTTTATCAGAATGTAAGCCTATGTGGCAGGGCATTGCTGTTTTATTGTTTTACTATGTACAGCACCATGTACATTGATGGTGCTATATAAATAAATAAAAATAAGTTTAAAATGACACATTTGAAAAGGCTAAATTGAAAAGCTGCATCTTTACATTTTTTTCTAAAGGCCATGAGGGCCAATCGTGATTCCTGAGGGAGCGCATTCTACATGTGCCTCACGAATGGGTCTCTGTGGGGAATGGTGCCCTGAAAAGGGCTTCTTCTGCAGATCTTAATACTCAGGCAGGGTCACAGTGAGACGGTCCCTTGGATAGTCAAGTTCAAAGCCGTTTAGGGCTTTAGTGGGTAAAACCAACACCTAGAACTGAGCATGGAAAACAATTGCCAACCAGTGCAGGTCTTTCAGGACAGGTGTAATATGATGTAACATGCCTGACGAAGAAATCTGGAGATCACAAAAGTGATCACATTTTTTGTAATCTTTTGGTTGGCCTAATAGGTATTACGTTGATACAGATTTTGGATCCACCCCCACCCCTTCAGTATGTCCTCTGGGATTCCTTCACCAAGATGTTGGAAGGTAGTTGGAATACTTTGCCCTGGCCCCTTTACTCAGTGTTTAAGCACTAGATCCGCCCACACTCCTAAGAGAGGTGTTTCCCTTCTGCTCTGATGACTGGGTGGAGCTCTAGTCTTTTATATACAAGGAGATTAAAAAAAAGGGGGCGGGAAGCATTCAATCTCCCACCTGCATTTTACTGGTAGTAGTCCAGGAAAAGTGTTAGTAGGTGAGGGGCTGTTTTTGCCTAGAATCAATCAATCATCTGAATCTTGTATGCCTGTCTACTATATTTGGTAGCCAGCTCCTAACATTTAGCACAAGTGCAGGATGTTTTTTGTTTTGTTTTTTAATTTGGGGGGGGGGGAATAATAGTCATTTCATCAGTTACAGGTCTGGTAATAAAACCATATAAATTCAACATCTCGGTGTAAAAAGAAATGAATTCTGCTGGGTACATTTATACTTCACATTTATACCAATCTTACCTATTTCACTGGATTTCGTCATATACTTTTCTAAATGAAAGGAACAAAGAAAAGAGCAGGAAAGACGGAGGAAAAATTTGAATGAATAGAAAAAGGACGAGAATGGAAGGAAACGTTAGAAAGAGATAGTGAAGAAATTGCGATGTCTCCTATTGCTTGCAAGGCTCCTCTATTTCTTTCCTTTCTGTGATAAGTTATTAATATAAGGTTATGAAGTCTGAAAAGAAGTATTCATCCTTATTTCCCATTATTTTCTTTCCCCTGATCTACTCACAAGGAACTGCATGCCTCCTTACTGAACTCCATACGCCTAACTACACAAAAACTTTGTTCTCGCTGCACAACGTGGGCAAAATCCAAAATGTCCTACTTAGAGTAGACCTATTGAAATAAACGGAACTTAAGTTAGTCATTCCATTCATTTCAAGGGGTTTACTCTAAGGAGGACTCACTTTGGATTTTACCCCGTGTGTCTAGCTGTGCGTTGGAATCAAATAAACCCTGCGGTGATATTCCCAAAGGCCTTCTTTGGCCAAGCGCGGTTGCGCCGCAGGGCTGGAAGCGGCGCAACAAGGCCATCCACGTGAAATCCCGCAGTCCTTCTGGTGCACGCACACGTTTACCTGGGAGCAAGCCCCCATCGAAGACAGGCGTGGGACTGACTCCCGTGGAATTGAAACACGCCCAGGAATGGTCTGCATGCGTCAGCCAAACAAGTGTCTTGCGTCTTTCCACCCCTTCGCCTTATGGGGAGGAGGTAATCGACGTTCGGTCCTACCTAAAGTATTTTTTTGTGGCGGGAGGACGGGGACGGCGCGGCACCCCTGAGCTTATTTTCCGTGTACGCGCGACATCGAGAGAGAGCCCTCTTTGACTCTCATGCCCGCCCCGCCGCCGCCGAGCCAAGCGAGCGATCGCGGCGAAGCAAGCGAGCCTCGCTCGATCTTCTCTCCTGCGGGTTTTCTTCGGGACACTTTGGGAGAGGGAGTGAGAAAAGCGGAGCTCCGCCCCTTGAGTGCACGAACTCGCGCTGCCGCCTTGCTTTGCAAAAAAGAAAAAAAAAAGGGAGAGGGAGAGAGAAAAAACAAGCAAGCAAGCAAGCTGCAGTTCAAAGCTCCCAGGACTTGTGGCGAGAGGCGCACAGAGTGGAGCGAGCGCGCGAGCGTGCACATCCCAGAGCGAAGCGGCGGCGCAAGGGGATCGCTCGCGCTTTTCTCCTCGCCCTCGTTCGCCCTGCATGGATTGTGCAAACTAGCAACCTCTCCCCGCGCCTCCCCGCCCACGATCGCCTCGGCTATCATGCGCGCCTCGAGGTCGGCTCTTCAGGGCAGCTCCCCGGCCAAGTGATCCCTCCGCGGGGCGCTCCGCTGCCCCCTTCTTTTTCATGCTCAGCTCTTCCGCCCGGCCGCCGCCGCTGCTGCTCGGTCCGCCGGCTCCGGCGATCTGCCCCCCGTGACGGAGATGCACGCGGCGGGTTGGCTCAAGCGCCTGGCGGCTGCTTCCCGGCTCCTCTGGATCCTGCTGGTTTGGGCGCCCGTGCTCCGGTGCGCCCTGGCGGATTTCACCCTGGAGAACGAAGTGCATTCGAGTTTCATCCACAGGAGGCTCCGGAGCCAGGAGCGCCGGGAGATGCAGCGGGAGATCCTGTCCATCCTGGGCTTGCCTCACCGGCCGAGGCCCCATCTGCACGGCAAGCACAACTCCGCGCCCATGTTCATGCTGGATCTCTACAATGCCATGTCGGTGGAGGAGGAGGGCGCCGGCGGTGGCGTCGGCGACGAGGGCTACTCCTACCCTTACAAGCCCATCTTCAGCACCCAAGGGCCACCCCTGGCCAGCCTGCAGGACAGCAACTTCCTCACCGAGGCCGACATGGTCATGAGCTTCGTGAACATGGGTGAGTCTCTCGTACCTGCTGGCGGGAGGCGGTGGGGATTCGTTCAGAGAAGATCTTGGCTTGGGAAACACTTGGGAGAAGGGACACTCCCCGGTGGCTCAAAGGAAGCCAGAAGGAACCTGATACGGTGATGAGGCCAGGTGACCACTGCCATCTGCGCAAGGGCACATCAACCCAAGTCGGACACCAGAGCCCCGGTACCCTTGGACAATGGCCAGGGCCCTCGTGTGGACATCTGCCCTGGGCTCCTAGCCTAGGTGTACCCGGTGGTGGCTTGGATGTACTTGGTGGTGGTGGTGGCAACAGCAGGCAACTGTGTCTCCAATGTAGTGTTGCTCTGAGGCATTGTGGGAAATTAAAATGGCCCTGTGTGATGGAGCCCACCAGAGGAGACTTTGCCAAGGGACTTTCAGATCTGGAGCCGGCCCTGCAGCCTCCTCCTTTCTTTGGTTAAGCCTTCAGGTTCAGTTCCGGCATTAAAGTCTGCCACTTCACCCAGGTGTAGCAAATGGTGCTTTAGAAACAACCTACCTGCTTTTTAAGTACTTTTTGAGCTCTCTGGTTGTGGGCATGAGGCAGCTATTAAAGGAAAGGTTTGATGCAGAGTTTCTCAACCCTTTTGACTCTCCCCCTGCCTCCCCACCCCCACATTCTAAATTTGTTTTACATTTGGTGCTCTCCTATCCCAGCACCAACCATCTGGACAGCAGAGTGTGTCTAGATCCTTGGCATGCTGTCTTCATGTCTCTTGTTGCTGCTATATGCAAGAACCTGTGGATAGGAGTCCTTGTCTAACATGGGGATTTGAAAAGGGGACTAGAACAAGACTTTTCAGACCCCTTTCTAAAGCCACATGTGGGGAAGCACCTTTAGAACAAAGCAGTAGATCTTCCCCAGTGTAGTTGAGGTGATGGGACCATTGGTGAGCTCTCCTCCACAATTCCAATTGTGAATCAATTAGGTTTATCTACCTGCTTCTGGATCTTACCCTTCCTGGGCACATAGGAACACAGGAAGCTGCTTTATACTAAGTCAAACAGTTGGTCCGTCTAGCCCAGTATTGTCGACACTTATTGGCACTGGCTGCCCAGGGTAACAGGCAGAATTCTTTCCTGGTCTTACTTGGAGATGCTGGAGATTGAACCTGGGACCTTCTACATTGAAAGCATGTGCTCTGTCACACTGAGCTATGGCCCCTCCCTTTGCATTGCCCCCTTCTAGGTGTTTCATGCTCTCCAAGAGTGGGGGCTGCCCCACAGTGTAAGAACCACTAGGTCAGTGCTGAATGATCTTCAGATATTTGCCTTTGCTTATGAACAGGTGTTTATAGGATAACTTCCTGAACTACTTTTTTCAAAGGCCAAAGATTTGGCAATCAGCTGTCTCTAACTTACCTCTAGGAGCTTGCAAAGTGGGCATTTGTAGGGTTACTTCCAGCCTGAAATTCTATGCACTCCAACTTGGGAGTGAGTGCTACTTGCTTCAGAGTGTGAATCCATAGACTGAGTGTGCGACAAACAGTTGTACATTCAAAGGCCAGATTAATTAACTGACAACTATAACCAATTGGGTTCCATATATTCGACCACCAACATGGACTAGAATCCTCACTTGAACCCCATTCCAATGGGCATGGAATAGAAGAGATTGAGAAAGTCCATTATTTTGCTGCTGTTCATCTTCCTTGTGTTTACAACTGGGTTAGAACCTGGTAGTAAAAAATATTACCCTTGAATGCATTTGATTTGTGTTGCAATTGCAAATGAAGGTACAGAATGGCACGGCTCCTCTTGTTTTAAAAATCATTCAAAAATAACATCTGTGTTAAGGAGGGATGTGATGGTACCGTAGGATGATTTAATCCAGAATAAAGACCCTAGTGACTAATTTAGGATTATGAGAACGCCTCCATATAGATGCACTGAAAAAATGAGGGGAAAATTACGATGAACAAATAGTAACTTTCCATTCTAATCCATTTTGTCATCTTTGCTGCCTCTTGAACAAGAATGTTCAGATGTGCATCTTTAGGGCTTCCTTTTAGTTGTACACCCCTGTTGTGGTGACAAAACTTTTTCAGAGTTGGTTACGTGAACAGCAACAGGCCACAGACTGTAGCACATAACAAATTAAGGGGCTTATAAATCCTTTCACTAATTGTGATCTTGTGGCAGCTGCTGTGAATGGAGAGGTCCTGGTGGAAAAAGGGCAGCATTTAAGCTACTTTGCAGAGCCTAGTTTCGGATGGCTTGTAAGGTTTTTTTTCTTCTTCAAGCTGCAGTTTACTCTAGAGGCATCCTATTCAGGTCAGTGGGAGAGCTCTGCAATAAGTGGACTTGTGGATTGTGATCTTAATGACCTAAGAAAGGTTCCCTGATAAATCCTCATTTGCTGCACTTTCTAATGAGCAAAGTCTGGGTTGCCAGCCTGTGCTCTTTTGGTGAGCACATGTGGATGGGTTTATGCAAATTAGACAAAACTTGTCACTTTTCAGCTTGCGGTTGGCTGAGCCTTTTTAATGGGATACCGTCATCCAATGGGGATTTCTCTTTGTCTGCTATGGGTCTGAATAAACTGGCTGGATTTGAGGAGAACACCCTCAGGGGCAAACATTCTATTTTAACTATATAATGATAGGTAGTAGTTTTTCGGAATCTGTTTTTAGCCTGTGTCACGTGTGCCGGTGAAACCACCGCATATACAGATTGGATGCCTGTGAATCCAGACCAAATTCAAACAGAAGTTCAGAGCAGAGAGAGCTTTGAAACTAGTCCCCCCATCTTCACTGCGCAATTTGGTCTAAACCAGAAGGGATTCTTAATGAGTTTGAAGGGATACACCCTTTGAATATGAAGTGGTATAAATGATAGCCTGACTCATCTTTATTATTGCAATATGAACTGTATTTGCTTAGGACCTCATTGTTGTCTAAATGGCCAACGAAGAATGCCAATTACCAAATGGTAGTTTCGGAAGAATCTTGTGGATAATTGCAAACCATAGCTGAGTGGTCATAAAGGGCTAAAACGTCTGAGTGAGACGTAGGCAGGATCTACACTACTGCTTTAAAATGGTTTATAACACTAGTGACAACTGTTGGGGCCTAGGCCATACTCCATATACAGTTTTCAAACTGTTTTCAAAGTGTCATATCCTGCTTGGTGTAGATCTGGCCTTATGAGCTGTTGTTTGGACAACATTCCGTTGATGGGAAACTGTAGTAAAGTTTGGGAATTGCTGATCCAGAATCCCATACTGTGCCTAGAGTCCGAACCAACATTATTCTATTTTGTTTGCACAGGGGCCCAATATGCTAGTTAAGGAGTATTGCCAGGAGTAATAAATCCTTGGTGGTATACTTTTGTCCAATAATACAGTATTATTACATTGGAGGGCAGGTGAACCAAGCCTCAGCTGTTTATTTATACATTTGGTGTTTACATGTTAAAATGTGTGTGCATGTATCCCACACATGCACACAAATATGCACAGAGAGAATTCAGGCACACTTTGTAAACCCAAAAAGACCAGAATGGTGCTATAAATAATGAAACTTGTTAATAGACTCTTATTTCATAAGATCCTAAGCATAAAAGAATAAATCTTACTGTGTTTAATGGAGCTCAGTTCCAGATCAGTGTGCTTAGGATGCCTTTGAGCTGGTTTTCATGTTCATCACTTTGTGGTTACAGCAGCATCAAGGGATGTGTGAATAAGCCATAACTGAATGAACATCACAGATGGAACTTGCCTATCCTATTAGATACTGCTTTTATATGCTGATACTTGGTTGCATCAGACAGTGAACTGGTTCACATGAACACTGTGACTTACACAAACCATGGTGACTTGTTTAAGTTGCAACATGTGCTGGCGTGTGCTGGGCACCATTTGCCTAATTACCTCCCTGGGTGTGGCTTGTTGTGTCATCCAAACCTGGGCAGGATGGCTTGTTGGGGGAGGGGAAACAACCGTCAAATAACCCATGGCCTGTTGTTGGGTTATTTGAGGGTTGTTTCCCCCTCCAACAAGCCATCCTGCCCAGTTTCGTATGACATGATAAGCCAAGCCTGGGCAGGTAATTAGGCAAATTGCACATGGCACATGCTGTATCTTAAACAAGCCACTGGGCCAGTGAATAATCAAGGAGCACATGAACGAGTGAACCAGACCTCATTTTTATTTGTTAATGGTGATATTTTAGTGCTTCTCCTTCCTTTTCTAAAGTGCCTAAACTATGTTTGGCTAGAGGCAAAAAGAAAAGAAAGGTTAGATAACAGTAGAAGTTGCAATAATTACAATTGTTATGAAATGGATAACTGTTTGGATCTGTCCCAGATAAACACAGGTGTCACTCCAGAGAAACAGCTTGCCTTCTCTTCCTCAAAAGCCAGCTGAATTTCTATAAATGTTTGAGAATTCACATCCATGATCTCTGTAATCATAAATTATGGGGGTTTTGCATCGTGGTTTGAAATTGTCCAAACAAACAAAACAAAACATTTGGGTTTCAAATGATGTTTGAGAGTTTAAGCACCATATCAAAAATTGTAGCCCAAAGAAGAACGTGAAACTTTACTGTCAAAACGCAGAACAGGAGGTTCTTTGGTTAGTCTCTGTTTAGCAAAGGTATCATAACTTGCAAAAAAGCAGACAACACACTTCTAAACTGTGCAGGTTGGTGGGACAGTCTTAAAATCATGATGCATTTCCCACCCCATTCTTTACATAGGGTCAGAGTATACAATGAAGTGGTAAAATATTCTCTGTCTTTTGGGCTGCAGGCATGGGGGTTGTGCATCTGAATGCTCCCCTTCGGTGGAAAAGAAATTCCCACACATAGAAAAATAGAACACCAGGGAAAAGGGTAGGCTGAAGCTTTCTTCCTTATGTGTTAGTTTTTGACATGCAGGGAGTTTGTTTTATGGGAGAGCTCATTGAAACTTGCCCCCCTCCCCAGTTCAGTTCCGGAAAGCTTAGCCATTTGATCATGCTGATTGTTTAGACTGGCCTAATGCAACACTGAAGGGGAGGAAAAGACACTCTTCAAGAAATCATGGTTCTGTGTTAGTTCTATTGTATTTGCCTGCTTTTAGTGTGGGGAGTCATTAGTAAGATGATAGGCAAGATCCAATAGTTTTAACATAGACAGGTGGAACTATTGGCAACCGGGCACCTCTGAGAGTTTTGTCTGTATGGTTTTGTTCCCCTGTCAACAGTGCATGCCAGGACGGGTTTAAGAAAGGACATAGATCTATAATAGCTTTCTTCATCCTTGTGCACACCTTTCATCCCATTATAATCGCAGTTCTTTCATCTCCATGGGACAAAGGCCGGCTTGTTTATAGACTTCTTAATGAATTAGACTAGTTGCTAGCCAGACTATATAGTCAAGCACAGCACCTGCTTTTGGACATCCAGATTTCTGTTGACAGTGAAAATTAGAAGATCTATTATGGGGTGGATTCCACTCGCCTCCCATTTAAAGGCTTTCTATAGCGATCTTTTAAAATTGCAGCCTGTATTAAAATGTGGGCCTTGGTTTTGTAAGAGATACCTTTGTGGGCATTGTATTTCCCAGGTAGGGTTTTGTTACATACATTGAACAAGTACAGCAAGGAAGCATCATAATGCCAGAAATAGCATTGCAGCGAGGAAGTGTCATCGTTGCAGAAAGGGCATTTGCAAAAAAAAGAAAGCAAAAAAAGGCAAGTCAAACAAGTACGGAAAATCATGAATGAATGCAAGCCTCAAGAACTGCAACATATTAGTACAAATTCATTGACTTCCAAGTCATTTCCAAAGGGGGGGGGGGACACCACATTGGAAATGTCTGGCCATCCGGAACAGAAGAATGAGTTTTTAGGGAGGTGCGAGGTGCGTACGTTTTGCAAGGATTGGGGGAAGATGGAACAAATTACCCTTTATGAAATGACACAGAGTGGCTTTGTAAGTTGCAAAGACAAAGAAGGACTGATTGGTGAGTATTCTATTCTTTTTACGTGTATGCAGTAACGTGCATACTTGTGAGGAGATGTGCATCCTCCTGATCCTCAGAAGGAGCATTTTTGATGGTGCCACATGGTCTTGAGGTTTGCCTTAGGAGCAGTAGTAATAGAGCATTAGTGTTGCAGGCAGCACACTCCTTCTGGAACACTCACCCCATTGACATCAGACAGGTGTCTACAGTTTTGACTTTTAGTCATTTCCTGTTTGAAAGAACTAAGCCTTGGATATCCATGAATCTGTCAAGTTGTACAAACGTGACTTAGGGCACAATCGTCCTACAACCTCCAGTCTTCCCTAGCCATTGTGGCGGCTGGGGAAAACTGAGAATTGTAGGACTTTTTTTTCTGTCTAAACATGTGTGGGATTGTGTCCTTATATGTTTCTCTAAGGTCCATTTTCTCTTTTTGCAGGATTTCCCTAGCCAGGTGTTTCCTAGCCAATTGCAATTACAGTTTTATTGCAGATCAGTGAATATGAACAAAAAGGCAGTATATAAATTTGAGCACCATTGTTTGGGTGGAAAAGCAGGATATAAATCAAATAAACAAATAAGTTAATAAATAGATAATGGCTCCTGGTTCTTTGGGAAGGGTGAATCACTCTTAAATCAATTTAAGCCTGTAGCTGGTGTGATATGATCTTAGTGCAAACATTTCAGCCTCAGTCTCCCAATAGACCCTGCTTCTTGCATATTTATTGAATTCATATAACAAGAGTGGAAAAAGCCACCCCCCCTACAAAGCTATTCTTTCTTTAATTATTACATTTATACTCTGCCTTCTAGGGAGGTCATGGTGGCATATATTGATCTCTCTCCCCCCCCACCATCCACTGTATCTTCCTAACAACTTTGCAAGGAAGGATAGGCTGAGAGACGGTGACTGGGTAGCCCATGGTAGCTTTCTGAGCTTGTGGCTAGTGGATTTGGACTTGGGTCTCCCTGGACGGCTAGTCCATCACTCTAACCCGTGGTAGAGAACCTGGTATCCTCCAGATATTTTGGATTACAACTCCCATAAACCCTATCCAGCATGGCCAATGCTCAGGAATGATGGGTGTTGTAGTCCACAAAACCTGGAGGGCCCTAGGTTGCTTGTCCCTGCTCTTAACAACTACGCCACTGTGGCACTACTTATCCTGATGTCTGCAAACCTGGGACATATGCCAAGGCAGGGCAGGAATGGGTAGTAGAGAAGAGAACACTATTATGCTTGCCCACTGCTTTTGGGTTAGTTCAAAGCAGCCAGCAAGTCCTGGGCCGTTGCCTTGCAACCATCTTGTGTTTTCTCTTTTCCCTTCCTCAAGATAGGCCCTTTAGGCTAGGGTGACCAGATAAAATCCAGGTTAGGGCTCATGTAACTTTAACAGTCGTATAGAAAAGGGAATTTCAGCAGGTGTTATTTTTATGCATGCTACACTATAGCTACACTAGAGTGACCATATACAGAAGAGGGCAGGGCTCCTGCAGCTTTCACTGTTGTGATGAAGAGGGAATTTCGCCAGGAACTAATTGCATACAAATGACACTGGCTGAAATTCCCTTTTCTCTACAACTGTTAAAGTTACATGAGCCCTGACCTGGATTTTATCTGGTCACCCTAGTTTAGACCTGCCTTAAGGTTACTGGTTTTCTCAGAGCAATAAGATAGTGAATACGATACTTGCCTTCCATCCACTTGTAATTAACCTGAGGGGTGTAGAGAAAATAGGGTGTTCTGTCTTGCTGTAGGCTGCATTCAGAGCACACCCATGTAAAGACAAGGGACTGGAAGTCTGCAGACTTTCTGTTGTAGATTGAGGTGTGAATTCTTTATTTAGACCTCTTTTGAACCTCTTCCGAGAAGTCCTTGGGAGCATATTCCAGTGGTGGGCAGGGCCAAAGGCAAAAAGGAGCAAGGTCAAAATACCAAAATAGTTTAGCTTAAAGTTCTTACTGCCAGTAACATATCCTTAGATAGGGTGACCATATGGAAAACAGGACAGAGCTCCTGTATCTTTTAACAGTTGTATAGAAAAGGGAATTTCAGCAGGTGTTATTTTTATGCATGCAGCACCTGGTGTGTGCACTATAGCTACACTAGACTGACCAGATACAGAAGAGGGCTCCTGCAGCTTTAACTGTTGTGATGAAGAAAGAATTCCACCAGGTGATGCATTCATACAAAGGACACCTACTGAAGTTCCCTTTTCAGTACAATTGTTAAAGATACAGGAGTCCTGTCCTCCTTTTCATATGGTCACCCTATTATATCGTGCCTCCATCCTGCCTTGTTCATGGAATTTTACAGGGGCGATAGTGGTCTTGGAAGTCTAGATATCTATTTGTAACTTTCCTGTGATTTTCTACAGCTGTTTTTGTGTTTTAAAGAAAACCCCTTAGGGCAAAAAAAGATGGAATGCCATTTGAATGATAGTGCTGATAGCTCTCCATCTGGAAGCACCCTGAATAAGGGGAGGCAGTGTAGTCCAGTGGGTAGAGAGCTAAATTTGGATCTGTGAGGCCTGAATTCCAATGTCACCTCAGTCACAGTCTCCTGAAGCATAATAAACACAAGAAGTGGAAAAGGTTCTGTCTTCTTTCCTGGTGGGTAGTAGTTATCCTTGAAAGCAGCAATGGTCAGAGCGGCCCCCATCTTGCCTGCAATCTACAACATCATCCCTATGTTCCAAACAGTTTGCCAAAGAGAGTCCAGTGCCCACTTTCCTGGATTGAAAAACCTAGCAAGAACCCTCCAATTGAAGAATTACTAGTTTCCCCATTGGGAAATGCATCATTACAGAGGCCTCTGAGGAAACCCCACCATGTTAGAAGCCAAATGTGACATTCACAGGGCATTTGACCTGGTCACTGCTGCTGCTTCCCAAATTAAGTTGCCGGATCAAGGTTTAAGAGCGGCCATGTGGATACTTCTATGATGATTCTAGAACGTGTTATTCAGGCTTTCTAATTTCAGAGATGCGTTTCCATATTGACTGGTCTGCCAAGGAACTCCTATGCATCTGCTCCAAACCTTTTGCATGTTGCAAGAGGGACATGGGGTGAATTTTAAAGCACATGCTCAGATCGTGTGAAATGAGTGACACCTGCCCCTCTGATTAAAGGGGAAGATCAGCAGTGGGGATCCAGCTTTCTTTCTGAAATGTTTTCCTATCCTTATTGAGGGGATTCTTAATCCTTCATGGTTCCCTGGAATCCAAGTTAAAAACCACCTCTCCAGAGCATCCTTCTCCAACGTGGTGCTCTCAGCCCCAGAAGTGTTGGACTAGAACTGCCATCATCCCCAGCCAGGACATGCTGGCTGGGGATGGTGGGAGTTGTAGTCCAACACTTCTGGAGGGAATTGGGTTAGGCAAGCCTGCTCTAAAGGCATCCATGTAGCTCCTGTAAAGGCTTCTCTGGGATGCTGGAAACCACTGCAGTTCAGATTTAACTCCTGAGGTGGCCAAGTGATTTTATCTTTTATGCTTCAGTCTGAGTGCTCAGGCTACAGTGCTGGAAACTATGACTCAGTAATTTTCATAAATAATAAAAAAAAACAGGGGCAGGAACCCTTCCAGTGGTGGTTTCGGTGGTAAAGCAAGTAATAAGTTGCTAGTCCTGACATATTTACATCTTCATTCTGAGTGAGCTTGTAAGCAGGCATTGCTATTCCTTTGGCTTTGTGTTTTGGCAAATTCATTTTTGTAGGATTGAAAGAGAATCAAAATGGAAGCCATTTTCTCCCCACTCCCTCCACTCCACGAAGCTCTATAATCTTCTACATGGGCTTCAATTTAACAAGGTTTCCACAAACAGCAGCCTGCGATGCCCTCCCACCTGCTTACGGCTCCTTGCTGAAAATACTTTCTAGTAAAAGCAGGCCTTTCTTCCCCGCCCCTTCCCCAAACCTTCACTTTTTCCTCTCTGGCCCAGCCTGAGTGAAAAATGCTGTCAACTCCAGTTGCCTCATTGACAACTATAAAATTGTGGTTAAATGCTTGACAAACAGAGAGAGAGAAGCAGGAGGGGGGGGATAGGAAAATTACTCATTCTTGGAAAGAGCACACAAAAGTGGCTTTTGGTTCATGTAAACGAAGATGCTGAGGAACCCTCGAGTTTCAGTTTACTTCATACCATCTGGCTGTATCTCTCTCTCCCCCCCCCCCCCCCGACAAGTGTTTGGCATCAGTAAAGCCATCTCTTTGCCCCCTTTAATAACAAGCTTTTAGCACTGTAGGGTATTAAAGCCTTCGTTCTATAACAGTTTAAAAGAAAAGAAGAAGAAAACACACACACACACACTCCTTTGGGAATTACTTTGTAAAGTGAACGCAGGGGGCAGGCATTTGCAGCTGTAACCTGGCTTGTGTTAAAATTTGGAAAGGCAGTTTTACATTCCATCTCGCTGCAGGCCTTTCTTGGTGTACAGCCAAAGGTTAATATAGATGTCGCAAAGTTTCCCCCCTCCTCAAAAAATGCCCCCCACTTCAGAGAGCTTCAGATATAAGAGTATGTGTACAGCTGTGTTTGTAGTAACCCTTTCATAATCACACTTCTCAAACTTCATTTTCCTGCTTGTATAAATCAAAAGAATTTTGGAAGGATATTTGACCTGCATTTGAACTTATTTGATCTTCGTGTATTTCCCACTTGAAACAAAGCAGATTAAATCTTGGCCCTGAAAGGGCCTGTCCAGGGTCACATGATGTGGTCCATACATCAGGGTAAACACAGCTCTCTCTCGCTCTCCCTTTAAGCCTCCCTGGATGTTTTGAAAACCATGTACATTGGATCATTATAAACTGAGATTTATAACCCACCCAGGGACTTGAGACAAAGCAACATCAGTGTAAAAAGGACATTCCTACAACAATATGAACACTGTTAATAAGGATAAGCTGACAGGTACTTTGACTTATATATCTGAATGTATAAAAAGTATTCAGATATAAAAATAAAATTACCTGCCTGCTTATTCCTTATTAAATATTTGCTCAAATAGAAAGCTGGAAGTTTTTGTCTTTAGGAACTTTGGAAGAAGAATTCAAGACTGGGCAGTAGCAGCAACTGAGACTCTTCCCCCCCCCCCCCCCCAACACACACAATGTCCTCACAGTATGTGTACCTAGTTTATAAAAAGGACTATGAAGCAATGGGCAAGCTGTAGAAATTGCATCAGAACATAGGATGGGCGATGGATTTTGCAGTATGTACGGAGCATAAAAATATCCATGTGAAATATATCTAGAATTCAGGTGGCGTGAAGTTTTTTCAACAAAGCTGATAATTTATAGCCACAGAAAAGATAAAATGGGAGACGAATGCTCCAAAATTCAGATACAGAGATGCATTTGCAATCTGCATGCTTTTGGTTATGTTCCTGAAATACCCCCTTTCAGTTCTGCTTTCTGCCTCAGGGAGTTTTTAAAACTTGCTCTGTAGGTTGGGACACATCCAAACTACTTGGCCTACTTAAAGTGCCGCTTAAGTGCATGGACAAACTACTGAAGTGCAGGGATATTGGGAGCACTACATGACAAAGGAATTCCTTCAGGCTTGCAAACCTATCACATTCTTATCTGATGTTGAATATAGATGAGGGTGTTATTGCTGTGTAGTTCCAACATGAGAGATATAGAAGAGGCCCTCTATCAAATATTTGTTATTTTATTTTTTAAAAATACGGAGAAGTTTCTTAACCAGACACAAGTTCATCTTGTTTCAGAGCAAAGATTACAATACCATTGGATTCTTTTCAGAACATCTTTAATTCTGAATATCGTCATTTTAAATAAATACATAAATAAATAAAATGTACTAAATTTCTTATATTTAAAAAAGAAAGAGTTCCACAGCTGGATAAGAGTCACTGAGAAAAAACTCCACCCAAGCCTGCCATAAGGCATTAATGTTTCTAGCTGATATGTAGATGGGACGACCAAGGTTTTGGCAGGTCATAGCAATTACAATGGAGCATAGGATAGGTCACAACTTATTTGTGACTTGTGAGTTGTTTATAACATAAGTGTATTGGTGACGGAATGAAAAAGATTCACAGCTACTTTGGGGTTATTCAAAATAAGTCTTGACGTTATGGAGAATGCTTATTTTGAACTTCATGTTCTGTGCTAAAAATGGGTCACCTGCTGTCTCCTGCTTACTTTCCTGCCCCCATAGATGAATGGCTCAGGGGAAAGAATGAGCAAGAAACAATATACGTTTATGTCAAAAACATCCTGAGTGTGGAGATTTAGAAGGATCGGGGCCAGATCTGCACCAAGCAGGATATGACACTTTGAAAACAGTTTGAAAACTGTGTATGAAGTGTGTCCTGGGCCCCAATAGAGTTCTTGCTACTGTTATAAACCGTTTTAAAGCAGTAGTGTAGATCCTGCCCCTGACAGGGGGTTCTAGCTTAGACTTTTTCCTTGAGGTTCCTTGGTTTTCTATGTGCTGGGATTTCTATTTATTTTATGCTTGAAGAGTATTGAAATATGCACCCCCTCCTACCTATATTCTGAATAAAGGTGCTTCTGAATCCTCCCTCTCTGAATCCTCCCCCTTTTCAGGTTTAGAAGATGTTATCATGGAGTGTATTTGCATTCTGCCATAGTTCTGACTTGAATTTCCAAATCTTTTAAAACAACAACAAAACCACTGCCAGGGTTTTGCATGCTTGGGTTTGAAATATCATGTGCAAGAAACACTTTTTCTCAAATCTCATGCCAGAGATTATTACAGTGTGTATTGGCACTGAGGTTCTTATACTTTATTTTGAAGCAAACAGTGCCACTTTGCCATGCCTATCTTGTCTGGGGAAGGGAGTTGACCAGCCGCTTCCCCTTTGGAACAGTGACACAAATGCCTTAAAATTACCACCACTCTGGCTGAAACTAGCCACATAGGATAGTTGACTGTCCTTTTATTCCTCAATGTGACCTTCCTCCGGATATGTCAGACTATGACCAGTTCTACACCAAACAGGATATAGCGGTATGAAAGCGATATGTAAAAGGCAGGAGCCACACCAAGCAGGATATAGCGGTATATGGTATATGTCTGTGGGCCCCAACAATTGTCAGTGCACTTCAATACCGCTATAAAGCAGTAGTGTGGCTCCTGCCTTTTATATTTTATTTATTTATTTTATTTTATTTCTAACCCGCCTCTCCATTCAGATCGAGGCGGGGAACAACAATAAATATAAATACAAGAATCATAAAATAGATAAAACATTAAAACAAATAAAAACAAATACATTATTAAAAACATCTTAAAATTCAACTGGATATACCACTTTCATACCTCTATATCCTGGTTGGTGTAGATCTGGCCATATGACTTCCATAATCCATAACCAGCATGACCATTGGTTTGCTGGCTGGGAATAATGGGAGTTGTAGTCAACTATATCTGGTGGTCACCATGTTGGGGGAGGCTGCTGTAGATAGACAAGAATTAAGTCATTGGTAAATATCCTAATGAGTTTCAGACTAGTCTGTTGTAAGCTGTATACTATCCAAAGCAAATCCCTCTGAAGTAAGTCCTTGTCCCCCATGCTGCATGAAACTGTCATCCGGAGTTTGTCATCAGGACACTGATGACACGCAGCTCTATTTCTCCTTTTCATCTTCATCAGGTGAGGCTGTGGATGTGCTGAACCAATGCCTGGCTGCGACAATGGACTGGATGAGGGCTAATAAACTGAAACTCAATCCAGACAAGACTGAGACATTGTTGGACCTCAGGTGGCCTCAGTGGCACAGAGTGCCTTCTACCAACTTTGGTTGGTGGCCCAGCTGCACCCCTATCTGGACAGGGATAACCTGGCTTCAGTTGTCCATGCTCTGGTAACCTCCAAGTTAGGTTACTGCAATGCACTCTACATGGGGCTGTCTTTGAAGACGGTTCGGAAGCTGCAGTTTGTGCAAAATGCAGCGGCCAGGTTGATAACTGGGACCAGAAGGTTTGAGCATATAAGACCTATTCTGGCCCACTTGCATTGGCTGCCTGTATGTTTCCGAGCCCGATTCAAGGTGCTGGTTTTAACGTATAAAGCCTTACACAGCTTGGAACCACAATTCCTGACGGAACGCCTTTCCCAACATGAGCCTACCCTAACATTACGTTCAACATCTAAGGTCCTCCTCTGAGTGCCTACTCCAAGGGAAGCTCAGAGGTCGGCAACATGGGAGAGGGCCTTCTCTGTGGTGGCCCCTCAATTGTGGAATGATCTCCCCGACGAGGCCCGCCTGGCGCCAACATTGTTATCTTTTGGGCGCCAGGTCAAGACTTTCCTCTTCTCTCAGGCATTTAACAATATCTGATGAGCCTGGTTTTGTTTTGTTTTTAGGCTTAGAGCTTTTAAAAGTTATTACAGTGGTTTTAAATGTATGTGTATATTGTGTGTATATTGTATGTTTTTGCTGTTTTAATTTTTGTATATTGTTTTAATTGTTTTAATCTTATGTAAACTGTCCAGAGAGCTTCGGCTATGGGGCGGTATACAAATGTAATAAAATAAATAAATAAATAATAAATGTAGGATTCCACCCCTAGTAAGCCTCAGGATCTCTGAGTCCGTTGTCGGTTAGTCCTCTTGTTTGAAAGACATGTACACCCTTCTTCCAGCACTGGTACATATGCATGCCTTTCAAAGGGGGACTCCCCCCTGCCCCTGTAAAATCTACCATTGGCTTTCGGAGAGTTGTACCTCTCTCAGTTTCGTTTTAAATGGATTTGTGTGCATGTGTGTGTGTGTGTAATGTGTGAGTGTAATCTGAAATCAATCAACATTATGCTGCAGATGAGGACCTACATCTATAATCTTACCAGGAAGGGAAAGGAAAGGAAAGCTGTGGCAAAAAATTATTTATTTATTAGATTTATAAATGGCAATCCGGGGCGATATACAATCAAAACATTAAAAACTGTGCACGCACTAAAACTATGCAGATTCTCTATAAATCATTGAAAACAAGCAGAGTGGGAAAGTGGCTACAAGCATTCTGCACAAGTCTTGTGGAACAGTGCATGGGAAATCCATCCAACCCTAATTCTGAAGTGCAGTAGTCTCAGAAGGTCTGTATGTGTTTTTCTGAACATGTCAACCAGCTCTAAATCACAACATTTTGACAATCGCTAGAACTTACTATGGGGGAAGATGAAGGTTGGTTTGGACTGTGGGAGAGGCACTTCATATAAAGGACAGGTGTGCCATTTGGGCAAAGTGGAGGTCCGAGAGTGGCTAATGGGCCTGGGAGTTGTGTGTATCAATTCCATTTTATCATTTGAAATAAATGTCCAAATGTATTGACTTTACCAGCACCCTACCACCAAATCTTTTCTTTTAGTTGGGAAAGGGCTCATCTATTCTTTAAGGTCTGGTTCCTTCAGGATGTTAAGAAATGTGAAGGCCAGAGCACAGAGCTCAAGTAATTGGGTCTGTATATAAGATACCCTGGGTAAAGTCTTGGGCAAGTTATTGGGTAGGATCCAGACTTAGTCATGCTTAGAGTAGACCCATTGAAATCAATGGGACTCATGTTAGTCATGACTAACTATTGATTTTGATGGGTCTACTCTAACTATGACAAAGTCTGGATTCAACGTATTCTATCGAGTCTAATTCATTTCTTAGGCCCAGGCAGCTCTCTTATATCAGCCTTCTTCACATGTTAGTCGTGATGGGGGAATCTCACAAAAAATGGGGAGCAGGGGCCCATGCCTGGCTCCACTCCCTACTCCTCCCCCAGACATCCATAGGTTAGCGTGATCATCTACAGAAGAAAGCCTTCCTGTGAACAGCTATTTGTGTTTAGGCTTCTGTGTGATTGGGACACCGGGACATGAATTGAGTCAGACTATTGGTCCAGTTAGCTTAGTGTTGTCTACACGGACTGGCAGCAGCTCTCCAGGGTTGGACAGGGCTCTTTCCTAGCCTTAGCTGGAGATGCTGAGAACTGATCCCAGGACCTCTTGTATGTAACACCTGAGCTATGGCCCATGCTCCCAAAGTAAAGGATGAGATTGGCAAAACCCTCTATACACCGTGTTTGCCTTTATAGTAGGATGTTGAACCTCTTTTAGCCAAAGGAAATGAGGTGGGTGACTATAGGAGGAAGGCCTTTTCTGCTGTGTCACCCCACCTGTGGAATGAGCACCCTAGAGAGGTTCGCCTGGCACCTATGTTGTACTCATTCTGGGACCAGATGAAGACCTTTTTATTTTCCCAGTAGCAATTTACTACCCTAGTCTTTTAACTTTGCTGTTTTAAATCTGTATTTTAAATCTCTGCATTGCTGTTCGGTTTTATTCTGTTTGTACTTTTGCATTGTGGTTTTAAGCTTTCATATTATATTTTATGCTGTACTTATGCTTTTAAGGAGAGCTTCAGCAATTGGGCAGTGTAGAAATTAATTAATTAAATAAATAAATAAATATAGCCCAAGGGCCAAATTCCATTCAGAGAAGTTCTCCAGGGACCACATTCTAATGGTGGTGGTGGGCAGGGCCAAAGGCAAAATGGGCAGGGCCAAAAATACCAGCATACTTTCGCTTAACCCTCTGCCTGCCAATAACTAAGCCTTAGGAGAGGCATTTCAACTTTTTAGAATGGGGAAAAACTGCACAGAAGCCGGGAAGCCACCAATTGATTGGAGGCTGGGGAAAAGGGGATAGGGCCAAGGGAAGAGGCATGTCCCTCTAGGGAGGGCCAGCTATGGCTCCCAGCTATGGCTCCCCTGAGGTTCTGCAGCCCTGCTTTATAGTGAAAGAGAAGTATGATCTTTATAGGAAATGGCTCACCATTGTGCCATGAGATGTCTTTTCTTTTAGCACAACTCAAGTGTACACTGGCTTATCTTGTCTACAGAGTAGAGTTCTCCTCAGCAGTATGCTCTTTTTGCCTCCAGAAACTATTCTGATCCTTGCTGTATTTTTTTTAACCTGGGGGTAGATCTGCCCAGAATGATGGGCAGAGGTCTGAGGATACAGCTTATATATGAGATGTGGGTCTTATTTCCTATAAGTCAGGGGGAAGCAATCTTGATCACATTTCTGTTTGGCATCTCCTTGTGCATGTACAGTGAAGAAAGCAGCATCTACCCTAACTTGTTTACCAGGAGGGCTCAGATAGTTGTTAAGAAATTACTTCTACCTTTCATAGTTAACCAGTACTGAAGTGTCTGGTGATACACCAATAGTCAATTAATTCTAGTGCCTTTGGAATGAAGCTATGTGGTCTCTTTGGAAATTTCTCCCTGCCCCTCCACCCATTCCCCTTTTGTAGCCTTGTGACATGTTAATGAGGTGTTAATAGCTCTAAGAGAGGTGTGAATGGTTGCTGAAATTGTCTTAATAGCAGCTGTTCAGAAGTTATACTACCCAGGGGAAAGGAGAAGACCAAAGACCAGGTTCTTTTGACAGCAGGAGTGTTCTTCTCTGCAGAGCTATCTCTCTGGGAGGCAGGAGGGAATCCATTGGAGCAAAAGTGGCCATTTTTGGCATGGTTAGCCCTATTGACTACTCATGATTCTGCAAAAGGAAGGGTTTAGTCTTTGTGGAGAAATGAACAGAGAAGAGGAGAGCTGAAAGGTGCACTAGAAATGTTTTATTTGGCCCAAATATTTCAAAACACCTCTTCAGGAGCAACTGTTTCAGTCAGTTCAGAGGACAATTAAACAGTACTCTGTACTGTCTCAAAGCAACTGAGTTTGGTCCATTCAGAGGATAACATTCAGAGTCAAACCAGTTGGCCTGAAGAAAGGTTATAAGCCTTGAAATACAGTGAGCTAATAATTTGTTTTGCACCTTTGAAGTCTTCCTCTTTGTCCTTTTATTGGTGCCCCATACTTCCCCTTCTTTTGTCCAGAAGCCTTGCAGAAGGTGGCCTTTTTCATTCTTTCCACATTACAAAATAATGTGGAACTGAGAGAACATTCCTCAAAGCCTTCAATAAACAAATAGGAAAAACCTCCCTCCTTTGTCACACAAATATGGTTAAAGCCGGAGAAGCATTCACTAATGCACATTATATTATCCCTCAAAATATTCTATGGTGATACATATTAGTGATCTAAGGAAAACCCCCAAAGATTGCTTTTATAGCACATTGACTTTTTTGTTTTTGGAACAATGCATGATCTTGTGTGTAATTGAAGAGTGTCTTCTTTTGGGAAAATGTGGTTGCGTCCCAGTAAGAGTTTTAACATCACAATCCTATGCATATCTACTTGGAAGTAAGTCCCCTTGAGTTCAATGGGGCTTAATCCTGGTAGTCTAATTCATGCTTTTGCATCCCAATGCATAGTAGGCATGAGTTTGCATGGTACTTTGGAGGTCCAGCCTGGCCAAGGGTGATTCTTAAGCACATCCAAAATTGTGAATCTGCTTGGCTTTGCTAGATCATTAGAAGCTAATGCTGTGGGAGCAGATGTTGCCACAATGACCCTTGCCAAGGTCTGTGGTTTAAGAAATGCCAAACTAAGCTTCTTAAGTAAGCTTATATTCGGCTGCCAAAAGGAAGAGCCCATCTTGAAACCCATACCCTGTGTTTTTGTAATGCCACCATGTTTGTTGATGGACAGCAACAGTTTGGACATCTGTGTGTGCTCACAAATGCATGATAGCGGATAGCAGGAACAGGTGCTAGAGGAATAGGGAACCATTAGCATTTGCAATGGTGACAGTGCCGGCCCCATGTTTTTGTGGGGGGCTTAAGCAAGGCGCCCTCAGGACACCCCTGACCTGAGCGGGTCCTCCTTCTACTCATGGCCCATTCACTTGCCCTTTTCTTCCATACAAATGCCCAGAGGGGAGCACACAAAGCTAATGAAGGATGGTACTCCTCATTCTGGTCACAGCTTGCATGTTTAGAGGAGGACGGCGGCCCAGGAGCCTCTCAAAGTTGGCAGTGGGCCCCCTACAGGGTCTGAGCAGTTGCCCAATGATACCTACCTCTGACACCAGCCCTGAATGGTGCCTGCTTTATTCTAGGGAGCATTTTTATTTCAGGACCCACAGAGAGCCGATATGGCTGCTTTGTGTTTCGCTCAGATGTTGCTTGTTCAGCTGTTATTATTAAACACATGGATAACGCTGTTCTTTTCTTAATAAACATGTCATCCAGTTTGGGACGTATTTGGAGGGATGGGAAATCGGGAGGTGGGGAGTAAAAGTGGATGGAAAGATTATTATTATTTTTTTAAAAAGGAGAAGCTTATAACTATTAAAGGCGAGTCAGGGGCCGTTGACAGATTTGTTTTTAAATGGGACACTGTTCTGCTTTAGTTTAATACATTCTGGCAGTGTCACCGGGGTTAAGACTAATTCAGAGATGTGTGGATCCTGTCATGTTATTGTCAGGAGGAATGTGGGGATTAGGTTTAAAAGGGGCGGTGGGTGAGTGGTGCAGCTGTGTACACTTAGTATATATCTAAAAAAGTGGGTTTTAAGTCCCACTGCTAGAATCAATATATTAAATGGCAAGAGCCTTTGTTTTTAATTAGTCGAAATAAAATATGCTATTAGAGCTGTTATGGCTTCTCTCCTTGAACCGCAGTGAGGAAATGCTAATATTTATACAGAAACTGTTAATTTGTGGTTAAAATGATAACATGTTTAGTTTTTACACAGCTCAGTGGTTCTAATGTATTGAGTGCCCAGGAGTGGCTGAGATGATGGATTGAAATCAGCTGAGTGAATGAATAAAGGGCAGTGGCTCAGTGGTAGAGCATCTGTTTTCCACGCAGAAGGTCCCAGGTTCAATCCCCATCATCTCCAGGTAGGACAGGAAAAACTCCTGCCTGAAACCTGGTGGAGCCGCTGCCAGTAACCTGTTATTATGTTGGCTTCAAGACATTTTCTGCTCGCTTTGACATTATTGGCAGGGTAAACGGAACGATCAGCTTCTGCCGTTGGTCTTCATTCTTTGATTTTTCATTCTTGAACTGAAGTTGGATTCTCACTATTCAAAACTATGGAATCTTGACACATATTTCACCCAAATAGATTTGGCTCTTGTAGCTCCCCTTCGGTGTTGAAGAAGGAAGCCCCTGGTTAATTCGAGAAGGTGTAGTGATGGGCACTACTTTTGATAGCTTTAACAAGGGATTGGACAAGTTCATGGAGGAAAGGTCTATCAATGGCTGTTAGCCATGACAGCTCTGATGGAACTTCCATGTTGCGAGGCAGTATGCCAGTGCGTGCCTGGTCTTGGAGAGCAACAGCTAGAGAGGGCTATTGCATTCATGTTCTGCCTGTGGGCTTGCCATAGGCCTCTGGTTGGCCGCTGTGGAAAACTGATGTTGGAGTTGATGCCCTTTGGTCTGATCCAACAGGGCTCCCTATTACTATAGTGAGTGGCTATGGCTCAGTGGTAGAGCACCTGTGTGACGGCAGAAGGTTCCAGATCCAATCCCCAGCATCTCCAAATAGGGCTGGCAACTCCCCTGTCCGAAACCCTGGAGAACTGCTTCCAGTCATTGTCGATGTTACTGGGCTGGATGGATCAGTGGTCTGACTCAGTGACCTGGTTTGCACAACATAGTACAGGTCACCATGGGTTATTTAGCCCACAGTGAGGCTCAGTGCCTGTGGGTGCCATTTTGCATATGCAACACCTGACTGGGGGTTGTCATGTCATATGAATGTGACCATCAGGCATTATGCAAGTGGCCCTTAGTCACTTATGATATTTTCATGCCAAGAGCAGCGAAGCCAACAAACTGAGGACTGATAACCACACAGGGCCAGTTTGTACAATAACCACAGCCTGCTGTGGCTTCTTTAAGCTTTGGTGGGTTGTGGCACATGTTGGCAGCCATTTTGAATGTTCAACCCCCGGCAGGGGGTTGACATGGTTTGTCATGTCATCTGAACCTGGATGGCAGGGCTTGTTTAGGAGTTAAACAACCCTCAACCCTACAACAGACCACACTGAGGACTGATCTACAACCAGGGCCAGTTTGCACAATCACCATAACCCACCATGGTTTAAATAAGCAATGAGGGGGCTGTGGTGATCATGCAAACCCAGTGCTTTCCCCATTCTCCTTGACCCTGTACCATTTCAGAATGCTGCAAGGGGAAATCAAACAATCAAATGCATATCGAACATAGGAACCTGCCTTACACCAGGTCAGAGGATTTCTTTGTCTAACCAGCTGCCATCCAAGGCTTCAAGAAAACCCTGCTATCTGAGATCGTTTTAACTTAAGACACCAGGGACCAAACTGGGGACCTGCTCTGAACAATGCCACTGGGCAACAAACACCCAGAAAGCTTCCCCTCTGTGAAAACATCCCTACTCATAGAAAACTAGCACATTAGACATAAAGCTAGGCACATTCTCCCTAACATTTTAGCTTTCCAAGGACAGGGTTTGTTTTTTGTTTTTGTTTTTTTAAAAAAAGGGGGGACATTCAATCATGGGATTTCCCCCAACTGCAATTTGCGGTGCTACAGCCTTACGAGTTTGCTGAACATGTCTGAATGTGCTCAAGCCGGAGACGGCAAGTTTCAGTGTACTTCCCTTCTTGTCTTGGAACCAAGATGTTTATAATCTAGATCCTGTGCAAACATGCTGAATGTGTGTTAATGTGTTTCAAAACCAGACCCCCTCAGCAAAATCTCTGCTTTTCATTAATTGACATCAGTAGCACATGGTACAGTATTTCAAAGTGCCGGCCAAATCTGAACTGTGTTTCTAATTTCCTTACTTTCCTGTGTTTGGAATGCCAATGTTAATTTGTTCCCATGGAAGAGCGAGTGCTGCCAACCATTGGTTTATGTAAATGGCTTTGCAGTGCAAGACTGCCAGCGTTAAATGATACTTGGGGGAGATCCCTGGGCCAGCCTTGCCAGATTTTGTACCTAATGCTGGGAGCGCGAAAGTAAAGATGGGATGCCGTACAGCACTGGTACAGCCTTTCACTCTGAAAAGATTTAGCAAAGCGTGCCTCCAGTATTAAAGAACAGTGAATTAAAATGACTGACTTGGTTCATTAAACAAAGTGCAAACCGAAAACATTTGCTACGTCCTCACATTCCAATTCACATCCAAAGGTGCTTGAAACTAGCAGGCGGATCCTCACCATGTTTACGTGGAAATAAATGCCATTGATTTCAGTGAGATTTTCTGCAAAGTAAATGTGTGCAGGACTTCAGCCATAAGAGGAAAATACTTCCTACACAAATTGGGAGATTTGCTCAATCGCTTGTGTTAATCCATGGGTTGCTTCTATAAATTTCCATGAGCTTTCAGATGTATACAGAGCATTCCTATTGCCACTAAACCATGTGGGGCACCATATGTTGCGTGGACCCCCTCTTTCGAGGCCGGAGACATAGCTGCAGTCTCGGAAGAGGAGATCTGATTGTAGGTCTCCCTGCTCTCTTTCCAACCCCTCCTCGCCAAAGTCAGAGCTCTCACCTCAGGAAGAGGATGCAGAGGGAGGGAGGGTGTGTGCCAGTGGGTGGGATGGGGAGGGAAGAGGAGGGGCTGAAGAGTCACTGGATCCAAAGGCCTCCCAGGCGCCATTCCTAGCAGTATATGGCAGTTAGATAGTTTCTGATGCTCATCTAGCAGACATCTTTGCAAAAGAAGACAGTGAGCTGCAAAAGCCCTTGCTGATCCTCTCACCCTGCATAGCTGTTGCCGGCAGGGCAATGCATGGGTGGAGGCCTCCAATCTTGGAGCCCTGCATCTAAAGAGCAGAAATCCTTTAGTTCGTAATTTTACTTATTGTGGCATACTAACAGATTATTTGGGAAGCCACCCTAGTGTGCCCTAGTATTTGGTAGCTGTTTTAGCAGATGACCTATAAATTCAAATAAATATATTCAATCAGCTGTCAGTGGGAGCCACTAATTTCCCCTGCTCCTAATAATTATATATACATTTACTTTTATGTCCTGGATGATTATATAGAGAATTGTCAATTTCTGCCTGAGTACTTTTTCTGCTTGACCTTTCCCTCCCTTCCTCTTTCCATGATTACAGATTATTTTTAAAGTAACGTTTGTGTTGCTTTTTTCCATTATGGCCTTTCTAAACATCTTTGTAAGTTATGTCACAGACAGGGTATATCTGAGGACATATCCACACTATGGATTTAATGGTAATTCCTTCTCTCTTTGAAGAAGGGGCTTCTCCACAAGGGGCTTTTATCCTCAATTGAGATTGGTACTCACAGATATTTGCAGGTTCTTTACATGACATCATAAAGTTCCAGGGCTTCTCACAAGCTTTCTTACCTTTATCTCATTTTTTTTAAAGAACATGGATAATTACCTATTTAAATATCACATGCTGATTTTCTCTGTGAAAAGTGGAAGTGGCATTATAACACAGAACTATCTAGTAGCTGTATAATGAAACATATACAGCTTGCAGATAAAGGAACTCCCCGGGGGGAAAAACCGGCAGTGCGTGAAAAGGGGTGATCTTAATCCCGCAAAGAATACGGAAGAAGAAACCCTGGTAAAGTCGTGGGATAAAAAGCCTGTTGTGGAGAAGCCCAAGGTCTCTGGATCTGAAAGCACAAATGTTGATGTTCCTGCAGTCAGCTATGCTAGCTGTTTACGCCTGCAAGCAATATAATATCTGAAGTGAGTGCTCAGTGTGTACTGCAATGGCTACTTCTGTGGTTCAAAAACTGCAAGATGCAATTTAGGAAAAGTGTGTCTTGAGATTTTTCAGTGCACGTTTGCAGCTGCTGTGATCTTCTGAAACTGTTTGTGGAAGTGCTCATGTCAGAACTTAATTGATACACAGGAAACCTTTCAAAATATAACCTGCATTGACTTTAGTAGAGAATCCTCAGCACCCACACCAATCCTGATTCCTAGCAGTTTTGGAGGAAAGCCAGTATGGTTAAAGTGATATTAAACTGAAATAGGTTTGTAGTGTAGGTACCATGTTAAAAGGAAGTATCCCACTTCTGTTAGGGGTCATACAATCAGGAGTCAGGAGATCTGAGTTCTTGTCCCTACTCAGCCATGGAAGCTCACTGGGTGACTTTCGGCCAGTCACAGACTCTCAGCTCAACCTACCTCACAAGGTTGTTGTTGTGAAGATAAATGGAGAGGAGGAGGATTATGTACGCCGCCTTGGGTTCCTTGGAGGAAAAAAAGGTGGGATATAAATGCCATAATATTTATTTATTTAGTAGATTTATATCTCAGTTGTCAACTAGAGTCTTCATAGTGGCTTACAATATTGATATTTTCTGTTCTAAACTTCATGAGCCTTCAATTTGGCCTCTGGGTTGTCCTGAAAGAACTGTTTCCTGGTGAGTGAAAAAAACCAATTTATACGAACCTGGGAGGGCCTTGTAGGCCATCTTGTCCAATGCCCTGCTCAGTGCAGGAAGTCCAGAGCTAAAGCATCCTCAACAGATGTCTGTCCAGCACCTACTTGAAGTGAGGGAGAGCCCACCATTCCTCTCGGTCATTGGTTCTGTTGTTGAACTGCCTTTACCATCATGACGTTTCTTGCAACGTTCAACTAAAAATCTATCTCCCCGTTAACTTAAGTGTCCTTTATCTAGCCTTGCCCCCCCTCCCCCCGGGGGCAGCAGAGAACAGGATTTCGTCTTCTTCTCCAGGATAAACATACCTAGTTCCTTCAGCCTTTCTTTATGGGACTTGTATTTCATACCACTGCATATATTTGTTCCTGTTCCAATTTGTCTGTATCCTTCTTCAAAGTACAGTGTTCAGTGACTGCAGATGAGGTCTCTGATTAGCACAGTATAAAGTGGGAACATTACTTATGGTGACTTTGAGTCTATGGTTCTGTTAATGCAATCTAAAATTGCATTAGTCTCAAATAGGAACTTTCATTGCGATTATGCCATTTTAAAATTTAATGAATTGGTTAAAGGTCAGACTGTTAATCAATAAAAACCTTTAATTGGGAGACAACCTGAATGTATTATACCTTGTACATCCATTTAAATGGTAGATTTCTGACGCTGCTCTCCCACCTCTGTTACCCAGAGGACCTTCTCTTTTGCTGCTCCCAGACTGTGGAATGGCCTGCCGGAGGAGATTCGATAAATTAGCAGTCTCCTTGAATTTAAGAGAGCCGTGAAGACTGCTTTCTTCCGGCAGGCCTACCCAGTTGAATTTTAAGATGTTTTTAATAATGTATTAGTTTTTATTTGTTTTTACTTGTTTTAAATGTTTTATCTATTTTATGGTCCTTGTATTGGTATTTATTGTTGTTCCCTGCCTCGATCCGGAGGGAGAAGCGGGTTAGAAATAAATAAATAAATATATTATTATTATTATTATTATACCCCTGCTGTGGGGCGGCGATAAATAATACCAACCGGGGGTTTTCCGGCAGCCATTAGGCTTGCTTGGCCCACCCCCTGCCCCTCCCGCAGCTTCCAGCGACCAATGGGAGGTTGCCTTCCACCAGGGAGTGCTCCATGCGCAGCACCAGAGCAAGGACAGACAGCGGAAGAGCTGCACTGACTTCGCTTGGGCAGGAAAAGTCAGGGTAAGTCCCCGACTTTTCTGCTGTGGATCTGTGGCTCTTTGCCCCAGGGTGGCTCCGAATCAGTGGCTGCATCATCTTAACTGATGCAGCAGGGATTCAGAGCCATCCTGGGGGCAAAGACAACATTTAAATAGCCCCTAGGTCTTTGAATGTCAGCTGCAAAACCTTGATGGCTTGCGATGTGAAAAAATGCCCTTTAAAGAAATAAAATTGCTAGCACATTTTAAGAAAAGAAAGAAAACGAAATCACATTGCTTCACTTTTAGTTGTAATTGTGTGTGATCCCCTCTTTGAAAGATTCAAAGCAAGCATTTCGATTCAATACACTTTTTTTGTTTGTTTTTTTGGTTTGAAACCTAGCGTGAGATAAACAATAGGTTTCCCCACCCTACGTCTACTTTGCGTTTCGAGTGCAGCCTGCCTTAGGTTTCATGTGGCTAATGACACCAAATGGTTTTGAATCTCCGGTTTTATTGGAACAGGTGTAGTGTCTGCCATCTGTGCCAATGCTTTCCTAGGCCAGAAAACAGAGTACTGTTTTGGTTCAATGGATTTAAAAGTCTCCTGAGAGCAAAGCAGTGAAAGAATGCAGAAAGCGCCTGGCGAGGGAAAGGCACTTTAAGTAATGAGCTTTGTCACTCAAGGCTTCTAGTAAATTGCCTTCAAATATTTCCAAACTATTTTGTGTTGGGGTAGGGGGTGGAGGGTGAGGAAAGCAAATGAAGAAGAAAAACGTCCAGAGAGTATTAAGTTTCTGTTGTATGTCGCTCTTTTAACGTCTTTATCTCCTCGCAGTAGGTTTCAAGTGAGTTTTTGTTGTGGTGGTCTCCAGGCATTCAATCTGATGCAGAAGTAGAGTAGAGTAGGAAAAGAGTTCTATGTTTTCACTAGCTAATTTTCTAGGACGGGAGTTGCGCTGATTCTGTTCTGCTTATAAAAATACAAAAAAGGCCAAAACAAGATTCTTAGAGCGTTGAAAAAAAAAATAGGGGGGGGGGGAAGAGAAGGTGATTTTGAAACTCTGTAGACAAAGATCATGCTGAGTATGCAGCTAGAAGAACCGCTACCACAACCCTCTACTGCGTTCGACCTGGCAGAGTTGAGTCAGTGTGTCTTGAAAATTCTTAGCAATTAAAGTGCCTCAGGGATGGGAATGAGTTTTTTTTTTTTTCCTTGGTTTTTGTTGTTGTCGTTTCCCTTCAGTGTAAAGCCTGCAGAATCAGGTCTGTTTGGCCTGGGAAACTAAGCTGGCATTCTCAGTTGGAAAATCCTCTTAGTTTTATTGTTACAGGAAACTCTTTTAAACTTTTTAAGCAGTGTCCACCCCCCCCCCCCCCACACACAGAATGCCTTTACTTGAAATACTTTCATGAGAGAACAGCCCTCAAATAGATAGTTTTATATAATTATACAGGTGCTCGTTAAAATGTCTCCCTTCTCATGCCTAACTGCTCAAAGAGTTTCCTTTCTCTTTGTCCCAGTGGAATTTTTTTTACCCAATGGTATATCCAGTAGCGACATTTGTAGACCCCAGCTGGTGAAAAGCAATAAAAAGAGAAACCCGGAATAATTAGCCCCCTTTTTTTCTTTTTCTTTGCTGCAATTTGTATTTTGGAGTTGTAGTAAATAGTACTTTTACCTGAGCGCTAAATGGGTATGAAGAAGGAAATGTCGAGTCTCCATTGGCAGAGATATAAAGTTCGTCACGTGCAGATATATTTTGAATTGCACATCATTTCCCAGGGAATTCTTCTCTGTCTTGGCATTTGAAATAAGATTCTGTACATGCACATGTCAAGAACGAAATAGATCGCCTGTGAAAGACAAAGTTCTTTTCATGTGAAAGTGAGATAGGGGCAAAGGATGGTTAGCTTCCACAGACTTCAAGATTTAATCTTTGCTATTTAATAAGACACAGCGGATCATTTCTAAGACCATGTCTTCGTCTCCAGCATGTCTGGAAGCATCTATATTAGAGTGACCATATGGAAAGGAGGACAGGGCTCCTGTATATTTAACAGTTGTATAGAAAAGGGAATTTCAGTAGGTGTAATTTGTATGCATGCAGCACCTCTTCATCACAACAGTTAAAGCTGCAGGAGCCCTGCCCTCTTTTGTCCCTGGTTGCTGTAGTTAAACCACAGTTTCCCATTATATCCAAACCAGAAAACAGTGGTTTACTTTTTTGACCACAAACCAGGATTGCAGATTAAGATTTGATCCTGCTTTGCAAGCCATGATTGTAGTTAAAGCTTAAACCACAAGAATGTTAGCTGCCTTGAGTGCCATTTTTCTTAGTAGAAAAGTGGGATACAAGTAAAAACAAATCAGTCAGTGGCAGTTTCCAGAGGGGTCGCTGGCTTAGTCTCTTACAATAAAACCAGCAAAATTTTGTGACATCTTAAAGATGGAAATATTTATTCTGGCATGAGCCTTCATAGACGTTGGCCAAGTTTGCATGATCATGGAGAGAAAAAAAGTCACAGTGGCTTTATTTTCCCTGCCTGTGTGCCAGCTGCAAGTTACCTAATTAGCATAATTACCTTCACCAGGCACAGGTTGTTGTGACATCTGAACCTGGCAAGGGTGGCTGGCTGGGGTGATTTACAAACAACCCACAGGTTTCAGACATCATTGCTATAGTGAGCGAATGAATATATGTAGTATGATTAAAAAGAAAACACCACTGTCCTTATTCAGACCCCCAAAAATAGAGTTGAATCTCTTGGTGAATTGTACTTCAGCAATTTTGCATTGGTATCTGTCTTTGAAATTCTTTTGTTCAAGAATGGCTACCTTAAGGTCACTGACAAAGTGTCCTGGGAAGCTGAATGGTTTTCCCCGCTGGTTTTTGAACATTGCCATTCTCATTGGTACAAATAGAGAAATAGATTTTTGATTGGCCTGTTTGCCCTATGTAGGACAATGTCTTGCTTAGGCTGGGTCAGATTCCACATTCAGACAACTGAGGGGCAAATCCAATGGCAAGTCAGTAAATAGGCAAAACATCAAGCACAGAGGTATTAGTCAGCAAGAGAGCAGTTCAAGGCAGGAGTAGCCAATATATTGGCAATGGTCAAAGGCACCAGTATTACCAGGCAGGAGGGAGAGTTCCAAGAGAAAGGTCTGAGGCACATTCAAGTCTAAACACCAATAAACGGTTAGATACAAACACAGCCCCATTCAAACGATCACGAGGATGGGTGGGTAGGGGCACCACGTGGCAGGGAGCGGGATGCAAACCACTACAATGGGGCCCATCACACGACCATAGAACCACATGGCACCACGTGGTTTCCTTACCCACCCATCCTCCATGGTTACCTTTTGATCCTTTGTGTGCATTACTGGTACATTCTGGCATCTACCACATCAGGAACTCCGTCTGGCGCACAGCAATCCCAACCATGGAGAAAGTCTGCGGTGGCAAGAGCGTCACAGGATGTGGTGGATGCTCTTGCCGCCTTTCTCTGTGGTTGGCCATTTTTTTCCATCTGCGTGAACTACAGGGAGCCTGAGAGACAACACGCAAGCCACCCCTACGGCCCCTTACCCTCACTGCACAAGGTGGGTATGAGGGATGGGTACTTGAACCACTGTGTGCATGTGGAGAAACTGGGGGCTTGTTCAGACATCACACTAAGCCACTGAACAAACCCACAGTCCAAAAAGCAGAGTCAAACAGGGGTCCAAAGATCAGTAGCACAAGGGATTGAGACACTTGAAGCTAAGCTCAGGTACTTTCATGTTCCAACTGAGAGCTAATATCTCCAGATTCTCTAGAGCCCAACTTAGGGCTCAGCTGCACTTCATCACAGGCATTCTGGCAAAAGTCCTTTTGAGGAGGCCTTTGCTCATGAGGAGACCTTTGCCCTTGAGGAGCCAGGTTGCTGCAGTTCTGGAGGTGCATGCTTTGACTCCGGGTGGCACCCTGTACCTCCAGCTTCTGGTGCCGCTTGCTTGATGCTTGGCCTTTTCCTCAGACTCTGCAGGAGATGTAGGATCCTCAAGATTCAGTATTAGGCTGACCATATGAAAAGGAGGACAGGACTCATGTAACTTTAACAGTTGTAGAGAAAAGGGAATTTCAGCCAGTGTCATTTGTATGCAATTCGTCCCTGGTGAAATTCCCTCTTCATCACAACTGTTAAAGTTGCAGGCACTATACTAGAGTGACCATATACAAAAGAAGGCAGGGCCCCTGCAACTTTAACCATTGTGATGAAGACGAATTTCACCAGGAACTAATTGCATACAAATGACACTGGCTGAAATTCCCTTTTCTCTACAACTGTTAAAGTTACATGAGCCCTGTCCTCCTTTTCATGTGGTCAGCCTACTGATTCAGTATCCACTAGTACTGGAGAACCTGGTGTCATTTCCCTGGATGTTGTGGATGTGGGACAGAGTAGATGTGGGACAGAGTTGTCTGGTTCCTGTGTCTGTATCTCTGTTGTGAGGTCTGTTGTTTCTGGTGAATATCCTTTTCAGGTTGGGCAGCTGTCTGTAAGCAAGAACAGGCCTACTACCCAAGGTCTGTGTGAGGGAATATATGTTGGCATTCTCCTTTCGGAAGGGCCATTGCTAAGCATCATTAAGAACTCAAAAGTATAAATTTTACAGTTGTTTGGAAGTTGTGCTAGCATGTTGACTCATTAGAAACAGAGCATGTATGCCTGAAATGAGGAGAGAAGTTCTTATGTCTTTTTCAACACGTTTAAAATAAACTCTGGCAATTGCTAAAAAAAAGCAATATATCCACAAAAAACAGTCCTCAGAGAATTTTATTCTTGCACATTTTCTCTCATTTTGTTTTAAACTATAAAGCAGTTTTAAACCATAAACTTATAAGCCCACAGGGACCTTTTGAGTGTATATATATATATATTGCCCATCACTTTTTCTGACCCCACTGTGGCCCTATAAATATTTGCATGGGGGTTTATGTTCCTCTTTTTTGATTATGAGTGAAAAAAATCATTACTGAAGAATGGCTGGGGTTATTTTAAAAGGGGGGGGGGGAATGTAACTTTAGTTCCATGATCTGTTAAGTACATGGAGTAATAAATGTTTATTTGAGACAGGGAAAACTTAAGCTAATAGTGGTTGGTTGTTTCCTTTTGGAGAAAACTATAAATTCACCCACTTATATTTTAACTATATTACCACTGGGCCTCCTAATTACACACATATACATGTAATAAGCTGTGGTGGAAGGGAACTTGAGATGTTTTAGAATTTAGTTTCGTTCAGTAATTCACAATGAAAAATTATGCATATTTAGACAGAAAAAAGTCCTACAATTCCCAGCATGCCCTAGCCAGCATGGCTGGCTGGGGCATGCTGGGAGTTGAAGGACTTCTTTCTGCCTAAACAGGCATAGGATTGTTCCCTCACAGTACTAGATGTGAATCAATTTCGTCAGTAATTCTTAAACATCGTTGATATTACAGGCTATTATTCTGATTTCCTTGTTTTTGAACCACTAATTTTTTACCTTATGACATTAAGAACATGACAAGGCCAAGCACCTACATAGTTAAGAATTCTGTTAATCCATACCCCATACTCAACTGCTGTTCCTCAGCAATTTCTATATAGACCCTGAAGGTAGTAAGTAACCATCGGGCCTGTTCAGACGTCATGCTAACCCACCATGGATTGCTCAAAAACATGATCCACAATGGGTTAGTGTGTTGTATGGTGGGTGTTTTCCCCCCTTCACGAAGGGTTAAATACCCATGCCCACTGCCCACCTGCTGCAGGAGGGTTAGCAGGCATCCATGGAGGTTCCTGTGTCATCTGATACAATGCAATAACAACAGGTAAATAATTAACAATTTGTTGCCCTTTCATGACACCTAGAATTTGCTGCCTGATGCGAATGCTTCACTCTGCCTCATGGTAGGGCCGGGCCTGGAAGAACTTGAGGTATATTCACGGTGTTCTTCAGTGTTTGCTCAACAAAGGACCGTAGTCTTTCTCCATTATCATCGTGTTCTTGTGGGCCTCAAGAAGGTGCACTGTGGATCGTTTAAAGACTCTTTGTGTGAGTTTGTATAAATAATGGATTTCAATTTCTTTTCCTCTGAATGCAAAAATACTGAACACAACATATACTTGAAGACTAAGTAACCAGAACATTTTAGAAACAAGGGCTGCTAATTTTGGGGCAGACCAGGTCTACCCCCTCTCTGCCCCAATAAACTGGATAACGAATGTTCATCTGTACTAGATTGAACTACCTAAGCTTTCAGAAGAAGGAAAACCTGTGTCCCGATCCAGTTGGCATTTGTTAAGCAAACAGAATGAATCCATTTCTATCAAGGCTGCATTAATAGAAGTATAGCTTCCAAATTGTGCGAGGTACTGGTTCCCCTCTTTTTGGCACTGGTTAGGCCCCATCTTGAGTATTGCGTCCAGTTCTGGGCACCACACTTCAAGAAGGATGTAGACAATCTGGAGCGTGTTCAGAAGATGGCAATGAGGATGATCAGGGGGGTCTGGAAACAAAGCCTTATGAGGAGAGAACTGGGCACGTTTAGCCTGGAGAAGAGAAGATTAAGGGGAGACATGATAGCACTCTTCAAATACTTGAAAGGTTGTTACACAGTGGAGGGCCAGGATCTCTTCTCGATCAACCCAGAATGCAGGACACGGAATAATGGGCTCAAGTTACAGGAAGCCAGGTTCCAGCTGGACATCAGGAAGAGTTTCCTGACTGTTAGAGCAATACGACAATGGAACCACTTACCTAGGGAGGTCGTGGGCTCTCCCACATTAGAGTCATTCCAGAGGCAGCTTGACAACCATCTGTCAAGGATGCTTTAAGGTAGATTCCGGCATTGAGCAGGGGGTTGGACTCGATAGCCTTATAGGCCCCTTCCAAATCTACTATTCTATGATTCTATGAATTTATGGAGGTAAAGAGGACGTTTGAAATCACAAATGGGCAAACCTGCTCTTAAAGTAATTGAGCCTAATTCATGCCTCTTGCAATGCCATTGCATACATTATAACTATATTATAGAAATACTGAACTGCTTTATTTGACAGGTATAGTTTTAAAAAAAACCTTTGATTTGGGTTGATGGTTGAGGTGGTTTGAGTTTAGCTGATTTAAAGATAGCTGAAAATTTATAGATTCTTGTTTTTATTGGCGCCAAGGTTTTTATTGTTTTTAATGGTTGTATACCTCCTTGATGGTGTTTTAGCAGATAAGATGATAATATAAATATCAATAAATAAGCAATCTATGACCCTATTCAGAAGACACCTTAAACTACGGCTTTAACCACCGTGTTTAAAGCCATAGTTTAAGGTGTCTTCTGAACAGGGCCGATGTGTTAGGCTCTAAATGAGCTCATCCCATAGTTGTGCGAAATGAGCTTTGGACAGTCTAACCGTGATAGCATCATTTTGATAGTTCTGGTATAATTATTAATATCTCTTGCTCGAGCGAATGGATTCCATTTTGAAAGTGCAAAACTTCATTTGGAAGTCAGGAAGGGCCCATCAGCCTGCAGGTCATTTATTCTGTAACCAATCTGAATGCCATATCCATTGTTCTCCTTCCCTGTCTTATCCAATTTCCTAGCTGGTTAAATGTTGCCCTGGCTAAAGCCCAGACAATCCTCCTGGGGAAGTGAACTTGTGTAGTCTCCGTTTCTCTTACTGCTTCCCACTGGGATTTCAATTAAAGTGTAATAACCATTGTTACTTGGAGAAGATGTGGCTACCCACCACCTGTGCCTGATGTCATCAATGTCTTATAAGACTTTAACTGGTCTGTTGCATGGAATGCATGGGAGTCTGTTCTGTTCACCAAGGTTTTATTTTGAAAAAGACACAGGGCAGAAGGTTAGAGGGATCTTTGAGTTCAGTTGATGCGATGCTTGCATTGGAGCCTCATGGAGCTGTGCAATCACCTAATGTAGGGGGTTAGACTCGATGGCCTTATAGGCACCTTCCAACTGTACTATTCTATGATTCTAAGCTACTGACTCCATGGTGGGTCTTTTGAACATGTCTCCACAAAGGCCTTTGGAACTTGTAAGCTTGCTAAGCCCTATTTGGCAAACAGCAACCAAGCTAAAGAGACAAGCTACCAGGCTAGATGTAATTGCTTGATTTTGTTATTTTTATGCAATGGCCTACACCTGGGGGAGGCAACTTTTGGGGGAGCATTGGTCCATTTGGTAATTTGAGAAACTATCCTGGGCAAGACCACAAAATGGCTGCCCAAAAGACTGAGTACAAGGCAGGATACAAGGCTCAGAAGTCGGAATGGGCACCACATTGCTTATCCCTGACCTATAGACTTTTCACTTTTTTAATAAAGCATCTTGTGAACTGCCCAGAGAGCTTTGGCTATTGGGTGGTATAAAATGTAATAAAATAAATAAATAAAATATAATAAATGATGAATATTTTGGTAATGGGTATTAAGGTCTGCAAGCTCATTTTATGAAAGAATACCCCCTAAGTTGCTTGATCATCTTTTTTAATCGAGCACTATGCTGAATTAAGCCCCAGCAGATCCACAACCTAGGCTTCTAAGACAGGGGCAGACCAAGTCTTAAAACCATTCCTCCACCAGCTGGTGCTTGGTTCTGGATATGTGGCAAGCCAGTACCTACCCAGGTCATTGCTGTGACTCAGGGCGCAATCCTATGGGTTTTGCCCTGGTTACTCATAAGCGCTCAAACTCGGGGACTTATGAGTATCCAATGCAGGCTGGATGGAGGACAGAGAAGATCCTTTCCTCCGTGCTCCGTCTGCCCTACAGAAGTTGCTAGATGCCCGATTTTGAGCATCTACTTGGGGAGCTTTGGAGTATGAGGGGGGACGCACATCACATAAAGCAGCTTTCGTGGTCTTCTCCCCACCCCCAGGAATGCCACTTTTTCTCCCTCTCTGCACCCGATTTTATGAGCACAGAGAGGCAGCTGCCGGGGTTCACTCTGCACTGGCTATGAGGGGGAGGTGCAGGGAGCACAGTTTCCTGGTTTTGAGCTTGGAGCACTGACTCTGAGCTTGGAGCCAGAAAACCGAAAAATCCTATTTCCTCCCAGACTCTGTCTAGGGGACAGAGGATTGCTCCTTTAGTCTCTGAACACTCACTGAAGTTACACCTGTAGTTCTTGGGTAGTGGGATGGTTAAAAAGCAACAGAATCTGATCCCCTATCTCATTTTGAATATTGTGTGAATCTAGGATCCACTTTTTAAAAAGTAAAATACATCTAAGCCAGAATAAGATTTGCTGATCCAGTGCAAATGTGGAGCCAGTCTTAAGAACACACACTGCATCCTTCGCCCTCCTTACCTCTGCCGTTATTTCCCACCTTCCATCCCTTGTTGGTTTCAACCATGGTTTCTCATGACATCTGTTCCAGTACCAATTATGGTTAACTCTGACCAGGGCTAAAAACCCATTTCACCTCCCAATACCAAATTCAGGTTAAAGTGGTGATTAATTATTTAGCAACTGTATATCCCTTGTTCCTGACAGTTCAAGGTGGCAAATAGTAATAAAACATAAAACATGACAATGTGAACAATATATAAAACTACATGTAAAAAATGCATACAACATCCTCCTTAAAACATTAAAACAACAAAACACAAACCAAGAGCAGGAGATACAGAACATTAAGACCTGTCGCAGTGTGTAAAACAGCCTTATAAAGCCATTTACTAAAAAGGAGTCAAAGGCTGAAAGCCCAATTCCAACCTGCTCCTCCGGGGTTCACCAGATGATCATGCCTCCCCCCTCCCACCACCGAGAACTGATCACTTGGTGGTTTCTAGCCCCTGTGCAATTTTTCTCCCATTCGGAAATATTGGAACATCTCTCCTAAGGCTTAGTTACTAGAAGCAAGGGCTTTAAGCTAAAATAGGCTAGGGTTGTTTTTATTGCTCCACCCCTTTTGTCTTTGGCCCTGCCCCCTTTGGCACTCAGCCCCACTCACTACTGGAATCTGTCCCGCCCCTGCGCTTCTCCGATATTGAATTTGGCCCCTGGGCTAAACGAGATTTGACACTCCTGCAGAACTCTTTCCCTGTCCAAATAACTCTCCCTCTTCATCACAACAATTAAAGCTGCAGAAGCCCTGCCCTCTTTACAGATACAAAAGAGGGCAGGGCTGCTGCAGCTTTAACTGTTGTGATGAAGAGGGAATTCCACCAGATGCTGCATGCGTACAAATGACACCTGCTGAAATTCCTGTTTCTAGACAACTGTTAAAGATACAGGAGCCCTGTAGTCAATCAATCAATCAATCAATCAATCAATCAATCAATCATGCTTTATTATCGGTCAACAGACCATATCTCAGGTTAAAATATACAATTTTATCAAAATTCACAGGACAGTATATAGATATATCCTCATACAGCCATTTGAGTTCTATAACGAGTGTCGAGATAGACAAACGTTGAGACTTGGGTAGTAACAAACTTATCCTTGCCCTGGAGAAGGATAGTAGACAGAGATTCTTTGGCGCGACCAGGAAAATCCTGAATAATTGGTCGCAACAGATCATGCCTAATCCCATTATAGAAGTTACAACTGAGGAGCACATGTACGATTCTCTCAGTCTTGGGATTGTTACATGGACAGAGTCTATTTTCCACTGGTATTTTTTTATATCTCCCTCCAACATTTTGGAGGGGAGAGCATCAAACCTGGCCAGGGTAAATGCTTTCCTATATTTTGGGACAAAGAGCCACTCTAGATATGGCATTTTGCCTCTTTCTGTGTAGTCCTACAAGCCCAACGCCGCCAGGGAACACTCTAATGTTGATTTTCCAATCATAGGTCTCCCATGTCACATGTACTTTGCCCGATCTAAAACATAGCGGTATCAAAGTTACAAGAAGAACAAAACCTTCCAGCTTCCTTGCCCAACCAGCTGCTCTCCAGATGTTTTGGACTACCACTCCTATCATCCCCCAGCCAGCAGCTGGAGGATACCAGGTTTGGGAAGGCTGCATCAGAAACCTGAACTCCTTTAAAAAAAGAAAGAAAAAAAGACTCTAGAGCAGGTGTGTAGAGAGGGAAAAGCCATGGAAATTATATTAAGAAACTTTTTGCAGGGGCCTTGTTTTTCCAAGACAACTTATCTAGTCAACATCAGTTTGGGAAAGAGCGCATTCCACTGATAGCAATAAGCCATTAGACGATTCCTTCACCTAATCTCTTTCCTTTAAGTGTTGCCAGTTGATGGATGTATGCATTCTATATGCTGGAGCTTTTGAAGGACTTTTATTCTGAACTCAAGATGTGGATCTTATGGTATTAAGGGAAACAGAACAATGCTTTATTTAGCTGCACCTGCACCTTAATGCCTAATGAGTTTAGTTTGATGGAATCCAGACCTCAGGAAGGATTATAAATTCTCATTTGATTTCATTTACTTCTGAAATACCTTAAACCAGCTGTACCAGTCTGGAATCCAGTTGGCCCTACAAGACTGCTTTTCGCAGAGGTTTGGGAGTCTGTTGCATTTGTAACTTTAACTTTCTAATATGCACACAGTAATAAAGAACAGAAGAGCAAGTTTGAGAAGGGGGTGGGAATTCTACTGGAAAGATAAATTAAACTTACACGAATTCAAAACCAATCACCTTAGGAGCAAACACCCCCACCCCCTTACCCTTGTCTTATTGAGCATGAAAGAAGCATTGAAAATAATAATAATAATAATAATAATAATAATAGAAATACACATTCAGATTTGTTCCAAGAGGAGTTTGAGAAACTGGCCTGTAAGTGAGGCTTAAATCCCTTAAGTCTCTCTCTCTCTCTGTCTGGGCTGCTTTGCATGATACAATGGCAGCACCTACATTCTTTAACTCAGGAATTGTGAGAATGAGCGGAGTGCACAAGCCACTGGCTCGTCATTTCTGTTTTCAATTAACAACCCAGGAGCAGGGTGTCTTCTGTGATGTACGAACCCAGAAACTGTGTTGTTTATGGGTTAAACAATCCAAACTAACCCAACAACAAATCATGGGCAGTTGTTGGGTTAATTCTGGCTTATTTAACCTATGGACAACCCAGAGTTCACAGGCTCGCAGGACCAATCCATGAAATTTTGCTGCCTGAGGCAAAGGACAAGATGGCTAAATTCGGACAACACAATAACCAACGGGGGGGAACAATAGTCAGTTGTATTGACTATCGTGTCGTCCGAATGCTGCCATAGTCAACTCAGCGCTGATCCTAATCCACACCACAGTTGATTATTTATTACCATGTTGTGTGGGGAGTACCCCCTAGATGAACAACTGTAAAGTTGATTATTACCCCACCATTGAGTATCGTGTTGTCCAAATTCAGCCAATAGCTCCTCTCCATCCATTCAAATGCAGAAGCTGACTGGGCTGGCAGCTGATTCTTACTTCAACGCTGCTTATGGTACAGCATCCTCCTCTGTACCTCTGAGGTCGGCAGGCTAGCTAAGGGAGTGAAGACTAGGTTGTGTCCCCCTCAGCATTCACTGTCTGAGATGGCCACCTCATTCTGCCTAATACTAGCGTGAGCTTTGCTGAGAGGTTCTGAAGGATTTGGAAGCATTATCACCTAAATTTATGTTACCCTTTCCCAAGAAGCTCAGGAAGCCAAGAGCAGAAAAGGGAGAGTTGAACAGGTACCAGCACTGGTTGGGAAGAAGCTGTACATCATCCAATTCTTCCTTTTCCACAACTAGTCAGTGTGGTGTAGTGGCTAAAGTGTCGATTGGGAGTCAGGAGATCCGGGTTCTAGTCCCCACTCAGCCATGGAAACCTACTAGGTGACTTTGGGCCAGTCACAGACTCTCAGCCCAGCCTACCTCACAGGGTTGTTGTTGCAAGGATAAATGAAGAGGAGGAGGATTATGTACATCGCCTTGGGTTCCTTGAAGGGAAAAAGGTGGGATATAAATGCATAAATAAATAAATAAATAAATTCAGGCACTGGAGCCCTATTCTTTAGATCCAGCAACCTCAAGAAAAATATCTTTCTTCCCATCTGGCTCATATTATTTGATTACTTCAGCCTTTCCCCAATATGGTGCCCTCCAGATGTTTTGGACCATCTCCCATTAGCCAAAACCAGCATGGCCAATGGTCAGGAATGCTGGAGTTGTTGTTCCAAACATCCAGAGGGCACCAGGTTAATGAAGGGTGTATTAGACAGTGATGCCTTTGTCTCTGCTCTCTAGCACGAGTTAGTGAGTTCATTATAATTAGTGTTGTGCCGAATCCTGCCCCCTATTTTCGGGAACTTTTTCTCTCCCTGTGAGAGAGGGATTGGCTGCATTCAGACAACACAATAGTCAATGGTGGGTTAATAGTCAACTCCATGGTTGGTTATCGAGTGGGCACTTCCCACACAACATGATTCTAATCAACCGTGGTGTGGATTAAGGCCAGTGTCGAGTTGACTGTTGGTCAACGGTGTGCTTGATTGACACATCCCCTGCCCTCTCTCCCTCCCCCCCAGTCCTCCCGCTGGTATCCCATCAGCCATTGCAAGTCCTGCAGGCCAGACTAGAGCGGCAGCCAGCGCTCTGTAGTCGCCAAAACTATCCAACTGTGTGTGACGAAATAGTCAATGGTGCCCGACACACGACATGATAACCAACAGTTGTTCAAATAATCAACTCTGCACAGCGCTGGTTATTTGCGTTGGTTATTTCGGCCAAATAAACAACCGTGGTGTGAAAAAGTTCCTGACAGACAGCACAATACCCCACCGTTCACTATTTAACTCCCTGTTGGTTATTATGCTGTCTGAACTCAGTCATTGCATTTTCTGCCACTTTTGCAGGGAGGGGGAGAAGTTTGGCAAATTTTCTCCTTGGGGAGGGGAACAGCATTTCCACATACCTTTTAAAAGTCTAGCCGATTGCTGAGGGGGTTCTTTTTATTTATTTTAAAATATCTAAGGTGCCTGGCAGTTCTTAGTGAATGCCTATTGGAGACCATATGATATTTCCCTCTCCAATAATCATTCGAGAAGAACTCCTGGGCTCCTGCAAGTGCTTGGAGTATTTTCAAAAAAATAAATAGAAAAAAGACCCCTTATAACTGCCTACACTTAAAAAGGTATGTGAAAACCCTGTCCCCTTACACAAGGAGAAAATTCTCCAAAATCCCCCCCACCTCATGAAATGCCAAAAATGGAATAATTGAAATTTTCAGCATGGACTAATTATAATCTACAAATTGGATTGCTGCCTCTGAAGGGAGGAAGTCCAACAGAATAACATTTAACACAACTCCTACAGTCCATATGACCACACTGAGAGGCACGGAACTATTACATGGCACCACATAACCACAGACACAGCCAAATATGCTTGGAAACTCCTCACAAAAATATACACATAAAACTGGACCCCCACAGACGTGGCTAAATATGGCTACCGAGGAAATAATGCTGCCCTGGCGGCAGCCGGGGAAGGGGAACTAAACACACTCAAAATTCGGCACGGATGATGCAGACAAAACCAGCCAAAATTACTCTTTATCCAACCAACCCCAAACACTTCAGTCACAAATGCACATTCGCTTAATGGGACTGTGGTTACAACGTACATATTAAAATAATGCTTAAACTTCTGCTTAAACATTTGCTCCCCTGACCTCCTGGGAATAAAACTTTTTCAGGTGATGTTACTTTGGCTACCATAAGAATGTAAAAGGAGTTCTCTAATATGCACTCAAATGCTTCCCTAAAACTCTCTATCTGACTTCCTTTCGTTCTCCGTGTGGCATCAATAAATAAACCATGTTGTTCCCCTAACCCCACCCCCACCTCCACCCCAGTCCTTAGGGCACAATCCTATGCTTTTTTAAGAGAGAAAAAAGTCCTACAACTCCCAGCATTCCACAGCCAGCTGGGTGTTGTAAGAGTTTTTTTTCTCTCTAAACATGCCTAGGTGTCTACTTTCTTCAACTCAGGCTTCCCACATGTTATGTTTTCCAAACCCCTTTATCATCTCTCTTTTTTTGGGGGGGGGTAGCTATCCTTAAACAGGGTGCTTAAAGTTAGACAAGATTACTCCAGAGTCGAGCAGTTTGATTATCTACTGTTTTATATACGCTGATACATTCTATGCAAAAGTGACATTTGCTCCCCCCCCCCCCCGCTCCCATCTCCTGCGTCCATTTTCTGACCCGCAACGACTGGCATCATTTTCTGCCTTGTAATAAAACTGAAACCTACTATAAAATAAGGAATTTAATCTGTTTCCAGAATTTTATGTTTGGTCTATTTTTTCTTTCCTTCTTTCTTGGATTATAGCAGCCTTCCCCAGCCCGGAGCCCAGCATACATGTTCAGCTACAAATCCCATTATGTCTGGGTATGATGGGACTTGTAATCTAATACATTCAGAGGGTGCCAGGTTGGGGATGGCTGATTTATGGTTTAGCACTCTGTTTTATGCGGATAAGTTTGGATTGTGTTCCCAGGCCCAGTACCAGCACCCGCCCTACTAACGTTGGGCCCCATGAGAGGCCCCACCACAGTCTTCGGCCACTGCTTTGGCCTCTGGGTGGTATGGGTGCTGTTGCCAGCCAGCCAGCCAGCCAGCAACTACCCTTGGTGGGCATACCCAGAGCTAGGGCTGGCCCTGTGACAGGTTATAAGCTGAGGGGCTCCTCAGCTCCAATTGGTGGCAGATGGCTGCCATATTTTATTCTCCACAGCTTGGCTCCCAGCCCATCACAGCATTGCTACTGGTGGGTAAGCCCACCTGCTTACTCGAGGCGGAAGCTGGCTGTTGGAGCAGCATTGCCACTGGGAGGTCCAAGTGGTGGCAGGCACTTAGGATGCCTGAGGGCAGCGTGCTTGGGGTCCCCAAAACCTGGAACCACGCCTGTGTGTTCCTGTCTTCTATTGTGTTACAATTTCTTTTTTTGCTTCGTATCCTCTGCTCTGGCATCCAGGGCCTGGAGATTTGTTCTTGTTTGTGCAAAGTTGCTCAAATTAATAATGGTGATTCATAATGGAGATACTGTTTCACATGTTAACACCATTCTTTGTCATCTTTCCAATGCTTTTCCTGCACAACTGTAAAGGTTCTTAATATTGATAGACTTCCTGAACAACATATGGGATAGCAGGATGTGGTTGTTTCCAGCCTTATGTAATCTCATCATTTCCTGTTGCTGCAGGGAGGTTCTGGGACATTGGGTGATTCGACATGAGTCTTCTGATGTAAGCTTGGAGAGACATGTCTTGCGAATGCAGTACTTTGAAAGGCTAAATGTGGGGACGGCTACCTCAGCATTGCACAGACTAGATTTATGGCATTTGATTCCATTTGCAAAGAACACACAACAGCTCAGGAGATAATTGAATCCATCTTCCTTTCAGCTCTGGCTTCTTGGTGCCTCCACAATGGTACCATTGTTCATGGCTTCATGGCACACATGTTGACATTAAAGTGTTTAATCTTGTACTACAGTATTCAGGGTTCTCCCCCACCCCCACATCTGTGTATGATAAGAAGTGGTTTCTATTAAGGGGATTTGTTGACATAGTAATAGCTAATGCTTATACATGAGCAGATGGAAAATGTCTTCCCCCATTCTGTTCAGCAGGAGGGGGGCGGTCCAAATTTCAATAAAGGCTGCAGATGTGATACACGCCATTTCTATTAGAACTATATTTATTCATTTGTTCAAGTGAGAAGTCTGTGTTCAGTGGAAGAATACAGAAAATTGACTGCTCTGTTCTAGGCTAAATGGTGTGGTTTGCAGCGGCATTCTTGAGGTGAAAGCTTAAAGAATGCATTCAGCGACCTGGGGAAAGGAGATCAGCTCTAGAGGTTTATGAAATGCATTAACCACTACACCTGTTCGTGCATTGAAAAACCAGCCTTCCTCAACCCACTGACCTCTACCTTTGTTAGATTACAACTCCCATAATCCCATGGGGCATGCTGGCTGGTATGGTGGGAGTTGTTGTCCAGCTCCCACCATCTCACTAGTTTGGGGAAGGCTGCTTATGGGCACAATCCCATGCTTGTTTAGACAGAAAAAAAAATCCTACAACTCCCAGCATGCCAGTGGGATTATGGAAATTGTAGTCTAACACATCTATTGGGCACCAGGCTGGGAGGGGAATGCTGGTAGTTGTAGGGCTTTTTTCTGGCTAAACATGCATAGGTTTGCATCCTTAAACTGTGATGGTCTTATGAAGTCCTTCTTTGAAAATAGTTACTCTTGGGAAAAGGAATCAAATCTCCTGAGATGTGATTTAAATCTCATTTGGTGCATGGCAGTATAACTGGATTTACATTAGCTACTATGTTTTGCTGTACCATTAATTTGCTGGCTGTGTTCAGATGATTACATGTTCTTACAATTGTTCCATCTATGAAGGAATAGAGATGCAAGTAAGTGAAATTACTGAGCTGAATCAATATCAATTGAATCAATCAATTTCTGGTGGTTGCATCTCTTTTACCATGTTTGCGGTGCATAAATGCACATATCTGTGTGTTGGGTGGTAGAAATACATGTGGTTGTGGCTTTTCTTTAGTGGGGTATGCCCATCACTAGAGTTAATAGATCAAGTTTCCTCAACCTGTTGTCCTCCAGATGTTTAGGATTTCAACTCCCGTCAGCCCCAGCCAACATGTCCAATGGAATACTAGCCGTTATAGTCCAAAACATCTAAAGGGCACCAGGTTGGGTCTGCAATTGACATTTATGTGTTTTGCTCTTTACCCAACGATATAGGGTGCTAAACCATTAATTTTCATGCAGAACAAATCAGTGGTGATTCTTCCATGCCCACAGTATTTGCCTAGCAAGAAGAATCATAAAAGGGTCCCATAGTGGACAAATAAATCTATATAAATTAAAAAAATTAAGTGATGTTCAAGAAGACCTGCCCCTACTGCAAAGAAATGTCCAGGTGGTATTGGATTGATTTGGTGATGCAGATTTCTACTTTGATGAGCTAGACTGCTCTGCTATTGGTGAACATGCATTTGCCACCCCCAGAACCTGCTGTGATGAGTTTAAGTGCAGCCTGACATTTAGCAAGTGTAGCTTTTTCCAGACATGGACACAAAAGACAGAAGCTTCAGCTTCTATATTTCACGGTGTTAGGCAGCTGTTACACATAGCAGCAGGAGCGGGGAAAATGGAGGCAGTTCTAAGCGCATTTTATATTCTCCCTGCTTTTTTAGAACATAAAAACATAAGAAGAGCCATGCTGGATCAAACCAAGGGTCCATCTAGTCCAGAATTTTGTTCACACAGTGGCCAAGCAACTCTCAACGGCAGGGCCGTGCAGAGCTGGTCATATGCCCAGGCCAGATGGGAAGTGTGTGCCCCCCCCCCATTTCTAACTGCTCATTAAGTATTTTTAAATCAGTGGCACTGATTCAGTGCTAAATACATATATGAACTAGAACGATTTATAAAAAAGGTAATGGGAAGCACTTTTATTGAAGATGTAAGACATCACTTCTTCACATTCAGAATTTCACGACGGACGGCTTCTGCGCTGTTTCCGCAAGGCGGGCTCCTCACTTCTTGATGGGCTGCTTACGCTATGGAAGCAGTAGCATAAGCTAGGAGGGACCTCCTCGTCGGAGTGCCCCCTCAAAATCATGGGCCCCGGGCCAACTGGCCCCACCCTCTGCATGGCCCTGCTCCATGGGAGACCCACAAGTAGGACTGAATGCAGTTTCACCCTCCCTGGAAGTAGCATAGAAGCATCAGGACCATTAGCTATCGATAGCCTCCTTCTCCAGGAATTTGTCTAACCCCTTTTAAAGCCATCCAAATTAGTGGCCATCACTATGTTTGTGGTAGCGAATTCCATAGTTTAACAGTGTGAAGAAATACTTACTTTTATCTGTCTGGAATCTCCCATCAGTCAGCTTCATGGGATGACCCCCCGGGTTCTAAGATTATGAGAGGGGGAGAAAAATATCTACCTAGCTATGTTCTCCACATCATGCATAGTTCCGTGCCTTTGATTTTAAGAAATAGTCAAAACTCCACTTTGTATATTCCTGTAGGTATTATTTATTTATTTCAAATTTTTGGCTGGGTTTGGACAATTGTTTAGTTAGAGGGGCTGAGAAAAAATTAAACTAACTTGTGTGCTTTAATTCTAGCCTAATGTAATTTTTTTGGGGGGGGGCAACAACCCCTATAACTTTTGTCAAGCACCAAGTGGAGATAAAAATATGATAACCAACAGTGGGTTAAATAGGCAATGGTGGGTTATTGTGTCGTCTGTCAGGAACTTTTCACACCACGGTTGTTTATTTAGCCGAAATAACCAACGCAAATAACCAGCACTGTGTAGAGTTGATTATTTGAACAACCTTTGGTTATCATGTCGTGTGTCGGGCACCATTGAATATTTCGTCTCACACACAGTTAGTTTTGATGGCTACAGAGTCCTTTAGCGAAAGTGACCAAAGTGCTGGCTGCCGCTCTATTCCAGCCTGCAGAACCCGCAATGGCTGATGGGATACGAATGGGAAAACTGTGGGGGGGGGAGGGAGAGAGGGCAGGGGATGTGTCAATCAAGCACACCATGGACTAACAGCCAACTCGACACTGGCCTTAATACACACCACGATTGATTAGAATCATGTTATGTGGATACCCCCCTCCCCGATAATCAACTGTGGAGTTGACTAACCTACCATCGACTATTGTGTTGTCCAGATGCAGCCTTTACATCCTACATTTTCAAGGCCCAAAGCGATCTACAAAATAATCATAAAAACATTTCTGCTAATGTGAAGCCAGCTGTTGGATACAACTCCATGAGTCAGCAACTAGCAGTCCTGAGCTCAGTCTGGTCCTAAAGGAATGTTGTCTGTCCGCTTCTTGCTTGACAGCCCTATGGTTCTGTCCTATACAAGCGCAGGTTATAGTTGGGCTAAGAACAGCAAAACTTTAGTCTACTTTTGCACGTTAATATACCATTCTGTTTTGTACACCACGGTGCTACCGGAATGCCAATGATAATACTTGTGGAAGCCTGTGTTTGCAAAACAAGCATGCAGGCTGCAGCAATGAACCAATTATCAGATTAATTTACTGGAGGCTAGGAAGCTGTGTGTTGTTTTCCTAGCACAAACCTCTTGCTTTTTTTGTTGTTTTTTTTTTAAATCAACTTGCTTTCTTTTTAAGATGTTCCAAAATAATCCAATTGGGCAAGGGAGCTGATGCCCATAAATTTTGACTGTGTCATGCAAATACTGTTTTAACAGTATTAAAGAAACATTTTCGCATTGGTGACACACTGTGGAGCATTTGCTGCATTCTGCTTCCAGAACCCGTTTTTATGGCTTTAAAAATAAAAAAGCTGATTCAGCTCTGTTGTCTAAGCATGTAAATCGTTTAGTCAAGGAGGCTGAGAAAAATGAAAGCTAACTTGCATAACCTTGTGTGTCTAAATTCTAGTCAGTGTAATTTATTTTTTTGGGGGGGGCAACAACCTTATAACTTATGTCAAGCACCAAACGGAGATGAAAATGCATTTCAGCCCATTACGTCGTTATCACGGAAAATTAGCTTTACAAGGTTACCTAGCTTGGAAGAGTTTAGGGCTCATTTCTTGTACTCTTCAGACTTTAAATGCAATCGTCACCACACCAGAATTTCATAGATAAAGGAATTTTGGAGCTGCATCTAGTGCCAGTTCTAGGGATTTTTTTTTTGAGAGTGGGGAATGACTCCTTTCTATGGAAAAATATTTAAACCTCAGTCCAGATGCACTCCCGAATTGGATTTTAGACCACAATGTTGGCCAAATAGGGCAGCTATTATTGATGCACAATTTTCTGTTTGGTACCCTCAACTTAAGGTCATCGTGCATGATCACATTACTTTGAGGTATTGACTTTTGCACAGCTTTGAAGGGCTTTTACAGAACTTAGGTTCACATACTCAATAGCCCAATTTGCTTTGGCAGCCAAGAAGCTGTGGTCTCGGCACATCAAGAATTATGATGTATTAGAAATCTCTCCCCCCCCCCCCCGATTTGAGTGGTCGACCTTCTTAGTGGATGGTAAACGTGACCTGTTCTTAACAGTTTTGCTGAAGTTTTATACTATTTTTTTATTCAAATTAAACCTTTGAATTGAGAAAGGTTATTTTCCCCTTTATAACATTTTTATACATTGTAAAGGCCGATGGCTAAATGTGTGTCTTGACTCCTTGAGTGGGTCCATCTCCTCGCCAATGTCACCGCTGCCCATTCACTTGCCCTCTCACACTGGGTCTGATCTGCACAGCCTCCCAGAGGGAGAGCTCAAGGCTCAGTGCTGCCCCAGGTTCTCACTCTTGTTCCTGCTTGCAGGTTTGGAGAAGCGAAAGCATGGAGATGGAGCGAAAGCATGGAGATGGAGCAGCAGGGCAGGATCAGAGGCAGTATGCCTATGTACACCAGGTGCTGGGGACCACGAGTAGGAAGTCACTATTGCACTCATGCCCTGCTGGTCGGCCAATGTGTCAACAGAACGTTGGACTAAATGAACTCTTAGTCTAATCCAGCATGGTTCTTGTTGTGTTCTTAGGAGGCTCCGGGGGTTGGCATTGGACCCCCAGCGGGTAGAGCCAGGGGTGTATAACTTCTTCCAGCCCGAAATTCAGTTTGGGACAAGCTCTCAGGAACCACATTCCAGTGGCGGAGGCAAAGGGACGGGGCCAAAACACCAGCCTATTTTAGCTTAAAGCTTTTATTGCCAGTAACTAAGCCTTAGGAAAAGGCATTTCAACCTTTTTGAATGGGGCAATTACTTCGGGGGCATGGCTAACGGGGTGGTTCCGACCCCCTTCTCCGTGCTTATGGGAGGGGGCTAGTTTTCTTCCTCTGAGGTCCTTAGTCAAGTGATGCAACACTCATAGGTTAGGCTGACCAGATAAAATCCAGGTCAGGGCTCATGTAACTTTAACAGTTGTAGAGAAAAGGGAATTTCAGCCAGTGTCATTTGTATGCAGTTAGTTCCTGGTGAAATTCCCTCTTCATCACAACAGTTAAAGTTGCAGGGGCCCTGCCTTCTTTTGTATATGGTCACTCTAGTATAGTGCCTGCACCTTTAACTGTTGTGATGAAGAGGGAATTTCACCAGGAACAAATTGCATACTAATGACACTGGCTGAAATTCCCTTTTCTCTACAACTGTTAAAGTTACATGAGCCCTGACCTGGATTTTATCTGGTCACCCTATCATAGGTTGATGATGGTGAAGTAGGGTGGCCAAAAAAGAGGACACTGGCATACGTTAATTTATATGTAAAGATGCAAATTTAGATTAATAACTACCATACATTTACCACAGTGAGATGACCAGGTGACCTGTGTGCCTGTTTAAGTTGCTGTCCAGGCGCTAACTGTTGGTGGATAAGTTCAAGGCTCCTGTTCTGCTTTATTATGGTTCTTCATCTTTAAACTGGACTTGGACTGGACAGGGCTTCAAACAGAGGGTGCCATCAAACAAGACTGTCCTCTAACCGCTTTCAAAATAGAGGACTGTAAACTGTAAAACCAGCCACCTGGCCACCCTATGTCCTACACATCCGGAGGGCGCCAGGTTGGTGAAGGCCTGTGTAAGGAATACTTTGTTTTGTCTTTCCGAATCGACTTTCCCTTCACTTATCTTTTACTCTTAGGAATTCAAAACTTTTACTCAGGGGGGAGATTAAAGTCCTTCAGAAAGCCTCATGGCCTTTTTTGGGGAGGAAAGAAGTGAGAGGCATTTAAATGTACATTCCTGTTGGTGTCTCTCTCTCTGTCTCTCTCTCTCTCCCTCTCATTCATTGCTGCCTTATGGCAGTGAATTGGAAATAAGGAATTGTTCCCTGAGGCAACCCCACCCGTGCCATCTCCTGCTTTGGAGTGATGGGAGGAGAGGGCTACGATTTTATTTATTTAGTGAAACTAGTTCTATCCCACCTTTCCAACAAAATATTGCTCAAGGCGGCCAACAACAAAAAGAAACAACAAAATGTATCCTGGCACCTTAAAGACAAACCAATTTTATTCTGCCAGAATAGTTTTGTTAGTTTTTACGAAGTTGTTTTAGCTGAAACAGATTCATGCAACTACCTCTCTGGAAATTGTGACAAAAAGAAAATGCGTCAAAATACCTATAAAACCATATTACGCACGCACCATGAAAGTTATGCAGTCACAAAATAGCCTTTAAAAACAAAGATGACACCAGCCATATCTGCAAGTAGTAGAAAATGTCCAATGAAAGCCAGATGAAAAAGAAAGGTTTTTGCCCTGCCCCTGTAGGGAAATACATCCAAGATGGGACGAAGGGAACCTCCCGAGGGATGGAATTCCAAAATCTGGGTGCGGCCACTGAAAAGGCCCTTCCTCATGTTCTGCTAAAAGCACCTCTGTTAGGAACTGCCAGTCAGAGCATTGGTCTACCTAGCTCACTGTGCACAACACTGACTGGCAATAGCTTTCCAGGGTTTCAGACAGGAATCTTTCCCAATGCTGACTGGAAATGTTGGAGATTTAGCCTGGAACTTCTACATGCAAAGCCTGTGCTTTACCACTGAGCTAAAGCTGTCAGAATACAGACAAGAGCTTCAAGTCGTAGTGATGGCCACCAATTTGGATAGCTTTAAAAGGGGGTTAGACAAATTCCTGGAGGAGTAGGCTATCAATGGCTATTAATCCTGATGTTTCTATGCTACTTCCAGTATCAGAGGCAGCAAGCCCATGTACATTAGTTGCTGGGGAACATGGGTGGGAGGTGCTGTTGCACTCATTGTCCTGTTTGTGGGTCCCTGGTCAACAGATGGTTGGCCACTGTGAGTTTGTATTTTTTTTTTTGTATAGCAGTAAGTGCTCTAAATTCTTAGCACGTGTAACTGTAAGAGATAGTTTACAAAATTCAATATATTTCAATTCAAAGGAAGATTTTTATACTGTAAATAACATAAATATAATAACCTGCCTCTGCAGCTTCCAGATATTAGTTTGTTTCTTAGTCCTGACCCAGGAAAGAGTGACAATTAAGTATAGTAATTAAGTATATTTAGAAATGAGTTACTTGTTGTATTCAAAGGAGGTCCTGTGTGTGAGTCATTATTGATTAATTAGGCTAAGTGGTTGAAAGTATCTTGTCATCATTTGATAAGAATAAGAAAGGCTATATATAGCAGAAGAACACTATTCTTAAAGAGAACATTTACTTTAAAGATAAGCTGACAGTTCTAATTTTTCATTCAATCCAATTGGAATTAATGATTTTAGTTGGTAGATCCAATATGCTTCTCTTTTTAATAATAATTCTGAAATACAAATAACGCTTGTTCAATAGCAAAAAATGTGTTCAATAGCAAAAAATGTCAAGGATTCAGGTGAATGATTATTGCTTACAAAATGTGATGTTAGAGGGGCTTCCGTATTTAGATTGCGGATTTTACTTTTATGTTCAATGATTCTTGTTCTCAAAGGTCTTGAAGTTTGTCCTACATATATATTCAAACATAGACACATGATGACATAAATAACATTCATAGTAGAACACGTAGAGAAAAATCTAAAAAAATATTTACTGTTGTCCACTGGATTAGTAAAAACCTTAAGCTGCGCAGAACCCTAAAATCATTAATGCCAATATTCTTGTGTAGAGAAACAGAATTCTTTGATGTATACAACTATAACACTGATGAAGAATTAATCAGAAATGGAATGTATATAATCTGGAATTACCGTCTGTAAACATTTTATTTAGTATGCATAATATGGGTTGTATATTTTTTGTAATGAAATAATGTTTATTTAATATGTATTACATCAATTGTATAGCGTGTAGCATACATATATGTTAAAATTGCAAGTAACATACATATGTGTTAAAATTACACCAATTAATGTTCAATAATTGTATTAATTGTATACAAGTTTTGGATGATCTATAACAAATAATATAAATATAAAAAGTTATTTGAATCTACATATTATAGGTCCTTTATCTTTACCTAACATTAGTGTGAGCCCCTCCCCCCATTTTTTGTCTTCGTCTGGCCACTGTGTGAACAGAATGCTGGGCTAGATGGACCCCTGGTCTGATCCAGTACAGCTCTTCTTACGTTCTCAGCTGCCATTGTAATGCCCGGGCAAGCTCGAATTGAAGCAGTCAGTCCTTCAGGTCCAAGACAATACGTTTTTGAAATGGAATAAAATATGGAGGGAGAAGTATCTTATTCCTCTTGCAATTTGAATACATTCACGGTGGAATTATTATAGTAAAATCATTGGAAAGAGTGTTCCACTCCCTGCAAAAGCAGAAGTCAGTATTTCGGTCCCCAAAATCAGGCCTGTAGCCAGAATTTTATGCTGAGGGAGCCTAATGTTACAACCCCCCTAAATAGTCTGATATAACTGAAGTTGCTTATGCATGCCTACTCAGAAGTAAGCCTCATTTAGTTCAATGGTCTTACTTTCCAAGCAAGGTGTGTAAAGGATTGCTATTTCCCCTCCCACCCCCCTCACAGCTGCCACAGAAAGTGCTGTGATGGCTGTTGCAACCTCTGAAGAGCTCAGTGAGAGCAAAAAGGGGGCGAGGGGGGGAGGGGAGAGGCATAGATCCACAGGATCTTACAGCTTCTCTGGCACTGTCCCTACCCACTGCCGATAAGTCAGCTAGATGGGTTCAGAAGCTGTCTAATCGAAATTGTTTTTTATAGGGAGGAATAGGAAGCAAAATCACCTCTTGTCATTCCTCCTGCCCTATCTAGGTAGCTTTGGATAGATGGAGGGGCTTGCAATCTCCTATGGAGTTTACAATGTTTTGCACTTCACAATGGTACAACTATAATCTTCATCACAAGAGTGAAAGCTGCAGGAGCCCTTCACTCTTTTGTATCTGGTCACTCTAATACAACTCCTGCAGTGTTAAATGTTGAAGAGGGAATTTCCCCAGGTGTTGCATGCATAAAAATGACACCTGCTGAAATTCCCTTTTCTATACAACTGTTAAAGATACAGGAGCCCTGTCCTCCTTTCCATATGGTCATCCTACAAAACTATAACTTTCATAAATAGTGCACTGAACCAGACTTGTGAAAAGGACCTCTAGAATTGCTAGCCTGAAAAAGCTTTTAGGGTGCAATCCTATGCATGTTTAGGCAGAAAAAAATCCTACTGTTCCAACATTCCCCTCCCCCCCCCAGTGTGGATATCTGGGGAATGCTAGGAGTTGTAGAACTTTTTTCTGTCTAAATATGTGCAGGATTGCACCCTTAGATGCTTGCTGCGAGCTGGCACACGAAGGACAGAGAACTCTATCCCCCTTGCAGCAGGCCGTTGCATTTCTATGCTGCTTCCAAATTGTACGAGGTACTGGTTCTCCTCTATTCGGCACTGGTTAGACATCATCTTGAGTATTGTGTCCAGTTCTGGGCACCACACTTCAAGAAGGATACAGACAATTTGGAGCGTGTTCAGAGGAAGGCAACGATGATGATCATGGTCTGGAAACAAAGCTCTATGGGGAGAAACTGACAGAACTAGGCATGTTTAGCCTGGAGAAGAGACGATTGAGGGGAGACACAATAGCACTTTTCAAATACTTGAAAGGTTGGCACACAGAGGAGGGCCAGGATCTCTTCTTGATCATCCCAGAGTGCCGGACATGGAATAATGGGCTCAAGTTACAGGAAGCCAGATTCCGGCTGGACATCAGAAAAAACTTCCTGACTGTTAGAGCAGTATGACAATGGAACCAATTACATAGGGAGGTCGTGGGCTCTCCCACATTAAAGGTCTTCAAAAGGCAGCTGGACAACCATCTGTCAGGGATGCTTTAAGGTGGATTCCTGTGTTGGGCAGGGGGTTGGACTCGATGGCCTTATAGACCCTTTCCATTCTACTGTTCTATGATTCTATGAAAGATGGAGCTCCCAGCCTGCACACTTGCTTGCGTAGAATTACATGACTGCATGCAATTCCTTCCAGCCTATGGCTACCAGGCTAGTGCTTAAATACAAGGCTGCACAATAATAAAGATGTGTTCTATTGAGAATGGGCTAGCCCATCCTTCACCAACCTTGTGCCATCCAGATGTTGGCCATGCTGGCTGGGGATGGTGGGAATTGCAGTTCAACATATCTGGAGGGCACCTGGATTTGGGAAGGCTGGGTTAAGTCATAGATCTCAGTAAGAAGCTGTCTAGTATACTCTACTTCAGGGGTATTTTTTTTTAAAGCTGCTGGCAATACAGGATTCAGAGTACCTCCTTCAAAATGGTGCCAGCCAATGCAAGATGCCAGCTGTAATTCTCACTGCAGCTGGTGTCTCGTGCCGGGATGCAGCATTGGTGTCCTGGATTGGAAGGGAGGAGTTGTTCTCAGTGCATTTCCACTGCTCCCCTCTGAAGCCACAAAAGGGACATGCTAATTTTGCCTCTGTGAGCAGGGCTCAAGAAAGCTGAGCCTCATTGTCTGCTAGAAACAATAGTGACCAATTGGCCCATAGTCCACAAAAGCTTACCCTGCAATAAGCGTGTTAGCCTTTAAGGTGCTTTTGTTTTTGTTGCAGTGAACTGACACAGCTTCCTCTCTGGAAGAAGAACAAATAATTGGGCTACTAAGGCCTGAGGCGGGGGTGGACAGTGAACTGTACTTCCCCCAATATAGGCTGTCTTTTCTGGGGATTGGATTTGTAGCGGTTGTGATCTAATGGGCATCCAACCCCCCACAGCCTGTTTCATATTGGCCAAAGTGGCCATTTCCCCAATTTGAGTGCTGGTGGAGTGACTCTGGTTTTGACTCGATAAGCATCAGTCATGGGAATGATACTGGTGCATGGTTCCCACACGTCATGAGGCTGCTCATGCATAAAGAGGAATGGTTTTTGTTTGCAGTTACCACTGCAGCTGCACGGTTGGCATGAGAAGTGAGGAAAATCTTCAATTACTGGAGGCGCAGTCAAACTGGTTAGGTCATGTTGTACTGCTACTCAGTACAGTACTCTATTATTAAATGGTTTGAAAAGTCGACTCGGTGCAATTGATGGCTGGCATGAAGATCGGTGGAGAGATCTTGACCTCTTGATTATTGGGACCTAATCCCATGCCATTTTAATAAAGACTTTAAGTGCTTTGAGTTAGATATCTAGAGTCAAAGATTGGACGTTGCGGTTGTGATTAAATCTGCATGCTAGTTTCCCACCAAAAGTGCGTTCAAAGCAGCTCACACTGCTAAGAATATAGAACAGCGAGAATAAAAGCACAGTTGGTTAGGTCTGGACCAGGCTAGTCTTGCACTGGTCCTATTGACTGATTTATCCCATTGATTTCTGTGGAGTTAAAGCATGATTGACGGTTTGGATTTAACCCAATATAGATTTAAAAAATTCCATTAGCATTTCAATAGATAAAACTCTAAATAGCATTTCAACATTTCCTGGAAGGCCTTCCAAAATAGGATGAGAGGGCAAGATCTTGAAGAAATTATTTTTATGAGAAATCTGGAGGCAAAACAAATACTTTTATTCATTTAGTAGCAAATAGGCTCAACATCACATGGGTTGGGTTAGCTCTTCATTCGATACAGCGAAGACTCTAGCAAAGTGCGCAGCTATCAGAATTGGACACACTATGCCTGCCCCCTCTGAGTGAAGCCATGCCCACTGGCCCCTGCCATAGTGCACCCTTATAGCCTCCTGAGGGAGGAGTCTGTCCTTTCCCCTGAAGGTGCTGCGCTACAGTAGTTAGAAGAATCAGGTGGATAACTCTGTCCTTTTGTCTACTAATCTCCCCTGGCATTAAGCTACATCAACTGCAAAGCTATGTTCTGGTTAGGGAAGACTGTCACCTAGTGACTGAAGGTGTTACTGCAGGCTTAAAACATTAACACTTTTAAATTAATAGAAATTAATTAATGTATTTTAAAAACAAAATAACCCTGAGATGCACACCCCTAGGGTCGCTTTAGTATGCATGCCAACTTTCAGGTATCTTATGTTTCATAGTCTTGTCACACCTGACAAGAAAACAGCAAGAGGGGAAGAAACCCATGTGCCCCCAAACAGAAGAGAAAATATTCCCTGGTGCCTGGAAAAAAAAAACACCTTTTCATTGTGTCCAACATATTTTGGGAAGGACTTTAATCCTTTAAGGGCCATTTATCGTTCTCCGAATATGTTCACCAAAAAACTTTCCAATGCGTCTTCTGTCTTAAAATATTTGGGCATAATAATAATAAAAAAACCCAGGGACCTGAGAATATTTTCTCTTCTGTTTTGGGACTAGGGCACTGTCAGACAGAGCGACATACATCCTTTTTTATTATTATTGATTGAATGTATAGCCCAATTTTCCTCTGAAGAGCTCAGGATAGCATACATGGTCTTCTCCCCGTTCTATTCTCGCAACAATCTTGTTAAAAAAATAATTTATGAACTTAAGAGTTGCCATTCAGCCCAGATAGAGTCCTCAAGGCCACTTAGAATTGTGAGATAGTTTAGGCTGAAAGTTGGTGATTGGCCCAGTCACCCAGTGAGCTTCATGGCTGTGTGAGGATTTGAACCCAGTTTTCCCCAGCCCTCATCAACCTTTTAATCACTATAACACTCCTGCTATCACTGGAATACAGTGCCCAGTTATAAGCACTTGCACATCTAAAGGGATTTTGAAAAAGTACAGAATATTGACAGATGCTACACAAAGTGTTGGAGGTCTAGGGGCCTATTCACCTGTCTCTCTTCATTGCTGGAATTCCTCCGTGCAATTATAGGGTGACCATATGAAAAGGAGGACAGGGCTCCTGTATCTTTAACAGTTGCATAGAAAAGGGTGTTTCAGCAGGTGTCATTTGTAAGCATGCAGCACCTGGTGAAATTCCCTCTTCATCACAAGAGCCCTTCCCTCTTTTGTATTTGGTCAAGAGCGAAGAGCTCCTGCAGGTTTAACTGTTGTGATGAAGAGGGAATTTCACCAGGTGCTGCATGCATACAAATGACACCTGCTAAATACCATTTTCAATACAACTGTTTGTCATGTTTAGATATTCAATCAAGGCTGGAGGCCTTGATTGAATGTAAGTTGATGAATTAGAAATAGTCTCTGTCAGAGGTTCTCACGGGAGTACCTCTGTCACTCTCTTTCATAGCTTTGCAGCTGTAGCAGGTTTCTCTGAGAACCTGGATTTGGTACAATGGAGGGAGCCACTCTTGAAGGCTGTACACCCAGATTGTAGCATCATCGTAGTGGGTGGAACAATCCACCCCTGTTGGCACATGGGCATGGTTTACAGGTCAAAGGATCTGTCTGTCAAGTGCCTTTGAATAGGCCAGGCCTCCGGTCTATAAGAGGGGGAACAAGGCTGAAGAAGCTTTGCTAGAGATCATCTTTCCATGCAAGGCCTGAAACCCCTCTTGTTGGATTCTACCTGATTTGGGATTTTGGAAGCACTCTGCACATGCTCTCTCACTTGCTATTTGGACTATGGATTTCTAAGGAATTGTGCCATGGGAAGTACTGAGAGGCCTTTGAACTTGCGTTTGCTGTGGATTGTGTGTTTGATGGGCCTGAAGTTTTACCTTCCTTGTGATCACGTATACTGTATCAGCTCAGCATTTGGCAAGCTGTGTTTGATGGGGCATGATCTTTCATCTCTGCCCGGCTCTGGTAGCTCAGAGCATAAGTGTTTCCCCTTCCCTGGGGTCTTGCTTAGGCTTTGGCCATGTCCCTTGAGGTGATTGCCAGAAGAATCGTATCAGGAAAGGAGCCTAAAGTATTCTGTTGTTCAACTTTAAGTGGGTGTTGTTTGGAAAATGTAACTGTTATGCTTTTGACCGTGTGATTTCCGCAGTAAAAGAAGTCTCACTGATGTGAGTGTCTTGTGTCAGTTTGCCAGCACGTGTGAATGCCAGAGGGAACGGGCATGCTCACGACACTGTTAAAGATACAGGAGCCCTGTCCTCTTTTTCATATGGTCACCCTATGCAATTATCCACATGCTTGTGATTTCATGGAGAACATACCATGTGACAGCACGGTTCAGCAGTAACCTCTACAATAATCACAGTTGTGGTTTTTAGTTTAACCATCACGATCACAGAAATTGATAGAAAGCCTCTGGGTTTATTTCCTGTTGACATGGTGCATTCTCCATGCCATCGCACACACAAGGGTGGGCTTCAACGGAGAAAATTCAGACAAAAATGACCCTGTGAACAGGCTCCCGGAAACAAACCCATGAGTGTGGCTGTTTGAGGTTTAACTAATCAAACAAGAAGGTCAAGTGGGGATTTGTTGTTAATATATGTTTAGCTTCCCAGGGTTAATTGTTAACCGGGTCGCACAGGAAGTGTAAGTGGGATCAACGGATGCAAGGTAAAGCCAAACAAACACGTAGAGGGAGCCAGGCACGCATTTCAGCTGTGAATGGGTGATTAATTATGGGGTTATTTACGAAGGGACTTGGTTTGAATAGAATCTCTTTTCTGCTTTGTTAGCTTTCAGCTCAAATGCCCAAGTGGACATGAGAGGACCATGGATAAAGTGATTAAGCTATGTACGAATCCCAAGCATTATGTTTAAACATGACCCGATTGCATGTGGAATCATTATGCCCCCAGAGTGTGTGTGCACGCTCCTGAATAAGCGCTTTACCCAGCTTTCTCTAACCTGTTGTCCTTCAGATATTTTGGACTTCAACTTAGCCCCAGCCGGCTTGGTCAGTGGTCATGAATACTGGGAGGTGTAGTCCAAAACATCTGGAGAAGGCATCAGGCTCAGAAGGTGAGCTTTACCCATGGCCCACATCACGTCTGGCTTGCCCTAAGTCTCTTAACTTTGGCCGTTTCTACACCGGACTTTTGACATGGGATTGCCCCTGGGTGGTCCCTGTGAGTCCTAATGTCGCACAGGGACTCCCGGGGGCATGGGGGGTTGGGCACAGGTTTTCCCCGGGATAAGTGATCCTGGAGGAAACCCGATTCTTCCCGCCGTCCCGGGAATGTCCCGAGACCGCGGGAGATGTGGGCGCCCATCCCACCTGGTGCCCGCTTACTCGCATCAAGGGATGGGGGAAACAAGTCCTCCATCCCCAGGCTGGCGGGTTGGGCGGGTGGGCCAATTTCGGGGGGTACTTTTTTAAAAAAACAACCATACGTGCCAAATTTACTTACGAGTAAACAGAAGAGACTTGAAAATCGCTGACAGTGGAGTTGGGAGGATGTTAGGCATGTGTGAAAAATTTCATGACAATCGGGACAACCCTGTATTTTTTATGAATATTTGAAAGATCGTGCAACTTTTGACAGCTCTGAATGCACGTGGCTTTAGCTGTCATTCAGAGCTGTCAAAAGTTGCATGATCTTTCCAAAAAATCATATAAAATACAGGGTTGCACGGATTGTTCTGAAATTTTGCACACATGACTACCAACATCCAGTCTGCACTGTAACCGAATTTCAGGTTTCAAATTTTTAAAGTAACAATGTTACACCGGGGGGTGGAGCTTTTGGGCCCCCCTATAACTTCTTGATTTTAAAAGATAGAGACATGAAACTTGGGGAGCCAGGACTAGCAACATCCCATCTATCAACATCCCATCTGCAAAGTCCAAAAAGTTTCATGTCTCTATCTTTTAAAATAAAAAAGTTACACCCATTTATTAAGTTCTTCAAATCTTTGACACTATGGTGTCTATAACTTTTTTTTTTTATAACTTCTGTATTTTATAAGTTTGAGACTTGAAACTGGTCCACATGCTTACTGAATCTGGACAGTCATGTGTGTTAAATTTCAGAACAATCCCTCCACCCCTGTGTTTTATATGAATTTTTGAAAGATCGTGCAACTTTTGATAGCTCTGAATGCACGTGGCTTTAGCTGTCATTCAGAGCTAACAAAAGTTGCACGATCTTTCAAAAATTCATATAAAATACAGGGGTGGAGGGATTGTTCTGAAATTTAACACACATAACTAGCCAAATTCCGTAAGCACTGTGGGCCAGTTTCAAGTCTCAAACTTATAAAATACAGAAGTTATAGGCATATTTAAATGGCGGTCCGATATTCCGATAAAATCCGATATTATCGGACTGAAAATTATCGGATCCGATAATTTCGGAGGGGTTTTGTATCGTATCATTATCGTTAATCGGATGTCTGATAAAGCCATTATTGTATCGTTATCGGACATCGGGACGATATGATACACATTCCTACTATCCAGACTGTTAAACTCACATCCAATCCACTTCATCTTTATTTAACATAATATAAACAGTACACAACTAATAAATACAGGATGAATTATTCATAATAGTAGAATGAGGAATGGATGAAATGGTGGGATGAGATGAGACAAGATGAAATGGATGATGTGAAAATGCAATGCATGGCCAGGCCATCAGGCTACAAACCAGAGCAGCAGCAGCAGAGAACCAGGCTTGTGGGAGGTTTCTTCTAAATGGAGGAAGAACTGGTGCAAACCAGACAGAAATTCATCCTAGAGACAACTCATCAATACAAGGCATCCAGGCCTGATCAATTGCTAACAGATTCATAAAAGGTGAACTAGAGTGATTACCATTGCAAAGCCTAAGGGGGCAACAGAACAAAATAACATAATGCCCAGTTGGGGCAGAACACGCATTCCTCCTGCCCCCTCTCTGCATTACATGATTGGAACATGCAGAGATGCATTTTGTTTGACTACAAAGGTGTCCTGACTAATGAATTTTTAATAATACAAGTACTTCTAAAAAGTCTGTAGGTGGCCAGGGAACCTGCTGGTGTTGGCCGCATACGCTGCAACTACGGTCTTATTCCTCCCTCCGTGTATTCATAAAGCGGGACTGCGTGAAAAGAAATGAAGGGTTCCCCCCCCCCCATCCACTTGCAGGCCTGTTTATTCATTTCTATATGCTGGCTGGGGGATGCTAGGAGTTGTAGTCTGACAAAGCTGGAGGGCACCAGCTTGAAGAAAGGCTGCTCTAGAACATGTGAACAAATTTAAAACTTCACAGTTGTGGGGATGGTTAAGTTGGGATCTGCCCAGGGCATCAGATTGATTTGTTATGGCTATGCTGGGATTACCAGAGAGTGTGTGATTATGCATGTACGGTTGCCTTTTAAATTTTTTTTGTCCACATGCTAGAATGGAGCAGAATGAATTCAAGACAGTTTTTCGCTTTCACATTGCTTTTAGAAGTCCCCCCTGCTGGACCCTTGGCATTCCTGTAGCATATTTTTCTTAAACATTTAATTATACTATAAGATGTACCGCGGTCACCGAACAGATGCTGATTGAGGGTCGATGTTGCTCATAAATTAGTTCTGAAAGGATTTGTTACTTCTGGGTCAGCAAATCCGTCCAGGGAGCAAGGAGAAAAATGAGGAGGGGAGAACCAATAAACCCCAGTTGGCGGGTCCTTTGGGTATTCATTTTTCAGTTGCCAAGTAGTGGAAGATGTGGGAAAACCGACCTCTGCCTTCAAACACCTTTTGGCTTCTGTTTCTACCAGGGTAAAAACACCAAAAAAGAAAACACAACAGAATGCACAGAAGGAAATATCACCTTTGGTGTAGAGTAAAAATCCAAAATATTTAATAGTTATATCCACATTGAAAAACGATTTGTTTCTTTAGAAAAAATAGACAGACTTGTACATAAGGGCTTGAAACGTTAAGGTTATGTACAAGTCTGTCTATCTTTTCTAAAGAAACAAATCATTTTTCAATGTGGATATAACTATTAAATATTTTGGATTTTTACTCCACACCAAAGGTGATATTTCTTTCTTTTGTGCATTCTATTTCTACCATTCTAAAACTGGCAGAATTACTCCCAAAGCAATTGCTTTATTTCAAAGCCGTCCACCTAGTCTGTTTCTTTCCCTGCTTCTCCTTCAAGTTTTACATATCCACTTACATCCTCATTACTAATGGATTAGTAGGACCTGACCCCAGTGATACCTCGGTATGCCTTTTTATTATATCTCAGGGAAGTAAACATTCATGGGAGATTTTGTTGGGGAAAACAGAATACTGAGAACAGCCCTTTCCTAGCTTGGCTGCTGAAATGGCAACCTTAATTGTTCTAATTTCCTGTGATTTAATAATTTCGTACAAATCTGGGATTTAATGCAAATTTTGCCACAGGCTTCAGACAGACTTAGGCTGGTGAGGGTGGGAGATAGATGTCAGTCCAAGTTGCTCAGAAGTAGGAACATAGTCCAAACACGCAGGTTCAGAGGGGAACAGAAGCAAGTGCCTGTTTATTTATAATTCTTATACCCCACCCTTCCTCCAAAAGGAGCACACAACAGCTAACAATATTCACAGACGTAGTACCAATAAATCAACCATAAAATCATATTATGACATTAACAGGGCTGGGAAACCTCGTTCAGCCCAAGGGCTGTATGCAATTTCAGAGAAGCTCCCAGGAACCACATTTCAGTGGTGCGTAGGGCCAAAGACATAAGGAGAGCCCTGCTAGATCAGACCATATGGCTATATCCTGCTTGATGTGGCTCCTCCCTTTTATATACCGCTTATTGCTTTTGTAGTGCAATATCCTGCTTGGTGTAGATGAGGCCACTGCCTCCGATGCCAGAGGCAGCACATAGCCATCAGGATTAGTAGCCATTGATAGCTTTTTCCTCCAGGAATTTTTCCAACCCCCTTTTAAAGCCATCCAAATTGGTGGTCATCAAGGGTGGGGCCAAAGTACCCAAAACAAACCACCCTAGCATAATGTAATTTAAAGCTCTTACTTCCTGTAACTAAGCTATAGGAGAGGTATTTTATCAGCAGGAGCAAAAATGTAGGCAGTCATTCCTCAAACAAGGAACAAGCTGCTAGGACTACGGATAGGGTGACCAGATAAAATCCAGGTCAGGGCTCATGTAACTTTAATGGTTGTAGAAAAAAGGGAATTTCAGCCAGTGTCATTTGTATGCAATTAGTTCCTGGTGAAATTCCCTCTTTATCACAACAGTTAAAACTGTGGGAGCTATACTAGAGTGACCATATACAAAAGAAGGCAGGGCTCCTGCAACTTTAACTGTTGTGATGAAGAGGGAATTTCACCAGGAACTAATTGCATACAAATGACACTGGCTGAAATTCCCTTTTCTCTACAACTGTTTAAGTTACATGAGCCCTGACCTGGATTTTATCTGGTCACCCTAACTACGGAGCAAGCACTGGCGTCTAGGGCTTTATAAGGTTTAGTGAACAAGGATTGGCTCTTAGGATCAGCTGACGTGAGTAATCAGGCAGTTTGGGACTGCAGCCTAGATGGCGTCCTTGAAGCACTGAGCTCATTCTGACAGGCTTGCGGTTAGAATAGGGTAGAGTGCTCCTGGTGCAGGAGGCGAGGGGTGCAAGAGGCAGCCGCTTGGTAAAATGTTCCCCCTGCTTCCCCAGCAGTTTACAAACCTCTAGTAAACAACTGTCTCTAGTAAACCAGTTGTGACATGCCTGAAAATGTGTTTGAGAAGAAGAGCGTTTTTAAAAAAATGCTTGTGTAGTCTTAAGTCCGAGTTGTAAGCAGCTGCTTGCCTGGTCTTGTGTAGCTTAAAGAAAAAGAAAAGGTGACCTATAGGTGACCAATAAGGAAGTGTCTTTCCAGTGGAGGCTGATGGCTCGAATGTCAGTGGGGCGGTGAATCCGCTCCGGATTTCAGGCAGAACCAATTAGAACTCTAAAGGAGCTATCGAAGCATCCTGGATAGCTCCTGTAGAGTTCTGACTGAAACCCAGAGTGAATTCACTCCCTCACTGACATCAGAGTCACCAGCCTCCACTGCTTCTTCCTTTTTTCATGAAAGGTTCTATCGGGCTGCTACTGATGACTGCAGTAGGTACGAAAGGGCAGGTGAGCTGCTGAAAGGGTTTAAGGGCTGGTGATTTTTTGGCCTTGTTTACAAGCCAGTTCTAAACGTTTTGCAATTAGGCACGCTATCTCTAGTCATCGACAGCCTAATGTTAAGAGTTGCCGCGCCGACATGTAATTGCTTTTGATGGAATGTACTGACAACCACCCAATTATGTTATGGAAATGAAATGTTGAGGTTAAGCCAAAGCTACATAGAAGCCAGCAGCCGGGCATAGGGTGATCTATCTCACAGGTTAGTTGTAAGCATAAACATCAGACTAGGGTGACCAGATAAAATCCAGGTCAGGGCTCATGTAACTTTAACAGTTGTAGAGAAAAAGGAATTTCAGCCAGTGTCTTTTGTATGCAGTTAGTTCCTGGTGAAATTCTCTCTTCATCACAACAGTTAAAGTTGCAGGAACTATACTAGTGTGACCATATACAAAAGAAGGCAGGGCCCTTGCAACTTTAACTGTTGTGATGAAGAGGGAATTTCACCAGGAACTAATTGCATACAAATGACACTGGCTGAAATTCCCTTTTTCTCTACAACTGTTAAAGTTACATGAGCCCTGACCTGGATTTTATCTGGTCACCCTATATCAGACCATCTTTGTAAAAAGCCTAGAGAACTGACACCTCTCCATTGATCCCAGCAAAATGCTTTTGTGTAACGCTTCATTCATCCCGACAAGGTTGTCAAGGTGCTTTCTTTGTCCTGGACCCCCTGAGCAACTCTTTAAAGAACTCTTGCCTCCTTAAGAGTCCCACCTCCCTTCTTTTACCTTTCCCTTCCCTGTAATGTGGGGTTCAGGCTGTAGATGTGGGGTGATGGGTACACCAGACACTTTAGGTTTGACACTTATTTATTTATTTATTGAATTTCTTTACCGCCCGATAGTGCAACCTCTCTGGGTGGTTCACAAAAATTAAAAACATCAAGTACAATTCAAGGTATAAAACAAACCACAATATAAAAACACTGTATAAAAGTACAATATAAAAGCACAACCAGGATAAAACTGAGCAGCAGTGCAGAGATTTATACAGATTTAAAATAGCAAAGTTAAAAGATATAGGCCCCGTTCAGACGACACTGTTAACCATGCCGTTAACCCTTTTGTGGTTAGGGCAGCATGGTTAACGGTGTCGTCTGAACACCTGTTTTCCCTAACCATCTGCCCCGTTAACCACATTGTGGTTAGGCTCACTAACCATGTTGTGCGACATGGTTAGCAGCACTAACCATAGCTTTAAGTGTCATCTGACACGTGTCTGTGGTTAAGAGGCCATGGTTAAGGGTTTAAGGCATAGAGCTTCCAGTACAGAACAGCCTAACTTGGTGGGGCTGCTCTAGCCAGAGGGCTCTACGGTTGCTTTGGACTGCTGATTGATATGCTCGCTGCGGCTGCCATTTTGTGTTTCGCATTAGTTTTTTGGAGTGATTTTTGCTCTTCTTAGCGGAGCATGCTTACAGTAGAGCTTTTTAAATTCCCCGTACGAAGCATCTGTTTCTCCTACCTCATTGAAGCGCCATTACACCCCTCAGGTTTTGATTACTGTGGAGGCATTGCCTGATGACACAGCTAGCATGGCCATCTCGGAAGGCTTCCGCCTCCCCTTTGATGACTGTAGAGGTATAGCAAGCATGGTGATATAGAAAGCAAAGGAACTGCTCACTAAACAGGGTGATGCATGTATAGGATTGCTGATTTCATTGGTGCCAGCGCTAAAATGATGGCCATAACTGTCAGGGCTCCTAGTGCTAGGGCTGCTGGGATACAGGGTGGATCACTTGGAACAATCAACGTGGGGGGGAGTCAATTGTCCGTTGTATTGATTAGTGTGTCATGTGGGGGGCACACAACGGACACACAACTGACAGTACGTTATTTTGGCGATTTAAACAACGGGGAAAACAATGGGCCTCTCTGTTGCTTATCTGGAGATCCGTTGATTAACATGTCGTGTGATGGGCCCCGTTGTTGAATCCCCCTTGTCGAGTGTACTATTCCGGCAGATCATAGAGTTCTCTGGCAGGAGTGGCCGCAAGCATCCCAGCTGCTCCTATACAGCCAGCAGAACTTCCAATGCATGATGGGATAGGACCAGGAGGACTGAGGGAGGAGGGAGGGAGGAGCACCAGCAGCCCAGAAGGATGCTGGGGCTTTCAGCCGCGTGGCGGGAGGAGGGACAACATGTCGTGTGGGGAGCACTGGAAAAATAATACATTCCCCCTCCGTTGCCTAATATGTAGTCCGAACGCAGCCAGTGTCGTCTGCAAGCATTCCACATGTGGTTAGCATTAACCACAGCTGAACATGGTTAAGCTAACCATAAAACCCTGAGTGTTGTCTGAACGGGGCCAATGAAGGTAAACTGGCGTTGAAATTAGTATAATGTAGGTGCCAGGCAAATCTCTCTAGGGAGCTCATTCCACAGCTGGGGTGCCACAGCAAAGAAGGCCCTCCTCCTGGTAGCTGCCTGCCTCACTTCCTTTGGCAGGGGCTCACGGAGAAGGAATCCTGAAGGTGTTCCTTCAGAAAACCTGGCCCCAAGCTGTTTAGGGCTTTCTGTGTTAATACCAGCACTTTGAATCAGTTCTGGACCTGGACAGACACTTCTAACACCCCTGCTGTTGTACCAAGGCTCACTGCCTGAACTGCATTCCCCTGCACCCCGGCTGCAATCCTGTACTTATGAACCTGGGAACAAGCTCAATTGAACTCAATGGGCCTTACTTCTGAGTAGGCATCTATAAGGTTGCAGTGATAATTCCTTATTGCTGAAAGCTCAACTTCATGCTATGTGTTGCTTTCATTTATTCTGCAAGAGCCTGCCCTCCTCTGATTTTAAAAAGCACACATCATGGTAGTTAAAGCAACAAAGAATCCTGTAGCACCTTGAAGGCCAACACATTCATTATGGCATAGATTTTAATGGACTACTAGAAGTTAGTCTTCAAGGTTCTACAAGACTCTTAGTTGTTTTTGCTGCTACAGACAAATTCAGCTATCCTGCTGGAAATTAAGAATGTGCTTAAAAACACGATTGTCTTACATGATTTTAACAGTTCAAAATATGTTTCAGGAACCACATTGTGTGAAAAGGTAGGCTTTGAAGAGCATGGTGCTTTGGTCTTGAATATTGTGTGTGCACTAGACCCAAGATGCATCCACCTCCCACTCAGAAATCTGACCCATGAAGAACCTGGAGAGGATGTTGAACTCTGAAGAGCAGCAACTTTAGCAACACACCCCAACTAAATTTTAACAAGGCTTCAACAAATCTACTTGCCAGCTCACTGGGGCAGTGCATCCAGCTCTTAGATTTCTGGCTGTCATGCCTGACTCAGGTCAGGATGACTTGTCGAATGACAATTCAGAGATGACAGAGTCATAGAATCATAGAATAGTTGAGTTGGAAGGAGCCTATAAGGCCATCGAGTCCGACCCCCTGCTCAATGCAAGAATCCACCTTAAAGCATACCTGACAGATGGCTGTCCAGATGCATCTTAAATGTGTCTAGTGTGGGAGTGCCCACTACCTCCCTAGGTAATTGGTTCCATTGTCGTACTGCTCTAACGGTCAGGAAGTTTTTCCTGATGTCCAGCCGGAATCTGGCTTCCTGTAACTTGAGCCCATTATTCCACGTCCAACACTCTGGGATGGCCTGAGGCACTCTGAATTGGAGTAGATAATTCTGAGTTAAATGAACACATACTCTGATCTATTTCTAAGGCAGCTTTCTATGTCAACTTGTATTAAGACAGCTTCCTCTTTCAACTTAGCTGTGGGGTATTCGTTTGTTTCTTGCCTGGAGTGGTTGGGAGGAAACCAGTGAGGCCATCTCACTTTGAATAAATATGTTCTTGCATCGTACATAGCCTATTTAATCTTCAAAGGGCTTAATAATGAATTCGCCCAGCCCACAAAGTGGTATTGCTGCTTTAGCAGACGAGAAAGCTGGCAGAAGCTTTCCCGTCGGTACATACGAGCGGTACAGTCAGGATTGGATCATGGCTTTTCCTTGGATAATATGTGGTGAGTCAATTGAAAAACATTGCCGGGGGGGGGGGAATGCGGAGGGAAGGCATGTGTTGGTGGAATTATAGTCTGAAGCCTAAAATATCTTTCCACTCAATACCATTTGCATGGGTCTTGTTCATGCAACTCGCTGCATCATTTTAATAAATTATTACCTTGGTTAATCCTGTTCTGATGCCATGTGTGCAAGATTACAGCCTTGTTCTTAAGAGCATAAGAGGAGCCATGCTGGCTCAGACCAAAAGCCTTTCTAGACCAATATCCTGTTTCCCACAGTGGGCAACCAGAGGCCCATGAGAAGCCCACAAGTAGGCTGAGAGGGCAATAGCGCTCTCTCCTGCTTTTCTGCCACTGATAGCCTTCTCGCCCATGAACCTGACGAATCCCCCTTTAAAGCCATCTTAAGTTTAGTAGCCATCTTCACATCTTGCTATGTAAGCTGAAGTAACTGTCATCCTTACTCCTGGACTTACACAGACTTAAACCTGAACTTCCTCCACAAGTGTGTATTTAAGCAGGCACGGGGAACCTCTTGCTCACAGGTCCAGTCTGGTCCTCGAACCTGCCTGAGCTTGGCCTGTGCCTTCCACCACTTCTCTTTTTTCTTTCTTCGATCCTTTTTCTTCTTCTTTTGCAGCCAGGAGGTGCACTGGAGCAGCAGCAGCATCCAACTCGGGGGCACTATCTGAAGGGAAACAAAACCCAGGGGACGCTGAGAATTGAGGGGTGGAGTGAGAGTGGGGGAAGCACACCTGGAGAAATAGGGGTCAGGACTAGCATGCGCAGCCCCACCCCAATCCATACTTTGAGCCCTCAGATGTTCTCTTGAACACCTGAATAGGTATTCAATGACCTATTGAGATGGGAAAACCATTCCCACCACTCCATCCAACTAGTTCATTTTGCTTCCCTGAAGTGATGTGTGTGTGACTCACCAGACAGAGAGAGAAAACTGTGGTTGTATGGGAAGACCCCGTTCAGCCACAGATTTATAAAACCCAGCTGAGAATTAATTATGGGTTGTGGTCCCTGGAGCATCCCTCTCTGCAGGGGTCTCTTCCACCCCCATGGATTTAAGGAGCATGTGGAAGAGGTGCAATGGCAGCTTAGGAGGGTGGTAGTGGTGGAATGTCTTGGGAGGACATGGGAGGCTGCAAGATCATGGGTGGCAGGATGCTGTTGCACTTGCATCCTGCTTGTGGGTTCCCGGTCAACAGCTGGTTGGCCACTGTGTGAACAGAATGCTGGACAAGATGGACCCTTGGCCTGATCCAGCAGGGCTCTTCTTATGTTCTTATCATCAGCTTGAGAATTGATGGCAGGTGTGAAGCCCTGTTGACCTGAAGGCCTCTGGCACATTTTTGGCCCTGTCCATTTTGCCTTTGGCCCCAGCCATCACTCGAACGAGACTGCTGAGATCTATCCAAGGTTGGAATTTGGCCCTCCGGCTGAAAAAGTTTCCACACCTCTGACTTAAAGGGTGAAATATGTTTTACCTTTGCTACTGTCTACCCATCCTGACTGCTAGTAGGGCAGCAGGGTAAACCGTTTTAGGGCTGCATGTCCTGTAGAAATAATGAAGTTAATGAACCTGTCCCAATGCTGTTGCATCAAGTTTCCTGTAGACCTCAAAACAGCCCTGTCGGCTGCTCCTGAGCATAAAGGCAGGCAGCATGGCGGGCGGTTACAGAGAATGGGAGGAATAGATGCACTCTCTATAGTCTCATATCCCTCTCTGAACAATGCAAGTTATTTATGCTCCAAGGGGGAATTAGGCTCTATCCATGTGTGATGCTACACTTGGGTTGAGACAGCCTCTGAAGGTGTTTGATGATGATGATGATGATGATGATGATGATGTCAGGGGAAAATTTAAGGCATGGCTAGTAATAGGTTAGTAATTAAATGCACCCTCCAATGCAGAGCTTGCATTGAGCACGGGTTGGACTAGAGTAGGGTGACCAGATAAAATCCAGGTCAGGGCTCATGTAACTTTAACAGTTGTAGAGAAAAGGGAATTTTAGCCAGTGTCATTTGTATGCAATTAGTTCCTGGTGATATTCCCTCTTCATCACAACAGTTAAAGTTGCAGGGGCCCTGCCTTCTTTTGTATATGGTCAGTCTAGTATAGTGCCTGCAACTTTAACTGTTGTGATGAAGGGGGAATTTCACCAGGAACTAACTGCATACAAATGACACCGGCTGAAATTCCCTTTTCTCTACAACTGTTAAAGTTACATGAGCCCTGACCTGGATTTTATCTGGTCACCCTAGACTAGAGGATCTCTGAGGTTCCGTCCAAGTCTATTATCCTATGAGTGCATCTACCTCTGCATTCAGTTACTGACTGTGGGCCAAATGAGACATCAGGACAGCAGATCCATTATGTTTACACTCGGAACTGCCCAAATCACGCAGGAAGCGGAAGGTGTCTCTGTTTCTAATTTTAAAAACTAAACACTCCCATGGCTAACTTCTATCCAGCCTCTTCCAGCATCACTTTTCTCTCAGTTGGGCTCCAACTCTGAAATTATACTGGGCCCTCTAGAATACAGTGTGGAAGTAAACTGCATGGGAGAGGAGAATTCCTCTCGTACATGTCCTTTTTGCTTTTAATATCCCCTGCCCCCCTTCCTATGTGACTGGGTCAGATCTGAGTATAAACACACAGATCTGCTACAGTCACTTCTAGTCTGGTCGTGTGTCGTTTTATGCTTCATTCTGGTTTGAGTGCAAGATTTGTGACTCACTTCAGACAATGCAATTGGACTTTAACGTGCTTAGGGAATGGAACAGGAACTAAGGGACTTGGAATTCTCACCAGTGATGTGAAGGCGCCATCCAATTGATACCAGGGACATGCAGCCACATGGCACACGGCACTCCGAGTTGCAGTCATGGTAGTGTCAGAGGAGGGCACATTAGGAAGGGATCTGCATTAGCCCGGGGACAAGTCATCATGGTTAGAGTGTGAAAAATGTGATCAAGCACAACTTAGAGGAAGAACATCTGGATCCCCTACAACAAATAAGTAACAACTAGACTCCTTTAAAAAAGAAAGAAAAAGGATTGTCTGGAAAAACATGACCAGAGACCTTTGCTTTTCAGATCTGATTTTTATACATCCATGAGTAAAGGGAGCGTATGTGCTGGTACTAAGAACATAAGAAGAGCCATGCTGGATCAGACCAAGGGTTCATCTAGTCCAGCATGCTGTTCACACAGTGGCCAACCAGCTGTCGACCAGGGACCCACAAGCAAGATGTAGTTCAACCATACCCTCTCATCCATGCTTCCCAGCAACTAGTATATACAGGCTTACTGCCTCTGATACTGGAGGTAGCTCATAGCCATCAGGACTAGTAGCCATTGATAGGCTTCTCCAGGAATTTAGCCAAACCCCTTTTAAAGCCATCCAAATTGGTGACCATCATTACAACTTGTGGTAGTGAATTCCATAGTTTTAATTATGCTTAGTGTGAAGAAGTCCTTTTATCTGTCCTGAATCTCCCACCAATCAGCTTCATAGGATGACCCTGGGTTCTAGTATTATGGGAGGGGGAGAAAAATGTCTCCCTATCCACATTCTCCACAACATGCATAATTTTGTACACCTCCCCTTAACCTTTTTTCCAAGCTAAACAATGCCAGCTGTTGTAACCTTCCCTCATAGGGGAGATGCTCCAGCCCTTTAATCATTTTAGTTGTCCTTTTCTGCACTTTTTAATCTCTATAACAACTTTTTTAGGAGTGGTGACCAGAACTGTAGACAATATTCTAAGTGTGGTCGTGCCATAGGTTTGTATAAAAGCAGTATGATACTGACGATTTTATTCTCAGTTCCTTTTTTAATAATGCCTAACGTGGAGTTTACCTTCTTGTTTTGCTATGCGTTAGACATGCTTATGAATAGAAAGTCTGAAAGTTGTTTTGAATTTGCTGCTTTTTTAAAAAAAAACGGCTTGTAGTGATATTATATTTTGTTACATTTTAGGATTTAATGATTAGTTGCGTTAAGTAGGTAGGAGGTCTCTTTTTTGCAATAGAAAGGCTGGATAAAAATGTTTTTAATAAATAAAATAAAATGGTTCGTTGTCTGAAAATCAGGAACAACCCAGTGATGATGGTGTGGAGTACTAACCCCCCTCCCATGTGTGGAAAAACAAAAACCTGTTATTACAAGAGGGAGAAGATAGTAATGAATAAGGCCATCAATGGCTACAAGTTATGCTGACTATATTGTACCTCCAGTGTCAAGGGCAGTATACCAGTTGCTGGAAAAATGAGTAGGAGGCTGCTGTTGCATAGGCTGACCATATGAAAAGGAGGACAGGGCTCCTGTAACTTTAACAGTTGTAGAGAAAAGGGAATTTCAGCCAGGGTCATTTGTATGCAATTAGTTCCTGGTGAAATTCCCTCTTCATCACAACCGTTAAAGTTGCAGGCACTATACTAGAGTGACCATATACAAAAGAAGGCAGGGCCCCTGCACCTTTAACTGTTGTGATGAAGAGGGAATTTCACCAGGAACTAATTGCATACAAATTACACCAGCTGAAATTCCCTTTTCTCTACACTGTTAAAGTTACATGAGCCCTGTCCTCCTTTTCATATGGTCAGCCTACTGTTGCACTCACGTTCTGCTTGTGGGCTTCCCAAGGATATTTGGATGGCTTATACAGAGTCAGACCACTGGTCCAGCTAGCCAAGTATTGTCGACACTGACTGGCAACAGCTCTCTAGGGGTTCAGGCAGGAGTTTTTCCTGCCCTACCTGGAAATATTGGGGACTGAACCTGGGTCCTTCTGCATGTAAAGCATTTGTTCTACCACTGAGCTGCAGCCCCTCTAGTCCAGAATGCAGGATTAGATAGGCCGTTGGTGTGAGCCAGCATTGCTCTTCTTATGTTCTGATACTTACTGTACCCAAGGATGCTACATGGAGGGCTCTTGGGAGCAGGGTGCATAGAGTAATCAAGGAATCAATGAGAAAAGAACCTTAAGGATTGCAACTGAGACATGTTGGTGCGGACTCATCCTATGGACTACAGCTCCCGTCAGCCTTAAGCCAATGGTGAAGGATGAGGGCAGTTGCAGGCCAAAATATCTGGAAGGCCACAGGTTGCCGAGACCTATCCTATGGCATACTTAGCCATGAATCAATGAATTAATGTAGCTCTTGATTGGAGAGTCTAAGGTATGTAATAAGCATTTTTCTGAGTAAATACCCTTTGCAGAGGATGGGAAGTAGACAGCCACGTGGCCAACTTCAGATGAATCAAAGGTATTACTAAGACCCACAATGTGCCCTTCAAGTTTACCACCACTCCTTCATGATCCAAGTACTATAGGTCTGTTGGGAGAAGTGGACACTGATACATGAGTCACAGGGGTTATTCAGCCAGCTGTTGGATCTTTGCTAAAAGAAAGTAGTGTTCAGCATCTCTTTGCTTTTCTACTTACTACTTGTTTCCTTACGTCTACTGTCTAGCCTACCACACACTGGTACCTTACTGCTGCCTCATCAGTGCTTTTTGTAAAAAACCAAACAACCCCCCCCCCCCCCCCCCCAAAATCTGGACAGGATGGGATTGTCTAAGTTAGTAAGTAATTCTTACTCACAGGTACCTGGTGTCATTGTGGACTGCCCCCGGTTATCTATGCCTTGATACCCTCCAAGCTGGGTTGTTGCGATCTGTTTCACATACATAGCGCAGCAATTATGCATGGTGTGGAGAATGTGGATAGGGAGATATTTTTCTCCCTCTCCCATAATACTAGAACCCAGTGGGGTCATCATCCCATGAAGCTGATTGGTGGGAGCTTCAGGACAGATAAAAGGAAGTCCTTCTTCACACAGCGCACAGTTAAGCTACGGAATTCACTACCACAAGATGTAGTGATGGCCACCAATTTGGATGGTTTAAAAGGGGGTTGGATCGGTAGCTACTAGTCCTGATGGCTATGTGCCATCTCCAGTATCAGAGGCAGTAAACCTGTATACACTAGTTTCTGGAGGACATGGGTGGGAGGGTGTGTTGCACATGTGTCCTGCTTGTGGGTCCCTGGTCAACAGCTAGTTGGCCACTATGTGAACAGTGTGCTGGACTAGATGGACCCTTAGTCTGATCCAGCATCAGGGCTCTTCTTATATACAGGTTGTTATCTAGAAACTCCTGTATTCACTGTTGTTCAAAGATCTGCACTGACAATGCTGGGAGTTGTAGTCAAAACATCTGGATGGCACAGGTTGCCTTTCCTTGCTTTACAGGATTGGCCCAGAACAGGTAATACTCTGCTCTGGGCCACCCAAGCATGGTCCTTTCCCATCCACCCAGCATGTTTGTCTCGCTTCCAAGCCCACCAAAGTTCCTAAATCTTAACTATTTTCCTGCAACTGTGGTGTGTCTCTACTATTGGTAGAAACCTCTTTCTACCCTATTATGCACTCCCTTCTCCCCCACATTCCGGGCCTGCACACAGACCTATCACTCTGCTAATAAAGGAGGCTCATTCTGCCATAGGATGGTTTATAGAGCAACTAAAAAGCATGACTGACAACAGGGTTGCTTTTTCTTTTGCAGTGGAGCATGATAGGGAGCTATTTCACCAGCGCAGCCGTCATCGCGAGTTCCGGTTTGACCTCTCCAGAATCCCCGAGGGTGAAGCGGTGACTGCGGCAGAGTTCCGGATTTACAAGGACTACATCAGAGAACGCGCTAATAATGAAACGTTCCAGATCAAAGTCTACCAGGTCCTCCAAGAAAACCCAGGAAGGTGAGTGGCTGATGGAAGACCCCAGTCAGAGCTGATGGTAAAAGGCAAGAAGCCAATAAGGTCAAATTTAATTCACGAGAGACTGCAGTAATTGCTTTAGGCTTATTCACAAATGCACATTCACTGCTTAGAATCTCATCGCTTACATGAATGTGCGAACTGATTCTTTTGAAACTTATTGGGTGCATTCGGATGTTTGCAAAAAGGAGAGAAGCATTTGTGGCTGCTTGCCCTGCGCATGCTCCATGTGCGATCACCATTTGCACAATTCCCTGTGCTGCGGCATGGGTTAGCGTGTTGTCTGAACCTCGCATTGGCACAGTGGGGGCAGATGGAGCTTTGTACCCACCCCACAACTTCTACTGCATGTCGTGGGTTGTAGGTGGGTATGATACCCCCCAGTGGCCACCCTTCGGGTTCGGATGACACGCCAACCTGCACTGCAGTGTGGGGAATAATGCAAATGACGGTCACCTGTGTGGGACGGGGGGAGCAGCCACAATGGCTTCTTCCCTCACTGCAATTGTCCAAACCCAGTCATTGTGTTTGAGATGATGTGAAGTTATAGGGAAACTCCCCTGGTGCGTGGTCTGTAGAGGCTAGGTCTCATGTGCAAATGATCCTTTAGAGTGCAATCATGTGCACGTTTAGAGAGAATAAAGTCCTACAACTCCCAGCATGGCTATTTTTGGGGTCTAAATGTGCATAGGATTGCACCCTTAGTGTTACCGCTGTCAAGTGATCATTGTGCACAGGTAAATTTGCCCTTGATCTAAGAATTAAGGATCAACATAAGGCCTTTGGAGAGCTAATACAATTGCATTCTTTAGTACGGTGTACAGATATGAAGGTTTGGGGAAAATTTAAAAAATTAAAAATAAAGAAGTTTCTTTCCTTCAAGGGAAGATGTTTCTTCTGAAATCTCCCAAAAATCTCTGGTAGAAATGGTGTGGGGGGAAGCTGGTTCCTTCCTAATTTTTCTGGTCCTGCTCCCATATTTTCTAGTTGTTGTTTTTCCCCCAGGCCTTCACATCTCTAGTAAACTGCCAGCTAGTGAACCGGGCAAAAAAATAATAATTATGCCCAGTACATGATTGCTTGGTGGCTCTATTGTATCAGGTGTGAGGCATAAGCCAACTGCATAGACACTGGCAATATATTTTATGGCTGTCCCAGCAGGAGTGCTTCCAGATAGAGGGATCCTTTTGATAGCAGTCAAGAGACATAGAGGCACCTAGTCTGTCTTTCTCTCCTTAATGGATTTTCTGTATTAAGAAAAAAAGTATATGGAAGAAATGGTGGGAAAAAAGGTTACTAGCGGAAGACTATGGCCCAATCTACACCAAGCAGGATATTTCACAATGAAAGTGGCATGAAAGCGGTATATAAAAGGCAGGAGCTACGCTACTGCTTTATAGCAGTATTGAAGTGCACTGACAATTGTTGGGGCGCATAGACACATACAAGCAATCAATGATTTTATTATGCGGTCACAGACCCAATAAAAGCAATGGCAGTCATTGTTAGAACCATAAAAACACATTATACAACAAGCTAAAAATGGTTTAAAAGTACACGTATTTAAAATATTTGAACACAGTTAAAACACCTGATACTAAAAATTAAGAACAACAACTTGGAGTAAAAGTTACAACTTGGGTGAAAAAATTGTTTTACGAGACCTTTGTATGGAGAAGAGGAACTTAGCACCTGATTCTGTTGTTAACTTGTTTGTACCTGCCAGAAATTGTTCCAAATACTGTTTGGGTGTCCTTCCAGGGCTTTTTCTCATAAAAGGCGCAGAAATCTGTTTCGCTCCTTCCTGTGGAGGCTACATTCGGGGGGAAAAAAAACATGCCCTAACTATTCAACTGTTTCATCACCACAGGGTCACGATTGGTCCTCATATGGGATGCCCTGATAGCACTCTTCCAATATTGCAGAAGGAAGGCAGTTAAATCTAGCCCTAGAAAAAACCTGGCGGTACTTGGGGATGGTCAAATAGTCCAGATATCTGGCATATCTAGGAAATTCAAAAATTAGACTGGAATGTGTTGGAGAGTAGAATCTATGTGCATTTGTCATTGCGTATTGAAAATCGATTGTTGGGGCACATAGACACATACCATATACCACTTTCATACCGCTATATCCTGCTTGGTGTAGATCTGGCCTGTGTCTTCTGGACCCCCTGTAAAATTCCATGGCCAACTGCACAGTAAAAGCGCAGGGCGATTGCACAATTAAAGCCTCATCTGGAAACACCCCAGGATAGGGTTAGATAAACCAGCAATTTTGAGCTCATCTAAATTCTCCAAAATTCACTTCCATGCTCATTTCGACTTGCTGCCTTTTTAATTTCTGACCAGGTTCAGTTCATTTGAATGGGGAAAGTGTGCATTCTCCCCCACCTCACCCCACCCCACCCACACATTAACTGAAGTGTGAAAATGCACATTTGCTTAAAAATGTACATTTAAAGAGCACCTTTTCAAAATAATGATTTTTCGAACATAAATTTGGGAATTTGCAGACTATTTGCAGACCTTCTCTTCTGCTGCTCCCAGACTGTGGAATGACCTGCCGGAGGAGACTCGTCAACTTAACAGTCTTTTAGAATTTAAGAAAGCCATAAAGACTGTTCTCTTCTGGCGGGCATATCCAGTGGAATTTTAGGATGTTTTTAGGATGTTTTTAGGATGTTTTAATGCAGTTTTAATAATGTGTGTCATGTTTTAATCAGTTTTATGTATTTTATTATATTGTTGTTCCCTGCCTCGATCCAAACGGAGAGGCGGGTAAGAAATAATTTATTATTATTATTATTATTATTATTATTATTATGTTTATATACCGCCCCATAGCTGAAGCTCTCTGGGCAGTTTACAGAAATTAAAAGATTGAACATTAAAAAGTCAATATACAAAATTTTAAACCATAAAACATAAAACAGCTGATACATTGGCTGGGTTCGCACAACATGACAACCCATATTGAGTATGGCTTGAATGTGGTTGTTGAACCGTGGGTGGTTGTTGAACCATGGCTTGTTGTGTTGTGTGGACCCAGCAGTGCTAACAAACCTCAGTTGGTTAACCATAAACAATCCACAAAGAGAACCAATAGTCTGTTGGGGGGTTGTCAACTGCGGGTTGCTCATGTTTAACAAACCATGGTTCATGTGGCTGGGTTCACATAACACAACAAGCCAATCTTGAATATGGGTTGTCGTGTTGTGTAAACCTAGCCATTTTCTTAGAAATGCACTTCTGTTCGCATTTTTGTTTTGGGTTGTGAATGTGACATATTTCCATGATTTGTAAACTGAAATGAAATTCTTGTACATCCTTAACCCAGGATACAATTTGCTGACTCCTATTGTAATGTTTCCACCTTCCCTACCACATGAGTCCTCAAGAGGGCTTCCAACACAGGAATAGCTTGGCCACAGTGGTACAGGTGTTAGTAACCTTATGACTAGATTACTGCAATGTGCTCTATGTGGGGCTGTTCTTAAGTTGCTGTAGAAGCTGGAGCGAGTACAGAAATCAGCAGCTCGGCTGTTGTTGGGAACTGCCCCTTTTCATCATGTAACATCTTTTCTGGGGAAACTGCACCGGCTGCCTATTTGTTACCGGGCCAGGCCTAAGGTTCTAGTTCTAGTGAACAAAGCCCTAAACAACTTGGAACCAGGATACCTGAGAGAGCACCTTCTCCCTTACCAACCTGCCCAGTCACTGAGGTCATCAGAGGACATGCTCCTGGTAGTTCCACATGGACCTATGGTCTGGCTGGAGCCCACCAGGAGAAGCATTCCTTACCTGACTAGCCACGTTTTTTATTGGTATTCTGTTTTAAAATACCTATATGTTGTTTAATCTTTTTAATCTTTTATTTTTTTGTTCACCGCTCCGGAATCTACGTAAGATATGGAGCGGTATATAAATATTGTAAATGCATAAAATAAACACGTTTGGGTGGCTTATCGCACGAGGATAGTAGAAGGCCTGATTTTGAGACCTGGTTCACTGGAAGCATTTCTAGGTCTTCGTTAGGGTTTGATTGGCACAACGTAAATTATGGATTGGAAGTCCAGATTCTGACTCTGGCTTTGCCAAATGCCCAACCCTGCTCAGTGCTTGCTACAAAACAAGACACCTTTTCCTTCCCCTATGATATAGCGTGACTTTCCTGCAGTGTATAACGTATTAGCAGGTGCACCCCCTTTGATTTGTTTTTGTGTTGTGTCTTCTGCATTTACTTCACTGAATTAATAGTAAATCAGGTCCATTTTTTCTTGTAAAAAGAAAAAAAGAAGAATGGAACAAGTGAGTTGTTTGGCTTGGAATGAGTTCCGTGATCACGGGCGCTTCTAAGCCGTCACTCGTTGGAGGTTAGAATGGGGAGCGCTAATCCATTATTGCTGCAAAGTAAATTATTGGACACTTGGATAGGAAAGTTTCAAATGTGTATGGGGAGGAGGACTCCCTTTGATCTCTCTTGCTGAAGGGGTTTCCCCTTCAGCCTGCTGTTTGCACAGGACTGTAACTAACTACAGGAAAACAAATGCATTATACAATCTCCCAGGCTGACTCACGGCGTGCAATGGGATGCGTCATGTGTTCATTTCGGCATAGGAATTTTTATTTATTTATTTTTTAAGGGCTGTTGGCTTTTTCTGAGTAAGGTTAATAATAAAAGCAGTAGCTTTTAAGAAGCGGTTGCTTTCCCCCACCCGCCCCCTTTCATTTCTTTCGTGAATCGTGGTTTGTGGGTGAAGGAAGATGGTTGAGTCAAGCAGTGAAGGAAGCCTGAAAGCCCTTTCACCTCTGGAAATTCCACATCAGATGTTGGCATGTGAGTCCGAGAGCAAGGCTTTCTCATCCTTGTTTCCTGTGGGAGTTGCTCGGTTGAATGTTGGTTACGACATGAAAGCCTAGGAGGAGTTTCAGTGGAAGAAACCTGGCTAATAAGCTGTGTGGTCTCCATGATGCAAGCAGGAGAGAAGCCTCAAAGCATTTGTCTGCTTTCCAGGCTAGTGGTCACAAGAGCAATGCCCTGGCTTTCAACCTGTGGCCAGGAATATGGGAAGATGTCTCGTTCAAGGGCAGATTTGTCCATCTAGCCCTGGGGTGTTGAACCTCAGCCCAGTGGGACAAATCTGCCTCAACTGTCATCCCAATCTGATCTTCCAGGGTTTCCCCAGGATATGGGGTTCCCCAGTGACAGCCACCAACTTTGACAGCTTTAAAAGGAGATTAGACAGCTTCATGGCTGGTTAGGCTATCAATGGCTGCTAGTCCTGATGGCTATATATTTCCTCCAATATCGGAGGCAGTATACCTCTCTGTACCTGTTGCTAGGGAATTATTGTGCTTGTGTCCTGCTTGCGGGCTTCCCAGAGGCAACTGGTTGTCCACTGTGGGCACAGGATGCTGGTTTAGCCAGCCCTTTAGTCCGATCTAGCTCAGCTCTTCTTACATTCTCATGTACTGCCTCCCAAAGGAGCTTTCTGTTTATTCATTTATTTTAAAGGGGTCATCAGACAACCACTAGACAACTTTGTGTGTGTAGCATTTAGTTTGATCCATCCATATATTGTTATGTCCTCAATACAAAAAAAGCAGACCAAACATTAACAATCGTCTCCTTAAGAATCAATCACATTAATATCCAAAATGTCTGCCAGAGCTTGGCAGTTGCCGCAACAAGTAAAACGGTCTTCTTAGCCTCATCTTCCACCTAGTCTGCTAAAAAGTTGTTTCTTTCCTGACAAGTCAACCATTTGATGGATTAGACGACAGATCCAAAAAGTAATTTGAAGCTTTATGTCAACAAATGAGGTCAACAAAGAGCAAGGAAGGATTTTTGCAACAACTACTACACAAATAGAAGGGCTGTACTCAGTGGCTCAATTCGGACAACACAATAAACAACTGGTTTGGGGGAAACAGTCGTCAGTTGTTTTGACTATTGTGTCATCCGAATGCTACCATAGTCAACTCAGCGCTGATCCTAATCCACACCACAGTTGATTATTTATTACCATGTTGTGTGGGGAGTACTAGGCTGACCATCTGAAAAGGAGGACAGGGCTCATATAACTTTAACAGTTGTAGAGAAAAGGGAATTTCAACCAGTGTCATTTGTATGCAATTAGTTCCTGGTGATATTCCCTCTTCATCACAACAGTTAAAGTTGCAGAGCCCTGCCTTGTTTTGTATATGGTCACTCTAGTATAGTGTATGCACCTTTAACTGTTGTGATGAAGAGGGAATTTCACCAGGAACTAATTGCATACAAATGACACCTGCTGAAATTCCCTTTTCTCTACAACTGTTAAAGTTATATGAGCCCTGTCCTCCTTTTCAGATGGTCAGCCTAGAGAGTACCCTCTAGTTAAACAACTGTAAAATTGATTATTACCCCACCACTGACTATTGTGTCGTCCGAAATGAGCCTTTGTGTGTGTGTGTGTGTGTGTGTTTTAATATCACCTCTCAAGGACTGTTTGGATTTTGAGGAGTCTGGATTCAAAGACCTGCTGAACTGCACTGTCCCTGGATTCACTCAGTTCATGCAGGAACCTGTGGAGGTGCCTCCAAATGGTCAAAGGTTTCTGGGTAGCAGCTATTGCTCTCAAAGGTATTGCAGCCGTGTGCAGAGAGGCTCCTTACCACTTACCAACTCCAGGCTGCTTCTGGCAGCACAGAAAATCAAGGAAGGCGCTACATTTCCTTTGCAAATTCTTTGCTCATCTTGACTGCTGGAAAAAGCCTGATGCTGCTGGAGGATAAATGGGTGGTGATGCTTGTTAGGTCCCTTCAACGTGCCAAATTTGAGCACTTAAGGCACAAACTGAAGCATTTTCAGAAGTAGCCCTTTCTTTGGAGAGATCTGCCTTAGACCGGTCCCACATGGTTTCTTAAAAAAAAAAAGTTAAGGCTTTATATTTTCATAATGCAATTTTTAGTGTTTTGGTTTTAATTTGTTTCGTATGCCATTGTATTATGAATTTCTTACATACTACTTGGTGGACTCTGTTTGGCATGAGTTGGAATAGTGTGAGGCCATGCTGGCTGGCACCCCTACTCACAGCCCCTGCTATGGTGCACCCCTAAAACTTCCTGAGGGAGCAGTTTGTCCATGCCATTGCCCGGGGCAGGGGTGGCATATAACTCTTTCCCTTGGCCTGGTAATCTACTTCCTTCTTTATTAATAAAAGGAAGTGTTTGTTTGTATGACCTCAATGAACTCGAAAACTGTACATCTGATTGTTATGAAACTTTCAGGATTTGTTCTACCTCTATCTGGGATGGTTTTTGACATGGTGAAAATTTCGACCACCATCTTGAACCAAAATGGTGGCAAGTCAATTTCAACCAAACTTTGCATTGTGATTTAGCACTGCAGCAAGCTGATTTTAATTGTACAACATCCATGTTTTTCATGTAAAAACAACAACCAAGCTCCAAATATTGAAGAAAAAACCCAACCATGTTAAAGTATCAAAAAAAGAACAAACACAGTTTGAAGCAAGGGAAGATTAGGGACGAGTTATAGGCCTGCCCCTTCCGTCTGCTGTGGGGCAGCTCCATCTAAGGGGGATGGAGTGGACAGAGTAGGGTGACCAGATAAAATCCAGGTCAGGGTTCATGTAACTTTAACAGTTGTAGAGAAAAAGGAATTTCAGCCAGTGCCATTTGTATGCAATTAGTTCCTGGTGATATTCCCTCTTCATCACAACAGTTAAAGGTGCAGGCACTATACTAGAGTGGCCATATACAAAAGAAGGCAGGGCCCCTGCAACTTTAACAGTTGTGATGAAGAGGGAATTTCACCAGGAACTAACTGCATACAAATAACACTGGCTGAAATTCCCTTTTCTCTACAACTGTTAAAGTTACACGAGCCCTGACCTGGATTTTATCCGGTCAGCCTAGGGCAGAGCCCTCCCTCAGGGGACAGGGATGGACCATGGCAGGAGCCAAGCCTAGGAGGTGCCAGCAGGCGTGCATTCACTCAGGCGAGGTGGGTACCATGTGCCAGCTGTGTACGTTTGCTTGAAGGCCTCTCTTTATCAACCTAAAGGCAATTCCAAGCTTTGTGAGGCCTGGTCCATTTGCTAGTCTGCCATAGCTTCAAATTGTATCAAGTGTAAAACTATGCAGTAGTTAGTTAAGTCTGCCTCTAGTGACCAAAGGTGTAACTGCAGGCTCCAATCACATGGCTGGACTTAAATGAATAAAAATTAATGTGTTTTTTTAAAAAAAAACAAAGATGCATACCCATAGGGTCCCCTTAGTATGCATGTCCAGTTTCAGGTGTCTACGTTTTGCAGTTTTGGTGCTGTGGAGCTCACAGACAGACGGACAGACACACATGCTCTTTTATAAACATAGATATACCAATCTATTCCATAGTGCTCTGCATGGCCATACATGTGCAAAATCAAACATTGCTGGTTCCTAGAAATGTCAGAAAGCCCTGAACACTTAATAATAATAATAATAATAATAATAATAATAATAATATTTATTTGTAACCCGCCTCTCCCTCCGGATCGAGGCGGGGAACAACAACAATATAAACACAAAAATTCACAACAGTTAAAAATTTTAAAAACAAGAGAACAACACAACATTAAAAATATCCTAAAATTCATCTGGATAGGCCTGTCGGAAGAGGACAGTCTTCATGACTCTCTTAAATTCATGAAGACTGTCATGAAGACAGTGTGATGAAGCTTCTCTGTTTGGGTGGGCTTTCAGTGGCCCAAATAAAATTGGGATTGGATTGGGATTGAAGGGATAACTATTTCATCCTTCAACTAAATGGGCCAGCCCTAGCACAATAGCCACAACATCTTGGTGATAAGGGGAGCAACTAAATTCCTTCATTAGCTTTCATTCGAAGAATGAACAGTTAAAATCCCAGTTGAATTGAACAACACCAAGACTTAATCAACAGAATGAAAATTTAATGAAATGTAATAGGGATAAATGCCAAGTTCTACACCCAGGAAAAAGAAACCAAATGCACAGTTACAAGATGGGGGATACTTGGCTCAGCAATACGACAAGCGAGAAGGATTTTGGAATTGTTGTAGACCACAAGCTGAATATGATGTTGCTGCAAAAAAAGCAAATGCTATTTTGGGCTGCGTTAATAGAAGTATAGCTTCCAAATCGCACGAGGTACTGGTTCTCCTCTATTCGGCACTGGTTAGGCCCCATCTTGAGCATCATGTCCAGTTCTGGGCACCACACTTCAAGAAGTATGCAAACAATCTGGAGCATGTTCAGAAGAGGGGAATGAGGATGATCAGGGGTCTGGAAACAAAGCCCTATGAGGAGAGACTGAAAGAACTGGGCATGTTTAGCCTGGAGAAGAGAAGACAGAGGGGACACATGATAGCACTCTTCAAGTACTTGAAAGGTTGTCACACAGAGGAGGGCCAGGATCTCTTCTTGATCATCCCAGAATGCAGGACACCGAATAATGAGCTCAAGTTACAAGAAGCCAGATTCCAGTTGGACATCAGGAAAAACGTCCTGACTGTTAAGAGCAGTACGACAGGGGAACCAACAACCTAGGGAAGTAGTGGGCTCTCCCACACTAGAGGCATTCAAGAGGCAGCTGGACAGCCATCTGTGAGGTATGCTTTGAGGTGGATTCCTGCATTGAGCAGGGGGTTAGTCTTGATGGCCTTATAGGCCCCTTCCAACTCTACTGTTCTATGATTCTAGATCAGCCTTCCCCACCCTGATGTCCTCCACATGTTTTAGACTACAACTCTTGCCATTCCTGACCATTGACCATTCTGGCTGAGGACGTTGCAAGTTGTAGTCCAAAACATCTGGAAGGGACCAGGCTGGAGAAGGCTCTAAAAGGTCCCATAGCGTGCTCTGTGAACATACGCAACCCATATGTGTGACTGCACAGATGATTACTCAGAGAACTGCAGATAAAGTTCCAAGAAAGCAATCTGTTTCCCCCCCCCCCCCCCCCCATCTCCTGTTTCTCTCTCATCACTGATTCTTCTCCATTCCCCTTCTCTGCCTGGGTATTCTTCTCCGTCTTTGCTTTATTCTGGTCCTTCATGGCTTGTCAAACCCCATTATCTCTTTGCACTTTATCTCTTATTGCTACTTCTATCCATAATACTCCCTATGAGTTAATATTCATTTACTTGATTATTTTCCTCTTGTTAAAAAAACAACAAACCCAAATGCTTTAAGACTCATGTGTCCTCAGACATATCTAATTCTGTTAATCCTTCCCTTCCTCCCACTTCTAGTTTAGATGATGCTGATGCTGATTGTTTCATTACTATCTAAATTAGATTGTAAGCCCTTTGGGCAGGGTCTGTGTTGTGTAGCACCCACCTATTTTAGGCACTTCACCGAATAATAAACAGGAGTACTCTTTGCAAGAATGTATAAAGAACCCAAAGATAGTCTCATGGCTATACAGACGGTCTTATCTTTGTCTCTGTTGGAACAATCACAAAGTAATTAGTTACGCAAATATCTATGCAAAGTGTTCACAAGATGTTTGGCAAGATGATGTATGCAAGTCAGCAAAACAGGCCTGTAAATGAAGCTGGCGTGTTTGCATATCCAATTATCAAGCTTGCACAAACAACCACAGCATTTCAGTTTATACTTGCATATGGCGTGCATTAGCGATAAAAGCAGTATCATTTATATGGAATCTTTTGTCCAACTTCTACAGTGGGATAGACCAGGTCTCTAAAAGCCAAACGCATGTGGTCGTGTGTCCACCGGTTGCGCAACTGCCTTGCCTCTTCCTTTCAGCCCCTGAGAGGCTATCACTGTGGGTGGCATTGCCTCTTATTCATCCGTGATTATGTGTCCTTGTAAATGCACTCCCTTCAGTGATAAAGACTGAGATTCATCCATTGAAAGCAAATGTTATTGCAAAGTCGTCATGTGTTGGATACTCTTGTAAGACCCATAGAAGGACGAAGGGGAAATGACACCTTATAGTTTTTCCCCATTAAAAAGGATTGTATAAGGCAATGCGCAGATTGAAGCCTGTTTCCCGCCCATATGTACATCACTTGATGACTTACAGAAAAACTCCCTACTTGCATTGCGAACTATTATCTTCTGATATTGATGTTAGCTTATATCAGGGCTGGGAAACTTGTGGTCCTCCATCTTCCCTCCCCGTTGGCTATACTGACTAGGGCTGATGGAAGTTGCAGTCCAACAGCGTTCGGAGGGCCACACGTGGCTCAGCCCTGGTTTATATGAAAGCTCTGTTTGTGGTATTTGATTGGTGGGGTGGACATGTGGTACATTCAACAGGATGTCCTTGAAACCTTAAACCTATGAAGCAGTCTTAAGTGTGGTTGCTTTCGAAGTAGGGTGGCCGTAATGCATTGCCAAAAAAGAGAAAATGCAACTCTAAAAAAAAGAGGACTGAAGCGGACAGTGATTTCCATAATATGTACAGGTGCAGATTCAAATTTAGAAATGACTGCTATCATTTAAATACAAATGCAATGCATCTCACCTGCTCAGTCTGCTGATCAGGCATTGGCCAACTTCAAGAACCCTGCTTGAACTTAATATGGTTCTTGATTTTTAAACAAGACTTAGATTGGACGGCACTTCAAATGGAGGATACCTTCTAATAGAGGACTGTCCTCTGTAAAGTCGGACACATGGCCACCCTATTTTGAAGACCGTTTGGAAGATTTAGCTGTTACAGAATGTGGTGGCCAGCATGTAGTTGGGGGCATAGAGTTGAGATCACACAAATGCTCGATATTGAAACAACTGCAACAGCAGCCTCCAAGTTCAATTAAAGGAGCTAATTATTAGCTATAAAAGCCTTCGTGGCTTTTGGCCTTTCTATATAGCTCATCCATCTGTCAAGGTATGGCACTGATGTGGTTTTCCCACGTCAATTACAAGATTTTCTGCCATCCTAAATTGGTGAAGATTCGTTAAGTGTCATGTTAAGTTTACATGCCATATAAATACCCGAAACATTTTCCCCAAAACCAAAATTAGTTGAACTGAAAATATTTGATGATGGGGGGGGGGGGGGGATAAAGTGCATAGAGTGGTTTAAAATGTTTTAGTCAAACAAATTAAAAGCTTTCCTTGAAAATTATTTACTTGAACGATTGTAAATCTTTTATTACATGAAGGTTTGTGTAGTTCTCTTACATTATTTACATTTTTATGGGGGTGAGGATGAAGGCACAGGAAACTGTCGATCTAGTAATTTTAGCATGTCTCAAGAACTGTGAGTATATTTTTTTGTGCTTCCTAGGAATAGTCTCCTGGAAAAAAAGTTGATTACACCTTAATTTTAGATTTGACTAGTGTTGTATTTCAGTTGCTAAGTTTGACTTGTATTGTGTTCAGGAGTGAGCAGTGGCCAAATTTGTTGATGACACCACATTATTTAGGGTGGTTAAAACAAAAAGGGATTACGAAGAAGTCCGAAAGGATTTCTCCAAACCGAGAGAATGAGTATCAAAATGGCAAATGTGTAAAGTGTTGCATGTTGCAGAAAAAAAATAAAATTCCAACTTCACTTATATACTGATTGGATCTGAGCTAGTGGTAACAGACCAAGAAAATCTTGGGGTTGTGGTGAACAGTTTAGTGAAAATGTTGACATAGACCTCCATCACACCTAATCCGCCTGCCCGGTTTGCCTCCGTGTTGTTGTTGTTTTACCTCTGAGGCAAAAGCACGTCAAACTTATGATCCCTTTTCACCTGAATAGCTGCTCTTTTGCTCCTACGCTCTTTGGCTCCACTCCACCCTTCTCTTTTTCCATCCAGTCAGGTCTTGTCAGATGAGTACTTCAACCAGACCGCCTTTCTGCCAGGCAAAAATGGAATGGCCCTTTAGTCTGGCTCTTTGGGGGCATCAAGGGAGTATAATCCTGTTTCTACAGAGATTCAGGCATTGTATGATTTTAAAAACTGCTTTTGAGCCTGGGATGCAAGGTTTGGGTTTTATATTGAGGCTTGGAGATGGCTGCTGGAAGAGATCGCTTTTCCCTGCCAGGACCTGATACAATCCATGAAATCCTTTAAAACTACACGGAGACTTAGGGCGCGTTAAATGCATTTAGGGAAAATAATCCAGACTTTTAGCGTTCTAGGAAAGGCTGGGAAGAGGCGGAGTGTCGGCAGGACAGGCACGGCATCATGTGAGTACCGTGCTGCAACTCTGCACACCAGGCATGGCGAGAGTGCACTAAATCGCTGGTATAATGGAGCTCCCAATGTGTGGTTGCTGTGAAATGGCAAATTCTATGTTGATCATAAATTAGAAAAGGGATTGAAAATAAAACTGCCCTTAGACAATTCTATGGAGCAACCATGCCTAGAATACTATGTACAGATCTGGTCACTTCACCTCATAAAGGATATTGTTGAGTTGAAACAGTTGCAGAACCAACAATTGAAATCAAGGGGTGGGGTAATCTTCCTATGAGGAAATGTTCTAATATTAGAACTATTTAGCTTCTAAAAAAGACGAGTAAGGGGAGACATGATAGAGGTGTACAAAATAATGCATGGTGTGGAGAAAGTAGATAGGAAGACATTTTTCTTCCTGGGCTTTAGTATTATGATACAATCCATGCTGTTCAGGTTCGGGTGAGACAGCAAACTATGGCAACCCCCTGCTGGGGTTTGAATATTCAAAATGGCTGCCAGCACACCGTGCAACCCACTGTGGTTTAAATAAGCTACACTGGGCTGTGGTGATCATGTGAACTGGCCTATTGCATAGTTAAACCATGGAATTTGCAAGCACAAGTAGTAGTGATGGCCACCAACTTGGGTGATTTGAAGGGGATTGGACAAATGCCTGAAGGATAAAGTTATCAATTAGGCTACTAGTATAAACAGAATGCTGGTTAGGGTGACCAGATAAAATCCAGATCAGGGCTCGTGTAACTTTAACAGTTGTAGAGAAAAGGGAATTTCAGCCAGTGTCATTTGTATGCAATTAGTTCCTGGTGAAATTCCCTCCTCATCACAACAGTTAAAGGTGCAGGGGCCCTGCCTTCTTTTGTATATGGTCACTCTAGTATAGTGCCTGCACCTTTAACTGTTGTGATGAAGAGGGAATTTCACCAGGAACTAATTGCATACAAATGACACTGGCTGAAATTCCCTTTTCTCTACAACTGTTAAAGTTACATGAGCCTTGACCTGGATTTTATCTGGTCACCCTAATGCTGGTCTAGATAGAACTTTGGTCTGATTCAGCTTGACTCTTGTTATATTCTTAGTTAAACAAGTACCAAATCCATATCAGTTGCATTAAGTTTTAATGTTTTTATGGAAGTCTTAATGTTGTCACTGTACATAGCCACAAGTGTCTACTAGGCAGAGGGTGTGATTTTAGAAACAAACAAACAAACAAACAAACAAACAAACAAATAAAATTGGTTAATATTTTTATTTACTGTACATTCACTGGGGTGTGTGTCTTTAATTAGGAGGGATAAATGTTTTAAAATACATTTAAAAAAACAATGGCATCTCTTTGGTGCTACCCTGTATATTGTGATCCAAGAATACTGACCATTGTTGCTTAAGGTACAAGTTTCCATTTTCTGTGAAAATTCTGGCAATGTTGAAACCTATTTCCCACAGTCAACTCCATCCTGTTTTTTCTTGGTCTCTCTAGGGATTCAGATTTGTCCTTACTTGACACTCGGACAATATGGGCTGCAGAAGAAGGTTGGCTGGTGTTTGACATTACAGCAACTAGCAATCACTGGGTGGTAAATCCGCAACACAACCTTGGCTTGCAGTTAGCGGTGGAGAGCACAGATGGTAAGTTTCAGAAAAGAGCATTGATCGCACATTTGCATTTCAGCTTTGCTATGGGGTTTATGGCCATTATTCTTTTAGAGGCGGGGTACTGACATGTTTCACCAGTACACAGTTCATGTTATTAGCAATGATTATGTATATAGAGTTTATATAAATTATACAGTCGATAAAAAGTATTTGCTTACCCCAATTTTGAATATTTTCATCATTTGCAGTTGTATGCCTTGTGCATTATATATTTGTTTAATTTGTCAACTGCTGCCTTCTGCTTTTGTGTAACATGTCTCACTTCCTGACACCCATTCTTGCTGTCTGCTTGGTCCTCTTTATTGCCTGCTGTATATGGAACCTGATCAATAACTGAGCATACTAGGGTAGCTCCACAGGAGCTAGACTACATCAAGGACTTCCACTTCAGCTTTCATTGGTTCTAAAGAAAGCATGGGTCTGGCTTTCATGATTGCCAGAAAGAGCTTGGAAATGGATGCGCACAGCATGTTGAAGTCTCAAGAGCGAAGTTTCAGGTCAAGCCTGAAGTTTCAGGTCAAACCCCACGTTATGTTAAATAAGTAGCATGTAGTTCTGCCTGGTTTTGATTTGTTTGTAACGTAAAGGTAAGCGCTGGGAGATACGATCTGGGTTGGGACCACAGCATTCAGGAGGGGATTTTTGTTTTCTATCCTTCCCTCTGCTGCCAGGATCCTGACAAGGATACCCCCTTCTCCATGTGCCAATTAGGGCTTGAAAAAAGGCTCCTGTTGGTGTCCAGAGATATTAACAGGAAATGAAGGTGGCCGCAGCTGGAAGCCCTCGCTTCACTTTGAAGTGATCTCAGCCCACCAGTAAGAAAATGATAAAATGAAATAAAAAATTGGGAGATGTATGGTACCTGGAGGCACCCTTGAAAATTCCAAATTGTAAGGAGAACCTCTGCAGATAAAGGAGGTTCTCCCTTTTAGAAAGTCACCCTCCATGTGAAGAGGGTGATGGAGTGGGTGGGGCTAGCACCCTCCCCCTCCCCACACATCTTCACAATACTGGATTGGAATGCCTGAATAGGGCTCAAGTGTCACGTGCATCTTGGTGACATCCCAGCCCAAAACCTCTGGTTCCACCGGCAGTTCTTCAGAAGACCAGGTCACCAGGGGGTATAATCCCAGAACCAACTTCCCATTCACCCAAATTAGATTGAATGAGGACCCAGAGGAACAGGGAAGCCCACTGCGGGGTAGTAGCTTAGGCCTGGAAGAGTCAGCATTGGCATGACCTGTTAATCTCAGTTGCCCCAAGGAGTTTTGAAGTGTTGTTGAAGCTATATCTAAGACATTAGTTTATATTTAATAGCAGTCCTGATTCCTTTGTATTAACGCCAACTAGATTCAGCAGCGATAGCAAAGAAAAGGAATTTTTAAAGGCTTTTTGTTTACTCTTAGGAAAGTTGGATAAAGTGAAGTAATGCAAGAGAGGCTGAAGTAATTCATTAGCCTCGGGCACTCTGTCATCTTCTAAGCCCTCTAATGCTTTCCTCCCTGACGATATATTGGAGCAACAGCTGACTTTGAAGAGTTTACTCGGTTTCTTCCATGCTGCTTCACATCCTGTTTGTCTCATTGCAGAGGAAAGAAAAGAAAACTCTTCCAGGCCGAACCTATGCACATTTACTTGGCAGTAAGCCCTGTTGAGTTTAATGGAATTTGCTCCCAAGGAGCTGTGCGTCGGATGGTACCCTTTAAGGCTTAACATGGAAAAGAGCATGGTTGGTTCTTTTCGTCTGAATGAGGGAAATCAATATCAGGTTTTAGTCCTAAATAACTGAGGATGTCTTTTAGGCTGTTTTAGGCTAGTTTTTTTTTTTTTAGTGTAATGACACTTCCTTTCTTGGTGTGAATCAGCTTAGGTCTTTGGTGGTTGTCATAGCATCATAGAATAGTAGAGTAGAAAGGGGCCTATAAGGCCATCAAATCCAACCCTCTGTTCAGTGAAGGAATCCACATTAAAGCATACCTGACAGATGGCTGGCCAGCTGCATCTTGAATGCCTCTAATGTGGGAGAGCCCACGACCCCCCTAGGGAATTGGTTCCGTTGTTAAGGAACCTTCATCATAGTTGGGCCCTGGCAGAATGAGCTACCATAAATTGTGTGTATATACGTATCAGAGCCCTCTACAGAAAAGGTTGGCAGACTCACACAGGAGCATCGTCTTATGCTGCATCAGACAATTGTTCTACCTAGCCCAGCGCTGTTGACACAAACTCTTCAGCAGGGTAGGTCACTGGCTCCGATATCAGTGGGGTGGTGAATCTGCTCCGGGTTTCAGTCAGAGCTCTAAAGGAGCTATCCAAGGTGCTTCAGCTCCTTAAGGTTCTGACTGAAACCCGGAGCGGATTCACCACCCCACTGACAGTGAAGTCACCGGCCTCCACCACTCTTCAGGGGTTCAGGCAGGGTTCTTCCCTAGCCCTGCCTGGAGAAGCCAGGGATTGCACCTGGGACCTTCTGCGTGCAAAGCAGGCGCTCTGCTGCTGAATTGTGGCCTTTCCACTTCAGGCATGTGGGATCTACATCCCCCACCTCCCAGAACCCCAAGATCCACCAATCAGAGCCAGTTACACAAGACATAAACTTCAAATTAAAGAACAGAATTAGCACATTCTGAGCCGAAGAATTATTTTTCCTCACTACAATTGTAGTGACCTTACAGTCTTTTCAGACAAAGGCCACACCTAGTTATTTGTGTTGTATCCAAGAAGAGCAGAAGACTAAAGGAGAAGGCTTTTATTTAAAGTATACATAACAAAGCTAGCAAGAGTCAGCAGTGATGCCTAAAACTAAGCATACCCCATTGCTATTTCCCTTTATAGGCTGCCTTCCTTCAGCGGGATATAATCCCAGCTCATTTAAAGGTACAGTGCCTACAAAATCACCACATTTCTCGCCCTCTTTAAGAAAGCTTCATAGTCCCACAACTTGGCATTACATAACGAAATCCTTAGCCCAAGCAGGTAGTCATCTGACACAGACAGGCCGTCTTTTGGCTTCACTCTGGTTGGTCAGGCCCAGCTGCTGGCCTGGTCTCTCGCATGGGTGAGAAAGGCAAGTCCTCCAACACAATAGGAGTATCTATCTACCTAGGCTGACCATATGAAAAGGAGGACAGGGCTCCTGTAACTTTAACAGTTGTAGAGAAAAGGGAATTTCAGCCAGTATCATTTGTATGCAATTAGTTCCTGGTGATATTCCCTCTTCATCACAACAGTTAAAGTTGCAGGCACTATACTAAAGTGACCATATACAAAAGAAGGCAGGGCCCCTGCAACTTTAACACTCATGATGAAGAGGGAGTTTCACCAGGAACTAATTGCATACAAATGACCCTGGCTGAAATTCCCTTTTCTCTACAACTGTTAAAGTTACAGGAGCCCTGTCCTCCTTTTCATATGGTCAGCCTATATCTACCTCAACTCTGCAGTCTACTGGAGCAAGATAAGAAGCATTTCACATCCATCCATCAGAAAGTTTATAACTTTCAACAACTTTACAAGGGGATGTGAATCTCTGTTCACCCTTTCATAAGATCCCAGGTTCCCTAACTCAAACAGAAGAGTTGCATTCAAATCTCTGTTCCTTAACACCACAATGTCTGTACATGCTTTAGTTTTCCTTTGTTTCTCTTCAACCATCTCCGTCATCTCAGATTCCAAAAGGTATATCTGGTCTAGGTTTTAACACTCCAACCACATTCAGTTTAATGCGCACAGTGGAAACGCAGAAGTCCATTGTATTCTGGGGAGTTGATGGTGTGCCAGTTCTCCTGCCCATGTCCAGAGAGCCATTTAGGCCTGTTCATGGAGTTAAATGCCTTTTCATTAGTTCTCCAGAGAACCATTGAGTCGATGCTGTATTCAGCACTTGTAGGGGCGTAACTCAGTGTGATAGAGCACATGCTTTGCATGCCGAAGGTCCCAGGTTCAATCCCTGGCTTCTCCAGTTAATAGGGTGACCTTATGGAAAGGAGGACAGGGCTCCTGCATCTTTAACAGTTGTCAATACAGGGAATTTCAGCAGCTGTCATTTGTATGTATGCAGCACCTGGTGAAATCCCCTCTTCATCACGACAGTTAAAGCTACAAGATCCCTGCCTAACATAACCAGATACAAAAGAGGGCAGGGCTCCTGCAGCTTTAACTGTTGTGATGGCGAGGGCATTTCACCAGGTGCTGCATGCATACAAATGACACCTGCTGAAATTCCCTGTATTGACAACTGTTAAAGATACAGAAACCCTGTCCCCCTTTTCATATGGTTACCCTATCCAGTTAGGGTGAGAAAAGAATCCTGCCTGAAACCCTGGAAAGCTGCTGCCAGTCAGTGTCGACAATGCTGGGCTGGATGGACCAGTGGTCTGACTCAGTGCAAGGTAGCTTCCTATTTTCCCATGTTCCTAGATATGGCCTTTGGCAAGATGTCAAGGCCAGCAGAGATGGGAGCTTTCGGTGTTGGGCTGCCCACCTGCCCATTATTAGGTCTAGTGTTTTTCCTAGTCTGAAAGAATGTATGAAACACTCTTGAAGTGATTGGATCATGGCCAGAATGGGAGCAATCAAGGGGATTGCATATGATTCCCTGGGAACCTCCCAAGACAGAACCTCACTGTAGGTTGGTCTAGAAAAAGTGCTCCAGGCTGTTATGGGGTTACATTTACTGCTGATCTTACCTTGATAAGATATCCGGGTTCCCAGTCACTGAAAAGACGTATGCTTTATGCTTTTAATGTATTTTCTTGCTTTTTCTTTATTAGCCTATTTTAGCTAAATAAACTTCTTTCCGTCACCCACTGGCGTGTTCATTGCCTCTGAATATCCAGAAGGAATCATTGCCTATTGACAAAACAATTGCCATAACAGTGTGAATCCCTGCAGGCGATTTCTGTGTTGATGCATGCCGTATAGCTCCATATACGTGCAAAAATGCAGTAGCAAACATTTTCCATGCTTTCCCTTCTGACTTTGCTGTTTGTAAACTCTCCTTCAAACTTCTGTTACTTTTGATCTCCTCATTAGGGTTAGGGTAATACACAGATGATCTCCAATGAATAATAGTACTTCCTGCTAGAGAGTTTTCAAATTCCACTAAAGTAAACTGAGCTCCATTATCCAAAATCAGTTCTTTCAGATTTCCTTCTTTTCTAAAAAAAACAATTGAAAGAAACCTAATCACTGTAGTTGAGGTAACTTGGGATGTGAAAGGTATTTCAGGCTATTTGAGATGATAATCAATTAAAGTAATAGCGTAACGGCAATCAACTGGAGCAGCATCAAAATGCCCTATGATCAATCACAACCTTTTCCCATGCAGCATCTGGAAGGGAAACTGTTTGTAAAGGTGGTTCACGTGTTACTGTTGCCTTATCATGTAACTGACAAGTTACAATGATTTTATGGCTGTTTCCATTTGGAAGTCTATTCCCAACATGGCCCAAAACTTACTTTTACAGTTACACATACAGAAATTGGTTCTTCAGATAACACACCAACTGTATTTTTGGTTCCATGAGTGGTACAACTCCAGAGTAATGCAAACAAAATGATTCAGACAATATAAAAATAGCTGAGCCAGTATCCACCATTAATTCAATGTATTTTAATACCCCTACAGCTGTAGCAAAAACATTAAAAGTACACATAACTGTTTCTACTATGTGTGTGGAACTAATCCTGTCCACACTCAAAATAGTAACATCTGGTATTATAACGACATGTACTTGCTGGTTAGGCTGGTTATTACGACAACATTAGGCTGACCATATGAAAAGGAGGACAGGGCTCATGTAACTTTAACAGTTGCAGAGAAAAGGGAATTTCAGCTGGCATCATTTGTATGCAATTAGTACCTGGTGAAATTCCCTCTTCATCACAGCAATTAAAGCTGCATGCACTATACTAGAGTGACCAGATACAAAAGAGGGCAGGGCCCCTGCATCTTTAACTGTTGTAATGAAAAGGGAATTTCACCAGGTACGAATTGTATACAGATGACGCTGGCTGAAATTCCCTTTTCTCTACAACTGTTAAAGTTACAGGAGCCCTGTCCTTCTTTTCAGATGGTCAGCCTAGACAACATACTTTAGCGAAATGTTCCATTTTTTAAACAATAAGTACACTGAACCATTTAGCAGGACATTCTGTGTAACTTGCAAGATGCTGTGAAGACCCACGACAAAAACAGAGGTGAATTAGATTCGGACTTCATTATTCTCATAATATGAGGCAAAGAGGTTTTCTCAATTAGCTGGTCTCTAATCTCATCTGCTGTATCTCCCAAGTTAACATAAATTCATGGGGAGAGCAATCCTATAGCTCCTACACGGACTGGGGAGCCATAGGATAGTTTGGATTCCTGGATCAGCAATCTCTCCAACCTTGGATCCAAGAGACAGAGCTCCCTGACCCCCCTCCCCTTGCAACAGGCACAGAGAAAACCACACTGGCTGCTTCTCCAAGGTCGCAAATGCAACCTCAGAGAGGACAAAGGAGGTGTTCCCATGGGAAGAGACTGGGGAGGCCGCTTATACTGTCCCCAGCTTCCTTTCCTCCCCATCCTTGATGCCTCAGAACAGTGGGGAGCATGGAGGTGAAGATCACCTGTCACTCCTCCCGCTCTGCATTGGATGGCCACAAACCTCCAAATTTGGAGGCTTACAGCCATCCCCATAGGACTGTGCCCCATGTCTCTCAAAGCAACAGTATACTATAATATATACTCCCAGTTTCTGTTCATGGTAGTGAAATTTGTAGCTGTTAGCTATCACATTCACTTTTGGCACAGCAATGTTCTTTAAAACAACGCATCCAGTCTCATATTTGTCATCAACAAGGGGAAGGTTGTAGAATATACGTTGCCCTTCAGCTCCCAAGTAGGGGGTAAGCAATGCACATTCCCTTCCCTGAGGGAGCTGCTTATCACTGATTGCAAACAAGTAGTTTTCAAACATTTAAATCCAAACAGGGAATGCTATTGGAGGCTCATCTAGGCTTTGAAGAAAAGGTGCAGGTGGGTTCGGTGATGGAAGCACCATTCTTCATCACAATGTGGTATCCAAGAGAGGCAGAATAAAGTACAAACACCTTTATTTAAAAGTATACATAACAAAGCTAGCAGAACCTGTAGCTATGCCTATAACTAAGTATAGCCCATTGCTAGTTCCTCTTTGCTTTTATAGGCTGCCTCACTCCAGCTGGATATAATCCCAGCTCTCTTAAAGGTACATTGACTATGAAATCACCACAGTTACCACAAGCTTTCTAATTTAGCTCCCAAGCATAAAGGCTTTAAAGGTTAAAACCAACCAGTTGAATTGTGTTTGGAAATAGACCAGCAAGTAGCCACTGAAGCTGGAATAGGGCTGTACCTGATCAGCTGCTGCAATTGGCAGGCAGCAAGATGTGTCTGGATCAGGGCCCAGCATTGGAGGTGGACAGTAGTACATGCTACTGGAGCTGTGAGGTACAAGTGGTAGGGAGGGTGTGTTACCATGAGGGAAAAATGATGCTAAGTTGAAAGTTGTGCTTGTATATATCTATATATCTTATATATATCTTGTGAGATTGGGTGGAGCCAAATCAGAATCAGTGTTAGACCAGAACAAGCCACATTCTGAACACTCTGCTGCTGGCCTATTTCTTCTCTAGAAGAGAGAAAGCATGCGGTTAAACTAAGACCAGGAGTTTGAGAAAGAGAGAGATTTGCTTCCCTCTGTGACATGCTCCCTCAAGAATGACCTGCCCTAGAGTTCCTTGTGCGTAGGTCAGCTAGAGAGAGGGACAAAGCACCGTAATAACCAGGGACATTGATCGCAGGAATTGTGGGAGCCAGAGCTGCTGATAGGATTCACAGGTCCAAAATACATCCGAGTAAATATCTAGGCCGCACACGTGATACTGCTGTGTCTGACTAGAAATAGTAATCAGGCAGTCAGAAATGCAAGGAGGTTAAACAAAGGGAACTAAAAGAAGGTAATATTGTATGTGTGGGAGGAAAGCCCATTACACAATCTTCTACTTTCCTTCCCCCAAAATGATATTTGAGCCCCACTCTGGATTTAGGGTGACCAAGTGTCCAACTTTACATAGGACAATCCTCTGTTTGAAACACTGCCCACTCCAAGTCCAGTTTAAAGACGAAGAACCTGAAGACAGTAGAGCAGGGGACATTAAAGTGGACAGTCAACAGTAGACTGTAGCCTGAGCAGCAGGCCCACAGGTCACCTGGTCAGCTATCCCCACTATGGTCTTTCTATTAAATTATTATTTCTAAATTTGCATCAGTACATAGAAATGTATATATGCAGAAGTTATGCAAATGGTGTCCTCTTTGGGGTATGCATTTTTTCCTGTTGGGTGATGCAAAAGTGGACTCTAACTGTATTTATGGCATAAATAGGCTCTGGCTGGCACCTTTTCTTCATTCTAGCTGTGGCTTCAGCATCCAGATCTTGTTGCTGATTGTAGGGCAGCCTTCCGCAATTTAGCACCCTCCAGATGTGTGGGCTTAGCCCTTGTCCATGCTGGGGGTGATGGGATTGTAGTCTCAACACATCTGGAAGATCCCAGCTTGGGGAAGGCTAACACAGAGACTTTAGGTTGGGGAGAATAAATCCAGGTCTAGATTTATGTATTTGACTAAACGGCTAGGCATTCCCAAATTCGGTTTGCTCATCGAATCCAAAAGGATGGCATCAATAAGCAAAATCGCTCTGGAGCCATTCCTGGCCCTCAGCTGCAATCTATCTGGAAATGCATCAGCCTTCATTTAAGACTAGGCATTTTTATTTTAAGCTAATAACCTTCCAATGAGAATTTAGTGTTCCGCTGGGCTCAGTTTTATGGTTCCTTTTTACAGGATCACATCAGATTATAGCTTGGTGAACTCAAAGAAACCCCTCTTAAAAGAAAAAGAAAAGAAAAAGCAAGGAAATCTAATATTGAAGCTGACCTAGTGTGACGTAACTTCCGGCAGAAGCGTTTGCTTCGGCAGTTGCACACTGAGATGCAAAATGAAGTCTGCTGTGTTGAGCCATTGCTTGCACAAGAAGCTTCATTAAGTTAAGGGCCCAACTCTTGAACTGTCCTCATACATAGGGAAGGCTTTGGGAACTTGGGACATGGGTTGCAGGCCAATCTGTCTAGCTCCTGCACTTGTAGGTATAAATAGAAAGCAGATAAAATTCCTCTTTGGAATTAACATGGTTCTTCCCCACCCCACCCCCGTCTTTCCAGGACAAAGCATCAATCCTACATTGGCTGGGCTAATTGGAAGGCACGGCCCGCAGAACAAGCAGCCCTTCACGGTGGCTTTCTTCAAAGCCACTGAGGTGCATCTCCGTAGCATCCGTTCTGCAGGAGGCAAACAGCGAAACCAGAACCGCTCTAAGACACCAAAGAACCAAGAAAGCTTTCGGGTGTCAAATCTTGGAGGTATGCAGACATTAGGTGTGTGCTTTCACTCAAACTCACCATGGGGAATCGTGTTTTTAAAATCTGGAACAGTCTCTGGCATTTGTCTCCATCTTCAATTGTGTTCATGCTAACCCAAGACAGGAGTGATCTGAGCCCTGTGGAGAAGGACTTCCTTCTCAGATATGAACCTGATTGGATGTTGAGATCTTTCAGAGAGATGCTTCTCTGCATCTTACCAAGATTGGAGACACCTTTGCCATGGATGCGCAGTGCTCCTTCACACAGCGCATAGTTGAACTGTGGAATCTACTATCACAAGGATGTGGTGATGGCCACCAACTTGGATGGCTTTGAAGGGGGATTAGATAAATTCATGGAGGAGAAGGCTATCAGTGGCTACAGTCTGCCTCTGTATACTAGTTGCTGAGAACATGAGCAAGTTGGTGTTATTGCATTCAGGTCTACTCACAGGCTTCACACAGGTAGCTGGTTGGCCACAGACCCTTAGTCTGATCCAGCATAGCTCTTCTTAGGTTCTTAAAGTAAGTGGGTCTTTCGAGAGAGAGCCATCTAGCCTGCCACTGTTGACCCTCTGCCAGCTGGTGAAGGCTTCTCCATTTAGACAGGCAGCAACAGATTCATACAAAAAGTGATATTCCAAACATTTCAATGCTAAAATTATGCCCGTATTTCATAAATAAAAAACCAGCAGTCCATGCTATAATTGTAGTATAACCAATCAATGGGCTCAATATCCTTAATTAAACATGAAGAAATATAAAGACACTTCAAGCTTATCTCTGCAGACATAAGGGCTAGAAACTTTTATTATTTATTCTATTCATTACACTTCATGCCCAGCTTACTTTCTGCAGAACTCAAGGTAAGCATACTCAGGGTTCATCTCTGGACCTCCATCCAGGCATTCACCAGACCCAGATTTGCTGAGCAAGATTGTGGCAACACGCCTCTTAAAACAATGAAAGAGAACATACTGTAGTCTTGGTTCTCAAGTCTGAGTCACGTACCAAGTAACATGTGGAAAGATACACTTCATGTTGGATACAATTGCATGGGGATACACAGAATCACTCACCAGACAGAGGAGAGGGTCTGACCTGTGTTGCCTTTGCCCAGCTACTAGACAAGCAGCTTTAAGTAAGAAAATATTGAATGGTTGTATAAAGGCCAAAGCATTGTTTACTTTTCCAAAGTCTCTCACTGGTTTTGTGTCTGATGGCAAAACTGATTTTGTAAATGTAGAAGCCTCTGTGGATCATGAGAGTAGGTTTCCTGAAGCTCCGCACAGGAAACAAGATGAACGTTCTGTGCTTGTTGAGTAGTGTGACCATATGGAAAGGAGGACAATGCTCCTGTATCTTTAACAATTGCACAGAAAAGGGAATTTCAGCAGGTGTCATTTGTATGCATGCAGCACCTGGGGAAATTCCCTCTTCATTACAACAGTTAAAGCTGCATGAGCCCTGCCCTCTTTTGTATCTGGTCATTCTAGTACAGCTCCTGTAGCTTTAACTGTTGTGATGAAGAGGGAATTTCACCAGGTGCTGCATGCATACAAATGACACTGGCTGAAATTCCCTTTTCAATACAACTGTTAAAGATAGAGGAGCCCTGTCCTCCTTTCCATATGGTCAACCTATTGTTGAGTCAAGTGCTGGAATATGATTGAATATGACTGAAGTGTATAACAGCAACAAGCTTATAAACCAACCGTTGATATGGAGCAGCACCTTGTCACCCCTTTTGTAATGCAGAGAACAGCCTCCTCAAATGATCAGCTCTCTGGAGGCCATTCCTCGCATTACCGTGTCTGTTTGTGGATCACTCCCACAGAAATCCTGCTGCTGAAGTGGTTCACTCCCATGTCTAATTGCAAGATACATGGGTTTTGTCCAGAATTGGGAATATGGGTTGGTGTGTAGCCCCATTCAGGGCTTATCTGAAGCACCTACTTGAGTGAGGATGAGGACGTGCTGTTACAATCCCTTCCCGGGGTGTGTGTGTCTGTACGTACATGCAAACATCTGCAGGGAGGGGGCCCTTTCCTCCGACCAGTGGGTTCCATCTCACACGGAAGCCACCGCAGGTACCACTGAACGCACAAAGGCCCCTCTCCCTGCAGATGTTCATGCTGTATGACAAAACCACAGAGGGAGGGACTACGTCAGGGGTACAGAAACTTTTAAAGTCTGAGGGACAAATTCCATTTTGGAGAAGCTCTTAGGAGCCACCTTGCTGCCAGTAACTAAGGCTTTGGAGGGAGGGGAAGCTGCACAATGGAGGAAAATAACTGCACAAAAGACAGAAAACCAGCCAATGGTTGGTGGTTTGGGGGGGAAGGGGGTGGGGCCAGAGGAAGGCGGTGGGGCCAGCTGGAGAACCCTGGAGGCCAGATTGGAACCCCAGGAAGGCTGAGCTTGAATCCTGCGTCAGAGATGCTGCATCCCTAGACGACATAACGGCATGGAGCCTGTCTCCACCCCCAGGGTAATTTACATAATTTATACAGGTCACAGAATCGAGCTTTCCAGGGGGCAGTATTTTGATCTCCTCCTCAATATTTGCTTCTCTCCCCCCCACCCCATTGTAGAAGTCTGATGTTAAAATGTTCACAGGAGTCACTTGCGAGCATAGTGCTCTAAAATGCTCTTGGCCGGGCTGTACGTTATGCATCATGTTGCAGGATAGGCTGCTGCTGGATAAATCGAATTGACATGACCATTCCAATGTTTTTTCTCCTCCTTCTCCCCAACATCCTCCAAACTCAGAGAACAGCAGCAGCGACCAGAGGCAAGCATGCAAGAAACATGAGCTCTTTGTCAGTTTCAGGGATCTTGGCTGGCAGGTAACATTCTTTCTGTCCTTGGAACTGGAGCTCCGCGGTGCATTTTTATTTTTATTTCTTTGTCCTCTGTTATTGTGCTGGTAATGTGAATCCTGTGGCCCAGTTTTCCAAGTTTGACCCGTGTTGTATGTCCGCTTTCAGAAGTGCAAAGGCAGCATCCATCTTTGCAGGTGGAAGGTTGCAAGCAACCATGGCCCTGGAGGCATCCAAATGTTCCATTTACTGCAGGGGTGGGGAACCTTTTCCAGCCTGAGGGCCAAATTAAATTTGGAGACAGACTCGGGGGGGGGCACATTCTAGAGTTGGACGGGTCTGAAGGCGAAGGGGGTAGATCCCAAAATACCAAAATACCAGTTTATTGTAGTGTAATGCTCTTACTGCCAGTAACTAAGTCTTAGAAGAAACATTTCATTCTTTTAGAATGGTGAAAAAAATCTCCCTAAGTATCTAAAAGTCAGGATGGATCAGCTGAAGGTATTGCTGTGAGAATCCACCCCTTAGTGAATGTCCTATTGCAGCCTTCCCCAACCCATTGGCCTCCAGATGTGTTGTACTACAAATCTCAGCATCCCCAGCCAGTATGGGCCATACATATCTGGAGCACACCAGGTTGGGGGAGGCTGTCCTATATATGGAGGTGGATTAAAAGATTTCAGAATAGATAATTTTACTGTGTAAAACCTCTCTCTTTGTCTGATGTAACCCAGGACTGGATCATTGCTCCAGAAGGTTATGCTGCATATTATTGCGAAGGAGAATGTGCATTCCCATTGAACTCTTATATGAATGCTACAAACCATGCTATTGTACAAACACTGGTAAGTTCACATGAATGCAACAGTACCCTCCTGCCTATGGTCTCTGATACTGGACTAGTAGCCTTATTGATAGCCTTCTCTTCCATGAATTTGTCCAATCCCCTTTTAAAGTCCAATCCCCATCCAAATTGATGGCTATCTCTACATTTCGTGGAAGTGGATTCCATAATTTAACTGTACGCTGTGTGAAGAAGTCTTTCCTTTTATCTGTCCTGAATCTCCCCCATATCAGCTTCATGGTATGACCCTGGCTTCTAGCATTATGAGAGATGGAGAAAAATGTCTGTTGTTACCTATCTCTCACTGGGCTTCTGGGTGGAGAACAGGTATGATGAAAGATCTCTCCAAAAAATGTAGAAAAATGGAAGAATATGGGAGCTACTGCTATTGAAACAACCTGCCCAGTAATGGGTTGCATGACCCATATCACCCATCAGTGAAATACCCAAGTTTTCAAGCAGTGTCTGGCAAGAAAGAGCCTTGTTTTGATACCTATCAAGGTATTTTGTAGATGTGTGCTCGGTAGTAAAGATTTCTCTGGAAGAAATCAATGTGAGGGAGGAGAGAAGCAGGCAGGCAAACACCCTCACAGAGCCTGCTCCACCTGGACTGTCCTACTACAAGACCATTGTTACCAACTTACTACCAGCTGCTCCGTGTGAAGGATCCCAGGAGAGAGAAGGAGGCAAGCAACGATCCCCTCAGGGCCCTGCTCCAGCTGGACTCAATCTCCCTTCCCCCACAGGGCTTTCTCCCATCAACTGCCCTGAGGGACGAATCTGTATGTGTTGTTGTTGTTGTTAATATTGTTTGTAGTGGTTTTCCTTAAGCTTTTGTTGTCTCACTTGTAAGCTACCTTGGAAGGATGTTTTTTTTACCCTGAAAGATGGGATACAAATAATTCCAGTAAATAAATGTGGATGTCTTAATGTCCCTATCTTACTTGCCCTGCAGGTTCACTTTATAAACCCGGAGACTGTGCCGAAACCCTGTTGTGCCCCGACGCAGCTCAACGCCATCTCAGTCCTCTACTTCGACGACAGCTCCAACGTTATTTTGAAGAAATACCGAAACATGGTGGTACGAGCCTGCGGCTGCCATTAAGCACAGCCCCGTTGGGAAAGCTGCACATGGCTTGCAGAACGAGCAGGTTGTGTCATTGTCGTTATTGTTCTAACATGGATCGTTAAACAAAAAGAAAAAAAAACCCTTCTTTGAGAACATGGCCACAGTTCTTAGGAATAACATTTCCGAAGGGGCCAAAGTGTCAGGAAAAAGTGTTCCCAAAGTGGCATTTTGAGCCAGATTTGGCTTTAGCCTGCAAACTGAGCGTCATTCTACAAACTGATGCGCAATGAAAATAAGGACCCAGGATCAGTTTGATTAACAGGCCCAGACTCCTGTAAGGCGAGCGAAACCTGTCTGAAACTGCTTTGTCAAGGGGAACTTTTAAGAAAAAGCCATCTGTGCTGACAAACATGTGTGTGTGTGTGTGTGTGTGTGTATGTGTGTGTGTGTGCTCATGCACATTCACAAAGGTTTATAGAAGTTACTCTTAGAGAAATCAATTGTTTGAAATAAAACAAGTGAATGAGGTCGCCTGAATGAAACAGACTTTGTTTGAATTACTAGGGATCTGATCTTTTCATTTTCATGGAGATTTCCATCTTCCCATGGCATTACATGTTTGGGATGCTTCTCTGCTGAAGCAATTGTGCAGTGTTTGCAAAGTGGATCCCAGTCGTGCAGCTGTGCACCCTGTTCCCCATACAGAAGCACAGTCAGCAGTACCATTCCAAGAATCAAGTGTACATGCACAGTTGGCATAATTGTGCATCATATCCCCATCTAAACACAACGAGAGCAGTATATACTGCACGTGAATCTGACTCTTGGTTATCTATATTGAGTGCAATTGACTTAATTGTGCAAAAGCTTGTGCAATTAAGCCACCACTCTGTTCTGTTGGGTGTTGGTTTTTTGCTTTTTTTTACAATAAAATTTGCGGTAAATTGATAATACAATTTGCAAATCTGTTTCCTGGTCTCAACATTTAAGCCACAGCAGGGAACATGCAGTTTTCACTCTGGAAACAGAAAATCACCATTAGCATCCCTAAAATTTCATTTGGTTTGTTCCAACTTCAGAAGCCTAGAGGAGAATCCAAGCCTCCAAAATAGCGAATCTCTGTATGTGCTGAGCAGAGGAATTTTATCTTTCTGAAGAGCAGCCCAACACACTCCCATCCTGGTCTGCAATGCTGGTTAGAATCCTCCCAAATCAGGGATGGGAGAACTGACCATTTGACTGTATGTGAGAAGCTAGCAAAATACTGCAGCTTCCCACAGTGGTCCATATCTTAGCTATGTGGATGACAATGTGGGCAGATCAAATGCCAAACTGGCAGGGACTGCAACACTGTGTAGAGCAGCCTTCCCCAACCTTGTGCCATCCAGATGTGTTGGACTGCAACTCCCTGCTGGGAGTTGTAATCCATCACATCTGGAGTTTGCCAAATTGAGGAAGGCTGGTGTAGTGGATAAATCACACTTTGGGGCTGTTCACATAACACACCAACCCAAACTCAGTGGTTGAGAGTGGGTTATTTAATTGTGGGTTAGCATGTTGTCTGAACCCAGGGTATTTTCTTCAAGGTGGCTTGTTACTCATGCAATGTGGCTCATTTTTCAGGAATAAGCCACCTTTAGAACCCATGGTTGTTGGGTTGTTCAGGGTGGCTATGAAGCCACCCTGCAGAAATTCTCTTGGGTTAAGACAAGACACTAATCCACGGTTCATCAAACAACTCACGGTTCAGCAACAGTGAGTGTGGGTTAGCGTGTTGCGTGAAATGCCCCTGAGTGTAGCATGTTGTGCGAACCCAGTCGTTCAGAAGTATGAACTGGAAAGAAAATTAAATTCAGAAAAACGACGTGTCCAGATGGTGAGACATTGGACAGGCACTGGCAATTCTAAGACAGATTTAGGTGCTTTAGTTGGTAACAAATTGAGCACACGTCCACCAGCTGATAGTAAGTAAGATCAATGTCATTTTAGCTTCCTTCAACAAGGAGAATTGTTTCCAAAACTAGCGATGTGTTGGTGTTCCTATGCTCAGCAGAGGTATATTCACACTTGAAGCACTGTGTTTATTTCTTGGTGCCACTGTTCAAAAAGGGTTCTGTGTGTTTCTCTGACATATTTGAAAAGCTTTAAGTAGAAAGCGACAAAGTATTTAGAAAGGAAGGCTAAAGGAACTGGGCTTGTGGCATTGGTAGGATGACTATGAAAGGGATTGAACATAATCCAGCAAGTGTAACATGCCATTATATCAATCTTTGGTGAGGCCACATTGGTAACACCATGTGCAGTTCTGATTGTCTCGTCTCAAAAAGGATGTTGTAAAGTTGGAAAACATGTAGAAAAGAGCAACCCAAATGATCAACAGAATGGAGCACTTTTCTTTCAATGAAAGGTTAGTGCAACCTTCCTCAGCCTGGTGCCCTCCAGTTGTGTTGGATCACAGTTACTATGCGGCTGGGGTGATGGGGATTGAAGTACAAAATATCAGGAGGACACCAAGTTGGGAAGTCTGGGGAAAGGAACATTATGATTTTATCATCCTCTATGAATAGTGGGGTGAATGTTGCCCTCTTACTCCTAATACTACAATGGCACCCAATGAAGCTGATTTATGGTAGGTTCTGGAGAGAATACAGAAAATACATCTTAAAGTAATGCATAATTCATTTGTGGGATTTGTTGCCCCAAGATGAAATGATGATCGTTACATGACTTTTGAAAAGGATTAAACTCATGGAGGATAGGTCAATAAAGGGTTACTAGATCTCTGCACACATACTTAGGTGTGAGGTCCCTTTAAAAAAATGAATGGAAAACGAGATCAGAGGAACAATTCACATTGGTTAGTGTTATGGGGAAGGGGTGGGCCTTGTGTATCTTGATTAGCCAAAAGTCTTTATGGTTGAGACGTCACGGTTGGGAACATTTGGGATTGGGCAATGCATATTGAAATCCCAGGTGTCAAAGATGGGGCTGAATAGCATTATCACCAGTAGCTTCTTGCCCCTTGCTGTGACTAGCAGACATAGAATAAATGATACAGTCATTAAATGCGGCAAAATAAGATAAATTATGCTGAGTTGTTCAACATATGGGACAGACTAGTGTAAGAAAATAGTGACCTGCCCAAAGATATCTAGAGATTCATAGCCAGCAAGGATCGAAATCTTGCTCTTTCAGACCATCACATCATCTATCCTAGATCAATTCTATTTTGCGGCCAGAGATGGCAGAAGTGACTTCTGTAAGAAACTGCAATACATCTACCAGCCATGTCCTCAAAACCGGTTTTGTGCCGCTCATATTGGTCATGTCTGCCTAAAGGGGCAAAATGGTTGCATCCTTCTGTTTTGCTGCACGTTTCCAATGTGTCCTTTAGAACAAAATTAGTGCCCTACTGCCCTTCATATGATGAGCAGGCCTTTCACCTGATGGCATCAGTGTGAAGTTGTCACTGTGGAGAAGGATTTTGTCTGGGTGTTGGTCATCTTAGGAGAATCATCTCCCTTCAGAGAAACTGTCAGGCGCCATTCATTCTGTCATCCACTCATTGATGGAATTGGATTTTTCTCAATTTCCCAAATTTGCATTCTTGTGCAAATGTGAACTTCTGCAAATGAGCAAAAACTTCCAAAATGTGTATTTTCACGCTTTAGCCTATGGGGGAAATACACATTTTCAGTCGGAGGTGTTGCTTTTAATTATTTTTCATATTTTTCAATACTAAATTTGCATAAAATTCTGGAAAGTAAACAAAAATAATCTGCAGAATCCATGCAACTCGGGAAAAGACAGTCTGTTTTGGAATTTGGAGGATGGATTCATAGAAATCTGAACTGATTTAAACCCTTTCGGATTTCTTCAGTTGAGGAAAATGTTTAGGTTGCATGCTTGTTCCAATATGTCTTTCCTTTTGGAGAAGAAATTGCTTAAAATGACCCAAATGCAATATTAATGGGTTGAATCCAGATTTTCGCTGGATCACCTGCACTGGTGGAAGTGGAATTCCCCACCCCCTCCTTTCCATGGCAGTCCCCCCCCCCCCCAGCCCCCTGAAAATACACAGAGCGTCAGGAGACCTTGCTGAATGGGATGGGATGTGTTGTACACAGGAGGGTATTCCCAAAAATTGGGCAGAGGAGAGCCCTTCTTCTCACGGAGGGCTGATCCTCGATCCAACCTAATACTTTATAATTAGTGAGAGAACCGCTGAAATATGGGAACGTTTTGAGATCTGCTGCATTGCCATTCATTTGCCATTTAGAAGTTGGGATTTGTAAACATGCAAATAGGGAAGAGGGTAGAAGGAGTGCGTTGGCTTAAGGGCTCCTGCTGCTGCTATCGCTATCACAATAAACCATAACACTGTGCTGAGAGAGCCTTTTCCTTCTTGCTGTTCCTAGTGGGTAGGCAAATTTGATGCCCAGGTGAAATGTGACACATTTTCCAAGCACTGTTTTATTACCAGACCAGGCATCGGGATGGAACCATCAGGCAGCTGCCAAAGACCCTGTTGATCCTTGGCTGGCTACTGCTGAGGGACAGCATAGTCCCCTGGGAGCATTGGCCCCCTTTTCCGTGCTGGAAGAGAGCATTTTCTCCTCCTCCCATCGAGAATTCAAGGGTAGGCAACACAGTCGTTTTTCATGCCCACCCAAGAGAATGGCAGCTACATGGAGGAGCAGGAGTTGACACCGCCACTCACTTGCCTGTCTTCTCTGTCTGGGGAGTGTGGTGGTGGAGATTGGGCCCAATGGGAAGGTGAGTATGGAGAGTCCCTCAAGGGCTCTTCAAGACATGGAATAGGTCCTGTACCGGTTACCTTCCCAATCAGTTCTGCAGTGGTCTCTTCCCTACCCATGTCAGTGAAGCCAGGGGGAGGAGGGAGACAGGGACCTGGTACATTATGACAGAAACATTCACCAGTGTATTATATATATACTTCTAGGGGTTTAATGAGGCTTGTTCAGGGAACTTGAATGCTTCTTTTAGAGCTAACGTGATGCATAAGAGACACCTTCTGAGTGTGCATGGAGATAATATATATGTGAGCTATAGTGCCTTGCATTCCAGCCAATGCTGGTGGCTGTTCTGTATACTGCAGGGCACACTTCATAAATGGTGTCTACTGTATACACTCCAGTCTCTTTATGTGTTTTATGGGGATATTGTTTCCTGGGGCAATTTGTACTCTTTTCCCTCCCTGTCCTCTGCAACCCCTCCAAAATAAATGGCAGGTTTTCTGCTAATCTCTGTGTAAGCTCCACTGTTTGTACATGTTTGTGTAAATAGTTTTCACAAAAGCAGAACAAAATTATTTATTTCAGTCTCTGTATTTCCTCTTTTCTCAAATCACATTCAGGAATATATATATATATATATATATATATATATATATTCTCTTCTTTGAACACGTGTCCTTATTTAATAAAATATTTATTAACAACTGTTGGTTAAAAATAAATATAATTTTGGGTCTTTTTTCTCCTTAGAGCAGTTGTTTTTAGATGGTTGTTTGTACAAATTAATCAAATAAATCATTGCAGTTTTACATGGTTTAAAACATCCGCTCGTTTTGTGTCTTAATGTGGTTCATTCCTTTTTTTTTCTTTCTTATTTAAAGGCCAATCCTATGCATGCTTACTTCGAAGCAAGCTCCATTGAATTCAATGAACATGGTGCTAAATCCGTGTGAACGGGATGTAACCTTTTTACTTATAACCAAACTTGAAAACAGCAGCAGAAAACTATCAATGCAACAGCCATCAAAATATTTTAATATATACCTCCTTTGCTGAGCAAACTGCACTGGCTGCCTATTGGCTACCGGGTCAGGTTTAAGGTTTTGGTACTAGTGTACAAAGCCCTAAACAACTTGGGACCAGGATACCTGACAGAGTGCCTTCTCCCTAACCAACCTGCCCGATCACTGAAGTCGTTGGAGGGCATGCTCCTTGTGGTTCCAGATGGGACCTATAGCCCGATTGGAATTCACCAGGAGAAAAGCCTTTAGCGTAGTGGCCCCTCCTCTGTGGAACTCTCTACTCCTGGGGGTCAGGCAGGCACCAACACTAGACTGCTTCTGGCGCCTCCTGAAAACAACTGTTTTAAGAAGCCTTCCTCAACAGACTAGCCACTGTTTTTCTGGTTCCTTTGTTTTAAATTGAACAATTTAATTTGCTTATTAAATCTTATTTCTTTTTACTGTTTATACCTATGTTCACTGCTTCAGAATCTGGTTTAAATATTGAGCGGTATATAAATATTGGAAAGAAGGAAAGAAAGAAAATATATCCCACCACAATGAAATTGAAACAGATTATAAACAGCCAATTAAAATGATCTCCTAAACGCCTCTCTAAAAAGGCAGCTCTTCCACTCTAACAACCTTCTGGAAGCTGAAGTGTGACAGGCGTCCCACAGAAGGGAGCTTGGGTGCAGATACCAAAAAGCCCTCTCCATACTCTCAACTAGACGTATATCAAGGAATGTTGAGACATAGAAGCAGGTCACCAAAGATGATCTTAGTAGGTGAACAGATCCATTCGGGAGAATACAGACCCTCCTTTACCACCAAGAGCTCCACTCCCCAAGCCCTTTCCCCCCCCTCAGAACTTCTCACAAGGATAGCATTCGTAAGAGGGCCCTCTCTTATCTCATAGATCAGACATAGACAAGTTTGTGGGATAGAGTTTGTAGTTTGTATTTACTACAATTCCCAAGATCCACCAACCAGAGTTGGGTACTAAATACAGGGCAGGGGACAGAGACATGCCAAATGGTTTGCCAGCAGAAACGATTACCCACTGCACCTCATGACACATACACTGGGATGACTTGCAGATTCGAATACAAATCTGTATCTGAGTTAATATAGATCAGTGATACTAACACCCCCATATGTTGTGAGGGTGCTTTTTATTGCTGTTTGTTTGTTTCTTACACTTATAGACAGTCTAATAACCAGAGTTCTCTGGGTGGTGCACGAGTACATTAAAAACATAAACTATCAAATAAACCATGATAAAAACAGCATGTAATAAAACCATGCTAAATCCAGCAGCAAAGAGTAAAAGGATTGCAGGACATTAAACATTAAAAATCAGCAACGGAATAAAAGTGTGAAGATTTTAATGCATCAAAAACAAGTTGTTAAAATTAGGACTGCAGGAACCAGCTGATTCAGAACTTCAGGAAAGGGCCCTTGGTGGAAATGGCTCTTTATGGCATTTGCTGTTTACAACAGTAGATCAACAACAATAGGGAAGCTGCCAGGCATGATGGGACACGTCAGGTAAGTCCCGGGAGCTTGGCTGGTGGGAGGCAGCGGCTGGCTATTGTCCCTGATCAGGCCAAAGCACTCCAAACCGCTTCAGACCTGATCCAACCTTCTCAGGACCCCTTTGGACTGATCTGGGGCTACACATTTGGGAGTGAAAAAAACCATAAAGGTGCACACCACCCCGTTTCGCACTCCCACTCACTATCAAACTAGATGAGGTTATTGTGAGTGGGAGCGAAAAAGGGGGGATACACTTTTCTATGAAAAACTGGTTGTTGGGGATTCAGACAAGTGGGGATTTGAAGCAGGGCACCCCCAAGGTTCAGGGCAACCCTTTGAACCCTGGCGATAAACCTTGTGAAGGGGGTGACTGCACCCCATTCTCCCAGCTGTCAACTGTCCAAGGCTGTCAAACCAGTCTACATACAGTCTAGACTTGCCTTGTATGTTTGACCTGTATATTCGTTATAGAGTTGCACAATTGAGAAACTCCAAAAAACTCATCAAGAAAAGCAAAGAAACAGTGATAGGTGGGGCATTTGCGCACATTCCCTTGGGCTGAAAAATGCAAAACAAATTATTATTTTTAAGGCTCCAACCAGTGTCACAATTAGAGCAGGAAACTGGCAGAAGATAAGATAGGTTCTGCCACCAAGTTTCCTTGGAATACCAGGAGGAGACATCTGGAGGGCCAAAGGTGAAGGAACAGGGGAACAACCTACGGTGAGCCCCATTGTCCATTGTCCAAACTGCACTGTGTGGCTGTGTGGTTGTTAGGATGTGCGAACCTGGCCATTGTCTCCAGCAATAGTAACTGCAGCCACACTAGAGTTTGTGTCTGTGTGTGGATACCTGTCAACATTGACAGCAGCTGCATAAACCTGAATGCAGGGGTATTTGGGGTGGGGGAGCCGCAATGTGAATTCATTTCTGGCAGCCCTGCAAAGATGCCCAGTTGATTCTAGCACAGCTGTCAGCAGCTGTTTCAAAGAAGTAGGAGGTAAATTAATCCTGTTTACTGCTGACATAGTTCAGCGATTTAGTCATTCCAGTAAAATTACAGAGGCACAAGAAAGGGGAGGGGGAAGAGAAACACTAAAGAAACTTCAGCCAAGAAGATGATAGGTTTCTCCCACCCCAGTTTAGGTGGATATAATGTGTTTTGAGAGATGCTGCCAGCCAGCATTAAAAACATGTTTTTTTAATACCGCACATGAAGTATGATATTGCTATGGAGAAGGCAAAAGTCAGACTATGACAGGATCTACACTACTGCTTTAAAATGGTTTATCACCGTAGTAACAACGGTTGGGGCCCAGGACACACTCCATAGACAGTTTTCAAACTGTTTTCAAAGTGTCATATCCTGCTTGGTGTAGATCTGGCCAATGATAAAGTTGGAAAAGCTTTTCTTTATACCAGGCGTGTATCTACTAGGTACATTTTTGCATGGCAGTTCCTCTCACCATTAGTACAGCACAGGTGTGTGAGAGCATCAGAAAATAATCAGGTGTGGCTCGTGGTCTCCAGAATGGAGATGCAGTGATAGGAAAAGCTGTTCCTATTGAACTTCTTCCTGCCATAAAGGTATCAAGAGCATAAGAACATAAGAAGAACCATGCTAGAACAGACCAGGGGTCTATCTAGTCCAGCATTCTTCTCACAGAGTGGCCAACTAACTGCCCACAGGATACCCACAAGCAGGACATGAGTGCAACAGCACCCTCCTGCCCATGTTCTCCAGCAACTGGTGTACGTAGCCTTCCTGTCTATATGATACTGGAGGTAGCATATAACCAACAGGACTAATAGCCTCCAGGATTTTGTTTAACCCCTTATTAAAGCCATCCAAATTGGTGGCAAACACTATATCTTGTGGTAGCCAATTCAATAGTTTATCTACGCACTGTGTGAAGAAGTCCTTCCTTTTATCTATCCTGAATCTCCCACCCATCAGCTTCATGTGATGACCCCAGGTTCTAGTATTATGAGAGAGAGAGAAAAATGTCTCTTGTTAGCCAAAGATGCTGCATCTCTTCCTCTGCATTTGGATAGGGAACAGGTGCAGTAAAAGCTCCTGCCCATGTTCCCCAGCAACTGGTGTAGATAGGCATACTGCCTTTGACACTGGAGGTAGCATATAGCCTTCAGGACTAGTAGGTATTGATAACATTCTCCTTCAGAAATTTGTCTTAACCCCTTTCAAAGCCATCCAAATTGTTGGCCATCACTACTCACTGGCCCTGTTCAGACATCATGCTAAGCCATGGTTAGGCTGGTGCCTCTAACCCCTTTGCAGCAAATGGTTGGTGAGCATGTTTAAACTGTGGTTATGTAGCCGCTATAGTTACAAATGGTTCACATGACATGTTAAACCATAATTCACATGACCTGCTAAGGCTAAGCCATAATGTTTTGCTCAAAATGCTTAACCACCATGGCTTAGTGTGCCATCTGAAAAGGGTCATTGTGGTATTGCCGACACAGGAGCCTTGCTAAGAAAACAAAAAGGCAGATGGACTTCAGTTGTGTGACAAGTGACAAGTTTTGAGTTGCAAAGAATTTTCAAGAAGTCAAATGCAGCGGAGAAATTTCCTCTCATCACAGTGATGATGGTGGAAGGATATTTCGGTTGGATTTCTCTGCTGCAGCATCCTTATTCCAATAGCTAGCTAATCTATCTGGTTCTGATATGAACTTTGGCCTGGCTAATGGAGGGAAATGATTCAGTGTTGGTGGATTTATCCCTATGTAACGTGCTACTGATGTGTCAAGTTCCTTGGATGACTTCACATAAACTATGCGAAAGTGGAAAGATGCTGGGTCTGGAATGAGTTACCAAGGGTCAAAGCTCAGCTATGTTGTCTCCCTGTTCTGTTGCAACTGAAACCAATTCCACCCTTCCAGTATTTGGGTATCTTATTTAACGGTTAGCTCCCAATCCTAGACACATTTCGCTTGGGAAATAAATTCCATTGAGATCAATGGTATTTATTTGCTTAAAGTATATAAAGAAATGCCTTGTACTCATAAATACTTCACTGATAAATTTATTGAAATTACCCTTTTAATTTATACACCACCTTTATGACCTATAAGGTGGAGTTCAAGACAGTTAAGGGAGAATGAAGATAGCAGAAGGAGGATGCCCTCTGGGAGATTTCCTCCAGGGGCTGGGCTTGAGGCTTAAGCGCCACTGCCGGAAGGAAACCCAAGAGGCTGCACAAGCTGGATTGAGGTGCCCCATGATCTGGACTGGGCTCTCAGGCAGAAGATCCTGCACCCCTACTACAAGAGCTCCAAAAGAAATTCACAATGGACCAGATCAGAACTCAGTGGTGTGTGGAATAGAACCATTGAAATCAGTGGGACAAGTGAGCCATGACTTCAGTGTCTCCAGAGTCTCCAATGTGGCACCTGCAAGACTCCCTGACTGGGTTTGGACAGTCATGACAGGAGAAGAAGCCATTGTAGCTCCTCCCTCCACCCGTGTGCATATTGCGCATGTGCCCACCATTGGCATAATCCCCTGCGATGTAATGCAGTTTGGTGTGTCATCCAAACCTGGCTCATGGCACAGTGGAGGTGGCTTCATACCCTCCCTACAACCTATGGCATGCAGTCGAAGTTGTGGGGTGGATCACAAGCTAGCTCCACCACACCCTGCACTGGGTTCGGGCAACATGCCAAACTGCCCTGCATTGCATGAGATTATGCAAATGGCAGCCATGTGTATGGCACATGTGCGGGTGGGGGGAGAAGCCATGATGGCTTCCTTTTCCATTCTGATCGTCCAAACACACACACACAAACATTTACACACACGCACTCCACCTCTCCTGATTTTTATTTTATTTCTTAAGATTTTAAAAAATCCTGGAGACTGGCCTACTGCAAAGTGAAGGGCTGCCCTCCAACACCATCTTTATTGGAAGGCTGGTTTTGTGTTTTCGGAGCTCCGTCTTATACTTGGGTTCTTGGGTAAGTTATTTTTCTTTTATTCTTGCCAGTTATTATGCCAGCCCCACAGCTAGTCCTGTTTGGGGTCCTTCTGAGGGGCATGTCAGAGGAACGTTTTTTTGTTTTTTTTAAATCCTGTGGACCTCCTGCTGCCCCAAACATGCTCCCAGAATGCCCCATTTCAGCCCACACTGCCATTGGACCATCTATGCCACAGAGTTTTCCACAGGTACACGTGGTGGGCAGTGGGCTCTAATGGCGTAAGAGGCATCCACTAATGGGCCTCCCTCTCCATCAGCAGGCAGAACCTCCATGGCTTCCTCCAGGTCCTATCCTGGCCGAATTAGGATTTTGCCCTACTTTAGTAAAATGTTGACATCCTATTTTAAAATGCCTTTATTATAAAAGAAGTTCAGAAAGGACGCCATTGAAATGGCAACGATTAAATTCATTTCTCTTCTACTCCGCCTTCTGCAAGTTGCGTAGAAGAGGTCCCCTTTTTCGCACTAGGTTTTTGTGCATTCAGTTTGTATGAAAAAGTAAAGTGAAACAAAATGTACAATTGCAGATGACAGACTGTTCCAGCTTTTTTTTTTTTTTAAATGCCCCCCCAAGCCCCCTATGCATTATTTTGGTTTCAGATTACTACCGAGAAGTCAACTGTAAAGACGGCAAGGTAAAATGTGCACATACCATACACAGAATGTCTAACTATAAATACCATTAGGGCATCTGGGTTTAGGAAGCTATAGTTAACTGTCTGTCAGCGCTGCCATTGGAAACACTTATTTTCTGAGATTTATATCTTTATTTTTGGAGTGGGGAGAGATTGCTTTCCCTTGGACCAAGTCCCATGCATTTTAGCTATCAGGCATTTATTTTTGCATTTTATGCTTCGTGCGGTGTGGGATGGATTCAATTTGTCTGTTATGAGTTTTAGTGGATCATGTAACTGTAGCACTATTTACTTCCAAATATTGTTTAAAATGAATTACTATTGACATATTTTCTGCTTAGCAGGAAACAAAGAAACCCTGTGGACAGTGACCGTTACAATGTTAGGAAGATTCTGCTTTTTTAAAAAAACAACAACTCAGAAATGCAAGCCAAGAGGAAAGTATGTGATGGCGATCATCTTGTTCTATATATTTCAGATTTAGCCAAAGGCTCCCTCGGGCCAATTGCTTGAATCTAAACAGTAGGGACTGAAGAATGAACATGACTGGTCAAATAGTCGCAGAATAACAGATTTGTGTATCAGGTGGTGCAGAGCCAGCAATGCTAGAGGCCTAAAGAACACCCGAGAACTCAGGTCACAAGGGAAGTGGATAATGCAGTAGGCACAAGCTGGTGGCAAGCACTTTTCTTTTTTAAAGACAGCTCACAATAGCAAGGTAAAAGGATCGTTCACACCTGCATGTTCATCACCTTATGCATACAACATCTTAGGGACAAAAGAGTTCGACTAGGGTGACCATATAAAAAGGAGGAGACAGGGCTCCTGTAGGCTGACCATATGAAAAGGAGGACAGGGCTCATGTAACTTTAACAGTTGTAGAGAAAAGGGAATTTCAGCCCGTGTCATTTGTATGCAATTAGTTCCTGGTGAAATTCCCTCTTCATCACAATAGTTAAAGTTGCAGGCACTATATTAGAGTCACCATATACAAATGAAGGCAGGGCCCCTGCAACTTTAACTGTTGTGATGAAGAGGGAATTTCACCAGGAACTAATTGCATACAAATGACACTGCCTGAAATTCCCTTTTCTCTACAACTGTTACAGTTACTTGAGCCCTGTCCTCCATTTCATATGGTCAGCCTAGCTCCTGTATCTTTAACAGTTGCATAGAAAAGGGAATTTAAGTAGGTTTCATTTGTATGCATGCAGCATCTGGTGAAATTCTGTCTTCATCACAACATTTAAAGCTCCAGTATATCTAAAGTGCCCAGATAGATAGTATAGATAGCTAATATAGCTAGAGTGACCAGATGCAAAAGAGGGCAGGGCTCTTGAAGCTTTAACTGTTATTATTATTTATTATTATTCATTACATTTATATACCACCCCATAGCCCAAGCTCTCTGGGCGGTTTACAAAAATTAAAACTTTGGACGAAGAGGAAATTTCACCAGGTGCTGTATGCGTACAAATGACACAAGCTGAAAATCCCTTTTCTATGCCACTGTTAAAGATACAGGAGCCCTGCCCTCCTTTCCACATGGTCACCCTGCACAGGAGGCTGCCTTATACTGAGCCATTGGTCCACCTAGCCGAGTGACTGGCAGTGGCTCTCCAGGATTTCAGGCAGGACTTTTTCCAGCCCTACCTGGAGAAGCCAGCAATTGAACCTGGGATGGTTCTTTTTTTTTTTTTTTTTTGCAGGGGCTTTTTTGCAGGGGCCCTGCCTTCTTTTGTATATGGTCACTCTAGTATAGTGCATGCACCTTTAACTGTTGTGATGAAGAGGGAATTTCACCAGGAACTAATTGCATACAAATGACTCTGGCTGAAATTCCCTTTTCTCTACAACTGTTAAAGTTACAAGAACCCTGACCTGGATTTTATCTGGTCACCCTAGGACTGAGGCCCTTTCCACACCAGGCATGGGATGGCCCCTAGCTGGTCCCTGTGCGCCAATGGTGTGTATTAGGTATTTCCGGGATCGCCCTCTCTCCCTCTACACCCCTATGGTGTAGAAAGGGCCTCACTCGGGAGATCTGGGTTCTAGTTCTCTCTTGGCATGAAGTTCAGTGGGTAGGGTGCCCAGATTGCCCGGGGTTTCCCGGTCCTAACCGGAAAAACTGGGGCGATCTGGGCCGACCAGGGGGAGGCGGGGGCAAATCAGGCCTCGAGGAGCCCGAATGGCGGGTCCTCTGCCACTGCTGCCAGGTCCTCCACCGCCACTGCCGCCGGGTTCTCCACCGCCACCAGGTCCTTCGCCGCCACTGCCGGGCTCGTGCAGCCAGAGGCCGTGCAGAAGAGGCGGGAGAAGGCAGAATCTGAAAGCGATGTAATCGGCCCTCTCTCGCCTCTTCTGTGTGGCCTCTGGCTTCCTCGGGGTTTGTCGTGATGGTGCCAAGCCTCGAGGAGCCCAGATGCCCACGTGAAAGAGGTGGGGGAGGGCTGATTCCAGAAGTGATGTCGGCTTCTTCCGCACGGGCATCCGGGCTCCTTGGGGCTCGTCGCCATCGCGACAATCCCCAAGGAGGCCAGAGGCCACAGAGGCCAGAGGCTCCCCATGAAGTGACTCTGCCATTTGCATGATCATGGCTGCTCTTTTGAAAGCTGTTATAACTGTGTAAATGGCAGGCAGGTGATTTGTGTAGGACCCCTCATGGGGGTGTCAGTTGTATGAACTGGTGACCCCACAAACTCCCATGTGTGGGCAAATATATGAAAACAGGTCCAGATGTTAAAGAAGTAATGAGAAATCAAGTAATGCATAGCCTGAATGAACTGGCCCAGAGCCATCATTGCCTGTAATGTACACAAACACACAAAACACTCTCTTCTCCAAACTGAGAGAACAGGCATCAAAATGCTCAATGTGGTTCAATATATGCAAGTGCAAATCGATGCATATTGGGGCAAAAAGTCCCAATTTCTCATATCAGGCTGAGCTAGCAGTGACGGACCAATTCCACATTCGGCATAATTAATCGTTGTGTGAACATTTATCTTGGTCAGATCCAACATGGCTTTTCTTAAGTTCTTATAAGAATGCATAATATAATGTGGAAGGTCATAGAGAACATGTGGGCATATATATACACATCTTTGGACAGTGTGGCAAGTCCAAAGCAGTGGAGCGGTTACAGTACACTTGTAAGCCATGCTGCTTTCTGCAAATGTCGTGGTTTGACCACTTAGCTGAGAAGCTAGAGAATGAAACCTTCAGCTTTCTTTGGATAAAAACACTAAACCACCAAATAGTAGCCTCCCTGGAAGCTATGAGGCAGAGAGAAATGAGCCTGCCGAAATGAATGGAATTTCCTGTTGACACCACGAGACCACAAATTCAGATCTCACCAAACTTAGCTGGTGACTGTAACACATGGAGGTATTATGGTCAGAAGGACATTCAAAGGAACATGCATGTAACCACTGCCCTGCACATAGATATGTATATACAGGTCTTGTGCTCATCTTACACTGCCTTTTTACCAATTGCACCATTATACTTTTATTTAGATGCTTAATAATAAATATAATAATGAAGTTGATCATATAAATTAGAAATGGTCAATTGGCCATGGAAGCAACTTGAGTCAAACCCTTGCTATCTTCCTAGCCCAGCATAATTTCCAGCATGGATGAGCCTGTGACATCTAGGGTGGCCATGTGTCCCCTTTTACAAAGGACGGTCCTCTATTTGAACGTGTCCTCTATTTGAAGGGCTGTCCTGGCAATCCTGATTTAAAGATGATAAACCATAAGAAATGTTGCCCATCAACAGTGAGCACCTGAACTGCAGCTTGTCCAGGTGGGCACACACTTCACCTGGTCATGGTCTTCTACGCTATATTGAGTTGTTATGTACTGCTATTTAAATTATAATAATAATTTCTTAATTTGCATCTACATACATAAATTAATGTATGCAACATGTTATGCAAATCACTCTGTTTTGGCAAATTAGAAGTGGCCACCCTAGATCCCAGTGTATTCTGGCCTAACAGCTGATCTCATGGGATGGATGTCGGCTCTACAAACTATAGGACTGTTCACACAACGTGCTAACCCACATTCATTTATGAGTGTGGGTTGTTGTCGAACTGTGGGTTATTTGTTGAACCATGGGGTTAGCGTGCTGTCTGAAAGCAGCCAGCGTGGCTTGTTAACTATGCAGTGAGGCTTATTTCCTCGAACAAGCCACCTTGTTGTTGGTTAGCTCTGGGTGGCTAACAAGCTACATTGCATTGTTAACAAGCCACCCTAGCTGCCTTCAGACAACACAACAGCAGCAGGAGCCTTGTCCTCTTTTGTATCTGGTCACTCTAGTATAGCTCTTGCTGCTTTAACTGTTGTGATGAAGTGGGAATTTCACCAGGTGCTGCATGCATACAAATGACACCTGCTGAAAGTCCCTTTTCTATTCAACTGTGAAAGATACAGGAGCCCTGTCCTCCTTTTCATATAGTCACCCTACTCTGGGGAAACCCTGAACTGAATTGCAACCACAATGCTGGGGGAAGGGGTGTAACCCATGTCTTTTTCCTAATCCCAAATCCCTTCCCCAAATTGTTTTTTTAATCCTGTTAAGGAAAACATACATGTACATGTGCCTGCTTTTAAAAAGAATTAAAGAGATGAGGGATCTGATCCCTAACGTCTTAGGTTTTGACCTTAGATAGCAGGTTTCTCTTCGTGCATGAACAAAAAATCCAGGCTACCATCCTGCAAGTTCTACCAAATATGATCTTTCTGATTTATTAATCTCATTGACTTGAACACCTTCATGTTTTTAAAAAAAGAGGGGGGAGGGCAGACATCAGGATATGGTGACAGAAGTTGTAATTTCAAGCGCCGCAGAACTATATATAGCATCGCTGCATGGCTGAATGAGCGACTCTCCTTCTGCCAGCCACAATGCCACTAAGATAGATGGTATGAATTACTGTCATTTCCAAAATTGCTAGCTGCAGAAGAAACAGCCAAAGCACTATATCATAGGCGCTTGCAGTACGACGGCCAAATCAACTGTAATTATGATCAAGTGTTTAAGCGGTGCTGACATGAAGTGGCTCTGGAAAAGGAAAGTGCCAGGGTCCGCCATTGCATCTGGAGACTGCAAGCAGCAATGTGAAGGCTGAGCTAGGTGGTACTGGCCATGCCTGTATCTGTGCTGTCCTGTTATTGCTGGAGACAATAACTTGTGCAGAGTCCATGTCACCGTGGGCATGACTTATCCTGCTGCTTTCCTGCTGTTTTGCCCCTCAGCCCCCCCTCACCACAAAGGGGCTCGTGAATAATGCAAATGTCGCTCATGCATAATGAATCCCTCCTCCAAAATTTGCATGTGGCGTGGCCTCATCTTTCCCTCACATGACCCAATTGGCCGCCTCCATCCCCTTCTCCCTCCCCATTAGCAGCGACAGCCTGCTTGTGGCACACTAGTTGGCCGAGCAGGGCTGTCTGTCATCTCCCTGGCATAGGGGCTACCTGCTTGTGTGGTGCAGAGGAAATTAATTGCTATTAAAGCTTGAGCTTCGAACTTCTTCAAACTTTCAACATTTTCTGCATGTCTATACTGCACAAGCTTTAGTTTAAAACAAAAACGAGCAAAATCAGTCTGGTAGATCTCAAGTAATAAGCCTTACACTACTGTATCTTATATGGATACTATTGTATTCTTTTATAAGATTTCCTGACTGGTATATTCTCTTAAGGACCAAGAGCCACATGCTGCTTAATGATACTTTCCTCAACCCGGTATGCTCCAGATGTTTTGGATTACAATTGCCAGCATTCATGACCATTGGAGATGCTGGTTGGGGTTGATGGGAGTTGAAGTATAAACTAGGGGTGTGTATGGACCCCCCGGATCGGATTGGGACTGGATCGGGACCTCCAATTTTGTTCCGGATCAGGTTGGAACAAAATCGGAGGTCCCCCAGATCGGATCGGACCCGATCCCGATCCGAAAACCAGATGTCTGATTTTCTGATCTGCCGCCATTTCCCCCCATAGACTTGCATTGGGGGAAAGAAAGCTTTCCCCAATGCAAGTCTATGGGGAAAATGGCAGCAGGGGGGTGAGTGGGGGACTAATTCCCCCCTCCCTGTCCCTCCCCCCTTGCGCTTACCTGCAGGTCCCTTCTGCTCCCGTCCCGTGGGCGCCAGCGGACGGCAGCAGACAACCCCGGCAGGTAAGTGGGAGCCCCCTCGCGATCCTCCTTACCTCCTGGGGCCCCTTCACTGCCATCCGCTGCCACCCGGGTGGCAGCGGATGGCAGCGGAGGGGCCCCAGCAGGTAAGCCCCCCCCGGCGATCCTCCTTACCTGCGGGGCCATCCGCAACCTTCCCCTGCGTAGATCTACTGAGGACTAGGCTTCGCGGTCTAATCCTCAGTAGAGCGCCAGGTGCTCTACTGAGGACTAGGCCACGAAGCCTAGTCCTCAGTAGAACTACGCAGGGGAAGGCGGCGGACGGCCTTGCAGGTAAGTGGCCCTCTCCCTCCTCCCTCGCGATCCTCCTTACCTCCCGGGGCCCGTCCGCTGCCATCCGCTGCTGCCCGGGTGGCAGTGGATGGCAGCGGAAGGGCCCTGGCAGGAAAGGCCCCCCCCCCGCTGTTCGCTTCCATCGGTGGTCGCCCGCTGGCACCTGCCAATGGCAGCAGACAGCCACCCCAAGTAAGCCCCCTGCTCCTTACCTGGCGGGGCGTCCTCCTCTGTCCATTGCCGGCTGTAAACTACTGTGAACTAGGCCTCGTGGCCTAGTTTACAGGAGAGCGCCAGGTGATGACATCATCAACTGGCACTCTCCTGTAAACTAGGCCGCGAGGCCTAGTTTGCAGTAGTTTACAGCTGTCAATGGGAGCAGGAGGACACCCCGCTAGGTAAGCCCCCCCGCTGTCCGCTTCCATCGGTGGGCGCCCACTGGTGCCTGCCAATGGAAGCATTGTTGGGCGCCAGCAGGTGCCTGCCAATCCTCCGATTTTCCCCGAACCGGATCGGGTCCTTCTGGACCGGTTTGGAAAATATCGGACGATCCAGAGGGGGGATCGGAAATCGGATAATTGTATCCAATTTCCCCTGGATCAGCTCCGGATCGTGGATCGGAGCCGATCCAGTGCACACCCTAGTATAAACATCTGGAGGGTATCAGGTTGGGGAAGTAGGGCTTAATGTGTAGTTTGCAGCTTCACCTACTGATTTTCTTTTAGTAATTACACGCGGGGATATGGTGGCTTGATATTTATTGGGGAGGATCATGTACTTTTGTCTCCTCCCTCCCATGCCATGAACCCTGGAAATTCCCTCCCCCAATAACACAGCAGGAAACATTAGTAAAAAAGTTCCCAGTGGTGCCAATGGGAATTTTCTTACTAATGTTTCTAATGTTAGTGCATGGGGGGAGAGATTTGAGGGGGCACAGCTGGGAAGGAAGAAGATAAACCTCATTCCCTGAATGCTTAGGGTGACCATATGGAAAGGTGGGCAGGGATCCTGTAGCTTCAACAGTTGAATAGAAAAGGAAATTTCAGCAGGTACCATTTGTATGCATGCATGCAGCACCTGGTAAAATTCCCTCTTCATCACAACAGTTAAAGCTTCAGGAGCTATACTAGAGTGACCAGATAGAAAAGAGGGCAGGGCTCCTGCAGCTTTAACTGTTGTGATGAAGAGGGAATTTCACCAGGTGCTGCATCCATACAAATGACACCTGATGAAATTCCTTTTTCTATGCAACTGCTAAAGATACAGGAGAGCTGTCCTCCTTTCCATATGGTCACCCTATGCATGCTGCAACTCTCCCATCATGTCCATACTTCTAATTATTTAAAGAAAATCAGATGACATAGGGCAGGATTCTCACATCCAAGAAGTACATATGAAGAAGTCATGACAATGGACTCATGAAGATGGCAATGGCGTTTGCCAGGAGTGGGGAACCTCTTTCAGCAAAGGACCAAATTCAATTCCAGAGAAGCTTTTGGACCGGATTCCACTATTGGGCAAGGCTGAAGCAAAGGGGGGTGGCCAAAGGAAAAAGGAGCGGGGTCAAAAATACAAAAAAATCCTGGCATGTTGTAACTTAAAGCTCTTACTGCCAGTAAACATCTTACTGCCAGTAAACAACTTTGAAGGGAGGTGTTTCAACATTTTTATAAGGGGATCTGTACAAAATGTGGGAAATCGCCTAATGTTTGGTGTTTGGAACCAAGGGGTAAGGCCAGGAGAAGGGGGCGTGGCCACCTGGAGAACCACAGAGGGCCAAATTGGAATGCCAGAAGGGCCAGGCATGGCCTGCAGGCCTGAGGTTCCCACTCCTGGTGTGAACCCAATAATTTTTAGAGTAAAAGGGGTTATGCATGCACACTCTAAACTGTCCTCCATCCATGGCATCTTCACAAATGCTGTTTCTGTTTGGTTGAGCTGTGATATTGATGATGATGTTGTAAAAAGCACTTGGAGAGAGAGGTTATAGGGAGGTAAACAATGGGTTGGGAAGGATACACCTCCACTCATTTATAGATCTCCCTGTCCTCCTTAAAAAAGCACCCCTCAAATTATATGTGATTAGGGCAGACCTGATACATCTCTGCCAACTTCACATCTAGCTTGGCTGTATACATCAATTTCCAAACTACCCCAGGATAGGTTCTGTCCTGGTACTATGTGATTGTACCACACCCTGTACAATCAATCACAATTTGGTCATGTTATCTAAAAGTGGGAGGACTAAATATTGAGTCCGTCATCAACTATTTTTGTCTGATGTTTCTATCTGCTGGGATTAAACCTTCACAGATGTGCATGATTACTTGATACACACAACACACACACAAAATGAGTTCTGTAGCACCTTATTAAATTCAATTGATTGCACAAGGTGTATCACATGGTGTCCACATAGTACTAGAGCAATGCATCAATTGTCACATGGTTGGTTCTTCAAACAACAGAAGAACCAGAAGTAGATGAGCATCCAAAATAGGTCACAAAGTAGAAAAACAAAGTAGAAAAACAAAGAAGGCCTTAGAATAAAGGACAGGCGGAAACACATCAGGCTTATTTTCAATAAAACTATTTGCATCCTGAGAACTTGTTTTTCGCCTTTGTGACCTTTTCATACAACAGGCCTCTAGATACCTCAGTGAAGGTGTGGAGCTGAAGTAGGGCTAATGGCCCCATTTCCTCCCCAGTTAGGTTCCCCCCTTCCCTTCAATCTCCCCTTATCAGAGGAGGTGCAGAAATGCCTCTACAACAACGGTGCAGTTCAGCAGGAGGTATCTGACTTGCGAGATAGATACGCTGGAAGTGGTGCCATCTTGACTGCCCCACTGAGTGTCTTTTTGTGTGTTTGTTAGCAGAGCTGGATCAGAGGTGTGTGTGGACTCAGGATATGATTCAGTTTAGGCTCTCTTGCCCATTAATCCAGCCCAGGGTTCTACTCTGCTTAGTTTTATGGGGTCACACTGGGTTCCTTTGCACAATACCAACGAACAACCTCCAAGCACTGTCTTATCTCTTACAAACATGAAATTTGCAGCTGCTGTGGCTTTGTTCCTATGAAATGAAAGGACAAGAGCAAGGTTCTTCCAGTAAACTTTATAGTACCCACAACAGAGAAGTTGGAAGACACTAGGATTAAAAAAAAATTACTACCCCTGGTCAGTAATGAGTAAGGAGCATGCTGACAAAATAAACACAAAGACTACATCTAAAGACAGGGCTGAAGTAACTGAATTAAAGGATATCCCAGGGTGGAAAACACAAGGATGAGATAAACAAGCTGCTCCATCTGGTTAGTGATTGAAAGGGTCTGAAGAACTTAGCTGATGTGCTGTGACTGAATTTGTGTGGATGTGTGCACACACAAAGATGAATGAGTGTTTATAGCATCTAGTTGAGGTTGGACTATGGTAGACTTTCCTAACTTGGGTCTCTCAAGATGTTTGGACTACAACTCCCATCAACCCCGGCCATCATGGCCAATGATGAGTGGTGATGAGAGTTGTCATCCAAAAACATCTGGAGGGACCCAGGTTGGGAAAGGCTGTACTAGGCAATCCTGGGTTCCAATCACCACTTGGCCCATGAAACTAGGGTTGCCACCAATTGTCATTCTTAAAACAAAATCCTCTTTTCTCTTCCTTCTGTTGCAATGACCTTACGCTGAGAGAAATTTCCCTCATCTATACTCCCTGTTTGTTTTCTTTTGTCAAGGGTGACCAACCGTCAGGATTTTTCTGGATTTGTCCTGGTTTTTGTTCTATCCTGGATGTCAGGTTTTCCCCCCTGTAATTTCCTATAATGTCCTGGAAAGACACGCTTTCCCCTTTAAGGCCGCCATTAGTGTGGCAGTGGTGGGGGAATGATGCATTTTCTGGAGGTGTATCATCCCCCCCCCCACTGCTACAATGGGGGCCTTAAAGGGGAAAGTGTATCATTCCCGGACATTATAGAAAAGGCCCCAATCGGAGCAGTGAGAGGGATGACACACTTTCCCCTCCTCCATTCCAATCGGGGCCTTTAAGGTGATGGGGCAAATGATCCGGAGTTCCTGGAAAGCTGTTTTCCCACCTCCTCCCCCACTGGGTGTCCTCTTTTTGGGTTTTCCAAATATGGTCATCCTAGTAGTGGAGTTTCTCTGTCTGAATTCTCCATGCCCTCACAAAACTACATTTCTCAAGATCCTGTGACGGAAATCATTATCAGTAAAGAAGTCAATGGCAGGCATGTCTGCAATGGATGCAGGATACTTGTTTCAATTTCCAGCTCAAATAGGCTGACCATGTGAAAAGGAGGACAGGGCTCATGTAACTTTAACAGTTGTAGAGAAAAGGGAATTTCAGCCAGTGTCATTTGTATGCAATTAGTTCCTGGTAAAATTGCCTCTTCATCACAACAGTTAAAGTTGCAGGCACTATACTAGAGTGACCATATACAAAAGAAGGCAGGGCCCCTGCAACTTTAACTGTTGTGATGAAGAGGGAATTTCACCAGGAACTAATTGCATACAAATGACACTGGCTGAAATTCCCTTTTCTCTACAACTGTTAAAGTTACATGAGCCCTGTCCTCCTTTTCATATGGTCAGCCTAGCTCAACCAAGGACTCCCTGGATGTATTCCTGAGTAACTACTGCATTTTTAGTGCATGTGTGTGTGTGATGGGGGAAATCATAATCTGTAAATACCCTTCACTAGGTCTGTTGTTTGAGAAATCCTGACCTAGGTCATTCTGTGGCAAGTCACAACTCATCTTTGTAGGGTCAGAAGGCTTGGATAAACCTCCAAAATTATTAGCTTTTGCCTGTATGAAAATATCAGAACAGCTGTCCTCAAAATGCTTCATTCTTGTAAACTCTTCCTATCCTGTGTTACAATAGTAGCCTTGGGCAAGAAAGCTTATCTTCAATCTACTTTAGCTCTTAGAAAAGCTGTTCTAGAGAACTGCTCAACATCTGCTTAGTTCCATGGTGCATGATTTAATTTTAAAGTTTACTCCTTTGGATGCCATGTACAAGCACATCTGGGCTACAGTTGCTTGTTAAAACTAGTCTTCACATGCTCCTTTACTGATGCTTGATTTGGTCAGGGGAGCACAATGGTTTAATCCTCTAGTTCAAGGCTGATTCACAAAACCTCTCAAAAGATCATTTCCTAGGGTGACCATATGAAAAGTTGGACAGGGCTCCTGTATCTTTAACAGTTGCAAAAGACAGGGAATTTCAGCAGGTGTTGTTTGTATACATACATAAGCTGGTGAAATTCCCTCTTCATCACAACAGTTAAAGCTCCAGGAACCCTGTCTCTTGACCATGTACAAAAGAGGCCAGGGCTTCTGCAGCTTTAACTTTGTGATGAAGAGGGAATTTCACCAGGTTCTGCATATATACAAATGACACCTGCTGAAATTCCCTTTTCTATGAAACTGTTAAAGATACAGGAGCCCTGTCCTCCTTTTCATATGGTCAGCCTATGACATTTCCATCACCAATCCACCTTTGGGAACTGTGGTAGGTAGCATGCAACCGTTCTGTGAATCATTCAGATGACCCATTTGTCATGAGCATGCTACATGCTCTCCTTCACAGATGGGATTAGGGACGTGCATTCCAAGTTCTCCCCACATTACAGAAGGCTCTATTCCACCTACTGTAGGGTGACCAGATAAAATCCAGGTCAGGGCTCATGTAACTTTAACAGTTGTAGAGAAAAGGGAATTTCAGCCAGTGTTATTTGTATGCAATTAGTTCCTGGTGATATTCCCTCTTCATCACAACAGTTAAAGGTGCAGGGGCCCTGCCTTCTTTTGTATATGGTCACTCTAGTATAGTGCATGCACCTTTAACTGTTGTGATGAAGAGGGAATATCACCAGGAACTAATTGCATACAAATGACACTGGCTGAAATACCCTTTTCTCTACAACTGTTAAAGTTACATGAGCCCTGACCTGGATTTTATCTGGTCAGCCTAACCTACTGTATTGGTAGTCTAGGGTGACCATATGAAGAGGAGGACAGGGCGCCTGTATCTTTAACAGTTGTGTAGAAAAGGTAATTTCAGCAGGTGTCATTTGTATGCATGCAGCACCTGGTGAAATTCCTTCTTCATCACAACAGTTAAAGCTGCAGGAGCTCTGCCCTCTAGCTATACTAGAACACTGTTGCAGAAAGAAGCCTGGATGGAGGTCTGCAGTGGATCCAAACTGGAGAAGCTGAACTGAGAAAGCTGGATGTTATTATACTAAGTGTTGCCTGTTAGGAGAAACAGTCTAGGACAGGGTTACCCGGCTGCATTTATGTCTGTTAATTTTAATTTGCTCTTATGGTTAACTGTTTAAACTGTTCTAAAAAAATAATAATACCACCATGCCACCCTCAATGACTCTGTTCAGACAACATGCTAAGCCATGATGATTAAGCATTTTAAGCAAAACATTATGGCTTAGCATGTTGTGTGAACCATTCCTAACTACGGTGACTTCTTAATCACAGTTTATACGGCCTCGCTAACCATTTGTTCCAAAAGGGTTAGCAGCCTAATCATGGCTTAGCGTGTTGTGTGAACAGGCCCAATCTCTTCCTAACTGCTGTTTAATTTGTTGCTTCACTAATTTTTAAGTGAATTGCCCAGAGAGCTTCGGCTATTGGGCGGTATAGAAATGCAATAAATAAATAATAAAAGCAACATTCATTTTGGAATAACTTTGTCTAAGGCTATGTAACTCTGCCCCTGCCCCCGGATATACACACCTGAGTGGCACACCACACTATCCTGTAGAGAGTTGTCTAAGCTAGTAAATAAGCTTCAGAGGCTAAACAGCCATTTAGTGGAGGCTATCAGGGAATATAAATATCCACATGGGGGCAGCAGTGAGGCTCCAAGAAGAAGGGCTGGGTTTGCTGATTTGCTTGCCTCCCAGCCCATTGTGTCACAGCCCTACAGTAGGTTGTAATGTTTTTATCTGTTTTCCCCCCAGTGGTTTGTAATGTTGATGTACAGTGAGTAGCCTCTGAGTGAGGTTATAATGAGACCTGGCTCCACTACCTTTCTAACTGTTGTGACTGCCTTAGTGGTTAAGCAGGGGTGTTGTCTATTTTGACTTTTGTAAATTTATATTTGTATATTTTAATTGTATATGTTTTAATCTTGTAAACTGCCTTGAGTCCCAGAACTGGGAAAAAGGTGGGATATACCTAAATAAATACATACTACTACTGCTAATAAAAATAATGTGGAGTTGCTAAATGGATGAAAGTTTTTTTAAAACTGCAAACTGACAGTTTTAAAATGTCTAATGTAAGAAGCTGCCTTTGATCATATATGCACCAGGTAGATAGTAAAATACAATTTGAATTGGTCAGGGGAGTCAACAAATTTGATTGGTTGTTAGAACATCCAGATAGAATCACTTAAAAGAAGTCCAACAGATGATGGTAAGAACGTGATTGGTCAGAGGTTCTGGCCATGAGAGAATAAAGGGGACAGTTTGGTCAGCTGGTGAGAAGAGGATTGAAAGTTGGATGGAATTGGATATGTCCGAAAATTCAAGATTTAAGAGAGATATAGCTAGGATAACTAGTTCCAATTTTTTTTCAGCCCTAAAACAATGGTGTTGTCTGAAAGTCTCAAATCCCAAAAATTCACCAATCAATGATATCTATTTCACTAATAGCAGCAAAAATTGTTATTGTCAAGTATTGGAAAACTACAAAAGTAAATTACATGTGAAAGATTGGAGGTCGATTCTAGATTTAGCCATAGAAATCAATGGGATGTGTTTGTCATATCTCATTTAAGTCCAATGGATTTCAGTGAGTTTACTCTCTTTTTTTATACCACCCATATTGGAAAAATTATAGTATTGAAATTAATATATATTCCCGCTTTACTATTTCCTAAATGATTGACGTGAAGGCAAGTAGTATTTGATGCTTTGCGTTATTTATCCTATTTTATATTTAATTTAATGATAAATCTATATATGTAGTATTATGTAGGTCTTTTTCATGATATTTTTCAAATAATTTGATGTGACAAATAGTAATATAGGCTGCCTCTACAAGAGAGGTTTAAAGCTCTTTCAAGGCGCTTAATTTTTTTTACCTCTACAAGAACGGAGCACAAATCAGGCGTAGAGGCGCGTTATCTCTCCGATTATGCGCATTATCGAATGCGCGTTAAACAGCGAGTTTTATTTTGCTCCGGCCATTAAAGCGCATTTTGACTATGTGAACAAGCGCTTATGCGCATTAACTACTTGTAAAGCGCATTTTGGTCATCCGTTAATGCGCTTCGCCGCCTCTCGCCGCCTCTTGTGCAGAGGTATTAGGTGTAAATGCGCTTCAGCGATTATGCGCATAATCGCCTAACCGGGCGCAAAAGCGAATCCTTGTAGAGGGGACCTTAGAATTTATACTGTTTGTAGATAATGTCTTGTGTATATGATATGTGTGAAATATAAAAAAGAGGACCTGACGGAAGAGGATCTGAAGATTAGAGCTGTTGGCTGAAGGAGCTAAGTTCATAAAGGAGCTAGCCTTCCAGTTTGAGGGAACTTTGCTTGGAGAAGGTCTGAAGACTAGAGCAGGTGGCTGAGGAGAACATGAAGTTGTGCTGTGAGGTTGTGGTGAAGCTTTAATCAGGCAGTAGAACTTCAGCAAGTAGTTCTTGAAAAATCTGGACCATCCTACAAGGCAAAAGCAGTAGCAAGAAGAGCTTGAGGCAGAGGAAGACTGCTATAGAATATCTGTTGCTGGCTGTGAGTGATTGCTTGAGAAGAAGGTTAGGGAAATTTGGTCCGTGGGAAAAGCTGTGGAGAATGTTTTACTGAGTGGTCTATCTGGTAACTTTATTAGACACTAAGGGAGGGAGTTTCATAGATCCAAGCTACAGAAGCTAAAAGAGAGAATATAGATGAGATAGCCACATTGTTTTGTTATAGTTATGAACAGTTCAGATCTTAGGAACTGTAGCATGTGGAATCATAGGCTGTGCACTGCTTGCTGCCTTAGTGTTCATGTGCAAGTGTTTAATGTACATGCACATGATTCTATTTAAAAATGTAGACACTACTTTTCTCTATACAATAAACTCAAAGCAGATTACAATAAAATAAAATAAAATACACAACACTATAATACTGTTCAAATTACATTAATAACAATTCAAATTACAATTTAAAGTTAATTTCATACTTTAAAAGCGAGAGCAAGATAAAATAACTCAGTACAAAAACTGGCAAGCCAAAATTTTAGCCCACACTAAAGCTTGGAGAAATAAAAAGCTCCCAGTTGCTCCTCTGAAACTTAAAGGAGATGGGAACAATTGACCATTTCTAGGGAATGAGTTACACAACCTGGGTGCCACAATATATAAGGCCCCGTGTTGCACCCCAACCAATCATGCTTCTGAAAGTTGTGGGATGATTGCAAAGCTATGAGGTTGAACTGTATGGGAGGACAGGACATCCCCCCACCAACCACCAAGATGCATCACTTTCCCACTCAGTCTTAGTCCAATATCTCTACACCACATTGTCCTGCAACAGTATTTACAGTCTTTAACAGGTGGACCATTTTATGCCTGCCAAAATCCAAATAGCAAAGAGATCCCCAAAGCTCAAAGCACTTACATTTAGCAATTTGGGGTGAAAATTCGCATTAAAAATGTGAATTTGAAATCAAAATTCTACAGAAGATCAGAATATTTAAACTGGAGAATTTGCTGTATTGTGAATACTTGCGAAAGTTTGTTTCAGCCTTACTTCAGATGAAAGGAGGTATGAACTGTATTCAATAGATCTGGAAAGTTGCCTATACCAGCTAACCTTGGAGCTCTTTCCTTTGAGTGTTCCCACGAAAAGACAGCAACATTAATGTTCACCTCTTTCTTTAAACCACACACTTCCTCCTGTGATTCTAAATCTGCAGCTTGTACCCTCAGGGGAACTTTGATGTGGTCCTTGTTATTTTTTTCATCTGGGTCCCACATTTAGGCATTCCATACTTGGTGATGATCTGAAGGAGGAGTGTAATGCTAGCAGTATCCTGGAGCCTGGTTGCCTAATGAGTTGTTCATTAGATATCCCACTGTGTCTTTATCTTGTTGCAGAATGGATCCCCCCGCTTTAGTTTGCTGCTGGCTGCAATATCATCCAGATGTTGAAACTGTAATAATAATTACCATCATCATTTTTAGTTGTGGGTTAGTGACCATAATGACTAAGAAAGCAGAATCAGCCGTGAGTTTTTTCTGTGCAAACCCCATTGTAATGGATGGGAGCCATGCAAGAAAGCACGGCTAACCAATGCTTCCTCTTATTTCAGTGGGGTTTGTTTGGAGAAATCTCCAATGGATTGTGCCTCAAGGCTTAGTGAATGGCAGAAAGAGCTTTCAGCTAAAATATGTTGGTATTTTTTGCCTTTGGCCTAACTCACCACTGGCATGTGCCCAACAAGAATTTCTTCTTTGGCCCTTGGGCTGAAAGAGGTTGTGCAGAGGTTTACCTCAAAGTCTGAGGTAAAATATTGTTAAAATGCATTCTTCACATAAAAATGAGAATGTGATATGAAAGGTAATACCCACTTATGAATAACAGTAACAACAAGAGATGAAAAGGTCAACTTTAGATAAAGCAAAACTGCTATTTTTCTTCTATGTTTATTGTGGGCAGCTCCTATTTGTTGTTATTGCTGTAGTAGTTCACTGTTAAACCTGCCAGCTTATATATTAGAAAAAAGGGTTGAAAAGCTGAAGTTTTGATAGGTCATTTATGATCATTCTGTTTGTTGTCATTGGCTCATAGTTTAGACCAATGAGCTTAGGCTGACCATATGAAAAGGAGGACAGGGCTCATGTAACTCCAACAGTTGTAGAGAAAAGGGAATTTCAGTCAGTGTCATTTGTATGCAATTTGTACCTGGTGAAATTCCCTCTTCATCACAACAGTTAAAGTTGCAGGCACTATACTAGAGTGACCATATACAAAAGAAGGCAAGGCCCCTGCAACTTTAACTGTTGTGATGAAGAGGGAATTTCACCAGGAACTAAATGCATACAAATGACACTGGCTGAAATTCCCTTTTCTCTACAACTGTTAAAGTTACATGAGCCCTGTCCTCCTTTTCATATGGTCAGCCTAAATGAGCTGGCAGACATTGAAACAACTACAGGCCATTGGTCAGAGGGACCTGACTAAACCAATATTAAAAAGTTCAGGCAGAGCAGTCCAGGATCAGTGGTGAGTGTGGTCTGGTGATCAGCAGAGACAGCAGCCTAAGAAGAAGACATCAGGAAAAAGTGGATGATGAGATGAGATCACTGAAGGCAGAAGTTGCCAGAACTAATGAGTGTTCTCCATGATAGCTTCTAGTCAGAGTGACAACAGCAGTCGGTTGGCCTATGTTGCCAGGAAGATGTTAAAAGAGGCAACTGTGATGTCTTCTTGGCTGTGTTCTGTTCCCCAAATCCTGAACCAGAAGGAAGATTTTAGGGGATGCCAAAGTAAGCCTGCCAGAAAAAAAGAATGTTATTAATTTATTTATTATATTTCTGTACCACTCATCAGCTGAAGCTTTCTGGCTGGTTCACAAAACAAAGCTTTAAACCATAAAATACAATAACATAGTAAGACATAATGTAAAAACCATACATTTCAAACAATAAAACCGAACTAGGAACCAAGATAAATGCCAGCAGTAGTGCTAAGGTCTTATAATGCACTAGCACAATTTTTAAAATTGAAAGGCAAAAAAGCCTGGGAAAATAAAAAAAAAGTCTTCACCAGGTGGCACCACTGAAGAAGCTCTCTCACCTGGAGAAGGGCCTGTGAAGATGATCTTAGGGTCTCGGCAGGTATATATGGAAGGATATGATTCTTCAGGTAACTGTTTAGGGCTTTGTAGCTTAATGCCAGCACTTTGAATTGGGTCTGTAAATGGATTGGCAGCCAGAGCAGATCAATGCAGTACTGGTGTAATATGATCATATCAACCTGCTTTGTATGCAAGCTCAATCCCTGGCATCTTTAGTTAATGCATTTGATTTGGGAGGTCTAAGAAGAACCTGGACTCAGACATTGACCCAGTTTGCACTATCACTGCAGCTTAAACAAGTCACAGTGGCTTGTTTAAATTGTGGTGCATGATAGGCACCATTTACCTAATTACCTGCCATAGATTATTTGATGTAGGGTGACCAGATAAAATCCAGGTCAGGGCTCATGTAACTTTAACAGTTGTAGAGAAAAGGGAATTTCAGCAGGTGTCATTTGTATGCAATTAGTTCCTGGTGATATTCCCTCTTCATCACAACAGTTAAAGGTGCATGCACTATACTAGAGTGACCATATACAAAAGAAGGCAGGGCCCCTAAAACTTTAACAGTTGTGATGAAGAGGGAATATCACCAGGAACTAATTGCATTCAAATGACACTGGCTGAAATTCCCTTTTATCTACAATTGTTAAAGTTACATGAACCCTGACCTGGATTTTATCTGGTCAGCCTAATTTGATGATTGCTTCCCCCTTCAACAAGCCATGCCGCCTGGATTTGGATGACATGACAAACTGCACCTGGATGAGTAATTAGGCAAATGGCACCCAGCATGTGCTAGCATGCACCAAGGCTTAAATAAGTTAACCTTGAGTGTGGATTATTGTGTTGTGTGAACCCAGTCTCCATATTTTCCGTTATGGAGAACGGAAATGCATTAAGGAGGAAAAGATGGAGACTGGGTTCACACAACACAATAACCCACACTCAAGGTTAAGTGTGGATTGTCGTTGAACCATGGGTTGTTGTTGAACCATGGGTTGTCTGAACCCAGCCATTCTAGCAAACCATGGTTTGTTAACCATGAACTACCCACATTCACAACCCAACACCAAATCATGGGTTCTTTTCATGGGTTGTTCATGATTAACAAACCATGGTTTGCTAGAATGGCTGGGTTCAGACAACAGAATAAACAATGTTTCAACAACAACTCATGGTTCAATGACAACCCACATTCAACCCATACTCAACCTTGGGCGCGGGTTATCATTTGTGTGAACTCATATTCAAGAAGCAGTGGGAAACATGGAAGAATTATTTGTGAACAAGGGTGACAAATTCTGTGAATGAGAAAGGATGATGGTGTGACAAAACCTTTGTCCAGAAGTATCCTAGGTTAGATTATACAGCACTGGACTACCTTGGCCAATGCCAGCTTTTTATTTGTCTTCCATGGCTTGGATAGGCTCCTAGGGTTCCCAATCAATCTGAAGTTTTCTACACAAACACACAATGCTACTTCCAACTGGCTATCTTCCTACATCTAGTTTAACAGAATACACCATCTGGCCCTCAAAACAAAAGAATGATGACTTAGAAATTTCGATGTGCCTAATTCTGTAATTCCATGTGGGAATTTTTTATTATTATTACTTGCTCTTGCTGCCCACACAGAGTTCAGAGAGGAGGGAATTAGAGGTTATAGCAAAGCAAACAAATGTTTCCAGTGGTTGGATTAAGTGTAGATGGAAGCAATTCAACATGTATTAATTAAAATCTAGCAGACTAACTGCGAAGGGGATGTTTGGGATGCAGTCGGAAGCTTTACTATTTATGTTTTTGGAGGAATTCTAGGGCGACGTTTCCACCATTCTTTCTCTCTTGTTTCTAGTTATAGATGAGTCCTGGTTCTGTGATCCTGTAGGCTCTTGGTTTTTCCCCCCACATGGGACTGCACAACACATTAAGGGTTAGATAGACAATGCTCACTTGGCAAACATGAGGATTTCCTCACCTTCCCATTTGGTTGCCTCTCATGGAAAACTTTGGCATGGTATATCTATTGCCAATCTTGGAGAGAGGCCAGATCTACACTAAGCAGGATCTAACTCTTTGAAAGCAGTTTGAAAATGGTATATGGAATGTGAGCGTCATCAGACCTTCTCCGGCCCCGCTCCTGTCCCATGATATGTCCTCTTTCTTCCCGGAAAAGAGGAAGTAAACAAAGGCCACATGGCTCATTCAGGGGCCGTTTTTATCATGCCACTTTTCCTTCACACAGCAGGAAATGGTGGCACATTCCATTTTCTTTTTTAAAAAGTTGGATTAAAAGGGGTCCATTTTATGACAGAAAAAAGGCAAGAAGGAGCAGGAGGCATGCAGGAGGTGGACGTCATCGTTTAAGGACGTGCAAAAAACCGTGAGTGGGCAGTAGCGAGCATGCAATAAAATGCTCGTCTGATGAACCCGTGTCATGTTACCCAACAGTTGTCAATACCATTATAAACTGTTATAAAGCAGTAGTATAGATCCTGCCAGAGAGAAAAGCAACTTTCATCACAATCCTATGCATGTTTACTCAGATGTAAGTCCCATTAAGTTCAATGGGAGTCACTCCTAGGTAATTGTGGATAGTATTGCAGCCTTAATTGCTCATCAGAACTGGTGATGAACAAAACCCATCCATCTTGAAGTGGACCTGGCTTGGCTAATATTTCCTTTTTTTAAAAATAAATAAATTACAGTTACATGGTCACCTCACTGGAGGTTTGTAATATTTCCATTTATTTATGAATATACAGGTTGAACAAAGGTGGAGATTTCACAGCTTAAAGCCACCTCTACAGAAACATCTGCCCCATTGGATTTCTAGTGGGGCTATCCAGCATCTTCAGAGCCCCCTCAATGCCGACCTCTACTCAGACTGACTCAGCAGCAACTACCCAGCTGATTTCTTTGTTCAGAGAAACTAAATTAGCACATTCCACAGCAGGGAGGAGGAAGAGGGGAAGGGAAGCCCTGATCCTTAAATGGTTCCTCTTTCCACAAAAATCAAAGTATTGAAAGCAATCTCCATAACAAAGAAAACATCCTTGGCTACTGTGCAAGGCTAGGGAATGGAGAACGCCAAGTCCTGCTTGTCCAGCCTGGAAAGTGCCCTTTGCCTCCCCCCCCCCCCCGCGCCCCGTGGTGATTGGGGTCTTAAAGGCCCTCTTAACCTTATTAAGAAGTTCTTTAAGGCCCAGATTGTTTTGTGTGTGTGTGGAGAAGGCATGCCGGTGGAATTGCGCACTTTCCAGAGGCCCCAGAAAGTGTACTTTGCCTTCACCCCCCAACACACCAATCAAGGGCTTAAAGGCTTTCTTAATGCAAGGTTAAGATGGACTTTAAGGCCTTGATTGGCATACGGTGTGTGCGTGTGTGCGAAATCATGAATTTTCCCACTCCATTTTCATGGCAGCCACCACCATTAGAGTGGAGGGGGGAAATATGTGCTTTCCCCAGCCTTGGGGAAATTACATTTCAGAGAATGATAGAATAGTTGAGTGAAAGGGGCTTATAAGGCCACTGAGTCCAACTCCCTGCTCAGTGCAGCAATCTACCTTAAAGCACCTTAAAGAGCTTCTCCCCCCCCCCCCCACTGATGGCACGGGGGGGGGGGAGAAGAGAGAAATGCAATTTCCCCAAGGCTGGGGAAATTGCATGTCCCCCCCCTGCATTAATGGCAGCTGCCCTTAACGCAGTGGAGGGAAAGGACACAGGGGGAGCAGTCAGGGAAGAACCATGCCCGACTGCTCTCAAAAGCTCAAGAGCAGTTGGGCGTGGGCCTGTCCTGGCACTGGGCACATTCACTTGGGCCTGTGAGGGCCGGGTGCTTCCACTGCCTTTGTGGCTCCAGGCATATTTTCACCCCAATGCTAGAATGCCACTAAGGTGATTTCCAGCAGTGTTACCATTTTGATCAGTTTGGCATATCCTACTCTTAAAATCATGCATCACTGCATTGGAAGGGACCCTTAAACAGCCATTCACTCCAACCCCAATCCATAACACTACTACTGCCGACTATAAACCACCTTATTGAGCCAAAAGACAGAGGGCCAATTTGCAGGATCGCCCCAGCCCACCGTGAATTATTTAAGCCATCCTGGGTTGTGGCATGTGTTGGTGGCCATTTTGAATATTCAAGGTATGGTAGGTGAGCATCCAGGCTTATCATGTCATGTGAACCTGGCCAGGATGGGTTGTTGGCATGGTTAACGAACCACCTGCCAACCATGGCCTCTTTTAGGGTTGTGGGTAGTTTGTTAACCGTGGCAATAATCCACCTTTGTTGGGTTCAGATGACATGATAAAACTCAGTGAATTCATGGCTTGAATATTCAAAATGGTTGCTGGCACACACTGCAACCCAATGTGGCTTAAAGAAGCCATGGTGGGCTGCAATGATCGTGCGAACTGGTCAGAGGTTTGGATCAGTGCCAGAATCAGTTTTTTTGAGGGCCTTTGGGTAAGACACCCTCAATGGCCCCATCCCTCAGTGAGTCTACCTTCTCATCACCAGTTGCTACTTCTCATTCTCTTTCACAACACTGCTACCACTTGCTGGCTTGACAGACAGCAAGTTGGCAGTGGCATCTACTATGCCTCTTCTGACTACCATCATTGTCTGAACTAGAACAAGAGGCAGGTGAACTAGCAGGTTGCAAGGATGAAGAGGAGGAGCATGTCCAGGTGGATTCTTGTCAAAGAGCCCCTGCTGGGTGTTTCACACCTTGAGTAGCTCCTTTTGAGTTCTGACTGGTTTTGACTGAAACCTGGGGTGGGGGAATAGAAAACCGGGGGGGGGGAATGGAATGGAGTGCCTGAAATCCTGAATGGCGGCACTCCACACTGCAACATTTTGTTGCAGATCCCACCTTGTAAAATCATAAAGATCTCAAAAACCAAACGGACTAACCTTTTGCCCTTGGAAAATCTGGCCGCAGTAGGAAGATCTGGACGCTCTTCAACTGGGCTGTGTGCCTCATATTTTTCACCTCGATGGAAGCTGAGCTTGTTTGAAAATACAAGTGCTGTGAGGCAGAACTGCTCTGGGAAATCGACATCCATCATGGATCAGCAGTCAAATCTACATATGCATCCCTTGCCTGTAAATACATGCCAAAATTTGTGCTCTTCCAGCCCTGCTGACATAATAGGGTGATCCCACTGCAAACACTTCACATGTGACCCGCTTTTCTAGCTTTCAGTTAGCCAGTTACATTTTTTTCTTTTTAAAGATCTGTTCTCTTCGAACTGCCCCCCCCCCCCCCCCCCGCCCTGTGTCCAACCTCAGCATCTCTCGTGCAATCTGGATATGATTACGGGCTACAGCCACCCGCAGCTTGATAAACTTATAACAGCTGCATTGCAGGAAATCACCCGCAATTCAACCCTGATGTTGTATGGATGTCTTTAGTTAACTTAAATAGGCTTTTAACATTTCTGTGCATGTGCCTGTGTTGTGTGTGTGTGTGTGTGTGTGTTGTGTGTGTGTGTCAGCACACAAAATACACCTATCACAACTTTGAGCTTGAGAGATCAAATGGGGAACAACGTGTTGATCCCGGGTTGCTTTCCGATGATATAGCATATCATTTTGGAGATTTATGAGGGATCGTGCCTTTCTTTTGCTCGTGTATCAAAGTCGATCGGTGCATGGGGGGCGGTGGGGGTAAAGCCAAGTCCTGGGAGAGAAAACTATTAACAGTTATGCTCGGAACTTTTGGAGGGTCTCACTGCATCGTTGTCTCAATTTTATTGAACGTTAAGTTATATTTCCACCTCTCTAACTCCCCCAAGAAAAAAACAAAGGAAATGAGTTCCTGTAGTCCACTGCTTTGAGCCACGTCCTCAGCGAGGTAATGAAAAATGTCCTACCCCATTTGATAGGAGACTGTTTACACGCCATACATCATCACAAAAACGCATGCTATTCAACAAATAATAATAAAAAAAATTATTCCTGAGCGTCGAGCAGTAGCTCTTCATAATGGAATTATTTATTGCAGAGCTCCAAAGTGTTTGGCTACAAGAGGCATATATAGTGGATGAAACCAGCATCTGCATTGGTTTGCTCTTCTCCTCTGGGGCACAATCCAAGGAGCTAGTTATTATCTAGGAACCCGTAAACTGCTTCAATCAGGGGGTGCAGAACTTCAGGCCCAGGTTCCCAATCCAGCTTTTCTGGAGCCCCAATCCAGTGCTCCGAGATTCCCCAGATGGCCATGCCTACGTCCTCACCCCACCCCACCCTCTTTTCGCCAACCATCATTTGGTTGTTGAGTTTCCAGCTTTTCTGCAGTTTTTCCTCCATTTTAAAAGATTTACATGCCTCTCCTAAGGCGTAGTGATTGACTGTAAGAGCTTTAAGCTACAATATGCTGGTATTTTGGTGTTTCAGCCTCATCCCCTGTGAAGTTTGAGGGATACAGAGGCAAAGTAAAAAGGTCTGATGTTTGTGTTGGGAGGGGGAATCCCTGAGAAGAGTAGTTTCATTTCTCCAGTTAAGTTTCATTTCTTCAAGACTGAAACACTACTTTCTGTTTTGGGGGAAGAGGGTATAAAAGAAGGAGAGACCAAGCCAGGGGAGAGGCACAAAAGACCAGAACATGAGGAAGGAGTAGAAAGGACCTGCTTAAAGAATTCTAGGTGAAGCTTAGGGTAAAAGAACTTGCATTTTCTTTTCTTTTAATGCCTCTATATGTATTGACTAAATACATTAAACCTCAAGTGTCTGATGCGCACCATGTCTATAGCCTAAACCCCACATTACCGGGAAGGCGAAGGTGAAAAGGAAGAAGGTGGGACTCTTAAGGTCACAAGAGATCCTTAAAGAGTTACTCAAAAGGTCCAGGACATAGAAGGAATTTTGACACCCCTTTTTGTCTGCAGCCTCATCCACTACTGGAATTTGGACCTTAAAAGCTTCTCCCACATGGAAATTGGCCCTCAGGCTGAAAAAGGTTTTGCACAGCTGGCTGGCTTAGACCCAGAGCGTCATCACACCGGGGAAAATCGTGTTTCCTTACCATCACTTCTCTGCCCCATTCTTCCTGGAGGGGAAAGAGGAAGGAAACAAAGACCACGGGGTCCATTCAGTGGCTGTTTTTATCGTGCCAATTTTCCTGCACACAGCAGGAGATTGCAGCACATTCTTTATTATTATTTTTTAAGTCAGAATACAGGATCTATTTTGCTACGGAAAAACGAGTGGGAGGTGTGTGGGAGGCGGACGTCATTGTCTAAAGAACATGCGAACGTTTGTAAAGCGAGCAGTAGCGAGCGTGTGATAAAACACTTGTCTGATGAACCTCCCAATATACCTTCAGCAGGAATGTAACATGACCATATTTACAGGGTTGCTTCCAAAACCAGCTGTGTTGACTAGTTCCTTCAGTTGTACTCTCTCCTCAGAAAACGGACTGAGAAAGTTCTCACCAGTGGTGGAAGTGTGGAGTGTGAAACTATCCTGTTTGTACACGATAAGGGCCTGGGCATGCCAGAAATGTTCTGATAAATGCCAGTAGTTCTGACATTCCTCAGATACACATTTGAATAGGTCATTTGGTTTCAAGCTGAATTCTGGGGGACCCTGAGGTTCCTTCGAATCTTGTCGGAGGTCCCTCAATGAGAAAATAAGTAAAGGGGGACAATTTGCTCTGAAAGACAGTGCCACCAAGATCACACAATTGTTGCTAACTGCTCCAAGTCTTTTTGCAGATCTGTGCCCCGTTAAGCAGAACAAGTCGATTCTGAAGGGAGCGAAACTTGAAACTTTCCTCTCTTTTTTTGGATGGAATTTATATGTGAGTTGGAGATGATGAGTGATTTATACAACCATTAAACATACACTAAATCAATCTCTATTAGGGGAAAAAGGGGCATGCTTTTTTTTTTAACAGCCCCCAAGCCAGAAGTTTGAACATGAGGTCTGATGTTGCAAAGCAAATGGCCATTGGTAATTTGGGAAATGCAATATAAACTCGGTCAGTCAATTTGAATCTCCTAGTTTTTAACGTTCCACAAATTGAATAAAAATGTGCATCCAATTATGTCCTTTGAAAGGATCTCGCTTATGAGGAAAAAATGTTTGTGGTCAGGTTGCACTTTTTCCATTTGCTTCTTGACCATAATTAACTTGCAAAGTGTTAGTGTGTGTGTGTGTGTGTGTGTGTGTGTGTGTGTGTGCGACAGAGTGGGTTGAGGGGAGAGGAGAAACAGATAATCAGAGGGCATGTCTATACCAGCCATTTATCCCGGGCTGGTCACGTGGTCATCCCTGAGTGGGGATCTCGGGTTTAACCAGGAACGACCACTCACTTTGCCCAGGATAACTGGGACTGCAGTTTTCCTGAATTCTCCCATGGTCCTGGGACAACCCCGAAGTCTGTGGTTGGTGTGGCGCCCGCTCCTGGGATTGTCAATTATTTGGGGTAAGCAAAAGATACCATCTGCGCATCCTCACAGGCCTCTTTCCTTGATATCTACTTATATTGTACCATGGCTGAGGCTAAGGTATCAAAACAGGTTATATGGCTGAATGCCAATGCTCTCGATAACTATATAAATTGGTGTTCATTTATTTAATCTGGGATTAAATTAATTTACGTATGAGGTTTCATCTGATGCTGCCACGTTTAAAAAGTAAGTGAGGTCTGCAGAGGTTGAAGCATCTTCTCTTCATCTTCTCTTCATTTTTTTTACAACTTTTTGCCAAATCCGCATACTTAGATCAATCCCTTCTTTTTATTGTAACGTTGTTGTCTTGTCCCCTCCCGCAAATGTCTATAGAAATAGTAATGGCTCAGCTTTGTTGGCGTTATATTCTTGGCTGCTCAGCTGAAAAATTTGAGAGAAGTACAAACACCTCTTGGGTCACTGTGAGTAGAGACCTTTTGGCTTGGGAGTGTAATTAAAAGTGCTATGGAATGTAGCTAACCACACTTTTCAAAAACAAATGCAGTGTCTACTCCGACGCAGTGTATTATGACAATTTTCGGAATGCTTCTCGAATTTAATACAGAGGGGGGAATGTTCTGCATTTAAAAAGGAAAAAAAAACAGAATTGTTTGCCTTGACACCTACAGTTGGTTAAATGCACATGCAAGAGTGGAAGATTTACACTGGAACTATCTGATACAGGTTGACTACTCCTTATTTATTCTTTATTTACATTTATAATCTGCATTTCTGCCAATGTTGCTAAGGTGGTAAGAACTGAAAATAATGGCATGTAATCTGACATGATTCAAAAGGAAAGGGAAAGAATGAAATTCCTTCTTCATCACAACAGTTAAAGCAGCAGGAGCCCTGCCCTCTTTTGTATCTGGTCACCAGATGCTGCATGCATGCAAATGACACCTGCTGAAATCCCCTATCTATACAGCTGTCAAAGATATAGGAGCCCTGTCCTCCTTTTCATATTGTCACCCTACTTTATTGGCACATATCAACTGGGAACATGCCATTTTTATTGCTTTTAAAAATATGGTGTAACTGATTCCTGTAATATGATTTACTTATGACCCTAGGTCTGATTTTCATTGGGCATTGAGTGTGTATGCAGATTAAGTGCAGATCTCATTTCAATCCACATTAATCACGTATGATGATGATGATGATGATGATTTTACATAGCGCTATCAAGATCCTTGGCAGTTTAGAGAAGAAATAAGGAACTGTGTTCTTCTAAAGGCAGAAGTAGTAATCATGAATATATTATCAAATACTGACTGATAAGCATCTGAGATTTTCAAATACTGTGGCTGCTACTACAGGCCAGCTGTCAATGATTTCTCGATGGTGATCACCCCAGCTCTGCTATTGTCAAATATTTATTGTTTGTTTCATTTATATCTCACCCTTCCCACAGGTGCTCAAAATAGTGAGCATGGTTCTCACCCCCCCCCCCAACAATTTTATCTCTAGAGCAGCCCTGTGAGGTAGGTTAGGTTGGAAGATAGCGACTGACCCAAAGTCATCGAGTGCACACTTCCCTGGAAGGAAGGCTCATTAAATTCAATGGGGCTTACTTCTAAGTAGACATATATAGGATTGCACTGTTAAGTGGGGATTCAAACCTGTCATGTCAGGCTATGTTAGAATCCTTCTTCTTGATAACTAAATTTCTATGTACAGGGACTTTTTTTTTGGTATTCACTATTCAGTCATGGGAGCCCCCACCTGCAGGAGCCTAAAATGATGCAGGAAACAGGTTTACCAGTTCATCTGCTGTTTGTGAGAACCTGGCCTAAGACAATCATGTTGTACTAGAGCAAGCGAGCGAGCATACAGCCAGGAGGTAGCTCACTCTTTCTAATTTCATTGACAGCAGCAGTGATATATAGGGTAATTTTATCTTAACAACCTGTAACAAAGGATAAGACAGTAGTCATTTTACATTCCCCAGACAGTAGGAGATGTTTACTCATTCTCACAGCAGACTCGCTCATCATTCATCTAGACTTTATTAGCCTGCCAGGAAGCAGTAAACCTATAATTTAAGAAATGGATCACGAAGGGAGGAAAGCCTTTGTTTGGTTGTTTGTTGGTTTAGTAAATATAGCTGGAGATCTGGAATCAATTCTCCTCGACTCTTTGCAACTCCGTACAGAGGCTCCCCATCTATTACACAGGAGGCCTCCCACAAGGCATTGCATTGCGGATAAGTAAGTTGCCATGGCTGCGGTCCCTGGTGCTAATAACATGCCCTCTAGAGCTAGGTGGGAGATAATACGTAGACTAGTTAAAATGTTGAATAAATGAGGGATTTGCAGAACAAGCTGTTCTCCTGAGCTCCAGGTGTGTGCCCTGCCAAAGGTATTTCGCAATATTTACCTCATGTTACACATTTCTTTACAACCAAGGAAGTATATTTTTAGGTTGTGTGTTTGTGCTATTTCAAGGTCACCGCTTTATCTCAGACACTAAGACACTCTTCCCTGACTTGGTGCCCTCCAGACGTGTTAGACTAAAACTCCCAGCACCTCCACAGCTGCCTTAACCCTGCCTTCACGGCACCATGTCAGTGCCGCTCTGCCGCCAAACCTCTGCTGTTGGGTGGTGGTGAGTAGTCCTCACTGGAGGAGGTAGAGCGGGCTTTATGATGGCCATTCAGTTTGCCAGGCCCACCCCTGTCCCTCACCTGGCTTCCAATGTGCAGCGCCACTGCGCAGCCACTGCAGGGCTTTTTAACCATATAGACAGCAACCCCAGTGGTTCCCTCAGGAGGGTGACCATATTTTGGAAACCAAAAAGGAGGACAACATGGCCGCCCCAAATGGGGCGTGCCCACCGACATGGCCAGCCCCAATGGGGCGTGCCCACCTATATGGCCAGCCCCAAGGGGCGTGCCCACCAACATGGCCGGACCCCCAAGGGGGCATGCCCACCCAAACATGGCGTTGGTCATATGTCTGATCTCACAGAACACAATTAAGACAAACCTGTTCTATATAACATCTTAATTGATTTCAATAAAGCTTACTCCCAGATAAATGAATATAGGATTGCAGCCTCTTAACATCTACTCTAGCAAGCGCAAGCCCTTCCTGTCAAGGAGAACTATGCACTCACCAGAACCTGGCATCGTGGATCATGCAACCAACAGGTGCTCTCCAGAAAGATGCTTTCAGAGCCTAGGAAATCCAGACACACTCAAACAAGTCAAGCCAAGCTATGCTATGCTGGGACAGAACAATTCTGGGACAAGACAATACTTTGCAATCAACTAGACATAACATTCATAAACAAAAAAAGAAAAACACAACTATCTCATTGACATAACAATACCTAATCACAAAAATGTTGCAGAAAAGGAAGAGGAAAAGAGAGAAAAATATACACCACAGGCTATGAAAATTAAAGAACTGTGGCAGGAGGAAAAAGTTACAATTATTCCATTAGTCACAGCAGTCACCAGCATCACATCATTTTTTTTCCAGAAAACCTTCAGAAACTAGGCCTACCAAAACACATCCACACCAACATCCAGAAAGCAGTCATACTTAAAACATGCTCAAGTCAGGAAATGTCTGAATCAGTAAAAGACAGCATGACTTGGCAAAGCCAGTCATGTTCATCTAGAAAAAACACCAAGAAAAGAGACCAGATACAAAAGAAGGGAGGGTTCCTGCAGCTTTAACTGTTGTGATGAAGAGGGAATTTTACCAGGAACTAATGGCATACAAATGACACTGGCTACAACTGTTAAAGTTACAGGAGCCCTGTCCTTCTTTCCATATGGTCACCCTTCAGTCCTAAGGGGTTTGAGAGGCAAGTTGTATAATGTTTTGATGCACTTGGTGCCAACTATAGCCACCTGAACTTTTAGAAGTTTTTGCAATATATATATATGGTTGTGTAATATAAGACAATAGCCCCAACACTGTTTTGTAGGGATGTGCACTGGATCGGACCCGATCCACGATCCGAGTCCGGTCCAGTGGGAAATCGGATAAATTATCCGATTTCCGATCCCGCAGCTGGATCGGCCGATCCAATCCGAACCGGTCCGAAAAAGCTCCGAACCGGTTCGGCGGATCGGCGGATCGGCGGGCGCCCACTGGCGCCCACCGCCGCTTCCATTGGCGGGCGCCAGCGGGCGCCCGCCGATGAAAGTGGACAGCGGGGGGGGGGAGGAGGGGGGCACTTACCTTCTCGGCCCGGTGGCTCCCGTCCGGCGCCGGCGCCTACTACTACTAGCAGGCTCCGCGGCCTGCTCTAGGGTGGCGCGCCGGGTGATGTCATCACCCGGCGCGCTACTCTAGAGCAGGCCGCGGAGCCTGCTGGTAGTAGTAGGCGCCGGCGCCGGACGGGAGCCACCGGGCCGGGAAGGTAAGGAGGGGGTGCGTGGAGGGGAGGAGGGGGTGCGTGGAGGGGAGGAGGGGGCGCGCGGAGGGGGGAGGGGGGCCCTTACCTTTCCGGCCCGGCGGCTCCCGTCCGGCGCCGGCGCCTACTATTCCCAGCAGGCTCCGCGGCCTGCTCTAGGATGGCGCGCCGGGTGATGTCATCACCCGGCGCACTACTCTAGAGCAGGCCGCGGAGCCTGCTGGAAGTAGTAGGCGCCGGCGCCGGACGGGAGCCGCCGGGCCGGAAAGGTAAGGAGGGGGTGCGTGGAGGGGAGGAGGGGGCGCGCGGAGGGGGGAGGGGGGCCCTTACCTGCCCGGCCCGGCGGCTCCCGTCCGGCGCCGGCGCCTACTACTACCAGCAGGCTCCGCGGCCTGCTCCAGGGTGGCGCGCCGGGTGATGTCATCACCCGGCGCGCTACTCGAGAGTAGGCCGCGGAGCCCGCTGGTAGTAGCCGCCGGCGCCGGACGTGCCGAGAAGGTAAGTGGCGGGGAAGGGGGCTTACCCCCCCCCGGAGCCGTCCGCTTCTATCCGCTGGCGCCCGCGGGCGCCAGCGGATGGAAGCAGGCGGCCCCAGGGGGGGTAGGGAGCGCGGGGGAGGGGGTTTACCTGCCGGGGCCGTCCACAGCGGACGGCCCCGGGGGGGGGAGGGAGTTAGGCCCCCCCTTACCCACCCGCCGCCATTTTTTCCTCATAGACTTGCATTGCAATGCAAGTCTATGGGGAAAAAAATGGCGGCCGATCCAAAAATTTCCGATTTTTGGATCGGGATCGGACTCGATCCGGTCCGGGGGGCCTCCGATTTTGTCCGAACCGGTCCGGGACAAAATTGGAGGTCCCGATCCGGGTCCCGATCCGATCCGGGGGGTCCGTGCACACCCCTACTGTTTTGTGAGATCTATGTCAGTAGAGCCAACCTTTATAGCTTGCTAACCAGCAATTACTTCATGGTTGGACGATACATAGAAAAATAATTTCTCTAGTTTTTTTAAAAAAAATTGCAACCAAGCAAGGTTTTCCTCCTCCTTTTAAAATGTTGACTTTAGTAATGTTTGCTCATATACATAATTTATTTATTACTTTTCTATCCTGCCTTTCCTCCAAGGAGCCCAAGGTGACATAATGGAGCTCACTGGGTGACTTTGGGCCAGTCACAGACTTTCAGTCAAACCTTCCTCGCAGGGTTGTTATTGTGAGGATAAAATGGAGGAGATGTATACCTCCTTGGAGGAAAACAGGCAGGAGCTAAATGTAATAAAATAACTAACTAACTAAATAAATGGACATCAAAAAGTTAAGAGAGGCCAGGAAAAGAGAGTAAATGGGAAAGGGTCCCTAGACCTGAGGCTCTTTGTACCTGGTGCAATGTTACTGCCTGATATTCAGTTGGGACAGGAACCAGATTGATATTAAGTAGGGGTGTGTAATGGATCGAGTCTGATCCACGATCCGGACCCGATCCAGGGGAAATAGGATAAAATTATCTGATCTGATCCCCAGCACCTGTATTGGCTGATCCAATCAGATCTGAAAAGGACCCAATCCGGATCGTGTTGGATCGGAGGATTGGACCCCCCTCCCCCCACTCGCGCCCCTCACCTGCCGGGGCTGTCCACAGATGGCCCCGGCAGGAAAGGAGCACGAATGTGGGGAGGAGGCTTACCTGCCGGGGCTGTCCGCAGCGGACGGCCCTGGCATGTAAGGAGTGCAAGGGGGAGGAGGAGGCTTACCTGCCGGGGCCGTCTGCTGCCATCCTCGGGTGCCAGCGGGTGCCCGCGGATGGCAGCGGATGGCCCGGCAAGTAAGGAGGATCATGATGGGGGGAGCAGGGAGGGCCCCCCCCACTTACCTGCAGGGGCGTCCGCCGCCTTCACCTGCTGTAGATCTGCAGAGCACTAGGCTTTGCGGCCTAGTTCTCAGTAGAGCGCCAGGTGATGATGTCATCACCTGGCGCTCTACTGAGGACTAGGCCGCGAAGCCTAGTGCTCAGTAGATCTATGGCAGGTGAAGGCGGCGGATGCCCCTGCAGGTAAGGAGGATCGCCGGGGGGGGGGGCTTACCTGCTGGGGCCCGTCCGCGGTGGCGGCAGCGGATGGCAGCGGACAGGTCCGCAGGTAAGGAGGATCATGAGGGGGAGAAGGGAGGGAGCTCCCACCTACCTGCCGGGGCTGTCCGCTGCCGTCCGCTGGCGCCCGCGGGCAGCAGCGGATGGCCCAGGCAAGTTAGGAGTGCGAAGGGGAGGAGGGGGCTTATCTGCCGGGGTCGTCTGCTGCTGTCCACTGGCGCCCGCGAGCAGAAGGCCCCTGCAGGCAAGAAGCATGAGGGGGGAGGGACAGGGAGGGGGGAGTTAGGCCCCACTCACCCCCCGCCACCATTTTTCCCCATAGACTTGCATTGGGGGAAAGCTTTCTTTCCCCCAATGCAAGTCTATGGGGAAAAATGGTGGCCGATCTGAAAAGCGGACATCCGATTTTCAGATTGGGATCGGGCCCGATCTGATCTGGGGGACCTCCGATTTTGTTCCGATCTGATCTGGAACAAAATTGGAGGTCCCGATCTAGTCCCGATCCGATCCGGGGGGTCCGTGCACACCCCTAATATTAAGTATAAGACTGCTTTTAAATTCATCACTCTTGCAATGAATGGTTTTGCAATTTCTCCATCTGCTTATTATAAACTACTTCAGTGGAAAATGGAATGAGAGTGTGGGAGTCTCACAATTTAATTCTGAAGTCATATACTTGCAGTTTACCAGCTGCACAATTTGGTGGGGGCTACTCTTGTCTTTTTGTTTATATGTAGAACTTACACGACTTTTGCCAAGATGAGTGACTTACCACAGAAAATGGAGAGGCTTAAAAATAGAGATGTAAATTGGAAAGGAATTGATTGGGTAAATAATATTATTTGAACTTTGAAGAGTCTTAAGAAATGGAGCAATAAGCACACTCTTCCGCAGATAGAGCAAACTCTATGGAGCGATAACGTATTTCTCTAAACCTTTTCATTTCAGGGCTTTAAAAATGTTATCCTAATATAAGGAAAGAAACTTCATATGCACCCAGTGATAATTTATCAATCTGATACTTTAATTTATAGATGTGAGAAATTCATAATCATATACCACTCTCAATATCACTTGTGGTGGGGGTAGACCCAACATTTTTTATTTCTACATAGTTGTAAGCGAGGATCAACCTGTTGATAATTCTTAGAACTTTCGTGCTGCTTTCAGGGACTTTAGAGCAAGCCTGTCAGTATATAACTTTTGTAGACAAGTGCTGACTCAGGTAAAATTTATGCTGGTTTGCATTCTGAAGTAGGGCATAATCCAGGCAGAGTAAAGCAACTTAATCAACAACACTGACAATTAATATTTTCTTCTCTTCCCCACAAAATCCTTCCTTTTACTCAGTGTGTTCACATATATTTAAAGCACAATCCTACACATGTCTACCCAGAAGGAAGTCCCATTGAGTACAATGAGGCTGTCTTCCAGATAAGGGGGTACAGGATTGCGGCTTTAATTTTTAGATCCTCTTATGTTTGTCAGTAGCATTTATACTACAAACTAATCATACATATTAAAATTACCACCACCTCTGCCTATGCTGCTGGTGTCCTGCAGCTGCTTGCCCCGGCTTCTTACCTTGCACACTTTCGCCGTGCGGCCACCAGCCAGCCAGCCAGCCAGCCCCAGCTTCTTGCTCTGCATGCTGCTGGCCAGCTACCCATCTGCTACGCCTAGTAGGCTGCTGCACTAGGCCAGGCTGTGGCTCCAAGCCCAGGCCAGGCCGATCACTGCTGAAGCAGGCCTTCCGAGGCCTATCCATGGCAAATCTGGATTCCTAATGCCTCGTCGCCATGGCGACAATGCACTAGGACCCCGGATTTGCCATGGGTGGCCCTCGGGATGTCTGTTTCGGCCACTTCCGAAAGTGCCTGAAACAGGCCTTCTGAGGCCAGCCCTCTGCAGATCCTTCACCCTAGTGCTTTATCGCCATGGCAACAAGGCACTAGGACCCCAGATCTGCAGAGAGCAAGCCTCAGTAGACCCGTTTCAGGAAGTGCCCAAAACGGGGTTTTCGGGGGACTAAATTTTCGGATTTGCCCCCCGAAAACAGGATTTCCCCCCCGGATTTGGATTTGCCCGCCATTTCCCAGACATGTCCAGGCAAATCCGGGTGAATGGGCACCCTACTCAGGAAAGGGCTTATTTGCTCTCCTACACTCAGCCACGGTGTGATGGCCCTCCTTCTCACACTACCATACCTAGGGTGACCAGATAAAATCCAGGTCAGGGCTCATGTAACTTTAACAGTTGTAGAGAAAAGGGAATTTCAGCCAGTGTCATTTGTATGCAATTAGTTCCTAGTGAAATTCCCTCTTCATCACAACAGTTAAAGTTGCAGGGGCCCTGCCTTCTTTTGTATCTGGTCACTCTAGTATAGTGCATGCACCTTTAACTGTTGTGATGAAGAGCGAATTTCACCAGGAACTAATTGCATACAAATGACACTGGCTGAAATTCCCTTTTCTCTACAACTGTTAAAGTTACATAAGCCCTGACCTGGATTTTATCTGGTCACCCTAACCATACCTGCCACTGCTGATTTTATGATGGGCTTTCCACACTACACCCAAGATGGGGGAAGCCAATTGCCACCCCTCTCTCTTCCAACCTCTAAATTATGTTAGAGCGGATCTACACATGAGGTTTTTGACGTTTTATAAGGGTTATGAAAACTCTTTGGGCCACATGACGCACTCCCTATAACGCTGTATATCTGAGGTTTTTTAAAACTCACTTCAGTTATATACAACGGTTTCACTTTTAATAAATCGTTTTAAGTAAAATAATGTGTCCTTCCTTACCGTTTGTGATTCATGGGGGCAGTGCTTCCTTTACTGGTGCCCAAATACATAGCAGTTGATTGGTGGGGAAGAAAGAGGAAGTGGACCAGTGAACTACAACACCCACAATTCTTAGCCCTATACTTGCTAGGGAATGACAGAGGAACTAAGAAGGAAGTGTGTAACTGAACTACAGCCCCCACAATGCCTTGCCCTAAACTCATTGAAAAACGAAAGAGGAAGAGACAGGGCAGAACAGTGTGTGACCGCACACACCGCTTTAAAGACAGAAGACTGTTCTCCTGTAATGTGAGTACTCAGTAATGTGGCCTAAGACGTTTTAGAACGCACCTATTTGGAATGTTTTAAAATACAATTTAAATAGTTCCAAAGGACTGTGTAGATTCCCCCTTAGTCTCCCTGCACGGTGAGGACGTGAGCGGCTTAGGGAGAACGGGAGCAGGCCATGAGGTTAGCTTCATGAGAAGTGCATGCTGGGAAGGGAGGGTGTCTTATGTTGAATCCTACCCCCTCAAATCCTCTCCTTCCTCAGTTGCACACACCATCTGCTCTCCGCAGGCAGATGGTGCCCCAAATTTAGACATAAATCTGGACTGACCAGATAAAATCCAGGTCAGGGCTCATGTAACTTTAACAGTTGTAGAGAAAAGGGAATTTCAGCCAGTGTCATTTGTATGCAATTAGTACCTGGTGAAATTCCCTCTTCATCACAACAGTTAAAGGTGCAGGCACTATACTAGAGTGACCATATACAAAAGAAGGCAGGGCCCCTGCAACTTTAACAGTTGTCATGAAGAGGGAATTTCACCAGGGACTAATTGCATACAAATGGCACAGGCTGAAATTCCCTTTTCTCTACAACTGTTAAAGTTACATGAGCCCTGACCTGGATTTTATCTGGTCACCCTACATAAATCGGCTGCTTAGTGCAGCTTTCCCCAACCTGGTCCCCTCCAGGAGTGTTGAAGTACAACTCCCAGCATGCCAGTGCAAACAACTCCCTCACCACATGGCAGTGCAAACAACTCCACAATAATCTCTTATCTGGGGCTTGCAGGATGTGATAAACCGCCCAGAGAGCTTCCGCTATAGGGCGCTATAGAAATGTAATGAATGAATGAATGAATAAATAAATAAATACAATGATTGTTAACTAGTTTCTCTTGCGGTTGAGGCAAAAAGCCAAACTGGGATGGCCACCTAGGCATGACCAGTTTTAGGGCTAATACAGTTCAGATCACTTTGCAGTAATTAGTATATCACAGGTGTACTAATTATGATCACTCCCTTTCCTTTACAAAATGCAGGTACCTAAGACCTCCATCACATCTAATTCCCCCCCACCCCGGTTTGCCTCTGCATTTTTTTTTTACCTCTGAGGTAAAAGCGCGTCAAGCTTATGACCCCTTTCATCTGAATAGCTGCTCTTTCGCTCCACTCCACTCCACTCCACCCCTCCCCTTCTCTTTCTCCCTCCAGTCAGGTCCTGGCAGATGAGCACTTCAACCAGACCGCCTTTCTCCCGGGCAAAAATGGAACGACCCTTTAGTCTGGCTCTTTGGGGGCATCGAGGGAGTACAATCCTGTCTCTGCAGAGATTCAGGCATTGTATGATTTTAAAAAAATGCTTTCAAACCTGGGATGTAAGGTTTGGGTTTTATATTGAGGCTTGGAGCCGGCTGCTGGGAGAGATCGCTTTTCCCTGCCAGGACCTGATGCAATCCATTCAAGCCCCCAGTTCCTTTAAAACTACATGGAGGCTTAGGGCACATTAAATGCGCTTAGGGAAAATAATCCAGACTTTTAGCGTTCTAGGAAAGGCTGGGGAAGAGGCAGGGTGTCAGCAGGATAGGCACGGCGTGCTGCAAATCTGCACATCAGGCATGGCGAGAGTGCACTAATCAGTGGTGTGATGGAGCTCAAAGTCTTAGTGCTTCTTCTTAGTATGATGTGTCTAGGGTGACCATATGAAAAGGAGGACCGGGCTCATGTATCTTTAACAGTTGCAAAGGACAGGGCATTTCAGCAGGTGTTGTTTGTATGCTTACATAACCTGGTGAAATTTCCTCTTCATCACAACAGTTAAAGCTGCAGGAGCCCTGTCTCTTGACCATGTACAAAAGAGGGCAGGGCTTCTGCAGCTTTAACTTTGTGATGAAGAGGGAATTTCACCAGGTTCTGCTTATATACAAATGACACCTGCTGAAATTCCCTTTTCTCTACAACTGTTAAAGTTACATGAGCCCTGTCCTCCTTTTCATATGGTCAGCCTAGATGTGTCCTATCTATCATGGGTGGCAGAAGCTGCCCTTAAGTTGTGACCTAGTGTGAGATGGCACGCAGTCACTCATTTGAGAGAGGGAGGGTCTCCATGCAACGTGGGGTAATTTGTTTGACCTGTATGCTAGCTGGGACATTAATGGTACAATCCTATGGACGTTTACTCAGACGTAAGCCTTACTGAGTTCAGTGAGATTTATTACCTTCTAAGTGTGCATGGGATTGTAAATGGGCATAGGATTTCTTAGTTCACATGTCTAGGATTGCAGGGCTGGACACAAACAAATGTATTTATTTATTTACTGCATTTCTATACCTCCCAATAGCCGAAGCTCTCTGGGCGGTTCACAAAAATCTGAACCATCAAGTACAATTCAAGGTAGAAAACAAGCCACAATATAAAAACATTGTATAAAAGTACAATCTAAAAGCACAACCAAGATAAAACTGAGCAGCGATGCAGCCTTGTCAGATGCACCCCAGGAAAATAGTGCTAGCCAATGCTGCTATCCGCTAAGGCGCCACATTTTATTTATTTATTTATCTATTGCATTTTTATTATTTATATCCCCTCTTTCCCCCTCTTTCAATGAACCCATCGCAGCTTACATGGTCCTTTCCCCCCCTCTCCATTTTATCTTCGCAACAACCCCATGAGGTAGGTTAGGTTGAGAGTCAGTGACTGGCTCAATGTCACCCAGTGAGCATCATGGCTGAGGGGAGGTGGGGGACTAGAACCAGGATCTCACAAGTCCCAGTCCAACACTAACCACAACACCTCACTGGCTCTCATTTGTTTTTACAAAGCTCAACCTTCCCAGAGTATGCATGCATCCTCCACAAGAAATGTGAGTAGCAGCACCCTTCACTGAGAACCTTCTCTGTAGCGGATCCCTGTTTGTGGAATGCCCTTCCTAGGGAGATCCACCTGCCATCTTTATTGTATATATTTATATGCCAGGTTAAGACCTTCCTCTTTAAGCAGGCCTTTAATTAATCCGTAGCTTGATTATTAATTTTACTGCTAGCTTCTTGATCACCAGTATTTTAAAAATATTTTTCAAGTTTAGTATTGTATTATTTCGATACTTTTATTGTATTTGTTATGGTTGTTAGGTTTTATGAATGTAAAACACCCTGAAAGCATTTGCCAGTTAGGTGGTATACAAATCAAATCAAATCAAATCAATCAATAAATCAATGCATGTACATCTGCTATGACAGCATATGCAAGCACACACTGACAAGAAAGTCTTGGGAGAGATTTCCCCCCTACCTCCAATTCTGGGTTTAAAAGAAAATTCTGGTCATGCCAGTGAAATTCTGGCTGAGTGGGTAACCCTAATAGCAACTGTGAAATGTATTCAGAAATAAACTTTTTTTTCTCCAGTCTATTCATCAAAGGAAATCCCCCTTTCTTTTTTCCCTATCCTATTACTCTCAGCAAGAGAACTGCATTTCTCTGGCATATTCGTACAGCTGGCTTTATGCACTGTGAGATTTGGCCTCACACACCCTCTGGCAACTCTCTTGGAAAGTGTAGTATTCCTATTTGTCATCCTCTCAGTAGTCATTCAGATTTGCTGCTTGTAAGGCCCACTCTGCGCTTTATTACCGCAGGCATCTAAAGCGAGCCGTCGTGTCCACTGCTGAGGTCGACCGACTACATGGAAACCTCATGAGATGGCCTAACTCATAGCCTTCCCTGGCAATGACACTTATACTTCTGTGAAGTCAACTCAAGAGGGAAGTGAGGCCCACTGAGTTCTTCTTAAAGCAGAAATACATCTTTTAAAGTTTTTTTTGTTGCTGTTGATACAAATATGGATTTGGATTGTTTTAATTGCGCAGAACACTTGCCATGTGTGTTTGCCCACAGAAAATTACCTTGCCAAGTATCCCAGCCCAGAGAAGAGAAGACAGGGGGTTGGGCAGGCACCATGATAGCAATCTTCAAATACATGAAGAGTCACATAGAAGAAGACAAAATGCTCTGCTGCTCCAGAAGACAGGACTAGAACTAGGCTGACCATATGAAAAGGAGGACAGGGCTCATGTAACTTTAACAGTTGTAGAGAAAAGGGAATTTCAGCAGGTGTCATTTGTATATAAGCAGAACCTGGTGAAATCCCCTCTTCATCACAACAGTTAAAGGTGCAGATGAAGAAGAAATTTCACCAGGTTATGTAAGCATACAAACAACACCTGCTGAAATGCCCTGTCCTTTGCAACTGTTAAAGATACAGGAGCCCTGTCCTCCTTTTCATATGGTCACCCTACTAGAACTAATGGGCTTAAGTTACAGGAGGGCAGATTGTGACTGAACATTAAGGCTAGATCTTCACTACTGCATTATAGTGGTATTGAAGTGCCCTGATAACTGTTGGGGCACATTACACATTCCATCTACTGCTTTCATAGTGTTATTTCTTGCCTGTTGTTCCGCATTATCCAAAATACTGCAACAAATGTGTGTGTCCTATGCTGGAATGTGGTAGAGGGATAAAATGTTACCATGATGGCATCGTAATGATTTGACTCAAGGTGTAGGTCCGGCCTAAGCGAAGCTTCTTTATCGGGGTGCAGAATCGTAGGCCAGGGCTTCCCTTGTCAACCCAGAAAGTGAACTACAACCCTTACATCCCCCTTCAGATTGGCAATTAGGGGACCACTTGTCACTCTTCGGAGAAGGTGACACAATGTGGCCTTGAAGCCTCCAGTTGCTGATCACTACCTTGAATCTGGGTGGGCCATGCTTGGAGGCACCTTTTTGGTCTATGTGCATTTCTGCTATTGTCTTGGCCCAGAGTGATTTCAACCAACTGGAGCACAAGCGCTCCAACACAGGCAAATTGAGGAGAAGTGAACAAAGCTGATTGGTCTGCTGGGTTCTGATGTCACACAATGCCCTGCAAGGAGCAATGCTTTCGCTTACTGCTGTTTCTAGGTTGGGACATTTCCCCCAGATGAAAGGTTGCCTCCTTGTGTCCAAAAGTCAATTCCTCTCAGCGTTTGTATGCTATATCACTGCAACAGCATCTCCAAGTACTGTGCTTTATTTTTCTCTATAGAAATGAATGGGAAGAAACTATTCATATGTATGTGAAAAGAGAAATAAGGTGCATTTGGGATCACAATTTCATAGAATCATAGACTAGTAGAGTTGGAAGGGGCCTATAAGGCCGTTGAGTCCAACCCTCTGCTCAATGCAGGAATCCACCTTAAAGCATACCTGACAGATGGTTGTCCAGCTGCAGGCCTCTAATGTGGAAGAGCCCACGACCTCCCTATGTAATTGGTTCCATTGTGGTACTGCTGTAACAGTCAGGAAGTTTTTTCTGATGTCCAGCAGGAATCTGGCTTCCTGTAACTTGAGCTCATTATGCCGTGTCCAACACTCTGGGTTGATGGAGAAGAGATCCTGGCCCTCCTCTGTGTGACAACCTTTTAAGTATTTGAAGAGTGCTATCATGTCTCCCCTCAATCTTCTCTTCTCCAGGCTAAACAGGAGGAAGAGGAAGAGGAGGAAGGAAAGGCTCAACCTGCTCTCTGGCCTCAGGTATCCAATTTCATGCCTGCTCCTATACTAGCTCCAGCCACGACCAGTATTCTGTGACTTGATCATACCACTATCTTTTCAATCGATCACCCCTCCCCAACCTGGTTCCCTGCAGATGTATTGGATTCTATCATCCCCAGCTAGTATGGTCATTGGCACCAGGTTGGGGAAGGCCATGATAGATAGGTAGATAGGTAGATAGATAGATAGATAGATGATAGATGATACTTTGCAGGTAGAATACTTAAGATGCAATCCTATGCATATTTACACAGAAATATGCATAGGATTGCGCATGCTGGCTGGGGAATGCTGGGAATTGTAGGACTTCTTTCCTGTCTAAACATGCATAGGATTGCACCCTAAGGTATTATTAGGTGATAGACAAGTAGGCAGATAGATGATACTTTTACTGTAAGAATTTTGGCAGATTAGAAGCGGCCATGGGTTTTGAGAATTGTAGAGGTAGGGTGACCATATGAAAAAGAGGATAGGGCTCCTGTATCTTCAACAGTTGAATAGAAAGGGGAATTTCAGCAGAGCTGCAAGAGTCTTGCCCCTTTTGTATCTGATCTCTCTACAAAAGAGGGCAGGGCTCCTGCAGCTTTAACTGTTGTGATGAAAGAGGGAATTTCACCAGGTGATGCATCCATACAAATGACACCTGATGAAATTCCCTTTTCTATTCAACTGTTAAAAATACAGGAGCCCTGTCCTCCTTTACATATGGTCACCCTAGTACTAAGGCCTGTTTATTGTGCAATGCCCACCCCAGTCTATCGCTTCTCTGAAATAGGCCTTTTATCACATTTATGTCGACCCCTGCATTTCCTCTACCCCTTGGCATCTCTCCAGCCTGGAGGAGCCCAAAACAAGGGACAGTCTTATCTCCACATGAAAACAGGCCTGTATTATCTGACAGGAAATGTCTTTATAAAAGCCGAACCTGCCACCTCAACATGAGACACCAGTGCGCCTGTAGAAATCCAACCAGCCGTGGTGTCAGTGAGATCGCTCTTACTTGGCACCTGTAAACAGCAAACATTTTTTGCTTCTGTATAATCCAGGATTTTGCTGCCACCGTAACCCAGCAATATCACCTTCTCCTTCTGCGCTCCTGTTCGCAACTCAGCATTACAGCTAAACTCTTACAGAAAAACAAAGAGGTGCCTGTTGACAGATAATCCTTGAAGACTGGGCTTTGTGTGAAAGTAAAAGAAAAAAAAGCCACACACCATCACTGAATGCCATTGGCAGGAAACACAAATAACTCTAGCTAATTTTTGCGAGTGTTTTTCAGATTTGATAATGGGCCACATTGAGTGTTTCTTTCTTCGGAGAGGCCGGTAGTAATGTGATGTATTTATCAAAGACATTATTCCAGGAAACAAGGATGTATAAGAGGGGGCAGAAAACCACCCAAATTAAACAGCCTGATATGTAAGGGGGGAAAATAAATAAAAGAAAAAGAAAAAACAGGTACGATCAGGTGCAAGGGCTCTTACGCCACAGTAGTATTGAAAGTTTATCCAACATACAGAGCTTTATCTAATGAATTTGACAAAAGCCTAAACGTGGGCCAAGCCTCGCTTGGTACAAAGTGAACCTGGATAGTACATTCTCCACTTTCCAGATAGCTCGTGATAGAGAGTTCACAAAAGGTGAATGGTTGCTTGGCAAGACACATGTTCCTTATTTATTTCTGCCCTCCATACACCCCCCCCCCCCAGCCAGATTATGTTTATAGTAGGGCTAAAACAAATATTAGAAGCTGTACACATATATTACTGTTGTGTAAGTTTTATAGAGATGAAAGAAACAGACCGAGGGCTAAACTATACACTGCATTAAATGCGTAGCACGTAGGTAATTGTGACATTTTTAGTTACGTGGCTGGGGATGGGTTATACATATCCATCCAACCCTCTTTTTCCTTTAAGTGCCCCACCACCCCCATGTGTAGGGTGACCAACTGCCAGGATGTCCCTGGATTTGTCCTGGGTTTTGTTCTATCCTGGGTGTCAGGGGGGATTTTCTGTAATTTTCTATAATGTCCTGGAATGACATGCTTTTCCCTTTAAGGCCGCCATTAGCATGGTGGTGGGGAATGACATGCTTTCTGGAGGTGTGCCATCCCCCCCCCCCTGCTCCTATCAGGGCCTTAAAGGGGAAAATGTGTAATTACTGGACATTAAGGCCCTAATAGGAGCATTGGGGGGGGGGGGGGGCAGGAATGACACACTTTCTGGAGGCCCCAGAAATCTGCTTTTCCACTCCCACCACTGAGTGTCCTATTTTTTGGTTTCCCCAATATGGTCACCCTACATATGTGGGAGCTAAAGAAAAATGAAAACAAATACTGCATGTGGAACTTTTTCCTGTCCTAATTTGTCTAGTTCAGGCTTCATACTGAGACAAACAAGGGGAAATCCATTTTGCAAAGCCAGTAGGGATGCAAAGGTTAAAAGCAGAGTATAACCAGTCCAGAAAAAAAAATCTGGATTTGGTCCCTGTGCGCTTACACTAGTGTAAATAAAAATGTTATGACCATTTGCATGCTGCACATTTAACATAGTTTGTAATTTAGCCTTGATTTGCTCCTTTCCCAGGAAGGACTTTTGTGGTCATAGATACATCACTTTATGTGACTGAAGCAGCTGCAAAATTTGCATTCCAAGCTATAAAGAGTTAGAAACCATATCTGCAGAATTGTGAAGGCATCCTGATTTTTTAATTGTGAAGTAATTGTCATTAAATGTTTAATAATGAAAAAAAAATGTATTGATATCGGGCTTTCTTGTATTTCTGATTTTCTTGTCCCATCAATGTAGGGGATCAAACATTTGTTTTTGGAATTGGAAAGTCTGTTAATAAACATAAACTGAAAGGAAGAAATATTCACAAAGTTTCACAGTGTGTTGGATTTTCAAATTTCTCCATTCAAATTCTCAATGAGAATTTTTGAATTTAAAATTCAAATGTATGTTTTGAAGGTGAACCTCAACATTCAAATATGAACAGTTTAGACATGTGAGTTTGTTTGTTTAGTTTTGATCTTGGGAGGATTGGAATGTGAAAACTCATAAGTTGTTGGCTGTTGATCCATTTCTTCTTCTTAGCTCTCAAATGCTGTCAAATATACAAAATATCAGAGGTTTTCAGACGGACCTCTGAGGACGTCTGGCTTCTCTAGAAGTTTATCAGGGATTCCTCCACGTGAAGGTCAGCAGTGGTGGAGAAGCTTCCTTGAAAGACAGCCTCTCATCCACTCCATTAGTGATATTCCTGAGCAATGAGCAGCCATAGGCAAATTTCCTACATGTTGAGAGGAAGCAGTGGGGACATACATTGGGATATACTGTTAGACTACGAGATGATTTCCAGTAGATTAGCAAATCTGATTTCCAAGTGTTTGAAAGCAGTGTAGATGTGAATTAGTAATGCTAGTATATGGCAGGAGTGTAGAACCTCAAACCAAATTTGGCCCTCTGGAATTCCCCAGAATGCCATGCCTGCTTCTCCTGACACCACCTTTTTCCTCCCTACCACTTATCATTTGGTGGTTTCTTGGCTTTTGGGCAGTTTCCCCCCAATTCTAGATGGTTGAAATGCCTGTCCTAAGGCCTCCTTACTGGCAGAAAGAGCTTTTAAGCTAAAATATGCTGGTACTTTTGGCATTTTGGCCTAGCCCCTTTTGCCTTTGGTCTCGCCTACCACTAGAATGTGGCTCCTGAGAGCTTCTACAACAAGGAATTTGCCCCTTGAGCTGAAAGAGGTTCATCCTCCCTGGTTTATGGGGGAGCAGTAGGTAATTGTCTTCACCACCCCCAGCCACTGTTTGCTCCTAGCTCTGGTTAGTTGACCTCAAAGCACATCCCACATGCTGAAGTCTGCCCACCCCTGCTCTACGACACATGGGCCATCAGGAACTTCAGCATGAATGGAATGCGCACTATAGAACATGGCCAAAGATCTCTGGAAGGCAGATCAATTGGGAAACCATTTCCTGAATGCTGAAGGTTTCAGGGTGGGGGAAGTGTGGCATACTATTGCGTATCAGCTGCCAAAAATTAAAAGCCATTGTTTGTTGACTACCCAATACTGTCAATTGTCAATGGCCAAATATTAGATTGAAATAAAATATCACTGAGTAGCCTTGCTAGGAGAAATGTAGCTGGGATGAGATGTTCTGAGGGAAATGGCACAGATACTGAAAGAGTTTGGCACTTCCCAAAGCTTTTGCACTTCAAATCATTCCCTCTGCCGTTTGTCACATCCTATTTCATCCTGAGTTATCCTTTGGAGTCACACAGGACTCTGCATTATACTAGATAATTTGCTCCATCTTGCCTAGTACTCTCCACTCTGATTGGTAGCAGCTCTTGAGGGTCTTTCCCATCAATTCTTACGGTGGCCATGTGTCCTTTTCTCTCTCTCCAGAGACTAGTCCTCTGTTGAAGATCTCTTCTACTTGAAGGGCTGTCAGGTCCAACTCCAGTTAAAATGTAAAGAACCATCAGGAGGGAGATCAGGGCTTTGAAGATGGCCACCAGCAGCACCTGGACAGCAGACTGAGCAAAGCACATAAGAACATAAGAAGAGCCCTGCTGGATCAGACCAAGGGTCCATCTAGTCCAGCATTCTGTTCACTGTGGCCAACCAGCTGTTGACCAGGAACCCACAAGCAAGACATGAGTGCAACAGCACATTCCCACCCATGTTCCCCAGCAACTGGTGCATATAGGCTTACTGCCTCCGATACTGTAGCACATAGCCATTAGAACTAGTCGCCATGGATAGCCTTCTCCAGGGCACCTGGTCAGAGCCTTCCACATGATGGTAAGATGTACTGTATTGCTATTTGAGTTATAATGATTATTTCTAAATTTGCTATATATAAGCATATGCAAATTGCATGCAAACAAGTGTCTTCTTTTATCCTCTGCTTTGGTGATGCATGTCTGGAGCCACCCTATCTACTCTTTGCTCCCTTTGCAATTGAAGATGCCAAGGACTGAACCTGGGACCTACTACATGTGCCCTACTACTGATCTAACTAAAGCTACCTTGGAACCACATAGATCAACTTTCTTTCTTCTCCATGGAGGGGAAAATCCGTCTGGTTTTGCCTCTTTCAACTGTTTGGTCTGAGAGGTTGGCTTGCTGGCCGAATGATGGACTTCAGTGCTGATATCCAAGAGCAGAAAGATGGTTTGGGCTATTTATTTCCAGCAAGTGCTGTGAGGCATGAGTTCTCATTCACAAGGGATCATTCCAAAGCAACTTAGCTGACTTCTTATCTGCCTTATAACTGACAACAGTTCTTAAAATAGGCCACCCAGTCGCTGCCTGTCCAGGTCTGCCGCTACTCCAAGGAGTTCTTATCACAAATGCAGAGGCGGCAGCAGCTGGAAGAGGGGGTGACGGCTTTTAAACAATCCCCAGTTTGGATTCTTCCCTGGAGTATTTTAATCGGGCTGCTTGGAACACATTTCCTGAACTGTGTGCATTATCTTCTGTGTAATGTATGCACGGAGAGCTTTGCATATCAACCAGTTTGATGACCGGGTCAGGGCAATTCAATTTCAATATCCATGATCATTTGCAACATTTGGGATACAGAAAATGTTCAGCAGGCCAACAAACTTCCTATAACAATGAACATAAAAAAATGCAATTCTGGATTAGGGGCTCCATCACACCAACTTTTTGCTCCTGGTTTGCGTCTGCGGTTTCCCCCTCTGTTTCCTTAGCGAGTTGAGCGCTGCGCTGGGCACTTTCACATCTGTGCGCTGTTGCGCTCACATATCTTTTCACCTGTATTTGTGCATATATATATATATGCACAAATACAATAGTATGGCAGCCTGAAACTGTGCAATTACGGTAAAACAACACACTATGCTTTCCCCTAAGATCATATTAAACAAGATAAGTGAAGAGAAAGTATTACAATTGATGTTTTGGAGAAGTTTATGGTCAATGTTGACATGGCAAGGGGAAGCGAACATTGTTCTGGTCAGGAAACCTAGACATGCCTACTCAGGAATAAGAACCATAGAGTTGACTGGGACCAAGTTCCGGGCACAGGTGGTGGCGGCCTCGCTCGCCTTCTGCGTGGGGCACCCCCTCCCCCTTCACAGTTGAGCAGTTGAGTGGAGAACCACCCCACCCTCCTCTTTTGTCAGCGAGACTGCCCTTCGACACACTCGCCCCCAACAAAAAATGAGATGGTTCGATATAGTGCAAGGGCAATAAATGGGAGGGAGAAGCAGCTTTATTGTGAATGAAGGGGGGGGGGAATGGATTTTCCCCAATCCAAAATAAGATGGAAAATGGAGGGGACAAGGCTAGATGAGTGTAGGACAGGGATGAGGCCTTTTCAATAATGTTGTAGCTTTTTCACTTCGCTGAAGTTTCTTTTCTGCCCTCTGTTTTCTTGGGTTGTTCCTGACCTATCTGTGTTGCTTTCATGCTGCATTTTATCTTATTCTATTGTAGTTTATTTACAAGCCAATCAGATAATGTGAATGAATAAATGAATGAATGAACAATGTCATATTTCTGCACATGTAGTAAGGGTCAAAAGAGAGTGTCATCACCCATGAGGTTGCAGTCACCACTGAACTTTTCTCATACTGCATATGATAATGTCTAATCATTGTTAATGTAGAAGAGAAAGCAGAGGAGAGGCATTTGTGTTGTGTTGTGTTGTGTATTTCAGGGGTGGACTGCAACTCTTGACATCCTTCACCATTGTCTGTGCTGCTTAGGTCCAATGGGAGTGGCCATCCAACCAGTGGAGGCTGGTGGCTCTGAAGTCAGTGGGGTGGTGAATCTGCTCCAGGTTTCAGTCAGCACCTTGGATAGCTCTGTTAGACTTCTGACTGGTTCTGACTGAAACCCGGAACAGATTCCCTTCCCATTGACACTGGAGCCACCAGCCTCCACTGAGTCCAACGACATCTGGAGGGCCACAGGTTGCTCACCCATGTTGTGTACTGGGTGAGGGGAAAAAAGCCATTTTAACAGCAACACGACTTCAAATCTTGCCAATGCACTGAGAACATCGCTCAGCTTATTGTGTGAATACCGGGGGCAGCGTGCAGGCCTGTGTTGCACCAAGATGACCCTGGTCATTCTGTTGAATCAGGGACCCCCATTCCCTGTTTCCATTTGTGCACTTGCAAAAGAGGGCTCTGGCAGCTTTTATTGAGAAACTTTTATGCTCGCTGTCAAGGTTGGGACTGAATTTTACAAGCTGTGCCTTTGACACAGGACACATGTTCTTTACTTCATAAGCCTTTTGGAAACAAGGAGTCAATCTGTGCCCTCCTCCTCCTCCTCCTCCTCCTCCTCCTCCTCCTCCTCCTCCTTCTTCTTCTTTTGGTCTCGTTACACCCATGCTTAGACTTCTCAGATGGCCTTTTCTCTGGTTTTGGCTGTCAAGCTCTGCCTTTGACGGATACATGTTATCTGTCCCTCAATTTTTGTTTTCTTGTAAGGAGTAATTGGTATGGCTGGGGTTTGACACAGGGGTGAAGGTAGGGCCCAGTTCTCAATGTCAATTCTGATTTTATTACTGTTGGAAAGCATCGGAATGGTGCCACTGCATTTTCTGTGATGAAGATGAGGGAGAGAAGGCAGTGTTTCCTGACATCATAATATCCCTGTTTCTCTGCCATAGATCTCCCCAACGGAGGAAGAAATTTTGACCCTAAGAAACTGGGGTGGGGCGGGGGGAGAGAAGAATGGTCGTCAAACTTGTAGCATAAAGCTACCCCTAAGCATATTCTGAGTCTTGAACAGTGCTGTAGTGGAGCCAGGACTCAAAGGGTCGAAGTCCCAGAACCTTTTTGATAAGGGGGACACTGACATCCTCTACCACCCCTACCTCCCAGACTTCCCTGTTCCCTTGGAACTTAGGCCCTTTCTACACCATAGGGGTATAGAGGGAGGGAGGGAGGGAGGGAGGGCGATCCCGGAAGTACCTAATACACACCATCGATGCACAGGGACCAGCTGAGGGCCATCCCAGGCAAAATGCCTGGTATGGAAAGGGCCTTAGCTGCAGTCCTCACAGTAGCTGGGCAGGGTGTAGGGATGGATTCTCCCAGCACCAATATATTGTTGTGATCTATCCACGTTGTAATGTCAAGTATTTTGGAGTGGTTTGGTGTTGGATGAATAATTAAGACCCATTAGCTTTACAAAAGACTTACAGAAGTCATACATAAGCCTGTATTTTTGGACTCTCCTTGGAGGCATGACTGTGGGAACTGTCATGATGAACTCCTGCACATCAACTACACCAGTGGTCATGGATGTATGTTCAGTCATGATAGGGAATGAGAACATAAGAACATAAGAACAGTCCTGCTGGATCAGACCAAGGGTCCATCTAGTCCAGCATTCTGTTCACACAGTGACCAACCAGCTTCTCATAAGAAACCCACAAGCTGGACATGAGTGCAATAGCACCCTCCCACCCATGTTCCCCAGCAACTGGTGTATATAGGCTTACTTCCTCTGATACTGGAGGTTGCATATTGCCATCAGGACTAGTAGCCATTGATAGCCTGTTCCTTCAGGAATTTCTCCAATCCCCTTTTAAAGCCATCCAAAGTGGTGGCCATCACTACATCATGGGGTTCATCAGATTAGCACTTTATCACATGCTCGCTACTGCCCACTCACAGTTTTTTGTGCATCCTTTAGATGACACGTCCATCTCCTACATGCCTCCCGCTCCTTCTTGCCTTTTTTCTGTCACAAAATGGACCCCTTTTAATCCAACTTTTTTGGGGGGGAAATGGAATGTGCCACCATTTCCTGCTGTGTGCAGGAAAACTGGCATGATAAAAACGCCCCCTGAATGGGACAAGTGGTCTTTGTTTACTTCCTCTTTCTTCTCCGAGAAGAAAGAGGAAGTATTGTGGGACAGGAGCGAGGGTGGAGAAGCAACGGTGGGGAACCACGATTCTGCCCCCATCTGATGATGCTCCTTGTGGAAGTGAATTCCATAGCTTAACTCAGCGTTCTGTGAAGGAGTACTTCCTTTTATCTGTCCTGAATCTCCCACCAATGAGAGATGTACGCATCCGAATTCAGGTATTTTGTTTTGCATCATGGGTTTTGTAGTTTTACAGGCAGTTTGCATGCTTTCATACATGTGAGACCAAGATGGTTTATTGTTCCCTTCTCCACTTTGCCTTTCTGTCATCCCCTACTGTCTCCCACCTCAGTATCTTTCCCTGGTGCTGCCACTGTCTGAGTCATAAACTTCCACCCTCTGACTCTGAAATGCTTTGATGGGCAGTCAGACTCTTCTATCAGCTCTTGTCCCAGATGTTTTCAGATACTTCCGAGAAGAGGATCTTTGCAGGATGACATCTTTGAAGTCCTGATAAGGTTGTGCATCAGAGCATTTAACAAGAGCTACCAGAAACATGGGGGTGGGTGGTATTTTATCTCTGAATAGACAATAACTGTTGGAGGTTTCGTGGCAGACATTTCCCTGGCTTCTTATACAAGAGAGATCCCCATCGTTAAAACCGCAGCAGGATGAAAAGCCCACTTTCCAAATCTTGGAAATTTGCAGGATGCATAGATTGTCGAAATATTGGCAAAAAGGCATTCCTTCTGTATAAATGTGTGTATCACGTGGAAAATGTTGACGTTGATCCCAAATTCTTGCAAATTTAGCCAATCGGCAGGAAAATGTCATAAAATTCTGAACTTTCACTAGTAAATATCAGGGAACTGGATGCCTCCAGTATATGATCACATTTTATCCTCATTTCCAACATTTACCAATAATGAACAAAATTGACCATGGCAAGGAAATAAAATGCTGCAAGCAAGCCTAGGGAAGCAGTGAAATTTGCTAGGATACAAATGGATGACCAGCCGATGTCTGAAAAACAATTTTTAGATTTATCTATATCTGTCTCATTTTGTATTTGCCTGCAGAGGCTTTAACTTTTTTTAAAAAAATGATGACTGTTCATTTTGTTTTCTTTTACTAAAACAATGTGGAATGTTTATGAAAATAATTTTGTAGAGCACTTTCAGGTGTTCAAAGTAGGGATGTGCACGGACCCCCCGGATCGGATCGGGACCCGGATCGGGACCTCCAATTTTGTCATGGATCGGTTCGGACAAAATCGGAGGCACCCCGGACCAGATCGAGTCTGATCCCGATCCCGATCCAAAAATCGTAAATTTTTGGATCGGCCGCCATTTCCCCCCCCATAGACTTGCATTGCAATGCAAGTCTATGAGGAAAAAATGGCGGCGGGTGGGTGAGGGGGGGCCTAACTCCCTCCCCCCCGGGGCCGTCCGCTGTGGACGGCCCCGGCAGGTAAGCCCCCTCCCCCGCGCTCCCTACCCCCCCTGGGGCCGTCCGCTTCCATCCGCTGGCGCCCGTGGGCGCCCACGGATAGAAGCGGACGGCTCCAGGGGGCGTAAGCCCCCTTCCCCGCCACTGCTTACCTGTTAAAGCCGTTCGCTCCCGTCCGGCGCCGGCGGCTACCGCCAGCCGGCTTTGCGGCCTGCTCTAGAGTAGCGCGCCGGGTGATTACCCGGCGCGCCACCCTGGAGCAGGCCGCGGAGCCCGCTGGAAGTAGCCGCCGGCGCTGGACGGGAGCGGACGGGCCGGAAAGGTAAGCGCCCCCCTCCTCCCCCCCCCCGCTGTCCACTTTCATTGGCGGGCGCCCGCTGGCGCCCGCCAATGGAAGCAGCGGTGGGCGCTAGTGGGCGCCCACCGATCCGCCGATCCGCCGAACCAGTTCGGAGCCTTTTCGGACCGGTTCGGATTGGATCGGCCGATCCAGCTGTTGGATCGGAAATCGGATAATTTATCCGATTTCCCACTGGACCGGACTCGGATCGTGGATCGGGTCCGATCCAGTGCACATCCCTAGTTCAAAGTGCTTCATGCTCAGTTTCAAAACAACCCTGCAAGATAAGTCAGTATTACTATTTCCCATATACTGCAGATGAAGCCGAGAGCCAAAGTACCTAGTGAGTTCATGGCAAAGACAACATTCATACAAGGGACCCTGATTCTTCTTCTTCTTCTTCTTCTTCTTCATCGTCATCGTCATCGTCATCATCATCATATGGCCCATCATAAACAAATATTCTCTGGGAAGCTTAAAGAGCAAAAGTCAACAAAACCCAATATTGAAAATGCAATGAAAAGAAAATAATAAAAATGCAGCATAAAACTTCCCTTTTAGCTGAGACAAAATAAAACAATTACCAGCAGCAGATTTTAAAAATCTCATTAAAGCAGCAAGAGCTTAAACGCTTGTTTAAAACACAAGTGTTACATGGCCTGGATGAGTTCAAAGGTCTTCAACCATCACCAAAAAGGCCAGAAAGAAGACAGAAGATGCCAGATGGCAGGTGATCCCCTCTGAGGAGTAACACCACTGAGAAGACTCTCTCCTTAATAGTCACTCTTCACTTTACTTGGTGGGAGCACAGGCAGCAAAGCTCCTGAACTGGTTGTTAATGGATCCTGTATGTTACTCCAACATGTAGCTAGCAGGTATGTCTTCCCCCCTTCCTTTCTCCACCCCATTTTTACACTGGGGGGAAAGGGGTTCCAATTTTTATCAATCAGGGAGGAGGGCTTTAATCCTTCCCTCTTCAGCCACAATTGTACTGAAAATTGCCCCTTCCACCCCATCCCAATACAGCTATGGGGTTTAGAAAAAGATGGGGAAAATTGTGGGGGAAATTTCAGCTGGGGAGGGAAGCACTGAAACTCCCCTCCCTGCATGAAAAAAAAAACCCTAGGAAAACCCTGTGGTGGCTGCAAGTTTGCGGGTGTGTCGTATAACCAACACAGCACCACTGCGCAGCCACCTCGAGGTAAATAGGGTGCATCTGCTGCCTGAGGTGACTACCTAATTATGCCTAATGGCAGGACCAGCCCTGCACAGATTTTTTAAAAAATGTTAACCCCTTACTCTCAGAGACACCACTTACTGTGAACGACATGACCAGACCATGCAGTCAAGCAGCCTTTTGTATTGTGAGTATCTTCTCTAGTTGCATCAGTCAGTTCTCTGGAATGTTTCTTGCAAAGGCGTTCTGCGATTGTTGTCACCCATCCGGATCTAAAAAACATATCTTGTTCTTGGGCATGTTTGTTTGAGAAGGGGCAGTGATGGTGGATGAATGTAACCAGGGCTTTTTGCTATGCAGTGGAAGTAAAAAAGCAAATGAAACCAGATTATGATTCCCAGAAGGCAATATGATAATGATGCCCATACATGTAACATTGGCAGGATCTACACTACTGGTTTATAATGGTTTATAACAGTTTATGACAACTGTTGGGGCCCATAACACATTCCATATACCGTTTTCAAACCCCTTTCAAAGTGCTATATCCTGCTTGGTGTAGATCTGGCCATCATCAGTGCATGCACCACCATTGTGAAATGGGAAAGAACTCTTGGAAAACACTTTCCCCCACCCCCCTTGAATGCTTATCAAGAAAGCTTAGAAATGCCAAGCCAATTTTGAATGGTGCCAAAGGGAGTTTGCCCATCATGAAAAATAAGGCTCCTTGTATGTGTGAACTAGCCATTATTTTAGAGCTTTAAATGTATGAAAACATCCTGCATTAATACAACCACACACACATTTGTATATTTAAGATTTTGGAAATCCCATTTCAGTCCAGTGCTATAGATCATACTTTTTTTTCTGTATGACTTAAAGTAATTCTCCAGCTGAGTAGGCTTCAATCTCTTTTAAGCCATTTTTATGGGAATAGTGCACTCTGGTGTTCAGCTCCCAGAACTGACTTTCGTATATCTCTAAATGGATCTAAAATTCAGCACAAATGTATAAGGCCCTCACTCTACTGTATAAGCAGTAGGGATTTTGCTACTGCAAAAATAAAGCATATAGCCCATAAGGAAACATTTCTGATCATTCATGCCTATGTGCAGCTCTCCTTTATATAGGTAAAACAAATCCAATTATGGAATTAATAACTCCTAACCAATAATGATTTGTGATATTCACAGAAAGATACGGGGGCAAAATTTGAAACTGAATTATTAATAAAATCCAGTGATGGGTGGTGATCACATTTAAATAAAACCATGGAGCGAAAATCCCCTTTCAAGTCTCATCAGATCTACAACATGGCCAATATTATATCAATATGCAGCATAAAACCCCCAAATTTCAAAATTCCAAATTAGAATTAAACAGACTGGGGCCATGTCTACACCATCCATTTATTCTGGAGTCAGCTCGAGGCCGTCCCTGTGCATCCAAATGACACACAGGGGATCCCGGGGTGAACTGGGGATGACCTCTCACTTTCCCTGGGATAACTGCAACCATGTTTTTCCCGTTTTTTCCCACGGTCCCTGGAAGCCCTGAGGACTGCGGGCGGTGTGGTGCCTGCTCCTGGGATCATCCTTTCTTCCCCTCAAGTAGCGGGGCTCAGCCACCGAGTACGGAGCTCGGTGAGGGGGCTTTGTGCCCATCGGGGGGGGGGGGTGAGAGGGGAGTTGTTTTGACATTGCAGTGATGGCTATTTTTTTTTTAAGACTTACTTTTTAGCACACCCACATTGCTGCACAAAGTTTCCTTTAAAAAACAAAACAAAACAACAAAAACAAAGACATGCCGTGCCGTGCCGGATGTCCCTCTTTCCTTCCCGGACTTCGCACTGTTGTTTGGATGCTGGAGGATGATCTCGGAAGCTGGAAAACCCAGGATCCTCCCCTCTTCCTCCCGGAAGGCTCATAGATATAGATGAGCCCTGGGTGAGTGTCGACCAAAAAACTATTTATTTATTGTATTTATTTTATTTCTAACCAGCCTCTCCATCCAGATTGAGGCGGGGAACAACAATAAATATAAATATAAAAATCATGAAACAGATAAACCATTAAAACAGATAAAAACAAATACATTATTAAAATAGTCTTCTTCAGTGCTATGGCTGCAGACCATGCTGGTAGTTGAAACTTTCTTCTATACAGGTACTGGGACAGTATCCTGTACTACATCTGAGTATAGCAGGCTAGGCTAGGGAGACAAGGCACACATAGCTTTGTCTTCCAACAGTGGAGAATAGCTGGGGGGCTCAGGTGGCACAGCTAAAGGTCTTCCAACATCCGCTGCCTGAGGAAGTCACTTCACTGCTTGATGGTAGGGCTGGTCCTGCCTCTAAGAGCCTGAGACAACAATGTCCTATATGTACTGCTATCCAAACTATATGGATTGTGTACCTTATTTGATAGGCTGACCAGATAAAATCCAGATCAGGGCTCTTGTAACTTTAACTAGGGGTGTGCATCGGATCGGATCCGATCCACGATCCGAATCCGATCCGACCCAAAATCGGGAAAATCCGATCCGATCCGATCCGATCCGGACAACCTCCGATCCGATCCGATCCGATCCGATGAGGTCCGATCCGGATCGGACGCCATTTTGAATGCTTTTTCCCATAGCCAAGTATTGTTTTACAAAAACGCCTATAACTTTTTCATTTTTAAAGATAGAAGGATGAAACTTGGGCACATTGTAGACTGGTTAGGGGTAGTTATCTGTGAGAAATTTCAGAAAGATTGGTACATGCATTTTGTGGCAATTAATTTTTTAATAAATACCCAGGAATGCCTATAACTTTGTCATTTTTAAAGTTACACACATGAAACTTTGCCACATTGTAGGGGGTACCTTGGGACCTATGTGTGTGAAATTTCAGAAACGTAGGTGCTTGTCTTGTGTGGCAATTAATTTTTAGAAAAATGGGTAGTAGTGGGGTAAATACAGTTACGCCTCCCATTTTTTTATTTTTGAAGATACAAACAGGAAACTTGGGCACATTACAGGTACCACTTGCCTTGATATGTGTGTGAAATTTCAGAAACATTGGAGCTTTCCTTGTGTGGCAATTAATTTTTGAAACAATGAGGAAAGAAACACCTATAACTTTGTCATTTTTAAAGTTACACACATGAAACTTTGCCACATTGTAGGTGCTACCTTGGGACCCATGTGTGTGAAATTTCGGAAACGTAGGTGCTTGCCTTGTGTGGCAATTAATTTTTTAATAAATACCCAGGAATGCCTATAACTTTGTCATTTTTAAAGTTACACACATGAAACTTTGCCACATTGTAGGCGGTACCTTGGGACCTATGTGTGTGAAATTTCGGAAACATAGGTGCTTGCCTTGTGTGGCAATTAATTTTAGAAAAATGGGTAGTGGTGGGGTAAATACAGTTACGCCTCCCACTTTTTTATTTTTGAAGATACAAACAGGAAACATGGGCACATTACAGGTACCACTTGGCTTGATATGTGTGTAAAATTTCAGACAGCTGGGTCCAGGCATGTGGTGGCAAGGTATTTTTGAAACAATGAGGAAAGAAACGCCTATAACTTTTTTATTTTAAAAGTTAGAAGTCTGAACATTGCTCACTTTGTAGATGGGTTAGGGGTAGATATGTGTCAGAAATTTCAGAATTATAGGTCCAGGCATTTGATGGCTATGGAATTTTTAAATTACATGTTTCAAAAAAATTTCTACAGAGGCCAGGTCTTCCCCTCCCGCTTCCCGCGAAGAAAAGGAAACACTCTCTCGTCTCGATCCCTTTGATCCTTGCTAGTAGTATCCATTACAGGGCTCGTGTTTCCTTTCCTACTTTCACTTTTCACTTTGTACTCAAGCAGACACGAGCCCTGTAATGGATACTACCAAGGATCAAAGGGATCGAGACCAGAGTGATCCTTCCTTGCACGCATGGCTGCAAAACTCAGCTAGGCTCAGCCGTTCTGCTTGATAAGTGAAAGTAGGAAAGGAAACACGAGCCCTGTAATGGATACTACTAGCAAGGATCAAAGGGATCGAGACGAGAGAGTGTTTCCTTTTCTTCGCGGGAAGCGGGAGGGGAAGACCTGGCCTCTGTAGAAATTTTTTTGAAACATGTAATTTAAAAATTCCATAGCCATCAAATGCCTGGACCTATAATTCTGAAATTTCTGACACATATCTACCCCTAACCCATCTACAAAGTGAGCAATGTTCAGACTTCTAACTTTTAAAATAAAAAAGTTATAGGCGTTTCTTTCCTCATTGTTTCAAAAATACCTTGCCACCACATGCCTGGACCCAGCTGTCTGAAATTTTACACACATATCAAGCCAAGTGGTACCTGTAATGTGCCCATGTTTCCTGTTTGTATCTTCAAAAATAAAAAAGTGGGAGGCATAACTGTATTTACCCCACCACTACCCATTTTTCTAAAATTAATTGCCACACAAGGCAAGCACCTACGTTTCCGAAATTTCACACACATAGGTCCCAAGGTACCGCCTACAATGTGGCAAAGGTTCATGTGTGTAACTTTAAAAATGACAAAGTTATAGGCATTCCTGGGTATTTATTAAAAAATTAATTGCCACACAAGGCAAGCACCTACGTTTCCGAAATTTCACACACATGGGTCCCAAGGTAGCACCTACAATGTGGCAAAGTTTCATGTGTGTAACTTTAAAAATGACAAAGTTATAGGTGTTTCTTTCCTCATTGTTTCAAAAATTAATTGCCACACAAGGAAAGCTCCAATGTTTCTGAAATTTCACACACATATCAAGGCAAGTGGTACCTGTAATGTGCCCAAGTTTCCTGTTTGTATCTTCAAAAATAAAAAAATGGGAGGCGTAACTGTATTTACCCCACTACTACCCATTTTTCTAAAAATTAATTGCCACACAAGACAAGCACCTACGTTTCTGAAATTTCACACACATAGGTCCCAAGGTACCCCCTACAATGTGGCAAAGTTTCATGTGTGTAACTTTAAAAATGACAAAGTTATAGGCATTCCTGGGTATTTATTAAAAAATTAATTGCCACAAAATGCATGCACCAATCTTTCTGAAATTTCTCACAGATAACTACCCCTAACCAGTCTACAATGTGCCCAAGTTTCATCCTTCTATCTTTAAAAATGAAAAAGTTATAGGCGTTTTTGTAAAACAATACTTGGCTATGGGAAAAAGCATTCAAAATGGCGTCCGATCCGGATCGGACATCTGGTCCGATCCGATCCGACCAGCCTCCGATCCGATCCGATCCGACCCCCCAGGTCCGATTCCGATCCGCTATCCGATCCGATCCGGGGGGTCAGTGCACATCCCTAACTTTAACAGTTGTAGAGAAAAGGGAATTTCAGCCAGTGTCATTTGTACGCAATTAGTTCCTGGTGAAATTCCCTTTTCATCACAACAGTTAAAGTTGCAGGGGCCCTGCCTTCTTTTGTATATGGTCACTCTAGTATAGTGCCTGCACCTTTAACTGTTGTGATGAAGAGGGAATATCACCAGGAACTAATTGCATACAAATAACACTGGCTGAAATTCCCTTTTCTCTACAACTGTTAAAGTTACATGAGCCCTGACCTGGATTTTATCTGGTCACCGTAAGATTTGAGAAACTGCTAAATGAAAATTAGGGCTGTGCACAGCTCCCCCCCGATTCTCCTTGGAGGGGTCCGAATCCAAAGTGAATCAGCTGTTGCGCTTTCCCAAGTGCCCATAGGGTGTGAGGTTGTGAGGGCAGGTGTGAGGCCAGGTGCAGGACTTACCTGATCCCTCTGTGAGCCACCCCTGCTCCATGAAAGCCACTCTGACCTGCTGTAGATCTACCGTTGCAAACAATGTTGAGCGGAAAAGGCCATTTACAAAAACGGCCTTTTCCAGCCACTATAGTTTGCAACGGTAGATCTACAGCAGGTCAGAGCCACCATCTTTAAGGACGGACAGCTCACCAGCACAAGCGGAGGGGTCAGGCAAGTTCCACAGGTGGGCAGGGGGCAATGACTTGCCATCAGGCCAAAGCGCCTTGGTCACTTCGGGCCATAGTGGCCCTATCCAGTCCTGATTCAAGATTTGGGAACGAGGCAGTGCACACGCCTAGTGAAAATGTGGTAGTCCTTTATGAGTGTCTTTCTGTGTTATGGGCGTGAAATGGGAGCCAGGCTGGCTTGGCTCGGCTCGACCCCTCAGAATGAGACTGGCCCATTTCAGTATTTTGTGTAGCATTAACTAAAACGTTATCTGATGGGAGGATGCAGATGATGAATTACCAAATGACCTGTGCAAAGTCCCAACAAACACCTGCCCACCCCTTTTGAAACTGCCATTTGCAGCAGGAGGGAATTGCTGCTCGTGAATAGCAACTTCAAAGGTGGGTGGATGAGTAGGAAGGAGATTTGTCTGGACCAAGGTTGGGAGGAAAGGGTTAAATTCACCTTCCAAAATCATTTGTAGTTCCTCTACAGCCTGATCCCCCCACCCCCACCCCCACCCCAGCCATTGCTGTTTACATGTTAGAAAAAAGTGCACGTTATTTGCATTCACTAAATTACCCATCATGTCCAGTTTGGCCCTTGGAGGCCTTTTTTTTCGGTGAATGAGGATTCTTTGAATCATCATGATTAATGTAATAAGAGCATCCCACTACATTTGAGTGGAGTTTGCTGACCTCTGCTGGCAGAAAGACTAGAATTCCTAATTGACTAGAATGGGATTGACTAGAATGGGATCTATACCATAATTCCTTTTCCCGCAAGGGAAAAGGAATTATGGTATAGAAATCAAGGTATAGTCTTGCTTTGCTACTTCCTAAATTATTGGTGTCAAGACAAGTAATATCTGATATCATGTGTCATTTAACTGATTTGGTATTTAACTTAAGGATACATTTACATATGAAATATTACACAGTTTGTATTTCTCAGATAATTTGGTTAATAGATTGATAGAAATTCCAATCTGCATACTTATTTTTTTGAAATAACAACAACAATAATAAAAAAGATGTAAGATCCATATACAATGAAATGCTGTACTGTTACCTTTGTAAGCTTCACTTCCAGAGTTAGAGTGAAGAGTTATTTTTTTCTTGGATTGGATCCAGATTCTTAGGGTGGCCACTTATAAATCTCCAAAGAGGAGGACAAAAGAGGACAGGGATATGCACAATATTTGCACATGCTAATTGACCTATTTATTTATTTGTTTAATTTATACCCCACCTTTCTACCAGGAAATGGCACTCAAGGCAGCCAACGACGATAAAAGCCAACTTTTAAAATAAAAACACAGTTAGAACGACTATAAGCAAATACATTAAAAAAGCAATTAAAAGCACAACAATAAATGAATAAAAGCAGCACCTGATACGACAGGCCACCTTACATGCCAAAGACATGCTTGAATAAAAATTAAAAATGTATCTGCCAGACAGCTAGTTCCCCCTCTGCCAGCCTATTTTTGCCTAACTCTTTTCCCTATCATTTTTCCCTATCACCATCCACAGATTCTCTCTCTCTCTCTTATACACAGATACATCCCCTAACCATCCATTCACACTCAAACCATGTATCTGTCGTATATGCATGCATGCATACATACATAGATGCATGTGGACACACTGGTCCCTCTCTTCTCACTGCAAGTACATGAAAACCATCATTCTTTTTCAGGATCACTTCCATATCCCCCCTAAAACTTCTCTCTCTCTCTCTCTCTCTCTCTCTCTCTCTCTCACACACACACACACATGCACCACCCATCACACAAACCTCCCCCCCCCCGATGCTAGTAGTTGGCTCTCCCACCTCTCACAGGCTACTGACTACTCTCCTCTCCTTCCTTCCTTGATTCCCAAGCAGGCTTCCCACTGCCATCCCCCCATGCTTTCCCTAGCCTCTGCCCCTGCCGTACTACTGCGTAGCAGACAGAAGTGTCAGGAGTCCCTTTTTCTTCCCCCCCCCCTCTTTTTCTTGGTGGCTGGGTGTGCTGTGCAGGAAAGAATCAGCCTGCAGGCACCTGCCATCTTCATTTCCTACAAAAGTGTCTGAGCTCCTCATAAGGCTCAGAGGCATTCATGGGAAAGAAGGGAGGAGCAGCTAGAGGCCCTCACTTGGCTGGAAGGGTTCCCAGCTGTTGGTAGGAAAGTTTGTTAATTTTGTTCAATAGAAATGTGGGAGCCAGAAAGGTGTCTGGGAGAACATTGGTGGACAAGACGATGGCTACCCCTGGGTTTATGATCAGCTATGTACAGAAATCACATCTCAGAGAATGCCTAGGCGTGGGCAAAGTCATCACAGAAGAACACAACAGAAATGTAGGATCCCCAGTTCTTACGTTACAGGCAGTCCCATAGTGTGACTATATGGAAAGGAGGACAGGGCTCCTCTATCTTGAACAGTTGTATAGAAAAGGGAATTTCAGCAGGTGCCATTTGTAGGCATGCAGAACCTGGTGAAACCCCCTCTTCATCACAACAGTTAAAGCTGCAGGAGCCCTGCCCTCTTATGTATCTGGTCACCAGGTGCTGCATGCATTAGGCACCTGCTGAAATTCCCTTTTCTGTATAACTGTTCCAAATGCAGGAGCCCAGTTCTCCTTTCCATACGGTCACCCTACATAGCCCTGATAAAAGCCAATCCAGAAGAGCAAAATCTGTTATACCAGAAGCTGCCTCCTTCCTTCCTTCCTTCCTTCCTTCCTTCCTTCCTTCCTGTTATATTCCCTGCAGGTGCAAGAGAGAACATGGCTTGTGGGATTCAGATTTCTTAACAGCACTGCCAACATATTATGCGAGATGCCTCAACCTTGGCTGTAGGTTCCACAGAAACAGGATTGTTGTTTTTAAAACTTCTTACAAATGCAACCGGTGATCGCATTTCTGGATCCAGATACACACATCCAAATCCCATTCTAGTTATTAGCAATGGGCTGCAGCACTGAATCTTCAAAGTGTCTGGAAGGAAACAATGAGAGCTGTGCACAAGTGGCCTCTCAAAATTCTCCACCCTATTTTTGCGTTGAGAAACTGGGTAGACAATTTCACCGAATTTCTCCAGAGGGAGGAGAAATTCTCCCACAATTCCTCACAGGTTGACATCACCCTTGGCAAGGGTTGTAGAACAGCTTTGTCCTTTTTTCCTGTGGGCTTTTGGTTCTCCTGCACTACCACTGCAAGTAACAACAACAACACTTGTGTTGGCAGCCTGGCCCCCATTTTGCATCCTCCACAATGCCCCATCCATATACCTGGCATCACTCCAGAACATTGAGTGGGGAGGCAGCCAACACACACACACACGCACACGCACACACGCATGCACAATGGTGAAAAAAAATAGAGAAAATTCTGAAAAGCGTACTTTTATTTTGAGGGGGTCAGAAAAGAAACATCTCAGGAATTCCCTGAAAGTTTTCTTTCCCGATGAAAGAGGCTCCCATTTTTCTGCCTCATTCTCAGGACATTTTATAATTCATTTTGAATGTGTGTGGGTAGTGTTTTTGACCTTAACTAATCACTGTGAGGTGGCTATATTTTCCTTTCTATTACACCTCTCACCGCCATTGCTCTGCAGTGTCCCAGGCTGCCTGCACTTCCTGATCTGAAGAGGCCCTATGGGAGGAATAAAATTCCATGGTGTCTTCCCCTGGGCCAGAGGTGTGGGAGGCCAAGGAGGCTACAGGCTGTCAGAGAGAAGTTAGCACAATGAAAAACAGGACACTCAGACACACTCCTCAGCCATCTCGTAAGTAAGGTAAGCGCAAGGACCCTGGATGAAACCCATTTCTCCGAAATTTCCTCTCCTTTGAATTTATTTTCGAAAACAATTTATTTTCTATCAAATTGAATGAGAACGGTCGAAATTCTCACGTGAGAAGTTTTCGGCACAGCTCTAGAAATAATGTTTGTGGGGATAACATTTCCATTGGCCACACACAGGGGGTGCTAAAGCTACACTGATGAAACATTAGTTCCCTAAATTGTTCCGGGTTTTATATATATATAGTTTTTAAATCCAGCAATAAGAAAGAAAAAGTAAGTGTGTGTGTGTGTGTGTATGAGAGAGAGAGAGAGAGAGAGAGAGAGAGAGAGAGAGAAAGCAAGAAAGACTGAGGGGTTCATTTCATTTTAATTTCATCCATTATTCCTTTGACCCACCCTTTCCCCCAAGAAGCTCAAAGAACAATGTATGGGGCAAACGTTCAAAGGATTGTGCGCATGGGGTACCCACATGCCTACTTGGGCTGTTGTGGGCTCCTTTGTATACTGCAGCCCTTTTATGATATGACGCACAGTGTTCCCCAAGATGTGTGAGTGCATGCAAATGCTGAAGCTCATGCACGGATCCTGGCCCTGGGGTCTCGGTGAATCTCACATTTTATAAGGTGAGCCTCTGCAATCCTGAAGTACGTACCACTGAGCTTGGTGGAGCTTCTTCCGAGGTAAACTACACACAGGATCGCAGTCTATGGTGACCATATGGAAAGGAGGGCAGGGCTCCTGGATCTTGAACAATTGAATAGAAAAGGGAATTTCAGCAGGTGTCATACATATGCATGCAGCAGCACCTGGTGAAATTCCCTCTTCATCACAACAGTTAAAGCTTCAGGAGCCCTGCCTTACAAAAGAGGTTCTTACAACAGACTGCATTATGAGAAGCTCCAGAATTTCAAGAGGTGGGCTGTGTATATTCCACATGCCTATGGTTGCCACGGCAAGTTCAGCATTTGTTGCTGAGTGCTGACTGGAATCCTTCAAAATCTCTGGATTTTTTTAAAAATGAAACTTCTAGTCCTCAAGGAGGACAGTTTAGAACTGTGAGAGCAGCATTTGCAAATGGCTCAGGAATTAGAAAGAGGTTATGCAAATCTCGACAGTGACCAAAAAGGAAGACTTCATGTGTTTATAGTTTTGAAGTCTGAGCACTGTACTCTCATGTGGTGAACGTGCCCTTACTTAGGGTGATCTTATGCAGCCTAAAAGTACCCTCAAAGCTGGATAAACCTGCCGGTAGCAAGCACAACAAACAGCATTTTACATTTGCTGCATTCAAGTCCAATATTTTCTGCCCCGTAGGCATATTACTTCATGTCGAATTAGTTTTGTTATTCTAACTTCCACCACTATGGCTTCCTTACTTTCAACCATTAATCATCAGATTGCATCCATGTCACCAAGGAAGAAAGTCTCCAAGGTAGCACTACACATTTCTGTATCTCAATTCAAGTGTGAAGGTTTGAGGCATACAGAGGGAAGGTAATGAAGTCAGGACTTAGAGGCCTGGGAGTTTCTGTTAGGAGGGGGTATCCCTTGAGAGAAGTAATTTGATTTCTTTGGTTAAGATTCATTTCCCAGTTAAGTTTCATTTCTTCAAGTCTGAAACAATACTTTCTGTTTTGGGGGAAGAGGGTATCAAAGAGGTAGAAACCCAGCCAGGGGAGAGCCAAAAAAGACCAGACCACGAGGAAAGAGAAGAAAGACGCAGCCTAAAGGACTCTAGGTGAAGCTTAGGGTAAAAGAACTTGCATTTTCTTTTCTTTTGATGCCTTTATATGTCTTGACTAAATACCTTTAATTGTAATTTGCTCATTTTAATATATTAGTAAACCATTGTGTTAAACCTAAAGTGTCTGTTGTGCCAATTACCATGTCTGCAGCCTAAACTCTACATTACTGGGAAGGTGAAGGTAAAAAGAAAGAAAGAAGATGGGATTCGTAAGGATGCAAGAGATCCTTAAAGAGTTAAAGAGTCCAGGACATAGAAGGAACCCTGACAGCAAGTATTAGACAATGCTCCTTATGATAACATTGACTCAAAGATGAGATTGCTAGTTAAAGGATTTGGCCTCCTTTGAGATCTTTTTGCAAAACACTGCCCCTGCTCATGGGTCTTTCTCCTTAATTCAGTGGACTGCGGCTCACATGCTATTGGGCTGATGATACTTTGGGAGAGATGCAGAAGATTCAGACATTCTGGGTTTAGCTTTGCAGTTCCATTCCTGCAAGGGTAAACCTAGATTTCTGACGTGTTGGAAGTTCTATGATTCCCTGCGTTCAATTAGTAAGACCTTACAAAGAGAAGCATTTTGTTCTAAGTGTCAGGAGAAGGCTTTGCATCAAAATAGAGATTTTAAAAATTTATTTAAAGACAATGTTTATCCTGCCCTTCTGCTGCAGAAAGAGTGCTCGGGACAGCTTAAAGCAATTTTAAAAATTGCAAAAGAATACAAAAATTAACAACACTGTCACTGGGTTCAGACGACGCAATAGTCAACGGTTGATTAAATAGTCCACCGTTGAGTATTGTGTCACCTGTCAGGGAAAAGCCATGCTACGGTTGGTTATTTTCCCCGAAATAACCAACGCAAATAATCACTGATGTGCAGAGTTGATTATCTGCACAACTGCCGATTATTGTGTTGGGCTCCGTTGATTATTTCCCATGCCTACAGAGTTGTGAGGCAAGAGTGGCAGAACCCTTTGCTGCTCTTGCCCAGTGGGCTCTATAGATATGAGACAAAATCCTATCCCAGGAAGTGCTTGGGGAGCCACTGATTTTGCTCTCCCTGGGTGGGGCACCCAGAATGGCAGCTCCCCACACGCTTCCCAGGACAGGCACATGCCGTCTCTGGGTGGGTCGTTGCAGCACGCCACGTATTCCCAGGGACATGCACGTCCCTTGCCATGGCCCCCGCCAAGGAGGGAAAGTGCTGGTGACTGGGGACGGGGGATGCTAGGAACTCCTGCTGTTGCTTAAGAGCAGCAGGAGCTCCAAACATCCCCCCCATCCCTAGTCAATAGCACTTTGCAATGAATGGAAGCAGGAGTGCAGGAGGAGTAAGTGTAACCATTTCTCAATTTGCATCAATACTTATAAATTAGCACATGCAGATTTTATGCAAATCAATGTTCTCTTTTGTCCTCCCTTTTGGTGATTCATTACTTTGCACCTGAGGGTAGATGCAGCCTGAGAACAGAGGATCAGACCTTTCAACCTGGCAGATGAAATGCTTGCTGGAATAATAATAATAAAAACTTAGGTGGTGGAAGGCAGGTGCAGAGGAGGCCAAATGGAGCTCCTGAAGTAGAGCACTCTATCTCCTAGGTGCAGCCTCTCCATATCACAGCCAGTTGTGCCTTGACTACTGTCAGGATGCAAATAAGACACTGGCTCAGTTCAGATGACACATTAGGCAATGGAGGAGGGGGGGAAACAATCGTCAGTTATGTTGCTTATTGTGTCATCTGGAGGGCAACACACAATGCACATACAACTGACAGTACGTTAATCAGGCACTTTAAACAACGGAGCGAAACAACGGGCTTGCACATTGTTTAGCCCGAAGCCCCGTTGTTTAAAGTGTCGTCCGAATTCAGCCCCCTCTCTCTCCGTGGACTATTCCGTTTCGGAATAGAGTTCTGCTGCCTAGAGCAGCCAAAAAACCCAGCCACTTTATGCAGCTGGCAGAACTCACAGTGCATGCTGGGATACGGCTGGGGGACACACGGAGGAGAAGCTGCAACCAAAATGGCCACCGCAAGTTCCTTGCAGCTGGGGCGTTTGCCGGTGCCAAGCAGCGCTGGCTGCAGTGTGTCGTCTGTGGAGCTCCTCCTGCCTAAAGCATGGTCAGTACATTATTTACCCCTCTGTTGCTTAATATGTCGTCCGAACTGAGCCACTCGCTGCATTCGGACAACACATTAGTCAATGGTGGGTTGAGTAGCGAACTCACAGTTGGTTATTTTGTGGGTACTCCCCACACAACATATTCCTACACAACTGTGGGTGGTTGGGGCTGGTGTTGAGTGGGCTAATAGTCAAACTAGCATTTGACTGACACAGCCCCTGCCCCTCTCCCCACCCTCCCTCCTCCCTCAGTCATCCCAGTTCTATCCCAGCAGCCTCTGCAAGTTGCACCAGTTGTAGCAGAGTTGCAGCCACCGCTTTGGTCGCTCTTGCTGCTGCCTCTATGGGCTTGTGTTTTAACCCACTCACCACACGCCATTAACCCACTCACCCCTCCACACAACACTTTAAACAACTGGCTTCGAGCTAAACAACTTGCAAGCCAGTTGTTTCTCTCAGTTGCTTATTTGGGCAGAATAGCATACCGTCAGTAGTTTGTTACTCTCCACACAACACAATAAGCAACACAACTGATGATTGTTCCCCCCCCCCCCCAGTTGCTTAATGTGTTGTCCAAATGCAGCCAATGTGAAACTTTCTGTGAGTTTGATAAATGCTTATGTGCAAGAGAGCAGTGGCCTCTTCCCTGTGATCCCCTTTGCTGCTAAGTAGTGCAGCAACAAAGCCATAGTTGGTGGTTGAGCCAGCTAACCAGTGTTGGAGGTCTGTCAAAATATGCATCTGAGGTTCAATAACGAAGGGAGGCAGATATGCCTTCCATGGGGAGGGAATTCTGCCCCAAACCAAGGGGTGGATGAATCTGTCAATGTTGATTTCTCTCCATTACTCATTTTCCAGTCTTAAATTCAGTTAGTCCCATTTCCACATCAGGTTGAGATTTAAAAAGAAGAAGAGAAAAGTTAGTATGAATATTCATATGCATTTTTGTGTGCATTTCTCCTGATACACTTATTTTTGTATGCTATTTTGCCTAATATCCAGGTGAAGTAGTGAACAAACTGAAGGCCTAAAACAGCTCATGAAGATGATACATTGCAAGAGGAATCTTCTTTGTCTGTTGCTTTGTAAGGGCTTGGCTCTAAGAAGAGGCTTATAGATACGATGAATAAATAAATAGTAGATGTGAAGAAAGGGGTCAGGAAGGCTATAGTCTGGTGGGGATGGGTAGGGTGGCCTACATTGCAGGACTGGGTCTTTGGGGTTGGGAGGGGGAAAATTCCAAGGAGGAATGTTGCAAGACTTCAAGATGCTGGTTCCCAGCACCCATACCTGGCCCTCTTACTCTTATCTTGGGAGGCTCAGGCAGGGGGAGCTTCAAGGGCAGAGTTAATTGGAAGGGAGCTACAAGAGCTTCAGCTGTGGGAAATGGCTGTTCGCAAGGAGGGGGCTGGTGGCGTGAGCGGGACGGTCGAGGATTGGTTTCGGCTGGTCATGGTACCAGCTAACCCAAAAAGGGATAATACCCATGGTGTGGAAGCCATCTTCTCCTGGACAGGTGCGTGGAAGGAGGGATGCTGGGGAATAGATCGTTTTATTGTTTTCAGGTCTGGCACGTTCCAGGGAAAGGCTTGTCACCCTTTGAGTGTGATTCAGTGTGGATTAAATTGTTTTATTATTTTATTACTTTACTGCTGCTAACTTCTACCTCAAACCTCATCCTACCTCCCACACCCCGCTGCCCCTCCCTTTCTTTCCTGGCTTGCATTTTAACGGTTTATTGGACCAACTGGAGCCTTACAAGGTTAGCTATTAGAGTCTCAATAAATCGCTTCAGTCCTTAACCTGTGTGTTTATTTCCGATGGCCGGCTTGGGGCTATTTAGCCTTGGGATAGGGAGGTGGGCTTGGGGGGAACTTGGCTGAAGAGTTCTGTGCTTACCTGGAAGGAAATGGGTCTCTTTCCTTCACAGTACATTTATATGTATAGATACAAATTTAGAAATCATTACTATAATTTAAAATAGAAATTCAAAACATCTCACCATAATGGGGAAGACTAACCAAGTGACCTGTGTGCCTGGTCAGTCTGTTATGCAGGTGATAACTGTTATTGCACAACCTCCTCCCTTTTTTAAAAAAAAATCTTTAAAGTGGACTTGGATTGGAGAGCCCTTCAGATCAAGGACCTCTTCAAATAGAAGGCTGAGTATGATAGTCCTTTAAATAGAGGACTGTGCACCATAAAATAGGTAGGGCGACCATATGAAAAGGAGGACAGGGCTCCTGTATCTTTAGCAGTTGTATAGAAAAGGGAATTTCAGCAGGTGTCATTTTTATGCACACTGCACCTAGTGAAATTCCCTCTTCATCACAACAGTTAAAGATGCAGGTGTGACCAGATACAAAAGAGGGCAGGGCTCCTGCAGCTTTCACTGTTGTGATGAAGAGGGAATTTCACCAGGTGCTGCATATATACAAATGGCACCTGCTGAAATTCCCTCTTCATCACAACTGTTAAAGATACAGGAGCCCTGTCCTCCTTTTCATATGGTCACCCTAAAATAGGACACATGGCCACCTTACGCCTGGGTAGAAAAGGATCTTGGGCTTTTAAGAGCGTGATAAGGGGTGAGAATGTTTGAAACAGGCTATTTTGAACAGTAATAATGAAAACAACACACCCAGGGATGAACACATGACACCAAAGCTGTGAAAAAAGAACACCTGGACTGAGTTAAGCTACATACATCTATGGACTGTTGGACAAGCTGATCTTGCAATGTCCATTTTCACAGGGCCTGAGAACATGCAACAAATATGAGACAATTAACAAGAACAAAGACATTTGACATCAAACATCCCTTTGCCTCTGAAAATTAATTGCGGGAAAATAGGCCTCTTAATCAGTTGCAGATTTGCCTGTGTAATAGCTAGCGTGACTCCACTTAATTATTACACTGTAGTCTGGAGTTAGGAGTTTGTTCTCAGCTTTGTCATGTATGGGGTGAAAGGGCAGGGTGGCGGCGGCCGCATTAAAAGGTCAAAGGTGACAGAGGCGAGGGCGCAAGACGACTGTGGTGGTCTGCATAAGAGGGCAACCAATCCGGTCTTTTTCCTAAATGGGAAGCTTTGTATAAGAATGCAAAACTGAGTGTATATAATTTATACCTCAAATCACTGCAGGTATGGAATTGCTTGGGGGGATTCTTGAAGGGCATCCTTGCATTCTGTGCCTTGTAGCAAAAGGGCATCTCTTTGTAGGACTAACTTTATCAGCATTTCCCCAAGGGGATAAGAGGGGGAAAAACCCCTGAACGTATTGGACAATCTCCCCAGAAATTGGAAAGATTTGAATTCTGCTAGACTAGGGCAAGGCAGGCGTGATGCAAGGACCATGATTAAACACTTATAAAGTGCTCATTTTTTTCTCTTAGCACTGCACAGATATTAGCGCCTCCCTTCCTAACCTGGTGCCCTCCAGATTCTTTGGACTACAGCTCCCAGAATTTCTGACCCTTGGCTGTGTTGACTGGGGCTGAAGGGAGTTGAATTCTAAAACAGCTGGAGGGCACCCGGTTGGGGAAGGCTGTATTACGGGAAAAGGCTGACTCTGCCTGCAGGCTTGCACTCTAATAGGCACAAGTAGAAAAAGGAATGGAGACAGAAGAGGAAAGTGAGCATTAGAGCACAGAGTTATTTTAGGCAGGCAGGGAGGAAGCAAGCTTCCTGCAGCTCTCCTGCACTGGCCAGTGGATGGAGCCCAATTGTCCTTCCTGGGAGGCAGGGGGACCTAAGGCCTCCCATTAACTGTACACCTCTCTTCAGTTCTGCAGTCCCACGAAGGGTAGGGTGACCATATGAAAAGGAGGACAGAGCTCCTGTATCTTTAATGGTTGTATAGGAAAGGGAATTTCAGCAGGTGCCATTTGTATGAAATTAGTTCCTGGTGAAATTCCCTCTTCATCACAACAGTTAAAGGTGCAGGCACTACACTAGAGTGACCATATACAAAAGAAGGCAGGGCCCCTGCAACTTTAACTGTTGTGATGAAAAGGGAATTTCACCAGGAACTAATTGCATACAAATGACACTGGCTGAAATTCCCTTTTCTCTACAACTGTTAAAGTTACATGAGCCCTGACCTGGATTTTATCTGGTCACCTTATATATATCTATATATTTCCAATAGTCAAAAAAGGGGGACAAAATAGGGATAGAGATTTACCAGAGACAAATGCCAGAAAATGAGGGTTGTGCCTGGAAAATAAGAGTTAAGAACTGGCTTGCAAAACTATTAGCTCTCTTCTAAGGTAGTGTGACCATATGGAAAGGAGGACAGTGCTCCTGCAGCTTTAACACTTGTATAGAAAAGGGGATTTCAGCTAGTGTCATTTGTATGCATGCAGCACCTGGTGAAATTCCCCCTTCATCACAACGGTTAAAACTGTAGGATCCCTGTCCTCTTGACCCCAGATACAAAAGGTGGTTGTAAAACCATTGCTTAAAATCTGTATGAGATGGCTGTGCTCTTCAAAGCCTTGGGAAAACCTTTTAGTTGACTTCTAAGTGTACCCTCCAGTGCCACAATCATGAAAATAGGGTGGCCATGTGTCCTGCTTTAGAGATGCCAGAAAATCATTCTCTCTTTGGAGGTGTGGTTTGTTTGAAGTGCTGTTCTGTCCAATTTCAGTTTCAATATAAAACACCTTAAGAAATGTTGCCCATAGACAGTAAGCACCTGGTCAGCAGGCAAACAGGCAGGCACACAAATCTCCTGGTCACAGGTGACAGAGATATACTGTGTATGTATATATGTATATGTATATATGTACATATATCTATATCTATATATCTCACAGAGATATACTGTATTTTTATTTAAATCATACAGTTTCTAAATTTACATCTATACATATAAATTAGCTTATGGAAATTTTATGCAAATCACCATCCCCTTTGTCCTCTTTTTTGGTTATGCATTTCCTATTTTTTGGGTGATTCGTAAGTGGTTACTCTAACACCAGCACAATGTGGGTATTAGCTTTTGATCCCGATTTAGTCATACAGATATTGCCCTAAACATTAAGTCCCAGCATTACCTAATACACTTGCCTTTTTTTTACAGTCTACAGACCAAGATAGTTATTAGATTACAAGTGTCATCAGATGAGCGTTGTATAGCATGCTTGATACTGGCCATTTACAGATGTTTGCTGGTCCTTTTGATGATGCCATTTGACTCCTGTGTGTCTCCAGCTCCTTCTGCTCTTTTTTCCGTGACAAAATAAGACCTGGAAAATCCATTTTTAAAAAATTGAAGCAAAACTTGCTGCCATTTCCTGCAGTGTGCAGGAAAAAATCGCAATAAAAACACCCACTGAATGGGTCATGTTGTCACTGCTTGCTTCCTCTCTCTTCCCCATGTGAAGAAAGAGGAAGCTGCTTGTCCCTAATGTGGGACAGAAAAGTGATGGTACGGAAACGTGATCCCCCCACCCCGTCTGATGATGTACTTAATTTCGGAGCAGCAAAGCAGATACCCCATTGGTGATATAAATACTACTGAATTACATGCTGTAGCGTTAAGTAGAAATATTGTTCATATAGTTCAGAAGAGTGGTACTGAATGGATTTAAATGGATTTGGAGGTTTCTAGGCTGTGCATCAACCATCCGAGGTCTGGCCACTTTGGACCTTGACTGAAAATCAGCCATAATGAAGGGAGCCAAGAACCTTATATGGACAACTCTAAAAATACGCAGTAGATTGTTTTCCATGTCGAGCAGATGCTAACTGTTCCGAAGCCTTTGTGATAAGACAATGTATGGCTTTTAACCCTGAGCATGCAGATGTGCTAATTCTTCAGGACAGCCCGTGCGCGTAAGTATGTGTTTATATAAATAATACCTCTCACTTAAGACCAAATTTAATCATCAAAGAGCGGGGAAACAAAGTCCTCCCGTTTTGTTTGGTCTTTTACTAGTCAAAAATGGCTGGTATTTAATCAGCCTTGGAGCCAGAACTCAGTAGGGTACGTTTTTTATAGGCCAGAGGCACCCACCATCAGCCTGCCTTCTGCACTGACCTGCTTGCAGCTGAATTGAATTTTCTTCCTCAAGCTGATGCTTCTCCAGTGCAGATCAAAACAACGAAAAAAGAGGGAGAAAAACGCAACATTTCTATACCACAGTTCTTGCATCTTAGGGGCAAGTCAGGAATGCTATAGAACATCTGAAGTTTAAAAGGACTTTCATGGTTCCATCGGAGAACTAAAACAGATGGAGTTTCAACACGACCTTCTGACCTATGGAACACGGTTGACCTGTATTATCGTTCAGCAAAAAAGTTACTCTTGGATTCAGATTACGTTGGGGGATGAAATAACAGAGTTATAGTTAGAGCTTGGACAAAACTGTTGAGGCTCAGAGGTTGTTTTTTTTTTTTTTAAAGGTCTTATCTACCCAGAATATGGAGGTGTATAAGAATATTATATAGATGTATCTGCTTCTACACTGAGGCTCCAACCCAGAGAAAGTTAGTCTAACTTGAGACCAAATTAAATCAATGGGTCTTTAAGTTAGGCATAAAGCTGGTGTCAGGATCTGGAATCTTTGGGCAGTTGTCAGGGCCCAAGGGCCCACTGCCTTACCTGCCCTGAAAATAGGCTGACCATCTGAAAAGGAGGACAGGGCTCATATAACTTTAACAGTTGTAGAGAAAAGGGAATTTCAGCCAGTGTCATTTGTATGAAATTAGTTCCTGGTGGAATTCCTTCTTCATCACAACAGTTAAAGGTGCAGGCACTATACTAGAGTGACCATATACAAAAGAAGGCAGGGCCCCTGCAACTTTAACAGTTGTGATGAAGAGGGAATTTCACCAGGAACTAATTGCAAACAAATGACACTGGCTGAAATTCCCTTTTCTCTACAACTGTTAAAGTGACATGAGCCCTGTCCTCCTTTTCAGATGGTCAGACTACTTAAAAAAATATTTTTCCTGGTCTGGCACTTCAAGAAGCACTGGGTAGCTAGATCTTTTCACCCTTTTAATTTCCTACAGTGCCCCTAACCAAGCAGCACTCTGGGGCATTGGTGGGAAATTAAAAGAAAGGCTTGACCCAGTTGCCCAGCAATGTTTGGATAGGGTGACCTTATGGAAAGGAGGACAGGGCTCCTGTATCTTTAAGGGAATTTCAGCAGGTGTCATTTGTATGTGTGCAGCACCTGGTGAAGTTCCCTCTTCATCACAACAGTTAAAGCTGCAGGAGCCCTGCGTAGAGTGACTAAATACAGATTTGTCCCTTCATGATACAATGAGAGGAGTAGATACATTTTGAATAATATCTGGATTTAAGATCAACTGCAAAGGTTTAGAGGCCTTGGGCAGTATCCTGTGCTGGCAGGTAATTTGCTATCATCCAGGTTATTTTAATTTGAGGTTGGAATCTGCTAAATTTTGGAATTGCTCTCTCTTGACAGTAGGGATGTAAGGATTTTATAAAATCCATTCCATCTGTGTTTTATGAATTGTCAGCTGCCTTTCATTCTATCATCCGCTCATTGATGATTTTTTTTTACAATTTCCTAAATTTGCACAAACATGGAGCTGAACAAAGAAGCAATACTGCTACCCCTGTACTACGTAGCACTGGAATGTAGGAAGCTGCCTTATACTGAGTCAGACTACTGGTTCATCTATCCCAGTATTGTCAACACTGACTGGCAGTGGCTCTGCAGGGTTTCAGGCAGGATTCCTTCCTAGCCCTATCTGGAGATGTCAGGGATTGAACCTGGGACCTTCTGCATACAAAGCAGATGTGCCTTTCCACTAAGCTATGGTCTTAGGCAGACACCTAGCATTGACTAGCTGAGTCCCAAGTGTGGCCACTAGAAACAGAGGACCTGCTTAGCTCTCTAGGATTATGCACACATTCTAAGCATGAGCACAGAGCATGAATAGAGGTGGGTGGGTGGGATTTGCACACTTTCCCTCCATGCATTGAACATAAATTCTCCAAGAGACTATGTGCATACGAAACATATGTGCATAAGATCCATCTACGTATGTACACCTTAGGCTCCGTGCAGAACATAGGCTATGACGATGCTGAATGTGCGGTGTGTGTGTGTGGAGAACTAGCGGGTGGAGATAAGCATAACCCCACTCTCGTCATACATGCATTCACTTGCCATTATTAGAAGGCATACATGATCCTTCTCTCTTAGCAAAGTCAATGGAAATTAAAAGTGCTTGCATCACATATTGAATCTAACCTGGGCACTGCTTTTAATTAAGAAATATTCTCAGGTCAAGCTTTCCTCTTTTTCTATCTGCTATACATAGAAATAATGGATTGGATCCATGAGCTGTCTCCTATATATGGGGATTCACCCTCCCCCCAATACCACAACAACTCACTCCATTCAGCGGGGGGGGGGCTGGCCCTCTGTGCAGCATCCTCAGGGAGTTGTAAAGGCTGCCATGGGGAGAATGGGGCGGGGAAGTCTGCTTCCACATGCCTAGATCTGGACCTGACTCAATATCTGCAAGAAAAAGCTTCTGTCAACTTCACCCTCATGGAATGCGGATGGTCCATTTGGCTTCCATCTCACCTCACTTCTGACTTAAATGCTTTCAATTTCCTTTGACGGACGTCTGCTTGAGTGGTACAACACTTCCACAAAAAGCCGACACCCACTGCTGTTCAGAGGCCTTTGCTATCATCCAAGTGATGATTCTACCTCGAGGCTGGAATCTGGTAAACTCTGGGATTGCTGTGGTTTTTCACTTCAGTTAACTTTCGGCCCAATCTATATTGCCTTCCAACAAACCTCGGGAGAGGGAAAGAAATGACATCTTGATCCTATTTGCTCAATGCAAAGGGCTGTGGAAAGTCAGCAGAGTGTCTATCAGTTGCATCCCCCTGAGCAGAGGGTTGGTCTCACCTTCCCCACTGATCCAGATCCCTCAGTACTTTGGAGATTACATGTCTTGAGTTGTGCCAGTGGAGCTAGCTCAACATCTTGTTCCTTAAGAGAGGGGGAATGCAAAGTCACGTGGTTTTGCATTCTGTCACAACCAACTCCTCTTTATTTTATTTATTTACTGCATTTCTATACCGCCCAATAGCCAAAGCTCTTCGGGCAGTTTACAGAAATTAAAACCATAAACAAGAATGTTGGGTTGCTGCAATTCCCATCTTTCTGATGGGGGGGGGGCAGCTGCAAAAGCCCTTGCAAGGCTTTGTTGCTGGGCTGGGTTCAAGATGTAGGTTTCACAGGTGTTGCTCATGAAATACTGCAGAGTGGAGTGCTCTTGTCCAGGGACATAGCCAGGGTCTGCATCAAGGATAGGCATGGTTGGGTATCTGCCAAGGGCCCACACCCCAGCAGGGGCCCACTCCCTGGAGTTGCGCTTCCTCTTCACCACTGCAATCTGCTTGGTCACCTGCCGCTCGCTCTGGTGATGGTGAGAAGGAGGAGCAAGAGATGCCTACTTGATGCAGTAGATGCCTACAATGATGACATCTCCTGGTGGTGGTGAGAAGGAGCAGCAGGAGATGCCTCCTGCCGAATTGCCCACTGGCTCTCTGCATTTCAAGTAATCGAGTGGTAGCAATGATGAGAAAGAGAAGGAGGAGCTGTAGCAGCCGGTGACAGCAATGGCATTGAAGAGAGGGCACATTGATGATACCTTGCTGATTCCAGCGAGTGATACTCTATATTCCATTCCCCCCAGTATTCTGTCTTCACCGCCAAGGGACAGTCAGTTTAGCATTCCATGGCCTCTGAGTTCAGTCCTTAGTGGGCTGTTTACAAGCTAAATTTAGCCCTTTTGGCACTTCAAAGCTGTTATGGAGCATGAAAATGGTTACATGTATCTTGGAAACAAGCGAAACACAATCCTTGTACTGTTCTGTTGCTGAAATTTGGCAGCAAGCTTTTTGATGCCTTTTTGTTTTTGCTTTGTGCGGTGCCCTATGGAGCATCGTTTGCAGCAGAGTGGGAGCTGGGGGGCAAAAATAGCTGCAGGATTTCCCAAAGTTGCCCACCCCTGCCACACACATTTGCACACATCATTTGTATCAGGAAAACATCATTTCTCAATATTGATTTAGTTACACTTCTCTTTCGTTTCCAGAAAAAGACCCTCCCCTTTCCTGCCCGAATTTTAAAAATGAAATTCCTAAAAGAGTACACTTGGTCCAGCTTTGGCTCAGTCCCATAGAGCTCCTCTTCCTATCATTTCTGATTCCATCAGTGAGCAGACGATGGAACAAAAAGCACCTGACAATCTGTGAAACGCAGGCTGCCTCTACAAGAGGCATTTAAAGCTCTTTCAAGGCGCATTAAAAAATTTACCTCTACAAGAACGGAGTGCAAATCGGGCGTAGAGGCGCTTTAAACATCCAATTATGCGCATTATCGAATGCGCGTTAAATAGCGAGTTTTATTTTGCTCTGGCCGTTAAAGCGCATTTTGACTATGTGAACAAGCGATTCTCCACATTAACTACCTGTAAAGCGCATTTGAAACAACCGGTAAGGTTGAGTGCTCAATTACCTCCTGCATACAAGCATTTATGATAAAGCGCTTCCGAGAAGATGCGCATAATCGGCTAACCAGGCGTAAAGCCGAATTCTTGTAGATGAGGCCGCAGACAGAATAGATTTACAAAGTTCATCCATCCCTAAGTACAGCTGCAAAGAGCCCAACTGGTTTAAAAGGAGTCAGGAGGTAAATAATGTATCACTGAGAGACAGCACAGTAACTTGCTTGAGAGTTTTACAAAGTGTGTGTGTGTGGAGGGGGGGAGGAAACAGAATTAGAAACCAGAGCACAGAGCTTCGGCTATTGGGTGATATAGAAATGCAATACATACATACATACTCTTGCCCACCCCCCAAACTGGAGTGAAGAAGATTATCTTCTTGAGGAGGATGCTGTGGCTCAGGAGGCCATCCTTTAGTGCCAGGCCACTGAGGATGTGAGCAAGCAAAGCCCTTGCAGGTCACTTTAACCTGTTGAGCTTTGAGGCTACTTAGATAAAGACTCAGAGGAGGAACACAGTGCTGGGTGTGTTCTGCAGAGAGTTGACCTTGACTAAAACTAGGCTGACCATATGAAAAGGAGGACAGGGGTCATGTAACTTTAACAGTTGCAGAGAAAAGGGAATTTCTGCCGGCATCATTTGTATGCAGTTAGTACCTGGTTAAATCCTCTCTTCATCACAACAGTTAAAGTTGCAGGCACTGTACTAGAGTGACCAGATACAAAAGAGGGCAGGGCCCCTGCAGCTTTAACTGTTGTAATGAAGATGGAATTTCACCAGGTACGAATTGCTTACAAATAACGCTGGCTGAAATCCCCTTTTCTCTACAACTGTTGAAGCTACATAAGTCCTGTCCTCCTTTTCATATGGTCAGCCTACTAAAACAGAGTACAAAATCATAAAGACAGCACATAGTTAATCTACGGAATTTGCTACAGCAAGCTATAGTGATGGCCACCAATTTGGATAGCTTTAAAAGGGGGTTGGATAAATTCCTGGAGGCGAAGGCTATCAAGGGCTACTAGTCCTGATGGCTAAGTGCAACCTCCAGTATCAGAGGCAGTAAGCCTGTATACACTAGTTGCTGGGGAACATGGGTGGGAGGGTGATGTTGTATTTGTGTCCTGCACATGGTAACAGTGGTGTTGCTTGATTTGAAGTATTTGATTAATAATAATGTTACCAGAAAAGAGAAGGAAGCATGAAGACACTATTGGTGGGTTGGTCAACAGATGATGGGTGCTACTTTAATTCAACTTTGCCACTCTCCATACTCTCACCATTGGGTGCCCAGTTGCCTCTGAGTTTAGAGGCTTATGAGCATTAGCATAGGATTGTGTCCTACATTGATTTGTAGGCCATCTTTAAGGGTGGAATCCTCTCACATTAATTTCTTTTAATTTCTTCATATTCAGGGGGGAAAATAAACTTGAGCTTTTAAAAATTTGAAACCAAAACTGAGAGATGTGTCCATTCATGCTCACCTTGATTACTCTTAAATGTAATCCCGAGAAAAGACCAATTTATGCTCTATTTGCAATGCTGCCTTCCATTCGAAATGCTGGGAAAGCAGTTAATGATTTTTCTAATGTGGGATGTTAACTCCGTGTACCTCTAGACCAAACCCACCTGTACTAAAAGGCTGACTGAACAAAAGAGGATGCAATACATGCATATTCCCATTCATTACAGTTGGTTTTTTTTTTAATCAAGACCATGTGGTGGCTTATTGTATTGTATGCAAAAGAAATAAAACACCCACCATCGCCACCCTAAAACATGGGGGTATTGCTGTCATCGGACATGGTTTGTGTGAGCAAGACAAACAACTGAAGTTACGAGATTTTCATACATTGCAAAGCGGTTTTTCTTTTAATTTTGCACCACATTGTTTGAGATGACATCAAACGACATAATTTGTCATGACAGGAGTATACTACAAGGAAAAAAATTAAAACAAGGATTTGCGGCAAACCCACTTTGGAGAGTTTGTAATTTAAAGCAGGAGGGTCTGGGATGCATTATTTCTGATGAACTACAAGGGAGAGGGGGGAGGATGAAACTTGCCACGCATTTGGGAGGCAGATATACAGAAGCAACAGCCTTGTCTAGGAGACAGAGTGCAGTGCCATGCTAATCCATGTGTAGAAGCCCCAAAGCCTTCTAAGCGCTCCAACTCCCCATCACCACTACTCAGGTCTGAAACAAAAGAGGAAATGTATCACCTAAATAGAGGTCAAAAGACGGCACCCATTTGTATAACATTTAATATGCTAATTTATATGGAAAGATGCAACATAGAATCATAGAATAGTAGAATTGGAAGGGGCCTCTAAGGCCGTTGAGTCCAACCCCCTGGTCAATGCAGGAATCCACCTTAAAGCATGCCTGACAGATGGCTGTTTAGTTGCCTCTTCAATGCCTCTGGTGTGGGAGAGCCCGCAACCTACCTAGGTCATTGGTTCCACTGTTGTACTGCTCTAACAGTCAGGAAGTTTTTCCTGATTAGAAGTAATCATTATTTAAATAGAAATACAATACATCTCACCATTGTGTGAAACATTGGCTCAATCCGGACGACACAATAAACAACTGGTGTGGGGGAAACAATCATCAGTTGTTTTGACTATTGTGTCATCCGAATGCTGCCATAGTCAACTCAGCGCTGATCCTCATCCACACCATAGTTGATTATTTATTACCATGTTGTGTGGGGAGTGCCCCCTAGGGTTAGGGTTTGTCAACCCACCATTGACTATCATGTCGTCCGAATTGAGCCACTGTGTTGAGGTGATCTGTGTGCTTTGCTCACTTTGTTGTTTTTGGGGAATATTGCAATCTCGTCTGCAAGTTACTGGAAGGGGGCAGTGTTGCAGTTAGCTGGTCCATGGAATTTTGACCACAGCTAGCCTTAGGATCTCTATAGTGGTTTCCTGTGATTTTTTTCCCTTTTGTTCCTTCCCTTCCTTTCCCCTCCCTTCTCACCGACCTCTACCATTGCTGGTAGCACATGTGTTTGTTCCCACTCCTGCTGGTGTAATGGAACACACAATGGACTGAACAAACCCTTTTGAAACTCAGTGCTGTACCTGCATTGTATATGCAAGGAGATTTGTGAGGCAAACTGTTTTCTTTTTTTCACTGAAGGAGCATGTGGTCTCCTTTATTGTGCTAAGATAGCCTGTGTGCATGTGGGACTGGTAAACGCTCATTCTGTTTTGCCCTTTTTGTGTGTGTTTCTCTGTTAATTGCCTTTCTAAGAGGAGGCATCGTTACTAAATCATCCCGTCACTGCTCAGATGCTAATCTCACCTTTCTGATGGCTCTTTATCTTTAAACCTAAATTGGATTGGGCAGCCGTTCAAATAGAGGATACTTTCAAATAGAGGACTGTCCTCTCTGACAGCCCTTCACTGTCCTTTGTAAAGTAGGGCAATTGGCCACACTGGCACAACCTGTGATCAATCAAGTCAAACACAGTCCATAAGGTGGTCCATGATTGGCTCAATAAATTCCTGGCCTTGCTGCTTTTCTTGAACCTTGCAGCTCAAGCACCTTTCAGGTCACATCACACAACATAGCTGGATGCTGCATTCCACTCATTGGGTTACAAGTTGCTAAATCCTGCTCCAAATGATACATTTCTCCAGTGGAGGCTGGTAGCTCCGATTTCGGTGGGGCTGTAAATCCATTCTGGGTTTCATTCAGAAGCAGCCAGAACTCTAATGGAGCTATTCAAGCTGCTGAACGCTATGCCCAAAATAGGTTCAGCACCTTGGATAATTCCTTTAGAGTTCTGACTGGTTCTGGCTGAAACTCAGAATGATTCACAGCCCCACCGAAATCTGGGACACTTGCCCTCACTGATTTCAAGGCAGGGCTGAAAGTTTCGGCTCAACAGAGATCAGTTACATTTGTTTAACATTTTAAAATTATGTTATGCTTTGCTCTGTATCTCAGGAAGATACCTCTATTGAAATATTGGCCACATCACAGGCAAATTTATTTTCAATTAAAGCAATTAATTAAACATTTAAAAGAACATATTTACTCATGGTTTGCCCCTGAGAGATAGTGGCTTTCCCAGGGCAATCTAATGAATTAATGAGTGACATGAATGGCTCTTCCAAATGGTATGTGGTAGGAAACCTCCATTTTCCATGGAGTTTACACTCATCAAGAAGCCACGATCAATCCTTGCTCTCTTATGAATGTCTGGCCTGGTTCACACATACTGCTAACTCATAGCCTGGGTGGTTGAATTCTGAGTTGCCGTGATGTGTGAATGTGGCCAAGCTAACAAACCATGGTTTGTTAACCATGAACAATTCAGAAAGGGAAGCCCTGTTCAGAAGACACCTTAAACCACAGGTTTAATCACGGTGAATAAGGCTTTTGGCTTATTCACCATGGTTAAAAGCCGTGGTTTAAGGTGTCTTCTGATCATGGCCATTGGTTTGTGAGCTCTGGGTTGTTTAAACAATTGGTTCTTGTTATGTGCAAACCCAGAACTGTGAGTCGTTTTGCCAGACTACAGAAGTATTGCCAGACTACAGAAGTATATGCCACTGTATATGCCAGTACTACAGCACTGCAAAGTCATTTGGGATACAGGGAGAAAGCAGGCAAAGAAAAGGGAAACAAACAACCCAGGGATTGAGAAAACAAAACAGTTTGATCATCTGCCAGACAAACCTTGGACAAGGCAGCAAACCATGGGTTAAATAAGCCATGGGATAATGTTATTTGCAATCCAGGTCTCTGTGTATCATACATGCATTTGCAAATTTGTGTTTGTTGCATGTGCCCTTAACATTTTTCGGTGTACACTTCAAAGATCTTCTTGGGCATGTGTCTCAAAGCGTCATATTTGAAATGGCCTATAGTCACTTCTGCTACACCATCTCAAAATTATTATGCCAAGCCATAAGGGTTCCTTTGTACTGGTGTTGCTGGCTCCGTTTGGGGGTGTTAAGCACTTTGCTTCCCTCTTGTTTCCTTAAGATGGAAAGAATCTGCAGAAAAGATGATTTTCCAACTTTTCTATAATTGACAGGATGTAAGCGCCTCAGACATAACAAAGAAGGGTTGGGGAAAGCCACAAACACTCCATATGGAGTTTTGTTCCTGTTTACTAGTGTTCTGTTTACAGTGTGCCTTTTGATAGTCAGAAAACTAAGAATCTCACATTTCTAGCAAACCCCCCTTATTTTATTCTCTGCATCTTTGGAATCTGGGAAGCAATTTGTGTTAAACAACAGAAACAAAAAAGAGAAAGAGATTAGGACAATATGTGCCCTTTTTTGAAATAGGAAGCTCACTGGTTTTGTTCTAGAAAATACAAAAAGTGCTACATATTCTGTTTGGGTGAAAATAGTAAGAGAATGAAAAATACCAGTTAGAATGATGACAAGAAGCAATGCCAATTCTATTACTTGCAGTCCTGTAGTTTTACTCATGTAACTTACTGGACAGAGGGCCAAACTAGACCTGATATTAAATACATATTTGCATTTAATGTGCAAGTTTTTTTAAAAAAAAAATGCAAATAGCATTGTTGGTGTGTGTGTGTGTGTTTGCGTATGTGTGATAATTACTGAGTTCAAAGCAGATGTGGAAGGGGAATTTAACCCTTTCTTCCCATGCTGAGGCCCTGAGGAAAATCCCTCCTTTGAAGCTGGTGTATGCTTGGGGAAGGAATCCCACATTGACACAGAAAACTAGCGGATGCCCTGAAACGGATCAGGAGCATATTGCAGATGGGCAAACCCATCGCTGATTTTTCTTCAGTACAGAAGTGCTAAGTTTAAGCACACCTTTTAAAAAGCAGGAATCATGGCCCTTAATTATTAATAGTGCAATCCTCTATGCAGAAGTAAGTCCCACCGTGTTCAATGGTGCTTACTCCCAAGTTAGTGGGTATAGCAGGAGTCTCCAACTTTTTAGGACCTGCGGGCACATTTAGGAATTTGAGAAAGGGCTGTGGGCACCACAACAAAATGACTCCTATGGAGCATGTGGCTAGTCACAACACTGCTGCTGTGGGGCCTGGCCAGTCAAGAGGTGAGGGGAATAATGAGGCTAGAGGTTGGGAGGGAGGGGGAAATGGAAACAGTTGCTTCTTGACCTGCCCAATCGTCTTCCGTTGACACAAACTTTCCCCCTTTGCGCGCACTCTCTCTCTGTCATACACACACACACACACACTCTGTTCTTCCAGCCTCTAGTCTTGCTATTTCTCCCCCACCCACCACAACCCCTTTCCTCAGGATTTCTCTCCCTTAGATGAGAACATAAGAAGAGCCCTGCTGGATCAGACCCATGCCGCTTGGCGTAATGGGGGCTTTTCCTGGCGCTGGCTGTGTTGCTGCTTGTGGTGCTGAGCAGTGCCAGCTGGAGGGGCGGCTGGGAGCATCGGCTCCCCTACTCTCAGGTAAATGATTTAATTTTTTTTAACAGAAAGGGGGGGAGGACAGCGGAGGCACTGCTGTCCCCTTTCCGTGGGCTGCCTGCTCCGACTTAAAAATCGCACGAAATGGCAACTTTTTAAAAGTCGGAGCAAAGGCATTTGCGTCAATATGCCTTCATACTGGCGGCTTCGGCCTGTAAACGAAGATGAGGCCAGTGCGAAATCATATCGACCACTCATTTAGAGGCTTCCCTGTCAGTGCGAAGTCAACGAGGCGGAAACCTCTTGTTTAGAGGCACCCAACGGTCCATCTAGCCCAGCATTCTGTTCACACATGGCCAAACAGTTGTTAACGTAAAACCCACAAACAGGATATGAGTGCGACAATACCCTCCTACCCTTTCCCCTCAGCTACTGGTGTACTTAGGCTAGGATAACCGTAGGAAAAGGAGGACAGGGCTCCTGTAGCTTTAGCAGTTGAATAGAATGGTTGAATCTCAGAAGGTGTCATTTGTATGCATGCAGCACCTGGTGAAATTCCCTCTTCGTCACAACAGTTAAAGCTGCAGGAGCCCTGCCCTCTTGACCAGACACAAAAGAGAGCAGGGCTCCTGCAGCTTTAACTGTTGTGATTAAAGATGGAATTTCACCAGGTGCTGCATGGATACAAATGACACCTGCTGAAATTCCCTTTTCTATACAACTGTTAAAGATTCAGATGCCCTGTCCTCTTTTCCATTTGGTCACCCTAATCCTGCATGTCAATGTGATCTAGTAGAGAGAGACTCTGTATTGGACTACTGAGATCTGATTCAAAACCATAATGTTTACTATGTGACCCTGGGCAAGTTATTCTTTCTCCACCTAACCTACTGTGCAGGGCTGCTGTAATAATAAAGTGGGGATAGCCTCAGCTTATACCGAGTTCCATTGGAGAAACAAATGTGATCAAATAAATTAAAATCAATTGCATCTGGATCAGATTAAAATGATTTCGATTCATTCAAAGGCTCAGTAAGGAGGCAGAGGAAGATTTTTGGGGTGCGTTTGTCGAATATAATAGCTTCATTCTTCTCTCAAAAGCAAGCAAACAAGAATTTTCAAATTAGTTTTGAATAAGGATCTCTTCCAGCCTTCCCTAGCCTGTGGCTCATTGGGAATGGCCATGCTGCCTAGGTATGATGGGAACTGCAGTCCAACACATGTGGAAGACACCAGGTTAGAGAAAGCTGATCGAGTCTAAAGTGGGGGAGCTTTGTGTTGTACAAAGAATTTTCCCAGCCCAGGTCACCTTGGATGCTATATGTGGAAAAATGGGATATAAATGGAAATAAACAATAAATCATATATTTCAGTCAATGGAGTACTTCTGTTTGCCTCCATTCCTTCTTCTGAAAGAGAAATGAGTGAAGAATCCCATGTGCTCTCAAGAGGCTCTTGACTTGGATGCCCGACTTCAAGAGAGTTGCCACTAATTATTATTGATATGGTAAATATTAGGCACATCACACTGCGATTCCCATGGTTTGTTGTTGGGTTGTTGTTGGATTGAGATAATTGCCCATGGTTTGTTGTCGGATTAACTCTGGGTTAAACAACCCAGAGGCTGGTTTCGTACAACACATTAGGCAATGGGGGGGGGGGAGAAGCAACTGTCAATTGTGTTGCTTATTGTGTTGTGTGGAGGGTTACGCACCACGCACACACAACTGACGGTACATTATGGTGCCTAATTAAGCAACGGAGAGAAACAATGGGCTTGCAAGTTGTTTAGCTGGAAGCCCGTTGTTTAAAGTGTCGTCTGAAACCAACCCCACTCTCTCCGTGGACTATTCCATGTGGGAATAGAGTTCTGCCGGCTGGAGCAGCTGAAAACCCCCGGATGCTCTGATACAGCCGGCAGAACTTGTGGTGCATGCTGGGATATGGCTGGAGGACTGAGGGAGGGGGAGGGGGAGGGAGGAGACGCTGCAACCAAGATGGACGCTGGAACTATCAGCTGCTCAAGGAACGGTGTAGCAATATGTCATGTGAGGAGCACCGCCTACCTAAGGTCCCCTCTACAAGGATTCGCTTTTGCGCCTGGTTAGGCGATTATGCGCATAATCGCTGAAGTGCATTTACGCCTAATACCTCTGCACGATAACACGCTTCACATCCCGCCGCAAAAAAACCCTCGCTATTTAACGCGCATTCGATAATGCGCATAATCGGAGGGATAGCGCGCCTCTACGCCTGATTTGCTCTCCGTTCTTGTAAAGGTAAATTTTTAAATGCGCCTTGAAAGAGCTTTAAACCTGTCTTATAGAGGCAGCCTAACACACGGTCAGTATGCTATTTCCACGTCTGTTGCCTAATGTGTCGTGCGAAACCAGCCTGTCACGAAACAACTCAGGAATGGGGCATTTCTGCATCGTTTCTAGTGCATGGGAGGCAGTTGCTTCGCTTTTCCCAGGCAATTCCTGGGTTAAGGGACTAGAAAGTACCTGAAAGGAGGCAAAAGGATGCTGTACTCTAGGCATTTGTATGTGAAAAGAAGGTGGCCTGCAGTTTGTGTCAGACACAGAGAGTGGAATCTGGGCTCTGCGAGAATCTGAGGTTGCTAGCGGTCTCCCTGGAGAACTGACGTGGGATCAGAGGACTCTGGTTGTCTGTTGCATTGTTTATGCTGCGCCTCCACCTATGCTGAACCCATATATCTGTAAACAAGCACACATCTTACAAAATGCCAATGAACCACAATGATCAGGAAGGAAAAGAAAACCACAACTCTTGGATGTTACAATAAATGGTCTATCACCACCATCATACCATATTTCCTTCATTTTCTCTTCTGTATTTAATAACTTTCTCATTGTACTAACTTGTAAAAACAAACTATTTACCCCTTTTGATAAAAGAAATGTCATCATGTCAGTTTTCAGACAAAGTAAAAATCAAATGATGTTTCTGGTTACTGTAAGCTTGTAAGACTTCGATTCACAGCGTTTGTTCGAGTGAGTCTGAAGGACAGCTGTGGAATTGAATCCAGTCTAGCTTTCTGCATTGGAGGAGGAAATTGTGACTCCAGGGCATGGCTCATCTTATTATTTTCCATGTTCAGTTTGAAAGAAAGTGGAATAAGTCAAAAGAGCATTCTTTAAGGATTTAAGAGTGAAGGGGTAATTTAATGCTTACAAGGTACCGGAGAACAGTTAGTACATTTAATTAAATTGTACTTTGCCCACTTCAGATGGTTCATGGCAGGTAGTGCAGTTTGCAGATTTCTGATTGGTGGGATATTAGCTAGGGCTCTACCAAATTGACACGGACTATGTCTCAGCCATTTCACCTGTATTGAAATTGACTGTTTTGTTTCCCCCTGTATTTCTGGCATGAGGCAAAATTCTTTTGTGGGGGACAGAATCGTAGCAGTCATCAGGTTGTTTTCCCCAGAAAGCCCTGTTTTGAGGTGCTTTTTTAATGCCTGGAAATTCAAAATGACTGCCGTTAAAATATTGACTTCTTTTGTCACGCACGACAAGCCAGCACTATACTGGGCAGCAGTTGAGCATCTACAGAAAAATGCACACTTTTACAGAGTGGGTAGACCATTCGTCCAGCAGCTGAATTTATTCAAGAGGTCAACATTAAATACCCCACCATAGAAAGGACAGTGACTACAGCAGGTTTGTTTAAAAAAAAACAATGTGGGAAGAATCATAGATGTCTAAACAGAAGTAAGCCCAAGTAAATGTGCTGAAGGGTCTAAGAAACAATTCAGAGGAACAGAGTTGGAGGAAGGGCCATTTCACAAATTTGCTTCTCTTCTCATTACTGGGTCAATTTCACACATTTTGGGTTAAACCATTGTTTCTCTCTAGCCCTAATATGAGTACATCAAGAAAGTAATAGTTAGATTGGAGCCAAGACAGGACCTAGTGGTATGGCTCAGACAGAGTTAATAATCTCTATGACTTTATGGGGGGGGGGGGGAATAGCTGTGATAAGGGCTGAACTGGAACTACACTCCTGTTTTCACTAAATACAAAAACCAAGCCCTATTTTTATATTTGTGGAGGTGGAAGATCATTTGAAATTAGTGTGTACAACCTGATGGTAAAATCAGTAACATAGATTACATTGTGTATCAATTTACCAGACATGACATCTCCAACATGGAAACCTATTGGTTGCATAGTATCAACATCATTTAGAAAAGTTAATCATCCGAAAAGATCTTGGTGTATGATTTTATGGGTTTAGGTCTCCAGGACCCAAACAATCATTTAAGATCATTGTTGTTGATAGCCATGCCATCTAATTCAAATTGCATGTGTGCTTTTCAACTGATTCATACTAACCATGTACAACAGGTTGATTCTACTTCTACACTAACCATTTTCTCTGGAATTGCAATCCTTTGTTCATTCACTTTTCATGGAGAATCCAAATGACACTGCTGTCAAATTGTTGCATTCCAGCGTTTTCTGTAATGCCCTCTCATGGATTTTTAGACCTGATTTGTGGTGATTTTATTCCCTGCAGACTGTCCTATTCAGGGTTTTCCGTGCCCCTGGACCTTTGATTAAAAGTTTCCTGTTGGCAGGTCCTGTCCATTTCATTGTTTCCTGTTGATCTCAGCAGAGGGATGAATGATAAATAGCCTATTAATTGTCCCTTAAATAGCTTATCCTATTTGCCCAATGGCAGTATCCATTCCTAGTGGATTTCCTTTATTTTGAATGGAAAAAATAGAGGAAATCAGTAATTAATTCCACCCCATGAGAACAGACACTGACACTGGGGCTACTCAAGTTGCAATTAAGAGGATATTCATCACTAACCCTTTGCCACAATCAGCAAGAATCAGTAAAATAGGCAGGTATAGAAATGAAATTAAATAAATAAATAATAACCTGCAATTCTCCTTCTGCTTTTTGCTTGTGGAAACCAGCACCAGCAGCAGGATGAGGGAGAGAGAAGATAATATCTCTCTCCATTTCATTAAATCATTGAAGGATTATTTTTTTTAAAAAAAATAAGATTGTAGTGAAAATACATTTTTAATACAACTGTATTTTCAAAACAGTGAAAATAAACCAATCAACATGATCAACAACAATAAAGGAAAAGTAAATTAAGCATATCAATCAAATCTGATAATAATGAGTACAAATTCACAATTCTCTCAATGATAATTACTGTAATGTATTGAAAGGATTTAAGGTCATTGGGTACAATCCACCAAAGTGAAGTTATGGGAGAGATCTGTGAACGTACTGTTGGAATCCAAGGTACTTCAAAGTGTGTACTTTTGACGGATTTATAGGTATAACTACAAAAGTTTTCATTCTTTAATTGTTTTAAGCAAGATGGTTTTATTCCACCACCCCATCACAATATTCTGAAACAGATGACAGGGCTGAAAATAGTACTAATTCCTACTACTACTACTACTACTACTAAGTCTAGTAATAATTAGAACCCGATACTATTAATACTAATAGAAATACTAGTAGTAATTAGATTCCTTCCTGGGTTTTGGCCAATTTTTATTACATCCCTTTCTTCCACATTGCACATGACCTATGTGAGATGTTTCAACTACTGACAATTATTTTTGGGAGGGAGGGGGGAGTTATATGAAAATCAAACATTGAAATGCTATTATTCATTCATAAAATAGATTTCAACTTTGGAAAATAAATATTTTCATTAAGATGTCATTATGTATGCAAAGCATCATTCACCACCTCTGCTTTCAGTGTTCATTTTTAATTCATTTTTCCATAAATCACTTGGCAAATGTTATCCCCCACTTCTTCACAAGGAAGAAATAAAGATGACTTCCTTCTGAATTCCTTCTCAATAGCACCTTTGATGAAATCTTCAAAAACGGAGGAAGAGTTCTTTTTAGGTGACTGGTAGGAAAGCTACCTGAGAGCTGGGGTGGTACAAATGTTAAGACTGCAGGACCTGGACCAACATCATGTGGGTTTGAATCCTTGCTTAACCAAGAATCTCACTGAGTGGTCTTGGGCAAGTTACTCAGTCTAGCCTACCTCTCAGGACTGCTATGGGGATAAAATGGGGGGGGGGGAGGACCCTCATATCCGTCTCTTAGCTCCATGGAAGAAGGAAAGGATGATTAAATAGGGTGGCCATATGAAAAGAAGGATAGGGCTCCTGTATCTTTCACAGTTGTGATGGAGAAGGAATTTCAGCAGGTGCCATTTGTATGTATGCAGCATCTGGTAAAATTCCCTCTTCATCACAACAGTTAAAGCTGCAGGAGCTATACTAGAGTGACCAGATACAAAAGAGGGTGGGGCTCCTGCACTTTAACTGTGGTGATGCAGAGGGAATTTCACCAGGTGCTGCATGCATAATAATGATACCAGCTGAAATTCCCTTTTCCATACAACTGTTAAAGATACAGAAGCCCTGTCCTCCTTTCCATATGTTCACCCTAGATTAAACAATGGGTTTCAGTGGAGTCACTTCACATATTCATCTGAAAATCATCATGAGTCGAAGAAGGATCTACTGAAATTTGACCCAGGGGTCTCCGGGCCAAATTTACACCACCACCCTGCCCCGTGGGTGCCAGCTGCCACTCTCCCCAAGTTGCCAATTTTGAGAGAAAACAGAGTTTGTGAAACAAAAACTTGCTGGTAGACCACTTTAATGGATGGTGGTCAAGCCGCAAGTACACTAATATCACTCTCCTCTCAAAATAGCCTTGCAGGAATACAAATTGCTAAGTAGAGTGTAGAGAGTAATCAGGTATGATCTGGCCCAAACATTCACATATATCAAATTGTATATCAATGGCTGTTTGCCTTTTCATGACAATAGTTGGATCAAGACTTAGTCATGCATAGAAGAGACCCATTGAAATCAATGGGAGTTAGTGATGGCTAACTTAAGCCCCATAGATTCCAATGGGTTTCCTCTAAGCAAGACTAAATTTGGAACAAATCCAATCAGTCCTGAGGCTGTTCCTTTTTATAGGGAAAAAGTGTTCCTGAATGTGGTAGGTGAACATTACAAAATGCACTTGTGCCTTAACAACAGCAACAGCAGCCTCCATCCGAACCCTTTTTTTCGTTTCCTTAACAAGGAGGGACTCAACATGCTCTGCGCATGAGTGTCCCAGGGGCATCTGGCAGGCCACTGTTGGAGGCATTTCTGGAAATGATCTCTGAGTTGTGAACAAGTTTCCTCTTTTGTAACTTACTACAGGAGGAAATAAAACATTATACCCTGAAGAAGAGCATTTCTGGCTCAAAAACATGTCATGATAAATGATCTTCTGTGTCGTATTAAATATTTTTTTTCACACCTTTGCAGTTTGCCACTTGTTTTTATGTAGCAATTTGTGCAGTGATTCGTGGACTACAGGCCACAGTCGGAGACAGAGCGTTCGGCTAGAAAGAACTTGGTCTGACTTGGCAACGCAAGTCTTCCTCCCCTTGTAGAAGGAGATAACAAATCTTCACTTCCATTCATGCCCATACAGCCATTCCTATGAAAAAAAATTTAATTTAAATTTTTTTAATTTTTTTAATTAATGGTATACCTGATGGGAAAAAAATGATGATATTCTTATGTATGTGATGCTTCTTTGTTTTTCTTTTTCACGATTTATTTTTTGTTCTGTTTTGTTAATATTCACAATAAAAAAGCATTTTTTTTTAAAAAAAAGAAGCTTTAGGAGGTTTTAAATCAAGGGCATGTTGTGTGTCTGTGGGGGGGGGGAGGGAGGGAAAGGAACCCCAATCTCTCCCCCCATGTTTGCTTTTTGATAAAGAAAATGAGATCCAGAGACCCAGTGATGGATCTTCTACGTCACGTCTAGTTTGGTTGAAGTCTTTAAAAAATATTCTTGGGCTATTCTGCTGGCTGGAGCTCACATTCAAGAAGCCCTGATTTTTCTAGTCCAGCATCCTGCCTCCCACACTGGCCAACCAGATGATGATAGGAAGCCTACTAGCAGGACATGAGTGCAGTAGCATTCTCCTGCTCATGTCCCCCAGAATACTGCTTCTGATACTGGAGGTAGTATGATTAGGAGCCACTGATAGCCTTACCCTCCATGAAAGTGTTTAATCCTGCTTTAGAGACATCTACATTGGTTAGGCTGACCAGAAAAAATCCAGGTCAGGGCTCATATAACTTTAACAGTTGTAGAGAAAAGGGAATTTCAGTCAGTGTCATTTGTATGCAATTAGTTCCTGGTGAAATTCCCTCTTTATCACAACAGTTAAAGGTGCAGGCACTATACTAGAGTGACCATATACAAAAGAAGGCAGGGCCCCTGCAACTTTAACTGTTGTGATGAAGAGGGAATTTCACCAGGAACTAATTGCATACAAACGACACTGGATGAAATTCCCTTTTCTCTACAACTGTTAAAGTTACAAGAGCCCTGACTTGGATTTTATCTGGTCACCCTAACATTTTGTGGCAGAAAATTCCATAATCTGTCTATGCCCTGTGTGAAGAAGTATTTATTTCTTTTCTTGATTTCCTTCCGTTTATATCCTGCCTTTCTTCCAAGGAGCACAAGGCAGCATTCTATCTTACAACAACCCTGTGGGGCGGTGTGCTGCCACAGCCTCAAACACTAGGCCTAGACGAGCACACCTCTTAGGCTAAGCACCACCACTTAAATACCTGAGGGAAGGGCAAAAGACGCACCACTTTTCCCTTATAGCAGAAGGGAAAAGGGTGTTAAGGGTTTTGAATAAGGTTCTCCTGTATGTTGGATGGTGTAATGATTTGTGTTTCTTTATTAAACTGATAGAGCAGGTGACAAAGCCAAGCTGACACGTGGCTTGTGGTAGCAAAAATAAAACGTTTATTGTTGTTAACAGTTCTTTCAAATCAATTTAACATCTGCCTATTCTTAACACTTCTAATAATTTACTAATAATCCTAAATCCTTATAATGTCTTCATACACTCCTGACTAGAATGCACACAGCTCTCAGCCACACAACCATGACAATAAAATGATAAGATGTTAAAATAATCTAAAACACTCCCTCACCCTATATATACTTCTCCCCCTCCCTTTCCCAGCATCATCAGCCACACCCATTCAGTGCAACATTCCGCACTCTCCAGACATACTAAGTCAGACATACTTAGGGAGACAGAAATGGGGGGTATCATCACAGGCGGGTTATGCTGAGAGCTAGTGATAGGCCCAAGATCATCCAGGAAACTTTATGGCCAAGTGGGGATTTGAACCCAGGTCTCATTCATGCATTTCATTCATACTGTTATTACATTTCCATTCCTCCCAATAACTGAAGCTTTCTGGGCAGTTTACAAAGATTAAAAACCATTAAATATATAATATACATAGTGTAAAACCCCACTGACATAGAGGCCAGATTTACACCAAGCAGGATATAGCACTATGAAAGCAGTATATTAAAGGCAGGAGCCACACTACTGCTTTATAGCGGTATTGAAGTGCACTGGCAACTGTTAGGGCCCATAAGACACTTACCATATAGCACTTTCATAGTGTTATATCCTGCTGGGTGTGGCTCCTGCCTTTTATATATACCGCTTTTTATACTTCTTTCATAGTGCTATATCCTGCTTGGTGTAGATCTGGCCAGAAACATAAACACAGATAGCACACTCACAGACACACATATCTCTAAACGATCAACAATATGAAATGATCAACGCTAAGGAAAATCCAGGACCTGGTTAAAACCTCATTTGCTGCCAAATGCTTGAGAGAAGAGCTCAGTCGGTGCCAAAGAGATAACAATGTTGGTGCCAGAGGGACCTCATTGTTCGCAGTCGTCATGTGACGCTTTAACTACTACGTCGCATTATGAGGGAGGGAGAAAAAACAGCTCTCTATTCATTTCTCCACATTGTGTATAATTGTATAAACTTCTATCACGTCACCTCTCATCTTTTCCTAAACTAAAAGCCCCACACTTCATAAATGTTCCTCGTCAAGGATGTGCTCCACACCCTCCCTGATCATCCAGGTCACCCTTTTCTGCACCTTTCCCAGCTTTACAAATCAGATAGAGGCTCTGTGGATCTCCAACACCTCCCGTTCTTTGCACATCAGTAGTTTAGGCAACTCCTCTGTGGGTAGAAAGCCTGAAGGGAAAAGGAAGAACATTCTCCAGTGATACTGTATATGTGTACTTTGCTGATTAGAATCCTAATTTAATTGCACAAAACCGTTTTTATAGTAGCAACAAACTCTCGGCGTTCCTTGCCGCAATAATTTAGATGATAGCGCCAGAGGGGAAGGCGGGGGCCCACCCTCTCATTTTGTGCCAAGGTTTGAAGCTACCAGTTACACTTGTCAATCCCAAGCGCCAGCATTTAGCAGTTATAAAGAACTCATTAAAAGAGCAGAGATTTATTTGAAGCACCTCGAGCTGATGAAAGGCTTGCTCTCAACAAAACCGTGAACAAATGTTACTCACTTGGGCGCAACCAGCACAAGCCGCGTGGAATCGAGGCATGTTGTGCGTGAGCACTCCATAATCAGCTGAACCCAGGGCTGACCTGAGGTGCCTGGAGCAAAAAGAATTAGAGTAAAAAATGAGGTGATTTTTGTCCCACTCCAATATCCTGTGCCTGGAGGTGCCTCAGTCTTTGCTTCTCATGAAAGGACTTTGGACCAGTGCTTTATATCCTAAGCATGCCCTTCTTTCACAGAGCTGGCTTGCAGCGCAATCCTATGTATGTTGAATTGGAAGTAGGTCGTACTGGGATGATTTGCATGTCATGTTAAGCCACCATTGATTATTCTAGGGCTATCCTAGGGTGGTTTAACCCTCAAATAACCCATGATATCCGGGTTTGCATGACATGACAAACTGCAGTGCACCCCTGCCATGGTGGCCAGTACTTATCTTGAGCCCCATGGGTTTATTAATTCATGATGGCTTAATGCGACATGTGATCTGAGTCACTGCCTTCAGTAGAGTTTTACTCACTAGGATATGCACTTAGGACTGCAGCCTTGGTGTGGCTTGGTTGTTGCCAGCTCAAGTGGTTGCACAGCCTTTGCTTTTGCGATCAAGTTATGTCAACCATACTAAAACAATTGTGGTGTGCTGGCCCTCCTAGATCTCCTATACCATTGAATGCCAAATAAAACTCCTGCCTGTCAGGCAAGCATCTTTTGTTGTATCATCTGCTCATTGACAGATCTTTTTTTTTTTTTTTACCAGAATGTCTTTCTACTTGTGCTAATTCACAATTAGCACTAGTGCGGAAGTATGCATTAGCACTAACGCGGACTTGCTCACTAATGTGAATTAGCACAAATCCATCCCCCCTACCTCAGTGACAAACTGGTCCTCAAGTCCACATGACTTGAAAAAAGCCAAGTCACGTTGTGGAATCCTGAGGTCAGAATTCATAGAAATACAAACTTATTTGAAGCTGCTGTGGATTTCTCCGACATCCCTAACCTGGGGAGGCTTTGGGTCCCCTGGATCCAAAGTCCCCTATTATATTGCCATGGCCCCAGAACAAGGAGGAAGCCTATCCTGGAGATGTTGTACTTATTTTCTCTCTAGCCAACCCCTCCACTGTCCACCTTGCCAGGGAGAGCCAGTCATGGCTTTGGATATGGTGTTCCTCCCCCATGGATTTGCCCTCTCCTGCCTTCTTTGGATCGCTTTGATCATGACAAAACAATCCAGCCCTGCCATTGATCAAGGGTGCACGTGCTTATTAAACACACCCTCTGCACTTCAGCTATTCAGCAGTGGGATGTTAAGTTGTAACGCTAATAGGAGTGCACAGGAGGACAGGAGTGAAATCTGCCCTGTTAGTCAGCTTGCTGCCTCGCGATCCACCACCACTCTAAAATATCTTTTCCCCTGTGGGCCAATGTCTAGTATATCAGAACTGGGCTGGGGGGAAAAAATGTCTGAAGGCAGCAATGCTTGGGGAGGTAAGGTGGGTAGGGCAAGGACATGGGACACCCCCCTCCACACACTCCTTTTAGGATCCAGTATCAGAGGCAGTATGTCAGTGTACACCAGTTGCTGGACTAGGTGGACTCTTGGTCTGATCCCCCAGGGCTCAATGGTTGGGACTGTTTAGCTTGAAAAAATGGAGGCTAAGGGGAGATCTGATAGAGGTATACAAAATTATGCATGGTGTGGAAATTGTGGATAGGGAGGCATTTTGCCGCTCTCCATAATACTAGAATCCGAGGTCATCCCATACAGCTGATTAGTGGGGGATTCCAGACAGATAAAAGAAGTACGTCTTCACACAGCACATGATTAGACTACGGAATTCACTACCACAAGATGTGGTGATGGCAACCAATTTCACACAGACATCAGCGCCAACAGCTTCCACTGCATAGGGTTCGATGCCTCACCTCTCCTGCTTAAAGAGTCTAATGTATCAATGCAGGGGAAAACTCTGCTTGAGACCTTGGAGATGTCTGATGTGTCACTTGGATTTGATTGTCCTGGGCTGCATGCACCAAGGGTCTGGCTTTGGTGCAAAGCTTCAAAGAAAAGTTCCAGCTATTTCAACTGTGCTACTCAAGACACCTCCTGCAGAAATTCCATCCATTTGTTCAAATTGCACATCTTCGCTCCCTATTTTTAAAATCCCTGCATGTTTTAGCTTGCTATTTACTCGTGGAAATCGGTGTGTGGGTGGGTGCTTGTGCACATTTCAGGATGGTCTTTTCTCGCTTGTAATTATTTAGCAATATTAATGAGCCAGGTGAAACTGGTGTTGCCCTCCTGTTGTCAAACACAACCATCCATTGCAGGAAAGGGTGGGGTATGACAGCCAGCTTGCCAAGAGATAGCAACAAAGAAGTACCAGCCAAGGTGTTGCGTGGGAGGCTTCCGTGCCTGAGACCACCAGGTAGGAAAGCTCCTTCGCCTGCCAACTTGGCAAGATATTTATGTCCACTGCAAATAGAGAGCAGCCAGTCAAATGAGATCAAATGCAATCGCTTGAGAGGAAGCCACTGGCGAAGCAATTTCCCATACAAAAATTCAAGCCGCAGGGGGAAAAATTTGACTATGTAAGCTAACCTCATCATTCTTCATTTGGCACTGTTGACCAATTACAACCTGTTCAGGCAAATTCTTCTTAAGTGTAATGCTTCTGGAAAGTCTATTATAAAGAGAAGAGCAGGGACAGAGAACCTAGGGCCAGTGGCCCAAATATGGCCCACATAGGTTTGTTCTTGCTGTTGCACACACATCCTGCTTGTGGGCTCCTGGTTGACAGCTGGTTGGCCACCGTGTGAACAGAGTGTTGGACTAGATGGACCCTTGGTCTGATCCGACATGGCTCTTCTTATGTTTTTATGGGTTTCTTATCTGGCCCACGAAGCTTCCCTCCCAAGCTCTGCTCTCTCTGCGATAGACTTTCTCTAGGAATCCCTACTGCTATCTCTGACATTGGAGATGTACTTTCACACCATGCTTGAAGGGGAGAACAGAGATAACAGGGAGGATTCCCTTTTCTGCACTGCATGCCATTCCCATCAGGTTGACAAGCTGTACACGAAGCAGGCATGGGACTTGCCTGATGCTTGAAGGAGTGACGTCTTGAAGTGCTGGCAGTATCCTTTTCATTGTGTAAAGAGAGGTATGGAGCTCTGTGCCTCTCCTGCATGGAGAAAGGAAAAATTGACATCAGAGATGGGACAGATGATGCCAGAATAGGCTTCTGGGGTGACCTCACACCCCCTAACATCCTCCAGCCCACCAACACCAAACAGGTTCCTCACTCATGGAGGGTTTGCAAAACAAGGCACGGTGAAGAAGATAAAGTGGCTAAAGTGGCATTTTTCTTCCTCTCTCCTAATAATGGAACTTGTGGTCATCCTATAAAACTGATATTCAGGACGGTCAAAAATAAGTACTTCTTCACATCATTCATTTATGGAATTCACTGGCCACAAGAGGTGATGATGATGGTCATGAGTTTAAATTCTTTTATTTTATGTTTTTTTTATTATTGTTCTCTTTGTGGTTCACTGTTCCGAAATCTTTTGGATGGGGTGCATTATATAAATATTATGAATAAATAAATAAATAGCTCAAGAAGGCCACAAAGGATATGTTTCTCAATAGCCGCTAGTCATGATAGCTCTTTGGTCAAGAAGCTATTTTGCCAGTAACCATTACATGCTCAGTTATGTATGTATATGTGCAAATTTTGAAAGAATGACTGCAAGTTCAATAGAGATACAGTATATCTCACTGGAGTGTGGAAGATTGTGACCAGGCAACCTATGTGCCGGCCTGCTCAGTCTGCTATCCAGGTGTTAACTGTTGACATAAGAACAGAAGAGCCATGCTGGATCAGACCAAAGGCTCATCTGGCCCAACATTCTGTTCACACAGTGGCCAACCAGCTGCCCGTGGGAAACCCACAAGCAGGTCATAAAGGCAACTGCACCCTCTTGCCCATGTTCCCCAGCAACTGGTGTACATAGGCATACCAACTGTTGATGGGCAACTTCAAGGCATCTTCTCCTTATGATTCTTTATCTTTAAACTGGACTTGGACAGGACAACCCTTCAAACAGAAAATGTCTTCAAATAGAAGACGGACCTCTAACAGGCCTTCAAACAGAGGGGGTGTCCTCTCTAAAATAGGACACATGACCATCCTACAGTGGGTGCAATGGCAATAGTGGGCGAATGCAATTTCCTTCAAGCCCTTTTGGAGATTTCCCAGAGCAGCTGGCTGGCCATTGTGGGAAGCAGGATGTTGGACTAGATGGATCATTGGTCTGAGCCAGTAATGCTCTTCTTAAATGCCTGGATCAGGTATAATGGTGATCTCCACACAATGTTATGGTTAAATGTCCGGCCCAAAGTGCAGAATCATTGGCTGGGTTAGGGTGGGTTTCTAAGTGTCTTTGATCACACAAATCGTAGTGGTTGCCCAATTGATCCTCACGTGGAGGCAGCAGTTTGCAAGGTCTGCAAGAACGTTCTGGCTGTTAAAACCATGAGCCACAATCTTTTCCATTGTTTGTTATGGATAAAATTACACCTAGTTACACCTCTTCTGCAGCTGGAGGAGCGTCCCAACTTGTTTCCCAAGGCAGTTGGCTTTGATATTTTGCCAGATTCCTCATCATCTTTGACGTACGACTCACTGGATGAATTTCACCTCTAATTTTTATCAAAGCAGTTCACCTACGTTCATTAAAAAAAAAAAAGTCTTAGGCTTCCTAAAGGTTATTGTAGTTCCCTCAAAATGTTACTGAAAGACGAGTAGCATCCTCTGAAAAAGCAGTGGTCAAAATGAAGTCGGAAAGTGTAGACTTGCAAGTGTGTTTTCTTTTTGTTAGTATGTGATCTTTTGTCCTGTTTGGTTTTTTTTTTAAAAAAATAGTTCTTTTGCAAAACAAACAAACAAAGAACATTACTTGTGTATTGGCAATTTTAAATCAGACCGGATTGGGGTGACCATATGGAAAGGAGGTCAGGGCTCCAGTATCTTGGACAGTTGTGTAGAAAAGGGAATTTCAGTAGGTGTCATTTTATGCATGCAGCACCTGGTGAGATTCTCTCTTCATCACAACAGTTAACGCTGCAGGAGCCCTGCCCTCTTTTGTATCTGGTCACTCTAGTATAACTCCTGCAGTTTTACTGTTGTGATATAGAGGGAATTTCACCAGGTGCTGCATGCATACAAATGACACCGGCTGAAATTCCCTTTCCTATACAACTGTTCAAGATACAAAAGCCCTGTCCGCCTTTTCATATGGTCGCCCTAGACTGGATGGTTCTGATGTGCAAGTGTTGTATTCCTGGGCTATGGTTGTCCAGAGCCCATTTTCAAAGAAGCCTGCAGGGTCTCAGCTTTCAGGCAAGGAATGCCTCCTTCCTTGGTAATGCTACTGAGTGACACCTACATTACTTATAGTGGAATCCTATACATGTCTGCTCAAAGGTAAGTCCCACTGAGGTGGAGGGCTGAAACAGACATTGTTTTAAATCTGTATCTAGCTGCTGTGTCCCCGTACACCCCCCACACCACATTTTTCTACTCTGGATCAAGCACAGGGACGTGATCCAGAACAGGATTCTCTCATGGGAGGAATGGGGGGCTTTTTAAGATCTGGACCCTGGTGGTCATGTGTCCTATTTTACAGCCCTCTGTTTGAAAAACTGTCCAGTCCAAGTTTGGTTTAAAGCAGTGGACGTTGGTGGGTCTAGTCCTGGATTTCATTCAGAACCACCAGAACTCTAAGTGAGCTATCCAGGGTGCTGAACTTATTTTGGAGATAGGGTTCAGCACTTTGTACAGCTCCTTCAGAGTTCTGTCTGGTTCTGACGGAAACCGAGAAGAGACTCATAGCCCCACCAAAATCATAGCCACCAACCTCCACTGGTTTAAAGGTAAAGAAGGGAGAGCAGGTGGGGCCTTGAAGTTGCCCATCAACAATTAGAACCTGATCCTGGACAGCAGACTGAGAAGGTATACAGGTCACTTCACCACAGCCTTCCCCATTAAGGGGGGGGGGTAAAAGTGCTTTGTATTCCTATTTAAATTGTAGTCATTATTTCTCAATGTAGATCTATACATCTAAATTCGCATATGGGGTTTTAATGCAACTGTCTGTCTTCTTTTACCCCTCCTTTTGACAATGCATGTGGCCACCCTACTCCCCCCCCCCCCACACACACATAAAGAAACCCCAGCTCAGTAAGGACTTAGCTTGCTCAATGGGCACAGAATTCTGAGTATGTAAGAGAGAGTTTAATTGGGCGGTCAGATATTGCTAACCAACTGTCAAATTACAGCTAAGTATTTCAAGCATTATTATATTAAAATGGTAACAAAGATCATAGAGAATTAGCACATTGTCACTTCAGTGACTTGTATGCATAAGGAGGACATAAGAAGAGCCTTGCTGGATCAGACCAAAATCCGATTTAGTCATAAGAACATAAGAAGAGCCCTGCTGGATCTGACCAAGGGTCCATCCAGTCCAGCATTCTGTTCACACAGTGGCCAACAAGCCATTAATGAGGGACCCATAAGCAGGACGTGAGTGTAAGAGTCCAGCATTCTGTTCCTGCACTGGCCAACCAGATGCCTGTGCGAAGTGCATACATAGGACATGAGTGAAATAGGAGCATCTGGATTGTGTTCTCCAGCATCAAGAAGCAATTGCCTCTGAGGGTGCCTCTACATGAGAGGTTTAAAGCTCTTTCAAGTCTCATTAAAAATTTTACCTCTACAAGTGCAGAGCGCACATCGGGGGTAGAGGCGCATTTTCTCTCCGATTATGCGCATTATCGAATGCGTGTTAAATAGCGAGTTTTCCTGCTCTGCGGCCATTAAAGCGCATTTTGACCATGTAAACAAATGATTCTCCGCTTTTCAGCCACTTTAAAGTGCATTTCAAACAACCAGTAGGGCCACCAGTTATGCGCTCAACTGCCTCCTGCGTACAGTCATTATCATAACAGTGGCCCCCTCTACAAGAATTCGGCTTGACGCCCGGTTGCCCGATTATGCACATCTTCTCACAATCGCTTTTACATCTAATTCCTATAAACGACAGGCGGTGAAGCGCATTACCAGCAGTATGAAACACGCTTTAAAGTGGTTGAAATGTGGAGAATCGCTTGTTTACAGGGTCATAAGGTGCTTTAACTCCTGCAGAAAATTTAAACTCTCTATTTAACGCGCATTCGATAATGCGCATAATCGGACAGAAAAAGCGCCTCAACTCCCGATTTGCACTCCGCTGTTGTAGAGGTAAATTTTTTAATGCGACTTGAAAGAGCTTTAAATCGCTGTTGTAGAGGCACCCAGTGATTGCGAGAAGATGCTCATAATCAGAGAACCAGGCGCCAAACTGAATCCTTGTAGAGTGGGTCTCAGACGGGAGGAAATGCATAGCCAACTGGTGGTGAGATGTGAGGGAAAAGAGCACCAAGGAACAGAAGCGTCAAGAAGAGACAAACTCTGGTGCTATGAAGAGCTGTGAAGACTTTATTGTTGTAAAAAGCTCTTGCGATTGTAAAAACTAATTTTCAAAAAGCTTTTTGAAAATTGGTTTTTACAATCGCAAGAGCTTTTTACAACAATAAAGTCTTCACAGCTCTTCGTAGCACCAGAGTTTGTCTCTTCTTGGCGCTTCTAGCCAACTGGTGGCCATTGATTGCTGCATCCTCCATGAATTTATCAAATGCCCTTTCAGGCTATACAAGTGGGCGGCCATCGCTACGTCTTGCAGTAGCAAATGCTTCAGATGCAACCACATCTCATGCATCTCATGACAAAAGGGAAGTTTGAGTCTCCGCTTCAGACGTTGGACCTGATTTCAACATTTTCAACATTTTCTGATATCTTGCAGAACCCCATCTCCTTCTCCTTTCCCCCTCCTCAAAGTTTAAAAAAATCCCAAACAAAGCCCAAAATAAAACTGATAATAATAAGTAAGATAAATAAAATAAATAAAACACAACAGAAATAAAGCACAACCAAAGAAGAGAAGGAGAAGGACACACAGAAGGCATCTATACGATGCCACTTTGGTAGCTGATTCCTTCAAAACTCTGCAGCATCACTGCTGCAAGTTTGAATCAATAAAGTTACATGGCAGGAGGGAACATAGGATAAGAACCACAGCGCCAGTGGCCATTTGGCTTGTCAAACTCGCTCTCTGCCCTGTGTTCCTGCGCTTACCCTGCACTTGGATCCGCCCATAGCAATGCCCACTTGCTTTACCTAAACCGAAACCGCCACTGACTAACAAAGAAACAATGTGGTGACCTCGGAGCAACTGGAAAAGTCATGGTAAAACGACACTGAAAAAGTGCAGTTTTGGGGGGGGGGGAAGCCCGACATGGCTGTGAGTTGGCGGCTTCATCATATAAGCAATGCAGCGCCACTGCACAGCCATGATGGGGTATACAGGGCATATAGACAAGCCCATATTTTCATAAATTTGCCTTATGTGGATTGTAGCGCCTGTGCCTAGCTTCCGATTCTTTTACATGGATGGAGAGGAAGATGAGAACAAGATGAAGGATCATACTCATGATCAGAAAGAGGCGGCAGTGAGACCACTCCTAAAGAAATCTTCCCTGGACCCTGAAAATCTTAATAACTACAGGCCAGTAGCAAATGTTCCATTCCTGGGCAAGGTCCTGGAGCGGGTGGTTGCGAGCCAGCTCCAGGCACTCTTGGATGAGACTGATTATCTGGATCCATTTCAGTCGGGTTTCAGGCCTGGTTTTGGTACGGAAACAGCCTTGGTCGCCCTGTATGATGACCTATGTCAGGAGAAAGACAGGGGGAGTGTGACTCTGTTGATTCTCCTTGATCTCTCAGCGGCTTTCGATACCATCGACCATGGTATCCTTCTGGGATGACTGGCTGAGTTGGGAGTGGGAGGCACTGCATTGCAGTGGTTCCGCTCCTACTTGGTGGGTCGGCTCCAGAAGGTGGTGCTTGGGGAACATTGCTCGGCCCCGTGGATTCTCCAGTATGGGGTTCCGCAGGGGTCAGTTTTGTCCCCCATGCTGTTCAATATCTACATGAAACCGTTGAGTGCAGTCATCCGGAGTTTTGGAGTGCGTTGTCATCAGTACGCTGATGACACGCAGCTCTATTTCTCCTTTTCATCTTCATCAGGTGAGGCTGTGGATGTGCTGAACCAGTGCCTGGCTGCGACAATGGACTGGATGAGGGCTAATAAACTGAATCTCAATCCAGACAAGACTGAGACGCTGTTGGTGGGTGGTTCCGCTGACCGGATGGAGGGTGTTCAACCTGTTCTGGATGGGGTTGCACTCCCCTTGAAGGAGCGGGTTCGTAGCTTGGGGGTTCTCCTAGAACCATCTCTGTCACTTGAGGCGCAGGTGGCCTCAGTGGCACGGAGTGCCTTCTACCAACTTCGGTTGGTGGCCCAGCTACGTCCCTATCTGGACAGGGATAACCTGGCTTCAGTTGTCCATGCTCTGGTAACCTCCAAGTTAGATTACTGCAATGCACTCTACGTGGGGCTGCCTTTGAAGGTGGTCCGGAAGCTGCAGCTTGTGCAAAATGCAGCGGCCAGATTGATAACTGGAACCAGTAGGTTCGAACGTATAAGACCTACTCTGGCCCGCTTGCATTGGCTGCCTGTATGTTTCCGAGCCCGGTTCAAGGTGCTGGTTTTAACCTATAAAGCCTTACACGGCTTGGGACCACAATACCTGATGGAACGCCTTTCCCGACATGAACCTACCCGAACACTACGTTCAACATCTAAGGCCCTCCTCCGAGTGCCTCCTCCGAGGGAAGCTCGGAGGTCGGCAACAAGAGAGAGGGCCTTCTCTGTGGTGGCTCCCCAATTGTGGAACGATCTCCCTGACGGGGCCCGCCTGGCGCCAACATTGTTATCTTTTCGGCGCCAGGTCAAGACTTTCCTCTTCTCTCAGGCATTTGGCAATATCTGAGGAGCCTGGGGTTGTTTTGTTTTGTTTTTGTAGTTTTTTTGAAGTGTTCAAGTGGTTTTTAAATGTACAGATTGTGTGTATGTTGTATGTTTTTGCTGTTTTAATTTTTGTATATTGTTTTTAATTGTTTTTAATCCTATGTAAACCGCCCAGAGAGCTTCGGCTATGGGGCGGTATACAAATGTAATAAATAAATAAATAAATAAATAAATAAATGCAAAAGCACCTTTGGGAGGAATGAATGGAAAGACAAGAAATTCAAAGTCTTATGCTTACAGGGGAAAAAAGAAAACACAGCAAAAACTGACAGTCTTCAAATCTGTAAAGAACATGCAAGACACTGGGTGTTAGCCTTGCACATGATGCCAATGTGTGATATTTTCTTAAACCTCTGCTTTGTTCTTATTTTAAAAGAAATAATATTCAATATGTGACTGTCAGTGTGTGATTAAACCCAATTTTTATTATTGTTTCCCCCCACCCTTGCCATAAGCCAGAGTGCAAAATGTCACTTGGAGGTGTCACGGCAGAAGGTCACCCACATTTTTCTCTGGCAGAGAGTGATTCATCTCAGCTGGATTTCCTGGTTAAATGCAAGGTTAGATAAATACAAGAGTCTTTCCAGCTGAGGAAGGCTTATGTAGATGGTGGCCTGTTCTTGCACTGGCACCTGCTAAATAACTCCAGACTGAGTTTGCTTTAAGCGAATTTTAACCTCTTCCCTTCAGCAAGGTTCAGGAGTAGGCTGACCATCTGAAAAGGAGGACAGGGCTCGTGTAACTTTAACAGTTGTAGAGAAAAGGGAATTTCAGCCAGTGTCATTTGTATGCAATTAGTCCCTGGTGAAATTCCCTCTTCATCACAACGGTTAAAGTTGCAGCACTATACTAGAGTGACCATATACAAAAGAAGGCAGGGCCCCTGCAACTTTAACAGTTGTGATGAAGAGGGAATTTCATCAGGAACTAATTGCATACAAATGACACTGGCTGAAATTCCCTTTTCTCTACAACTGTTAAAGTTACAGCAGCCCTGTCCTCCTTTTCATATGGTCAGCCTATTCAGGAGCAAACTACCCTGTCACTTGTGTTCATCTCAGGCCCCCTCCACAAGAATTCGCTTTTGCGCCCGGTTAGGCGATTGGGCGCACTATCCCTGAAGCGCCTTTACGCCTAATACCTCTGCACGAGAGGCGGCGCTCCCCTCCCCTTCCCTCTGGCAGGCTGTCAAGTCCGTTTCTCTCGCTCTCTCGCTCTCTCTTCCCCCGCCACCCTCCTGATGAGCTGTTCTTGAAGCGCCCCCCGCGTTTTGCGTTTGATATTTTTGAACCGTCGGTGGGGGAGAGCTTGTGATCGGGCTTGGCAGCACTGGGTTTGGGGAATGGGAAGGCAGGAACCTTGGGGGCAAAGCGGCGGGAGGGAGGACGGACGGAGGGAGGGAGGAGCAGGGAAAGCACACACACACACACACACACACACACACACACACACACTCGGCTTTGAATGACTGCAGCAGCAACAGACAGACCTGCCAAGCTTTGCCATCTGGCTCCTTGCTTTGGCTGCTGCAACGCTGGGGGGGGGGGGGAGGAGGAGGCGGAGCGAAGGAGGGGCCTCGATCACATTATTATTAGAAGTATTAGTGTTATTCTTGCGAGGATTTCTCTCTCCCCCGCCGCCCCATCCTCGCAATTCCCTATTCCTCCCGCTCTCTTCCTCGCCAACCTGACCTCTCTCTCTCTTTTTCTGCGTGGGGTGGGCTGTGGGGGGCGCCGCCAGCACGCTCCGCATCCCTGTTTGTGAATTGCTCGCTCGCCCCCCCTCCCGGCCCTGCAGAGGCTGCTGCTGCCGGGGGCGAGGAGGAGGAGGAGGAGGAGCGGCAGAGAAAAGTTGAGCCTTCCTCACCCCGCGAGCCGAAAGACAGAGCGAGGAGCGACCTCCTCGAGAGCTCGCTCGCTGGCTGCACGTCCGCCACGACTGGCTGATCCCCCAATCTGCGCCGTTGCAGCTGGGGGAGGGCTTTTGACAGCGGCGGCAGCAGTCAAAATGCGCTTTAACTGCCGGAGCAAAATAAAAGTCGCTATTTAACGCGCATTCGAAAATGCGCATTATCGGGGAGATAACGCGCCTGTACGCCCGTTTTGCGCTCCGCTGGTGTGGAGGTAAAATTTATAATGAGCCTTCAAGGCTCATTAAACGTCTCGTGTGGAGGAGGCCTCAGAGTCCTCCATTGTAGCAGAAATTGGAGCCAACTTTGTGAATGACATCCAGTTATCCAGGATGGTTTCAAGTAATGATGGGCAAACGTACCCCAGTGGAATTCATTGTTTCCCTGGAAAATGCCAATTTCATCCATCTAATCTCAGATGAGAGTTTGCTGTTATTTCACATTATGAGCTCCATCATACCAGTGGTTTAACGCACTCTCGCCATGCCTGGTATCTGGTTTTGCAGTGCAGGACTCACATGACGTCATCCAGGTCCTGCACCCATCTCGCCTCTTTTCCTCCATTTTATATATTATTTTGGTGCAGGGAAAGTCTGGATTATTTTCCCCAAGCGGATTTAATATGCCCTTAAATCTCTGTATAGTGCTGTCCTCTCACTTTTTCCTTTGTTGGGGGCATGTGCTTTGAATGGAGTCCTGCTGAAGAAAGGAGGGTGGTGTGGTTCTCCTCCTCCAGCACTCCTTGTCAAAGGAATGGACTTGTGCTTAGTCGATTGAATGGACTTTTTACTGCTCCAACCCCACCCTCATTGCCTGCAAAAATGGACCCCAGCCGATGAAATGTTAATCTCTAGACAACAAAGCCAGGGGGGGGAGGGAAGGAGCCCACACCCATAAAAGTACCACAAACAACGAACTGGAGGTAGAAGGAGAAGGGGTGGGGTGAAGTGGAGTGGAAGAGCAAAGGAGCGAAAGGGAGGTTTCACGGTGCAGCACAATAACACAAGCCCATGTGAAAGAGACCATTAGGTTGAAATGCTTAGGAAACGGAGGTAAAAAATGTGGAGGCAAACCAGGGGGACATTAAGTGTGATGGAATCCTATCAAAGCACATTTTGAGAGAGATACTTTGGAATCACATCATGCATCATGACATCATGCACTGCTCCATTATGTTCCCCTTCCTGTTTGGTTGTTTTTATGTGCCCTACCTACATCTTGTTTACTCACCATTGCTGATGGAATCACTTGCATGCACATCACTTGTATAAAGCAGCTAGAAGCTGGTAAAAATGTGTTAGACCTAGACAGTAATTGGTTTAGGTTGACCCTATGAAAAGGAGGACAGGGCTCCTGTATCTTTAACCATTGTATTAAAAGAGGAATTTCAGCTGTTAATGGTACAGGAGCCCTGTCCTCCTTTTCATAAGGTCACCCTACATTAGTTTATGGAAGGAGGTTAAATCCCAAACTTATCCAGAGGATCCCCTGCTCTCCACAGCACTATAAATGTATGGTAAGATTGCATTGCGAATTGATCAAGGGGTTGGAACATCTTTGCAAGTGTGTCTGGAGTTGTTTTAGTGTAGCAAAAAGATGATTGAGGAGGATAGATGCTATAGGGTTTTATAAAACTGCACCTGGTATAGAGCACTCTTTCCCAACCTCCTGCCTCCCAGCATCTCCCAGCCTGCCACGACAAATTTCCTCATCCCTAGTCTGGTTACTAAACTCAATGGACTAAACTCAATGGACTCTTGATTTCATTCAGCTTCTTTGGTCTTGCAAGAAGAAAACAAGGCAGTCAATTCAGAGTGCTGCAAAATCTGTGAGAGCTCCCACAGACAGTTTATAGGTGGAGGAGAACATGTGTGCAAACTTTAACACTGTATATGACCCAAACCCATAAATCCTCTTGTGTAAGGCAAAATGAGAGTGAGTGGAGGGATACAAGGTGATAGTTATTAGTATTTGGAGGCCAGTGTGACTACACACAGGTTTTAAATTCCTGTCTATTATTCTTGCGGCACAGACACAAACACAGCCCTGGTGCCAGCTCCTCAACCTTCTGGAGCCACAGAAAGCTGGGTGGTGAATGTCTCTGAAGAGAAAGAAACATGTAGCCAGTTTCAACTTGAATGGGAGAAGCATCCAGAACTAAATCCAAACATTTAAGTTCACTAGTGAAGCTAGCAAGGCTTTACATAGGGGAGACGTCATTGGAGTAGTGAAATCCAAAGCATTTGCTAATGTCTTCTGGATTTATTAGTCATCTTATAACAAATGTTCTAGGTGATGTACAATCAACAGTAAGTATAAACACTGGCTCAATTTGGACGACACGATAGTCAATGGTGGGTTGACTAACCCTAACCCTAGGGGGCACTCCCCACACAACATGGTAATAAATAATCAACTGTGGTGTGGATGAGGATCAGCGCTGAGTTGACTATGGCATCATTCGGATGACACAATAGTCAAAACAACTGATGATTGTTTCCCCCACACCAGTTGTTTATTGTGTCGTCCGAATTGAGCCACTGAGTATAAAACAAGTTTAAAACAGCAACATACATTACAAAACAACAACAACAACAACAACAACACTAAAATCCAAAGCCAGCACACAAAGAGGCTGTTACAACACACTAACTTACACTCAGTGGCTGAGTATGGGGTTGTTGTTGAACCATGGGTTGTTAGCGTATTTTCTGAACCCAGGACATTTTCCATAGGGTGGTTTGTTAACCCTGCAGTGTGGCTTTTTAACCACCTTGAACAACCCAACAATAAACCATGGGTTCTCAAGGTGGCTGTTTCAAGAAAAATAAGCCACACTGCATGTTTGAGAGTGAACGACCAACACCAGCTTTGAATGGTCTGAGTCAGAAGCATTCTGTGCAGTTCTGTGCATGCTCATTGCTTAGACAGACAGGGCAGGGAGTCACTGGGCTTGTTCAGACAACACGCTAAGCCATGGTTAGGCTGCTAACCCTTTTGCAGTAAATGGTTAGTGAGCATCACTGCTGCCCCCATGCCCTGCTGTCCACATTTGGATTGACTCTGCTGCACAGAGTCTATGCTCCTATGGGCTCTTAGTTATCACAAGACGTAGTGATGGCTACCAATTTGGATGGCTTTAAAAGAGGGTTAGACAAATTCCTGGAGAAGGCTATCAATGACTACTAGTCCTGATGACTATACGCTACCTCCAGTATCAGAGACAGCATGCCTATATATAACAGTTGCTGGGGGACATGGGCAGAAGGGTGCTGTTGAACTCATGTCCTGTTTGTGGGTTTCCCATGGGAAGCTGGTTGGCCATTCTGTGAACAGAATGCTGGGCTAAAAGGACCCTTGGTCTGATCCAGCATGGCTGTCTTTATGTTCTTCTAAATAAATAAATGTTCTTTCTGCATCACCTGCACACTCTGTGTCCAGAATCTATGTGCATAACGTTTCGTGTGGTTTATCTCTAGGGTGGCCACTTACCCATTGTCCAAAAAAGATGAAATACACCACCCAAAAGGACAGAAGAGGGTGCCAATTTGCATATTAATTGCATATGCTAATTGACATGAATACATGTAACTTTGGAAAGAATAACTATAATATAAATAGAAATACAATACATCTTACCATAGTGAGGAAGACCATGACCAGGCAACTTGTGTGCCTGCTCAGCCTGCTGTCTGATGCTAACTGATGATGAGCAATTTCAAGGCCCCTGCTCCTTGACCTTCTGCTGGTTCTTTACCTATAAACTGGACAGCCCTTCAAATAGAGGATGCCTTCAAACAGAGTACTGTGGTCCATAAAGGAGGACACCTGGCCACTCTATGTATCATGGAGAACAGGGGGACAAGGGCCAATGCTCCTTTCTTCCTTGGCCTAATCTATACTAAGCAGGAAATTGCACTATGAAAGCGGCATGAAAGTGGTATATAAAAGGCAGGAGTCACACCAAGCAGGATATAGCAGTATGAAAGCGGTATGTGGTATGTGTCAATGGGCCCCAACAGTTATCAATGCACTTCAATACCACTAAAAAGCAGTAGTGTGGCTCCGGCCTTTTATACCACTTTCATAGTGCACTGTCCTGCTTGGTGTAGATGAGGCCCTTGTGTTGAGTTTAGGCAGATTTCTTCTCTGCATAGACAACCGAGAGAGTGCGGAATGATTAGCTGAAGTTCAGCTTTGGGAGCAGCATTCTGGGGACCTGGTTTTCTTTAGGAGTCCGTTTGCTTCCACTTCTGCTTTGCTTGCACAGAGATGCTGCAAGTCTCAAGCGCCATCTTGTGCAAAGGGAACTAAACCCTGAAGCACTACCTTTGGAATCTCTCCCTGCTCAGGGAAGTAGGGAGCACAGAACAATAACATGCATAAGCCAAAAGGTTTGGAAATCTGCAGAAATGTTTAGGAGCCATGCAGGTTTCTTTGCCCTGGTGCATTAGTGTCCATTCTTTGCATTCTGAGATGCTTATCCCATAAAGATAAAAGGCAAAGATCTGGTGGGAGATCTTATCTTCTGTCTTCATAATTCATGTCTTTTCCTTTTCCCACCCCCTCCCCCAAACATATACATACTTTTCACTGGAACATATATTCATTTTGGCACCAGTAGGTGTTGCATTGTTTTGCAAGGCTAAGGGCAAGAGAACAGCACTGCTGTGGAAGATGTTCTAATGCATCTGCCATCTGTCTTTAACCTAAGAGCTCCATCACGCCAGCAGTTTAACGCACTCTCGCCACATCTTATATCTGGTTTTGCAGCACAGGACTCACATGATGTCATTCCTGTCCTGCACCCATCTCACCTCTTTTCCTCCATTTTGCATAGTATTTTGGTGTGGGGAAAGTCTGGATTATTTCCCCCAAGTGGATTTAATGCACCCTTAAGCCTCTGTGTATTGCTGACCTTTCGCTTTTTCCTTTGTTGGGGGTGTGTGCTTTGAGAGAAGGGGCGGGGTGGAGTGAAAGAGCAAACATATGAAAGGGAGGTTTCATGGTGCAGCGCAATACCACAAATCCACGTGAAAGGGACCATCTAATTGATGTGCTTATGAAACAGAGATAAAAGCATGGAGGCAAACCAGGGGGAAAAATAGGTGTGATGGAGCCCAAAGGCACAGAGTGCTTTGATGCAGAAATGTGCAGCTCTGCAATCCTCCGATTCTCCCTCTCACGTATTTCCTCCATTCCATCAACACTCACAGTATGCAATTAGTTCTTGGTGAAATTCCCTCTTCATCACAACAGTTAAAGTTGCAGGGGCCCTGCCTTCTTTTGTATATGGTCATTCTAGTATAGTGCCTGCAACTTTAACTGTTGTGATGAAGAGGGAATTTCACCAGGAACTAATTGCATACAAATGACACCAGCTAAAATTCCCTTTGCTCTACAATTGTTAAAGTTACATGAGCCCTGTCCTCCTTTTCATATGGTCAGCTTACACAGTACCCCCAATTGTCCACTCTTTTAGGCTCTGCGCAATAACCAGCCTACAGCATAATTGAGGCAAAGCATTCTCTGTTGTGTCATGAATTCTCAGGCTAAAACTAAATATGCTGTGGATCACATGCAATGGAGGCTGGTGGCTCTGATTTCAGTGGAATGGTGAATCTGCTCCGGGTTTGAGTCAGAATCAGTCAGAACTCTAAAGAAGCTATCCAAGATGCGGAGCATTGACCCCGATTTGTACCACTGAAGTGAGTTCACCTTCCGCCATCTGACCTCACTTTGGCATTGAGGTGGGTGTGTTCTGGGGTGGACGGTGAACCCTGATTGGTCACTGGAAGCTGGGCGGAGGGCAGGAGGTGGGCCTGGTGAGCTAAATGGCTGCTGGAAAACCTGTGTTGCCTCTAGATGTCAGAATTATTCACTGCCACCCTGCAGCAGCAAAACTGTGGGGTTTAGTGGGAAAGTGGTGCCACACGGTGCCATCAAGGCAGGGCCCTGGTCTAGGGGTGAGTGGGATCTTAATTCTTTCTTCAACGCTGGCTTTTTACTTCCAAATCATCTCCTCACTGTCTTAATGCAGCTAAAAGCAACTGGAGGGGGGATTTGGCTGTGGGATATCAACAAAACAGAAAGGTATCCAATCCTGATACGTGCCCCCCCCCCCCCCCCGGTACATCAATCTCCTAAGATTGCAGCCTGGTTTGCCTCCATCATCATTAACATCATAATCACCATCACCATTGCAAAATATCCTTAAAATAAAGATTTCGCAAGAACGTAATCAGGATCTGCTTTTTGTGAGAGGCAGAGATCTTCTGTGAGAGGAAGAGCTCCACTTGCTGAATATCCCTCCGCCTGATTTTTGGGATTCCTCCTTCCCCCACACCAGAGCTCAACCCATTCAGCAGGGTCTCCTGAATCTCTGTGTAGCATTTTCAGGAGGCTGGAGGGGCTGCTGTGGGAAGGAGGTGCAAGGAAGTCCACTTCTGCCAGTGCAGTTGATCCATAGGTGTGCGAAAGGGGTGTGCTGGATGTGCCCAGGCACACCCTAATGTCTCAAGCAATAAGTACCGAATTGAGGGGGGCATTGAGTAGGGATCCAGAGGGGGATCTAGATACAGCAGGAAAGCTCTTTCAGCTGCCCTCTGGCTGCTCCATTGCCACACCGAAGAACCACTGCCCCTGAGAGAGCACCATTGCTCCCAGCAGCAGGAGCAAAAAGGAATCGGTTTTTTTTTTAAATTTCCTGGATACGAAGTTGGAGAAATGGCTCTAACTTTGTAGCCAGGAAACTGTGCTCCCCACTCCCTCTTCCTCCCCTTCATAGCTGGTGGGTGCAGGTTGCAAAATGGTGTGCAGAGATGGGAAAAGGGGGTGCTTCTGGGGATGGTGAAGGGGAGGAGGCCTGGGCAGCTGGCTTATGCCTTTTCCTATCCCTCTTCCCTCCCCTTCCCTGAAGCCTCTGCTAGATGGGCAAAATTGCCCGTCTAGGTAAAATGCAGAGAGGGAAGTCCCCAGTACCCAGAATAAAACCCACAGGATTACACCTAAGAAAGGAAAGACAGAATTGTTGGTCAGTGCCTGCTGACTGGTAGTGCTCGGAGCTTTCTGTCTGGAAGCACCTGCAGAATCCTTGCAGTTAGTTCAGTATTCAGTATCACTTGCCTCATTAAAAGGAGGAATTGTTTACATGTTCTGATTACCTTGTCAGAAATCTTCTTTCTCACTGCTCTGTGTTGACTCATTAACAAAGTAACATGTTGTGATTCTACCAAGAATACTCCGAGAATAATTGTTACAGCCACAGACCCGGGGCTGAAGAATAATGTTCCCAAAGTGCTTTTACAGAGTACAAATTATATGCATTTCATAGAGGTTATCTAATTTTAATTAAAAAAAATCCCCTCAGGCAATCCTTTAACTCCTTTTGAAAGTGCTGGAATTTTGTCATCATTGGCTGGCAAACAGATTATCAGCCTGTCAGACTCGCCTGTGTCCATACTATTTGTTTATGTACAGTAGCGTTTTGTTCCATGAGGTTTCAGAAAGAGACACTTGTGTTTGGTGTTGCTCCGATTTTCTCTCTGCATTTGAGAGCAACGATAGTTAAAGCCTGAACATAAAATAGTTCTTCTAAACAAGTGGAAAACAAAACAAAACCCATTTTTTTTAAAAAAACATCCTGAATACATGATTAGAGAGTGGTGATATCTTTGTGTAGAAAACTATTTTTGAGGATTCATAGCTAGCAAAGAGCTTCTAAATTTGAACTGACTCACATTGCTTCCATACTAGCCCCTTTTGGAGGTGGGGGAGGAATAATTGATTTCTGTACTGCCAATCTTTGTTTCCCCATCCCCCCAGTCCTGACTAGTAGTGATTTTTCAGTCCTGACTTGTGGACCTCTACATCTCTTCTCAAAAGTAAGTCCTATTGAGTTCAGTAGAATTTACTCGCTGGGTAAAATCTACAAGATTTCAGCTTGAAATGCTAATGAGCTTCTGTGTCTTTAAATGAAAGCTTCCTGTTTGCAGCATCTGAATCTCCCTTTTATTGCTTGCTGTTGGAGATTACTGATGAACAGACTGTAAACTGCTCCTTGTAGAGCTTCTCTTGATTCACCCTTCTTGTCAGTTTCTGTTCCTGCAAGGTGTGTGTGTCCTGTATGTCATCATAGAACAGAGTTGGAAGGGGCCTATAAGGCCATCATGTCCAACACCCTGCTCAATGCAGGAATCTACCTTAAAGCATCCCTGACAGATGGTTGTCCAGCTGCCTCTTGAATGCCTCTAATGTGGAAGAGCCCACCACCTCCCTAGGTAATTGGTTCCATTGTCGTACTGCTCTAACAGTCAGGAAGTTTTTCCTGATGTCCAGCTGGAATCTGGCTTCCTGTAACTTGAGCCCATTATTCGGTGTCCTGCATTCTGGGATGATCAAGAAGAGATCCTGGCCCTCCTCTGTGTGACAACCTTTCAAGGATTTGAAGAGTGCTATCATGTCTCCCCTCTGTCTTCTAAGGCTAAACATGCCCAGTTTTTTCAGTCTCTCCTCATAGGGCTTTGTTTCCAGAACTCTGATCATCCTCGTTGCCCTCCTCTGAACCCCCTCCAGCTTGTCTGCATCCTTCTTGAAGTGTGGTGCCCAGAACTGGATGCAATAAAAACATGAACTGCCCTGTATTTTTAACAATGGAAAATGGTAGTCATGTCACAGCTGTTTTCGACATATTGGAATCACAGCTGTTTTTGACATATTGGAGCCAATGCATCTCCTTTTTCTCCACCCCTTCAGTTGTCTTCTGCAAAGCAAGGCAGCTATTCTTCCCTCCCCATATTCGTTTGCCTCTATAATGTTGGAAGTCTCAAAGTAAAACTAAAGCATTTGGGTCAATACAGAATTCTGTGAGGAAGGAATGATTCGCCTTATCTTATGAACAAATTAGGAATGGCCAGGGGGTTATAAATTGGTTTTTCTCTTTTTCAGCCATATTTGTCTGTTAATGTCAGGGTTATGTTTTATGAAACATGCCTTATGGTCTGCTGATAGAGCATGGGAATGATCAAAAAGTGAGCCTTAAAGATAAATATCAGCAAGATGAATAGATATCTTCTTTCCACTAGTAGATAAAACTTGTAAAAATTTAACCTTTCTGAGACTTGCCATTTCTGAAAAAAACATATGAACTGTCCCATATTTTTAGCCTCAGTAAATAGCATTTTATCTACTAGGTTTGACACTATGTTCCTTTCATGTGAATCAGTGGCATAATGTTTTATGACATTCTGCCTTTTTAGTCAAGCAAGGACTGATCCTCCCTCATTCTTCCAACTACCTCCCTTTTCATATGCGTGTGTGTATAGATATAGATACACTTACACATAAGCAAAACACATGTATAGCAAGTATATGCTTGTTCCTCATCGCCAAGGTGTTTGTTGATGTGTCTCCAGGGGAAGAGCAAGTTGGGGTTGAGAAAGGGACTGATATACTTCTATTTAAAGCCTCGAGCACCAAATCCAAATCACGGAATGTTAATGATCTAAAGAAGAAGATCAACAATATTCATTTCATGCATTTTTAAAAATTATTATTGAAAGGGAATGTTGTTCAAAGAGCAGTTTGGATTTCCAGTTCAAATAAGAACATTAGTTTATATGTGAAGATTTTGCGAAATCATATTGAGGGTTTGTTTTAAAAAGCAGCACTCCAAATCCACATATTTTAGTTTCTACAACAGAAAAGTATTTAAAAATAAGCCATACATCAGCAAACTCAGTTTTTCAAAAATGCTACAGAGTGAAATATGGAAAGACAGTGGAGTGGGGGGAAAAAGGGGGAAAAGGCACATAAAAGTGTGTGGTGGCTGGAAAATTATACAAAGAACAATGGGAAGGTACAATTTGAATTTCCCCAAGTTTCTTGAAAGGTTTATACAATTATGCACGGTATGGAGAAAATCGACAGAGAGACATTTTTTCCTTCCTTGTCACAAAATTTTGGCATCCAAAGAAGGTCACTGAAGGGAGATTCAGGACAGACAAAGGGGAGTGCTTTTTTTTTTACACAGCACATTGTTAAACAAGAGATTTTCTGCCAGAAGGTGCTGTGATGGCCACCATCTTACAGAGGATTAGAGAAACTTATGATGATAAAGTTATCAATGGCTACTAGTCATGATGGCTATATGCTACTGCCTCCAGGGTCAGAGATAGTGAGCCTATCCACATTGCCCTTAAAACGACTTATATTCTGTTTAAAAACGTGGGTTTTTAAGTTGTTTCATTACGTGGTAGGACATACTGAGCAGTACTTACGTTTCATAGTGAGTGCTTCCTCCGTCCTCAAAGTGTTAACTGGTGTATTACAGGGTTAATTCCTTGACTCATCTTCTTTAGTTTCTGTTTTGCAGGCTGCTTGAGTTACAGAGACAGAAGTGGGCGGATCAAGCAGCCTGCAAAACAAAACCGAAAGAAGAAGAGTCAAGGAATTAGCCCTGTAATACACCAGAGAACACTTTGAGGATGGAGGAAGCAGTCACTATGAAACGTAAGTACTGCTCAGTGTGTCCTACCACGTAATGAAACGACTTAAAAACCATGTTTTTAAACAGAATATATGTTGTTTTAAGGGCAATGTGGATAGGCTCAGTATGTCTATGTACACTAGTTGCTGGGGAGCAACAGTCGGAGTGGGCAGTTGCCCTCAAGTTCTGCTTGCGGGCTTTCTAGAAGCGAATAATTGGGCACTGTGGCAAAGAGAATGTTGTACTAGACAGGCCAATCCAGCAAGGCTCTTCTTGCGCTCTTACCTTGAAAGCAGAGCGGGATATAAAAGCAATAGAATAAATTCTTTAACAATAAAATAAAATACAAGGCCAGCTCCTTTATCTAGTAACCAATCACATGATCAAACGGCAGCCCTAACACACTTATTAAGGATATATGGAACCGACTTCCAAGTGATCATGCATAGGATTACCAACCTTCATTAAAAGTCATGTCAAGATGATAAACACAACTCCAGCAATTTGGGAGCAGAAGGCTCTTTGGTTCTCCGTGCCAAGTGAGAATGGCAGGCCCTTTTGTTCATTGGGAGATACCGTAGCACATAAGTCACGTGCAGGAGTATCCTGCTTTGACAGCTGGCCTCTTCGGTTAAAAGGATCAGGAAGTAGCTGCTGGGAAATACCCATTTCTGTCTGAAACTCTGGAAGGACTCTGGAAAGGGCCCTAGCTCAGTCATAGAACACATGTCCAGCATATCCAGATATGGTTGGAAAAAATCTTGCCTGAAACTCTGGAGATCCACTGCCGATCAGTGTTGGCAATGCTGGGCTAGATGGACCAATGACCTGACTCAGTATAAGGTGAGTTCCTACATTCCTAACCATAATATGGGAAAGCAGGGACTTCATGGTGCCCAGCAACAGTTAGCCCTTGGAGAGCAGACTTAGGAGGTACACAGCTGCCCTGGTAACAGGGAGAGATGTATTGCATTTCCATTGAATTTACAGTAATTAAACAAGTGCAAATCCCTTGTTGCCATGGGTGCTAGTAATCTGAAAATGATTGGATAAAATATGTTTGCCCATTTCCCTTGTGACTTGAACAACTTTACACTTTTAAAATAAATGTACTACAAATAAACCTGCAAAGGTGAAAACAAAACAAAAGAACTTGTTTTAAATAAATAAATAAAAACAAATCATTAACCATTTCTTGATGTTTGAGGCCAAAAAAGAAAAACAAAAAACACATGATGTAAGATTTCTTTCTCTCATCTCCCTCTGGTGTCCTTTCAACTCTTTCTCCTCAGCTTCCCTTCCTCCTACTCTAACTATCACCAACTGACTTTTCTTCAGCCTCCTTCACAACTTTTTATGCCTTATCACACATACTGTTTCATGTGTTACATTATATGCACAGTGTGGGGCATATGCATTAACCCTTTTGCCTCATCCCTCTCCTTTCTCCCTTCCAGAGCTGCCCAAAGTTCGAACTTTGAACATTTTCAAAGTTTCAAAAATTTTCTACATGTCTACACTGCTCAAACTTCAATTTAAAATGAAAATGAGCAAAATCAGTCTGGTAGATCTCAAGTAACAAGCTTTACACTACCGTATTCTTCTATAAGAACTGCAGTTTTAAATCTAAATTAGCATACACATATTTGATACAGAATTGTGTCCTCTTTTTGTGGTGATATGTTTCTTCTGTTTTGGCAATACATAAGGGAAGCCCACAAGCAGGACATGAATTCAACAGCAACTTGCCTCCCGGGGTAATGTATGAAGAAGCCCTGTTATTCTTACTACTGTTAAGGCACGGTCTTATGCATGTTTAGGCAGAAAAATGTCCTATAACTTCCAGCATTCTCCAGCTGGCTGGGGAATGCTGGGAGTTTAGGACATTTTTTTTTGTCCAAACATGTATAGGATTGTACCCTTAAAATGGCTGACTGCGCTTAGAGTCTCCAAGCCTCCATTGTATTTATATGTTAAAACAAACAGTTAAATTCCTTCATAAGAAGCTGTGTTTGCAGCTTGTTTTTATTATAGTTATTAAAAAGTACTTAACAGCCAATTATATACTTCTCAGGTAATTGTTGGCCCACAGCTTATTGCATAGGTTCAACGGTCTCTTGCAACACAAACAAACCAAAGACTCCTCAGTAACACCAGAAGCATTGCTAATTTCTTTATTTCAAACAGCAGGTACTTACTGACCTAGATTAAGTTGCCTGAGATGTCAAAGTAACAGAAAAATAGAAGCCAACATTGACCTAAATGGCTTCAGGCATAACATCTGACCAAAGGAATTATGTCACAGCAAATAAACACACAGAAAAACATCGACGCTAACTGAAAACTCAAAGAGAATGGATTTGGGTCCCCCTCTCTCACACACACTTAGAATGGATATTCTTTGGTTTCTTTGCGCAGAAAGCAACTGATCCATGTGTAGAATTTTTTTCAAGTTACAAATACAGATCCTATGCAAACACAAACAAGGAAACCCCAATGGCCATTAAAAAATAAAATTAAAATGAGAAAGCAATGAGCACAGAGCTGTAGATGTGTCAGTGGAAGCTGATGGCTCCAATTTTGGTGGCCCTGTGAATCCCATTCTGCACTTCAGTCAGAGCCAGTCAGAACTGTAAAGGAGCTATCCATGGGGGCAGATCCTACTTTGGGAATAAGGTTCAGAACCTTGGATAGCTCTTTTAGAATTCTGGCTGGTTCTGACTGAAACCCAGAATGGATTCACAGCCTCACCGAAATTGGAGCCACCAGCACCCACTGGTGTGTGTGTGTGAGAGCTTAATTGTTTTTCCACTCACTATTTCCCCACTCTAAACTGCTTCCTCCCAGCTGCTTTCTCCCTCAGAGGGGTCCAGATAAGTGTCGACAACTCTAAGCAGCGATAGGATTAGCACCAGTTCAGTCTGTTGTCCTGGTGCCAACTGTGGATGGTCAATTTCAAGGCTCCTGCTCCTCTTTTTGATGGTTCTTGATCTTTAAACCAGATATGGACCGGACAGCCCTTCAAATAGAGGACACCTTCAAAATACCTTCTGGTACCCTTCATTAAAATATTATTTATATCCCACCTTTTCCCCTCCTTCAATGAACCCAAGACAACTCACATGGCCCTCCTCTTCTTCATTTTATCCTCACAACTACCCTGTGAGGTAGATTAGGCTGAGAGTCAATGACTGGTCCAAATCCACTCATTGAGCTGCATGGCCAAGTGAGGACTAGAACCCGGATCTCTTGACTCCCAAACACTCTTAACCACTACACCATATTTCTCTCAGAGGACTGTCCTTTGGAAAGTTGGACCAATGGCCATCATACATGGTAGTGGACCTTTGGATCCAGCCCATCGGATTAACAAGTCACTACAAAATAACAGCATCCAGAAATCTCAGTACAACTAAAGCAAACATATAAACCAATGCAAATAACGTAATCTTTCAACCTCTTTTCCATCTCTCACCCAAGAAGATACGGATTGCTAGCCATTTAAACTACTCCTGCCATGATCAATGGCATGTTCACACTTGCCTTACTCAGTGGTTCAGCCCAAACTCCATGTTGGGACGGGATACATCAAAGCATCTCCATTCCTTTATTTTTTTCCAGATAGCAGCCACTGGATGAGGTGGCAGGAATCTGGATCAGGATCAAGGAGAGCAGAGTATGTGCTTCCACGGGAGACAGGGGATAATAGTAAAACTGAATGAGGGGAATGAGTTAAGCCTGTCTCCCCATCCTGTTGGAGCATACCATCAACTGCTATGTGTTTGCAAACACTTTAAAATGGCAGAGATATAGTCACCATTCCTGCCATAATGACCTGGTTTGTACATAACGGAAGAAAATTGTGCATTACTTAACATAAAATTTGTCAGGTTGCATGCTGCATGTGAGCTGCTTTCAATTTGAATACGCAACCTCTGACCAGCCCAATCATAGGTTGCTGCATGACGTACTAGTCCTGATGGCTCTATGCTACCTCCAATATCAGGGGCAGTATGCCTATGTACGCCAACTGCTGGGGGACATGGACAGGAGGGTGCCGTTGCTCCCGTGGGCAGCTGGATGGCCACTGTGTGAACAGAATGCTGGACTAAATGGACTAGACGGATCCCTGGTCTGATCCGGCATTTCTCTTCTTATGTTCTTATTTTCTTACATGAGAATCAACGTGTCCAGGTTTGCACGTCATGCAGCAAACTACAAACAGGCCAATCGGAGGCTGCAAATTCAAATCGGAAGCAGCTCATGTGCAGCACACCACCCAGCAAGTCTTGGGTTAATTAGAGCACGATTTGCTACCGTGCAAACTGGTCCAATATGTCCTTTGGCTTTTAGAACATAAGAACATAAAAAATGCCATGCTGGATCAGACTAGGGTCCATCTAGTCCAGCACTCCATTCGCACAGTGGCCAACCAACGGTTAGCAATGGATTAACAAAGCAGGACATGGCGCAACAGCACCCTCTCACCCTGTTCCCCAGCAACTGGTGTAAATAGGCTTAGTGCCTTGGATGCTGGAGCTAGCACATAGCCATTAGGACTAGTAGCCATTGATAGCCTTCTCCTCCAGGAATTTATCCACCCCCCTTTTAAAGCCATCTAAATTGGTGGCCATCACTACATCTTGTGGTAGTGAATTCCATAGTTTAACTTTGCGCTGTGTGAAGAAGTACTTTCTTTTATTTGTCCTGAATCTCCCACTAATCAGCTTCATGGGATGATCCCGTATTCTAGAATTATGGGAGAAAGAGAAAAATGTCTCCCTATAGACATAAAGCAGACATAAAAATAAAAAGAGCTGGCAGTGTACCTATCATGCTTTCGGGCATACATTTTATATTACATCTGTCTTCAGCCTTCATTTCAATTCATGCCATGCTAGCTTTCATGTATCCACAATGTTGTTTTCATTAAAAGGGAACAAACGGATTCACTTAGAAACATGCGACCCTCCTCTCCATATTGTTCTCCCTGCCTTCCCAGTTGGCATTATATTCCTTCGGTCTCTAAAAATTGTGTCTCATGGCCAGATCTCACATTGATGCCCACTGTGAAGTCAGGGTCATTTAAACCCGCATCTCCCACTGCTCTGCTTCGTTTTCCAAAACTATGCATAGATGCCAACAACAGATGTTTCTGCTTTCAAACCTACAGGAGCTGAATGGAACATTTTCCCCCATCCATTCTGAAAGCAAAATGTCAGTCCATTGAGGGTGGAGTAATATATTTCTCTTATCGCCAAGAAGAAAGCATGCTGACCTGCTCAGTAGGGGAAAATGAACCAAGGTGTGAAGAGCAGATGGTTTCTAAAGATTAGGCTTTAGCCACTGTGTTGGCTCCTCTTCCTGAAGGCTGTTTGGTAATTAAATCTGAAAGGTTGTTGGCTTTGTTCTCAAATTCTTGAGGAAGTTAAAAATTCAGGACCAAATCTTGCGGTCAATGCTCAAAAAAGAGGTTTAGCTCAATGTGCAGGTTTGGTTTTTTTTGGTCTTGTGAAAAACAAGAAGAAGCTTGAACATCATCGTACACACCCACACCCACCCACCATTATATTTAACTGCAAATAACACATGTAAAGGCAATACACTCCCCCCTCATTTAATGGTGCAGCACATATATAATGACACATATACCATAGCAATGCATTTTGCCCCGCCCCTGAATTAATGGCATATCACATATATGAAAGCTGCTGAAAGACCTCCTTCATGAAGGTTACTCGTCTCTCAAGTGTTACCAGCAGCAACCATTCCAGAAGGCTGTACTGAGGTCCATTCCACTAGTCTTGCTGAAAGAATTAAGGGTTCTTCGGATGTCCCCCTCTGAGGGTGGCTAGAGATGTCTGCCCTTAGAAGGGGAGATCTGACCTTAGATTCCCTTAGTAAACCTAGGGTGACCAACTGTCAGGATTTCCCTGGATTTGTCCTGGTTTTTGTTCTATCCTGGGTGTCAGGGGGGATTTTCTGTAATTTTCTGAAATGCACTGGAAAGACATGCTTTCCCCTTTAAGGCTGCTATTGGCATTGCGGGAGGAAATGACACACTTTCTGGAGGTGCGTCATTTCCTCCCCAGTGCTCCAATCAGGGCCTTAAAAGGGAATGTGTCATTCCTGGACATTATAGAAAAGACCCCGATTGGAGCAGTGGGGTGGGTGGGAATCACACTCTTTCCCAATTGGGGCCTTTAAGGTGGCATGGGGGGATGGCACGCTTTCCAGAGGCCCTGGAAAGCTGCTTTCCTGCTCGCCCCACAAGGTGTCCTCTTTTTTGGTTTCCCAAATATGGTCACCCTACCCATAGATGCCAGTTGCTGGGGAACATGGGTGAGAGGGTGCTGTTGTACCATGTCCTGCTTGTGTGCATCTATGGTCGACAGCTGGTTGGCCACTTTGTGAACAGAGTACTGGACGAAATGGACCCTTGGTCTGATCCATCAGGGCTCTTCTTATGTTCTCATGTCCCCACTCCAGTCCCTATGGAAACATCCACAGCCTTTATCTCCTCAACGTTGGAGCTCCAACATGAGAAGAAAAGAAGGTTAGTATTTGGGATGGAGCATGGGCAGATCAGAAGAAACTCCCAGTTTACAGAGATGTCTCTAACGTTGTGTGTGTGGGGGATTTATACCAGTTTGGAGCTGCTGTAAATAATTTTCCATTGCCCTGTCCCTGACTTAAATTTTACAGCACTAATTTAAATATATCAGCATGTCATAAAAGATCCCCCCCACACACATAGGGGATGTAAATAGACATTGACAGTTATTTGTTTAATTTGAATTATGTGGCATTGCTAGAATTGTTTTTCCGATGGAGATTAAACAAAAGTGTTTTGACAGTTATCACTGGGGAGAGGGTATTTAATATTATGATTTTGGTAAAATAATTGCAGGAATTGAAAATGCCATTGGCTTTATTCATCCAGCATTGGAGGAAAGAAAATATTCACTAGAGTTTCTCACCATGGATTTAGGGCAGATTTTAAAAATGATGCTGAGTGTTCTCTATCTATCTATCTATCTATCTATCATCTATCTATCTCTATCATCTATAATCTATCTGTCTATCTATCTCCTCTAGCCTCCAAATTACCACAGCCCTTTCAGATGTTCTATAAACCTGGGGATAGGGATGCATGAGAAATTAATTTCAGTTCATTTTTTATCAGGATTTACCCAGTTCACACCTCCCAGACTGAGCACAGAATGCAGTTCAAGTCCATATATTTTTGAGCTTGCAATGTGATTTGCGGAACAAAAAAAAACATATTCGACATTTTTCACGTGTGCATGAGGGTTTTGGAAAATGTGAAGAAATATGCTTTAATCAATAGGAGAAGAATGCTTACATTTCAAAGATTCACACAATTCATGCTCATATGTTGAAAAATATGCATGAATATACATATTGTGAAAAGGGGGGGAAATCAATCTGATATTGATTTGAGTTCAAACAAGCTTCGAGATGTAATTCAGAGAACTTCAGTGAGCTTATGTTTGGATGATTCTCACATCCCTATGGGGGGCATGGAGTTGTGCATGTCTGAACACATTTATGCAGAAAAGCACACCATGCATACAAATGCAAACGCCTAGGGGATCCCAATTGCACAGAGAGAGCTAAAACAGGGCGGGGCTAAATGCAAAAGGGGCAGGTCCCAAACTAGCAAAACAACCGGGCTATTTTATCTTAAAGGTCTTACTGCCAGTAACTTAGACGAAGAATTTCACCCTTTTTGAATGGGGAAAAACTGCACAAATGCTGGGAAACCTGCAAAAGGGGTGGAGCCAGGGGCTATCTGGGCAATGTAAGAGGGCTGGATTGGGACACCAGGCAGGCTGGATTGGGCTCCTGGTCAGGGCTGGCTCTAGCATTTTGCTGCCTGAGGCAAAAGACAAGATGGGGCCCCTCCCATTCCATGTACAAAAGCTGACTGGACTGGTAGTTGACTCTTCATTCCATACTGGCAATGGGACAACATCCTCTACTACCCCCGAAGGAAGCAGGCTAGCCTTCAAGGGGTGCAGAGCAGGCTACACAGATAGGGTGACCAGATAAAATCCAGGTCAGGGCTTATGTAACGTGAACAGTTGTAGAGAAAAGGGAATTTCAGCCAGTGTCATTTGTATGCAATTAGTTCCTGGTGAAATTCCCTCTTCATCACAACTGTTAAAGTTGCAGGGGCCCTGCCTTTTTTTGTATATAGTCACTCTAGTATAGTGCCTGCACCTTTAACTGTTGTGATGAAGAGGGAATATCTGGTCACCCTATAGTCTACAGCTCTCTTCTCTAATAACTTACTGCCACCTCCTAGCATCTGCCACCTGAGGTGACTGACTCCCTCTGCCTAATGGTAGGGCCAACCCTGCTCCTGGTCCTGAAAGTTCTGTACCCATGAGCTAATCATTCTAATGTCTGAAAGTGTGAATGGACCCTTTGCATAGCAGCAGTTAATGAAATGTTGCTCTACCCTATGGTCCATTATTAGACATCAGGTGCAATTCACAAATTGCGGAGGGGAGAGAAAATACCAGCAAGCAATTACAAAGCATGGGAAAGGGATAAATTTGTCATTGTAAGCTGTACTTCAACTTCAAAGCACCTGAAGTTTCTTAAAGGTTTTACCTTTGAGCTGAAAGGAATCTATTTAACTGGCAACTCTGAGAGATATAGCCTCTAGCAGAGTGTTCACATTTCATGCAGCTTTAGCAACAATCTGTATTGAGTTTCACCTGATTTATTCTTTCTGAAATATTCCGTGATTCCTGCTGTCTCTTTAGCACTTATTTTGTGTGTGTGTGTGCAAGTCTGTGTGTGTATAGTATCTTATCCTAGACAATTCCCCCCTGGAAAAAAATAAACATAAATCAACAGTTGTTTATTTATGCATTTACACACACTGTCCACCCCACCCTGAAAGTTTGAGATAGTAAATCATAGATTAAAAACCTGTCATATTAAATTACAATCAAACCCAGTTAAAAGGTAAAGAACACAACATATCTTGAGACCGTCTGCCTTAAATTTTTTTTTTTAACATTTTGTCATTTTGTTTTCAAAGAGAGAAAGAAGTCATCTGAAAAATAATGAAATACTTTTACAGTTCAGTAGGCTCGTGATCATAGAAGGACACCATCAGTCACAAAATTAAATTTATTGAATTAAATGTTTTGGATTCTGCCTTCATCAACAACACAGCTGGAATTCAAACCAGGAAGCCAAGTGTTGTGATTTGGGAAGACATATGGAACATATCCCCACACTGGCAGGATATACACCAAGCAGGATATAACACTTTGAAAGCTGTTTGAAAATGGTATATGGAATGTGTCCTGGGCCTCAACAGATCTCAGTGCACTTCAATACCATTATAAACCATCAGTGTAGATCCTGCCCCTTTGTTTTAACATTAATGTATCAGGGGAGTGGCTTTATGTTTCATCAGAGCAGTAGCAGGAGGCAGAAAAGGATACTTAGGCTGTGACTATACGAGGCTGCATAGGCGCCTCGAGACCCCACATCCCACACTTCCGCTCCGGCTGGGTAGTCTCCACGGCAAGGAGTGCAAATGTGGGGTTTGAAACCTTACCAGGAGGAGAAGGGGCCACCACCACCCCTAGCGCCCCATTCCTCCCCTACTGTTTTAAGATGGAGGAAATATAACTTTGCTTATTTCATTGTAGATGCATATAAGAATGCCAGTACTGTGACTTTAATGCTTAGGCACTGATGCTCTACTATGGCTTAATACTTGCGGTTTGATGCTCGAGTAAAACTTCTGAAAACATACGTCGTTGTTTATGCTCAGTAAAGAACACGAGTGTCAATTCTGCAAAGGTCTTTTGTTCCTTATCGCCTGCAGATAGCACTTCTTTAAGAAAGCCAAAACCATTCCCAGTGGCCCATCGTCTTTAAAATATCGTTTTGAAACCGATGTTCTCTCCACCCTCCCTTCCCCCTTGGGGCAGATCTAAAGTGATAACGTGAATACCTGTGCCGAAATCAGCATCCCAGCTTGCACAAAACTGTACAGTGGCTTCAGGGCAAAACAGAGGTGTGTATGCAATGCAAAGGCACTTGGCAAATGGTTTGAAGTTTCAGCCCCTTTTGCAACCTGCGATAATAGTGATTGATTTGCGCCAAAGAAAAATTAACTCTCCAAACTCCAAAGACGACACGTTCCCAGCCATTCATGACACTAATCCCTGCTTTGGGAAGGGGAGAGGGGGATTGTTTCTCTAACGCCTGATGACAGAAAGATGGCCATTTGGAGTTACCTCCTGGCTACTGACATTCAGGGAAGTTGCAAAGTTTTCCCTCGCAATGGGTTTAACTGTTAAGGGGATGTGGGGTGTTGAAAGGCAAGTGCCTTTGACCTCTATGTTTTTATGGCACGGTCACCCCCTCCCTCCCCACCCATTCACAGGTGCATTAAGTCCAGCACCAAAGATTTATTTGTTACATTTCTATTCACCTTTTCCTTCAAGGAGCCCTAGGTCACATATCTTATCCACCTCCTCCTCTCCATTTTATCCTAACCTCTATGAGATAAGTTAGGTTAAAAACCAGCGACTTGCCCAAAGTGAGCTTCATGGACAAATTGGGCTTGAACCCAAGTTACTTGTGCTCAAGTCACTTGAGCTTCCAAATTGAGCGAGGTACTGGTTCCCCTCTATTCGGCACTGGTTAGGCCTCATCTTAAGTATTGCGTCCAGTTCTGGGCACCACACTTCAAAAAGGATGCAGACAATCTGGAGCGTGTTCAGAGGAGGGCAACGAGGATGATCAGGGGTCTGGAAACAAAGCCCTACTATGAGGAGAGACTGAAAGAACTGGGCATGTTTAGCCTGGAGAAGAGAAGACTGAGGGGAGACATGATAGCACTCTTCAAATACTTGAAAGGTTTTCACACAGAGAAGGGCCAGGATCTCTTCTTGATCATACCAGAGTGCAGGACGTGGAATAATGGGCTCAAGTTACATGAAACAAAATTCTGGCTGGACATCAGGAAAAACTTCCTGACTGTTAGAGCAATAAGACAATGGATGCAATGACCTAGGGAGGTTGTGGGCTCTCCCACATTAGAGGCATTCAGGAGGCAGCTAGATAGCCATCTGTCAGGTATGTTTTAAGGTGGATTCCTGCATTGAGCAGGGGGTTGGACTCGATGGCCTTACAGGCCCCTTCTAACTCTACTATTCTATGAGTCTATGATTCTAACCTAGGTCTTCCCAGTCCCAGCCCAACACTCTAACCACTATACCACACTGGCTCTCAAAATATTTAATTGCTTGAGTGTTATTTTTCTATTTGGGGCCCACTGGGTGTCTAACGTCTAGGTCTGAGCACCTATTTGGACACCCAGGGCTTATTTTAAAAAGAATCCCGTGTTACTTAATATGTTGACGGCACCGGCATGGGTCAAGTGCCTTGCTGTGGGCAATATGCCAAAGGCCCACACCCCAGTAGAGGCCCACAGACAAGAGCCTCCTGGAGATGCTCCTCCCCTTCACCATGGCAACCTGCTTGTTCCCTGGCCCTCTGCTGGTCATGTAAGCATTTAGAAATGATGAGAAAATGGAGGAGGAGGAGGAGGAGGAGGAGGAACAGCAGCTGGTGACAATGGAGATGAGAAGATAGATTCATTGAGGAAGGGGCCCATTGAAGGTTTCTTGAGCCCCCTTCCTCAGTGAGGACCCTCAAAAACCTGGAACCAGCACTGGCTGAATTCGGACAACACGATAGTCAATGGTGGGGTAATAATCAACTTTACAGTTGTTCATCTAGGGGTAGGCTGACCATATGAAAAGGAGGACAGGGCTCATGTAACTTTAACAGTTGTAGAGAAAAGAGAATTTCAGCCAGTGTCATTTGTATGCAATTAGTTCCTGGTGAAATCCCCTCTTCATCACAACAGTTAAAGTTGCAGGCACTATACTAGAGTGACCATATACAAAAGAAGGCAGGGACCCTGCAACTTTAACTGTTGTAATGAAGAGGGCATTTCACCAGGAACAAATTGCAGGAACTAATTCGTTCCACAGTGAACCAAACCTCTTCTGTGTAGTAAAAAAAGGAAAGAAGTTTCTGCATTGCTAACACCATCTGGTACTGCAGGGAGGAAAAGGAGAAGAAGGAGAGAAAGTTGTAGTGAAGGAATAGGTTGGTCAACTTTTCCTCCTTTTTCAAAAACTTTTGGCAGAGGCCGTTGGATTTTCCAGGGTGCTGGAAGTCTTCTATAAAAAATGTGTGGTGAGGCTCTGGGCCAATTTTGCTGCTGCGCTTAACTCACGCGTAAGCGCGGCAGCACCCAGGACAGGCGGGCACATCTTCTGCGGTCCCGGGAACTTCCTGGGACAGCAGAAGATTCGGGATTGTTCAGGTGTCTGTTAACCTGGAAAAATCCTGTGCCCACCTCCCCACCCCGAGGAATCCCTGTGCATTATTTGGACTTACAGGGAGCAGCCGGGGGCCAATACAGGCAAAATGCCTGGTGTAGAAAAGGGCTTAAGTTATCCCGATTTTTCCTGTGGTCCTGGGACCATCCCGAGGACTGCGGATGGTGTGCACACTCATCCCACCTCCCCGTGAGTAGTGGGGCTCTGGAAACGGGCACGGAGCTGCGTGGGGGCAGTCCGTGCCCATCGGGGGTGGAGCGGGGAGTGGATTCGGGGTGGTTTTGTTTAACTTTGTTGTGGAGCACAATTGCGCTCCATCTCCGACGATTAAAAGAAAAAGCGCCCACGACGTCCCTCTTGCCTTCCAGGATGTTGCGCTGGCATGTGTAGGCTGTGGGATTATCCCGGAAGCAGGAAATCCTGGGATCCTCCCCCCTGCGTCCCCAAAGGCCCTGTGGGGTAGAAAGGGCCAGTGAGAGCAGCACAGGGGAAGAAAACTGGGGTGGCCCATGGGGGCGGGAGGAGAAAGCAACATGCACATTGATGGCAATAAATAAATACAATATGAAATAATGTTGGGGATTCTACTGCATAAAAATTCTACTCTAAATCTATGCTTAATCAGTGCTCTAATTACAGATGTTCCATATTGTACTTTTCGCAGCTGAACTTTCATGTTTGACTTCAAAGTGTCTGGGGTTGGCATTTGAGTCCAATCCACCCTTCTGTAGCACAAAACCACATTTTTTTTTTTAAAAAAAACAGAGAGTTCTAAAAAAAGCTGTTTATAATGTGTTAGGAATATGGCTTAAAACATGAACATGCATTTCACAAGAACGCTGTAGTTTGGTTCTCATCTGTTAATCACAACTTAAAATGCCCACAGTTATGCATCATTATTTATATTTTTGACTGGCAATTTAGGAAACTGCCATTGGTTATTTGAAAAGCGTGTTTATTTAGTGTTACAGTCGCAGGTCACTTCTCCTCAAAGGAAACTTCAAACACAGACAACGCCAAACTTGACAATTCATGTCAACACTTGGAATTGGACACTGCTGCTCATTTACTCATAGGTAAACTAAATGGATCTGGCACAGGCGTCTGGTGTGAAGTGAATGGTTATATTTCTACTCCAACTAGCGATTTTTTTCACTGTTATCTTCATGTGCACTTGCAGTCTGAGGAATCAATAAAAAAGCTCATCAGGAAATCTTTAGGGGACTTGGAAATTCATTTTTGCTTCATTAAACTCTTTTATCTCATCCATAATTCAGTGCAGAAGATTTGTTTGGAATATATTATTTCTTAATTGAACACGGCCTCCTCCCTCAAAACATCCAAATCCAGCCAATGCTACCAGCTGTTTTTGGAGATCCAGATGTCTGCAAACTTTCAACTACTTAGGCAGGACTGCTCTCCCAAGCAAAATGTGTCTAAGGGCCGATCTACACAGTCCTTTGGAACGTTTTAAAAAGTATTTTAAAACGTTCCAAATAGGTGCGTTCTAAAACGTCTTAGGCCACATTACTGAGTACTCAGGTTACAGGAGAACAGTCTTCAGTCTTTAAAGCGGTGTGTGCGGTCACATGCTGTTCTGCCCTGTCTCTTTCTCTTTCATTTTTTCAGTGAGTTTAGGGCAAGGCATTGTGGGGGTTGTAGTTCAGTTACCACTTCCTCCTTTGTTCCTCTGTCATACCCTAGCGAGTATAGGGCTAGGCATTGTGGGTGTTGTAGTTCACTCACCCACTTCCTCTTTCTTCCCCACCAATCAACTGCTAAGCATTTGGCCGCTGGTCAAGGAAGCACTGCACCCAGGAATCACAAATGGTAAGGAAGGACACATTATTTTACTTAAAACGATTTATTAAAAGTGAAACCATTGTATATAACTGAAGGGAGTTTTAAAAAACTTAGATATACAACGTTATAGGGAGTGCGTCATGTGGCCCAAAGAGTTTTCATAACCCTTATAAAACGTCAAAAATCTCGTATGTAGATCGGCCCTTATTCCAGAAAATAAGAACTCCACAGAATGCAATGGACACACCTATATCAAAGTTGCCCGAGGCTCATAGGATTCATCATAAACACTGGGAGGGTCATGGCTTAAATTTCAAGATATTTTAAGACAAGGGGCTGCTATTGTTCCATGACTCTTTGCCCCTTCGTCAGCCTTCCCAAACCTGGGTCAGATCTACACCTTGTGTCAAATCATTACGATCCCTTCATGGTGCCGCTATAGCCCTCTTGCGCCGTTATACCTCATAGGACACACAATGAACATTTACTGTTATTTTTGATCAAGTGGAATAAAAAGCAGGAAATAACACAATGAAAACAGTATATGGAATGTGGATTGTGCCCCAGCCATTATCAGTGCACTTCAATAACACTATAAAGCAGAAGTGTAGATCTATCCATGGTGGCCTCCAGAAGTTTTGGATTACAATTAGGAATGAAGGGAATGTGTAAAATCCATTCCATCTGTGTTTGGTGGTTTGCCAGGCACCTTTCATTCCATTGTCCACCCATCGCTGGAATCTGATTTTTTGATTTCTGAATTTGCACGTGCAAAAAATGTGCAAATCACCCTCAAATTTGCATTTTCATACTGTAGCCTATGGGGGAAATGCATATTTTTGGCTGGGTTTTATTTTTCTATGACAAGAGTTGCGCAAAATTCCTAAAGGTTAAAAAAATGTTCTGCAAGTCTGCAGAATCCGCCCAACAGGGAAGAATCCGTGGGTTAGATTCATAAAAATCTGAACTCATTCATTTCTGTTGCAGATTTATCCAACATCCCTTGGGAATACTGGCTAGGGCTGATAGGAGTTGAAGTCCAAAACTTATGGAGAGTCCTAGATTGAGTAATGCTGGCCTAGGTAAACACAACGTATTTTGTGATGTTATTCCACTGTGCGTTGCCCAACCCTCCACATCTGAAAGCCAGTGATGTGAAACAGTACCACAACATTGCACAACATAATGATGCCATGCATTTACCTACTACTACTACTAGATGACCATGTGTTAGAAAGATTGCTGGATGAATTGTTTATGTGAACAACATAGCTAGAATTGGAGCCCAGCAATTAGCATGAAAAATAAAGACTTGGTCTTCCTGTGTGCGCATGTGTGTGTATCAGAGATTTCACGTCCCCTCTGGGTGTCTTCTTCCCTGTTGAAATCAAGTCCTTAACTTCCATTACTGAAACAAGTGGCCACTCAGGGAGATCATTTGATGGATTTAAATCCTCAGACAGGTGAGATCTCTGACTTCCTCCCAAGGTATCACTGAAGTTAGAAATCCACACCCAAGGCATGATTGATGTTGCACAGAAGAACTGGGTATCACTGACCTCCCAAGAAGAGCCCTATGCGAGTACACTAATGCTGAATGTGCAACAAGTTGGGCAGTGGTCATTGAATCCATTAGTGTTGGGGAGCATGGCCAGCAGGTACAATCCCACTCTTTTCCGTATGCATTCATTGAATGTATGTGTGCCTTGGAGCTTCTTCAGATGAGCGTTTTAAAGCACGCTCGTGGCTGGCTACTCACAGATCTTCAGGGGTCATTTTAACGATGCCATGTTCCTCCTGCACATCTCCTGCTCCTTCCACCATTTTTTTCGTTATAAAATAATCTTCAAGAAACATGACTCTTCTGAGTTGTAAAGCTATTTCCTGCCATGTGCAGAGGAGGTTTCACTAGAAAACACCCACGAGAGGCTGGTGTCCCACTAAACGGAATGGGCCATGTGGTTGATCCTCTTCCTACTCTCTTCCTCCATGTAATTGCAGTTCATTGCAGAAGCCAAAGAGATGCAGCTTCCCCCCCCCCCCCCCCGCCTTTTGAAGACGGTTCAGAAGCTGCAGCTTGTGCAAAATGTGGCAGCCAGATTAATAACCTGGACCAAGAGGTTTGAACATATAAAACTGACTCTGGCCCTCTTGCATTGGCTGCCTGTATGTTTCCGAGCCCAATTCAAGGTGCTGGGTTTTAACCTATAAAGCCTTACACGGTTTGAGACCACAATACTTGACAGAATGCCTCTCCCAACATGAACCTACCCGTACACTACACTCAACATCTAAGACCCTCCTCCAGGTGCCTACACCAAGGGAAGCTCAGAGGATGGCAGCAAGGAGAGGGCCTTCTCAGGAGGGCCCCCAAATTATGGAATGATCTCCCCAACGAGGCTTGCCTGGTGCCAACATTGTTATCTTTTCGGTGCCAGGTCAAGACTTTCCACTTCTCCCAGGCATTTAGCATATACTGAGTTTTAATTGACCCCACAGCTATATTTAGGCCTGGCTGAGAGTCCACAGTTGTTTTAAATGTATACTGTTTTTATATGTTGTCTTTTTTAAAATGCTTTTATGGTTTTAAATTTTGCATATTGATTTTTAATGTCCAAAGTTTTAATTTTTGATAATAATAATAATAATAATAATAATAATAATAATAATGTGAAGGAGCTCTTGGTCTGTAATCCTATATCCACATGTTTCCCATGACTTTTGCTTTACCAAAAAGTGGACTTGGATCCTGCAATTGAAAGTGGAGAAAGGAAACGGGGTGAGAAGAGTTAAGTAAGCCCTTTCTTTTCAGCCATTTCACCCCATTACTACACTGATTTTGGGGGTGGAGAGGTGATTTTAAGATAGTCAAAGCAGGAAAATGAAAGGTTAATCCATATTTTCCCTGTCACTTTTCCATTCCCACTTGCAGCTTCCAAGGATACTTTTCCAGTTTGAAAAAAAATATCTTCAGGGAAAATAAAGATGGAAATTCATGTGACATGTTAGTTAGAGATTTACATGTGAACAGAGATCCCTTTTAGAGGAAAAAAATATTTTATTCGGCATGGATTTCAAACAAATATTACCAGTTGTGCCCCAATCCTCAAGCCAGGCCACAATCACCAATTGTTTAAGAGACAGTCCGCTTTGGCCAACGATCAAAGTCCGCAAGTTGACACAAAATACAAGAGCATATTCAGATCAAAGATTTGCAGCATATCTTCTTGCAGTAGGAAAGGGAACAAACACTTCCCACAAACAGATCTATATCAGTGCAATAAGAGTTTCTAAGATGTGTTTAGCATCTGATAAAATGCCTGCAGTGTTTGGAATGGAATGCTCAGAAGAATCCATCCTTGCATATGCCATGGTTCTGTTTGGATCAAAATGCTTTAATGAATTAATAAGATACTCACAAGCTTTGTGTCCAGGTTTTAGTACAAACCAAAAACTGAAACCAACTTCAAACCATGATTTCTGATCCTGATTTGTTCTAATTCTGGTAACCATTGCTTTCGGGTTCAGATATAACAGATAGTGACCTCCATCACACCTAATTTCCCACCCTGGTTTGCCTCCATTTTTTTTTTTTTTAACCTCTGAGGGTCTGCTTTCTGAGGTTGCAAAGGTGACCTTGTAAAACGCTTTGGAAAGTGGGTGGGGAAGGGAAATCAGAGACTGGAAACTGCAGAGTCCTACGGTCTTTCCAGGTCTGGCCCTGCTCTGGGCAGTGCAACTGCTCTGGACAGACTCAGAGGCCCGTTTGCAGGAAAAAGTAAAAGAAAGGAGGACAGAAAGGCAAAAATCACCTCCATTGCTTCTCCCACCACGGTTGATAGCATCCTGGCAGGGCACAGAAATCTTGGAAGCCTCTGAGATGGGAGGCTTCCGTCTAGCAGGTTTGGCCCCTTAATGCAGTCAAGCATTTAACTACACATCTCTTTTGGTCCCATGTCATTGGAACCATGGGAGTATTGCTGGAAACTGTAGAACCACATCAACTTTCTCTTCTTGGCCCATCTTACCTCAAGTCCTGACAGCATCAAGCTGAGTGTTTCCTTGTTTCCACATCACACCATTGGTTACTGGTGGCGAGGGAACACTGAGCATAAAAATGCCAGGGGGTAATGTAAATTGGAACTTAATGTTTCAGCATGGAAGGAGGGACTTCTGCATTGAGTTACTGTTTTCAGGAGTAGCCCTATGTTTTTGTCAAGGTGTAGTTCTGCCCTCACTCACAACGAAGCCTGTTACAACGCACGGCCAATCAATGGCCAGTAAACACTTATGCCAAGCTCGCTAGGTGTTTGAAAAATCTCACCCTTAGGTCTCAATTGCACAGCCATGCAGAACCTGTGGTTTCAAACTTGATCTTCCGAGTACAAAGGTCAACTAGGTGGCATATTTACCTCTCCGCCCCCTCCACCACTTTGCTGGCTGCAGGAACATCCAAGGAGAGAAGAGGCCAGAGGTCAGCAAAGACAAGTTGCTTCCTGTGTTAGATGAGCTTCTGGTTGTAAAGGAGATCAGATAAAGCTTGGAGTATCTAACCAGTAGTTATTCCAACCATTTAACTACTGCTCAGTAGTTTGATGTTCATTTTGCATGAACAATTTCCCTTATCAACTGGCGTGGCTGTTTTTCAAGATTTTTCTACTGCCTTTTATGAAAGGTCCTGGACTGATGTACCGATCTGGTTAGTCAGTAGAAGGTCATGATGAGCAGGCAAAACATGAAGGTGAGGCTCTTTGTGCAAGATTCAGGGTGAAACTAGATGTTAGACTCAACATGCTACTGTCAAATTTACCTCCATAACATTTACGTACCTGTGTCATTATGGTATTGTGTTATATATTCCTCTCCCTGACAGCCAACAGTATGGGGTAAGGACAGGGAAACACACAACAGTATTGTCTCCTCCCATATTCACCTGCCCAGGCCCTAAGATCAGCTTCAGTGGTCCTTCCCCAGGAGTCCCTGCCAAAGGAGTGCTACTAGGAAGAGGGCCTTTTCTGTTGTGGCACCTTGGCTGTGGAATGAGTTTCCTGGAGAGGTTCTCCTGGCACCTACATTGTGCTCATTTTGGCACCAGGTGAAGGTCTTTTTATACTCCCAGGCATTTTAGATTTATAGAACTGGCATAGTACTTTAATTTTTTGCATTGCTGCTAGATTATGTTAATTTTTTACTTTTACATTGCAGTTTTAAACTTTCAAATTTTATATTGTATTTTATTGTCTGTATTCTATTGTCTTGTATTTTTTTGTTTATTATTGTTGTGAACCACCCAGAAAGCTTCAGCTAGTGGGAGGTATAAAAATGTAATAAATAAAATGAAATAAACAAGATTGCATCATGACACAAGATAAGCGTGCCTAAATGTGATGGGAAAAAACGCAAGGTGAAGCTGTTATTTTCAGTAGCAGCCCAAAATGAGTGTCTAGTTTTGCTCTTGTGTACAGTTTATTTAGTTATACTTGTGCCTTTTGTTCAGCAAAGGTCAGATTATGTGACTTTACGGGAAGAGAATTTGCCTGATTTTCTTTTTTTTAGCATCGTTATGGAAGAGATTCCCTGCCTACATCAGTGATATTTATAAGAGCCATTTCTGTATTCCAGAACTAGGCATATATATGCAATAGAAAAAGACATTGCACAAATCTACGATTCAGTGTTTCCAGAAATAAGGGTTTCAAAATCTAGGACAGGAGTGGATAACCAGCAGGTCTTGGTGTAAGTTCAAAAGCCTTCTGCAAGCTATCAGTTTCGACCACTGGCAAGAGGTATCTCTCCCTACCCCATCAGCCTACACTGCTGGGTGGGGAGGGAGAGGGAATGAGGCAGAATTAGAGAGTGAGAGAGTATGAGAGACAAAGGGCGTCAAAAAGGGAGAGAGAGAGAGAGAGAGAGAGAGAGAGAGAGAGAGAGGCCCTGTCCATTTTTGGCTCTGGACACACTTACTTCCTGCATATATGCACCTGACAAATTACCGCTGAGGAAAGGTGGCCCTCAACAGAAAAAAAAAATGCCCACTCCTGATCTAGGATAACATAGGAAATTGGAAGAACATAAAAAAAAGTTTCTCTGTCATCAAACCCTTCCAGATCATAATAGGCTGCTTCAGGTCACCTACCCATCAGACCCAGTCCCATAGGACTGCCTCTCTTCCTTCTCTCATTGCTGTTGGGACCTCATGCTGGTATCTTGGCCTTTCCTTCAGTACCAGGTCTTCCATCCCCATGAGCCAGTGGTGTGTAGCGAACAAGAGTGTCAGCCTTGCTTACTGAAGACCCAGGTGCAAATCCCTCCTAGGCCTCAAAGCCTTGTGCAAGCTACAATTTCTCAAAGGACTCATCTGAAGAAATGTAACCAGCCCCTGCCTTGCCCTTGGGGTAGGCTGGGAAAAATCTAACGACATACAGTTTTATTTCCGAACTAGCTTGTTCACCCCTTCTGACAAACCCAGCATGGCCCTTCTGTAGACATTCATCAATCCGTTGAAGAACTGATAAGAAAAGCAGCAACATGGTGTGTTGTTGTGCTGCCAGCTGCATCTGCCGTGATTTCCAGGATAAGCTGTAGATATTCATTATTGACATTGAACGTTGCCTTGGGGGCAGCCGCTGCCCCTGTCCAGAGTGATCCTCATCAACAAGCTGTCCTCAAGTCTTGGCATTGCCCTACTGCTAGGCTTTCACCATAAGGCTTGTTGCATGAAGAGTACAGCAGTGGACAAGGTCAGAGGTCAAAGGCTGGTGTCCCTGGGCCATCTTGATTTATGGCATCTCAAAATATGCGTGTGTGTGCCTGTCACTCTATGTACATGCACACACACACAACCACATTGTCCACTTACATATTGCCCCCAAAGAGGAAATTCATCATGGGAAAAGAGGTCAAAAGAGGACACTATGCTAATTTATACACATGGATGCAAGTTTAGAAATAATAGTTATAATTTAAATAGGAATATGATACATCTCACCATAGTGACCTGGCCAGGTGACCTGGCCAGGTGACCTGTGTACCAGGTGCTAACTGTTGATGGGCAACTTCAAAGCTCCTGCTGCTCTCCTCTTCTTATGGTTCGTAATCTTTAAACTGGACTTGGATTGAGCAGCCCTTCAAATTGAGGACGCTTTCAAATAGAGGATTACTGAGATTAAAGGCTTGATGGGACCAGAAAGAACTCTCTTGACTCCTTGAATCACCCACTTGCAGTACCACCCTCTGGCCACTTGGAGTGGTGGTGCTGAAGTGCAGGAAAAAAAGAGAGGGGTTATGTTGCCTTTATGTTCTGCTTCTGGTCTTCCCCCAGGCATTGAGCATTGTGGGAAACAGGATGCTGGACTAGAAAGAGCATTGGTCTGACCCTATAAGGCTTGTCTTATCTTCTTTTTTAAAAAAGCTTCTGTTTCTAGTAAGTTATGATGGTGATGCAGCTACCAAGGTACCACTACCAGAATCCCCTAGTGCTTTAGAAAATATGTAGGTAATAGAGGTCACCAAAACTCAATACTATTGTAAATGATATAATGTGAATATTAAACCATGGATGCTCTCCAGATGAAGCTATTCTTTTGCGATCGCCCAGCTTCTAGGGATGGGCGAAAGATTAATTCGGATATGAATTTATACAAAATTAGCAAATTTCTCCATAAATGGGCTGGAAAGAACTTGAAGTTTTAAACATTCAAATGCAGGAGAAAGTGAAACTGACCGGTTTTCCCATCCAGGTCCAGGGCTTTGAGAGCTTAGCTCTTAAAATTCGTGGGTTGAATCCCTGTGTATTCAACCATGTTTGTGGTCCTGAATAGTTGTCCCCTCTTTTTTTCTGACAGGCTCCCCGTGTTTAATAGCCACATGGCAGGCAGGGACAACATAGTCCTGTCCGTGCTAGGAATAGCTGTACCTATTGAAATTTGGCCAGTGCAGGTGGGTGAGAATTTTCTTCGGTCCACGGTTTATTTATTATAGCACTTTTATCCCGCCCTTTAGCCAAAAAAGGCTCTCAAGGTGGCTTACAATAATAATTCTTAAGACAGCCACCACCCACAGGCTTACAATGTAAAAGACACGACACAAAAGGAAAGGGGATTGGGAGGGAGGAGGAAAAAAGGCATATTTAGCCACTAGATTCTTAGTTACAAAGTTCAGAAGGTCATGGACATAGTGGAAGAGCTGCCTCTTCTCCCTCTCCATCTAATAGCCTCCATGTTGCTTCCTTTCACTCTGGTCACCTCATCAGTGATAGTTGGTAGTAGGAGGGAAGAAGGCTCTCAGCTGGATCTGAAAACAAACAAACAAAAAAACCAAAAGGAGGAGAGCATCCAACTCTGGGCAAAAAAAAAAAAAAAAAAAGGAGAGAAGCAGGTTCTCATAATGCTAAGATACTTTATTTTGAAGCCCATCGTGTTTCGACCTATGTTGTTTTTTAAGGCCTTCTTCAGGGGCATTGATAAAAGATGTCTGCTGAAATACTCTTAACAGGATGATAGTCTCCTACGATAATTACTGGTGATCCCAGTCGCCAGTAATTATTGTAGGAGACTATCATCCTGTTAAGAGTATTTATGCAGACATCTCTTATCAACCACCTGAAGAAGGCCTTAAAAAACAATGTAGGCCGAAACATGTTGGGCTTGGTAATAAAGTACCTTAGCATTCTGAGAACCTGCTTCTCTCCTTTTCTTGCTCTCAGCTGGGTCTGACCTTACCAAAATCTGCAAGCGTCTTCATAAATAGGAAAGAAAGAACTTGAGAGTAAAATAATAATTAAACAAAAATAGAACGTGGGAGAAAGCAAAACTGAAACATTCTGCCTCATTTGCAGAATTTTATGGGGTGTGTGGTCTCAACATTGTTATCTTCCATTTACAACCCCCTGTGTTTTTCCACCACTTTTCCCATCTTTGGTCTTTCCACACCCACAGACACAAACTGTTAAGGAGGAAAAGACATGATAGCTGCACAATCTCTTTGGAGCCCTCCGTTTGAAATGTAAACCAGTTGTTGGGGAACATGGACGGGAAGGTGCTGTTGCACTTGTGTCCTGCTTGTGGGTTTGCCCTGAGCAGCTCGTTGGCCGCTGCATGAACAGAAAGCTGGACTGGATGGACCCTTGGTCTGATCCAGCACGGCTCTTCTTACGTTCTCATGAAAGTACCCAATGGCTCTGTTTACACTTTAAAAAAATAATAATCCTGCTGTCAGGGATGAAATGTAACTAATTTGAGGGAGAATTGGTTTGTTTTTGTAAATGTTTATTATAACTCCCGTATTAATGGTAATATGATACAATATATTATATCGCCAATCAGTGCTGAAGTTTTGAGAATAACATGCATGAGCACTGGATTTTATTTTTATTTTTTTTATTATTTTGGGTTAAAGCCCTCTGGTAACTTTCCAGACGGTGACTTTGATTTGCTCTCTTAGGTGCACGAAACTTTTGTAGCTGTAGGGTATGAAACACTTCCTCCTTTGTAATGCTTTCATGGTATTAAGCCGAATGCCCAAGCATGCTTATTGGCAGGGACGTATCCTTCCATGTGGCGCCCTTCTGACGAAGATGAGCACTTTTGTTTTGTTTTCTTAAAAACTTCCTTTAAATATTTGAGAGGTGAGTTTCTGGCGTATTCCTGGCTTTTTTTTTTTTTTTGCGCTCTCTGATTTCCCAAGTGGTAGGGAATTCTGGGAGCCAGTTTCTTTCTGTGATGGTACTGGAGATATATGGTGTTTATGCAATGCCTCTCTAACTGGTTTCACACACACAAACACATGAATTTAACCTGAAACCTTCCCCATAGTATTCCCCACTAATTTATTTCCCATGCTAGAAATGCAAGGGAACTGTTCCCCCCCCCCCCCCCATGGGTTCATAAGATGTAAAGCAGGGGTGTTGAAATTAGGTTCCGGGGCTCAAATCAGGCCTGCCTAAGGTCCCAATTTAGCCCTCTGAATTCCCCCAGAAAGCCACGATCCCGTTCTCCATGTCACCAGATGGTCTCTGCTTTCCCCCTGCCTTCCCCAACTTATTTGGTAGTTTCCTGGGTTTGGGGCAATTTTTTCCCCATTCTGAAAGGTTGAAATGCCTCTCCTAAGGCTCAGTAACTGGCAGTGAGAGGTCTAAACTGAAATCTGGTGCTGGTTTTGATATTTTGTCTCCACCACCCCATCCTTCGGCCGCTATCCTTTGATTCACCCCTGCTGATGGCTCCAATTTCAGTGGGCCTGTGTATCCATCCTGGGTTTCAGTCTGACTGAAACCCTGAGCAGATTCACAGGCCTACTGGAGTCGGAGCCACCAACCTCCAATGTGCGTGAGCGAGTGAAAGGGGTCTGAGGAATTATATTGGGGCTATATGTCACCAGTGAAGTGGCCTGCTTTGGGGTCAGGCTTTGCCCAATGCCGATTTGCGGCCCCTGACATGATTGCCCTCAGAGCACAAATGGTTTCACATGTTTGATATATCGAGAGTTCCTATGGAGCCATCTGGATTAATGCATTGGCCGATTTCCCAAGGCTCCTCTGATACAAGAATGTACAAGAATTTCATTTGGATTCATTTTTGAACAGAATTTGCCCTGTTTATTGATTTGCTTGGAAGCCCGCCTTTCTACCCCAAAGTGGTGCTGAAACCAGGAGTTCACATCCCTGAAAGAGAACACAAGAGCATTTTTCAGGCCAAGCGCGCATGTTCCTGAGCTTGTGATTGTATTTGAAAAATGTGTTTGTTTTCAAATCACGCACTTTAAAACGCACATTTTGGGAGGGGGTCAGGAGCCCGCATCTTCATGCTTTAATCAATTGGGGAGGGGAAGTACGCCTTTGGATGTGCACTTTAAAAATGCACACTTTTTCCATTTGAATGAAAAAACAAAACCACTTATATTCAGGAAATCTCTAAAATAAACATGCTTTTGTCAGCAATCTGTTCTGATTTTGTTTTAAGGTGCAACCCTATGGATGGTTAGACAGGAAAAAAAACCTCCTACCATTCCCAGTATTCCTGGCTGGGGAATGCTGGGAGTTGTAGGACTTTTTCCTGGCTAAACATCATCATCATCATCATCATCATCATTATTATTATTATTATTATTATTATTATTTACACTTATATACCACCCCATAGCCGAAGCTCTCTGGGCGGTTTACAAAAATTAAAAAGATTGAGCATTAAAAAGACAATATACAAAATTTAAAACCATAAAACAGCTGTCATTAAAACACTTTAAAACATTTTAACTGTTAAGCCTGGCCACAATGTCAATCAAAACCTCAACTTCAGCTGTTAAAATGCCTGGGAGAAAAGAAAAGTTTTGACCTGGTGCCGAAAAGATAACAGTGTTGGCGCCAGGCGGGCCTCATCAGGGAGATCATTCCATAATTGAGGGGCCACCACAGAGAAGGCCCTCTCCCTTGTTGCCGTCCTCCGAGCTACCCTCGGAGTAGGCACCTGGAGGAGGACCTTTGATGTTGAGTGTAGTGTACGGGTAGGTTCATTTCAGGAAAGACGTTCCATCAGGTATTGTGGTCCCAAGCCGTGTAAGGCTTTATAGGTTAAAACCAGCACCTTGAATCGGGCTCGGAAACATACAGGCAGCCAATGCAAACGGGCCAGAATCGGTCTTATATGTTTGAACCTTCTGGTCCCTGTTACCAATCTGGCCGCTGCATTCTGCACAAGCTGCAGCTTCCGAACCATCTTCAAAGGCAGCCCCACGTAGAGCGCATTGCAGTAATCTAACTTGGAGGTTACCAGAGCATAGACAGCTGAAGCCAGGTTATCCCTGTCCAGATAGGGGCGTAGCTGGGCCACCAGCTGAAGTTGGTAGAAGGCACTCCGTGCCACTGAGGCTACCTGAGCCTCAAGTGACATGCATAGAATTGTGCCCTTAGTTACTTAAATGGAGCTGAAAGGGTGATTATGATTATGATTATTGAACACCGTGTGGTTGGGGCTTCTGCAGACTAGATGTTGGTTATACACCTAATGGTTAAACAAACTGAAGCTGAATCCAGACAAGACGGAGGTGCTTGCTGTCAAAGGCCACAACCTGGGTTTGGAGGTGTGTCAACCAGTTCTGGATGGGGTTACACCCCCCCTGAAAGATTGTGTTCGCAGCTTGGGGGTACCCCTGGATCCGTCGCTCCAAATGACAGCCCAGATAGATGCGACGGCCAGGAGTGCCTACTATCAGCTTCGGCTGATATGCCAGCTGCGCCCCTTCCTAGAGTTGGAAGACCTAAAGATGGTAGTGCACACATTTGTAACTTCGAGGCTCGACTTCTGTAATGCGCTGTACATAGGGCTACCTTTGTGCCTACTCTGGAAACTTCAACTAGTTCAAAATATGGCAGCCAGGTTGGTCACCGGTACACCTAGGGGTGACCACATTACACCAATTCTAAAATCACTCCACTGGCTGCCAATTAGTTTCCTGGCAAAGTATAAAGTGTTGGTTATTACCTTTAAAGCCCTATATGGTTTGGGTCCAGGTTACCTGCGGGATCGTCTTCTCCTGTATAATCCGCCCCGCACACGCAAGTCCTCTGGGAAGAATTTACTTCAATCAACCAGAACTAGGCTGACTAGTTTTACCCAGAGGACCTTCTCTTCTGCTGCTCCCAGACTGTGGAATGGCCTGCCAGAAGAGATTTGAAAATTTAGCAGTTTTCTTGAATTTAAGAGAGCCGTGAAGATTGATCTCTTCCAGCAGGCCTACCCAGCTGAATTTTAAGATGTTTTTAATAATGTATCAGTTTTATTTGTTTTTAATATTTTATTTGTTTTATGGTCTTTGTATTTATATTTATTGTTGTTCTCCGCCTAGATCCAGAGGGAGAGGCGGGTTAGAAATACATATATTATTATTATTATTATTATTATTATTATTATTATTTTCCGAAATAATTGTATTAGTTGAAGCTTTGATTTAGGGTGGCTCTGGCATGCCATTTGGATCTAATACTATTATCCTAGGAAGGAAGGGGTGTACATTTCTGGTTTACTCTGAAGCAGCCCCCCCCTCTGCCACTCAATTGTTTCAATTTAATTGGGTTCCTATTTTCCTCTTAAGTTAGCATGAAAAGGTTGCAATTTTCTTTAGCCATTAGAGGGCAGCAATTCCTCTAAGAAGAAGAAGAACAGATCTGGGTGGGAACAAGAGGGTTTGATTTGAAATCCACTTTTGAAAAGGTACACATATACTGGAATTGTGGCAACGGGGACTACAAATGACTGGAAAATTTAGGATTGTGCGTGTGTTGGGGTGAGGGAGGGGTGGGAGGTGTGGGTTGGGGTTGGGGAGAAGAGGGACTGTCATCTTCAATTTACACCATGTCACTAAACCCAACGGCACTGCAGTGGATCAGCCTTTCTGTCCGTTTTGATAAAAAGGATGCTAAACATCTGCTCTCCGTTTCATACTGGAATTGCGTCCAACTTTCACAAATTGACGCGTCGAAAAGTTTTCCCTCTCTCTAATTTAGGGCCTTTGTATGCAGAGCTTTTGAGAGGGGGAAAAGATAACCCCAGCAACGATGAAGCAAGAAAACCTTTCCCCTGCCATTGTACTGAATGGCTGACACAAAAGGCATCGCTTTGAATAACCTGCTGCCTTAACTCCAAATATATTCAGCTTATACCATTATATCCAAATATACCAGTGCCACCAGTAACACCACAACTAACCATTCCGTCCACCTTCCAGAGCTGGATGCCCTCCAGATGTGTTAGGCACAACTCCCATCATGCCCAGCCATCTTGGACATTGGCCAGCCTGGCTGAGGAGTGTGGAAGTTGTGTCGAATACAGCTGGAGGGCACCTTTTTGAGGAAGGGTGCATTTGGGTAGTAGGTAGCAGTGGCACCTATTGATACATCTTCCCCGAGCAACCAGGAAACAATCAGCAACTGTGTCTGCTGGATCCTCTGCCTTTCCTTGTTGCCCATCCTTCTGGCCTCCTTTTTTATCTAGTTCCCTTCTCTCCATAAGTCTGGCCCTCCAGATCCCTATAAAATTTGTATAGACTGTGCCACTATACACATAGTTTATGCATGCACCAAGGTCTCCTCCAGTTCATGCCAATGAAGTTTTTTTAATTTCTGATGTATAATATTTATTTTCTTTTAACATGTATGGATCTCCTTTATGTTAACTTAGGTACACAAAGCCCTGTGTTGGCTGTGGATCTGCACTGCATCGGTTAGACAACGCAGGTGCAGCTTCGCAGCCACCGCAGGGCTTCCCCGTGATGCTGTGGTTTGAAAAAGTCAGGGATTTACCCTGACTTTTTCAAACAGAGCGACATCAATATGGCGCTTTCGCCATCTGACATCACTCGGTGGCCAATCCTGGGCCAACCCGGGGTCGCTGCCTGGTGGAAGGTGACCACCAATTGATCACCATCCACCAGGGAGAGGGCGGGGACAGCTGCAGTACCCAGATGGTTGCACAGAAACCCCACGCTCCCTCCTTGATGTTGGGGTTACCTGGCACTGCCCCGGGAGAGAGAAAGAATGGGGTTTGAGACGAAGGCGGTGCCAACCCGCGCCATGAAGACAGCCCCTTAGATAAGGCAATGCATACTTAAGACCATAATAAGCCAAAAAAGAGGGGGGAGGCAAAAAAAAAGAACAACCCAGCCAAAGATATCTCCAAGTATCGTAAAAAAAGCATCAAACAGCATGTATTGTTCACCACTGAGGAATCTTGTCAGATAGGCCCTTTCCGCACTAGCCATTTTTCGAGGGGCTGCTCCTGCCTGCTCGCGGAGAGTCTGCATGACACATAGACCATCCCGTAAGCAGGCAGGGGCCAGCCCTCCATTTTCCTGGGAGTTCAGGGAACGCTATTATCCCAGTTCATTCCCTGCTCCTGGGAGGGAAGCGAGATGGGCGGCTGGTGTGGCTGCCCATCCCAGGCGCAGCCACGCTTACCTGCGAGTAAGCGCAGCAGCGCCGATGGCCACAGACCCACACCACGGCTCCGAGGCCATCTGGGGGGGTGGGACAGTGAAATCACCGTCCCCAGGATGGCAGGGGGGAGGGGGCACGATCGCGTGTTTTTTTTTAAAAAAAATAAATTAACCTCTTGCACAAGAGTGCTCGTGCGCACCTCCACGGATCTTTAAAAAATGGCTGGCGCGACTTGCAGCAGCCCGGGAGAAGCCCGGGCTGCCACATTGTGGTGCGGCCTCATCGCGCTGAACCCAGAAGAGGCTATTTAAGGGTTTCCCCACTTCCCGCCCTCTCCGCCCCTATGGTGTGGAAAGGGCCAAAGTGTTATATCAAACACTTATCAAATTACATTGATAATCTTCTTCCATGTGTTTTTCTGGCAGCACTGGAGGAGAAGCTCTTGCTGCCTTCCAGATGTTTTGGACTACAAGTTCCACTAGCCCCAGCCAGCATGGCCAATAGTCAGGGATGTTGAGTGTTGGAAGAAGTTGCCCTACACAATATTGGAGCTCTGTGCAAAGGGGTTTCTTCAAGATAGGAAGAAGGCCAAGAGGGGGAGTGGAGCTGCTGCCGCCAAGTTGTCCTGCTTCGTAAAAACAGTCACCAATGCCCCGCCATGGCTTAAATAACCCACTTGCTGACTGCCTTGGATTTAATATTATTTAAGTGGGTTGTGGCACATGCCAGCAGCCATTTTGAACATTCAACCTGAGGCGGGGGGTTGCCAAACCTGAGTGGCAGGGGCTGTTTGAAGGTTAAACGACCCACAAATAACCCATTGTGCCCGGGTTCAGGAGACATGACAAACCATGGCAACGCCTGCTGGACATTGGTGATTGTGCGAATCCAGTCAAGACTGTTGAAAGTTTTCAAGAGGCAAATCTATGAAACTGATTAGCATGAAGTTAAGGATGAGGACAAACAAAGGAAACACTGAGGAAATTCACTGCTGCATGATGTTGTGATCTGTGCTAGCATAAGTTGCTTCAAAAAGTGATTAGAGGAAATCACGAGGGATACATCTGTCAGATGCGTGACAGCTAAATGTGAAACCTCCTTATTCAGGGGCAATATACCTTTGAGTACCAGATTTTGGAAACAAGCAACTGTGGTGTGTGTCTCCATTGTTCTGTGTCTGAGGGCTCCCCAACTGCATTGGGCAGTCCAGGGTTACAGAGAGAACTCTGGGTTAGGCCATTTAACTGGCCTCAAAGCTCCCTGTCTCATGGGAGGTGCCAATTTAGCTGCTGCTGTGCTAGCTTTTGCTTTAACCCTGACACCTTTAACCCTAACTTTCAAGATAGGACCTGGATATGCAAATAATCATGATGCACTGTTAAAGAAAAAAGTGTGTATGGGGGGGAACACATCTGTATATTTCTGCTGAGTGACTTGATAAATGAGAGAGAGATAAATCCTTATTTTTTTTGCGTGTCATTATCCTCTGCTTTGACATTTTTTCCTCTACAGCTTTTGCTGAAAGAAATGTACATACTAGTATTAGTGACAGTGGTCATGCGTGACCAAATTCCAGATGTTCCCTGGAGTGCCATCACTCTTACAGAAAAGTCGTGAAAAGGCCTCTGCGTCTTTTAAACCAAACTTGCTGCCTTTGTCCAGACGGACGTCCAAATTGGGTGTGCGGCGTGGGTGGGTGGGGAGTCCTATCAATGCTCCAAGTAGTTTTACAACGCAATCCAATATTTCCCTAGTCAGAAACACGTCCTAGTAAGTTCAGTGGGTCTTTCTCCCAGGTAAGCATGTAAAGGATTGCAGCTTTAGCTAGAAATCTTATATTCACTTACTTGGGACTACGCTCTGTGGAAATCAATAGAACCTACTTCTGTTTAGACCATGTATAGGATTGCTCTGTAAATGTGGTGCCTTTCGATGGAACCTACTGTAGGGAAAGAATATCAGCTTTTGATCTGTCCAAGTCTCTTCTTCAGGTAATCATCACCAGAAAGTTTAATGCTTGACGTTTTTGTGATTTACTTATTTTGTTTGTATTTCTACACTGTTTTTTAGGTGGGCCTCCCTAAGCAGTTTCCATAAAAATCAACGGCTCACAATAAAAAGTACTAATAATGAACTCAAAACAGCAGGAGAAAACACTGAAGTCAGATGAAGCCGCCGATTAAAATACACTAAAAGGCCTGGAAGAATAAAAAGGTCTTCACCAGGTCTTCGGAACTTTCTATGAGGGGAAATTTCCAAAGACAGGGTGCCACAACAGAGAAGTCCCTGTTATGGGTCACTACCTGCCTCGCTATAGATGACAAGGATCTGGGTCAGCAGAAGACATTTTACTGTCAACACTGGAGCAACAAATGGTACCCACCCATCCTGCCAAGTTGAGATGGATAGTCCACAAGGCCAGCCAAGTTATTTTGGGCCTGGTGAAGCCAGAACATTCCACAAACACCTCTGCCTCTCCTTGCCTGCAATTTTTCATTGGGGGAGGGGGGCATTCAGAAGCTCCAGAGAACATAGCTGTGGCACAGAAACTGCCATTACCACCTCCAAACGATGCAAACCACACAGGATGAGTGCAGAAAATATAAATTTATTCAGTTTGAATTGCAATTTTTAAAAAAGTTTGTTGGATATAAATCAGGGTCCATTATACATTTGAGAATTACGAACATGCCAGATTTGACATACAAATCAACTAATACAGAATTTTGTTAGCATCACTAATATGCACTCTTTTTAATGAGGAGAGGAGGCAACAGTAGAAATTACAATTTGAGCTTTTTGTTTTTTCTGTACCGCAAGTAGAGTGGGGGAAAAAACACTTCTGAAGCAGAAATTTAGGGTTCAGATTAGAACTGTTTTCATTTGAGCTCAATATTTTGGAACTTGGGTCCCCTCTACAAGATTTCGGTTCGACGCTCGGTTGTCCGATGATGCACATCTTCTCGCAATCGCTTTTACGCCTAATCCCTATACACGGGAGGCGGTGAAGTGCGTTACTGGTTGTATGAAACTCGCTTTCAAGTTGTTTAATGCGGAGCATTGCATGTTTACATGGTCATGAGGCGCTTTAACTCCCGTGGTAAATGAAAACTCGCTATTTTACGCGCATTCGATAATGCGCATAATCGGACATAAAAAGGCGCCTCAACCCCCGATTTGTGCTCAGCTCATGTGGAGGTAAAATCGGTAATGCACTTTGAAAGAGCTTTAAATTGCTCTTGTAGAGGCACCCTTGGTTTGGAATCCTTTCAGGGGATGGGGCGGAATTGGGTTGTCCGTGTGGATGAGTGCTTTTAAAGAGGGCTGATGTGATATGACAATGTGCAGTGGCCAGTCTCGAAAGTTTGGGGGAAAAAATGAGTTAAGACAAGAACACATTTGTTATATAGAATAATTCATAAATGAGTTGCAAATTTGGATTACAAATGCCTGAAAGCCCAAGCAGATCTTCCCTGGAATTACTGAATTCAACATGAAAATAAGACATCACAGTGCATGAAAAGGAAGTCGCAGAGCAGTGACAGTGAAAAAGCGAGATATTTTAGCATCTGGAACATGCGCGTCTCCCCCCTAAGGAGTTCCTTTTTGTACATCATCACACGAAAAGTGTGATCATGCTTAATACTTTGTATTCCTAAAGCACCTTTCAAGAGTTTGAAGCTCCTCCCATATCTTCGTGAGGACCAAAGTATAATTTATGCTTCTGACTTAAAAAAAAACTAAAAAAAACTAAAAACTAAAGCAGCGCAAGGTCAGGGCATCTTTATTCTTCTCCTCCCAAGCCACGGTTCTGATCTAAATCTCTCCCCTCAACCTGTTATTTGCTCTTTGGAAGGAGGTGGGAATAAAGTTGCCTATGGCATTCCTATATTCCCCCCCCCCACAGAATAAAAAGAAGGGCAGGTTTAGGATGGCCACTTACAGATTTGCCCAAAAGGAGGAAATGCGTCAGCAAAAGGGGGGGGGGGGAAAGGATGCAGATTGGCATTAAATCTTGCATATGCTAATTTATACATATAAATCCAGGGCTGCTGAACCTGAGCACCGGGGACCAAATCTAGCCAAATTGGGGTCCCAATCTGGACCTCTGGAGATCTCCAGAAGGTCCCACCCCTTTCCCACATCACCAGGTGATTCCCATCCCACCCCCATTGCTGATCATTGGTAATTTCCTGACTTTTGTGGGGGGCGGGGTGGAATTCTCCCATTCAAAAAGATTGAAATGTATCTTCTACGGCTAAGGCTAAAGCTAAAGCTTAGTTACTAGCAGTAAGAGCTTTAAGCTAAAATATGCTGTAATTTGGCCCGCCCTCTTTTGCCTTTGGCCCCACCCCTTTTGCATTCCATACTGCCCACAATTAGAATACAGGCTCCAGGAGCTTCTTATAGAATCATAGAATAGTAGAGTTGGAAGGGCCCTATAAGGCCATCGAGTCCAACCCCTGCTCAATGCAAGAATCCACCTTAAAGCATCCCTGACAGATGGCTGTCCAGCTGCCTCTTGAATGCCTCTAATGTGGGAGAGCCCACCACCTCCCTAGGTAATTGGTTCCATTGTCGTATTGCTCTAACAATCAGGAAGTTTTTCCTGAAGTCCAGCTGGAATCTGGCTTCCTGTAACTTGAGCCCGTTATTCGGTGTCCTGCACTCTGGGATGATCGAAAAGAGATCCTGGCCCTCTGCAATTGAATTCAGCCCTTAGTCTGAAAGAGATGCGGCTCCTCTGATATAGATGCAAATTTAGAAATAATGTCTATACTTACAATAGAAATCCCATAGCAGGGAGCATTGTGACCAAAAGACCAGTGTGCTTGCTCAGACTGCTCTGCAGTTGCTAACTCTGGCCCCGTCTATCAGACAGTGGACAAAGGGCTGTTGTGTTGTGCGGCTATGTGTATATGTTTGTGGCTTTGTTTACATGTGTGTAGTATTACTATCCTTGTAAGCTGCCTCGAGGATCATTTGATTGAACGGTGGGATAGAAATCTTTCAAGTGGTAGTACTGAATGGGACTCGGGAGGAGAGGTGGATGGGAGGGCTCAATTCACCTGAGATTTCATCTCCAGTAGACCTTGCCCAGTTCTGTCATGCCCTTTATTGCCCAACCTGGGCAGGAATCTACACTGCTGTTTTAAAGCACTTTAAAGTGTTTTATAACAGTACTGACAACTGTTGGGGCCCAGGACACACTCCAAAACAGTTGTCACTGCTGTTATAAAGTGCTTTAAAGAGCTTTAAAGCAGCAGTGTAGATCCGGTCCTGCTGTAATTGATCAGAGCACAGATCATCATTACCAATGGATAGATGAAGAGGTTAGCAACAGATCTACAAAGGTATCCTCAGGTCCCCTCTACAAGAATTCGGTTTGACGCCTGGTTGTCCAATTATGCGCATCTTCTCGCAATCGCTTTCATGGCAAATCACTATATGCGGGAGGAGGTTAAGCGCATAACAGGCTGCCTTACCGGTTGTATGAAATGTGCTTTAGAGGTGTTTAATGCAGAGAATTGCTTGTTTACATGGTCATGAGGCGCTTTAACAGCCGCGGTAAATTAAAACTCGCTATTTAACGTGCATTCGATAATGCGCATAATCGCATAGAAAAAGCGCCTCGACCCCTGATTTGCGCTCCGCTCTTGTAGAGGTCAAATTTTTAATGTGCCTTGAAAGAGCTTTAAATCGTTCTTGTAGAGGCACCCTTAGGCTGTTTAGAGCCTCTGCCATGTCTCCCAGATGTATTGGACTACAGCTTCCAGCATTCCCCAGCCAGTCCAGCACATCTAAAGGGCACCAGCTTGGGAAAGGCTGAACTAAAGCATGCTGAGCTACCTCCTCTGGAGCTTGTGAAAGGCACAGGACGTGAAGCTGGGTTCATACAGTGGGTGAAGAAACAATCTCCATACCTGCAGAACTGTTAGCCCTGTTTTCACCCTTGCTTCACTTTCCAGGGTTTTCATATCCAAGGTGGTGTATCCTGCACCAGGGAAAGCTACAGTGCGCAGCCAGTATCCCAGTATTGCAGGTCAATCCTATACTGGCACCAGCTGCATGGTCAGTTTGCCACAAAGTAAGGGGAATGGTCCTGCTGTGCTTAAATTTAAGCGATTTTACGTCTTGTCTTTGAGTTGGCTAAACTGTATCTATACTTGTTTTCCATGTAGCTCCTGATGAAGGTTTTATCCGAAACGTGTCGAGCAGTCTGAGGATAAGATTAAAGAATAAAGAAAAATATATTTATATAGCACCAGAGCTTGGCTCTTTTTTTTCTTCGGTTCGGTGGTGCTCTTTTCCCTCTTCTTTCCACCTGCTGCTTTGAGACCTGTTTCTCCAGCATCCAACCATGCATGGTTGGCAGGGTAGGCACGGTTGGGCTCCTGCCGAGGGACCACACTCCAGCAGGGGCCCATGACAAGAGCCACCTGGAGTTGCTCCTCCTTTTCACAACGGTGACCTGTTTGTTCACCTGCCCCTTGGTCTGGTCCAGACAGTGGTGGTAGGGAGAAGGAGGAGCAGGAGATGCCACGGCCGACTTGCTCGCTGGCTCTTGGACTGTCAAGCAAGCGAGGGCTAGCAATGATGAGAAAAAGGATGAGGAGCAATAGCAGCTGATGTTGATGGCAGTGAGGAGGTAGACTCACCGAGGAAGGGTGTCCTGCCCAAGGGCTAGAGCCAGCACTACTGCCAGAAGTGAGGGGAGGCACGAAATCTCTCACTGAGCACCTTTACAAAGCTACAAAAGCTACAATTCCCAGGATGGTGTGGGGGAAGTCATGACCCAAAAGAACAACCATAGGTCTGCATTGTAGAAAGGCCCTTACTGAGCCAATCAAATTCTTCTAATATCTATACACGTACCATTTATATTTGTATTTATCTGTTTAGACATAGAACATCATCACATGGGGAGAAATTGCATTTCGTTACTGTCACTATTCCATCCCCCCCGCTTTTGTCCTTCATTACTTCTTCTTTCTTCTCAGAGAGGAAAAAGAAGTAAACAAAGACCATGTGGCCCATTCAGGGGCTGTTTTTATCACACCGCTTTTCCTGCACACAGCAGGAGATCGCGGCACATTCTGTGTGTGTTTTTTTTTAAAGATGGATTAAAAGGGGTCTATTCTGCAACACAAAAACTAGCAGAGGGAGCGGGAGGCGTGCGGAAGGTGGTCGATGTCATCTAAAGCACTTGTGAACATCCGTATGAGGGTAGTAGCGAGTGTATGAAAAAAATGCTTGTTTGATGACGCCCATACAGGTTACATAGGTAGATTATGGCTTGAATCTTGTATTGCCTTTCCATTCATGAATTAAGGAAACTTTGTTCTGTTAGGAGTTCCTTTTAGTGGAAGTGGGGAGGTAATTTTTTGCGATACTGAGGAGAAGGAGGAGCAGATACCACTGCCCGCTTGCTGCCTGACTCTCTACCTATCAAGCTGGTAAATGGTAGCAAATGATGAGGAAGAGGATGAGAAGCAAGAGCAGTGGTGGCAATAGTGGTGAGAAGGTCAACTCACTGGGGGAGGGGGACCATTGAGGGGTCTTACCCAAGAGCCCCCCAAAACCTGGAGTTGGCCCTGCACCTGTGTTGAGCCCCGACCCAGTAGCCCTTCACATCAGGTGTTGATGGTTGCTGTGATGGTGGTGGTTGTTCACAAGAGGAGGAAAAGGAGTAGGGGGGACTGATGTCCAAACAACTATACCCTTACTTCTGGGGATCATTTCATGCCTTCCGCAATTCTGTCCCTCCAGGGCCTCTTCAGGCGATTCATTCTCGTTGGAGCTGAAGTGTTCCCCTCCCCACTTAAATCACCACCAGCTACAGGGCTGTCAGTCGCATTCATATTAGGTGCCTCCAGCAACAAAGAAACAGGGTGGGGTATATGGCGTTCCCCCCTCCCCCCCCAGATTTAACATTCCTTTGGAAACCATCAGACGGTGCCTTGTAATTAACTGCAGCAGTCACTCTGAGTTTTCTTAAGCAAATGAGGCAGGGGAAGGATGGGGGTGGGGGGGGGAAGACTGCATTGTTTCCCTCCAGGGAAGCAAAGACAGTTATCTCACCCGGCACCCAAGGCTGGAAGGCTACTTTTACCTGGGTAGGCAGCCGAAAACAAGAACTTCATTGCATTAGGGTAGAAATCAAGGGGCTACTTTTTCGTTTTGGGCCACAAATGGTAAAGGAGGCAATGGCCTCTCACCAGACTGTGGGTTGTTGTCAGAGTAGCTTAAAAGAGTCAGACCTTCTTTACACTTTTCCTCCTTGTGCAAATCATGAATAGTTCATTTGGAAGCGAATGGATTTTGTTGGAGTTTCCCCTCGCTACCCCACCCCTCAACAAAGAAGATCAGTTTTGTCCCATGAATTTAGTTTTTGGATGGGTGTCAATGGCTCTTGCACTCATCTGACCCATTTTTGGCCTTATGCTATAAAGCCATGGCGATGGGCTGCTAAGCGGCCAACCCTAACATTTAAATCCCTTGGTCAAGGATCAGCTTGTCAAATGCATTGTTTTTATGCAGGTCGCAGAGTTTATAGCTTGGAGCATGAACCAACCTTTTCTGAACAGGATGGGGTCCCCATAGGGATCAATTGAGCGCTTTAGCATCCCTTCCCCTACTAGCTCTTGGCATGCATTGTGCTGGGTGCACTGAAACACAGCCAGCCATTAGCTGGGAGAGGCGGTCTGTGTGACCCTCTCATTGAGTAAGCCAGAGATGTTATAAGAACATAAGAAGAGCCCTGCTGGATCAGACCAAGGGTCCATCTAGCCCAGCATTCTGTTCACACAGTGGCCAACCAGCTGTTGACCAGGGACCCACAAGCAGGACAGGAGTGCAACAGCATCCTCCCACCCATGTTCCCCAGTAACTGGTGTACATAAGAATACTGCCTCTGTTACTGGAACTGTCACTGATACTGTATTTTGCTCCACAGTCTCTGAGCAGAGCTGTTCAATGCCACACTCGGACCTTCCATTCTAGGTAATGGTCAGGTGCACTGAAGTGCACATAGATTAATGTGTGGGCAGAGGAGGGGGACTTGTAAGTCTCTATTGGTGATCCTTTCCTTGGTGTGCAATAGGTGATGCATGCTGGGACAAAAACTCCCAACTTCATGCGTATGCTGATGGGATCTGAGATAGTGGTAACCTTTCCAAGAAAGAGATTTTGGGGCTGTGGGGTACAGCTGGATGAAAATGTCAACACAGTATGTGTCTGCTGTGAAAAAGGCATATTCTGTGTTAGGAATAATTTGGAAAGGAATCAAAAATAAAACTGCCAATATCGTGTGGATGTGCATGCCCAAAAATATCGTATTTTATCATTATCGGAATTTCGGCCCAAAAAAATTATCATCTCCGATAATATCGTAGGTTAATCGTATCGTCTTCACGATAATTATCGGAAATCCGATATTTAATTTGTAGCCCCATTGTGTCCTATAGAGCTGAAAATTTGTAGAAAAGATGGCTATAACTTCTGTATTTTCAAAGTTACAGGCTTGAAACTTGGTCACAATGCTTATGGGGTATGCCAAAGTATGTGTATGAAATTTGAGATTGATCCCTCCAACCCTCAATTTTAGATGAATTTACTAAAGAACGTTTAAGTTCTGACAGGTCAGAATGACAGCTCTCCATGTGCGTTCATTCAGACCTGTCAAAAAGTTGCACAATTGAGGGCTGGAGGGATCGATCTCAAATTTCATACACATACGTAGGCATACCCCATAAGCACTGTGACCAAGTTTCAAGGCTCTAACTTTTAAAATACCAAAGTTATAGGTTTATTGATATGGCAGTCTGATAATTCAATATAATTGGGCTGAAAATTTTCGGATCGGATATTTATCGGAGGTTTTTCTATCATATCATTATCGTTAATCAGATGTCTGATAACGACCTTATCGTATCGTTATTGGACATTTTAACAATACGATACGCATCCCTACAATATTGCACTGCCTCTGTACAAACCTATGGTGCAACCACAATTGGAATATTGTGTACAGTTCAGTAGAGTTGGAAAAACTGCAGAAAATGGCAAGTAAAATAATCAAGAGGATGGAGCATCTCCCCATGAGGAAAGGTTATAACATCTGGGACTGTTTAGTTTAAAGAAAAGATGAATAAGGGGAGACTTGGTAGAGATGCACAAAATTATTCAGGGTGTGGAGCAATTGATAGGCCTCTCTCATAGCACATGGGCAGGTCATCCTATGAAGCTGATTGGTGGGAGATTCAGGACAGATAAAAGGAAGCACTTCTTCATACAGCACATATTTAAACTATGGAATTCTCTACCACAAGATGTAGTGATGGCCACCAATTTGAATGGCTTTAAAAGGGGTTAGACAAAATCCTGGAGGCTATGTATCCGTGGCTACTAGCCCTGATGACTATGTGCTACCTCCAGTATCAGAGGCAGTATGCCTATGTTGCTGGCTACCAGAAGGTTGCCCTCTGTTTGAAGGTTTGAAGGGCTGTCCTGACCAATTCCAGTTTAAAGATAATAAATAAATAAACAAATACTATAACAACTGTGACCCATGAACAGCACCTGAAGAGCAGACTGAACAGGTGGGCACACAGGTCACCAGGGGCAGATCTACACTACTGCTTTATGGTGATATTGAATTGCACTGATAACTGTTGGGGCACAATCCACATTCCATATACCACTTTCCTGGTGTTATTTCCTGCTTTTTATTCCACATTCGTAATTATTTGACAGAAGGTGTAGATCTGGCCCAGGTCACTACAATTAGGGATGTATGAGAAATTTGTTTCAGTTCATATTTGATCAGGATTTACATAGTTCACATCTTCTGGACCGAACATGGATTGGCCAAGGTCTGTACCCTTTTGAGCTTGCTATGTGATTTGAGGACCCCCCAGAAGTGGTCGAAAGCATATGTACATTTGAAAAATAAGCATGAAAAAAATGTACACTTTTGAAAAATGTGAACAAATGCACTTTAATTAATGGGAAAAGGATGCATACATTTCAAAGCTGCACGCAATTGATGTGTACATTTGGAAAAATATGCATGAAAATATGCACAGATTTTCGTAAGAAAAAAAATCAAAAACCAAAGCTCGGAATCCAATATGGCTTGAGTCGGAATGAACTTCGAGATGGAATTCGGAGAACATCAGCGAGCACTAATTTTGCTGATTCACACATCTCTAAATACAGTGAGATATACTGCATTTCTATTTAAATTATATTTCTCAATTTTTGCATTGTGCTTGTACTGGCTGCCTGTACGTTTCTGAGCCCGATTCAAGGTACTGGTTTTAACCTATAAAGCCTTACACAGCTTGGGACCACAATATCGGATGGAATACCTTTCCTGACATGAACCTCCCCGTACACTACGCTCAACATCCAAGGTCCTCCTCCAGGTGCCTATTCCGAGGGAAGCTCGGAGGACAGCAACAAGGGAGAGGGCCTTTTCTGTTGTGGCCCTCCAATTATGGAATGATCTCCCCCGATGAAGCCCACCTGGCACCAACATCATTGTCTTTTTGGTACCATGTCAATACTTTCCTTTTCTCTCTTAACTGAATTTTTGGCCTGGTTGGGAGTTTTAAATTGTTTAAAATGTTAGCTGTCTTTTATGTTTTTGTGGTTTTGAATTTTGTATATTGATTTTTAATGTTCAGTCTTTTAATCCTCGTAAACTGCCCAGAGAGTTTTGGCTATGGGGCATTATATAAATGTATGAAAAAAAACCACTGTCCTCTTTTCACCTCTTTTTTAGTGATGCATCAACTTAACAGTCTTTTAGAATTTAAGAAAGCTATAAAGACTGTTCTCTTCCGGCAGGCATATCCAGTGGAATTTTAGAATGTTTTAAGGATGTTTTTAGGATGTTTTAGGATTTTTTATGCAGTTTTAATAATATGTGTTATGTTTTAATCAGTTTTATGTATTTTATCATGTTGTTGTTCCCCGCCTCGATCCAGACGGAGAGGCGGGTAAGAAATAAATTATTATTATTATTATTATTATTATTATTATTATTATTATTATTTTGGGGCAATTCGTAAATGGCCTGCTGGTATGCCTGACCCTAGATTCCTGCAAACATTATGCAAATCCTTTGATTTTGTGTCCAAAATCCCACACAAATTAACGACACCCCTCCTCCAGTGCATTATTTGTTTCCTACGTGTGAGCTGCAGAGGCTCAAGTCGTGAAGAATATGTGACAGGAAAAAACAAAACAAAAAACCAAGTGCTGTTTTTTTTAATTTAGCCCACCTGGGCATGGGCTTGAGGGAGGCCTTCACATAATTCAAGTTCTTCTTTAGATTTAGGGTTCTATTTTTACCCATAGTTTTTTTTTTTTTTTTTACTATATCAACTTCTTACAATTTAGGTGCCTCTGAGTAATTAAATTGACAATTTGTGCGCTAACATCTTCATAAAACAGGTGGGACTTCAACCGATGTCAAAAATGGTTTTATATGTTTACATAGGCTTGAAATAGCTGCTTAATTACAGGGCCTCCTTCCTGCTATATAAACAGCAAGCAACATTATCCTATAAACTGTAGGCCCTGCTAGGGAAGGAAACAAATGAGACCAGATTCTCTAAAGAAGGCATGCATCCAAGGAAGAAGAGGGAAGGTATCGTATCAGCGGCTGGGTCAATGTCTTTTGGCTCAGCAGAATTTTCCTTAAAAACTCCCTCTTTAGTTTTTTTCCCTTGGAAATCCATACTTACTTGAAGCTGATGTTCTCCACAGCTTTCTACTGTTTACATCAGACCCACACAACTTTTCACCCACTAAATTGAGCAACCAGGTGTCCTACTTTACAGAGGACCATCTTCTATTTGAAGTACGGTTGGAAGACAGTCTTCTGTTTGAAGAGCTGTCCAGTCCAAGTCTGGTTGAAACATAACATCATTTCCCCCAACTTGGTGCCTTCCAGAAGTTTTGGACTTCTGAGTACCAGTTGCTGGGGTACATTAGCAGAAGATGGTTATTGCCCTCTGCTTGTAAGCTTCCCAAAAGCCACCTAGTTGGCCACTATGGGAAACAGAATGCTGGATTGGATAGGATTTTAGTCTGATTGGGTAAGGTTGTTCTTATGGTTAAATTGTGGAATTCACTACCACAAGATGTAGTGATGGCCACCGATTTGGATGGTTTTAAAAGGGGGGTTGGATAAATTCCTGGAGGAGAAAGCTATCAATGGCTACTAGCCCTGATGGTTATGTGCTACATCCGGTATCCGAGGCGATAAGCCTATATACACCAGCTGTTGCTGGAGAACATGGGTGGAAGGGTGCTGCTACATCCATGTCCTGCTTTGTTGGTCCCTGGCTGGTTAGCCACTGTGTGAGCAGAGTGCTGGACTAGGTGGACCCTCAGTCTGTTCCAGCGTGGCACTTCTGATGTGCTTATGGTTTTATGTATGGTCTTACATCTTAAAATTTGAGGCAAAATATGTAGATTCATTTATTGCACATTTCCCCCCTTTTCCGGCATTCTAGACTCCATGTGATTAATTATGTGGAGAGAGACCAGAGCTGGGGGACCAGCCCTCCACCATTACATCCAACGCCAGTCCTGGTTGCATGCTGTCCACACAAAGGGGGCATGTCTACAGAGCAGAAGCTTGCTGTATACTTGTAAGCTTTGCCCAGGAGTTGAAACTCTAATTGCACAGGGTTCTAGCTCATGAAGACAGTATATGCATATTTGGCAGGCCATTATCTCTCTCCACCCAATTTTATTTCTAAGGGATATAGAGTGCCTGAATTTGGGCTTTTGCATTCTGGACTTCTAGTCCAGATATAGGAGCAGACTGTGGGGGGAGGAGAATATAGGAGTGGACTGGGGGGATTGTCCCTTTTCTTCCTCTGCCCCATTCCCTGCCCCACCTCCATTTCCTCTCCTTTTCCTATTCCCTTTAGATTTCCCCCTCCCTTCTTCAGATCATCCTATATTTAAACAGTAAAAGTTTCATGTCCATAAGTAAAACCATGAAGCAAAAACTGAAGAGATGAATAGTGACATAGAAAAATAAAATAAGCAATAAAATAAAAATAAAATCAATAAAAAAACAACAGCCTCAATAAAATAAAAATGGGATCCATAAAATAAAAATAGAATCAATCAAATAAAACGGTTGTGTCAGGCACTTCGCTTTGCTGGCTTGCACTGGTTTTGCAGTAGATCACATTAGAAAACATCCCCATATTCCTTGGGATTTATTGTCTTTTAGTAATTTGGTGTAATATAGCTTTTCACGGGCAGCTAAGGATCCTGAATGCAACTGTGTATATTTGGGGTATTATTTGCTTCCCGGAGTTATAGAATAATATGTTTAGCTGTTAGTATGGCTTTATTAAACCTTGCAGCATAAGGAAAAATATCTTTGATCCACGCAAGTTGAAGAAACAAGCGACACACATCCAATTCTCTACCGCATTTATTTTCTTCCCTCAGTTTTATGATTATTATGGGTTCTGTTTAAGTTACACGTCCTCTGAAATCTATTTGGTTTCGATCTGGCTTTCTCCTTTTGTGCAACATGATATGCATGCTGCAGCCATCCCCCCAAATCGGCACAACATATGTCATCAGCTGTACACCCTGCCCCTTCTATTTAAGATGGCTTTGGGTAGCATATGTGAGACTAGGGTTGCCCCACATACTCAAGGGAAAGGAAGGAATAGAAGGCAATTAGCGGGAGCAATCTCCCAGACCTCTCTGTTAAACCTTGTGTCACAGGCATGGAAACAATTAAGGTCAACAAGTAATCGTGGAAAAGGAAACGCTAAAAAACAAGAACATGGTAAATGACCTAGTAAACACTCCCCACCCGGACTTAATATACATGGCATCTGGGGTTCACATGTATAATTTAGCCAGCTTTTCCCCTCCCTCTCCACTCCTCCCTGCATAATGACTTCCCTTTGCAATTTCCTGGAGGAAGTTGTTGGAGCGTTCTTATAGTGATAAAATAGGCCGTGGTGTTTCTTCATTTTGACTCAAAGAAATTCATTGCGCTCCTCATTAAGGAATGCAGGACACCGTGGGTCCTTTTCCCTTCCTTTCTTCTTTTTTGTTTTTCAAGGAAAGCAACCCTTATTATAAGTGACTCCCACGGAACCATAACGTTGCTTTGGGGGAAGCAGTCCCTCTGGCTGCTGCTATTATTATTATTATTATTATTATTTACATTTATATACCGCCCAATAGTCGAAGCTCTCTGGGCAGTTTACAAAGATTAAAAGACTGAACAATGAAAATCAATATACAAAATTTTAAACCATATATATATATATATATATATAATTAAAAAACACCAGCTAACATTTAAAACAATTTTAAACTCTCAGCCAGGCCAAAAGCTCAGGTAAAAATTCAACATAAACTGTTAAATGCTGATTACTTGGCTGAAATATTTGAAATAGACTGTGTGCTTTGCATATTGGAAAGGGGGCTATTTCACATGCAGTTGGTAATATCAACAGCAGTTTATAATGCAACTTTAAAACGGTAATCTTAATACCATTTCAGCAATGTGAACCAAAATATTTGTTTGTTTACTGTCTTCAATGTGTGTGATTTTCTTTGCTTCAGATTCTGAAATAGTAACTTGGATTACAGCACAACATTTGAAATATCGGTATATGTGAGATTTATTTATTTATATATTTATTTTATTTCTATCCCACCTTTCTACCCAAAAAATGACACTCAAAGCGGCTTGCAAATCCAGTTAAAATTGATTAAAACAATACACTAAATGCAATAAAATATAACAATTGCAGAGAAAAGTGTGATTAAAAACAGCACCCACCCACCAGACCCACTTACAGGCTGAAGGCCTTTTGCCTGCCAGTGGAAGTTCAGCAGAAAGGGAGCCAATCTAGGCTTCCTTGGGTGGGAATTCTACAGACTGGGAGAAGCCACCAAAGTGACCCACTCTTGGATTACCACCAAATGTGCTTCTGAAGGTGGCAGTCTCAAAAGAAGTGCACTTTTCCAGAACATCTTAGGAACCAGACAGGCCCATATGGGAGAAGGTGGTCTTTCAGGTAGCCCTTGTCTCAAGCTGTACAGGGCGTTTATAGGTTATAACTGTTGTGAACCACCCAAAGAACTTTGGCTATTGGATGATACAGAAATGTTTTGCTTGATAGAGAATTTTGATGAAAAGGAGAATAAAGCCGGGTGTCATCAGCATAATGGTGGCACCAAAACCCAAACTCTGGACCATCTCTCCCAGTGACTTTTGTGTATATGTTAAATAGCATGGGGGATAAGACGGAACCCTGAGGAACGCCACAGGCAAATGGCCACAGTGTCAAACAGGGATTCCCCAGCACTACCTCCTGAGATTGCCCTTCCAAGAAGGACCAGGGCCACCATATAACAGTGCCTCTTAGACACATGTCTCAGAAGGATACCATGGTCAAATGGTCCTGCAGCAAAACCAACAGAGACACACACATCCAGTCTAGTCCCTGGTGTAGATTGTTCACCAAGGTGACCAAAGTAGTCTTTGTCCCATAAGCAAACCTGGAGCCAGAATTAAATGGATCTAGATAATCTGTCTCATCCAGTAATCCCTGGAGCTGAGAAGCCAACACACTCTTCAATACCTTGCCCAAGAATAGAATATTGGAGACTAGCTGGAAATTATCCAATACAGTGGAATTCAGAGAGTGGTATTTTTTAAAAAAACAAAGGTCTTACCACCACTTCCTTTAGGCAAGATGGAACTAAGACCATGTCATATATATGGAGGCCAGGAGTGTGGTTGCACAGCTGAGGCTAGCACGCCAACTGCAGCCATTCCTCATATATATGAATCACATACACTAAAGAAATATTTCAAAACAAAACATATCTTTATACAGAGGATGAGATAACCTTCCTGGGAATGCTTCTTGGAAAAGGTACGTTTTCATTAGTGGTGAAACCCAAAAAGTAGTGGCATCTGTGTAAATTGTAGTGGTAGGGAGTTCCAGAGAGTGAGCTAAAGGCCCTACTTCTAGTTGTGATGGACTGGCCCTCTGAAATTTTGGATACCACCAAGAGGGCATCTCCTGATGAGCTCAGCAACCGAGCAGGCCAGTAGGGGAGTAGGGGATCTTTTAAGTAAATATATTTAGATTTTTGAACTCAACTTATTTCTAAAGCTCTGGGAAAGATTTAAAGAATGCAAAAGTATCCAATGTAAAGTACAAACTGTCTTCAAAGTCAACATGCTCTCAAAAAGTAATGCCATTTTTTCTTTTAATAATTTAAAAAATGCATTTGAAGCAAGATGAGAAGAGGCTGCCAATTCATGTCTGATTTCATGTCCAATTTCAGGTTGGTCAGGATGTGGTAAAATCACGCCAAGGTGACAATGCAAAATGGTGAGCTGAGTCATGTGAATGTGGTGACACGTCTCCATGTCATGGATGGATCAATTTTCCCAAACAGGCTTAAGTTTGTTGATTCTGGCCCAAAAAGTGGTTGATGTCAGTATAGGTTGATTTCGGGAGTTGATGTCTTTATAGGTTGATTTTACCAGATCTAAATTATTGTGTGAATGATGGATCGTTCTCTGATGACATCAAAAGTCCTAGGCAGAAGATACCCAGGCCCTTTCTATACCATAGGGGTATAGAAGGAGGGACAGGGGAGGATCCCGGAAGTACCTGCTTCCGGGATCGTTGTTGTAATACACATGGGAAGTGTGATGACCCAGCTTCCTCCCGGGCTGTCAGAGTCGTGCTCACGATTCCCTCCTGATCCCAGAAGAGCGCACTTGTGCTCCAACGAAACCATAAGTGTTTTTTTTTAAAAAAATTACCCCCTGAAATTGTCCACCCCATCCCCTCCGCCATCCTGGGGATGGCAGACTTGCTTCTCTCTCCCTTGATGGGCACAGAGCTGTGCCATGCAGCTCTGTGCCCATTTCTGGTGCCCACTTACTTGCAAGTGAGCGGGCACCAGATGGGATGGGTGACCACACCTCCCTTGGTCTTGGGATGTTCCTAGGACTTCGGGAAGAATCTGGTTTCCCCAGGGATCCCTTATCCCGGGAAAAACTCATGCCCATTTCCCCTGCCCCTGGGAGTCCCTGTGCATCATTTGGATTCACAGGGACCACCCAGGGGCAATCCCACGTCACAAGGCTGGTGTAGAAATGGCCCCACTGCTGCTGCCACTTTCAATAGCCACCTTTCAAAAGCATGCGGAAAGAGACCCTCCCCCCCCCCAGAAAACCATACTCTGAAATGTGAAGGGAACTGCTTCACAGTCAGTCAGAGCTAGTGGTCTACCCATTATATACCTCTTATAATTTCATATGGCACAGTTAAGGAATGTTGCAAGGAGGAGCCATAACTCGGGCTTAGACCTTGGAGGCTACTGCCTTGGAACCAGAAAGTAAGGTGTTCAGAGTGTCTAAAAAGATGCCAGCAACAGAAGGAAGGGATTATAGTGGCAATAGAAGGATGAGTAAAGGAACTTGGTGGGGTTTGAGATGCAACTGAATAAGCACTGGCAGTCTGGGGCCAGTTCTTATGCTCTGTGTGTGTGTGAGAGAGAGAGAGAGAAAGAGAGAGAGAGAGAGAGAGAGAGAGAGAGAGAGAGAGAGAGCATACATGATGGAATAGAATGGTGTGACACTGGGTTGCAGGAAGTCACAGAACCAAGTTGGATGGATACCATTTCAATACTGCAGGTCAAGGTGTGGAGGCAAGGGGCTGCCATTTTGAAATTTTGCTTAAGGCTTATAGCTGACCCTGTACCAACTTCCTAGCTGATCACCTTGCCCCAGTATATTGTCCCATCTGCCAGACTGATTGCATGACTTGGTGGGGAAAAAGAAAGAGAAGGGGAAAAGAGTCTTGGACTAATGTATAACGAGTTTCCCATTGATGCGCGGTGCGTCCTGCATTGCAATGACCATCGTGAAACACTCGTCCGTGCAATGTCACAAATAGATCTGAAGTCCTTGTCACTTGTTTCCACTGCAGGCTACTTGCAAGATGCTTTTGTAGGCAGCACTCAGAGCGGTATGTAACTCGAGGCTAAATCTGTCGCACGGTAAATGTAACACACAGTGACATCTGTCACAGCTTTTCTCCGATAAGCCTATCATGATTGCTCTGACCAGAGAGGAAGATGTCTGAAGCCAGCAATGGAGAAATGCAAATGATACTTTGAGTACAGCCCAATCCAAAAATAATGAGACGTTGCTCATTAGAAAGATAGTTGAGCATGTTGCTGTGTGGGAGATATTCCTCCATTTCTATATTATTTTTCTAACACAAGTGTCTCTTTTATAGACTAGGCAGCGGTCTTTTATTATCAGAAAGCCTGGAATTCTGTGAAAAGAGCCCTCAGGTACATTTATGTCAAACATTTTGTAAATGTGCGGAAGATATTGAAATTGAATACTTTATATTTGTTGCACAATTTGGTGGCAGAGATTTTGGAGGTTTGTTCCATTCTTTTCGATATGAGCTAGGATGGCTACTTACGAATGACTAAAAAGGGGGAAATGTAACACCAGAAGAGGACACCAATTTGCACATGCTAATAGCTACAAATTTAGAAAGTATTATGATTTAGAGAGAAGCATTTTAACATTTGGAGGTTGGACTCAATGACTTTATAGACTCCTTCTACTCAATGATTCTATGAGCGACATCACATAGGGGAAAATCGTGTTTCTTACCGTCACTTCTCCGCCTGCACATTTGTCCCTCATTACTTCCCCTTTCGAAAGAGGAAGTAAACAACGTGCACGTGGCCCATTCAGTGGGCCATTTTGATCGTGCTGTTTCTCCTGCACACAGCAGAGGATAGCGGAAACTTCCGTATCAAAAAATAAGTTGGACTTACTGGGGTGTTTCACTGTGGCACTAAGAAGGCTGTAAGAGGTGGAAGGCACGTGGGCCGCTGCCGTGAGAGGGACTTGCGAAAATCCATGAGTGCCCAGTAATGAGCGTGCAATAAAACACTCATTTGATGGAGCTCTGTGACTTGAATATTTTGGAATTTTAACATTCAATAATAATAATAAAAAATTAAAGGTGCAAACCTATGCATGTTTAGATGGCAAAATGTCCTACAACTTCCAGTATGCCCCAGCCATCGGGGGCAATGCCCCTACTTTTTGTTACAGCGCTCAGCTATTATTTTTAGAGGTGCATGGTTTGGTAAAATGGAGGGAGTGTTCAGAGGATGGGCCTTGTGGATTTCATTAAGGAACCTCTGCATTGCTCCTCCCTCAATTCAACCATTGTCCTTACTTGGATTGCTTGCAGCTCTCTAGAGTGCTGCACCATGTAAACCCACAACATCACAGGAAATATTTAGAAATAGCACTACCACATCAGACATATGTCCTTTCTGCCTCCTCAGAAAACAAATATTATACTTAAAACCATTCCAAGCCATTAAAAGGAATGCAGATGATCAAGCGTTACAATTTGTTGCCCAGGAACAAGAAAATGTCCGATGACTGACAATTGTTATTTAGGGCCCTGGCCTGTGCGTCAGCTTATTCACAACAGTTGTCATCACTTCTTGTCAAAAATCTTGTTCTAGTTATGATTTAATTTATGCCTTGTGTGTCATAAAAGCCAGAGCTTAATTTCTCCTCCCCCCCGTTCCCCAGTGAAACTGTTTGTTGATCAGCTTCATTTCTCTGACAGATGAGGATGCTTGTGCTAGGATTGTGCGCCAAGCGGTTCTTAGCGTTCCAAGCCCCCCCTTCTCTCTTGTTTTCTGGTAAAGATGCCAACTGCCAAAGCTAGAGCTGGCAGCTTTCTTTGAGATTGGGCTTCCAAATAGAATAGCAACTACACTCCAAAATCCCTGCAGGCCAGGAAAAGCTGATGTCGTCACAAGCAGTTCAAGTTTAATATTTATCTAATGACAGAGAACTTAGGACAATAGGAGATCACGCTGTCAGCATGAACCCCACAATTACTCAACCGTGGCTAACCTGGAACTGAGGCTAGGGATGGATGAGGATTTAGTTTTGTTCATTGTTTTTATAAGGAGTTACTAAACTGCACAATTTTCTGTATAAATTGGATGGGAAGAACATGAGATTTTTAAAATAGTTAATGGCAATAATAATAATAATAATAATTCCACACCAAAAACACCCCCCCATTCATAAAGCCATAGTAAAAGCAGATAAAAACCACACCCCAATCAACATAGCACTACAAAATGAAGATCAAACATGACCACTCACACTCGCAGAGAAAAAAGAAAAATTGGCACAAAAAGCATTCCATGGGAAGCACAATATTATACAGAACCCATGAATAAACAAAGAACAATTGTAAGAATGGCTCAGGAAGGGTGAGCTATTTCCAGAAACTGAAGGATTCCTAATAGCTATACAGAATCAAGCTATAGCAACCAAGAACTACCAAAAATACATCATAAAAGTTAACAGCGTAACGTTCTGTCTGGTTCTGAATAAAACCTGGAGCAGATTCACTGCCCCACTGACGTCAGAGCCACCAGGCCCTACTGGCTGGAAACAAAACCAAGCAATTCTTTTCCTGGTTCCTAGCAGAGATTCACAGGACTGTATCGGTTTCCTGAAATGCTCTGCGGATAGTAACGCCACCGCAACTGTCATCGCAAGAGGCCAATGAATCGCCGTCTGTAAACAGACACAGGAAGAAAGAAGAAATGAATTTCGAAGCTGTAGTGATTTTCACATCTGAGTGTGGCGGCTCATCGACCCATTAAGGAATAAATGCTTGAGAGATGCTGTTGCTTATACAAACATGCTTTTATGTGGCACAAAACTTCTGGAAACAAATGCCGCCTTCAGCGGACAATTTCAGCAAAGTTGTCCCCCAAAGGCAGCATTTGTTTGTGAAATAGATGAGCCCTGTAGCTGGGCAAATTCATGCCTGTGGTCAGCTGTCTCTTTCTTGGTTGGTGAGCATGATATGTACATTTTAGTTTTTGAATTCAGGTAATGAGAAACACTTGAACATCTAAAAGTGGGGGTGCTTAGCAAATCTGGCTGCCTGGCATCTCAGTCTAGCCCTCTGGTGTATCTCATTCTGGAATAATAATAATAATAATAATAATATAATAATAATAATAATATATTTATTTATTTATTTATTACCCGACTCTCCCTCTGGATCGAGGCGGGGAACAACAATAAATATAAACATAAGAACCACAAAATAGATAAAATATTAAAACAAATAAAAACTAGGACTAGGGACTAGGGATGACTGTCGCTGGGAAATCTGGTTTTTTTTTTTAAAAAAAATCTTGATGGAGTTCCGCAGCATGTACAACTTGCTTTTCATCTGTGAGCTGAGGTATGAGCTGTTCCCTGAGCTCCAGGGACTTTTTGCATGTTATTTTTGGAAGGCTCTGTATGTTGTGCAAATTTCTGAGCAATTCACACAAGTCATGGTCAAATTCATGCAAAATATGCAGATGCAGCCACAATGTGTGCAAATTTGGCAGGAGTTTGCACAAATTTGGCAGGAGTTTGCACAAATTCAGTTGCAATTAGAACAAAATGCTCAGAAATTTGTGGAAATGGCAGAACCTTAAAAAATGGGCAAAATTCTTGGAAAAAGTGTGAATTGGCCCGACTGGCTGCAGATTGAGTCGGGGGCTACAGCTGGAACTTAATCTAAGTCTGGGGGGTGAGTGAGCCTAGGAAAAGTCATCAAACTCCACCCCCCCAAACATATTTCTCCAACATCCCTAATTGTTAAGCCAGTGAGCTTCCTAAACCTGCTCTGAGTACTGGCCTTATCTTTGTTGGAATGTCTGTTGGTGAATTACAGCTTTTCCTGGATAAAAAGAATATGGTGTTGAAACAATCCCGGTCTTAGCAATGGGGAATAGAGGTACGATGCATTGAGAGTCAGTGTGGTATAATCAGATGCCTCTGGAAACCCACGTGTAGGTCATGAGAGCTATCAGTCTCCATTGATGCATTTAGTGACATTATGCCTCTGGCCATGGAGTTTCCATTTCACAGTCACGCCGAATAGCCACTGATGAATTGGTCTAAAATCCCCTTTGAAAGCCATCAAAGTCAGTGACGATCACTACACCTTGTGGCAACAAATTCCATAGATGAATTATGGGTAGGATCCAGACTTACTCCTACTCAGAGTATACTCACTGAAATCAATGGGATTTAAGTTAGTCATGACTAATTGTAAGTCCCTTTGATTTCACCCAATCTACCTTATATATGACTAAGTCTGGATCCCACCCTATGTAAACAGGTGGTGAGCCTAAGTTAGACAGACTATAACATTTGAGCGGTAATCGGGAGTAGCAAAAGAACAGTAAAGATCAAATTTATTCAGTGGAGTGCATGTCAGCACCAAACTCTAACAGACAGAAGCTTGTTAGCCCAAGAGCTTTGTATACACATGAATCATTCTCTTATTATGGTATGGTTTGCTTATTCACATCATGTTTAAATAAAAAAAAATGGCCATGTCTATTGAATTCCAGCCCCCCCTCCCCCCCAGTCCCCGTCCCTTTCTGGACATCAGCCATGAACTAAAAGAAAGCACTTAAAGGATTTCCATGCAACAGTTGAGTGTTACACAAGGAACCTCTCTTTGTATAAAGTGAAATACCTTTTTAAACACATGCAAATTCTTAAGATGTTGGCAGATACTAGACTTTAAGTAAGAGGCATTTAAAAGCTGGGCAAGTCTTCAAACACAGAGAGAAAGAAGAAGTACACAGTGGGTTTTTTTTTGTTTTGTTTATTATATATTTAATTGAATTGCCCAATTTAATCTAGTATATCTTATGAGCCAATTGGGAATAAGCAGCTATAAACTTACTGAGAGTCAGAATTCCTGAAATTTGAAGAGGGAAAGCTATTTGTATTGTTTTGGATGCACATTAAATATTTGTAAAGGAGGGAAAGAGCCATTAGAAATTGCAACGGCTAGAGCTGCATGTCAGGTTTAAACCTCAATCTATAGAATATGTGCATATATTTATATATGTTGTGTTCACAGTCCTTCTTTTTGCTAAACGACTTCCTTTTAAGGTGAAAGGTTATACTCATCAGATGTAAATTAACTTCAGCTGTAGAAAACTCTTGTGACAAAGAAAATGTTTAAAATAATTACACTTCTAAAGGGCAGGAGAGCTATCCTTTTCAGTTAAGGAGGCTACCCAGTCTGTATGTCAACTCAGAAACAAGAAGGAAGATGAAATAATTTCAAGGGAGAAGCATCACAGGAGTAATATAAAACACACGTACCAGGACCCACCTAGACTTGGGCATTTGACACAGAGTGGGTAGGAATTTCAGTTAGTTCATGTTTTAAAATAAGAAATGATCAAAGTTCACCAGGATAGAATGAATTTAAGATTAAAAATAAATAAAATGTGGAACAAACTGAAACAGACAAATCCATCCGTTCAAGCTTAGGGCTTTGAGTGCTTTGCTCCAAGTTAGATTACTGCAATGCTCTCTATGTGGGGCTGCCTTTGAAGGTGGTTCGGAAGCTGCAGCTTGTGCAAAATGCAGCGGCCAGATCGATAACTGGAACCAGAAGGTTCAAGCATATAAGACCTACTCTGTCCCACTTGCATTGTCTGCCTGTATGTTTCCAAGCCCGATTCAAGGTGCTGGTTTTAACCTATAAAGCCTTACATGGCTTGGGACCACAATATCTGACGGAACACCTTTCCTGACATGAACCTACCCGAACACTACGTTCAACATCTAAAACCCTCCTCCGAGTGCCTACTCCGAGGGAAGCTCGGAGGTCGGCAACAAGGGAGAGGGCCTTTTCTGTGGTGGCCCCCCAATTCTGAACAATCTCCCTGACGAGGTGCGCCTGGCACCAACATTGTTATCTTTTCGGCACCAGGTCAAGACTTTCATCTTCTCTCAGGCATTTGGCAATATCTGAGGAGCCTAGGTTTGTTTTTGTTTTTGTAACTTTTTTGGGCTGTTGTAGCGGTTTTAAATGGATGTGTGTATTGTGTATATGTTGTATGTTTTTGCTGTTTTAATTTTTGTATATTGTTTTTAATTGTTTTAATCCTATGTAAACTATCCAGAGAGCTTCGGCTATGGGGCGGTATACAAATGTAATAAATAAATAAATAAATAAATAAATAAAGGCCTGGCTTGGATCCCTCTGTATTCAACCATATTATTGCTGAGTTAAGGTTGCCACATCTTTCTTTCTGACAGGCTCCTCATCTTTACCAATTATATAGCAAGTATGTACATTGTGGCCCTCTCCATGCTGGGAATAGCTGGTGCAAATGGGTGAAACTTCTGTTTCCGTTCAGTTTTAATAAGATTTTACTAACGTTTGCAAATTCCTTCATAGTTGAGATGGGGAAAAATGAGATTATAAAAAATTTAATGTGTGTGAGACAGCAAAGCTGACAGATTCGTTCATCCCTACATTTAACCAGTTAAAATATTTTGTCAATTCAGCAGTCAAATACTGTTAAATAATTGTCAAGTATTATTAAAGCATAAACCAAAAAACAAAGAAGACATTTTAATGAGATTATATTATACTGTATGGACAGAGTGGATAGATATTTTTCTCCCTTTCTCATCATGATCAGCAGTAGGTTCAGAATGACAAAATGGAAAGTTAGCTTATGGAATGCACTGCCATAGGATGCTGCCATAGCTATGAACCTCAATGACTAAAAAAATAAAATATTAGACAAATACATTGAGGATAGTTCTATCAACACTATTAGCCAGGCTGCTGGGGACATAAAATAGGAAGGGCTATTGGCTTCATGGCTTGATTTTGGGCTTCCTGGAGGCATCTGGCAAAACATTGTGGAAACAGGATGCTGGACTAGATGGGCCCTTGGCCTTATCCAACATGGCTATTGTGTCCTCATTATAATAGCCATGCTGTCGTCTGGGTGATCCTAGTCTGGGGTGTGGCATAGCAGCAGCACCTCTGTATCAAGTGCACTCTAATTCCCTTTGAAGCATCAGTGTGTGCATGTACTCTTCATGGTGTGAATTTGGCCTCTTCAGACATACATGAGGTTGCTGGTGGGAGACAGAAGTTCATCCTTGAAATGACTCCTCAAGATTCTGTAAACAGTTTGATGGACCCATGAATGTGGCCCAGCATTCCCACACTGATCAATAACTCATCCCTTCTGTTAATTGACCAACTAAGCAATTTTGTATATCAATACAAAACTGTATGGCTTGAATCATGGATAATACAAGGTATGGCTCCCAAACTAAAAGGACAGGTCCACTGACTGCTCCTCTTAGTAATATGCTGGTGAATTTGTGTGTTGGCTGAGCTGAAGCTTTTTCCGGAATGGTCAGATGAAAAATTCATATACGGAACTCTGTACATGTCAAAGCAATCTTTAAGTGTTGCTGTTCTCTGAGTTATCATTAACAGGTAAAGAAATAGAGGTGACTCCAGGACCATTTTCAGAGCAAACCTCAATGCACAAAATGTGTAGGAGGAGGCTAGAGGCCTAGAAGATGCTACCTGAGAAGGAGATGTAGCATGAAAGCTGGTCTGTGCTAGTAATAGCTAAAGGAGGACCACCATCAGCACTAGATGAACTTTCCAAGTCTATCCAGGAAAACAATCTGATGAATTAATAAGGAAGGTTGTCTAAAGTGAAACAATGTTGGCTATTTAGGGAAGCAAGTGGGTGGATAGGTTGTCAATTGGGCTCCAACCTGCCCTTCTTCTGAAATCTTAATGCTATGCGTTGCCAATATTTGAGACAGGGAACATAATTGGTGTAATTGTTTTAATCTTGTGTGAATAAACATTCAGGCATTATAAGCTCAGATTGCTCTGTCCATTCTTGGAGGATTTCACTGGCAAGATGCTTTAGATTGTGAGTCGCTTCAGAACTGGAGTGTTCATGTTTAGTGAGCTGTTGAGAACCCCCAGACTCTTGGTTCTGGGGGATGTCAACATTCATGTTGAGGGCACTTTATCTGGGGCAGCTCAGGATTTCATGGTCTCCATGACAACCATGGGACTGTCCCAACATGCCATCGGCCCAACGCATGTAGCAGGGCATTCTCTGGACCTGTTTTTTTCAACTGGACATGGAGATGGTGAACTGAAAGTGGGGGACTTAACATCCATTATTCAGTGTTCAATGCATTTTGTTCAGTGACTATCTATTAGGGGTGTGTGCTCCCCACCAAAAATCAGGAGGTTCGACGGACCTCCAAACTCAGAGTGCGGTTAGAGGGCAGTTCAAAACCAATGGAAACCTGCGGTGCAGTCAGAAGATCGTTCAGAGCCCCGATCGTATCTGAATATTTTTTAGGTGATGTGAGGGCTCGTTTCTTGTTGATGATGGAGGACTAATGGAACATTTCCATATTAGGAAGACACTGAGGGGTGAGGGGTGAAGGAGGAGGAGTTTTGAGATTGCTTAGGGGGAGGGATTGCAAATGATATAAACAGAAAGAGACCGTAGCACTCTTTCACAATGCGGCTAAGGCTGACTGAACGTCACGGAAATGGGACAGTTCCATCAGCTTTCCCTAGCGCTTTCCTATCTGGGGGCATTTTGAAGCACCTTCTGCCCATGCCCCACTGGTCCAGAGTGGCCTGCCTATGAGGGGGGTGGGAGCCTTGCCCACAGCACAGCCGCTGCCGCCGCTTCTGCCAGCCTGACACTGACTGCTGGCTTGAAGGGAGTGCAACCTCTTAAGATCTTGCATACCTGGGATCCTCCGCCACCAAAGAAAAATGATCCCAGGCACTAGACTTGCATTTTGCAGGAGAGGGTGTGGGTGGAGCCTCAAAACCACCCACACCAGACTTCTTCTCCTGCACCTCAGAAGGACCAGTAACAGCAGAGAAAAGGGTGCACCTAATTTTGGGCGGGGGACGGGACTAGAAGAAACACCTCTCCTTCTCCCAACATGGCCAGAGCCAGCTTTCTTTGCTGGGTTTTCTTTTCTCTCTATTTGCTTCTTTCTTGTAGTACCAGCCCATGTTCCCCTTTGTGTGTTAATTGAGTGTGTGTGTGTGTTCTTGTTCCACACGTGGAGATAGGGGACTTTGATTTTTGTAAGAGGTTTCTAGTTTCTGAAAGTTCTTCAAGCTCTCTTGAGAGAAGATAAAGTTCATCTGTAGTGTGTGTGTGTGTGTGGGGGGGGTGAGGCCACCTTGAGAACCCATGAATTGTTGCTGGATTGTTCAGCATTGTGAACAAGCCACACTGCACTGTATTCAGACAACATGATAACCCAGGGTTCAACAAAACCCACACAAAGTGGGTTAGTGTGTTGTATAAACCCACTCTCAGAAATTGCAGCAAGTGAATGGGGTGCTTCTCTAAAGTGGATAATCCTTTCTTCTGCTTCATGAAATGGATAACTTGTACTATCCAGATTTTCAAACAAGCAAAAACCAGTAAAGGAAATTGGAACTTTTTCTTATTTATTGGTCATAACAAACATTTTACTGTCCTAAGGCATTGAGAGAATCTTCTTCCTAGTGGGAAGAGACTCTTCAGAGCCAACAACCAGCACCTGGCCTCTAGGGAGTAATAAAAAAATCATTTCAGTTCATTTTTGACCAGAATTTACCCAGTTTGCACTTCCTAAAACCAAACAGAGACCTGAATGCAATCTGCAGCTGAAGTCTGTATATTTCTGAGTTCGTGATGTGATTCACGGAACCAACAAAAATGTGTATGTTTGAAAAACCTGCAGAATCACACTTTAATCAATGGGAGAAAAATGCTTAGAATTAAAAAAAATGTGCACAATTGATGTGTGCATTTGATGAAATGTACATATGAATTTTCATGCAGAAAAAGAAAGAAAGAAAGAAAGCTCTGGTATGAACCTGAGTCAGGGTGTGCATTGAGGTAGAATACAGAAAACCTCAATGGTTTCAAGTTCTGCTAACTCACACATCTCTACTGGTATCTTGTGCACCTATCAGGACATCAGGGCCTGATAGGTGCACAATAACCGGGTCCACACAACACAATAACCCACACCTAAGAGAACGTATGGGTTGTTGTTGGGTTGTGAACTGTGGGTTGTTCGTGGATAACAAGCCATGGTTTGTTATCACGACTGGATTCAGACAACACAACAACTCACAGTTCAACAACCCACAGTTCAGTGACAACCCACACTCAGCCCATACTCAACCTTTAGTGTGGGTTCTCATGTTGTGTGAACCCAGTCAATGCTGATGCCCATCTGCAACCCCCTAATTCTGTTTCTCACCCAACACTCCAAGTAGGACCAAGTGGTTGGAGGCAGTCACCGTTTAATTTACCACAGTACCCATCACCTAGCATCATTCTGGGGCATTACAGGAACTTAAACAGATGGACTACACCTAGCTACCCAGCAGTGCTCAGCACGCTGCCACCACACCCAGGGAAGTTCACCAAGGTACACTGAGAGGCACGGGGGTTCCACCAGAGAACATTTTGTCCAGGACTCCTGAAAACTGGAGAGCCAGCCCCATCTCTCTCCCACATGAATAATGGGCTCACATTACAGGATGCTTGATTCTAGCTGGACATCAGGAAAAATGTCCACACTGTTAGAGCAGTATGACAATGGAACCAATTTCTTGGAGAGGTCATGGGCTCTCCTACACTAGAAGCATTCAAGATGCAGCTGGACAGCCATCTGTCAGGATGCTTTAAGGTGGATTTCTGCATTGAGCAGGGGGTTGGAGTCGATGGCCCTATAGGCTCCTTCTATAGTACTATTCTATGGTTCTATGAAACAGCACAGGTTCCACAACCTTGGGCTGTTATTTCCTGTCCCTCTCCCCTTCCTGTTAGTATCTATCCTGCTAGTGCTGGTAAAGTAGTTCAAACAGTTGGATTGTGCACAAATACAAGAAACGTTGTCATGAAAGATTTTCAGGATTTTTCACACTAGCACACTATGATCTCAACATATGTCATGAGCATAGAGAAGTCCCTGCACAATTTCGTATGATCCCCTTACTGAAGATCAGCAGGTGCTCCATCCAAGGCATCCAAAACATTTGGCAGAAGATGTGATTTCATTTTCAATATTCCAACATTGTCTAGAATGATGAATAACTTGGGACATGTGTACTTCACAAGGTTTGGATGATGCAATGCTCAAGGAAAGCCCTATGTGAAATGACCCAGAAACCCATCCTTCTTCCCTCATTCCATTATAGCAGCATCATGGGGAAAGTACCCACTTGGCAAGCGGGGGATCAACAGAAGAGAGGATTCAGTTTTCAGACCAGTTTCCCACAGATTTCACTGGGAAAAACCTGTGATGTAAATGGCACAAAGAGAAAAAAGCATTTTCTGGATTCACCACTGCTCGCATCACCAGCTAGATAAATGACTTGATTGTCCGCATATCCGTTAAAAATCTGTCTGGGGGGAAAAAGCTTGAAGAACAAAGATGGCATTCTATTACTTATTTGCTATTAATAAACATTCTAATGTGAAGAGGCATTTGAACTGCAATATACTGGGAGGTGAATAATGGATGGATTATTCCAATCTTAGATGGTTATTTCCAAGGGCATTTATTTGGAGTCTTCAATTTCAGACCGTTAAATGGGTAAATATACCATTGGTTTTTGCTTTATAGTGGAGTTCCTCCAGCCATTTCTGAGATGAACTAACTCATTAAGGACATCTTTAGACACAGCAGATGCAATGTGGTATTTTTGTGGCACAGAAGAGGGTTATCAACACTTGTCACAAAGCAGGTCAAACTAGGTGTCATGTCTAATATGTAACATGGAGTTCCCTTTCTAGTTTTGTTTAGCTCACAAATAAGCATGGGGTCCTCCAATTTGGATCAGGACTACAGCATGTGTGGAGAAGAGCTTTAATCCTTCCTGCCCCAGCTGTGACCCTTTCCCTCAGCAGCAGGTAGAGATATTAATAAAGCTATTATTGGTGCCAATGAGGGCTTTTAAAACTATCTTTTTGAGGGATTTTAAAACTGATCTTTAGAGGGGGGATTGTGGTGCAAGAGGGAAGGATCAAATCTTTCCTCCCTCTGTGCTGTGGTCTTGGATCAGCCCCCATGCTTACTTTTTCCTTAAAACAACAGAGAGGGAGCTGAACGCTGTAAGCACCTTGATAACAATGCAGTGATGATTACTAGAAGCCAACATGGATTTGTCAAGAACAAATCCTGTCAGACTAATCTGATCTCATTTTTTGATAGGGTAACTCCCTTGTGGACTGGGGGAATGCTGTGGTCATAACATATCTTGTTGAGCTTGTTGAGGTTCTCTGAATTCCACCTCAAAGCTTGTGAGCTTCATATTTTGTGAGCTTCGTATTTTTCATTTTGCACACATTTTGGCCATATTTCCCCCAAATGTATGCATCAATTACGTTCATTCTTGAAATGTATGCATTTCTCTCCCCTTGATTATACCATGTTTTTGTGCATTTTTTAAAATGGTGAGTTTTTCTTGCACTTTTTTCAAACATGTTTTGTTTTTGTTCTGCAAATGATATCACAAAGCACAGAGATGTATGGACCTGGACCAGGAAGTGTGAATCAGGCAAATTCTGGTCAAAAATGAAACCTCTCATTCCGAAACAAATCTCTCATACTCCCCTAGGAAGTCAGAGGCAGGGCCAGGAGGCACCATCCAGCCACCCCTCAGCCCTGTGTCATTATCCTCAGAATTTGAATGATTGAATGGGATTCATCTCTTTTCCTGACAACAAGCCAATTAAAGTTATGCAAAAAATTGTTTTTGCCATGAAATAGCTAAGAGAGAGCCAACTCCAGCTCTCTCTGTCTATCAGATAAATGACTTAATAGAAAGATGAAGATATTTAAAGAGTTAGTCAAGCTTTGGGTGGTTGGGAAGACCCAGGGAGACTTCTGACTTCTGTAACTTTCTACCCAAACAGTCTTAGGATATTTTGATGCATTGGACTGATCAAGAAGAATGTACTGAACAGAATCCAGAAGATGAATGGAGGAGCAGCCATGGCAAGAGTGTGGCCCATGGTGGGAAATGCTAAAGGGCACCTCTTGTCAGCAGCTTCTTGCAACCCTACATGAGTGGTGTTGTAATTTCAAGAAGTGCATCACTTATTAAACATGATGATTTAAATTCAGGGCTGGTGCATTAACACATTCCATGCAAGTGCATAGAGAATTTTGACCTTAAATACAGAATCTGGTTTCCTGAGAACCTCAACGTTCATTTTTTTTAAAAAAAAATAAGTTTCAAGTTGTCATGATTGCAAATGTGTGCTTGAAGGTGTGTAGGCAGAGAGTGATTTCCAATGATCAGGCATCAGGGGTTCGTTGCACTGCAAAATGTCATGCTCCTCCGTATGACTAGGAGAAATCATACAAAATAGTAAAAGACCAGAGAATAAACTGTGAAAAGCAAAAGAAATCAGAAATGTTATTTGGATGGTGCAGTTGATACAGGCTAGATCTACATTGCTGCTTTATAGCAATATTGAAATGCACTGATAACTGTTGGGGCACATTATACGTTCCATATACTACTTTCATAGTGTTATACCCTGCTTTTTAATCCACATTATCCAAAATATTGCAACAAATATATTGTGAGCCTACAAGGTATAAATGCGCCAGAGGGATATAGCATTACCATGATGAGATCATAACGTTTTGTCACGAGGTATAGATCTGGCCACAGTCTTCATCTTGCCTCTTTTCTCAGCACAGAATTCTGACTTCTTTTGCATACAGCAGAGTGTACAGCACCTTGCATTATCAATGGGATGTCCAGGGTGGTTTGGTTTCAAATCACAAGCTCCAACGCAGATACAGTAAGGCACAACTGTTGTGTTAGACGCAACTGTTGTGTTCAATGCACCCCATCCACACTGTGGAGTGCAAATGTGGATCACACTCAGTGCTTCACATCTGGATGAGTGACAAAGTGGCCCAGCTAAAGACGTAAAGTGGATTCACTACAAATCACTTTGCAACTTGAAAAGCAGTGTCAGGGACACATACTCTTCTCCACCTCCCACTTTACATTCCCAGAGCAAATCCCCCTTTCCTCTTGTTGGTGTTAACCATGTTTTCGTGTTCAATAGGCATAATAATTAACACTTCCCAGGTTCCTTCATCATAACCGTGGGCTAGATCCAACAGTCCACAGGATTTCTGTTGTCTGGGGCACTGTAAGAGGCAGGACACGATGATCAAGACAAGGAGCAAGTCCAGGGACCTTTTGTCAGTGGGCCCCTGCTGGGATGTGAGGTCCTTGGCAGGTGCCCAGCCATGCCTACCCTTGACGCTGGCCCTGATCTCAGACATGGAACATAAAAGGATGCCTTACACCAGACCAAACTATTTGTCCATCTAGCTCATTATTGGCTGGCATCAGCTATCCAGTACTTGTTATCAGATCCTTTAAAATGGAGATGCTACACAGTGGACCTGGGACCTTCTGCATGCAAGGCAGACACCCTACCTCCTTTCTCACCATTTTCAGGAGAGCTTCATAGATCAGCATCCTTGGGCAGACCCCCCAAAGCCCAGAAAGGCCTGCTACCAGTTGAAGCCCCTTAAGAACATAAGAAGAGTCATGCTGCATCAGACTAAAGGCCTATTTAGTCCAGCATTCTGAACCCACATATTGCCTATGGGAAACATAGAGTGGCACATGAAAGGCCAAGAGAGGAAATGCATCACTAAAAAAAAAAGAGGGCAGTGATTTGCATAAAATGTAGATATGGTAATTTATAAGTTAAAGATACCATGGACTGACCAAATAACAAATGAGGATGTACTATGTAAGGTAAACAAACCAACATAATTAATGAATACAATCAAAAGAAGAAACTTTTGGTTTCTATCTTGGTCATAGTATTTGAGGAGAAAAATACACCATATTCCAACTTATTATACAAGGGAAAATTGAAGGGAAAAGATCAGTGAGAAGAAGATGAACATCATGGCTAAAGAACTTGAGGGAATGGAATAGCTGTACTGCCATACAATTATTTAGAGCAGTGGCATCAAAAACAAAAATAGCTGTAATGACAGTTAACCTGCAATAGGAGAAGGCAGAAGAAGAAGAAGAAGAAGGAGGAGGAGGAGGAGGAGGGGGAGGAGGAGGAAGAGGAAGAGGAAGAGGAAGAGAAAGAGGCAGTATAATTTCTTGGACTGGACAGTCCTTCAAAGAGATGATACCTTCAAAACACTGGACAGTCCTCTGCAAAAGAGGACAAATGCCACCCTTGCTGAGCATAAGTGCAATAGCATTCTCTGCTCAAGTTCCCTAGAAACTGGGATAAAAAGCCATACTGCCACCAAGACTGGAGGTAATATGTAGCAATCATGGCCAGATCTATGCTAAGCAGGATATATCGGTATGGAAGTGGTATATAAAAGGCAGGAGCCACACCAAGCAGGATATAGCAGGATATGGTATGTGTCATTGGGCCCCAACAGTTATCAGTGCACTTTATACTGCTATAAAGCAATAGTAATAATGATAATAATAATAATACATTTATTTTTTACCCGCCTCTCCCTCTGGATCGAGGCGGGGAACAACATTAAAAGCAAATGATATAAAATACATAAAACTGATTAAAAACATATAAAAACTAATACGTCATTAAAATACCAATAAAACTCTTCAAATTTGACTGGGTAGGCCTGCCGGAAGAGATCAGTCTTCATAGCTTTCTTAAATTCTGGAAGACTGTTAAATTGGCGGATCTCTTCTGGCGGGGCATTCCACAGTCTGGGAGCGGCAGAAGAGAAGGTCCTCAGGGTAATGGTTGTCAGCCTAGTTTTGGCTGACTGTAGTAAGTTCTTCCCAGAGGACTTGAGTGTGTGGGATGGATTGTATGGGAGAAGACGATCCCGCAGATAACCTGGACCCAAACCATGTAGGGCTCCTGCCTTTTGTATACCGCTTTCATACCACTTTCATACCTCTATATCCTGCTTGATGTAGATCTGGCCTACGACTAGTATTGTAGCCATTGATAGCCTTATACTTCATGATTCCTCCCCTCCTTCCATATTTACATTTCTTTCTAAGCCAGAAAAACCCAAATGTTTGCTCCAGCCCCTTGACCATTTTGGTTGCCCTTGAAGCGTCTTCTAATTGCCACCTATCCTGCCGGTCAGCATTCCACTACTGCACAGTCACTTCTATGCATAGCGGAGAGGGCTGGGCTTCCAATCCAGTAAGCGAGACAGCTTGCCTTAGGTAGCGTATTTTAGGTGAAATAATTGACAGTTTGGCGGTGTCATTTGTATGCATGCAGCACCTGCTGAAATTCCCTTTTCTATACAACTGTTCAAGATACAGGAGCCCTGTCCTCCTTTCCATAGGGTCACCCTACAGTTTGTGAGCCTAAAGGTTCTCCAAAGTATGATATTTTAGTCAAATGGCAGCACCCTTTAGATGTCCCGCCTTCCTGCCTCATGCATTAAAATCTCATGAGGGGTTCTGGAGGTGGGAAGATTGCACCTAACAACAACACCGCCTCTGCAAATAAATAAATAAATTTCACAAACAGTAGAAATAAAACACCCCCCCCCCCAGCATGTGAGGTCACCTTAATTCAAGGAGTACAAGGGCTTTGAAGAGAAACCCTGCCCTTGCTTTTGTCTGAAATTTTACCATGTCGTAATTTCTTCTCTTGTGCTTTTGTTTCCCTCCTGCCCTCGTTTAATGCTGCAAAATTGAATACTACCTGAAAATTCTCTGCTGTGTTAAGAGCGTAGCGGACTGCGAAAGCAAATACAACTCTTTTAATCATAATGAAAGTAATAATGCACTTTCTTTTCATGTCAGTTTTGGTCTGTTAGCTACTTGATGATGTGAAGCCCTATAAATGTCTCTAAGAGCAGTTCTTGTCAGTCGCTGGTGCCTGAGGGGGATAGTGCTAGCTCGCTCAACCCTCAAAAGTAATTAAACATAATCAAGGAAAAATGCCTGTGTGTGTGTGTGTGTGTATTTGTGCAGGGGGGGTCTGCTGTTCTCTGCATTCCAAACTCCACCTACAATGGGAACACCTCAAGGAAACAGATTATTACAGTTTAACCCTTTTCCGAGATGACATAAATGTTGCCGTTTTGGATTCAATCAACCACTTAACAGAAATGGCAAGCAACGTTTGGAATGGAAGATCAACCTTCTTACACATTAGTGTACAGGTCAAGAGTAGTATTAGCATTGGGTCATTCAATGAAGCTGAATGGTGGGCTCTCCCACTCTAGAGGCCTTCAAGAGGCAGCTGGACAGCCATCTGTCAGGTATGTTTTAAGGTGGATTCCTGCATTGAGTGGGGGGGGGGGTTGGACTCGATGTCCTTACAGGCCCCTTCCAACTCTACTATTCTATGATTCAGTGAGATTCAGGATAGACAAAGGGAAGTACTTCACCACGCAGCACAGTGTGGCTTGTTTTATATTTTTAAAATGATTTTATGGTTTTAATTTTTGTGAACCGCCCAGAGAGCTTCGGCTATAGGACGGTATAAAAATGCAATAAATAAATAAATAAATAAAGCTGTGGAATTCACTTCCATGGGATGTAATGATGGCCACCAGCCTTTTTCCCCATTGTCCTCCCTGGGTCCTCCCTGTGTGTCCAAATGATGCACAGGGGATCCCAGAAACAGGCAGGGACAACCCCTCCATTTTCACGGGATAACGGAGACCTTGATTATCCCGATTTTACCTTCAGTCCTGGGATGATCCCAAGGACCGCGGACGTTGTGGGTGCCCATCCCGGCTTCTTTCCTCCTCCCCACGAGTAGCGGGGGTCAGCAAGAGGGAAGGAGCTGGAAGCTGGGGGGAGTCCAGGGACATTGGGGTGGGGGGGTGGGGGAGTGAGGTTGAGGCTTTTTGTTAGTATTTACTTACTTTTTGTTGGAGCGCAATTGTGCTCCCAGCGCCTGTTGTTGTTGTTTTTTTAAAAAAAAAACATGGCGGGGGCAATGGGTGTGACATCCCTCCTCCTTCCAGGATGTTGTGCTTCTGTTTGGATGCCCAGGGAGGATCGTGCCCAGGTAAATCCTCCCCCCTCCCTCCCTCTACACCCTTAGGTGTAGAAAGAGCCTTTGACAGCTTTGAAAGGGGAGTATACAAATTCAGAGAGGATAAGTCCATCAATGGCTAGTAGTTCTGATGGCTATTTACTCCCAATATTGCCTTCCATTTGTCTCTGAATACCAGTTGCTGGGGAACATGAGTGGGAGGTTGCTATTGACCTCATGTCCTGCTTTTGGGCTTTCCACTGAGGGAAGAGAATGCTAGAAGAGGTAGGTCTTTGATTTGATATAGCAGGCCTCTTCTATGTTCCTATGGCAAGTGGTGGACATTGCATGGCTATTAAAAACAAACAAGTAACATCTCAGCCTTAGAATAATCTCAGATAATTTAACTGTGGGTATGAGAGAGGGGGGTGGGGCTTAGGAACCCCCCATATGTAGCCCTGAGACTTGCCAGACAGATTCAACCCCTGTGGTACTACCCAGGACTGGCCAAAGGAAGAAACTGAAGAAACACCAGCCAAGGAAGCCTCTTTTCATCAATAGGCCAAGACAGGTCAGGTGATACTCCCTGACCCCTATAAAAGCTTTCAGGTCACACTTGCTTTTTGTGTCCTTTGGCTTATCCTATCCTGAGGAAGAGCTGGCACTATAGCATATGTACCAGAGGTAAATGCAGTCACCCTTTCCCCTCAGGGGAAATTTAGGGCAGGGAGTTGGTATCATCGGGCTCTTGCTGAGGCCTAAACCCTAGCAGGGAGCCCACTGCTGACCGAGTATTTAGGCCGTCCTCCTTGCTGTTGCTCTCTGTTCCCAAGTATATGAGTTGTGACATGATTAAGGAGAAGCAGCTGCTACTTGCCTTACCCTCTCCTTCTGGGCAGTTGTGTGGGCTGAGATGAGAGGGAGGGAGGAAGGAAGGAAGCTAGAGGTGACAGTATAAGTGGGTGAGCCTACTCATGGAGGGGATCCCACTGTGGTCATCGTAACCATGCCTCCCCTCCAAATCTGGAACTCTTATGGGCTATGCAAAAAACAAAGGAGTTAACTCATTGCAAAAACTTTGCATATTAAGGCACAGACATTGAGCGTATATGTTTTGACATAAGTTACACTCAAATCATTACGTGTGCTTCAGGTCAGCTGTAAAAATAATCTTTTAGTTCTGAGCAATTGCAGCAAGGCCATTTGCTACCATTTTAAGACAGGATGATGATGATGATGATGATCATGATGATGATGATGATCATAAATAATGAATCGGCTGAATCCAGCTGTGTGTTGCATGATCAATTTACTATATACACTGTCCGAAAGTCTGCATATTTGCATCTTCTGGTTGTAAAGTTTATTCCGACATTAGCATGGTCAGTGTTAATATTCCTCACATCCCCTTATCAGACTTGTAAGAAGGTTTTTAAAAGCACTGTGACATTACATTTCATGTTGCCAATGAATGTAACTTTGTTCAACATAACATGAATGTGCATTTACAGGACCACAAGACGAGCTTTGATGGTGACCTAGATTTGACCTTGCAGAACGATCTGCAATCTAGCCTTTCTTTCCAAATAATGAAACGTAGCCTCCAGCAATGCCTGGCTGTGTTGTCTTCTCAAAGGATGGGGGTGGATTCCACATGGTCACAACAACATGACCATCAACAGGGCATTGAGTTAAAGTGACCTTTGGCCAGTTGGTGTAAACAAACCATGGTATCCCATTGCAAACCATTTTCAAGGCCCTGTTTGTCAGGTAGGATTTGGTGGAGAGTGAGAAGTCCTTTTAGCAAAGCTCCAGCATTGTTTTTGTGTCCTGTTGGACAATCAGTACAATCCTTTAAAAGTAGGGATGCATGAGAAGTTTGTTTCAGTTTGGTTTTGATAAGAATTTAGCAATCTTCACAAAGTTCTCCATATTTGGGACAAGAAGAACTTTTTATTTATTACATTTAAATCCCACATTTTTTCCTCCAAGGAACCTAAGGCGGTGTACATAATCTGCCTCCTCCTCTCCATTATATCCGCATAACAACAACCCTGTGAGGTAGGTTGGGCTGAGAGTCAGTGATTGGCCCAAAGTCACCCAGTGAGCTTCCATGGCCGAGTGGGGACTAGTACCCCGATCGCCTAACTCCCAGTCCAATGCTCTAGCCATTATATCACTATTATTATTATTATTATTATTATTATTATGAGTGTGAGAGAAACCAAAACAGATTCACCCACCCAAACTCAGAGCATTGAGAGCTTAACTCTTAAAAATCTAGACTTGAATCCCTGTATATTTAACTAGGAACCAATCGACACCTTCTGTTATAACGTTTAGAAAACTAGGGTATAACGATTTTAATTGCTACATTTTAAAACATAACAAGCCACATGAAGGAGTCCTTACCGTTACAGCCTTCCCCCCCCCCCCTTCCATTTGGAGCTTGTTTAGGAAGGGCACACTCTATTTCTTCTTCACTTCTTCGTTTCTTCTTGGACAGTTGTTGCCACGCCCACTTCCTCCTGCATTCTCCTTCCTTTCACTTCCTCTTACTTTTGAATTTCACTTTACTTACCACCACAAGGGAAGGCAAACACAGTAGCACAGCATATGTGCACCGGAACAAAAGCCCCCCCCCCCCCAACAATCATTTGAGAACAGAGGTTAGATTAGAGGAGCACTGAAATGGTAAGGACACATTAGCCATTTTAAAATGACGTTTTTTCATAAAAACAACGTTATTAGAAGTAAAGTAACGATACAAGAAACAACTAATATAAAATGTCCTAGAACATACGTCATGTGCCCCAAAGCGTCCTTGGAACCAAACAAAAACGTTTCCAACATAATGTGTAGATTGGCTCTAGGTTAATGCGGAATTCATGTTGCCACTCCCTCCCACCCCCACCCAACACTCCTGAGGTATACGGCAGGCAGGTACAACATGGCCTCCCCATACTGGAAATAGCTGTACCTATTGAATTTAGCTGGCACAGATGAGTGAAATTTCATTTCAGTTAGTTTTGATAAGAACCTAAGAAGAGCCATGCAGGATCAGACCAAAGGTCCATTGTAGTCCCGCATTTTGTTCACACAGTGACCAACCCCCTGCCTATTGGAAACCCACAAGTGGGACAATAGCACCCTCCCACTTATGTTTCCCAGCAACTGATGTACACAAGCAAATCACCTCGGATACTGGAGGTAGCATATAGCCATCATGACTAATAGTCATTCATTGTCATATCCTCTTTGAATTTGTCCAGTCCCCTTTTCAAGCCATTGGTGACCATCGTTACATCTTGTGGTAGCAAATGCTACACATTGGCTGAATTCGGACGACACAATAAGCAACTGGGGTGGCGGGAACAATAGTCAGTTGTATTGACTATTGTGTCATCCGAATGCTGCGCTAGTCAACTCAGCGCTGATCCTAATCCACACCACAGTTGATTATTTATTACCATGTTGTGTGGGGAGTACCCCCTAGATGAACAACTGTAAAGTTGATTATTATCCCACCATTGACTATCGTGTTGTCCGAATTCAGCCATTAACTGTGTGCTGTGTGAAGAAGTCCTTCCTTTTATGTGTCCTCAATCTCCCACCAATCAGTTTCATGGGATGTTCCCGGGTTCTAGTTTTTTGAGAGAAGGAGAACAATGTGTCCATATCCATTTTCTCCACACCATGCATCATTTTGCACTCCTCTATCGTGACTCCTCTTATTCACCTTTTCTCTAAACTAAACAGTTCCAGAAGTTGTCATCTTTCCTTCTAGGGGATTTGCTCCAGTCTAGTTATCATTTTAGTTGCCTTCTTCTGCAGTTTTCCCAATGCTACAATATCCTTTTTCACGTGTAGTGACCAGAGCTGCACACAGTATTGCAAAGGCAGTATGATATTGATAGTTTTAGTTTAGATTTCTTTCCTAATTATGCCTAACATGGAATTTGCCTTTTTCTTTTCTGTTCTTTTTTTCATTCGGCCAAAGAATTTTCCAAAATTCACTAAGTTTATCATAGTCAGGGGAGAAAGAACTTGGGATTCGAATGTGGGGGAAGTAAAATTCATTCGTCTTTGCCTAGAAGTTTGTCCTGAAGAGAAGTAAAAAAAAGGGGGGGAGGGGTGAAGTTTTAGGGAGAGAATGGAAGAGGAAGAAAAAGAAGGAGTGGACGGAGTTCTTTCATAATGAAGTTCTCAATTTGTCTATACCTGATGCCTTGTTGTATTTGTAAGGAAAGAAAGATGCAAAGGTTTTGTAGCTTTGATGGCCTGATTTGTGAGATCATTAATAGAATTTAAGAAGAGGCCACTATGTTCAATCCTGAATTGGCTTCCCAAACTGTTGCCATTGTTGCTGCTTTGTGTGGTTCCTTATGGGATGTGTGTTCATATTTACTTATTTGTTTAAAGCCTTCATAGCCTACTCTTCATCTGGAAAGGCTCCTAGAGTGGATTACAAATGAACAGAAACAATGGGCTCATCTACACCTAGAGGTGTAGAGGGAAGGAGGGGGAAGGATCGTGGACTTACCTGCTTCCGCAATCCTCACCCAGTATCTAGACGGCCACGTAATGTCCTGGAAGGGAAGAAGGATGTTGTGGCCGTCATTTTTTTAAAAGAAGAGGAGCTGCACAGCCCCGCATGGAAAAAGGTAAAAAACACAAAACCCTGCATCCCCCGCCATTCCAGGGATGGTGAAATTGCAGGGGGGCACCCCCATGGGCACAGAGTTACCCCACACAGCTCCATGCCTGTTTTAGGACCCAGGAGCATGCAGCACACCAGGTGCAGGCCTCGGGATGGTCCCAGGACCGCGGAAAACCTGGGATATCCCCGGTTTCCATAATCCCGGGGTCGTCGCTAGGTCATCCCCAATTGATCCTGGGATCCCCTGTACATCATATGGAGGCACAGGGACAACCTAGGGATGACCCTGGGATAACAGGCTGGTGCGGCCATGGCCAATATGGTAATTAAATTATTGGGAAAGGGTGAAAATTCCTCCAGGATGATGGAGGAGATTCTGTAACCTTACTAGGCTATGTTGTCATGGTTACATTTCACCAGCCACCTTCCTGTTGTTATTTCATGGCCTGTTTTTAGTTAAGATGCATTTGGAGCTGTTGGTGGGATATGTTGCTGTTCTTACAATTTTTAGGAAAATACTTTTATTCCCTTTCGATCTTTTATGAGAGCCAGTGTGATGTAATGGCTAGAGTGTTGGACTGGGAATTGGGAGACTTTGGGCAGGTCACAGACTCTCAGCCCAAACCTACCTCACAGGGTTGTTGTGATGATAAAATGGGGAGGAAGAGGATTATGTATGCCGCCTTGGGTTCCTTGGAGGAAAAAAGGTGGGATATAAATATAATAAATAAATATTTCAAAATGTATACACGTGTATAATCCAAGTCATAGGCAGCACTAGGAACTTCTCAAGATCATATAGCTCATATAAAACCAACCATATAACACTTCAGAGTGGGGGTGCGCAGATCTTGTGGGAAGTACTTCGTTTTTTACTAGAACCTGGAGATCCATCAACCAGAGCACAGGTGCAAAATAGTGGCATGTGTAGGCATGGGCGGGAACAACAGGGTGCCTCTCAGCACATGCTCAGCCTCAGAATTTGGGATCAGTACAAGAACTATGCCTACGAGTCCTTTCACAAAAGAATCCACCCCTGGTTTTCCTCCAGGTAGTTTTTTTTTCAGCAGCATAATTTGGGATGGGAAAGCATTTTAATTGTTATTGTTAGCCAATTGGGAGTCAGAAATCCTTATCAATCTATTTATTTAATTCTATGCCACCCAATAGCTGAAACTCTCTGGGCAGTTCACAAAAATTAAAACCAGAAAATGAGGCATGAAATACAATATAAAACATCATGGCTTAAAACTGCAGTATAGAAGTGCAGTATAGGAGAGCAAAACCTAGCAGCAGTGCAGAAATTTAAAATGCAACAGCAGAGCTAAAAACTGGAGTGCTGAAATGCTAAAAAAATGCTTGGGAAAATAAAACAATCTTCACCCTGGGTGATTTGCATCTACCATTAAGTATTTATTGATTGATTGATTAAAACATTTGTATCCTGTCCTATATCGTTGGGATCTTATCTATCTTCAGCCAACCCCTGCTTTAGAATGAATGGAGTGGAGCTCAAGGTGAACTTTGCACCTGAGTGGCGATTTGAACCCAGATCTCTCTGATTCTAGTCCAACACCCTAGGCCAGGGCTAGGGAACCTTCTCCAGATGTTTTTGGACTACAGATTCCATCATTTCCAATTTGGAGTCCAACAACATCTGGAGGGTCACAGGTTCCCTGTTCCTTCTCGATACCTAACTGGATTTCCATTTGTACTTTTGCCAGCATCCTTCATGAACTATAGAACCTCGGCCTGCATGCAATACTCTTTGCAGTATGGCTGAGCTGTCTTGGAAATGATGTTTCTGTGGAGATAAAGTTCCTGGGTGTTAAAGTTTCAGCCTCAGTCATCTGGATATGCAAAAGTTTCGGATAAACATTGAGATCGTGGATTTTTTACGTGATGGGAGCACAGATCTGGAAATGCATAAAGTCAAACTGTGGTGGGTTGGTTTCAAGAAAAGATATGCATTTTATTTTATTACAGAAGCACTCTGCTGTAAGGCTTAGCATATAATTTGCTCCATGTAATACTTAACTATGCCCCAAAGACAGGGTTGTATACTTAAACACCCCAAGAGAGAACAAAAAACCAAGGTATCTCTAGAAGAGGCAATTATTTTAATTTATCCATTAAATTTAATGCTATGAGTGCAATTCTGGTTCATAGGTGTGTGCAGCACATTACATTAGGGTGTGCATTTTTTAAAAAAGATGAACATTTATTGAATATTTAATCATAATGGACATTATTTTTATTCATTTATTTATTAAGCACTGTAGACACGGACTCCCTACTCCACGTTCGGCTTGCCTGACCGCAGGAGGGCCACTGCATGTGGGGGCGGGATGAGGAGATGCTTTGTGGTGACACTGGCCGGGGGAGGTACTTATGAGGCAATATTCGCTGTTGGGTTCCTCCTCGTGGCCTCTCTGAAGCACAGCTCCCAGCAGAGAGGCTCCCAGCAGAATGATTCCTTTTTGCTTCTGCTGCCAGGAGCAATGGTGCTCTCTCTCAGATGATGTGGTTATTCACAGTGGTGGCAGAGCAGTTGGAGGGCAGCCAGAGGACAGTTCCTGCTGCATCTGGATCCCCCTCTGGAACCTTACTCCATGGCCCCCTCAATTCAGCACTTATTGCTTGAGACATCAGGGTGTGCCTGGGCACACCCGACACACCCCTTGCGCATGCCTATGTTCTGGTTCAACTAAAGTCTAAACTAAACTCCTACTGGCTTCAAAAAGAATATTATTACTCATCTTCTTCCATGTACTGCAACAATTATTAATTTCACCACTACTTGTATTGTGCAGGGTGTCCCATAATTTTTATTTATCTAGATTGGGGTGAGAAGAAGGTAGATTGGGATCTACTGGTGGTGGATCTATGGTGATTTGCTGTAAATTGGCAAGAGTTTCTGACTTCCAATTATTTAACAGTAGCAATAACAAAATGACTTTTCCCACCCAAATTTGTCTGCTGAAATAAAGAAACTAGTGCTGTGCCAAAAATTTTGACCATTTTATTTTTGGTATTTTGTGGGAGGTGGGGGGGAAATGAAAACTCAGGCAAAAGAAGCTTGGAGAGGAGAGAATTTCAGAAAATTTTCTCCTTGGGGAGGGGGACAGAGTTTCCTCGTATCTTTTTAAATGTAGCAGTTGTTGAGGGGTCTTCTTTCTATGTTTTAAAGATTTTTAAAAGCACTCCCAGCATTTTCAGGTGCCCAGGATTGCTTCCTGAATGCTTATTAGAGAGGGTGAGGTCTCTAATAGGCTTTCACTAAGAAGTGCTGGACTCCTCCAAATACTGGGGGAATGGGGTGGTGTTTTTTTAAAAAAACAAACAAACTAAAACATAGGAAGAAGACCCCTCAGCTACTGGCTACACTTTAAAAAGTTATGTGGAAACCTTGTTCCCCTTCCCCAAGGAGAAAATTCTCTGAATTCCCCTCTCCCTGCGAAACAGGCAGAAAAAAAACAATGCTTCTTTCACAGGGAGAAAGAAAGTTCCTGAAAATAGGGGGCAGGATTCGGCCCAGTATTTGAAGAAACAACGGGGTAACCAGAAGAGGACCTCTGTGTAAAAGAGCACAGTTCAGTTCTGGTATTGAAAGTAAAGACAGCAACGACTGTAGGCTAGGAATGTGCTCAGAGGCACCCTGTTTTTTAATTGTAAGTGTATGTGTTTTGCACCTGATTCCAGTTGGTGGATCATGGTGTTCTGGTAAAAACAAAACTTGAAGTCTGCCCACCTCTAATTTAAAAAGTCATTGAAGATCAGGACTGAGTTTAAAAATAAAAATAAAAATCCATGTTTATACCACCCAATAGCCGAAGCTCTCTGGGTGGTTCACAAAAATTAAAACCATAAGGTACAACATAAAATATAAAATATGGAAGCTTAAAGCCACAATATAAAACCACAATATAAAAGTACAACCGGAATAAAACTGAGCAGCAATGCAGACACTTAAAATACAGGTTTAAAATTCAGATTTAAAACAGCGGCGCTAAAATGCTAAAGTACTGGGGAAATAAAAAGGTCTTCACTTGGCACTGGGACAGTATAATGTAGGTGCTAGGCAAATCTCTCTAGGGAGCTCATTCCCCAATCAGGGTGCCACAGCAGAAAAGGCCCTCTTGCTGGTAGTCACCCGCCTCATTTCTTTTGGCAGGGGCTCACGGAAAAGGACCCCTGAAGATGAACTTAGGGTCCAGGCAGATACATATGGGAGGAGGCGATCCTTCTGATAACCTGGCCAAAAGCCTTTTTGGGCTTCAACGTTAATACAAGCACTTTGAATTGGGCCAGAGATATGTAGATGTTTCCACAATTTGAGATTAGTATGCTAAATTAGTATGCAATGTGTGCATGAGATGACATTCTTTTACATATGGGACTTGAATGATGGTGTGGACAGGGAGCGGGGGAAATTGCAAGTCCCACTCCTGACTTCTCTTAATTTTAACCATATTAACAAAAGTGTAAAAATCACAAGTTCTGCTTTTTGATTCTTCTCTTACATAATGAATACTCCATATACAAAGGGGATGCAGGGACTGGTCCCCTTATCTTTTTTGCTGACCCCCCAGCTACTGGTTTTTAGAAAGTTATTAGTCTCTACATCCCTTCTGTAATTGCACAATTAGTTATGTAAAAGGGGAAAAAAATCAGAAAGCAGAAATTGTGATTTTTACAGTTTGGTAATTACCATTAAGATTAGGGTAATGTAAGATATATTTAATATAAAGATCCATCTGTCTCAATTTCAGCTATCTGATTTTCTCTTGTAACTGGATGTAATCTCATGGAATCATTTTAAAATTTGGATGCAACATGCTAAATCTTCAACTTTGATCAAACCCAAGGGAAAAATACTAACCCCCCTCCCAAATAAACAGTTAAGTAATACTTTCTTTTAAGGAAATTATTCTGGTTTTGTTCCTTGGTAAATATAATTTATGTTGTTGATCTAATCTTTGAGAAGACCTAATGTCTTGATTAGTGTACCCAATAAGATAAACTAGCATCACAGATTATTGCCATCCATTTTTACGGTGGACATCATCTGCCTAGCAGCAGGCTTTGGTGGAAAATAGCTCATTTAGCGCATGCACGACCAAGTGCAGGCCAATTAAACCGCGAGGGTTTGAGAACCTCCGCAAATATACCTTGCATCTGTCTAACTCTGGCGCGAGGCATAGAAAGTGACTCAAGCCCTGTCAACTCGGGGGTGACCTCCAATCTGCCACTCTTGTGGTGAAAGACACGGGGGAGTAAATTACTCGGCCGCCTCATTCTGTTCCCGGTGAATGCCGAACCGTCGGAGCTGACCTGCCGCCAGTCTCACAGGCTCCGATTCTGAGTGGCTCCCTACCGTATACACAACCCAGAGATTAATACAATAAAAGAGGGGGCTCCATTCAGGAGGGCCCCTTGCATGTAAAAGAGGCAGCCATTAGATCATAGTAATTATTCCATTTATATCACACAGTGACACAGTGGGACATGAAAGCCCTCATCAAACACTTCTCTTCACCCAGGACTTCGCTGCTAATGAGGCACATTGGGTTTTATTGTGTTCTCCATTTACTCATGGACGATGGGCCCGCCTGCCAACAACAGCTCAGTGCACCAGACAGGCTGTCCCTTTCAGAAGCATTTATTCCTTACCTGACCTTTGACCCCAGGGGTTATGACATCAGCAGCCCTGATTTGTGATCATTTTTATTGGCAGCCATTCAACACTTGTTTCCTGTGTTTTAACTCTCTCCCCCACTCCCTTCCTCTCCCTAAACTTATTGGTTCTAAGAGGCATCTGCCAAAAAGACTATAAAGTAAGCCAAATCGTTAACAAAGAGGCTTCTGATCTTACTTGGGAAGAGGAGGGGGAAAGGGCCCACTGCTACTATATATATATATATATATATATATAATTTGCCAATAATAAGGAGACGTTCGTTATTTAGGAGCACAAAATGCTAAAACATCGATCCGTTTGGAGCAGATGTCCGATAAATTTATACATTGCAATGGGAAAGGGAAGGGGGGAGTTATGTTTATGTTGCTTTCAAAATATACCCTTAAATAATGAAGACTTCGTTTGGATTCGCATTTGCACTGAATTCTGTTTAAGCCTTTGTTGAAGGGATTAGAGAAAGCTGGGTTGAGATCATCAGATGCTAATTTGAGGCTAATTTTTTCCTCTTTAACTTGCTGCTGCTCAGTTTGAAAAGAATGGAAATGTAATGTTTGTCTGCTTCTCTGTATTCAAAGAGCAATGCACTTCATGTTGAGGAGGATCCACTGGAAATCATGAAATGGATATCTCAGTTTCCATGCCATCCTTTATTTCAAGCAAATGTTTGAAATGGAGACTAGGTATCTCCTAACGACATCCTCAAAACACATGTTTTCTTCAAACAGTTTATTTTCTGGGGCTCAAATGGCCATTCAACAGACAGTATTATTATTTACAGCTGCATTTGTTTTACCTAAATTCAGCGAGCCAATTCGCCCAGCAGATGAAATGTTGATAGGAAGTGCTAGTTCATTAAATCATGATTTATTTATTTATTTATTTAAAAGGAAGTGTTTCTGCTTTTTGATATGGAATTTAATATAAAAAGTGCCATCTGTGTGTATGCCAACAGCTGAAAATACAAAATTCTGGAATAAAGTTAAACCATTTTAAAGACAAGCAGCAGCAGCGCCTCTATACAAATAATCTGACGTCTGTGTTCATTAAATAGACACACTTGGAAGTTAGCTCCATTGAAATCAGTAGGATTTATTTCTATAGGAATTTGATATATATACTCTCTCTCTCTCTCTCTCTCTCTCTGTGTGTGTATATATATAGATATATATGTGTGTATATATATAGATATATATAGATATAGATATAGATATAGATATTCAGACAATACTACAACTAGTGATTCAGGATTCATATTGTGGATTTTCAGATGGGTGGGAAGTTGCGTTTCCTTACCATCACTCCACTTCCTGGTTCTCTTCCGCAATAGGAATGAGCAGAATCACATGGGGAAGAAACGGGAAGAAAGCAGTGACCACATGGCCTACTCAGTTTAGTGGGACAGTGCCCTCTAGTGGGTGTTTTATAGCACACCTTCTGCACACAGCAAAAAATAGCTACAAATATCGCTACAGCACAAAAAAGTTGGGTTTTGGGGGTCTTATTTTGTGATGGGAAAAATAGAAGGAGCAGGAGACGGGCAGGAGGATCACTGTGTGACAAAAATTACCTGCGAACAACCGTGAATTGCCAGTCACGAGTGTGCTATAAAACACTCGCCTGAAGAAGCTCATTATTTCTATTGCAACAACGGCTACAAAAGCTATAGATGAAAATTATATGACTTCCTTTGGAGTGCAGATTTTTAGAAGTCCACATTATCTGGTTATTGAAAGGCACAATCCTATGCATGTTTAGAAAGAAAAAAATCCTACAACTCCCAGCATTCCTCAGACAAACATGTTGGCTGGGGAAGGGTGATAGTTGTAGGACTTCTTTCTGTCTAAACAGGCATAGGATTGTACCTTAAACTGGTATTCATGGAACTATATACAGGCAGATGTTCTAAAACTGGGTACAATCAATGGCAGGAGGTGCGATCAAGATCTCATTGGCAAGCCCCACCTCTGACTTGCACATGTTGATTATTGCTTATACATTATGTACGCAAAAGCTATATGTGAAATAGCTGCTATCTTCACACTCTGTATTCTGGAAGACTGCAAGGTACACATTTTGCATTCAGAACCAATGTGTGTACAGCTTGAACCTTAGGGTAGGGCAGCAATGAATCACCCCAAAGGAGGAAAGACATAATCAAAAAAGAGAAAAAAGAGGACACTAATTTGCATAAAATTTGCATATACTAATTGGTAGGTATAGATGCAAATTTAGAAATTATTGTAATAATTTAAAGAGAAATACAGTCCATCTTATTGTAGTATGGAAATCATTGTTCAGGTGACTTGTGTGCCTTTTCAGTCTGCTGTCCTGGGGCTTGTCTATACACCCTGTATACCCCGTCATGGCTGCTCAGTGGCACTGCATTGTTCATATGACGCAGCCACCAACTGGAAGCCACATTGGGCTTTTCCCTGCAAAACTGCACTTTTTTGATATGTTATTACTGTGACTTTTTCCATTGCTCTGATGTCACCACAGTTGCTGGTTTGTCAGTGGTGGGTCCACTTCAGGTTAAAGAAGTGGGTATACCCAGGGGCGGATCCCAACACGGGGGTAGGTGCAGAAGTGTAGAGCAAGGGGTGGGCTAGTAATGGCCACCATGGTCATGTAAAATCTGGGAATGAAAGTAAGAGCAGTTAAGATATATATATAACACATAAATTAAATGAACGGTAGCAGTGTATCGGTACTCATTCCTGCCATGAGCATGGGTGATTTACAGAAAAGGCCAAGCCACCATTCTAAACAAAATGATGGCTCAGCAGAGGAGTGTCGCAGGCATGGGTGAGTTCGACCATCCCTAGGATTGAATGACCAGTGCAAAAGCATCCTCTGGGAAGGGGGGGTGCCCCCTCCCCAATTGCACACTTGCACACCAGGACCCCTGTGGGATATACTTGTGGGATATACTTTGGGGTGTGTGCTTTTTAATAGAATCCAGAGGTCTGCCAATCAGAGCCAAGTGCAGAAGAGTGGCTCAGGATTGGAGTGGGAATTAAGGAGCAGGGTGCCTCTGAGCACATGTTCAGCCCAGTACAAAAACTCAGCTCATGGTTCCTTTACACAAAAATCAAAGTCTGATTTTCACCCAAACTTTCTTCCTTTCAGCTGTTTAATTTAAAGGTTGGGAGAAGCCTTGTGTTGTTGTTGCTGTTGTTACACAGTTGGCTGTCAGACACCCTTGCCTGTCTCCTGCAAATCACCCAGAGATCTACCCATAGATTTCACTGTGTCTTCTGCCCACTCCTATGCTAAATCCTGGATGTGCTTCCTAATGGTTATTATCTGTTCTGAGAGTTGTATTTGCATATGCCGTTGAACATGATTATATCTAGATTGGAGCCGGCACTGACAGGGCTGGCGTCAGGGGTAGGCATTGTTATGCAACTGCCAAGGCCCAGATGCCTGCAGGGCCCCCAGTGCCAAACCATGGATCCGCTTGGCCCTGCTCCTCCTCCCTGTTTTCCACTGCCTGTTCACCTGTTTCTCTGTGTATGCAAGCAGAGACAAGAGCGAAGAGATAGAGGAGCTTCCTTCACATGTCTTACATTTTGCTTCTGGGCATTTGTTCAGATCAGGGACAGAGGGAGAGAAAGAGACAGAGACAGAGAGAGACAGAGAGAGAGAGTGGAAGTGAACAGCTGGGGAGAAAGAGGCCCATTGAGAGCTCCATCACACCAGCGATTTAGTGCATTCTCGCCATGCCTGGTGTGAGGATTTGTAGCACGGTACTCACAAGACACCATGCCTGTCCTGCTGACACCCCGCCTCTTCCCCAGCCTTTCCTAGAATGTTAAAAATCTGGATTATTTTCCCTAAGCACATTTAATGCGCCCTAAGCCTCTGTGTACTTTTAAAGGAACTGGGGGGCATAAATGGATTGCATCAGGTCTGGCAGGGGAAAGCTATCCCTCCCAGCAGCCGGCTCCAAGACTCAATATAAAATCCAAACCTTGCATCCCAGACTCCAGAGCCTTTTTAAAATCATACAATGCCTGAATCTCTGCAGAGACAGGATTGTACTCCCTCGATGCCCCCAAAGAGCCAGACTAAAGGGTCATTCCATTTTTGCCCAGGAGAAAGGCGGTCTGGTTGAAGTGCTCATCTGCCAGGATCTGACTGGAGGGAGAAAGAGAAGGGGAGGGGTGGAGCAAAGTGGAAGAGCAAACGAGCGAAGGAGCGAAAAAGCAGCTATTCAGGTGAAAGGGATCATAAGCTTGACGCGCTTCTGCCTCAGAGGTAAAAAAACGTGGAGGCAAAGTGGGGGGTGGGGGATTAGGAGTGATGGAGGTCTGAAGGTAACTTGTCCAAGGACTAGGGATGTCGAGCTTTTTTTGGGCTCGCCAGACTTCCGAGGTGCACCCAACTCAGCTTGCTTTTGCGAGCAAAGCTGTGTGGTTTCCCCAAATTCTGGAGACTTTTTAGGGTTTTTTTTTTTTTGAGGTCTTGGCTGTAATTTGTGCAAATAGAAAGTTGTGCAAATTATGGCTGCAACTTGTGCAAATTATAGCCAATATTTGCATTATTTGCACAAATTGTGGTTGTAATTTGCCCATATTGTGGCCATAATTTACACAAATCCAAAAACACTGAAAATCCACTAGCTGGCCAGATTTGCTCCTCGCAGAGTCCATCCAGCTAGTGGAATACGAAATAAAGTCTGGGGGGTTGAGCTGATGAAAGCTTGTCGAGCTCAACTCTCCAACCCAATTCCTCTGACAGCCCTACCAAGGCCCCCCCAAGACCTGGAGTCAGTACTGTGCTACGTAAACCAATAGTGCTGCCCAGCAAGAGGTTCTAGGTAGTTTACAATCTGGGCAGGAAGGCAATTCCTGCGGACACCTCTTTGCACTCAGCATTGTGTACTGAGAGGTATATAGCCAGGGTGGTGAACCTGTGGTCTGCCAGATGTTATTGGACTACTTCTCATCATCCCCACCCATTGGCTATGCTGGCTGGGGTTGATGGGAAATGTAGTCCAGCAATATCTGGAAGGCCAAGGATCCCCAATCCTGGATAGTTTCAATTCATGGACAATTTCTCAGCTATCTTTGGGCTCATCTACACCTGCAGCCCTTTGGGGAATAGGGGGTGAGGTGGACAATCATGAAGTTTTCCACTTCTGGGATCGTCCCTCAGGGGCCACATGCCAGTGAGTTGTCCTGGAAGTAAAGAGGGACATTCTGGGGTGCCATTGTTTGTTTTTTTAAAGAAGAGAAGACATTTGCGCATTTGCGCAATTGTGCAATTGTGCAGGTGCGATCCTGCACAAAGGAATGATTTAAAAGAAAATACAACAAACTCGGTATTGGAAGACGCTAAGTGCCATCCCAAAGATGGCAAAAATGCTGTCCCTGTCACTCCTGATGCCCACGGACTCCCCCTGCGCAGCCCTGTGACCGTTTCCTGAGCCCCGCTGTTCGTGGGGAAGAGGGAGGGCCTCAGGAGGGAGAGCCACGCATCCCGTGGAGCTCTGGATGGTCCCGAGATGGCAGGAAAAACTGAGGAAAAAGCAGCCTCAGCTATCCCAGGAGAACTGAGTGTTCGTCCTGTTTGCAAGCCATCCAAGCTAGTAACTGTTACACCATCTGTTCCAAATCTATTGCTGATCAATAACATTGAGTTGCAATATTTGTGAAAGGGGGATGGTTTCTGCCTACTGGACCACATCATTCACAATCGTATAACCTTTTTAGTCATTTTAACATTTTAAACTTTTATCAAAACGTAATTGATAATTGATGTTTTTGTTGGTTGGCTGGTTGAAGAGAGTGTTTTGCTTCCTAATTTGTAATTGTACTGGGTTTTATATCAGATTTGTGTTTGCTTATTTTTTAAATATTGTGTACACCACCTTGGAATTCCTTGTTAATCAAGTGCAGTTTATACATTTTAAAAATAAATAACCTTCTGACCTGCCCCACCTTTGTTCTTCACCATGCTAAAACAAATAAATAAACAATCAAACAAGCACATATATTTGGGACTCTCTTTGTATGGAAAGTGCTCCATCCCATTTCTTGAACATTTTGATGGACATTTTCCAGCTCTGCAATACCCCCTTCTTTTCTTTTCTTTTTTTGAGACCAGGCAAGCACAGAACAGGAATAAGCAACCTGGTGCCCTCCTGATGTTTTGGGCTACAACTCCCAATAGCCCCAGACAGCATGGGCGTTGTAGTCCAACATATTTGGAGGGCATCGAGGTGCTTACCCCTGACACAGAGTATTCCAAATATGGCTTCGCTATAGATTTATATTGAGAAGTTATGACAATTTGCTATTTTAGTTCAATCCCTCTCGTAACACTTCCTAAAATGGAATTTACCTTTTTTACTGTTGTCGAACATGATGCACAGACTATAATCTTTGTAGGATTCATGCAGCACAATCATAAAAACATAATAAGAACAGCCCTGGAACTTCAGACCTAATGCCTATCTATTTCAGCTTCCTTTTCCCCACAGTGGCACACCAGATGCATGGAAAGCCCACAAGCAGGACATGAGGGCAATAGACCTCTCTTGCTATTGCGCCCTCCTGCTATTGCACCATTGATGGCCTCATCTTCCATGACTTTTTTCTAATCCTCTTCTAAACCAATCCAAGTTGGCAGCCATCACTACATGTTGTGGTAGCAAACTATCTGTTCTGTGAAGGAGTACATCCTTTTATCTGTCCTGAATCTGCCCCCATTGAGCTTCATGGGATGACCCTACATTCTAGTATCCTGAGAGGGGAGGGGAATCTTCTATGCATGTTTTATCCCATGAAGTGGAGGCTGGTGGCTCCATTGTCAGTGGGCTGATGAATCTGCTCTGGAATTCAGCCAGAACCAGTCTAAGGAGCTATCCAAGGTGCAGAAGCTCCTTGGACAGCTCCTTTAGAGTTCTGACTGGTTCTGAATAAAACCTGGAGCAGATTCATCATCCCACTGACATCAAAGCCACCAGCCTCCATTGATCCTATGCATATTTGATCCTCAAAAATAAGCCTGATAACGTCTCCCTAGTAAGTATGTTTAGGATTGCAACCTCAAGGTTGCCTTGAAAACCTAACATTACAATTCTATGCATGTCTACTCAACAGTAAATCTCATTGGGTTCCATGGGGCTTACTCTCAAGAAACTGGCTAGAGGAATGCAGCCTAAATGGTGGGCAGGATATAGAACTGTTAAATAATAGATACAGAAATAATTTGGGTGAAGTAGTGAGTGATCTATCTATCTATCTATCTATCTATCTATCTATCTATCTATCTATCATCTATCTATTTAAAAAAACCCTTGTATGAATAGGGCTGAGAATTAGCAGCCTTTCCAACCTCCCAAGTGAAGGGCTTTGTGTAACTGGAAAGCTTACATACCCTTATGTTACAGCCATATAAGCTGCTCTATTTAAACATAAAGAAAGAGATCTTCTTACCTCTTTTATATCTTACATTCTCTGGAGCAAAATAGTAACAACAGGTTATGCCAAGCTCTAATTTGACAGAGATCTTGAGTCCGAATTTACATACAATTATCTCATTACCTTGGAGTGATTATTCCTGTTCAGTCTATGAAACTCCAAAGACAATAAACGATGCCCTCCAGAGAGTCTTTATTACAGATGGCTGGCTGGCTAATTCCAGTGTGTGTAATGGAACTGGGTACCTAACTCCCTTAGGCTCATTGGAAACACCCACCTAGTTATGATTCATTTTTCAAGGCATGAATCCAGCATGACTTTCCCTTCTGAAGTGAAGGTTCCAAGGAGCAGAGCAGGAGCTGTCCCATATGCACCGTTTCACTTGCAAAGGATTAGAGATGTATGAATCAGCAAAACTCAGCTTGCCCACATTCTCCAATTTCCACCTTGAAGCTCATTTTGACTCGAGTCCATATCAGATTGCAACCTTTGATTTTTTCCTTTTTGCATAAAAATCCGTGCATATTATCATGAGCATTTTTTTTTCAAATGTACACATCTGTTGTGCCCGTCTTTGAAATGTACACATTCTTCTCTCATCGGTTAAGGCGTATTTGTGTACATTTTTTTGGGGAAGTATGCACTATTTCGTGCACACTTTTTCAAATGTACTCACATTGTCAAGCACATTTTTATATTTGTCCTCGAAGCTCAGCAATGTACGAACTTCAACTGCAGATTGCATCCGAGTCCATGTTGGGTCCAGAAGGTCCAAACTGGGTAAATTCTGATCCAAAATGAACTGAATCAAATTTCACATACATCCCTAGAAATATAAATGGTAGGAGACACAGAGAAGCACAGACAGAACAGGCTCAAGGAAGGATGTCTTTGTTTTGCTCTGTTGGTTCCTCTGGCCAAGGTAAAACTTCAATACCCATCCATCTCTTGCTATTTTTTAAATTGATGTTTTAATTTTTTTAAAATTGATGCTCAGAGGATGTTTTCTCTTGAAGACGTACATCTGAAAACTAGGGCCTAATCCATACCAAGCAGGATATAGCATTATGAAAGCGGAATGAAAGTGGTATATAAAAGGCAGGAGCTACACCAAGCAGGATATAGCACTACGAAAGTGGTATGAAAGCAGTATATGGTATGTGTCAATGGACCCCAAGAGTTGTCAGTGCACGTCAATATCGCTATAAAGCAGTAGTGTGGCTCCTGTCTTTTATATACCACTTTCATAGTGCTATATCCTGCTTGGTGTGGATTAGGCCTAGGGCTCCAATACTTAAGGTGCTTTCCTTTGCATGTTTAGACAGAAAAAGTCCTACAACTCCCAGCATTCCCTCACCACACACACACAGGCTTTTGCTTTTAGTCAGTTAAACAATTTTTTAAACAAAACGTATGGCCTAACTAGACATGATGCTAAAGAGATCACTGGGATTTTCATGTATCCCTTTGTTTTATCTTTACATAGCAGCCACATAGCAGTCTGTTCTAGCTTGGGAACCTGACATGCAGTGAGGGGGGCTTCAACACTACTCCCCCTGCTGCGGTCCCAACAAAAATCCCTCCGCAAGCTGCTAGATTTTTTCTGGAAGTAATAGCAGCTTTGTGCCTTTGTGGGAGGGAAGGATCATTATTGGGAACGCACACATGTGCATTAAAGACCTCCAGAATTCAAACAGACCACTCGCCAGGATGTCCAGAGGTTCAATTTCTTGGGAGGTGGTTGGTGGTTGGGAGAACGTATCTTGATTCCAATCCACACGTTTGTAAATGCGTACAGTGCTTATGGACAAACCATAGGGGTGGAGAGGGCGGGAAGCGGGCGAACCTGGAAGTAGGCATTTCCGGGTTCGTCGCTGCTGTACACACCACAATGTGATGGCCCGGGCTTCTCTGGGGCTGTCGCGAGTTGCGGTGGCCATTTTTCTTTAAAAGTGGATCATATTAAGTATTCGACTTAAAGAGAACTTCTATAAGATGATGTATAGATGGCATATGTCTCCTTCGAAATTAGCTAAAATGTATAAGGGGGCCTCGGGAACATGCTGGAAATGTGAAGAGCAAGAAGGAACATTTTATCATGCATAATGGACTTGTAAAAGAGCAGAAATGTAAAAGAGCATTAATGCAAAAAATATTAAAGATCAACATACAATTGAAACCGGAATACTTTCTTCTGGGACTAATGGACGATCAGATGAAAAAAAAATGTGGAACTCTAGTGTTATATATGACGACTGCTTTATGCGCAAAAATTGAAAAGTACAACGTTACCTACAATGGATGAATGGATTTTGAAGATATTGGAGATGGCGGAGATGGCAAAACTTACGTCAATAATTAGAGAAAAGTCAACAGATAGATTTAGAAGTGAATGGAAACTCCTAACAGACTTTGTGAAGGAGCAAGAAAAAAAATGATCTGTTTATCTGTGGATTCAACAAATAGAAGTAAGGGTTAAGGTAAAAGAGAGAGGGGAAATCTGTCTTGGTTTAGTTTAGTTGCAAGAAACATATATTTGCATGTCTTTGCTGGGGAGAAAATCGGGAATCCACTGTAACTCTGTATATTGTCCTCTTTTAGTGTGTTGTGGTGGATATTTTGTTGGCGTTATGTATGAATTTTTTTAAAAAAAATTGGACTGATAACAGTGGATCCACGAAAAATGCACGAGCGCTCCTCCGCAAATGTAAGGGTTTTTTTAAAAAAAAAAAACTGCGTGTGATCCGGCTCCCCTCCCTCCGCCATCCTGGAGATGATGAACTTGATGGCCCCATCTCTCCTGATGGCCATGGAGCCACACCGTGCAGCTCCGTGGCCATCAGTGCAGCTGCGCTTACTTGCAAGTAAGCATGGCTGCACCATTCTTCCCGGGACCGCGGAGGAATTGGGATTTTTCTGGTTGCAGGGAACCAGGAAAAATCCTGTGCTCCCCCCCCCCCCCCCGCTACTCCCTGTGCATCATGCGGCCGCACAGGGAGCAGCCGGGGTCCATCCTGGGCAAACTGCCTGATGTGGAAAGGGGCCCTGTGATGCCTTTCCCTTTCATTCCTACTTAACAGCTTTTTGGGAGAGATCCTTTCCTGCTTCAGATGCCAGTGAAGAGAAGTACATGTCAGGGAGGTGGAGAACAGCCTCCAGGAAGATGTGATCAACAAGGACCAGGCAACGAACTTTGGTGTGAACATGGGTATTACAGGTACAAAGAGTGTCCTTATTTTCCTCCATGAAATATTGGAGGCAGGGTCAGATTCAGGTTTGAGGGAGCCTTGGCAAGGTGGGACGCCTCCCACATTGGTGGTCCCCCCTGCCTGCCATTTTACATTTCCCACAATACCCTAGAGTGATGCTCCAGGGAATTGTGGGAAATTTAATATCAGCCAGCTACCACATGGGCCCAATGGCCAGCTTTAGCAGTGAACCTGGCTGGCTTGCTTGGGCCCTAGCAGTTGCCCAGGGGTGCTGGGTTTGATGCCAGCTCTGACTGACTGGTATATAAGATACGCTTCACAAGTTTCAAAAGCTTGCTCTCTGACTTGCAGAATTGAACTGCAAAACCAACATGTCAAATACCAGTAATTCCAAGAAAATTTGTTATGGATATTTTTTGTATGTCAACACAACTATAGGTATCGATTCTTTTGAAGAGCTATGTGCCATCCGATCTCACAAGGATGGACAAATTCACAAAGATCATAGGAATGGATAAATCTGTCGGTTTTGTTTTTCTCCACATTTGAATGTTTTAAAATCTCAATTATTTCCATCTCATTTATGAATAAATTTGTGAATTTTGGTAAATTCTTGTTTAAAAACAACGACAAACCCAATGAAATTCTCACCCATCCGCATCATCTGAAACATTGCCGGGAGGGGAGTTCAATTACTTTCACGCTCCTGGAATGCAACACAGGAAGCTTTCTTATAACGAGTAAGAGGTTTGGCCCATCTAGTTCAGTGTTGCTTATTCTGATTGGCAGCAGGTCTCCTGAGTTCCAGACAGGCACCTTTCCAAGACCCAGCTGGAGATATTAGTGATTGAACTCTGAGTTCTTTTGCACACAAACCACGTACTTTACCATTGAGCTTCAGCCCTTCTAAAGACAAGTCAAAATATCAAAATATACACTTGGCCTAGCCATTCTCTTTCATACAATTTGGATAAAGATGTATGGATACTGATGTACAAAATGAGAATGGGATCTGCAGGAGAACCCACTAGCAGTGCGCATGTACAGGCATTTAGATGCACCTGTGCGCTAGAGTCAAGTTGCTTGCCAGAGATTATGCTGCTGCTCCATTTTATTGTTTATTATTTATTTAATTTTGTTCTTTTTAAGTTGAGTTATTATTTTATTTATTTATTTATTGCATTTTTATACCGCCCCTATAGCCGAAGCTCTCTGGGCGGTTCACAAAAATTAAAACCATAAAATCATTTTAAAAATATAAAACAAGCCACAATCCAAAAACAACAAATAACATACAATCGAAAAACACAACCAGAATAAAACCAGAATAAAACCAGCAGCAGGAATTAATACAGATTAAAATACAAATTTAAAACAGCAAGGATTAAAATTGAGTTAATTTAACTGTTAAATTACTGGGAGATTAAAAAGGTCTTCACCTGGCGACGAAAAGAGTACAAAGTAGGCGCCAGGCGAACCTCTCTGGGGAGCTCATTCCACAGCTAGGGTGCCACAGCGGAGAAAGCCCTCCTCCTAGTGACCACCTGCCTCACTTTCTTTGGCAGGGGCTCACAGAGAAGGACCCCTGTAGATGATCTTAGGGTCCGGGCAGGTACATATGGGAGGAGGCGTTCCTTTAGATAACCTGGCCCCAAGCTGTTTAGGGCTTTAAATGTTAGTACCAGCACTTTGAATTGAGTATTTTTGTATGTAAACCACTTATGTTATTTATTTATTTATTTATTTGTTTGTTTTATTTTATTTATTACACTTCTATAGCACCCAATAGCTGAAGCTCTCTAGGCAGTTCACAAAAATTAAAACCAACAAAGTACAGAATAAAAGCAGTATAAAATAGAAAAGCTTAAAACTACAGTGTATATACCAGAACAAAAGCTAGCACTAATGCAGAGATTTAAAATGCAGGCGTATCAATATGATTCATAAATAAGTTGGTTCCAAAGACAGATAGCCAGTTTGAGCAAAAATATTTGCTATTTTCCAGTTCGTGGCTCCGGTGTTATCCGCTCATGCAAGTCGATGGTTCACATGAGCAGAGTTTGGGGTTGTTGGCTTTTGTTTTTCCTCTAGCAGTGAGTTGCTTGAATTGACACACTCAATTCACACCTACGTTTTGGGCAACCGTGCACAAGAAATATACTGAATAGCCAATAGCGGTAAAGACCAGCAATCTAGCTGCTCTATAGCTCTCTGCTTCAGCCCTTTAATTGCTGTGTGAACTTGTAATTCATAGGCGCTAAATGAAGCCTGTGTAGATTGCTGTTATCTCAGACTGAGATTAGCCTAATTTAGACATCGCTATTTTAAACTGGTTCGAAATCACATTGATAGAAATCAGCTTTTGCAAGTCAGTCACAGATCAATGTAATGTACTCCATCTCCAGAAATCAGTTGTTATGTGGCAGCCACACACCTAGGAATGCCACTTGCAGACAAGCCCTTCTCAGGTACAAGCTGGATCAATGTAATTTCGGCTTTTTAAAAATAGAGGTGTTGCTGTGCATGGTTATTGCACTACTTTAATGAGTTATAGAATAGGTGTTATCTACGTCTGCTCAGTTGCTATGCTTAGATGATGGGGGCGAGGGGGAATCAGTGAAAAAAGAAAGAATCAGTGTCTGTCAAGTCCAGAAATTGGAAGAATGAACCCAGGGAAATGTGATTGTTAGGGTGGGGTAGCTGTAGGGAGTGGATAACTATGGAAACAGTGGAGGCTGATGGCTCTGATGTCAGTGGAACGATGAATTCGCTCTAAAGAAACTATCCAAGGTGCCTGTAATCTTGTGTAAAAGGCTGTTTTATGGCCGCCATTTGATTAAAAGGACTTTTACCTAAAAGAACAAGCTGCCATTTTTACACTGAGGAGTTGTGTGGCTGTGCACCACTCACTAGGGTGCCCATATGAAAAGGAGGACAGGGCTCCTGTATCTTTAAAAACCAAAAGGAGGAGAGCATCCAACTCAGGGCAAAAAAAGGAGAGACGCAGGTTCTCAGAATGCTGAGATACTTTATTGTTCACGCGCAACACGTTTCGGCCTATGTTGTTTTTTTTCACCCCCAAACGTCCTCTCCGGTCCGCTTCTAATAGGGTGCCCTGGTATACAGAAGACCTCAGGGAGTTGAAGTGGAAAGGACGACAACTGGAGCACCGATGGCGGAAAACTCGACTTATATCCGACAAGACATGACATAGAGAACATTTTTGTTCCTATGGGGTGGCAATACGTGCAGCGAAGAAAGCTTTCTTCTCTGCGCGCATTGCATCTGCGAATTCACGTCCAGCAGAACTGTTCAGGGTGGTGAGGGGTCTAACCCAGGCACCTTCTCCCCTGAATCCGATTTTAGAGCCTTTGTTAGTTCGCTGTGATGCCTTTAACGATCATTTCTCAGATAAAATCTCTCGGATAAGAGCCGACTTAGATGCCATTGTTATAGCAGAGGCTGACAGTGGAGTGTCCAGCGACTCCGTGAGTAGGATTACACTTGATCAGTTTCAGTTGGTGAGTACCGAGGATGTGGACAAGGTACTTGGATGTGTGAGGAGGACGACTTACCCTCTTGATCCCTGCCCTTCTTGGCTGGTCGTCCAGGGAGGAGATGCAGTTAGATCATATTTACAACATATCATTAATGCATCTCTTAGGGAGGGGAGTTTTCCATCATGTTTAAAAGAGGCGGTGGTAAGGCTGCTTCTAAAAAAAGCCCTCCCTGGATCTCCTGGACTTTAATAACTACAGGCCAGTATCAAATCTTCCATTTTTGGGCAAGGTGATCGAGAGGGCAGTTGCTTTCCAACTCCAGGCAGTCTTGGATGACACTGATTTTCTAGACCCATTTCAAACCAACTTCAGGGCAGGATACGGAGTTGAGACTGCTTTGGTCGCCTTAGTGGATGATCTATGCCTTAGTATTGACAGGGGGAGTGTGTCCCTGCTGGTACTTCTGGACCTCTCAGCGGCTTTCGATACCATTGACCATGGTATCCTTCTGGAGCGCCTGGGTGAATTGGGAATCGGGGGCACTGTGCTTCAGTGGTTCCGATCCTATCTCTCAGGCAGGTTCCAGATGGTGATGCTTGGGGATAGCTGCTCTTCAAAAAAGGAATTGCTATGTGGTGTACCACAAGGTGCCATCCTTTCCCCAATGCTGTTTAACATTTACATGAAACCGCTGGGAGAGATCATCCGGAGGGATGGGGCGGGGTGCTGTCAATACGCTGATGACACCCAAATATATTTCTCTATGCTTTTGACAACATCGTCAGCTAAGGATAGTGTGTCTCCTCTGAATGAATGCTTGGAGGCGGTAATGGGCTGGATGAGGAAAAACAAACTGAAGCTGAATCCAGACAAGACGGAGGTGCTTGCTGTCAAAGGCCCCAACCTGGGTCTGGAGGTGTGTCAACCAGTTCTGGATGGGGTTAAACCCCCCCTGAAAGATTGTGTTCACAGCTTGGGGGTACTCCTGGATCCGTCGCTCCAAATGACAGCTCAGATTGATGCGACGGCCAGGAGTGCCTACTATCAGCTTCGGCTGATACGTCAGCTGCGCCCCTTCCTAGAGTTGGAAGACCTAAAGACGGTAGTGCACGCACTGGTAACTTCGAGGCTCGACTTCTGCAATGCGCTGTACATAGGGCTACCTTTGTGCCTAGTCCGGAAACTTCAACTTGTTCAAAATATGGCAGCCAGGTTGGTCACCGGTACACCTAGGGGTGATCACATCACACCAGTTTTAAAATTGCTTCATTGGCTGCCAATCAGTTTCCGGGCGAAATATAAAGTGTTGGTTATTACCTTTAAAGCCCTACATGGTTTGGGTCCAGGTTACCTGCGGGATCGCCTTCTCCCGTACAATCCGCCCCACACACGTAGGTCCTCTGGGAAGAACTTACTCAAGTCAGCCAGAACTAGGCTGACGAGTGTTACCCAGAGGACCTTCTCTTCCATCGCTCCCAGACTATGGAATGGTCTGTTGGAGGAGGTTAGACAAATTAGCAGTCTTCATGAATTTAAGAGAGTCATGAAGACTGCTCTCTTCCGACAGGCCTATCCAGATGAATTTTAAGATGTTTTTAATGATGTATTTTTTCTTGTTTTTTAAAAATTTTAACTGTTGTGATTTTTGTGTTTTATATTGCTGTCAATCCGGAGGGAGAGGCGGGTTAAAAATAATTATGATTATGATTATGATTATGATTATTATTCAGGGGGCTCCAAATCCAAATATAATTTATTACGGTCATAGACCAGCAGATCTTCAGGGGGCTGTAACATCAAGAACGTATGGGGATAACACATAACATTAATATCAGTTTAGGGGTTAGTTAGGCATATTGCCTCAAAAGACCTCTGCCCATATGTACGTTTCTTATTTTTTTAAAAAATAAAACAATATGAAGGCTCTTGGGCCTGTCCTCATTATACATTAAACTTTCTACAGATCATATAAAAACACTTTTAATGTAAAATCACTTTTAACAAAAGTTTAATATATAGGAGTGGCAGCCACTAATTTAATTCCCAAAGGGGATTAAACAAATTCATGGAGGATAAGGCTATCAATGGCTACCAGTACGGATGGCTATATGCTCCAGTTTTCAGTGGCAGGATGCCTCTATATACCAGTTGCTGAGGAACATGAGTGGGAGGATGCTCTTGCCAGATCTACACCAAGCAGGATATAACACTTTGAAAGCAGTTTGAAAATGGTATATGGAATACTTCACAGGCCCAACAGTTGCCAATACCATTATAAAAGCAGTAGTGTAGACCCTGCCTGAGATTCAGGAGACCTGAGTTCCTAGTCCCTATTTAGCCATGAAACTCACTGAGTGACTTCAGGCCAGTCATTGATTTTCAGCCTAACCTACCTCACAGGGTTGTTGTTAGAATAAAAAGGAGAGGAGAAAGATCATGTGTGCTGCCTTGGGATCCTTACAGGAAAGGGAGTATTTAACTGTAACAAATAAATAGATGACATAGATTCCACACCTGTTAAATTTCAGATAAATAGCTACAGGGATTTTGTGTTAGATGCCTTTAAATAACTTTTCCCTTTCTTGGCAGAATTTGATTAAATGTAGTTTTATTGATCCTCAGAGGATCATTCTTTCCAAGTTTCATATAAAAGGGTTCATGCCTTTTATTGTTGTTTTTACAAGATCACGATTTACGGTTTGGGGATAAAAAAAGGATGCTCCCCTTATATTCTTGGAAAGCAATTGTTATGAAAATGACATACAGCATAATAATAATAATAATAATAATAATAATAATATTTTTTTCTTACCCGCCTCTCCATCTGGATCACGGGGAACAACATTAAATACAAATATAAAATACATAAAACTGATTAAAACATATAAAATGAATACATTATTAAAATAACAATAAAAGTCTTAAAATTCAACTAGATAGGCCTGCCGGCATAGAGGTGACCCTAAGTAAGACATATGCAAAATTTTTAGAATGCTGGGTGCCGCATTTTTTGTGTGGAGGGGAGTTTCCAATTACTATTTTTTAAGGATAATGTGGGCATTTATATGAATTTATATGAAAATGGAACATGTCATAGAGTTGTCTAGAGATAAGAAACCTGCAAAATTTCCGAAGGAGGGATGCAGGGACGGGGGAGTATTGATGAATGAAAAACAGTTTAAGGCTGTTTAGTTTCACTCAATTGGCACCAAAGTCATGATGAGGGTGGATGATGGATGTGGAGCACAGACTGGAAGAAGTTGAAGGACTTGGACAAACAGCATTTTCCAAGCAAGGTCCCAGTGCTTTTTCCTCCCAGGCCCCACACTCTCCACCATAATAGGGGTGTGCACGGACCCCCCGGATCGGATCGGGACCCGGATCGGGACCTCCAATTTTGTCCCGGACCGGTTCGGACAAAATCGGAGGCCCCCCGGACCGGATCGAGTCCGATCCCGACCCAAAAATCGTAAATTTTTGGATCGGCCGCCATTTTTTTCCCCATAGACTTGCATTGCAATGCAAGTCTATGAGGAAAAAATGGCGGCGGGTGGGTGAGGGGGGCCCTAACTCCCTCCCCCCCCGGGGCCGTCCGCTGTGGACGGCCCCGGCAGGTAAGCCCCCTCCCCCGCGCTCCCTACCCCCCCTGGGGCCGTCCGCTTCCATCCGCTGGCGCCCGCGGGCGCCAGCGGATAGAAGCGGACGGCTCCGGGGGGGGGTAAGCCCCATTCCCCGCCACTGCTTACCTTCTCGGCCCGTCCGCTCCCGTCCGGCGCCGGCGGCTACTACCAGCAGGCTCCGCGGCCTACTCTCGAGTAGCGCGCCGGGTGATGACATCACCTGGCGCGCCACCCTGGAGTAGGCCGCGGAGCCTGCTGGTAGTAGTCGCCGGCGCCAGACGGGAGCGGCCGGGCCAGCAAGGTAAGGGCCCCCTCCCCCCTCCGCGCCCCCTCCTCCCCTCCACGCACCCCCTGCTTACCTTCTCGGCCCGTCCGCTCCCGTCCGGCGCCGGCGACTACTACTACCAGCAGGCTCCGCGGCCTGCTCTAGAGTAGCGCGCCGGGTGATGACATCACCCGGCGCGCCACCCTAGAGCAGGCCACGGAGCCTGCTGGTAGTAGTAGTCGCCGGCGCCGGACGGGAGCGGCCGGGGCGGGAAGGTAAGGGCCCCCCTCCCCCCTCCGCGCGCCCCCTCCTCCCCTCCACGCACCCCCTGCTTACCTTCTCGGCCCATCCGCTCCCGTCCGGGGCCGGCGGCTACCACCAGCAGGCTCCGCGGCCTGCTCTAGAGTAGCGCGCCGGGTGATGACATCACCCGGCGCGCCACCCTAGAGCAGGCCGCGGAGCCTGCTGGTAGTAGTAGTCGCCGGCGCCGGACGGGAGCGGCCGGGCCGGGAAGGTAAGGGCCCCCCTCCCCCCTCCGCGCGCCCCCTCCTCCCCTCCACGCACCCCCTGCTTACCTTCTCGGCCCGTCCGCTCCCGTCCGGGGCCGGCGGCTACCACCAGCAGGCTCCGCGGCCTGCTCTAGAGTAGCGCGCCGGGTGATGACATCACCCAGCGCGCCACCCTAGAGCAGGCTGCGGAGCCCGCTGGTAGTAGCTGCTAGTGCCGGACGGGAGCGGACGGGCCGAGAAGGTAAGCGCCCCCCTCCTCCCCCCCCTGCTGTCCACTTTCATCGGCGGGCGCCCGCTGGCGCCCGCCAATGGAAGCGGCGGTGGGCGCCAGTGGGCGCCCGCCGATCCGCCGATCCGCCGAACCGGTTCGGAGCCTTTTCGGACCGGTTCGGATTGGATCGGCCGATCCAGCTGCGGGATCGGAAATCGGATAATTTATCCGATTTCCCACTGGACCGGACTCGGATCGTGGATCGGGTCCGATCCAGTGCACATCCCTACACCATAACACTTCTAACATTCCTGCTCTTGGGAGAGAGACCAGGAGCTCCATCACACCAGCGATTTATTGCACACTCATCATGCCTGGTATGTGGTTTTGCAGCACTGCACTCACACGATGTCATCCCTGTCCTGCATTCATCTTGCCTCTTCTCCCCCTTGTTGGGTTTTATTTTGGTGTGGGGAAAGTCTGGATTATTTTCCCCTCTCGCTTTTTCCTTTGTTAGTGTGTGTGTGCTAATGGAGTCTTGCTGATGAAAGGGGAGGGTGGTTCGGTTCTCTTCCTCCAGCAAGTCATAAAGACTTGCTGGACTTGTGCATTCAACCGACTTGCTGGACTTGTGCATTCAACCGACTTGTGCATAGTCGGTTGAATGGACTTTTTACTGCTTCAACCCCTCCCCCATTGCCGGCAGAAATGGAGCCCAGATGAAACCTTAAATCAGTACATCTCTAGTCAACAAAGCCAAAGTGGGGGGGGGGGGGGAAGAGCTAACGCCCATCAGAGTACCAGAACCAATGAACTGGAGGAGGAAGGAGAAGGGACGGGGTGGAAGAGCAAACAAGTGAAAACCCACATGAAAAGGATTGTGTGTGATGGAGTCCTTGACATGCTTTTGAAACGGAGGTAAAAAACATGGAGGCAATCCAGTGGGAAAAATAGATGTGATGGAGCCCCTAGCATAGAGCAGTAAACATTGGATCAGTCTTGCAATATATTATTTCAACACCCTCAAAGCACTGGGATGGGGAAATCAATTAGATGGAAGTGGGGAGGGAGCTATGTGGTACTAAGGGGGAGGGGGAGAGAAAGAATGCATTCTCCCCTGTTTAGAACCTGAACAATCTACTGGGCTACTTTGCAGGGTTGTTGTAATCTGCATTTTCTCACAGCCCTGTCTCCTGCAGTATGGGTATAATAATGACAAACTTTATCCACAGGCATTGTCAGGGTATTGTTTTAAGAAATGCTTACAAATCCAGATCTTTACTGTTTTTGTGTGTGCATAATATTAAGAGAACTTTGTCACACGCACGCACGCACGCACGCACGCACACCCACCCACCCACACATACACACAGTGAGTCCAATGCAGCACGCTGGGGTTGCGTCTCATATCACTTATGCAAAAAGCAATACAAACAGTTTTACAGCTCTGCATGAGAATACAAGTCAGGTATGTAGCTTACCATAGATCACCAAAGATAGCATCTGGAGATGTGGCGGAGCAAAGCAAAGGGCACGAGCCAAGTTTCGGAGGAGGGGGAGGAGAGGAGAGAAACGGGAGGAACTGACTTAGCATGGGAACCGACAGGCTCAGAGGAGTCCTTAATTGTTTTGTTAGAGATCAAACTTTTAAGGCAGAGAGGAAAAGGAGGTAAACATAGAGATACAATGTAAAGTGGGGGAGAGGAGGAAGACAACAGAGGTTTGGATCCTAAGAGCTACTTTAAGTGTACCTAAAGTTCTGGGCAAGTTCTTTGGATGTTTTGACTTTGACCAGTAGACCTTTCTCAGGTACAAAAGGTGGTTTCCTATGAAGCAGCATCAACAGAAGGCATGGTTGGACACCTGCCAAAGGCCCACATCCCAGCAGGGCCCCATTGACGAGAGCCCTGTGGTCCTCCTCTTCATCATTGCAACCTGCTTGCTCATCTTCCTCTCGCTCTGCTCGAGACAACAGTGGTGGTGAGGAGGAGGAGCAGGAGATGCCTACTTGATGCAGTAGATGCCTACAATAATGGCATATAGCAGTAGATGCCTACAATGGTGACATCTACTGGTGGTGGTGAGAAGGAGGAGCAGGAGATGCCTCCTGCTGATTTGCCCACTGGCTTTCTGCCTTTCAAGTAAGCGAGTGGTAGCAATGATGAGAAAGAGGAGGAGGAGGAGGAGGAGGAGCAAGAGCAATGGTGATGATGGTGGTGATCATGTAGGGGGCCCATTGGGGGTGCTTTGCCCAAGAGCCTTCCAAAACCTGGAGCTGGCACTGAGGGAGACTTCTAGTTTGAGAAACCCACAGTTCCCCCGGCACCCACAACAGGTTGTGGGGTTTCTTTGGATCCCAGCCTGGGAAACACCAGGTACACAGAGGGAAACAGAAGCCTCAGTGCAGGTAGAGACAAAAGGAAGGGCTCCACCCAGGTAAATCTAATCCTGTGCCAAGGAAAATCTGAATGGTGCAACCTGGGATACCGTATGCAAATCAATTATGCCGGCAGGTTATTTTTGTGTGTGTTTGCTTGCTCATTCCCCATCTTTTTTTGTTTTTGTTTTGTTGCTTCTGCCAGGGTGCCCTGAATTGCCCTGCAGCCCATATCCAGTGTGGTGTCATGAATCAGGCCCCAGAATTTCACTGGGGAGACTCAGCTTCAAACCCCTGCTCAGCCTCCAAGCTGATGGGGTGATCTTGGATCAGTAGCCATGTCTCAGGCTAACCTTCCGTGCAGGCTTGTTGTGAGCATGAAAGGAAGAAGCAAAGCCCACAGCCTTTTAGAGAGGAAGGAAGGGATACCAAATATTTGGAGATTTTTGAAAGGCCATCTATGCACAGCTCTGGCCACACCAAAAGATCCCCCCCTTTCCCTCACCCACTTCAGAGATGGAGGGGGAAAGAGAGTGGAGGGAGCAGCAGAACCCCTCCCCGTCTCGCCTCAGAGCAGCTGCTCCTTGCTGTCCCTGGGCCCACCAGTGTGAGCAGACAGGCAATTGAGAAGGGAAGCTAGGGGCAGCAGTTGCCCAGCAGAGGGAGCTGCTTGTGCTGTTTCCTGTCCTGACTGGGCAAGGCTCCTTCTGATGCCAAGAACACAGGAAGAGCCATGCTGGATCAGACCAAGGGTCCATCTAGTCTAGCATTCTGCAGAGGATTGTAACCACGGTTCAGTTGAGGGGATCCATAACTACAGCACCCCAACAGAGGGCTCTCCAGCTTTTGTTGAAGACCTCCAGTGAGGGAAAGGGGTAATTGGCAATTGCTAATCGGTTCCACTGTTGAACTGCTCCTACCATCAAGAAGATTCTGTCAAAATCTACCCTTCTGTAGATTAGATCAAGTCCTGCCCTCTATAGGGCAGCAGAGAACAAGTCTTTGTCCTATTCTGTGATAGCCCTTCAAGTATTTGAAGCATGCTATCATGTCCCCCTCAGTCTTCTCTGGGCTGAACTCAACCTTTCCTCATAGGACTTATTTTCCATACCTCCACGCTGGCCCTACCATGAAGCGGGAGGAAGCAGGCACAGCAGGTGGCGGAGTATGGGAAGAGCAGCGCTGTCCCCTTCCAAAGGGTCTGCTGCATCTTGGGGCATATCCACACCATGCATATATCCCAAGGTCATCTCTAGGTCATCCCTGTGCATCCAAATGATGCACAGGGGATCCCGGGGTCAAGCAGGGACAACCAGAGACTTTCCCTGGGATAACTGGGACCGCGGATTTCCCAGTTTTCCCTGTGGTCCCAGAACACACTCGAGGCACATGATCACGGGTCATCCCTTCTTCCCCATGAGTAGCGGGGCTCTGGAAACGGGCATGGAGTGGCATGGGGGCAGTCCGTGCCCATCGGGGAAGGGGGGACCAGTTTCAAGGGCGATTAAAAAAAAAAGGCACTTACTTGCAGTGGAGAGCAATTGCGCTCCCATCTCTGTTTTCAATGGGAAAAGATGGCACCTGCATGATGCGTGGGCTTGTTCAGGCAGGGGGATGATCCGAGAAGCAGGTAAGTCCGGGATCCTCCCCCCTCCCTCCCAGAAGGCTCATAAGCGTAGATAAGCCCTTGGTCCTGCTATACTAAATACAAAGATAACCCTGAGCTACATGGTTTTTAAAAATTATTATTATTATTGTTATTATTATTATTATTAATATCACTTTCTCACTCATGGCGGTTTTTCTAGACGGACATGACGGGCTTTGCCAAGTCATGCTGTCTTTTATTGAGTCAGGAATTTCCTGAAAATTGAGCTTGTTTTAATTATCCAGCCTAAACAAAGGTGTTATCCTTAACCAAAAACTATACAGTTTATATCCAAAAAAAGTTAAGGTAGAATATATAAATGAGTTCAATACAATTTTTTATTTATATACATAGAAATAGTTGCAAGCACTTAAAATATGACATACAATTAAAATAGTATAATAAAAATAATGCTCCAACAATCTTCACTGTTATGGCCAGATGCGTTTCGACACGTTATGTCCTCCTCAGTGGCCACTTCACACAGTTGGTTTAAAGCTGAATTTTGGCTTATTCTTTTTACTAATCTTGCACTCTGCCGGGGCTGACTAAAAACCTTTTCAACAAGTACAAGTATGATAAAGAGCGTCACTCCCCGGTTTACAGCGTTTTTGGATCCAATGCTTACATGAATGGTGGGTGCTCCATATCAAAAACGCTGTAACCCGGGTAGTGACGCTCTTATGAACGTTATGTCTGGTTGGTTGCAAGGTTGGTATGAATTGTTCTGTCCCAGTATGTTTTATGATCTGCATTTTCCAGGATTGTTTCAGGTGAATATGTATAGTATGGTGTAGGTTGTTTGATAAGGTTGAATTTGATGGCCAGTTGTTGGTGAATTATTTTTGCAGCTGTATTGTGTCTGTCTGTATAGTCCATTCCTACCAGAATTTTACATCCTCGTATGGTCTATTGTTTCTTGGAACTGATGGCATTTCCTGCATAGGTCTGTTGTTACACTGTTAACTTTTATGATGATTTTTTGGTAGTTCTTGGTTGCTATAACTTGATCCTGCATAGATATTAGGAATCCTTCGGGTTCTGGAAATAGCTCACTCTTCCTGAGCCATTCGTATGATTGTTCTTGTTTATTTGTGGGTTCTGTATTAGGTTGTAGTGCTTCCCATAGAGTACTTTTTGTGCCCACTTTTCTTTTTTCTCTGCAAGTGTAAGTGGTTGTGTTTGATCTTCGTTTTGTAGTGCTAGGTTGAGTGGGGTGTAGTTTTTATCTGCTTTTACTATGGCTTTATGACTGGGGGTGTTTTTGGTGTGGAAGAATTCTCTGAGTGATTTTTATCTGTTTAGCATGAATTCTGTTAATGTCCAGCAGACCTCTTCCTCCTTCTTTCCTGCTGATTGTTATTCTTCCAATGCATGAGTTGGGATCAAGCATGCGGTGTTTTGTGAGTTTGGTGTGATTGAGTCTGTTTATTTCTTCAAGTTCAGTGTGTGACCAGTGTATGATTCTGAATGAGTATGTGAGTATCGGTATTGCGTAGGTGTTGATGGCTTTGAAAATGTTTTTCTAGTTGATTAGATTTTAGGATTTGTGATAGACGAGTTTTATAATAATAATAATAATAATAATAATAATAATAATAATGGTAATGATAATGATAATAATGATAATAATAATAATAATATGTTTATTTCTTACCTGCCTCTCCCTCTGGATCGAGGTGGGGAACAGCAATAAATATAAATACAAAGACCATAAAATAGATAAAACATTAAAACAAATAAAACGAATACATTATTAGAAACATCTTAAAATTCAGCTAGGTAGGCCTGCAGGAAGAGATCACGGCTCTCTTAAATTCCAGAAGATTGCTAATTTGTCGAATCTCCTCCGGCAGGCCATTCCGTAGTCTGGGAGCAGCAGAAGAGAAGGTCCTCTGGGTAACACTTGTCAGCCTAGTTTTGGCTGACTGTAGTAAATTCTTCCCAGTGTGCAGGGCAGGTTATATAGGAGAAGGCGATCCCACAGGTAACCTGGACCCAAACCATGTAGGGCTTTAAAGGTAATAACCAACACTTTATCCTTCATCCAGAAACTAATTGGCAGCCAGTGGAGTGATTTAAAGATTGGTGTAATGTTGCATTCTCAGTTGAGTTTTTACTGTGGATTGATTTTTGTGTTTTGTTGGAATCCTAGATATTTGTATGTTTTTTCTTCCATGTTATTTAGTGTTTCTGATGTTGCTTCTTCTTTCCATTTTCTTCTTTCTATGTGTAGCATCTTGCATTTTCCTATCCCAAATTCCATTTTCATGTCTGTTGTCAGTTCTTCAGTGATTCACAGGAGGCCTTTTATCTGTGTTGAAGCTGAAGCATAGATTTTGATGTCATCCATGTACAGGAGGTGATTGATTCTGTGCTTTTCTTGTTTTTGGTGTTTTATGTCGATGCCGTATGTGGTGTTGCTAAGGGTGTTGGATAGTGGATTCAGACACAGACAAAACCATAGGGCGCTGAATGTGTCACCTTGGAATATGCCATATTTGATATTTATTTTTTCTGTCTATATATGGTCCTTGTCTGTTGTTAGGTGTATTGTCGTTCTCCATGTCTCCATGATTCTTGCCAGAAAGTTTTGGAACGAGGGATGTATTTTGTATATTTCCAGTACTTTTTTTCAGCCAACTGTGTGGGACAGAGTCGAAAGCCTTTTTATAGTCTATGTAGCAGGTGTGGAGCTTTCTTTTCTGTTTTTTCTATTTCCTTCATGATGATACTGAGGAGATCTACGTTCCAAAATCTTGAAAATTACGATCTAAATTGCAACGGTTTAAAACATAACAGGGCACATGAGTAGTCCTTACCGTTGTTGGCTATATTTTCTCCCGTTTTCAGGACGCTTTGTTAGGGTTCACACAGACTCTTTCTGCCATTGCTTTCTGTTCCGTAGCTTCTTCTCCCTATTATGGACACACCCACTTATTCCTTCTTCCCCCTTCCTTTCACTTACTATCAGTTTTGATTCAACTACCCTAGGGTCAGTAGAGCAGTAAAGGACAATGTGCAGGAGGGAAGGCAAACGGAACAAAAGCAAACGCCCCCCACGACTGTGATTGGATAAAAGAAGTTTTGATTTCAGCAGCAATGAAACGGTAAGTAAGGACACATTAACATGTAGAAAACAATTTATTTGAAGGAAAAAACGTTATAAATCATAAGGAATCGGCCCAAAAAACAACTGATATAAAGCAAACTAGTAGTTGCGTTGTGTGCCCAAAAACCAAACCTCGAAACCAAACCTAAATGTTTCAAAGCTTCTGTGTAGATCCCCTCATTGTCTATTATTAACTGTTCTTTGCATCCTCTGCTGTTCTTTTTACATCCTTTTTGTTCTTCTGTAAGTATATTATGTTGGGTGAGATGTGCTTCAATTTTCTGTGTGATTGTGGCAGTTATAATTTTGTAGAGTGTTGGAAGGTATGTTATGGGTCTGTAGTTAGCTGGGTTTTGGGTATCTGGAGTTTTTGGTTTAATGTAGGTTTTGCCTTTGGTATGGAATAGGGGGAATAGGTGCGGGTGTTGTTTGACTGTGTTGATCTGTTGAGCGAGGTATTCGTGTGTTGATGTGAGCTGTTTGTACCAGAAATTTTGAATTTGGTCTGGGCCGGGTGCTTTCCAGTTGTGTGTCCTTTTTATCGTTTCCTTCAGTTCCTCCAGGGTTATTGTGTACTCTGTTTGCTGTGGTAGTTGTCTTTGTCTTTCTTCTTGTTGTTTTATCCAGCTTGTGCTTTCTTTGTGTTGTACTGGTTCTGATCAGATATTTTTCCAGAATGTGGTTATTTCTTCTTTAGTTGGGGGTGTAATGTTGTTTTCTTTTTTCTTGCTTATTCTTTGGTATAATAGTTTCTCGTTTCTTTTAAAGAGAGCGTTTTGGGCTTTTCTTTCATTTGATTCTTTGTATCTTCTTAGCCTGGTAGTCTGGACTGCAAGTTTTTGTTTCAACATGTCTAGAGCTACTATTGCCGTTTCTTTATTGTTTGCTATGATGTCTTAGATATTTTTGAGGATTTTTTTTGAGTGATTTCCATTTTTGTATTGTGTCATTCTTTCTATATCCTTTCGTAGCTTTTCAATTTTGTTTTCAGTTCTGATTTGCCATTTTGGTTTGTTTTCTAATCTTCTGTGTGTGTTGTTGTTTGTGGGGAGTTCCTGTTTGTTACAAGTGAGGACTGCTGTGACTGCTGCATAGATGACTGTGGATTTCTTCTAGGTTGCTATCATTATTAACGTATATTGTGAGTTTACTATTCATGATGTTTATGAGTTTCTATGTGCCCTTGTTAAACTTTAGTCTAGGTAGTGGGTTTCTTTTCATTGGGTCGGTTTCTCTCCATTTTGTTAGATTTGTCTCAATTTCTTCCATCAGTTGCTGCTCTATGTTCATGTTTGTTTTGTCATTGTGTGTTTTGGGTTGTGGCGTTGTCTGGGATTCCTCTGGTGGGGTTGTTGTGTCTAGGGTTGCTGTTTCTTCTATGGATGTCCGTGTGCTTGTTGTTGGTTTGTCTGTGCTTTCCATGTTGGCATTCTGTTGTGCTATTTCTTCTTTAATTTTTTGAATGTCATGTTCTGTTAGCCTTTTGTTGTTGAGTATAACTCTTTTTTTGATCGATTAGTCTTTGTTCTGTTACAGTGTCCGTTAGGTGGGGGTAGATTTCCAGGAATAGTCTATGACGTTCTGTTCGGTATCCTGATGCTATTGTTTTGAGTTGTGTGCTTTTATAGTAACAATGCATAACATTACGGTTCATTTCGTCTGACCAAGCCAAGCGTTGCCTTGGGTGTCTTGCCTTGGTGGTTGCCTGTGGGACAGGCAAAGCATGTCTGGGGGAGTTTGAGTGGCTGTGCTTTTCCTTATTCACTGCCTGTTCATTTCCATTTTGGCCGACTGTTAGGTTCATGCAGCGTTCTTGGCCTTGATGCTGCTCGTTTGAGGCTTTTTTTCTATTGTCTGGAACCATTTTTTCACACTAGCAGGGTAGTTAGCCCTGTCTAGTGGTGGTTGGCTAGGGTCCACGGGTGTGCCGTGTCCATGTAACCCTTTGTGGGATTATGCCTTGCGGTATTTGAAGGAACTATCCTAGGAAAAAGTATTGTAGGGCACACCCTGGTGCTTTCTCCTATCTGGGTCATTCTATCTGTTATCTCTTTCCTGCTACATGCACGATGTCCTAGCCACATACAGGCTGTTCTAGACTCAGCTTGCCAGCATCAGGCTAGGAACAAATGTTGCAGTAATGATGTAGCATTCTTATTCTGAGGTCTATTGTTTTGCTCTATGACAAGCTATTATGTGTGTGTGTTCTACTGTGTGTAATCACGCTGTGTCCTGATGCACAGCAACCTTCTGTCCTTGTGGACAGCATTGCTAGAGATCTATATAAGCCATGCTCAAGAGACAATAAAGATTCTGCCTGCAGCTGCTTGCTTCCGGCTAACAACAACTCTCGGTGTGTGTGTCCTCATTCCTTCAGGTATTATTATTATTATTATTATTATTACATTTCTCTTCTGCACATTAGCTGAAGCTGTCTGGGCAGTTCACTAAATAAACTTAATACCATAAAATGCAATAACATAATATAATATAAAAACCATGAGTTTGAAACAGAATAAAACCAAAGTAATAAGAAAAGTAAACACTACCAGCAATGCAAGAATCTAAAAATGCACAAATGTAATTTTTTTAAAAAAATGAAGGGCTAAAAAATAAGAAAGTGATGAACAGACCACAACCTAAGTGCCAGGTGAGCCTCTTTGGTGAGGGCATTCCACAATTGGGGTGTCACCATTGAAAAGGCCCTGTCTGCTTAGTAATGCAATTACCACAATACATAGTTTGGCTCTGAAAACCTTGTTAACTAGAGATACCGTGGATTGAACCTAGGCACTTCTGTATGCAAAACATACCACTGAGTGATGGTCACCCTTCCTATGCTGGATCAGACCAGAGCCCATCTGGTCCAGTATTCATTTTCTAATAGTGGCCAACCAGATGCTCCAAGGAAGCTGAGACAGATAAAGGGTTCATTCCCACAAGGCTTTTACTATGCATTTGTGATGGGTCACTCACAGATGTTTGCACAGTTCTTTTCACAACATCTTCAACCTCCATTGCTTCTCCCATCATTTTTCAGGTTTATTCCATAATTTTTAACTTGCCAAAAATGCAATAATATATTTAAACCACCATCAAAAAGATGGTATATTTCCGGAATTGTGCAAAGTCACGCTATATTGCAGCGCCTTCTACTGGCTGTATAAAGGAAACATATGGAGCTTGTCCACACAGGAAACGGCCAAAATGTCCCTCTGTGTGTGTGTGTGTGTGTGTTGTGCCAATTGTCATCCCATGAAGACTCCAGAAGGTGCAGGTTTTTTTCTTCATGTAAAGAAGCTCAAAGATGGCTTTCTCTGAACATCTGGACATCAGAGATATAGTGCCACTGAATATGGAGGTTATAGGTAGCTGTCAGCCTAATAGCCATCTATGAGCTATACCAGCCCTTTAATATCCACATTTAAATATGCAGAGTGAATTACTGTGATGAAATAAATGGATCACATCACAAACCACTGTCGTGTAAGAATATACATATATGGCAACCTTGACCGCTTTTTCATCACAACACTGTCTCCTGTCAAAGTGTCTTGTGACTTATAAATATGGATTGCAAGGATTTCTTAGACAACTGCATTTTTAAACTCGGGAAAGGGTATCAATGGTACTATTAATTAGGCTAATTCTCAACATGGACTGTACATAATTAATTTGTTCATTAAGGTGCTTTCAACATTTCTTTACAGGAAGTGCAAGAGATCATGGATGAAGTTTGAAGACATAATTAGCAATAACAGATGTCAATGCACATAGCTGTAAAATGAGAGCAAAAAAGCCCTGCCTGCCAATGATAAGGAGGGCAGTTCAAACTGGGACTTAATTATGGGGATTTAATTACAATGTATATCATTTATCTCATACATGTTTAGTACAGACAGCTGTGAATTCCTAATGGAAACTGGTAACAATGTGCACTGCAAGACTCATACACTCACACACACACGAAGAGCCCTGATGAATCAGGCATGAAGGCCTCCGGACATGGACGTTCTATATGGCCATCATGATTAGTAACCCATTATCCTCCATGAATTTGTCCAATATCCCTTTAAAACAACCTATGCTGGTGGCCATCACCATATTTTGTGCAGTTAATTCTATAAATACCTCCTTTTATCTGTCTGGGATCTCCCACCATTCAACTTCACTGGATGACCCTAGTATTATGTGAGAGGGAGCCTATCCACTTTCTCCACACCATGATAATTTGATCATGCCCCACCACACACTCTGTAGCTATATCATTAAGTATTTATGTTTCCGAGCCTGATTCAACATGCTGGTTTTAACCTATAAACAGTACAATGGCTAGGGATCACGATACTTGACTGAATGCCTCTCCTGACTTCAACATGTCCAGACACTATGATCAACATCTGGGGCCCTCCTCCAAATGCCTCCTCTGAGGGAGGCTTGGAGAGTGGCGACAAGGGAGAGGGCCTTCTCAGTGGTGGCCCCTGACTATGGAATGATCTCCCCATCATGCCCACCTGACGCCGACACTGTGGTCTTTTTGGCACCAGATTAAGACTACTCCCAGGCATTTATTGTCATATGATGGGGCATTTATGTTAGTCATGTAAACAGGTCTAGTATTTTATTGAAACTACTTTAGCTATCTAAATTGTTTAAAATTTGGTGTATTTAAATTTTTATGCAGTATTTTTAAGCATTATTACTCATATTATTCATATTATTATCTTATGAACTGTTGTGAACCTCCCAGAGCATTGGCTATCGGGCAGTATTGAAATAAATAAATAAATAAATAAATAAATAAATAAATAAATATTATTGGCATTATTTCGGTCACTGTGCAGAAGCCATTGTCCCCTGCTTTCATGAGAAGTAGTTAAGGATGAGGTTACTACAGCTCGACACAGAACAGAGCTACATCCTCCTGACATGAATCCACTTTGCGTCTCATGAAAGGAGTAGCTTGTCCAGTTTTCACGTGGAAACTGTCTCCACATTGGGAACACACATGTCTTCCTAGGTGGGTCTCACTAGAGGTGTATGGAAGCTCCAAAGACGGAGAAGTTCTTGAAGCAAATGGAGCATTCCTTTACACCAGCCAAGAACTGTTTGGGTCAAATATTCCTTACCAGAGGATGCTCATTAATCTACATTAGATCTGTAGGAGTGACTGGTCCCCCACTTTCCTCCATCATATACCAACGTGATTTCGACAGTTGTTTGTTCTAGTGGTTATCCCTTTTGTGCGATTTTAGGAAAGTTGGGAATGCCATATGTCTTGTACCTCATCTAATGCCTGTAATGAATTAATATATGAACTCACAGATCATCATAAGCAGCAACAGAAATATGGAGACATATACATCTGCATAAGAACATCTCTGCACACTCACATGCGGATGAACTGGTGGGTAGGAGGGCAGAGAAGCATAGTGAAATATGTTTAGATGGGGGGATGAGTTCAAAAAAATGTGAGAAAGGCTATCCTCCAGGAGAAGATGCATGAATTCTCCAGTCATGCACAACCCAGGAGCGTGTATCAAGGATGCAAAAGTTGTACAGTTTTATATTTATTTCTAGGTAACATGGAAAGTCACTCTACACCAGGCTCTTTGCCTGGGATGGCTCCGATGGTGTGTGCCGATGGTGTGGTATTAGGTACTTCCAGGATCGCCCTCCCTCCCTGTGTGCCAATGACGTGTATTAGGTACCTCCGGGATCACCCTCCCTCCTTCTACACCCCTATGGTGTAGAAAAGGCCTTAGTTATTCCAATCAAAGAGATCTCAAGTAAATAGTATTACTTTCGATCAACACCCCTTCCTTCGTTTTCATGCTGAGCTTGCTGGTACACTCCAATTCCAGCAGAAACTTACCTAAATATGCCAAGTTATACAAGCTTTCTTGCCACATGCTTCTTCTCGGTGGTTTCACGTGAACTCCCAAATGAGCTGTAAGTCATTAATCCAAAGATCAAACTTTCCAGCATCCCTGCCTTGAGTTTCAGGTTCTGGAGGAAGTCAGAGATGAAATGAGTTTCACTTAACATCCGTTCCCGTCAAAAACTTCCATTGCTTTTCTCGTTACCAGAACTAGAATTGGAAGTGGAGGTGAACAACACGTCATCCTCCCTCCCTCACAGGCGTCAGTAATGCCTGACAAAGCTGCTCCAGATAACGTTTCTTTTCAACACCTCATTTTATTTCTCATTGATGCCATAACATCAGCAGCACTTCAGTTCCAGGTAGGAGTGTAAAGGATCACAATCAGAAATGAAACCCACAACGCTTGCAAGGCAGGAGTGGTCCTTCTGAGGGGTTAGGTCATTCATGAAGGAAGAATTACAGAGGTGCTCCAGTGTCTGCTCTGCTACCCCATTGTTTGATGTGGGTTTGTTTCGATGTTAAGCTTGGCTTTGCCCCATAGCAAAGAAATGATCTGCTTCTTGCGGCACTTTGTAGGGGAGATGATGAAAGTAGAACTTGATGTCTAACTGGTGCAACAAGACTTTTTATTGATCATTTTGGTGTTTAATGACATTTATGAATCACTTTTATTCAAGAAATTTCTAAGTGGTGTACAGAGGGCTGGAATGCACATTGGGAAAAATAGGGTAACCATATGGAAAGGAGGACAGGGCTCCTGTATCTTTAACAGTTGTAGAGAAAAGCGGATTTCACCAGGTGTTACACCAAGTGTTACACAGGTGTTTCACCAGGTGTTACACAGCTGCACATAGGGCTACCTTTGTGCCTAGTCCGGAAACTTCAACTTGTTCAAAATATGGCAGCCAGGTTGGTCACCGGTACATCTAGGGGTGAAGCAGTTTTAAAATCACTTCATTGGCTGCCAATCAGTTTCCGGGCGAAGTATAAAATGTTGGTTATTACCTTTAAAGCCCTACATGGTTTGGGTCCAGGTTACCTGCAGGATCGCCTTCTCCCGTATAATCCGCCCCGCACACTCAGGTCCTCTGGGAAGAACTTACTCAAATCAGCCAGAACTAGGCTGACGAGTGTTACCCAGAATACCTTCTCTTCTACTGCTCCCAAACTGTGGAATGGTCTGCCGGAGGAGATTAGACAAATTAGCAGTCTTCATGAATTTAAGAGAGTCATGAAGACTGCTCTCTTCCGGCAGGCCTATCCAGTTGAATTTTAAGATGTTTTTAATGATGTATTGGTTTTTATTTGTTTTTAATATTTCAACTATTTTGTGATTTTTGTGTTCTATATTTGTTGTTGTTCCCCGCCTCGATCCAGAGGGAGAGGCGGGTTATAAAGAAATATTATTATTATTTGTATGCATGCAGCACCTGGTGAAATTCCCTCTTTAGCACAACAGTGAAAGCTGCAAGAGCTGTACTAGAGTTATTAGATACAAAAGAGGGCAGGGCTGCTGCAGCTTTAACTCTTTCATTATCCGAAATTAAACAACAAGTAGCTAAACCTGGTATTCCATGGTTCCAGTGGTATAAACTGCAGTCTTTCTTCTCCAACAAGGGTGTAAGGGATCAGGCTGTTTGGTACCTAATTAGTTTTTGAGAAACTAATAGATACCAATACTGGCAGTGTTAAAGGGATGGTGTCCACCATATATAAGAATCTATTGATCTCTGATGAAAGCAACAGCGATTATCTCTTAAGTGCTGGTGGGAGGCAAATTTAGGACCTCTGTTGATGACACAGTTTGGACTAACATGTGGGTGAGATTGCCATTTAAATCTATATCTGCTAACACAAGAGAAACACCTCTGAAGTTATTACTTTAAAATCGCTCCACTGGCTGCCAATTAGTTTCCGGGCGAAGTATAAAGTGTTGGTTATTACCTTTAAAGCCCTACATGGTTTGGGTCCAGGTTACCTGCGGGATCGCCTTCTCCCATACAATCTGCCCTGCACGCTCAGGTCCTCTGGGAAGAACTTACTGCAGTCGGCCAAGACTAGGCTGACAATCATTACCCAGAGGACCTTCTCTTCTGCCGCTCCCAGACTGTGGAATGACCTGCCGGAGGAGACTCGTCAACTTAACAGTCTTTTAGAATTTAAGAAAGCTATAAAGACTGTTCTTTTCTGGCAGGCATATCCAGTGGAATTTTAGAATGTTTTAAGGATGTTTTTAGGATGTTTTAGGATTTTTAATGCAGTTTTAATAATATGTGTCATGTTTTAATCAGTTTTATGTATTTTATCATGTTGGTGTTCCCCGCCTCGATCCAGACGGAGAGGCGGATAAGAAATAAATTGTTGTTGTTATTATTATTATTATTATTATTATTATTATTACATGGTTTGTATCTCACTCCTAGAAAATTGGCATACATTAAATCTGGTTCTTCTCCGATGTGCTGGAGGGGATGCCAAGCGGTTGGCACATACCAGCACATGTGTTGGGAATGGGCTGAGACTCAACAATTCTGGACTGCAGTGTTTTCTGAGATTGCCCAGATTGTAAAAATTGAAGTACATATGGATTCGGTACTGGGAGTATTGAACTTATTTGTTGAAGTAAATATGAATTTGAAACAGAAGGAGCTAATCTCTCATCTTTTGTTTGCTGCCGGGAAAATGATAGCATTGCATTGGAAGGATTTCATATTTCAAGACTTGCATGAGTGGTATAAATTGGTGTGGAAGACAGCAGTAATGGGAAAAATTGCCATATAAATTACAGGTCATGAGAGGTCAATGAAAGTATGATTCTTTTGTGGCTGTTTGGTTAACATTTATTGAATATACTAATATGGCAGAACATGGCCGGATGGTACCTGCACGTTATAAATCATTATGGTTGCTGTACATGTTTTGATACTTGTTTATTTTCAAAAGTTGAATATGCTTCCTGAGGGATTCTGTATTTTTGTACTTTGTAACTCAATCTAGGGAGGGGGTGGAGGGTGAGAAGTGTTGTATGATACTGTATTTTGTAAAACTCAATAAAAATAAAAAAGAAACCAGTAAATTTGGGGTAGTGAATTCTGATACAAACGACCCAATCTGCAAAACTCAGCTTAGTGTGCAAATTGGAGCATTATTATCCATCAGATTTCTTACTTTTCTGAAATGCTGTGACACGTTTCTCAGCAAATTCCACATTTAAATACGTATATTCAGAGAAAATAATGCATTTTAGAGTAGTGGAGGGGAAATGCAGGAGGGCATAATCCCAAGACTTCTTCAGAGCAGGGCTGATGACTTCTGCTGCTGAAGTGCCAGGTTACTTCACCGACGCTGTCCTTGCTCTGTCAAATGAATTATGTAATAACAAGGTTTTCAAGTTTTACTATTGTTTGAGACAGATTAGTATAGACGGCATCAGAGAAGGAGGAAAATAATCAAGCCAATTATTTTTCATTTCCTTTTCTGAAATGGGGTTTAGCAAAGCCCAATAAACACGGCTGCTGGCCTTTTGGGATTCTCCTTGAGCTCATGGCTATGCGGGCTCTTGTGATGAGCTCCTGCAGTTCAGGATTTACCATCACACCACAGAATTTAAATGTGTATTTTGAGAGAATTAAAATATAGGCCAAAATACTTATTACATATTTTTAGAGGTTTTTTTTTTAAAATCACAAATTCATATGGGCATGGATAAAACATCTAAAAGACTAGAAATAGCCATATTCACACATCCCTATTTTATAGCTGTCTATGCTAGTGAACATCACGCATACTGTAGCAACAAATTCCACAAAATGTGTCAAATTATTATTATTATTATTATTATACATCCAAAGTCCAACAAGAGAAAAAGTTCACATTAAAGTGTGGATGCCAAGGTTCCTTCCTTGTCCTGGATCCCTTGAACAACTCTTTAATGAACTTTTGCCTCCTTAAGAATCCCACCTTCCATTTTTACCTTCCTCTTCGCAGTCACATGGGGTTTAGGCTAGGGTGACCAGATAAAATCCTGGTCAGGGCTCATGTAACTTTAACAGTTGTAGAGAAAAGGGAATTTCAGCCAGTGTCATTTGTATGCAATTAGTTCCTGGTGACATTCCCTCTTCATCACAACAGTTGAAGTTGCAGGGGCCCTGCCTTCTTTTGTATCTGGTCACTCTAGTATAGTGCCTGCACCTTTAACTGTTGTGATGAAGAGGGAATTTCACCAGGAACTAATTGCATACAAATGACACTGGCTGAAATTCCTTTTTCTCTACAACTGTTAAAGTTACATGAGCCCTGACCTGGATTTTATCTGGTCACCCTAGTTTAGGCTGTAGATATGGGGTGAGTGACACTCCAGTCTAGACACTTGTGGCTTAACACAACAGTTTTCTAGTAAATTTAAAAAGGCACGTTACAATTTAAGCCATAGAGTTGAGTGATACAAAGGCATTAAAAGAAAACAAAAGTTGCAAAATGCAAGTTCTTTTACCCTAGCTGTATTTAGGCTTTTCCAGTTGCTTCTTGCTCGTGCTCTCTTTTCCTACTCTCTTTCTGGCTGGCTTTCTCCTTTCTTTTTATACCTGCTTCCCACAAAACAGAAAGTACTGTTTCAACGTTGAAGAAATGGAACTTTACTGGAGAAATGGAACTTAACCAGGGAAATTGATCTTAACCACAGAAATGAAACTACTCCACTCAGAGATACCCCCTCTCAACAGAAAAACCATAGGCCGCTAAGGCCTGGCTTTTGTAGGCCTCAAACCTTCACAGTAGTACACCTCCATTTTTAATACTTAAAAACATTCTCTCTCTCTCTCTCTCTCTCTCTCTCTCTCTTCCTTATTAGTGAAATGATGGACAAACTTCTTACCATACTATGTGATTAATGACTGGCAGTACATAAGTGGCTGTGTATCCTACATTACAGAGCACAGCCCTCTATTTGAAGGCATCCTCTAGTTGAAGGATGGCCCAGTCCAAGTCCAATTTAAAATTAAACAACCTTAAGAAGGGAGAACAGTAGCCTTGAAATTGCCCATCAAGATTTAACATCTGGACTGCAAACTGAGCAGGCACAGAGTCAGTCTTCCCAACCATGGTGCGATGCATTGCATTTTTATTTAAATTAAACTTATCATTTCTACATTTTCAGCTAAACATATAAATTAGCATATGCAAATATTAGGCAAACTGGTGCCCTCTTTTGTTCTTTCTTTTGGTGATGCATTTCCTCTTTTTGGGGGGGGGGGGTGATGCACAAGTGGCCACAGTAGTAGGACAACCAGGGCCCAGATAAAATTGACTTGATGGCCAGGTCCAGCCTTCTCTGCTCTAGCATCTGTACATGTACAAAAATGCAAGCATCTATTTATGTGAAAAACTCCTGAGACTTTACAGTGGGCTGCTAGGATTTGCTTTTATCCATCTTCACCTACTTTTCAACTCCTTGAAACGTCTGAAAGGGAATTCCAGGCCCACCATTGTATAAAACTAGATGTATAGGAGAGCGAAAACAAGTCCTTTCCTTTCAAAGAAGAAACTGTATTTTGCTTTCAAAGCAAGGAGAGATGCACAGCGCCTGAGATGTCTATTCACAAAGTTGAGGGGCGGGAGGATAATTACGAGTCATGATAAGCTCTTTTGGAATCCTGAATTTTAGGATTATTGGACATGAAAGAGAAATTTGATGGTGTGGAAAAGGACAGGTGTATCTCTCCAGTACCTGGGGATCTCACCTTCATTGCCCGGAATGTCAGCCTCTGCTTAAACTGCTCATTACCAATTCCCCCTTGTATCCTGTAATAATGAGATTAAAGTTTCTCCGCTCACCAGTCATGCACTCTTCTTTGTTGGTCAGGTGGCATTAGCATGGCTGAAATTCCTCTGAGATTTAGCAACACTTTCTTGCTAGGTCCCCACCACCCCCTTAAAAAAGGCATCTGTTTTCACTCTTATGAAAAGACAGAAAGCTGGTAGATCATCAAATTAACAGCTCTTAGCAAATTGTCCCCCTTGCTCTTGATCATTATACACTTATCTGGAAATATGTACCCTGTGCAGAGATGGCTGTGTGCAGGGATTTTAATCCATCCCTTCTTTCATTCATGCATTAATAGAATTAATATCCCATCCTTAAGGAATTTCCCGATCCGGGAAAAAGGACTCACCGCCCTCCCCCCACTCTCCCTGCTTCCCTGCTGCCTCCTTGTTGCCGCCGCTGCTGCCTGCTGCTGCTGCTGCTTCTGCTCTACTGAGAACCAGGCCATGAGACCTGGTTCTCAGTAGAGCAGAAGCAGTGGCGGCCAGCGGATGGCAGCGGAAGATGGAGGTGACGAGGAGGAGGCAGCAGGTAAGCAGGGAGAATGGGTGGAGGGCAGTGAGTCCAATGGACTCACCGCCAGCCGGGCGTCCCTGGTGCCAGCTGCGCAGCTGGCACCCAGAGACCAGGAAAGCCAATGGGCACCAGATCTCCGAATCGATGCAGAACAATCTGGTCCAGTCTGGAATGATCCGGACCTCCCCTGATCCGGTTTGGATCTGGATCCGGGAGGTTTGGATCACCCCGAACCACTTCAGATTCGGGATCCAGATCCGGATCTGTTCCCAGCCCTAGAATTTACCCTCATGACAAGTGCTGTTTCAAAAATTTCTCCCATGTTTTTCCAACCATTGTCTGATAGGGAAGAAATTGCTTTTGAAAAGAAATTCTGCGGGAGCTATACTAGAGTGACCAGATACAAAAGAGGACAGGGCTCCTGCAGCTTTAACTGTTGTGATGAAGAGGAAATTTCACCAGGTGCTGCATGCATACAAATGACACCTGCTGAAATTCCCTTTTCTATACAACTGCTAAAGATACAGGAGCCCTGTCCTCCTTTTCATATGGTCACCCAAAATGTCTCTTTCAACCTTCTTCAGCTCTGATGGCATCCAGATTGTTGCATCCATGCTATCTGCCTGTTGTTAAGACTCCTCCCAATCGCCCTGCTGCTGAGCTTTTCCTGTGACCGAGCTAACCCAAGAATGCTGCATGTTTAGTTGTTCTGACGGATCTCTTGTGCTCAAGGCAGCTAACAGATGTTATATAGTTGGCAGCCTTCCTCAACCTGGTGCTCTCCAGGTATGTTGGACTACACTTCCTAGCATCTCCAGCTGTCATGGGTCAGCATTTTTTTCCTAACCCCCCTTGGTTGATTGCAGAAAGGCATGATACAACTGCTATAAAAATAAAGAATAAAGAATAAAAATAGTCTCACACATCTGGAGGGGACCAGGCTGCCTTAAGGCATAAAAGCAAATTGCATAAATAGATCGGGGGGGGGGGGGGATGGGGAAAACTCACAAGTTGAAAATATTGATGTTCATAGAAAATGTGTGCAGACAGACGGGATTATTTGTTGGTCTGAAAACGAGGTTTGGGAAGCAGGAAAAGGGGCAACTCCCAGCTGATCTGGGAGAAGGTGGATCGAGATCTCCTCTCTCTCATGAGGTGGCGTTAACTGATGGTAAATGACGTTAGGATATATTTTTTATACCCAGCACAAAGCTAAATGTTGCAGCAAAGAAATGGAAGGCTGCTAAATCAATGGCTGGTTGCTTGTGCTTAATGGAAAAATAAGGGGTTGAACCGTTTGACAGCATTAGCCTTTTAATTACCACTTGTATTCAATACAAATTACCCCTGGGTGCTGTTTTCCCACTTATTTATTTATTTATTGCATTTCTATACCGCCCAATAGCCAAAGCTTTCTGGGCGGTTCACAAAAATTGAAACCATCAAGTACAATTCAAGTTATAAAACAAACTACAATATGAAAAAACAATATAAGCACAATATAAAAGCACAACCAGGATAAAACCGAGCAGCAATGAAGAGATTTATACAGGTTTAAAATACAGATTTAAAACAGCAAAATTAAAAGACCAAGATTGTAAACTGTTTAAACACTGAGAAAATAAAAAGGTCTTCATCTGGCATCTAAAATTGTTTAAAGTAGGTGCCAGATGAACTTCTCTAGGTAGCTAATTCCACAGCTAGGATGCCACAGCAGAGAAGACCCTGCTCCTGGTAGCCATCTGCTTCACTTCCTTTGGCAGGGGCTCACAGAGAAGGACCCCTGAAGGTGCTCTTAGGGTCCAGGCAGGTACATAGGACAAGAGGCATCCCTTCAGATAACCTGGTCCCAAGCCATTTAGGGCTTTGAATGTTAATACCAGCACTTTGAATTGGGCCCGGACCTGGACTGACAGCCAGTGAAGCTGGAAAAGTACTGGCGTAATGTAGTCTCATTGGCCAGTCCCTGTTAACAATCTTGCTGCCCTGTTTTGTACCAGCTGCACCATTTTCAAAGGCAGCCCCACGTATAACGTATAACTTAGGAGCTGTTGCTGACGCTCCTCCCAAAACCACAAAGCTGCCCTTCCAAAATAGGAACAGGAAAACAAAATTTCAGAAGTGGCTTCCTGAAAGACTTTCCTCCCACGCTTTTCAAGGGAGCCAACTGTCACTGAGACCCCCACTGTGGCAGATGGTTGGTAATCAAGGCCCGCATCAGCCTCTACAAGAGACAGATTCTAGAGGGCTCCTCAAGAAATCAGAACAACAATGTATTTGTGCATTCTCCTGTGCATTAAATGGGGTCCCATGGAAGACCTTGGGGAAGATGGCCACCATCACTGCAAAGCAATCATCTCAAAGGAAGTTGGATCGATAGCACATGTGATGACAAGACTATCATACACATGGTCTATGCATATGAAAGGGTTCATCAGCACTATTTTGTAGGTTCAGCATGGCAATCAACAACTTAAAGCATCCAGGGTGGGGGGAGTCAGAGAGAGAAAGAGTTCAACTGACTTGCTGAAAGGTAGAGATAGAGTCAGGTCAGCATCATGTTTGTCAATCATGGCCTCTATGCTCCTGCTCTTCTCCTCTAACTTGTAGGCTACATCGACCTCCCCCCTTCCATCGCTTCCTCGCCCTCTGCTACTCTGTTAATTCAACTTTGGCAGTACACATTCCTGACACCCAGCTTCATGGGTTGAGGCAATTGGTGGGGCAGGACCAAGATGAGATGATAACCAGACCTGCCTGGGCCATACCCTTGTAGGCGTTTTTCTTCTGCCCAGACCTGCCACTTGCTAAGGTTGAGCTGTACTCTTCTTCGACAGAGATAGTTGGATTGCCATTATCTCACATGCTAATGTTCATGCAGATCTGGTAGATCTTGTGTTAAGTAACGCTCGGGTTTATCCACATAGATCAGGAGTGCTGTTCTCCTTTCCATACTTCCACATGTACACCAAAGGAACATGGTTGCTTAAGGGAACATTAACTTGCCAGTCTAGCCCTACAGCCAAGGTTGCGGATTGCTCTTTATGTGCACTATGCACATTCCACAAGAGATTGATAATGTTGGGATTCCCTTTTTTTTTTTTTTTTTTTTGCATACGGATAGATCACACTGTCATGATTCTGTGAGACACACATTAGTAAATTAGTATAGAAGATCAGGATCAAGGAGCGCTTTCCCTTAGCAACTAAAATGAACAAGGAGCTGGAGCATCTCCCCTATGAGGGAAGGTTACAACAACTGGGTTTGTTTAGCTTGGAAAATAGGAGGCTAAGGGGAGACCTGATAGAGGTGTACAAAATTATGCATGTTGTGGAGAATGTGGATAGGGAGACATTTTTTCTCCTCCCATAATACTAGAACCCAGGGTCATCCTATGAAGCTGATTGGTGGGAGATTCAGGACAAATTAAAGGAAGTACTTCTTCACACAGCGCATAGTTAATGAATGAAATTCACTGCAACAAGATTTAGTGACAGCCACCAAATTGGATGGCTTTAAAAGGGGGTGGTGGATAAATATCTCGAGGAGAAGGCTATGAATGGCTACTAGCCCTGATGGCTATGTGCTACCTTCAATATTAGAAGCAGTAAGCTTGCTGGGGAACATGGGCTGAAGGGTGCTGCTACACCTGTGTCCTGCTTGTTGGTTCCTGGTTGAGAGCTTCTTCTTCTTCTTCTTCTTCTTCTTCTTCTTCTTCTTCTTCTTCTTCTTTACATTTATATACCGCCCCATAGCCGAAGCTCTCTGGGCGGTTTACAAAAATTAAAAGACTGAACATTAAAAGTCAATATACAAAATTTAAAACCATAAAACATAAAACAGCAGATATTTAAAACATTTTAAACTTTTAAGCCTGGCCACAAAGTCAGTTAACTTAAGCTGTTAAAATGCCTGGGAGAAAAGAAATGTTTTGACCTGGCATCGAAAAGATAACAGTGTTGGTGCCAGGCGGGCCTCATCCGGGAGAATTGGGGAGCCACTACAGAGAAGGCCCTCTCCCTTGTTTCCGTCCTCTGAGCTTCCCTCGGAGTAGGCACCCGGAGGAGGACCTTTGATGTTGAGTGCATTGTACGGGTAGGTTCATGTCAGGAAAGGTGTTCCATCAGGTATAGTGGTCCCAAACCGTGTAAGGCTTTATAGGTTAAAATAGCACCTTGAATCGGGCTCGGAAACATACAGGCAGCCAATGCAAGTGGGCCAGAATTGGTCTTATATGTTCGAACCTTCTGGTCCCTATTACCAATCTGGCCGCTGAATTTTGCACAAGCTGCAGCTTCCGAACCGTCTTCAAAGGCAGCCCCACGTAGAGCGCATTGCCGTAATCTAACTCGGAGGTTACCAGAGCATAGACAACTGAAGCCAGGTTATCCCTGTCTAGATAGGAGCGTAGCTGAGCCACCAGCCGAAGTTGGTAGAAGGCACTCCGTGCCACCGAGGCCACCTGAGGCTCAAGTGACAGAGATGGTTCTAGGAGAACTCCAAACCTATGAACCTGCTCCTTCCGGGGGAGTACAACCCCATCCAGAACAGGTTGAACACCCTCCATCCAGTCAGAGGAACCCCCCACTAACAGCATCTCAGTCTTGTCTGGATTGAGTTTCAGTTTATTAGCTCTCATCTAGTCCATTGTCGCAGCCAAGCACCAGTTCAACACATCCACAGCCTCATCTGATGAAGATGAAAAGGAGAAGTAGAGTTGCATGTCATCAGCGTACTGATGACAATGCACTCCAAAACTCCGGATGACCTCACCCAATGGTTTCATGTAGATGTTGAACAGCATGGGGGACAAGACTGACCCCTGTGGAACCCCATACTGGAGGATCCACGGGACCAAACAATGTTCCCCAAGCACCACCTTCTGGAGCCGACCCGCCAAGTAGGAGCGGAACCACTGCAATGCAGTGCCTCCCACTCCCAACTCAGCCAGTCATGCCGGAAGGATACCATGGTAGATGGTATCGAAAGCCGCTGAAGGATCAAGGAGAATCAACAGAGTCACACTCCCCCTGTCCTTCTCCCAACATAGGTCATCCTACAGGGTGACCAAGGCTGTTTCCATGCCAAAACCAGGCCTGAAACCCGACTGAAATGGATCCAGATAATCAGTTTCATCCAAGAGTGTCTGGAGCTGGCCAGTGGAACTGGCCACTGTGTGAACATAGTGCTAGAATAGATGGACCCTCGGTCTGATCCAGCATGGCATGTCTTATGTTCTTAAGCCTCCAGAAGTTGGGGTGAAGCATATCAGGCGGGATTCATTCCCTGTCTCTTACAGTACATGGTGCAATCACTTTCCATAGGAAAGCACTTTAACTGTTCAAAGTTGAGTAGAGAAAGATTAGACAAGGGCAGGATGTGAAAGATACAAGCACAACCTTAATACCACACCAAATGCTGTTGTGCAATGTTTGGATCATGAGCTGGCATTGATTGATACGCAGATGGAGAGCACAAACCATGCATTCTGAATTTTCTATAGCATCGCTTGGTGATTCTGGAGCATTTTTTCCAGATCTGAATCTGCACACACTTTTCTTGATCAACTCTGAGAAGCTTGGCCACAATGGGGTGGAAGATAACCCCAGAATGTGAGGGTATTCCTGTTACTGAGTAAGGACAGCAGCTTCAGCCATCCCCACTTAGCAGCTGCAGATGGTCTGAGCATGCTTGGCATACTCTGGCAGGGTTACACCAGCCCTAGATACTGGAGATGATTTGTATATGTGCCAAGCCAATGCCTTTTGAATGTCACAGAGCCAACAAAATCTGCACCTGAAACACTGTTGTAACTCTTGATGGGATCACAATGAAAGATGCACCATGTCCATAAAAGCTCACTCTGATCTTTGTTGTATGCTTGTGTGCTAAATCAGAGTGTGAGAAGCAAACAGAAATTAGAACATGCAAAAGAGTGTGCTAAATCAGAGTGTGTGAAAGAAACAGAGATGAGGGCAGGATCTACATGTTGTCCTCGATGTGCCCTCCCTGCGCCACAAGCCGCTTCAGAGTGCTTCACCCCGCCTAGTGTGGCTCAAGCCTCGTAGGCTCTGCCCGTGCCACCGCGGCCGCCGCCCTTTTATCCAGGCCGGTCCCGGGGAGGGAGGGGGGAGGGTTGTAAACAAAAGCCAGTGATTGGGAGAGGGATTTCCAATTGCTAGCTTTTATTTACAACCCTCCCTCCTCCCTCCCTGGGACCAGCCGGGATGAAAGGGCGTCGGCGGCGAGAGCGTGAGCAGAGCCTCCGAGGCTTGAGCCACACTAGACGAAGTGCAGCGCTCCAAAGCGACTTGTGGCGCATGGAGGGCGCATCGAGGACGACGTGTAGATCCGGCCAAGAACACCCCTTAAAAGGCCAAGTGCTCAGTCTAGAACTTCTCCTTGCTAAAAGGGAAAGCCCAGGTGGCTGCAGTGTTCAGGAGTGTATTTTACCAGCTTAAGCTGGAGACGACGAACCTTGTTTCAGTTATCCATGCACTAGTCACATCCAGGCTGGGTTACTGTAATGCACTTTAAGAGGGGCTGCCTTTAAAGACAGTTCAGAAACTTCAGCTGATGCAGAATGCAGCTGGAGTATTAATAGGGGTGAGGCAATTTGATCATATAATGCCTAAACTGCGCCAGCCTCACTGGTTACCGGTGTGTTTCCAAGCCCAATTCAAGGTGCTGGTTTTAACCTTTAAAGTTTGGGACTAGTAAGTTAGCAGAAGGACCTCCCTCATCTATCAGCCTGCCCACTCTTTAAGATCAGAAAGAGAGGCCCTTCTCATTTGCCCACTCATGAAAGCAATTAGGAGGGGCTTTTCTGCAGTGGTCCCAAACCTTTGGAACAAGTTATCGTCAGAGGTCTGCCATGTTCCGTCATTGCAGACTTTTAAGAAGGCCTTGAAAATATAGCATTTTACTGTGTCCTCTTAATATTACTGCTATTGTTGCTGCTATTGCTATTGTTGTTTTGGTGATTGTATTGTTGGCTTTTATTGTTGTTTGTGTTGCTTTTTTATTGTGTTTATGTTTTTACTGCTTTTAATATTTTAACTGCTTTTATGTATTTTATCGCTGCAAGCCGTCTTGAGAGACTGCTCATGGGTTGTTGTTGTTTTTAAAAAATTGTAAGGTGCAGGAAGCGAAGAGCTTCCTTAGCACCATTGGAAGTGCCCATGGGGTGCCATGTTGGGACCCCTATCCCAAAGGAAGCCAAGGCTTTGCTGACACCCTGAACAGAAGCACTCTGTTTAGAGACGGGGTACGGTATGCTGCAACATTTTGATGCAGGTCTCAGTTGAAGGAACCCAGTTGGGGCGAAGGTGAAAAGAGGGTTGGGTTTGCGGCGACGATCAGCCCAGCTCTTTGTTTTAAAGAGAAAAATACACACGATCCAAATGGAAACAGATGCAGGGAAAGGCAAGTGTGATGGTGCTGCATCTCAATTCACCTGCAGGTAGCAGTAGTCCACTGCCTACTGCAAGTAAACTGTGGCATGGCATCCCTTATTTCGGCAAGGGATTCAGCTGCTTGGGGAAAGGAAAGGACCCTTCATCATCTCTTTCAAAGTACTGGCCATTTGGGAGATTAAGGCTGCAATCCTGCACACTTACCTGGGAGTAAGTCCCATTGAACTCAATGGGACTTGCTTCTAAATTGAAACACATTTTAATTAATTCTTTTTATTGTGGATGTAGTAAAACAAAGCAAAGAACAAACCAAGAAAAGAAAAAAAACAGAAAGAGAACAGGCAATTACATGCATAGAAATATAAATATTCCATCAAGTATAATAGTCTAAAAGGGGAAAAAAGGTGGGGGAGATTATGGGTAAATTTCAAGAAAAGCAGACCAAATAACCATATCTTTATCCATACATGGGTGGCACCTATGTGCCGCCTGTTGGTACCGTTGTTGATAGGTCCTCATCCATTGCATTATGGGAAGTGAACATTTATCCTTCCAACACTGTAATACTAAGCTGAAATGCTTAGGTCTGTGCTAAATGCTTAGGTCTGGGCTAAATGCTTAGGTCAAAGACTAGCAAGGACGTCAAAAAGCAAAGGTTTTATTTAAAACTGTGTTTTTGTACTTCAGTACTAGTGGCAAATTCAAAGTTTAAAACCGACGATATTTTCCAGACTTTTGCCTATGGTCAGCAAAGAGAGATCACTTGGTGCTTCCCTCCCTGTGCTAATTCTGGAATCAAGATCTCAGCTTTGGAACTATCTTCTTCCAAAGAAATGGGAGGGGGAATGTGAGCCATACTTTTCTCGATTTTCTCCTCCCAGGAATGTATATCATGGCGACGGGTGAATTCTCTTCTTGGCAGCTTCTTCCCTTTCTCCCTTTCCTTCCCTTCCTTCCTGTATTGGGGATCCAGAGGGCTCAAAATTTAAAATTAAGACAAAAGCAAAAACTGGGACATGAGTTTGTGGATATTCAAGATGTAGCCATGACCACCAATTTGGATGGATTTAAAAGGGGGTTGGATAAATTCCTGGAGGAGAAGGCTACCAATGGCTACTAGCCCTGATGGCTATCTGCTATATATGCCAGTTGCTGGGGAACATGGGTGGGAGGTAGCTGTTACATCCCTGGCCTGCTTGTGGGTTCCTGGTCAACAGCTGGTTGGCTATTGTGTGAAGAGAAAGTTGGCTAGATGGACTCGTGGTCTGATCCAGCATGGCTCTACTTATGTTCTTAAGAAATTTCATTTCTTTTGTTGCTCAGTTAATTTTCATTATTAAACTCTTCCCTGAATTTGTTATTCATTCATTAAAATCACATTTGTTTCACTATCCATTCATTGAAATTGCATTCCTTTCAGTTACCTGCAACTGTTTTCATTATTTTTCTTCTTTTCGTTATTTCTTCCTTTTCTTCTCCCACCACCACAGTTAAGGCAGCAGAGCTGATATGGGTGGAGTTTTTTTTATAGAATCATAGAATAGTAGAAAAGGGCCTATAAGGCCATCGAGTCCAGCCCACTGCTCAATGCAGGAATCCACCTTAAAGCATCCCTGACAAATGGATGTCCAGCTGCCTCTTGAAGGCCTCTAGTGTGGGAGAGTCCATTCCCCCCCCCCTCCGCAGGTAATTGATTCCATTGTCGTACTGCTCTAACAGTCAGGATGTTTTTCCTGGTATTCAGTCGGAATCTGGCTTCTTGTAACTTGAACCCATTATTCCATGTCCTGCACTCTGGGATGATCGAGAAGAGATCCTGGCCCTCCTCTGTGTGACAACCTTTCAAGTATTATGGGTGGATCCAACTCTTGGATTTTGTCCCTTTAGCATGTCCTTCCTTAAACTCTTATTCATCTGAGTTACTGTTGTCCCCTGTCTGATTGAGTTTTGGTTGATGTTGTATGGTTTTATTGCCTTTAATTGGTTGTGTTTAATTGGTTGAATAATGAAAATGAGTATTAAATTTCATAAATAACATAAAATTATACACCCATAGTATATTTCCCTAGCTAAATAATAATAAAAAATACATTAATCAACTTTGAAGATTCAGTTTCCATTATATTTGCACATTTTTGGCCCTGATGCACATTTCTTTTCTTGTTATAATGGTATAATGTTTGACTTGCAAACTCGATGGATAAAAATGCATGTGTTCCATGAATTACTACATTTTATTATACCACAAAATGTTTCTAATTTTTCTTTTATACACAGTTCAAAAGGAAGTCCCAATCTGACCTGCCAAGGTTACCACTCATCAATGTTTGTACCCAAACAAGGAAATAAACATGTTTTGAGGATTTGGGTTCCATTGGAAATCTCCGCACCATTTTTGTGCTTAGGTTCAAGGTGGTACAGTTAACTTAAGTATAGAGGACTATATTAGGAGGAGTACGTTTTTAAAACACCAGAAACTTCTTTAAAACAGTATCAAGAAGATCAACATAGCTAAAAAAGATTACTTTCATTCATAAGAAATTTAATTTGTTTACTTATTAAAACATTTATATCCCACCTTTTGATCTAGAAAGGTCTTCAAGGCAGTTCACAAAATTTAAAATCTGTAATATGTGTTCCCTTCTCATATTGAAAAACAAATTCCTGAGCGAATCTGAGGGGCCCAGAAAATGACCTGACTCCTCCCCTATAGCCAAGATCAGGCCAATGACATCAGCTTTGGATGCTGATGTCATTGCAGGAGAACCAGACACCATGATGGCACTGAGCTGCCATGGCATTTGATCTTCTTTGTTGCCTACAAATGGAAAAAGGCTGCAGGGATAAATTCATGGGTGGGGAGCCCAGTCCCCATGGAGAGCTGAGCAACCTGGTCTCCCTACCGACCCAACAAATGGCTGAAAAAGACATTGTTAGCACAGCCTCTTACTCAATCATTTTGACACATTCGTCATAGAGTTGCATACCTTCCTATGGTGCTGCTGTCTATCCACCACATAAAGAAGTCCTGCTTTGTTCACTCATTTACAACAAAATATTGTCCATTGTGCCTCCCCATTGTCATGTCTTCTTTAACGAAACTCTTTCAATCTGCATTCCTCCTTAACAGAATCCAGGTAAGGCCTTCAAATTTACCCAGGTCTCCCTTTGTTTCCCTCTGTTCAGATGGCATTTCTTTATTCTCCGCTTCTCAGCTTGGACCTCCAAGTTTGCTTTTCAGAATTCTTCTTTCTATTAAAAAAGTAGGAAATTGCACCATTCATCCAATTAGTTGGATCTGATTTGAATATGACTAGCATGGCCCAATGGTTGAATTTCACACCCCATTTGGAAAAATACCCCAGAATGTTGACGTTGATGTGCTCCAGTGCTTCTGCCATATTATTCAATTATAAAAGGAATTATTTTTTATTTTGGGAGATTATTGGTGGCAAATCTTTTATTTTCCAGCATGTTATTAACCTTAATTGATTTTTTCTGAAATGTATTCAGTAGGCAGGCATTTTTATCGATGTGATGGTCTGGTATTTAAACAGTATTATGGAGCTACGTTTCCTTATTTTCTTTCCTTTTTTTAATATATCCATCTAGTTCAAATAGAAAAGAAGATAGAAAAGAAGATATAATGCAGAGATGTTCTATTATAATATAATGTATCAGGCTTTAAGTGTGGGCCTTTAGACAGGAGGAGGTTGATGGGGCACTATTTAACAGTTGGTCAAACCTTTTGGCCAGGTCTGGCTATTATACCTTCTTTTTGCTAAGGAGATTCCTGTCTAAATTATTATTATTATTAACATTTATATACCGCCCCATAGCCGAAGCTCTCTGGGTGGTTTACAAAAATTAAAAACATTAAACATTAAAAACCCTATATACAAAATTTTAAATCATAAACATAAAACAGCTGATATTTAAAACATTTTAAACTTTTAAACCTGGCCAAAAAAGTCAGTTCAAACCTCAACTTAAGCTGTTAAAATGCCTGCGAGAGAAGAAAAGTTTTTACCAGGCACAGAAAAGATAACAGTGTTGGTGCCAGGTGGGCCTCATTGGGGAGATCATTCCATAATTGGGGGGCCACCACAGAGAAGGCCTTCTCCCTTGTTGCCATCCTCTGAGCTTCCCTCAGAGTAGGCACCTGGAGGAGGATCTTTGATGTTGAGCGTAGTGTATGGGTATGTTCATGTCGGGAGAGGCATTCCGTCAGGTATTGTGGTCCCAAGGCTTTATAGGTTAAAGCCAGCACCTTGAATCGGGCTCGGAAACATACAGGCAGCCAATGCAAGCGGGCCAGAGTCGGTTTTATGTGTTCAAACATTCTGGTCCCTGTTACCAATTTGGCTGCTGCATTTTGCACAAGCTGCAGCTTCTGAACCGTCTTCAAAGGCAGCCCCATGTAGAGTGCATTGCAGTAATCTAACTTGGAGGTTACTAGAGCATAGACAACTGAAGCCAGGTTATCCCTGTCCAGATAGAGCCATAGCTGGGCCACCACTCGAAGTTGGTAGAAGGCACTCCGTGCCATCGAGGCCACCTGAGCCTCAAGTGACAGAGGCGGTTCTAGGAGAACCCCCAAGCTACGAACCTGCTCCTTCAGAGGGAATGCAACCCTGGATGCTCTTGCAATAGCTAGGGAATAGCTGAAAGGTCCTGGATTGTTTTGTCCTCAAGCAGGCCATATCTTTTCCCCCTACTGTGCCAGTTGAGGATGATGTAAGCTAGGCCTGTGTGTGCCTCTGTGAACAAGAACAAAGAACATTGGAAGCAATGTAGGAAGCATTCTTATATCAAGTACATCTAGCTCAGAATTGTTTACACAAGGGATGCAGAACCTACGGCCCAGGGAAATGCCACATATGGCCCACAGGTCCTCCTTGGGTTTCACCAGGGGATGAAGAGATTAGAGATAACAGTGGAGATGCGGGGGTTGGGATATTCAGCTGATACTGGGAGGAGTAGCTGCTTTTCTCAAAGCTGGCCGAGTCTCCATGCCTCTTCACTACGAAGAGGCAAAATGGGTGTGGGTGGGTGTGGAGCATTGTTGTCTGTGGATGTGGCCATACCCATGAACATCATCTATTATGGCAAGTACTACAATAGTACTATAATAATGGAATGTTGGAAGGGAGGAGGATGGAAAGGGGGGACAGGTAAAAGGCAGTTAGAAAAGGGGGAGGAGTTAAGGGTGATCCTATGAAGAAGATGTTGCATTGGTCAATGGAACAGGGAAAGAGCTGGATTTGGAGAGGATGATACGGAACAAAATGGCCATGAGAAGCACGTGGATTGGGAGGCCTGCAGCTAAAGAATGAGACCAAAAAAGACACAGATTATCAACTGTTTTAAAAAACAAGATACAAATCTTCAATGACCAGGAAAACTAGATATTGAACTGCTACAATAGTTAAAGGGTTGTTGGAGATTACAGGGATATTAGAGTACTTTTAGTTTTGCAGTTAATGTTCATAAAATTGTACTTCTCTTAATATTTATAAATATTGCTATTTATAAATGATTATCTAAGCTCTGCCAACCATGGGATAGAATGGCCATGAGAAGCAGGTAGCTCGGGAAGCCTGCAGCTAAAAAACGAGAGAGAAGAAGACACAGATCGCCAACTGTTTTAAAGAACAGGATACAGTGTCTGCTGGCATTTGTCCAATACCTATCTCAGATTATCCCTGAAAGAACTATCACAATGGCCCACAGAGGGCTTGGTGGGAGGTGATTCTGAGAAAGGTAAACTCTTCCCACTCCATCTGACTAGCTTGTTTCTCTTACCTGAATGGGCATGACTCATCTGACCCAGAGAGAGGAAAAAATAGCTGTAGGGACAGACCCCATTCAGTAACAGTTGTGTAAATCCCAGCTGAGTGTTTTGGGCTTCAAGAATTAATTGATATGGGTTGTGGTCCTTGAAATACCCCTCAAACCAAAGTGGAACCAGATATTGCTTAAACAGTATTTAAGGGTGACAAAGTTTTGCAAAACACAGTACCACAGACAATGCAATTAGGATGATTAGACACATAATAGAAATAGTGGCTAGCATATTGCTTAGTAAAATTGAAGTTCTAATTCTCTCAATCAACAAATCAGTCATCATTAAGGTTTCTTATTTGGCAGGCATGGTTGGCAGAGCTTAGGTAATCATGTTTGGCAAGCTGATTCTCCCAAGATCTCTATGGTCAACCATGGCCAGATCTACACCAAGCAGGATATAGCACTATGAAAGCAGTATTAAAACAGTATATAAAAGGCAGGAGCCACACTACTGCTTTATGGCGGTACTGAAGTGCACTCACAACTGTCGGGGCCCATAAGACACATACCATATACCGATTTCATACTGCTTCATAGTGCTATATCCTGCTTGGTGTAGATCTGGCCCCTGTCAAAAACTTACCACTTATAAAGTTCCATCTAACAAGTGCACCAGTTCATTTATTTTAACACACATCTATGCACTTTATTTTTTTGGACTCGGACATAGCTCTTACTCATGACCTCAGGAGGGCCACTCCATAGTGCAGCCAGGCTTACAACTTGCTTCAGAAGCACATCTGCACAGGTCCATTTCCTCATAAGATAATAAGCTTTTTGCTTCCAAGTACTAACCAACCCGCCTATGGCAAGCTTCTTTGTCTAAGTTCCAAGAACACATTTTTGCACTTGAAGCTGGCTTATAGCACATGTAGCTAATCATTTTATGCTTACCATTAAGATACACAGAATAGCTCTCCTATGAAAATTAATTTCAGTTAATTTGTGACAAGAATTTACCAAAGATTTCCAAGTTCTCCAAATTCAGGACAGAAGGAACTTCATTTGAAAGATGGTCTAGTAGCTGCGTAATGTGTCCAATGGACCTCATGTTGACATACAAGAGTGTTTAAGGTCAGATCAGTACTGCAATATTACTGGATGTGCTGTGACACTTGAGAAACATATAACCCAATCACAGCTAGATTTACTCAAAATGAAATCCTGTTTCCCTCAATGGGTTTTGTAAATGCACTCAGAACATCAGCCTAGGCAAATCTCATACCATTAAAAAGGGCCTTAGGGTGTTTTCATATATGAAATCTAGGGAGAGATCTACACCTTGTGTCAAATCATTACAATCCCATTGTGGTAACACTATATTCCTCCTGTTCATTTATACCTCTCGCAGGACATACGCTGACCTTTGTTATTTTGGATAATGTATATATGTGCTAGGCACAGCTGGGCACCATGTTGGAATCTGGGGAAAGGGGGGATTGTTTTGATCCTACAATATTTTCTATTTTCTAGCTACGCTGCTCTTACACCCTTCCTCCAGTTCCCCATTTGGGATAGATAGATAGATAGATAGATTCCATCCTTTGCACCATACCATCATTGATGTTTCAGTTTCATGGATCACCATCTGCTGATGATTCACATGTTCAATTTGCAGAGTGACCGAAAATTGCTTCACTATGAACAAGTATATATTCATTTGTCTAACGTCACCCATGTCCCTGTGCCGGTAGGTATTACATCTTACACTAACTGTATTTTGAAGCTTTTTCTTTCTTCTTGTGTGGGTGAAAGTAAAGGAATGAGATCTGTTTGATGTCAAAAAGCATCAGGCATATTAACAGATGTCTCCTGATCCTAAAGGAACAGCATCTGGCTGGCTAATTCCAAGGAGAGGGCAGCGACAGTAAATTTTTCTAATGATACAGAAAGATACCAAGAATATATCTGACATGTTTCTTCTGAAATAATAATAATAATAATAATAATAATAATAATAATAATAATGAATTCAAGCAGGCCAGTTGGTGAACACTAAGGTCCCCTCTACAAGGATTCGCTTTTGCGCCTGGTTAGGCGATTATGCGCATAATCGCAGAAGCGCATTTACGCCTAATCCCTCTGCACGAGAGGCGGCGAGAGGCGGCTAAGCGCATTAACAGATGTCCAAAATGCGCTTTACAAGTAGTTAATGCGCATAAGCGCATATTCACACAGTCAAAATGTGCTTTAACGGACGGAGCAAAATAAAACTCGCAATTATCGGGGAGATAACGCGCCTCTACGCCTGATTTGCGCTCCGTTCTTGTAGAGGTAATTTTTTAATGCGCCTTGAAAGAGCTTTAAATGCCTCTTGTAGAGGCAATGTCACATTCTCCCGACTCTCCTTATAATGTGTAGTTTCACTTACACCATGATGTGACATTGTCACACTGTGGATTTCACAATTTTTCCCACCACCACAACCAGTGACAGCCAGTGATGTGGAGCAGAAGTAGGAAAGTACAAGATGGGATGATCCTTGCCATGAGGTAAGTGAAACAACTTGTTAAACGAGGTAGGAGGATGCCATTTTTGGTGGTAGCCTCGTGTCTGCCATGATGGTGTTGTTTTGGCCCTTGGTGTTCTTGTGCATGCATAAGCCTTTGATTGGAGTCAAGATGCATCCACGCAACACTGAAAAATCTAGAGATTCAACAGAGTAAACTGAAACCCAAATAATGATATATCTAGTGTGCATGTGTGCATACTAACTAACAGCATCTTTTTTGGTAAAGGATTCCCTGAAATGTCAAAATAGAAACACAATAAAGGTAGTGATTTACCTGGGATGGGTACCAGAAAATTGTGACTGTGCTGTTAATTGGGACCATTGGGGAGGATGTTAGAGGTATTTCTTTCCTAATTTAGGGCATAATATTTCCCACTCTGCACATGGAAATCAAGAGAGGCCAATGTTATAATCTTTTCTTTGTACACATTGGTGCTGTTCTGGTTATCTTCTAATGTTCTGGGTTATTCACAAAGAGCCAAGCCCTCCCTGTGCTTCATCTTGCAGCATCCAGCTTATCTTTCCCAACATTTACAAGAGATGGTGCTGCAGCTCAGTGGTAGAACACATACTTTGCATGCAGAAGGTCCCAGGTTTGATCCTCAGCATCTCCAGGTAGGGCAGGAAAAATCCCTGGAGAGCTACTGGTATTCAGTGCTGAAAACACTGGGCTAGATGGACGATTGAGCTGACTCAATATAAGGCAGCTTCCTGTGTTTGTAATACCTAACCTTTCGTTTACTCTATCACTTTTCATTTTCATTTCTTAATCTAGAATTGCCACTAGTAGGGGATAAAAGCAGCCTGCTTCCCCCACCCCACACACCCTTTTTTGTGGAGCAGTTTCCAGAAAAGCAAGGATTGTTTGTCCTATTAACTCTTTATTGCTTTTTAACTGTTACAACTTCAGTTTACAGACAGACACTGGGCTCCATGGTTCAGATCTCCCACCAGAATAACTCTGGCTTCTGGCCCCTGACCCAGAGATCTTCAGATCCTCAAGCCCCATGCAGGTACTAGATTTATTTTATTTCAGGTATCAGCAACTCTGCTTCCATGTTGAGACATGTCCTTTCAGAAACATGCTAGGGTTTTCCTGATCTGACCGTATTTGGGGGGCTAACATGTAATGGTATGCAATATGTAACAGCATTTGATAGATGGCGCACAATGAATCTTTTGTAGCTCGCAGCTTGTGAGAGGCTATTTTATCTGACGCTTGCAAGAATGGAATGTGAATGAGCCCAAAGAAAGTCAGTCTGAGACAGAATTTCAAATTCAAAATTTGAGTAGCAAACTTGGAATTTGGGGAGCGAATTATGAATACATGTGAATATGTATTTCAGCTGTACCTGAAACTTTTTTGTTCTAGCAGGCTTTTGGAAATACGCTGGACCTTTGTTAATGCATGCTTTTTTTAATCTGTTACTGATTTTTAAAATGTTTAAATGTTTTAATTTTACTGTAAGCTTAATTCTATTTTAACTTTTGTAAACCTATATTTATATATTTCAATTGTAAATATTTTAATCTTGTAAACCGCCTTGAGTCCCAGCCCTGGGGAAAAGGTGGGATATAAATAATAATAATAATAATAATAATAATAATAATAATACCTGACAATATTCCCTCTTCTGCACAAAGATAAATGATCCCTGTCCTCCTTTGCATCAGGTCAGTTAGTTAGCTGTAATGTATGGACATGTCCAGGGAGAGGATAATTCCAGATGGAAGAATTTATTGGTGTGATAACATATATTGCTTCGATTACAAATGGAACGCTTCCATAAAATGGGAAGACAAAAAAGTATTTCCATTGCTAACTTGAAATTTAGGGCAGAATATCCACACATCATCATCTCATAAAATCCATTTTATGCTGCAAATGTCCAGTTAGTGCTTTCCATGAACAACTAACATGTGAAAGAACAGCCTAGCTGTCCCCCAAGGAGCTACTCTGCAAAGAATCTGTCAAGAAGCGTCTGCAGCTGCCCAGAGAAAAATGAATATCCCTTCCCATACCACCCCCACCCCAGCAACCCTCACCCCCCACCCCACTTCATATTTGTCTAGGGTGATCATAGCAATATGCTAAGTACAACTGCCTGGCCCCCATCTCTGCCTAGAAGGCATAAAGAATATTGGAGGGGTGAGGGGCTGCGAGGTTTATCACAATTTACATATCATGCTAAGATGTAATCTCCTCTGACGTGAAATCAAGGCAAAGTTTTGCTGTTTGGGTTTCCTCAAGGTAAGCCAACGGGTTATATGCTGCTTGCAAATAATGTTTAGAATGTGCATCTTTCCAAAGATCTCTATTGTTCCATAGGGCAAGAAAGGCCCCTTTGAACATAGCATAAAGTGTGGAGTTGCTATCACCTCAGGAACATAGACAAAATTTTATTTTGCTTTACTGGAAGGCTTACTTCTCTCTTTACATTTTGTACACAGGTACCTTCGTAGATAATAGAGGCATGTCTTGTCAAAAGCTCCACTGAGGGCAGATGAAGGACATTTTGCTACCTGAGGCAAAGAACAAGATATTGCCACCCCCTTTCCTACAACATATAGAAGCCAACCAGACCGGCAACTGAATTATACATCAGTGTTGGCAAGGGAATGACACCCCACACATCTAGTTTAGAGGGTTACCTAAACAGATGGTTCATTATCTTTAAACTGGAATTGGACAGGAGAACCCTCCAAATAGACAATGGTTCTCTGTAAAAGTGGCTGCCTGGCCACTTTTGTATCTAGGTCTTTTAAGGCTCATGCACATAAATATATAACGTCTTCCGCACTCATCAGCAAATGAATATCCATGATTGCGCTCTTATTAAAACATGCTTCTGCCTTTCCTACGTAGTTTGCCCCAGCAGTGCAGGGAACGGCAGGATTATCCATAATTAACGAGGTGAAAAGGTAATAATGCAGGTTTCTCCTTTTAATAGAATTGAGCATCGGTACTACAGCATTGAGAGGGCGATCCTGTGATCCTGAGCGAGCGTCCCAGGGACACAGGTTTGCTCGGACAAACCCTTCTGAGGTTGGAGACATTGCTCTGACCTCAGAAGGGGGAGTCGAAGAACTGGCCCTCCCCCCCCCACACACACACAATGCCAGCTGCCCTCCAAGGTTGGAGGGGGAGGAAAGGGAGCATTTCAATGGGCAAGGAGAGGATGAGACCAGAGAGGCCAAAATACGAGAGATCCTCCGCTTCCTCCACCTTCCCCCACCCCACTGCTCCAGAGTTCCCCTCGGTAGGCAGGCTGAAAAGCCCATCTAGTGAAAATCACCAGAGGCAGAGGATGGGGAGACAAAGATCACCTCTGCTGCTCTTCCCAATCTTTCAGCTTTAGCCTGGTAGGTCATAGGAATCCTGGAAGGCTTCTGAGCAACAAGGACACAATCGATAGGATCAAGCCCTTAGAACTCTTACAGTCCTGATGGCTATGTGCTACCTCCAGTATCAGTCAGTATGCCTATATACACCAGTTGCTGGGGAACATGGGCAGGATGGTGCTGTTGCACTAATTGTCCTGCTTGTGGTTGGTTGGCCAGTGTGTGAACAGAGTGCTGGACTAGATGGACCCTTGGTCTGATCCAGCACTACTCTCCTTATGTTCTTATGGGATATTCCTTTGTGTGTAATTCCTTTTAACAGTTTGAATGCCCCCCTCATTCTGAAGCTTGGAGAGTGTTGGTAAGAGAGAGGTCTTTATTGGTGGTGGCCCCCCAGCTCTGGAAAGCTCGCCTGATGCTCACACTGCTGTGTCTTTGACACCAGGCTCATGCTTTCCTGTTCTCCCAGGCTTTTAAAATCTTTCAAAAGTCTTTTAGGGTGCAATCCTATGCATGTTTAGACAGGATTAAGTCCTACAGGCCCCAGCATTCCCCTATAATTCCAGGCCTGGCAGCCTTAAAGTAGTTTTTAACATATTTTAGTATTTTTGTGTTTTATCGTTTTAATCCCTGCTATGTGGCTGTATCTCTTATACATAATATACAATATACATTATATTGAGTTTTAAGCTGTTAGCATGTTTATTAGCTTTATATTATTGATTGGATTGTAATATAGTTGTGTTATTGTTCATGTTATTGTCGTTCTAAAACACCTCAAGAAAATGTACTTTCTGAGGCATTTAATACAATCAATCAATCAGAAGGAAAGAGTATTTTGATAATAACCTGAAACATCCCAGGGACAGAGAGAGAGAGAGAGGGAAAAAGAGAGAATAGAAAGCCTACAGATTGCTGCAGGAGTTGCTAGTCTTTTGCACCTTTTTACTTATATTTATCTAATTAATTTATTATTCAAATGTATATGCCACTTTCCACAAAGGTATCATTCCCTGCCTGGCACCTGTGGCTCTAACAGCAGCCTCATATACCAGAATTAAGCTGGCAAAGCTTTCCCTGGCATCAAAATTGGGGATAGAAACAGTGTCACTTTCTAATTCCTTTAAGCCAGCTACTATGAAAGTCCCAGAAGTGGAGTCAAAAAAAAGGCCGGCAACTTTAAATCCTATTAGTCTGTGTTTGTGTTTGTCTCTGTCTCTGTCTGTCAAACTGTTTTTGACTTGAGAGCATCATGGGGTTTTTGCATTCAAACAAGACAGGTCAATTATATGCAAGAACAAAGCTTGGTTCATAAACTTCGGATTCCAACTCACTCAGCACCATTTCTGCCTCCTGTTCATATAGCACCATGTCCCAAGGCTGCTGGGGCATATGAAATATATTTTCTCTCTCATGTTCTGTGGGTACAGGTGCTTTAAAAATCAGAAAACTGCAGCCTTGAAGACTTTTGTTCATCATATATTTCCAATATTAGCGCCCAAGGTGTTTTCACAGACATGTTCCTGAATGTGATCCTGTAATTATTCTTTGCCCTGAAGCTCCAACCTGCCTCTCAATCTTTTTTCTGTTCTAATGAAGAGAAGGATAATATTCCAACGCTTTTACAGGGAACTACCCTGTAAAAGCACCCAGTTGTTTGTTGTCATTTATATTGTAATGCCTACTTCATTCATTACATACAGAATAGCCATAGGGAGACACTTGACCTTACCTTCAGCAGGGTTTATACTCCAGTGTGTGCCAAAATTTGATTAACATTTGCCGTCATGATTCACATGGGAATGGATGATGGTGATAATCTGAGAGAGTTTCGTGAACGTGCCCAAAATGGAGGCATAATAGTACAAGTCTACGGCTGACATTTAGGTTGGATAATTTGCTACCTCCAGATGTAGTGATAGCTTGGGATATATCGAAGACATTTAGAATGGATTCAAATGCATTTGGATTTCTGTGAATACAAATTCTGCATCGGAGCGGCTTTTTCTGGACATGAGGATTTTGCGGATTTGCAGGCCATTTGTTTTACATTTTGGGGGTTGCACATGTGCGCTAATTGTACATTATGTGCAGGTGCACACCTGCGCCTATGTGCATTTGCAAATGAATGAAATTACTGTACAAAAAAATCTGATTCCATCAATGAGTGGATAATGGAATGAAAGGTGTCTGACAATTCACAAAACATAGATGAAATGGAATGAACAAAATCCATACATCCCCAGTGATGGTCAGTGGCCGCCATCTTTGGGCAGCTTTCAAAGAGGATTAGACAAATAGCAATGTCAGTGAGAGCAAACAAATTCCTCCTGTTGCTCTCATTCTGAATGCAAGGTCGGGGGTGGGGGGGAGGAACACTTTCCCCTTTACTGAAGCATCTGGCCTGATGCTATGTTCCCTGCCCGTTCCGGATAGGATCGTAGAATGTGTATCATCCCCTTGCTAGCATGCATTGCCCAAATCCGACAGGCATATCCAGTGGAATTTTATAATGTTTTTAGGATGTTTTCTATGATGTTTTAATGCAGTTTAATAATGTGTGCCATGTTTTAATCAGTTTTATGTATTTTATCATATTTTATATTTACTGTTGTTCCCCACCTCGATCCAAAAGGAGAGGCGGGTAAGAAATAAATTATTATTATTATTATTATTATTATTATTATGCGCAAGTCACTGGTCTAGAGGAAGGGCTTTGCGTGCACATGTGTATGTATATGTGTATTTAAAATGTTTTTCAATGTTTTTAATATTTTAAAATTGTACAAAATTGTACAAATTTTTAATTTTTGTATATCGCTATTTGTTTTAACTGTACATGTTTTAATTTGTAAGCCGCCTTGAGTCCTATTATTGGGAAAGAGGCGGGATATAAATGAATATAATAATAATAAAAATAATATTTATTTATTTATTGCATTTTTATACTGCCCCATAGCCGAAGCTCTCTGGGCGGTTCACAAAAATTAAAACCATGAAATCATTTTAAAAATATAAAACAAGCCACAATCTAAAAACACAAAATAACATACAATATAAAAACACAACCAGAATAAAACCAAGCAGCAGGAATTAATACAGATTAAAATACAAATTTAAAACAGCAAGGATTAAAATTGAGTTAATTTAACTGTTAAAATACTGGGAGAATAAAAAGGTCTTCACCTGGCGACGAAAAGAGTACAAAGTAGGTGCCAGGCGAACCTCTTTGGGGAGCTCATTCTACAGCTGGGGTGCCACAGTGGAGAAAGCCCTCCGCCTAGTGGCCACCTGCCTCACTTCCTTTGGCAGGGGCTCACAGAGAAGGACCCCTGTAGATGATCTTAGGGTCCGGGCAGGTACATATGAGAGGAGGCGTTCCTTTAGATAACCTGGTCCCAAGCCGTTTAGGGCTTTAAATGTTAGTACCAGCACTTTGAATTGGGCCCGGACCTGGATCGGCAGCCAGTGAAGTTGGAAAAGGACTGGTGTAATATGGTCTCGTTGACCAGTCCCCTTTAACAATCTGGCTGCCCTGTTTTGTACCAGCTGAAGTTTCCGGACCATTTTCAAAGGCAGCCCCACGTATAACGCATTGCAGTAATCCAAACGAGAGGTTATGAGAGCATGGATAACTGTAGCTAGGTTATCTCTGTCCAGATAAGGGCGCAATTGGTATATCAGCCTAAGCTGGTAAAAGGTGCTCTTTGCCACCGAGTTCACCTGTGCCTCAAGTGACAGTCCTGGATCCAAGAGCACCCCCAAACTATGGACCAGATCCTTTAGGGGGAGTGCAACCCCCTCCAGAACAGGGTGAACATCACCTCGCTGGACAGACGAACCACCCGCTAACAGTACCTCCGTCTTGTCTGGATTGAGTCTCAGTTTGTTAGCCTTCATCCAGTCCATTACCGTGCTCAGGCACTGATTCAGAACAGCCACTGCCTCACCTGGGTTTGTTGAAAAGGAGAGGTAGAGCTGGGTGTCATCCGCATATTGGTGACATCTCAGCCCACATCTCCGGATAACTTCTCCCAGCGGCTTCATGTATATGTTAAACAGCATAGGGGATAAAATAGAGCCCTGTGGAACCCCATGGCTTAAATGCCACGGCACAGAGCAATAATCCCCCAGCACCACCTTCTGAAAACGGCCATCTAAGTTGGAACGGAACCACTGCAGCGCCGTGCCTCCAACTCCCAGCTCAGACAACCTATCCAGAAGGATACCATGGTCGATGGTATCAAAAGCCGCTGAGAGGTCCAAGAGAACCAACAGGGTCGCACTCCCCCTGTCCCATCCTACAGGGTGACCAAGGCAGTTTCTGTTCCAAAACCAGGCCTGAAAACCGATTGAAATGGATCTAGATAATCAGTTTCATTCAAGAGTGTCTGGAGTTGTCCTGCAACCACCCGCTCAAGCACCTTGCCCAGGAAAGGAATGTTCGCCACTGGGCTATAGTTAACATCTTCCAGGTCCAGGTTAGGCTTTTTCAGGAGTGGTCTGATCACCACCTCTTTTAACGAGGCCGGCACCACTCCCTCTCTCAAGGAGGCATTTACAACCTCCTGGACCCAGCCGGCGGTCCCATTCTTATTTGATGTAATTAGCCACGATGGGCAAGGGTCAAGCACACAAGTGGTCGACCAGATTTGGCCAAGCACCTTGTCCACATCCTCAGGCCTCAGTAACTGAAACTCATCCAATAAAACTGGACCAGACAGTGCTCTGAACGCCTCTATTAGCGGAGCTGCATTAAGCGTGGTGTCCAATTCAAGATGAATCTGAGCGACTTTATCTTCAAAGTGCCGTGCAAATTCATCACAGCGTGCTACCGAGGGTTCCACCATCTCTCGCCCTGGCCCAGAGTGTAGCAGGCCACAAACCACCCGGAAAAGCTCCGCCGGACGGCACTGTGAAGATGCAATGCTGGTGGAGAAGAACTGTCTCTTCGCCACCCTCATCGCCACAGAGTAGGCTCAATAATGAGCTCTAGCCCGTGTCCGATCAGACTCAGCACGAGTTTTCCTCCACCTGCGTTGTAGCCGTCTCCCCTTTTGCTTCACTGCCCTCAGCTTAGGTGTAAACCAAGGAGCTGGCCGAGCTCTGCTCAGAGGGAGAGGGCACTTGGGTGCGATCGTGTCAACCGCCCGGGTCATCTCTGCATTCCACAGAGCGACCTGGGCTTCAACAGGAGCACCAGCCATATTAGCAGGAAAATCCCCCAGAGCCTTCTTGAATCCATTGGAGTCCATTAGCCTCCGGGGGTGGACCATTTTAATAGGCCCCCCACCCTTGCAGAGGGGAAAGGATGCCGAAAGTCTAAACCTCAATAGAAAGTGATCCGACCATGACAAGTGGGTAGATGTTAGTTCCCCCACTTTCAGATCACCATCCTCCTGTCCCCCCGAGAAAACCAGGTCAAGAGTATGTCCTTTTACATGCGTTGGACCGATGACATGTTGAGACAGTCCCATGGTTGTCATGGTAGCCATGAAGTCCTGAGCCGTTCCGGATGCAGGAGCCTCCGCATGGAAGTTGAGATAATAATAAATAATAGGGATGGACAAGGATTTTGTTAATCTTTGCAAATAATGCACCCTGTTTGCAACCCTGACTACAAACACAAGTGGGGGAGACCATGTTCTCCAAATATACTTGGCAAATTCCTCAACTCGTATCCACACTTCAAGAGTCCACATTTCTATACTTTACCCATAGAGGAAAGTGTGCATTTTCAGATTGCTTTTTTACCTGTTCAAAATATGTACTTTTGTCATCTGACCCAAGCAAACAAACAAACAAACAGCATGCAAACGAAATGACACAAAGTGAGTTTCAGATCGGTGTTTGGAGAATTTGGGTAACTGTTCAAATCACTTCTTCTTCTTCTTCTTCTTCTTCTTCTTCTTCTTCTTCTTCTTCTTCTTCTTCTTCTTCCCTTTTCCCAATACTGGGACTCAAAGTGGATCTCATGCCTAACCCAGACCGTAGAAAACCTACCAACAGAGCGGGAGCAATGCAAGAAGTGTTTATAGAGCAATCACTCTAGATGAGGCAGGGAAGCAAGCCAAACCATATGGGCCATATGAAATATATTTTCTCTTGCCTGGGGCAAGATGGTATCCATATTGGTGCCTCCCCAAGCTCGTCATCTGGCCCATAGCTGGCAGTGTCTCAGGGAAGGGTGCCCTTTTTCTTCTGGAATATCCCTCTATTGTGAACGTGAGAAGCTAGCTGTGCAGTTGTTGTGTTGGCCCCACGCCGTGTGGAATACTGTGTGCAGTTCTGGTCCTCACACCTCAAAACGGATATTGTAGTGTTGGAAAAGGCCAAATGGCCAAGGGGGTGGAACAAATCCCCTATGATGAAAGGTTAAAACATCTGGGACCGTTTAGCTCATTAAAAAGGGAATAATGGGTGACATGATAGAGGTACAAACATTATGCCTGGTGGGGAGAAAGTGGATAAGCAAATGTTTTTCTACCTCTCCCATAACACTGGAATCCAAGATCATCCAATGAAGCTGAGAGGTGGGAAATTCAGGAAGATAAAGGGAAGTGCTTATTCGCACGGCACATAGTTGAGCTGTGGGATTTGATATCACAAAATGCAGTGACGGCTTTATAAGAGGCTGGCTTGGCTGGCTTTAAAGGGGGAATTGATGGAGGATAGATCTAACGATGGCTGCTAGTCTAGGGTGACCAGATAAAATCCAGGTCAGGGCTCATGTAGCTTTAACAGTTGTAGAGAAAAGGGAATTTCAGCCAGAGTCATTCGTATGCAATGAGTTCCTGGTGAAATTCCCTCTTTATCACAACTGTTAAAGTTGCAGGGGCCCTGCCTCCTTTTGTATATGGTCACTCTAGTATAGTGCATGCACCTTTAACAGTTGTGATGAAGAGAGAATATCACCAGGAACTAATTGCATACAAATGACTCTGGCTGAAATTCCCTTTTCCCTACAACTGTTAAAGTTACATGAGCCCTGACCTGGATTTTATCTGGTCAGCCTATACTAGTCTGGATGGCTATGAGTTACCTCCACTATGCCTCTATATACCAGTTGCTGGGGAACATGAGCAAGAGAGTGGTGTTGCTCTCATGTCTGCCTTGTGGGTTTCCTATAGGTGTCTGTGTGGCCACTGCATGAACAAAATGGTGGACTAAATTGGCCTGTGGTCTGACTCAGCATGGCTCTTCTCGTGCTCCTATTTTCTTATCACCCCTCATGAAGAAACCTACGTGATTGAATTACGGAGCTCCTTGAAATGCTTGCCATCAAGACCCGCTTTCTGCAACCTGTTGCCCTCTAGATGTTTTGGACTTCAACTCCCATCACCCTCAGCCAGCCTGGCCGATAGTCAGGAACATTGGGAATGGTCATCCATAACAAACGGAGGGTACCAGGATGGGGAAGGCCGATCTAGCCTGGGGTTGGGCAACTGGTGGCCCTCCAGATCTCTTTTGGACTACCGAGTCCCAGTATTGGGAAAAAGGCGTAATAATAATAATAATAATCATAATAATCATTCCTGACCAGGGGCTATGCTGATTGGGACTTATAGAAATTGGAGGCCAATAACATTTTGTAGTTGACCATCCCTGATCCCTAAGTCTTCCTAGGAGTGGGGTATTAAAAACAAAGAGCAAAAGTCAGACAAAACTGATCCTTTTTGTGTTTTGTTTGGGGAGTGGGGGGGTCTTACTGATTTCAGCATGAGAGAGTTAGCAGCATTACCTACCAGTCATTGTTCTTCTTCTCCCTCCCTCTAGGTAAACAGATGAAACCATTTTAAATTGAGCTCTGAAGCATTAATTAAAAATCTTTTCCAATTCTAATCAGCACTCCCATCAGGTGATAAGAAGACAATAATAATTTTTTCTGTTAGCAACTAGATAAGCCTGGAGCCCCAACTCATTAAATAGGAGCTATCAGTTTAAAAAGCTGTAAATCAAAATACAATATCAAAGGAACAAGTCTATCTTTCAGTCATGGGGGAGGAGGAGGAGGAGGAGGGGGAGGGGGAGGGGGAGGGGGAGGGGGAGGAGGAGGAGGAATTAACCTGCAGTTTGAATGGTGAAGGGGATTCCCAAACCTCAGCAGGCAACAGGAAAAGGGGAAGGAAGTTCCCTGATAATCCTGCTGGGTGTGTAAAGGATGAAATTAAAATGTACTGGGAGTGCCTGGCAAACCCCATCCCAATTGAACATTACAAGGAACAGAGGCTGCCAAGCACCAAGCAATCCCATATGTCTTTTGAAGACTGATGTATTGCATGTGATTCTCGTCTGCTGCCGGCAGCACCATCCTGCCCAGAACTGATGGAGTGTAATGGCTAAGAGAGAGCTCTGTATGTGGATGTTCTGGGTTCAAGTCTTGCTCTTGCCATAAGCTCACTAGGTCAGCCTTTCCCAACCCAACTGGTACCCTCTGAATATTTTGAACTACAACCCCCAGGTTTGCTGGTTGGGGCTGATGGGAGATGAAATCCAAATGATCTGGAGGGCACCAGGTTGGGGAAGATTCTCTTGCCACCTTGATGCTCCCCAGCTGCAATAAGGGTGAGCCAGTGTGGTGCGGTGACTAAAGTGCTGGACTGGGAGTTGGGGTTGGGAGATCTGACTCAACCATGGAAACTCACTGAGTGACTTTGGGCCAGTCACTGACTCTCAGCAATAAATGCAACAAATAAATAAATAAATAAATAAATAAATAATCCTGAACTGCCTTATAGGGTTGTTGTAGGGCAAGAGGAGGATGGAGGAAAAGATGCCCACAATTCCACCTTTTCTTTCCATTACAGCTAGATGACTATCTTAGTTCATCTTTGTGCGGGTGGAATGGGATGCTGTCCCTGGAACTGTACGATTGTGCTGTAAACATATTAGCTCCACACTCTGTTTATAAGATTCTGTCTTGCACTTTATTATGCTCTTGGTGATGTTTTCAGGTTTTAATAGTAAGTCACTTTAGGGGCCCTATGCGGAGTGAAAAGTGACTCATACATTTATAAAAAATAAACAAATAATTCCTGTTTCTCGGCTACATAAACAAAGGCACCCTTGGACTATGAGCCGATCTACACACTAGCTTTGTAACATTTTATAAGGGTTACGAAAACTCTTTGGGCCACATGATGCACTCCTCTGAATGTTATATACCCGAGGTTTTTTAAAACTCACTTCAGCTATATACAACGGTTTTTACTTTTAATAAATTGTTTTACGTAAAATAATGCGTCCTTCCTTACCGTTTGTGATTTGTGGGGGCAGTGCTTCATTTACCAGCGCCCAAATGCTTAGCCGTTGATTGGTGGGGAAGAAAGAGGGGCTAAGGAGGAAGTGGGCGAGTGAACTACAACACCCACAATGCTTAGCCCTATACTCATTGAAAGCTAGGGAATGAAAGGGGAACTAAGGAGGAAGTGGGCAAGTGAACTACAGCGGCCACAATGCCTTGCCCTAATCTCATTGTAAAAACGAAACAGAAAGAGATGGACAGAAGGGTGTGAGACCGCACACACCACTTTGAAGACTGAAGAATTTTTCTCCTGTAACGTGAGTACTCCTTAATGTGACCTAAGACTTTTTGGAACGCACCTATTTGGAACGTTTTAAAATGCTATTTAAAACATTCCAAGGTACAGTGTAGATAGGCTCTACATCCCCCAACATCACACATGTCATTTTGGAAGGATATTTCTACCTGATTCATAATGTCCACTGTGTTGTATTTTCCCATCTTTCTTTACCCATCTGTTTCTCCCACTTGAATATTAGTTGATAATGCAGGGCTTTTCTACACGAGGCATATATTGTGCACTCGTGATTCCTTAAATTTGTTTACAGGTTCTTAAGACTGTGATGTGATCCTCCAGTTTCACTTCTGTTTTTTAAGAGCATTTTCCTGGGCAGGAGCCACACTACTATTTTATAGTGGTATTGAAGTGCACTGGCAACTGTTGGGGCCCATGACACATGCCATGTACCACTTTCATTCCACTTTCATAGCGCTATATCCTGCTTGGTGTAGATCTGGCTCTGGTTTATTTTAAAGGGGGGGATGAGGTATTATTTCTGAAAGTAAAAGAAAATGTATTTTCCTACTTGTGTAATTGCAATATTTTGCTATAGCACACTGCTACCTAGAGGTTATGCAGCAGAAAAACAGGAAAGGAAAAGATCATTCTGTAGAGCTTGGATCTCAATTCTGTGACGAAACTGAAAGTTGATAATAGCGATTATCATCCTCATGTAAAAAAGCTCATCAACTTTTGTTGTAGGTTGTTTATTGTGATTTTTTCTGTTTTAGTTACTAACTACCTAATATGAACCCCCCCCCCCCCCCAATAAAACCATTTACTTAAATAAAATCAACAGTGTGGTCCATATCCCTTTTACGGAAATTAACTCATCAACTCATAACCTCAAAAGAATGGATTGAAACAGATTTGATTTGTACAACATGCTCTCCTTTTTTCAATATGTCAACAATGGTGTCTCCCAAACATACTCGCCACATGTTCATCAGTCTTTCTTGATTGAATTACTGGGATTGCTCTCAGAGCAGTTGGTTCCAATTTTAAGGACATCTTCTTTTCAATGCTTCTGTTTCTGTTTAAGTAGACAATACTTTTCTCCTGCAACCTCTTGATTGAACACTATTACTATAGCTTGCTGTTTGTTTGCTTTTTGCTTTTGCCATATTTCTGTTTTGCGTTTTATATTAATACATTTCATTTTTAAAAAAATGCTATATAAATGCTAAATATTATTTATTTATTATTGCTTTTATATCTTGCCTTTTTCCCTCTTACGGAACCCAAGGCGGAATACATAATCCCCCTCCTCTCCATTTTATCCTCACAACAACAACCCTGTGAGGTAGGTTGGGCTGAGAGTCTGTGACTGGTCCAAAGTCACCCAGTGGGGGTGCCTATAAAGGAGAGGTTTCCGCCTCGTTGACTTCATGATGACAGGGAAGCCTCTAAACGAGAGGTCGATATGACCGCACTGGCCTCATCTTTGTTTATATGCCGAAGCCGCCAGTGTGAAGGCATATCGATGCAAATGCCCTTGCTCCGACTTTTAAAAAGTTGCCATTTAGTGCGATTTTTTAAAAGTCGGAGCAGGCAGCCCAGGGAAAGAGGATGGAGCAGCGAGCGTAAGTTCACTGCATCGCCTCCACTGTCGTCCCCCCCCATTCTGTTAATTTTTTTTTTTAAAAAAATCACTTAAGGGAGATTAGGGGAGCCGATGCTCCGAGCCGCCCCTCCAGCTGGCGCTGCACCGCACCACGAGCGGCAGTGCGGCCGGCGCCAGGAAAAGCCTCCGTCACGCCAAGAGGCGTCAATTCGCCGTGCGATGCGGGAGCCGCTGGTAGGCGCCAAGGCACAGCGCTCCCAACGTCGTCAAGAGGGCCCCCCAGTTTTCATGGTTGAACAGGGTCTAGAACCCAGATCTCCCAACTCCCAGTCCAACACTCTAACCACTACACCACGCTGGCTAAAATTCTTGCCAAGCTGAAATAGCTGTGATGTAGACCTGAAATGAATTTGCTCCCTAAAGTTCTCCAGTGGCTTTTGATATAAAATGTTCTCCTGATAATTTCAAAGTGGGATGTATGGATTTTGTTAAATCCATCCCACCTGTGTTTCACAGATTATTGGGTGTGCTTCATCCTGTTGTCCTCATTGACGGAATCAGATTACTTTTTAGGGATGTATGCAAATATTGTTCCTGTTTGCAAATGCCTACCCCAGCCTAATACTCTACTCATGTTTTGGGTTACAACTCCTAGCATTCTTGAAAACAAAAATCATTTTTACTGTGAAATTTCAGAATAAATTTGTTGTGAAATTTATAAAAAGAAAGAAGAGGGGAAAGGGAAGAGAGAGAAAAAAATAGAGAGAGACGTTGAGTATTTGTTGTTTTCGATTCTGCATGCCAAATGCAAATTGCCAGCTATGGTTGAATGGCAGTACTTGCAAGTGCAACATTTGTCAGTCTATAGGTTTGGCCCAGCTGCTTTTACAACATCAGAGTCTCCATCATTTTTGGAAGTATTGAGGCAGGTCGGCCAAAGTGACCCACAATCCATGTCTACAAATACTCATTATTGGTGAATAAATATGATATACAGGGTTCTAAGCAGGAAAGAATAAGGCATAGGATGGCTCCATTTTGCCTAATCAATGGATCACCACTTTGGCCTCTATACCTGTCATGTCTATGGATCTTAAGTTGCATCATATTCAGCAAAAAGTTTTGTTTCATGTATGTTGGACGCTGCACCATCTCTTTAATAAGGGCTCGTCTAAGTTGACTAATTGCTGGGGTAATGCAGCTAATACTTCTTTTAAACATATGTTTTGGCAATGCCCAGTAGTTGCTTCTTTTTGGGAGGAGGTTATTACATGGATAGTTTTTGTACGAGAACAGTCTTTAATATTCACTGATCTACAAGCTCTTTTAAATTATCTACCTGCTTCTTAGAAATTAACAGATGGTCAGTGTAAATGTTTTTCCACACCCTTTTAACAGCTAAGGGAGCAACCCTATGTCCTCCCCAGACAATGATTGTTCAGTTTCTGAGCTCTGAGGTCAAAAACAGGGCTCTGACCTTGGAGCCCAGAAACTGAACTCCCCTTTCACCTCCCCCTTCCCCTACCCCTCATAGCTAGCAAAGATCTGGCTACATCTCTGCACTCAGAAATTGAGCCCAGAGATGGGAAAATGAGTCATTCCCAAGGAAAGTGAGGGCAGGAAACTGGAGCTGCAGCCATGTGATATTTCCTATGGCCAACCCAGACTCCTTCCCTCCCCCTCTGAACTGCTGCTGCTAGATGGGCAAAATTGCCTGTCTAGCAAAACTGCATGATGGGTGGAGAGCAGAGGTAAAGATTGCCTCTGCACTCCAGCTGCCCTGCATTGGATACTCGACAGCCTCTGAGTTTGGAAGCTGCTGACTGTATTCATAAGATTGCACTTATGAATGATATTACAACATTGGAAGGTTAAACGCTAACCTTTTATAATGCAATGGATTGAGGCCCTTACAACATTTTCAATGTATAGACAGTACTCTCAAATGGATACTTATTTGAATATCTGGTCAGCTTCTGTTGAAGTTTATGAATAACTACGAGCCAGTTGCATCTTCATATATATGCATTTCATATGTATTCCTTGATATAGATATATACAGATCTATGTATGTAAACACCCAAGGTTCCTGACCATTGTCCATGCTGGCTGGGGCTGAGGTCTGAAAGATCTAGAGGGCACCAGGTTGGAGAAGACTGAACTAGACAACCCGAAGATGTAAAAAGTTATGAAATACCTCTTTAGAGAAGATTGGCTGGCACTCACTTTAATCTTTTGGGTGCAAGGCTAAAACATCTTCATTCTCCTAGGTCTTTTTAACACCATATGAATAACATTCTGTTATCTATCCCTGTTGATTATGGTTATTGGCTGGTTTTTAAATTTAGTGAGTTGGTTTTGGCTTTGTATGTGATTAATTTAATGTTATTGATGATGCTGGCATTTGTTTAATACCTTTACGCTGGACAGGGATGTTATTGTTAATGGTTGCATTTTGTCAGTTTAATTTTAGTCATGATTTTGCATGTTGTTTATAAAATTGTATTTTATAAAATGACTGAAAAATGTAACAAATAAATAAATGGCTCACAAAACATTTCATTCAGAGTGAACAGGAGGATGCCTTATCCTAGGCTAGACTCTTCCTCCATATAGAACACTACTGTCTACACTGACTGGCAGCAGATGCCCAAGGTCTGAGGCAAAGATTCTCCCCCATCCCTTGCTAATTGATCGATATTTAATTGCAGATGCTGGGGATTGAACCTGGGACTTTCTGTGTGGAAAGCATGTGCTCTACAACTGACCCAGGCCCATTCTGAGGCACACTGCTGCCTCACATGAGCCACTATTGCTGCCCCACTTCTTCTTCTGGTGACGGCGGCAGTGGCAGCACCTGCTGCCATCGCCACTGCCTCTCGCACAACCACACATCCACCTTGCTTGCCCGGCTGGCCAAGCAACCACCCAACCCAGCCGTCTGCTTCCGCCTGCCTGCTCACTCACCTGTTGCTTGCACCTCCCTGCTTGGCCACCTGGCCGCTGCTCTTGTCTTGTGCCTGGGGTGCCTGGGAGAGGTCAGCTGAGATATCATGAAAGGTCCCAAACTATCTCAAAAGGGTTGGAATCTCTCGCGATGGTTCAGCCAACCTCTCCCAGGAGCCCCACAGCTGGGGTACAGGGCAGGAGCAACGGCTGGGCAAGCGGGCGTGAGTAACGAGCCGGCCGGCTAAACAGGTGGCCAGGAGCAAGAGGAAGTAGCAGGCCCCTTGGGGCAATTCACCACTCTTCCCATTCCGCCACCTGATGTGCCCACATCAGGCTGGCTTACAATAGGGCTGGCAATGCCCTGAGCTATAATTCCTCCAGTAGTATTTCCATGGTTTTCCACAAGACCAACTTTGAATGATTTAGGGTGTGCAGACATGCTGCCAAACAATAATTTGGCTTGTGATTCTACGGCCACTCCGGAAAAAAACCCACCCTACCTATTTTTTTGTTTATTTAACAAATCCATTTATGGGCCAGGCTTTTATGAATAAGCTTAATCTGCATTCTTGTGATATTTTAAACAAACCCTCTTCAACCCTCTTCAGACATTTGGGGGAAAAACATCTTCATTCTTGCGAACAAGATAGGCTTGCTCAAGAATGGCACACTGTATATTCAGTTCAAGAATACAAAAGCCACGATGCAGTGGAACTTCGCATGAAACATAAATGTGCATTTCAGGTGTTGATTGATGAAAAATTGACAATATTTGAGGAAGGGCAGTGCAAACAACTGACTAAAACTCATAAAAGAAGGATTGTCTGCCCCCCAAATAAATAAAAACCGACTGATCAGGACTAGGAAAATCCATTTCGAAATAGGATTGATTCCGCCTGCAGTTTTCACACATGTTTAAATATTAGGATGAAATAAAAATAAGATCTCTTTACTTTTCCTTTGCGGGCCATATTTGTAGATATCTACCTTCCCCAATAACATCCAAGTGAATCCTACATAAAAAAAGGAAAGCAGCCCTTAAGCCACATCAAATACTTAAGCAGAGGAAAATGTGTCACATTGACTTGTATTTTAGGAGATGATCTCAACTTGCAGATATCTCTTCTCTCAAATGCCTCAGTTTTTCTTCTGTAATCTAATCTCCTCCTCCAAGCTGTGGCCTACTTTAAAAATTTAGATGGCATTTGTTTATTTGTTTATTTATTCTCCCTTTTTTTCTCCTAAGGCATCAGAGGTGTTAACGATCCAGTAATAACCTACACGGTTCCTTTAAGAAAGTTCATCCATTCTTTTTAATTACATTTTTCAGCCCTGGCTATTGTCCTTACGCCTGCAAAGAATGTTTCAAGCCATAAAAGCCCATCATCTGCCACATTTATGGATAACCAGAGAGTATCCGGAGGGCAGAAATGCCACAGTGAAAGATTGTACCACAATTCAGTGCAGAATTTATAACTTTCCTCAGGGCTAAGCTGTCAACCTGATCACAGTGCCCCGACAAAAGCTCGAGCAAAGCAAAGAACGCAGAGGCGCAGTGGGTCTCCCGTTCTTTTATAAGGCCCAGTTTGGAGATGACAATCTCAATTTTGTCAGTGGTTGGAGACAACAGAAGGAGAGGAGGGAAGGAAGAGGCAAAGATGACATAAAGATCAATATGTGTAGATGCCGTTACGTGTGCTTAAGCTTTGTTTCACTTGGGGATGGATAAGGTTGCCATTTTGCCCTGATATCCCGGAAAGGGCTGGCGCGGGCATGCTCTGTTTGGTCTAGCCTGCTTTACTTGTTTGCTTTAGATAAATTTGGTTTCAATCTATTGATATGCTTCAATGGATTATTTTAATGCACAATGTTGTTGCCATGGAAGATAAGAGAATTCTTGCTGGTTTCATCTAGTGTTCTGTTTCACACAGCAGTCAGCCTGAAGCTTTGGGGAAGCCCACAATCAGGTTGTGGTAGCCCACCCTCATGGTTAATCATGAGCAAATAATATTGACAGACATAGGGCACAATGCTATGCAAACCGTCCTACAATTCCCAGCATGCCCCAACCAGCCATGCTGGGTGGAGCATGCTGGGAGTTGTAGGACCTTTTTTCTGTCTACACATGCATAGGATTGCACCCATATGGTCTCAAAATCAGGAGACTCCATATAGCCAATATGAGTTGACAGCCACTGATAGGCACATCCTCCATCAATTGGTCTAATCCTCTTTAAAACTTATCTAAGATGGAGGCCATCAATTCTTTTTTGTGGCAATAAATTCCATACCTCAACTGGGTATTGTTTTTGCATTGCAGTTTCACCATACATTCCATTGCCCTCCACTAAATTCTGTGGGGTATATATGAAATAAATAGTTCCTGGAGCTCATTTGCAATCACTTTTTTCAAGGAGTCCTTGTAGCTCAGGTAGGGATGGGGGGTGGGGGAGAAATATCTGTTCAATTTGCATTTTAATACAAACATACCCTAATTTTGCTTTGAAATCACGAACGCGAATCAAAACTCAGGTATCCTTCAAAACGTGCACCTCTCTGAATTTTGCAGTGGGGTTCTCCATTAAAAAATGCACACGGAATTGTGCAGGTAAGGGAAAGAGTGGACAAAATGCACATATTAGTGAAAGCAACATTAACGATGCATTACATTAGGCCAATTGCTTGGGGAAATATATGGAAAGACATGCACGCAGGAGGGGAAATGCGTACAAAAGTGTATACAAATGTTTGTGCAAGCTTAAAAAAATAATCTCGAACTGATGTGGAAGCAAGATGAACAGAATGCAAGTCTGGAAAACTGAGAAACTCAGAACAGCTAAAATGGACAGATTTGTCCATCCCTAGCTTTTCACTGCTACATATAATCAACCACCAGTATGTAAGCAAGCCCTTGACTACTGTTTGGAAGTGGGCATCCTTGTATAAACTCTTTACTGAACCAAACCCAACTCTTTCAAACAGAAAGGTCAACACTTTTAGGGAGCTCTATTTCCCAATTCAAATCTGGACCCGTTGCCCTCTAGATAGTCTGAATGATGCTGTTTCCCCCAAACTGCCCATGGTGGCAGCTAGGAGAAGATAAGCACAGTAAAATGCCCAGGATCCAGGGTGGAAGATGCCCAGGATGCAGGGTGGAAGATGAGACAGCAAGCCATATCTTCATTGCCAGGGCTAGCATCAAGGGTAAGCATAGTTGGGCCCTTGCCAATGGCCCACATCCCAGCAAGGGCCCATTGACAAGAGACTACTGGTCTTGTTCCACTTCTCCGCCATTGCAACCTATGCAATTTACACCTACAGAATTGCAGCCTTGACATTTTACTGGAAAAAGTAATGAGACGTTTCTCCCAGATGATTCCTCAGATGATGTATTTCTCGCAAGAACAGCAGATCTGTCCTGATTGCCACCAACAGGGGCTTGGCCCCAGAGAGAACAGCACCCAAATATCTTGGCACCATCAGCGTTTGACTTTCGCTCTGATTCACCCAACCTCAAACCACGACCAGAGCCAGAATTGGCCTCACCTTGTACCCATCTTCTTTCAAATCTCATTCCATCTGAATTACAGCAGAGACAAAAATTAAAGTAATAACAAGAGGATAATTTTGCCTCTAATCTGATCTTCCTCAAGCATTTTTGAAGTTCACTGCTACAATTAGAAGGTTCACATGGTTAAGGTTTGCCCCCACCCTGTGAGAAATGAACAGGAAGTGGTTGAATTTTTTCATATCCTGGGTACCTTTCAATAAAGAAGCAGTTTAGCAACTTGACTTGGGGGCCCTCCTTGCTTCCCTAAGTGTAGCAACAAAGACTGGAGGGACATTTTTTAAAACAAAACAAAAGGAAAGGAAACCCAGACTGCCTCAGAGGCTTGGGATGAGGTTACGGCTCTCAACAACAATTCAAGGGTTTTAGAATGAAGAACATAAGAAGAGCCCTGCTGGATCAGACCAATAATCCAACTAGTCCAGCACTCTGTTCACACAGTGGCCAACCAGTTGTCGACCAGGAATCCACAAGCAGGACACAGGTGCAACACCATTTTTGCATGTCTGGTGCTCTCCCACCATGTCTATATGACTTATATTCAAAGTAATTATTAACAGAAACATACGCAGGGAGTAACTCTTATCAGAACCATATATCGTGTCAAGCTAGACATGATATTAAATGTGTCTTGATTCCTGTACTTGGAGCATGTCCAGAGGAGGACAAGGCAACCTGGGCCTCATCTAAACCAAGCAGGATATTGCACTATGAAAGTGGTATGAAAGTGGTATATAAAAGGCAGGAGCCACACTGCTGCTTTATAGTGGTATTGAAGGGCACTGACAACTCTTGGGGCCCATTGACACACACTATATATCACTTTCATACCACTATATCCTGCTTGGTGTGGCTCCTGCCTTTTATATACCGCTTTCATACCACTTTCATAGTGCAATATCCTGCTTGGTGTAGATGAGGCCCTGGATGATGATGATGATGATGATGATGATGATGATACCACTGAGCTGTGGCCTGAGCTTTGGTGGGTGTGAGGCGTTCTGGCCATATAATGCCTATTCTGCACCAGCTGCTCTGGTTACCTGTGTGTTTCCGAGCCCAATTCAAAGTGTTGGTTTTGACCTTTAAAGTCCTTAATGGTTTGGGACTAAGTTACTTGAAGGACCGCCTTCACCCATATCAGCATGCCCACACTTTAAGATCAGAAAGAGAGGCCCTTTTCATTTGCTCACCTGTGAGGGCAATTAGGTGGGTGTCCACACGAGGGGCCCTTCTCTGCGTCGGCCCCAAATCTCTGGAACAAACTTCCATCGGAGGTCCACCATGCACCTTCCTTGCGGGCTTTTAAGAAGGCCTTAAAAACATTTTATTTCACCTTGGCTTTGCATGATGAATATTGTTACTGTTATTATTGCTGTTATTGTTGATCCTCCTATGTTTATTGTTGGTTTTATTGTTTTATTTGTTGTTTTATAGCTGTTAATATTTTTTGATATTTTATTGCTTTTAATGTTTTATGTATTTTATTGTTGTAAGCTGCCTTGTGAGGACTACTGCCCCGAAAGGTGGCCAAGAAATGTTTTAAATAAATAAATAAACATTAAAATGCTACGCACCCTGCAGCCTGCCATTTGATATTTGGAACACCTGATGGCTCATTGTAGGACACGTACGCTTTTCAGGCATCTCTTTTCAAAAGGAACTAACATGAGTGGGGGTTACTGAAACAGTTCACTAGGTGAAGACATGGCCCATGTCTACACCATCCGTTTATCCCGGGGTCAGCTTGAAGTCATCCCTGTGCGTCCAAATGACACCCAGGGGATCCCGGGGTCAACTGGGGATGACCAGTCACTTTCCCCAGGATAAAATGGACTAATTTTATCCTGTTTTTTTTTGTTGTTGTTAATCCCGGGATAACCCCAAGGACCACGGGTGGTGTGGCCAGTGCTCCCAATCCTCCCTCCTCCCTGCGAGTAGTAGGGCTCTTTAAATGGGCATGGAGCTGCACAGAGTAACTCTGTGCCCATTGGGGTGGCGGGAGGAATTTCGCCAACCCCAGGATGGCTGCCGGCACTTTTGTTTTAAATTTGTTTTTTTTTTACTTGCTTTTCGGAGGACCGGGGCCACGCAATTGCATGAATGGCTCCTCCTTCCAAAACAAAAAACCCACCACACACCACGCCGGATGTTCCTCTTTCCTTACGGGACGTCATGCTGGCATTTGGACACGGGGAGGATCCCAGAAGCTGGAAAACCTGAGATACTCCCCCCATCATGGAAGGCTGATAGATGTAGATGAGCCCATGGTATGGCAATAGTGAGATTGGGAATGGGGCCTTCTCATCTTCCCTTTCCTCGCTGGGAGATAAGGCTGCAGGTGAAGCTGCCAAAGCCACCACCATGCAAATGCGTGGTTGTCAGCAGTCCATATCCAGTGTGTCCAGGGACCATCCAGTCAACAATTGTGTGCTTCCACACTCACAGTTCTGGCTTTGGCCCCTCCTTCCTTCACTGCTGTCTCCCAGCACGGATCCTTCTCCCCATTGCTATGTTTCTCTTAGCAAACTCAATCGCTAGTAGAAAAGGTGAGAGATGCAGGACAGATAAAAGGAAGGACTTCCTTTTATAAGGAAGCACATTATTAAACTATGGGATTCATTACCACAAGATGTAGTGATGGCCACCAACTTGGATGGCTTTAAATGGGGATTAGACAAATTCCTGGAGGAGAAGATTATCAATGGCTACTAATCCTGATGGGTATGTGCCATTTCCAGTATCAGAGACAGTATGCCTGTGTACACGAGTTGCTAGGGAACAAGGTCAGGAGGTGGTGTTGCACTCATGTCCTCCTTGTGGGTTCCCTGTGGGTAGCTGGTTGGCCAGTGTATGAACAGAATGTTGGACAAGATGCATCCCTGGTCTGATCCAGCACGGTTCTTCTTATGCTCTTATGGTTGCAGAACAAATAAATATGGCCTGCGGAAGATGGAGTTGACACAAAAGTAATATCTAATAGTATGTGTGTGTGTGTGGCTGAATTCGGACAACACATTAAGCAACTGGGGGGGGAACAATCATCAGTTGTGTTGCATATTGTGTTGTGTGGAGGGTAACACGCCACTCACAAACTACTGACGGTATGCTATTCTGCCCAAATAAGCAACTGAAAGAAACAACTGGCTAGCAAGTTGTTTAGCTCGAAGCCAGTTGTTTAAAGTGTTGTGTGGAGGGTGAGTGTGTTAATGGCGTGTGGTGAGTGGGTTAAAACACAAGCCTATAGAGGCAGGCAGCAAGAGCGACCAAAGCGGATGCTGCCGCTCTGCTACAACTGGTGCAACTTGCAGAGGCTGCTGGGATAGAACTGGGAGGACTGAGGGAGGAGGGAGTGTGGGGAGAGGGGCGGGAGCTGTGTCAGTCAAATGCTGGGTTGACTATTAGTCCACTCAACGCCAGCCCCAACCACCCACAGTTGTGTAGGAATATGTTGTGTGGGGAGTACCCACAAAATAACCAACTGTGAGTTGGCTACTCAACCCACCATTGACTAATGTGTTGTCCAAATTCAGCCTGTGCATGTGTGTAGTGGTAGGGAGAATTTCAGGCAATGATCCATGGTATGAGAGCCTAGAGTGTTTCAAATGCCATTTTTCTCTATGAAATGTTTGAGGATATATGCCTGATTTATTTCTTCATTACATTTATATCCCCCTTTTCCTCCAAGAAACTGAAGGGTGCATACATGATTCTCCCTTCTTCCCCATTTTATCTTCGCAACAACCCTGTGAGGTAGATAGGCTGAGAGTCAGTGATTGGTCCATGGTCAGCCACTGAGATGCATGGATGAGTGAGGACTTGAACCTAGGCCTCCCCAATCCCCATCCAACACTCTTCTCACTGCATCATACTGGTTTTCACTGTGGTAAAAAAGGGGCCGTAACTGTGAAGATGTGCCTATCTGCCTTGAAGGCAAGGCCAACATCTAGCATCCCATCGTATTGTTGCCACCCCCTCTCCTTTCTAGCTCCTGAGCAAGTGAAACTCCATGAGTTGGAAGTTAACTTTCTGCTTGGGAGGAGACAAGCACTAGCCAACTCCCCAGTCACCACAGAGCAAGTTCAGCCTGTTTTCCCCTTGTCTCCCCTAGTGTAACCTAGTTTACATATATGCTGATGGGATCTAAGCTAGCAGTGACTGACCAAGAAAGGGATCTTGGGGTTGTGGTGGAAGCTTGATGAACATGTCAACTCAGTGTGTGGCTGCTGTGGAAAAAAAAAGCATAATCCAGCCAGATCTACACCAAGCAGGATATGACACTTCAAAAAACGGGCTGAAAACTGTATATGGAGTTCGTCCTGGCCCCCAAAAGTTGTCATTACTATTATAAATCATTTTAAAGCAGTAGTGTAGATCCTGCCTTTGACATCGGGCTCCATCACACTTATTTTTCCCCCTGGTTTGTCTCCATGGGTTTTTACCCCCGTTTCATAAGCGTGTCAAGGGCTCCATCAAACATGGTCCCTTTCACATGGTTTTCGCTTGTTTGCTCTTCCATTCCACTCCACCCCGCCCCTTCTCTTTCATCCTCCAGTTTATTGGTTGTGGTACTCTGATGGGCGTGGGCTCTCCACACACACACACACACACACACACACACACACACGCTCTGACTTTGTTGTCTAGCGATTTACTGATTTAAGGTTTCATCTGGGCTCCATTTCTGCGGGCGATGGGGAGGGTTGGAGCACTAAAAAGTCCATTCAACTGACTAAGCACAAGTCTGTACAATGACATACAGGAGGAGGAGTACCATCACACCCTCCCCTTTTGTTAGCAAGATTTCATTAGCACACGTCCCCAACAAAGGAAAAAGTGAGAGGGGAAAATAATCCAGACTTTCCCTGCACTAAAATAAAACCCAAGAATGAGGGGATGAGGTGAGATGAGTGCAGGACAGGGATAACATCATGTGAGTACCGCACTGCAAAACCACATACCAGGCATGGCGGGTCTGTGATAAATCACTGATGTGATGGAGCTCCTGGTTAGAAAAGGATGAATAAAACAGCCAGTATCATAAATCCCTTATACAAAGTGATGGGCCAGCCATATGTGGAATACGGTGTACAGTTCTGATCACCAGACCTCAGAAAGGATATTGTAGAGCTAGAAACTAAAACGATCAAGAGGTTTAAGAAATTCCCCCATGAGGAAAGGTTACAATGTTTTGGGATCTTTAAATTAGCTTAGAAAAAAAGTAAGGTGTACATGATAGAGGTGTACAAATTATGCATGGTGTGAAGAAGGTGGTGTGTGTGTGTGTGTGTCTCCCATAATGCTAGATCCTAGGATCATCCCATGAAGCTGAATGGTGGAAGATTCAGGACAGATAGTACAGAATGGTGCATACAAAAATCTATATATTACACAGAACGATGCGTAAGAGCACTTTATTTTAGGGGAATTGTGTGCAAAAATGCATATAATTTGAAAAATGAATACAGTTTGAGAAATGGGCATGCAAGTACATTTTTTTTGTTGACTTATAAAATCTACAACCTGATTTGGAAATGGGACGGAATGAACTTGACTTTGGAAAAAGGGAAAATGAGTGCAACTGAACTTGACAGATTGATCCATCCCTAATATGAAGTGCCTTGAATACTTAGAAAATATGGCTATCATTATCTTGGGGTGGGGGGTGGGGGAATCCTGGCTTCTAATGGACACCATAGAGAAACTGCCCATGGAGAACAACCCAATTTGGAGAGCAAGTGCCAATGTGAAATTGACTTTGCCATATATTTTTGTAGTGGGAACTATGAAGGAGTTTATACTATGCAAGGAACAAATTGCTACACAGTGATATTTCCCTGTTGTTCGTGGTGAACTCAAACATGTGATCAGATTGATATTTAAGTGCCCCCAAACCAACCCTTTTCAGAGTGTGGTTTAATGTAAACCTAGCCACACTAAGTCACATTCACAAAAGATCCTCTGCCTAAGACAAGGAGTGTGCATGGAATGGGTAGCCCAACATTCCATACACACCCAACCCTCCCATTACGCATTTCTGCCCAGAATATCACACAGCATAATTATACTCTAGTCAAGTATTTGGTGCCATCTTCCAGGTGTGGGGCCATGCAAATCCTTACTAAATTAGATTTTTGAGATCCTTGAAGGTTTAATAAGCTACGGTGGCTTTCATGGCAGGGCTAAGGATTGCTTTTATCAAGCAAGCTGTTGATTTGTATCTTTGCAGCGTCTCTGAAAAAGAAAAGAGAAGCCAGCAACTATTGTGGAGCCAGTCCCTCCTAGCAAAATAAATAAATAACCCCAATTATGTAATTAACCCGCCAAACCGAAGTACAGGGAGACGCCAAGCTGTGTTCGTCTTTTTCATCCTCCATATCAGCCTAATGGTCCTGAGCCAAATGCTAAGCTGGTTGGAACAGAGGCTGACCCCTAGTGCCTCTCAGCCCAACATGACGCCGCAAACCCTGATGGGATTCCAAACAGTTTGGCAGATGGAGTGAACACGAAATGAAGTGGAGAAATGGGATAACCACTTTAAAATGGAATTGAGTCATATCAAGAGACTAGATTGGGCTACCTGAGTTTTTATTCCCTACCAAGGCTAAACTAATTCTAAAGTAGCACTATTGGCATTATGGCTTGAATCAATCTGTAACATCACGGGCCGGGATGTACGTTACGTCTTTTGCAATCTTCCTTCTGCTTTCTTTCCCGAATTCCTAACTTTCACACTTGGCACAAACAACCCACGAGAGAGAGGCAGATGTAAAAGCTAGGGCTGTGCACAGACCACCCCCACCCCCAAGTCATCTCAGAGCCCTGATTCGACTCAGGTACCTCGGTGCTGATCAGATTCGGTTCTGAATCTGAAGCAGGCCAGTTGTTGCAGTTTCCCACTTGCCTCCCTCCCCTCCCACTCACCCCCCTGAACCCGGCAAGCTGCTGTCTTTTCCAGCCTTCACAGTTTACAACAGTAGATCTACAAAAGGCCAGAGAGGCTTCCCTGGAGGATGGGCGGCTTGCCAGTGAGAGTGGAGGCTTCAGGTAAGTCCTACCTTGGGCTTTGGGGGTTGGGCCTGAGCAAAGCCCGCCCTTTGTAAAAACACACCAAGCCCCTTGTAAAACCTACCCCAGATTTGTGATTGCAGAGGAACATTTGAAGATTGGGTGATACTTTTAGTAAGGATGGGCAAGCACACTCACGTCTGATGCAGCTTCTGTTCTGGCTCAGTGAGCATCTGGCGCAAGCCCATCAGTCTACACTTGGAGCCTCCATTAAGTGTTCATGCCTTTACTTTTGCATAATGGGGCCTTCACAGGAAGCAAGGCACATGGGGAGTGCACATTCCGGGCCATATTCATTGTTCTTGTAATCATGCCTAGCTCAGCTATGTTTTATTTATTTACTCCAGAGTCCATAGGGAGGGGGTAGAATTTCAGATGAAAATGGGAAGCTTAATACAGAGCACTACAGTGCCAATCCAAATCGGGGTCACATGCACTTACACTGGAGTAGGGATGTCGAAGAAATCCACAACTGAATCAAATGAGCTTGAATTTCTATGAATCTGACCAGCAGATTCTGCAGTGGCCGGCTTTCCTGAGTCGTAAAGATTCCACGGATTTCTGGGTTTGTTTTTTACTTTCTGAAATTTTACGCAAATTTAGCCATTGAAAAAATGTGTATTTTAAAAAAAACACCCACCGGCAGAAAATTCATAGTTTCCCCATAGGCTAAAGCATGAAAGTCTGCATTGGGGGGGGGGGGGGAGATTTGCACATTTTTAAGAAAGCTATAAATTTAAGAAAGCTATAAAGACTGTTCTCTTCCAGCAGGCATATCCAGTGGAATTTTAGAATGTTTTTAGGATGTTTTTTTATGATGTTTTAATACAGTTTTAATAATGTGTGCCATGTTTTAATCAGTTTTAAGTATATTATCATATTTTATATTTACTGTTGTTCCCCGCCTCAATCCAAACGGAGAGGCGGGTAAGAAATAAATTATTATTATTATTATTATTATTATTATTATTATTTGGGGGGATTTGTGCATTTTCACAAATGTGAATTTGCACAAAAGCAAATTTGTGCAAATTCTGGAAACTGGAAAAAATCCGATTCCATCAACGAGGGGATGACAGAATGAAAGGCACCTGACAAGTTGTGAAACGCAGACAGAATGCAAGCAAAAATGCATAGGGAAGAATATCCAAACATCCCTACTCTGGCGTAAATGAACCAATCACAGATAGCTCAGCTTTATATAATGTTTAGTTTGGGCCTCTGCTTCCCAGTAGAATTGTGTTTCCAGCAGCCCACCAATCACTGGCAACAGTCAGTGTAATTTAACACTCATACCATAGATCTGTCCTGTGTCAGCCTTTCCTATGCTGGTGCCTTCCAGATATTTTGGACTACAATTCCCAGAATTCCTGACCCTTGGCCATGCTAGCTGAGGCTGATGGGAGATATGCAACACATCTAGAGGGCATTGGATTAGGGAAGGCTGATCTAAACCATCCACGGAATCCGGACTCTCAAGAACAGCTATTTGGCCGCAAGAATTGGCCCTGAACCCAACCCAATCATTCCATATAAAACCACAACTAAGAAACAACTCCCAACTGTATTATTTTATACTCTGCCAAAGGCAGAGTAAAGGAAAAAGGAAACTTTTCCAGGTGCGGAAATAGCTAGGAGGTCATTTAAAAAGCAAAAGAGAAAAAAATCAGCAAAAACCAGAATGTTCCGGTACCCTGGGTATTGAACTAAAGCCTACGCTGTGGGGCATGGCAATTCCACCTCCAGCCCCAGCTCACTGGGTGATTTAAATGAGAAAAAAAGAAGCTTTGGAAGAAGTGGCTTTGTTTTGAGAGTGCAGCAAAGAGTGTAATTATGAGGAAAGGTGTCAGATACTGAGCCCAAGAAGGGCCAATTCTCACTGTAACCATCTGCAGATACTGCATGGTAGGCCAGGACCGACATATATGTATCCCTGACCATGCATATGATATAACGTGTCATGTTAGGTCATAGGTGTTTATTTGAGTATACCCAGAGTCTATCTACACTATTGCTTTAAAACAGTTTATAACAGTTTTAAATTCGTTTTAAAGCAGTAGTGTAGATAGGCTCCCAGTTTCCACAATCCTTCCATCTCAGTGAAGAGGTAAAATATCTGGGGTTGAACTCCAGGGTGGGGGCGGGGGAAATAACATTTCTCATGTTGGCCTGTAGAATATGACAAGACACAGTGTTAGGGTGACCATATGAAAAGGAGGACTGGGTGCTGTGCTGAATCCTGCCACCCTATTTTTGGGAACATTTTCTCTCCCTGCAAAAGAGACATTATTTTTTCATCTTTCATAGGGAGGGGGAGAATTTCAGAGAATTTCTACATACCTGTTTAAAGTGTACCTGGTTGTGGAGGGGTCTTCTTTCTTTTTTATTAATCTGCCCGGTAGTTCTTCTTGAATGCCTGTTAGAGACCATGTGATCTCTCCCTCTCCAAAAGGCATTCAGGAAGAACTCCTGGGCTCCTGCAAGTACCAGGTGTGTTTAAAAACCAATAGAAAGAAGACCCCTCAACAACTGCATACACTTAAAAATGTATGTGGTTCCCTTGTCCCCACCCCAAGAAGAAATTTCTCCGAAATTCTCACCTCTCCCAGCCTCTTTATCCAGGGATATCATTTTCCTCCAACTCCCCATGAAATGCCAAAAACAGAATAATTGAAATGTTTGCCACAACATTAATTGAAATAATAATAATTTCTAAATTTGCATCTATGCATATAAATTATGTGCACATTTTATGCAAATTTTCATTCTCTTTTCTCCTCTTCTTTTGGGAGGGGCAATTCTTATTTGGCCACCCTACTGGGTCACGGGAGTCAGCCAAGGGCTCACCCACCATTCTCCACAATACATTGAACCTTCACTTTGAAGTAGAGTGACAATATGAAAAGGAGGAAAGGGCTCCTATATCTTTAACAGTTGTATACAGGTGTCATTTGTAGGCATGCAGCACCTGGTAAAATTTCCTCTTTATCACAATGATTAAAGCTGTAGGAGCTATTCTAGAGTGGCCAGATACAAAAGAGGGCAGGGCTCCTGAAGAGGGAATTTCACCAGGGTTAGGGTTAGGTTCCCTTTTCTATGTAACTGTCAAAGATATAGGAGCCCTGTCCTCCTTTTCATATAGTCACCTTAATTGAAGCCCATCCTGAACATGTAGGCCCATATAACCAGCCCACTGTAATAGAGGGGCAGACAGATTGCAGGAGCCACAGCTCACATTGAAGGTTCTATGCACCATCGGTGAGGATGTACAAGCCTAGGTCGTACCTACACATCCCACCATATGCTACATATTGGAGCTGTGTGTAAACTGAAGCTGTTAAAAATCGATTTTCCATTAAATATATATTTAAAAAATCTTTTTAATTTAAGTGGGAAAGCTTGCCAAGCTAGTATTTGGCAGTATTTTGCTAATGCACAAGAAGAAGAAAAAGTATTAAGTGCTTTTCTATACCAATATATTGTTCTATATGCAGTGTAATATCTTACAACATATAATATACAGAGATAGATCTATCGCCACACCCAGTAAGCAATTCATACTTTCACACAACGCATGAGCATTGCTTGATCATCTCATCACTTGGTGATTCTTACTTGGCCACTCACAGCTACATGTGTGAAAAGTGTTTAGTCTGGGATGATATCAAGAGATATGAAAGTTCCGCCTGTGAGACTGACCCCTGACGCATTTCTGAAACTGCCACATCGTCGCTCACAGACACAGTGATGAATATGCATGTATGAAGCCACTTAAATAGGCCTAAACTATGTTTCACTGGGGGCGGGGGGGGGAACTGAGACATTTAAAACCATTTGCAAAAGGTATGCATTAATATAGACACATAGAAAGCTGCCTTATATTGAGTCAGGCCATTGGTCCATCTAGGGCAGTACTGTTGATGGGCAGCCATAGCTCTGCAGGATTTTCACAGGGTGACTTGTTAACCATGCAGGGTAGCTTATTTTTTCCGAACAAGCCGCCTTGAGAATCCGTGGGTTGTTGGTTGTTTGGGGTGGTTAACAAGCCACATTGCATTATTAATAAGCCACTCTGTGGAAAATGTCCTGGGTTCTGCAGACAACACACTTACCCACGGTTCAACATACAACCATGGTTCAACATATAACTCAAACTTAACCACTGAGTGGAAGTTAGCGTGTTGTGTGAACCTAGCTGTAGCCACTGTTGTGTTTGTTTGCCACTCAGGTGTCCATATCCAGTCAATACAAGCCCCATATTCACCCAAAATATGGGTTTCTTGAAATCACCATCACCTCTCAGTCTCATTTAGCTCCTTGGCCTTGATTTCATGTCTGATGCTCCCCCTCCCCCGCTTTCTTTTTCACAGTTTCTGGAACTTACTCATAAATCATTTACTTCACACTTTTTGACTCTGTGCTTGATGGCAAAGCTGATAATGATCTTTCTGTTATTTAGTTGTCATGTGAAATGCTTTGCCAGATAATTCCTAGGAGAATTCTAGGAGGCATTTTCTGAGCAATTTGTTGTCAGTATGTGATAGTCCAAATTCAAGCTGTTTGCACGGCAGCAGTAAATCATGGTTGCTCTTGGTTTCCTTCCCCGATCAGATGGAAGGAACAGCCCAAGAGCCTTTACTAATTCAACATGCACTCGCCATCTCTTTAGGGTTTGGATGAATATTATTTTGTCTATTTACAAAACTACGGATTTGCATAAAGGCATTTTGACTTGAATCAGTTCATTGATTGGATTAACCAGTGCAAATGTTTTGACTAAATTAAAAGGTGACCAATTAATTAGGCAGGATACTTCTTTATAAGCACTTTATAACCAAAGTGCTTATAAAGTATGTAAATGACAAGCATCATCTTAGAAGAGGTTTTCTACCCTTAAAGATAGCACTAGAAATAATTTTAAATAGATAGATATTTACCTCTCCTCTGTCATACAGGAGGAAAGGCTTTTGTATGATTCATTTCATTTCACTTATTACATTCGTATACTGCCCAAAAGCAAAAGCTGTCTGGGCAGTTTACAAAGATTAAAACCCTTAAAATATAATATTGTAGATTATATAAAAACACGTATATATAGGCTGACCATATGAAAAGGAGGACAGGGCTCATGTAACTTTAACAGTTGTAGAGAAAAGGGAATTTCAGCCAGTGCCATTTGTATGCAATTAGTCCCTGGTGAAATTCCCTCTTCATCACAACAGTTAAAGTTGCAGGCACTATACTAGAGTGACCAGATACAAAAGAAGGCAGGGCCCCTGCAACTTTAACTGTTGTGATGAAGAGGGAATTTCACCAGGAACTAATTGCATACAAATACACTGGCTGAAATTCCCTTTTCCCTACAACACTTAAAGTTACATGAGCCCTGTCCCCCTTTTCATATGGTCAGCCTACGTATGTATAAACATATAAACAGTATACACACACACAACTAGCAATTTTAACAATCAACAATTGGGTGACCATATGGAAAGGAGGCCGAAGCTCCTGTATCTTTAACAGTTGTACAGAAAAGGGAATTTCAGCAGGTGTCATTTGTATGCATGCAGCACCTGGAGAAATTTCCTCATCATCACAACAGTTAAAGCTGCAGAAGCCCTGCCCTCTTGACCAGATACAAAAGAGGGCAGAGCTCCTGCAGCTTTAACTGTCGTGATGAAGAGGGCATTTCACCAGGTGCTGCATACATACAAATTACACCTGCTGGAATTCCCTTTTCTATACAATCGTTAAAGATATAGGAGCACTGCCTTCCTTTTCATATGGTCAACCTAATCAACAAAACGAAATCCAGGGCCCAAATTAAAAACCATATCATATGCTGCCAAATGCCTGAGCATTGAAAAGGGTCGTAACGCAGTGCTGAAAAAATATAACAATGTTGATACCAGGTGGACCTCACTGGATAGATGGTTCCATAATTGGGGGGCACCAATTGGAGGAGGCACCTAGAGGTGGTTTATTTTGTAATGTTGATGTCCATTACATATCAACATTACATATCAACATCCATATATCATCTAAAAATAGGCCTTTTGGTTCTGCCTTTGCATTTTGAAGTTTTACTCCTACGCAAATTAAATTAATTAATTAAACTGCAATCCTATGCATATCTACACAGAAGATGTACTCCCAGGGTAATGTGTACAAGATTGGAGCCTTAAATCAATAAATAGACTATAATTCATATGATTAATGGATAAACATCTCTTTAGTCAAGTTGCAACCCTCAAATACATTCATTATTTTAAAAGAAAATACAGATGAGTCATACTTCACTGTGAGATGGGCTGTGATGAAGATCCAAGATTGCCCCCATTTGGAAAACATATGAACCTAAGAAGAGTTGTGTTGGATCAGACCAAGGGTCCATCTAATCCAGCATTCTGTTCAAACAGTTGTCAACTAGCTGTTGACCATAAACCCACAAGCATGGTCAAAACCTTTAGCCATACTTCACATCCAAAATGCCAATATTCAACTAGAGCCAAGAGGGCAGCACCTCTTTCCAAGATGCCATTGGTATTTTTGGCCATGAATGCTGCCATTTTGGGTAGACCTGGGTGTACACAGAATGACCACTACAGTTGTCCAAATAGATTTATAGTTGCTGCGGCTATAGAATCTTTTGATCTCCTGGCACATCTACACATTCATCTGTTCAAGTACTTTAGAGAAAAGCTAGTAACATCCATTTGGTTTGTGTGCATTGTAGATAGCTGGCAGCACAATTGATCAGGTGCTCAGGAGGACTTATCTTTAACCTTAAAGCAGCCTTCCCCAACCTGATGGCCCACAAATGGGGTGGACTGGCTGTGGGAATTGTAGTCTAACGTATCTGCAGGGCATCAGGTTAGGAAACACTGCCTTAAAGATTCTAGCGTCTTTCAGAACTAATTTGTGTACATTGTGCAAGAAACATAGAGCTGGAAACCACCTCTCTATTCTTCTCATCCTTTGCCTGGCCACAGTTTTAGGTACCATCTCCCTATCCCCAGGTGCAACTTTGAGCAGCAGGCCAAGAATCACGTGAGCTTCTTGCTGTGTTTGCCCCACCTTGAAACCATCGCAACAAGAGCTATTTTCAGACTTTGAGTCCTTATCTCCTGCAGCGTACCAAGGTAGATGTGTCTTTTGACCAGATTATAACCAGGCCATATGTTGATGTGCAAAAGAGAGAGAGGAAGAAGAAGGGAGGGGTGAAAGCTGGGTGAGGAGACCTCCATCTTGGGTGGCCTTACATAAGATCCAGCCACAGGTACAGAGCCAAAGGGGATTTCGGAAAGTACAAAGTAGTGAAGGAAAATGGAGTTGGGTTGGGCTCTAGTTCCATGTAACACCCCCCCCACCCCTCAACCTTGGTATGCCAAGCCATGAAAATCAGGGTCTCAGTGTCCTGTATACCAGCAAATTGAAGGAGGTATTGTGTCTCCTTGCATGGAGACATGATCAACCAAACCATTTTTTTATTACTTTCTTCAAACAAAGCTAATAAATCAAGAGCACCAAAGATGCGTGTTATGCAAAACTTAATTGGTCTTGGCACCCATCCCACTAGGAGCAGCACTTATCCGACTTCAGATCAGAGAGCTGCATTTTAATGGGTGGATTTGAGTCGCCCACGTCGGAGTTGCTAAATCCTGCTTTTTAAATGCAGTGTGCGTGCATCTTTCACTCTGGAAAGCGGAGGAGTTGAGCATTGTTTTGCCCTTTGTGCAATATGAAGGAAAAGAGAGGCTTTCAAGAATGGAAGACAATGCCTTTGTGAAAGCACGGATCATGACTCCCAGGAGGTAGGCTAATCACTGTGCTGGTTTTCCAAACTTCTCCAACTGCTTGGCAGTGTGGCATGGTGTAGGGCCCGTCCGTCGGAATGCCGTTCAGTGCTCCCAGTTTGTGTGTTAGCTCTCAACCGGAGATGTGGGGGCAACAGTCTAGGGAAGAGAAGGTGTGGGATGGCACTGAGTTTTTCTTTCTCTCTCCATCCCATAAGGACAAGACAAAGCTAGGGTGACCCTATGTAAAGGAGGACAGGGCTCCTGTATCTTTAACAGTTGCATAGAAAAGGGAATTTCAGCAGGTGTCATTTGTATGTATACAGCACCTGGTGAAATTCCCTCTTCATCACAACAGTTAAAGCTGCAGAAGCCCTGCCCTTTTTTTAATATGGTCAAGAGGGCAGGGCTCCTGCAGCTTTAACTGTTGTGATGAAGAGGGAATTTCACCAGGTTCTGTATGTATACAAATGACACCTGCTGAAATTCCTGTTCTTTGCAACTGTTAAAGATGCAGGAACCCTGTCCTCCTTTTCATATGGTCACCCTAGACAAACACAACAAACAAACAAAACTGCACAAACATCCACACAGAATAATATCATGAGGCTGGTCCAAAGTTAGCTCATGGCTGGGAAAGCCAAATTAAACTGGTATGTTTTCAATAAACGCCAAAGACATGCCAGCGTTGAGGCCTGACTTAAGTCAGAGGGGAGAGAAATTCCACAGGGCAAGTGACAATGCCCAACCTATGTCACAGGGTTGTTGTTGGGCCAGTTCAGAAGACACCTTAAACCTGGCTGGTTAAGGCTTTTGGTTAAGCAGCGGGGTTTAAGGTGTCTTGTGCGATGCGTTTTGCTAAACCCTGCTCACTCAGGATGGATCTACACACGAGGTTTTTGACGTTTTATAAGGGTTATGAAAACTCTTTGGGCCACAGGATGCACTCCCTATAACGTTGTATATCTGAGGTTTTTTAAAACTCACTTCAGTTATATACAACGGTTTCACTTTTAATAAATCGTTTTAAGTAAAATAATGTGTCCTTCCTTACCGTTTGTGATTCCTGGGGGCAGTGCTTCCTTGACCAGCGCCCAAATGCTTAGCAGTTGATTGGTGGGGAAGAAAGAGGAAGTGGACCAGTGAACTACAACACCCACAATTCTTAGCCCTATACTCGCTAGGGAATGACAGAGGAACTAAGAAGGAAGTGTGTAACTGAACTACAACCCCCACAATGCCTTGCCCTAAACTCATTGAAAAACGAAAGAGGAAGAGACAGGGCAGAACAGCGTGTGACCGCACACACCGCTTTAAAGACAGAAGACTGTTCTCCTGTAACGTGAGTACTCAGTAATGTGGCCTAAGACATTTTAGAACGCACCTATTTGGAATGTTTTAAAATACAATTTAAAATGTTCCAAAGGACTGTGTGGATTCCCCCTCACTAACCACAATCAGACTGTATCTGCAGCAGGGTTAGCGGCTCTAACCGGGGCATTAAAGTGTTCCGTGTGACAGCACGGCTTGTGGATAGTGCTAACCCCAGAGAGCCACAGCTTGCTAATCACAAAGCCTGAAGTGTCGCTTGAACAGGCCCGTTGTGAGGATAAAATGGAAAGGAGGAGGATTATGTACACTGCCTTGGGTTCCTTGGAGGAAAAAAGGTGGGATATAAATGTAATAAATAAACAAACAAACAAATAAATAAACACCTTCTCTCATGTGGACCATGGTCGCCGTGCACATCTCAGGATTGGCAGCACCTGCCATGCGGACAGACAAGTGAAGATAGAAAGGAGGCAGGAATAAGGGAAAGCATCATGAGTTTTGCAGCTCTCAGGTATATTAAATAACATACCTAAAGTAATGTTCCCTTTGAGTAAGAAGAAAAGACAGGATGATTGATATATAGACCTATTTATTATTTACTAACTGAGATGCAACAACCAGCCAATACTGACAACAGGCCTCAGTCAAGCTTAGGCTTCACTGGGTCCCCTTCCGTTTTCTAACTATGTGACTTAAGTTTCCTTTTGCTAGTGGTGTTCTGGGACGTGGCCTTAAAGCAACAGTAACATATAGTACACCAAAGGCTGTGCAGAAGTGCAAAGATGGCCAGGTGTCCAGTTTTACAGAGCACAGACCTCTATTTGAAAGCATCCTCTATTTTAGGCTGACCATATGAAAAGGAGGACAGGGCTCATGTAACTTTAACAGTTGTAGAGAAAAGGGAATTTCAGCCAGTGTCATTTATATGCAGTTAGTTCCTGGTGAAATTCCCTCTTCATCACAACAGTTAAAGGTGCATGCACTATACTAGAGTGACCAGATTCAAAAGAAGGCAGGGCCCCTGCAACTTTAACTGTTGTGATGAAGAGGGAATTTCACCAGGGACTAATTGCATACAAATGACACTGGCTGACATTCCCTTTTCTCTACAACTGTTAAAGTTACATGAGCCCTGTCCTCCTTTTCATATGGTCAGCCTACTCTATTTGAAGAGCTATTGTGTCCAAGACCAGTTTGAAGATAACAAAATATCAGAAGGGAGAGCGGGGCCAGGAAGTTGCCCATCAACAGTTGGTCCCTGGACGACAGACTTTGCAGGCACACAGGCCACAGGGCGAGATGCTTTGTACTTTTATTGAAATGTCATGATTTCTAAATTTACATCCATACATGGAAATCCGTATCTGCACATTTGAGTTCACTTTCAATCTTATTTTTGGTGACACGTTCATGGCCAACCTAAAAAGTGCCCTCGCAGGGCAGCAGGAAATTCCATTCCTTTCCAGATTCTATCTCTTGTACTCTTCAAACCAAACCCATTTATACACAGTGATAGCATGGCCACTGTAATCCACACATTAGTAATCTTGAGATCGGATTAGTGCTCTGTATGGAGCTGCCCTTACAAGTTAAGGCTGCCCTTGCTGGTTCGGAAGCTGCTGCTAATGCAAAATACAGCAGCTAGGTTACTGACTGCACACCTATTACATCTGTGCAAAAGAATCTAAACTGCTTTTTTCTCCCTCTCTCAAAATACTTGAACCCAGGGTCATCCCATAAACCCGACTAGTGGGAGATTTAGGATGGATAAACATAAGTACTTCTTCCCATGGTGCATAGTTAAATTATCAAATTCACTACCACAAGATGATGGCCACTAATTTGGATGTTAGATAAATCCCTGGAGGAGAAGGCTATCAATGGTCACTAGTCCTGATGGCTATGTGCTACCTCCAGTATCACCAGTTGCTGGGGAACATGGTTGGGAGGGTGCTGTTGCATTCATGTCCTACTTGTTGGTTTGCTGTGAGCAGCTGGTTGGCCACTATGTGAACAGAATGCTCGACTAGATAGACGGTTGGTCTGATCCAGCATGGCTCTTCTAATGTTCTTAAGGTGTTGGTATTAGTATACAAAGCCCTATACATCTCAGGACCAGGTGAGATCAAGGAACATAATTAGGCTGACCATATGAAAAGGAGGACAGGGCTCATGTAATTTTAACAGTTGTAGAGAAAAGGCAATTTCAGCCGGCATCATTTGTGTGCAATTAGTTCCTGGTGAAATTCCCTCTTCATTACAACAGTTAAAGTTGCAGGGGCCCTGCTTTCTTTTGTATCTGGTCACTCTAGTATAGTGCCTGCAACTTTAATTGTTGTGATGAATTGGGGATTTCACCAGGTACTAATTGCATAGAAATGACGCTGGCTGAAATTCCCTTTTCTCTGCAACTGTTAAAGTTACATGAGCCCTGTCCTCCTTTTCATATGGTCAGCCTAGACATAATCCCTCTATACCAACTGCCCAGGCCACTGCGATCTTTTGGGGAGGCCCTGTTGTCTGTGCCAGAGTTTAAGGATTTGTGTTTGGCAGCAACCCAGAGATGGGCATTCTCTGCATTGTCACTTGCCCTGTGGAATGATCTCCCTCTGACATGTCAGGCCTCAAGGCTGGCATGTCTTTGCCATTTATTGCAAACGTATCTATTTAATTTGGCTTTTCCCAGCCATGAGCTAACTTTGGACTAGCCTCGTGATATTATTCTATGTGCATGTTTGTGTAGTGTTGTTTGTTTGTCGTGTTTGTTGCGTTTGTCTTGATTCTTTTTTAAACTGCTTTGGGATTTCTTTTAAATGAGAAGTGGAATATACTATATATATATATATAATTACACACACACAACACACACATATACACACAGAAAGTGCCACTTCACAGATGACATATTTTGATATACACTTAAATGGTTTTGAGCATACATTGGTCCCCTCTACAAGGATTCGCTTTTGCGCCCGGTTAGGCGATTATGCGCATAATCGCTGAAGCGCATTTACACCTAATACCTCTGCATGAGAGGCGGTGAGAGGCGGCGAAGCCATTAACGGATGACCAAAATGCGCTTTACAAGTAGTTAATGTGCATAAGCGCTTGTTCACATAGTCAAAATGTGCTTTAACGTCCGGAGCAAAATAAAACTCGCGATTTAACGCGCATTTGATAATGCGCATAATCAGAGAGATAACGCGCCTCTACGCCCGATTTGCGCTCCGTTTTTGTAGAGGTAAATTTTTTAAAGCGCCTTGAAAGAGCTTTAAACCTCTCTTGTAGAGGCAGCCATTGAAACATTTGAAGTGTAACTGTGATAAGGGTGTGCTTGCAAAAGTGTATATCTTGGTAGTGATGTATGAAAAATTTATTTCTGCACACAAAACATGCAGACATGCCTGGTCTACAACTCGGAATGAGAACATAATCTCTGAAAATGTTTGCGAATTCTCAAACATCTGCTGATGTTTGAAAGATATGAAAGAAGTTTGCAATTGTGGAACTTTAAAAATGACCCATTTCGCTCTTTAGTCGGGGAGGAGGGAATTTGCATACATCTGAGGGGGGAGGGTTGTGCAACTTTCACATTCAATCATGTTTGTTTTGTGCGATTTTCCCATTTGCACAAAACGAGCCATGTTGGTAAATCAAGGAGAGCTGAGCATTGAACTGATGTGCAGAGAATTTTGGTAAACTCAAACATCAGTTGTTCGCCCATACTCATTAGAATGCCATGATAGGCTGTAATACACTCAGTCACAGCCCTGGTCATAATGAAAGGTCACCACTACATGTACTTAAGTAGAGGACAATCCACAAGATTGTATCCTGTGGATCCACAGTGTCTCCCAAATTGACCCGGAATGTCCCCTTGATGCCTCTGTTTTGCTCTATCCAATGTTGAAACTTGAGTATCAGTGGAGGACCTTCCTTTGGCATCATGGAGGAGGCTTATGAGGTCAGCTCTCCCTTTCTGAGGTGGACATCTCTCTCTGCCCTCAAAAAGGAAGTTCTGAAAAATTCTATGAGCCTTGATCCCTGTCCTCTGAGACCATGAAATTGCAGCCTAAAACCACTTAGAGGGTTCATAACAAGAGATAAATTTTGAAATAAGAATTCGGCAGTATATATATATATATATATATATATATATATATAATACTGCCCTATAACCGAAGCTCTCTGGGCGGTTCACAAAAATTAAAACCATGAAAACAAATATACCAGCTCTAGCTCTTAGCTTCTGTGCAACATTAGCTTTCTATTTCTTTTATTAAATATGCTTCTTTATTTTATTTTTACTGCTCCTTTGGCAATGCTACAACCCCATGTTTTAATCTACATCTAGGAGACCCGACGACTCTACCAAGATCTTGTCATTTTAAGCTTTTTTAAAAAAAAGAAATTATTAAATACCAATTACAAAGTCTTACAATAAAATCATAAGTGCATCCAATAACATGCTAGTGGCTGAACATGGTTGTAATTAGATCAGTAAGTTATAATACAGTTTTTTTTCCTAGCAGAGCATCTGAGTTTTGCTGACTAGAGAGGTGGTTGTTGTTACCTGAGTCATTATTTAAGTGAGAACCAGAGGATAAAGTGATAAATTACTAATTTCACTTGGCAAAAACACACAAGACAGCGTCTGGAAGGCGCTGCTCAAATGAAGGTTCTGTGAGACTCTCACATTAAAAGAAGCCTTCTGTCTAAATATTTGTGGCATCGTGACTTCTGACTTCTGAATTAGCTGGCAGAAAAGAACTGATGTATCAGATTGGACCAACTGTGTTGGCAGCAAGAACTGGAAGCTCAACCATTATGCTAAGTATTCTACAGAGCAGAAACGCAGCCAAACAGATATAATTCTTTGGAATTTCCCAGTGCAATTTCCCAATGTCTATCATGGTCTCTGTTTGGGATAGCTTTAAAATTGCTAGAAATCATAACATGAGAACAGACCCTCTATCAAAAAGTTTATATATGCAGATTTTAAATACTGGCAGCGGGAGATGGTTTGCGTTTTAATACAGCTCTGGAAACCTAAACTCACACATCTCTAAATTTTGCAGTTCTCCAATCCAAAAATGTGTACAAAAATGTGTATATGAGGGGAAATAGTTCAAAAATGCATCTTATCAGGAAAATTGCTTGCAAAGATGTGTATATTAGGCAAAATGCATGCAAAAATCATGTATTAGAAGAAATGTACACAAACATACTTATGAATGATCATATGAACTTGAAAAAAAATCTCAAAGTTCAGAACGAAGTGAATATAAGACTAGAAATTTTCAGAGTTTGAGATGAACTTAAGGCTGGAAAAATGGGAAACAGAGAAACTAAAATTGACAGCAACTGACAGCATGGACCATAGCCAAGCAATGTAATAATGCTACGTCATATGTGTATAGTCCCTTCCTAGGTGGCCATGTGACCTATATCACACAGGACAGTCCTCTGTTTGAAGATGACCTCTGTTGGAAGGGTGCCCAGTCCAAGTCTGTTTTAAAGGGAAACAGACATAAGAAGGGAGAGAAGATGTCTTGAAGATCCCCATCAACAGTTATCACATAGACCACAGACTGAACACCAGGCTCACAGGTCTCCAGGTTACAGTCTCCCCCACTATGGTGTCATGTAGTGTATCTCTATTTAACTTATAGGAATTATCTCTACATTTGCTTTTAAACATATAAATTAGCATATGCAAATTTTATGCAAATAGATGTCTTCTCTTATCCTCTTTTTTGGTGATGCATTTTCCTTTTTTTGGCAATGCATATGTGGCCACCCTATCCTTTCCCTAAGAGCTCAATTTCCAAGCCCAATTTAAAGTGCTGTTTTTAACCTTAAAAGCCTTAAATGGTTTCGGACTAAATTCCTTCACCCATATCAGCCTGCCCGCACTTCACAATCAGCAAGAGAGGCCCTTCTCATCTGCCCACCTATGAAAGCAGTTAGGTGGGTGATCACACAATAGAGCGCCTTCTCTGCAGTGGCTCCACACCTCTGGAATAAGTTTCCAGCATGGGTACGCCATGCTCCATGATTATAAGCATTTAAGCAGGCCTTGAAAATGTATTGTTTTACTCTGGCCTGCTCCTCATATGAATTCTATTGTTGTTGTTTTATTGCTGTTGGTTTTTATTGTTGTTTTTATTGTGTTCTTATTGCTTTATCGCACTTTTGTTGCTTTTAATATTGTCTTGGTTTTATATGATTTATTGTTGGGAGGGCTTTTGCCCTGAAAGGTGGCCAAGAAATATTTAAATAAATAAATAAATAAATAATAAATAAATAAATGTCTGTACAGCAAGCCTATAAGCACTGGCCAGTGTTCATAGCCCCATGCTAGACCCAAAGGGCTGAGGCAGAAATGTATTGGTTTCCTTGTGAGAGATCCGTGACAATATCTTCTGATGTTTTATTTCTTTATTACTTATACATGTAGGCCACTTTTCAAAATAAAGTTTTAAAAAATCTCTAAAGTGATTTTGGTTTGAATTTGCTCAAAAGTTAAAAGCCCCTCTCTGGTACATCAGTTTGTTCCTATCTGATCTGCTCCAGTCATTCTATGTATATATGTTGTATGTGCTTGGGATTGCAATAATTGAATAAAATATTAATTATCATGAGACTTGTGTTAAAATGGTGAGACTTGGCAAGAAAGGGGCTGCGTTTCAAGAAACAAAGACTTCAAGGTTTGATTGCCCTGGGAAAGGAGACAAGTCAAGTCTGTATAAGGCTGTTTGTACAACTTAAAGCTTGTGCTTCATCTCACATATGTAAAATCATGGGAATGTTAATATCAAATTGGCTGACTCGTCTCAGATTATTAGTGCCAAACATTTTGGAACAGCAGGTTAATTTAGAAATGCCCTTGATGATTTTGAGGAGTCTTCTTGAGACAGTTTGCTGATATTATTCATTCCATGCAGCACTATCGGCTTATACCGCCGGTGTGTTATAAGCAGTGAAAATTACCATTCTCTGTCTGAACAGGAGGCCAAGGTTGGGCTCTAGTTATCCAAAATGAAAACAACAACAGCAACAACCCATAATTCAAGGAAGGAAAGAGTATATCTCTGCCTCAGTTGTACTTTTTACATGAGGCACTCTGGGTAACTAAAAAATGTGATAACCTGTTAATAGGGTTTATCCAGGCAGGATCTACACTACTGCTTTATAGTGGTATTGAAGTGCCCTGACAACTGTTGGGGCCCATGACATATTCCATATACCATTTTCAAACCAATTTCAAAATGTTATATCCTGCTTGGTGTAGATCTGGCCTGTGTTTTATTTGAACTGGCTTATTTTAAAATTGTTTCAGACGAAGCTGCTTGGATTACATGATATTAAATTTTACCATTTTATACCGCATGCCATATTGGAAAGGCCACGGCCTTGAAAAGTGGCAGAGAAATATGTTTAGTAAATAAAAATAATGATGATGAGTACAATTCTGCATTGCAACCTTAAACTGGTTAAACTGCTCTGATTTTCCCATTAGGGGATCCTGGCAGCTGTAGTCTCAAATAGGGGTGCAGAGATTCTGTTGCTGGAGAGGATGTAACACTATGACAGCGGTACGAAAGTGGTATATGGCATGTGTCATGGAGCTTCATCCCACCTAATCCCCCCCCCCACCTGGTTTGCCTCCGCGTTTTTTAAACTCTGAGGCAAACACGAGTCAAGCTTATGATCCCTTTCACCTGAATAGCTGCTCTTTCGCTCCTAAGGTTAGGGTGACCAGATCGCTTGGGGTTTCCCGGTCCTAACCAGGAAACCAGGGGCGATCCAGGCCAACCGGGGTGCGGTTGGGGCCAACCAGGGCTGTGGGGGGTCACGCGGCGGTGGCGAATGGCAGCGAGCAGTGGTAGACCTGGTAGGTCCGGGATGGGTTTTGGGGGGGATGGGTGGCTTGGTGGTGGGGTTTCGGGTGGACCTACCGAGCCCTCTGCCGGCGCAGGGCTCGTGCCGCTGCTGCCGGGCTTGCACCGCCGCCGCCAGGCTCGTGCCGCTGCCACCACCAGGCTCACGCCACCGCCGACAGGCTCGCGCTGCCGACGCCGGGCTCACATCGCCACCAGCAGCGCTGCAGGGCTCGTGCCAGAGGCTGCGAGGAAGAGGGCCAATTCCGGAAATGATGAAATCAGCCCTCTCCCGCCCCTTCTGTGTGGCCTCTGGCCTCCTCAGGGTTTGTCGCGATGGCGACGAGCCCCGAGGAGCCTGGACGCCCGCGCGGAAGGGATTTTGGTTTCCGAAATCTGGTCACCCTACTTAAGGTCCTTCGCTCCATTGCTCTTTCATTCCACTCCACTCCACTCCTCCCCTTCTCTTTCTCTGTCCAGTCAGGTCCTGGCAGATGAGCAGTTCAACCAGATCGCCTTTCTCCCAGGCAAAAATGGAACAACCTTTTAGTCTGGCTCTTTGGGGGCATTGAGGGAGTACAATCCTGTCTCTGCAGAGATTCAGGCATTGTATGATTTTTAAAAAGTCTTTGGAGCCTGGGATACAAAGTTTGGGTTTTATATTGAGGCTTGCAGCCGGCTGGTAAAAAAATTTTCCCTGCCAGGACCTGATGCAATTCATTCAAGCCCCCAGTTCCTTTAAAACTACATGGAGGCTTAGGGCGCATTAAATGTGCTTAGGGAAAATAATCCAGACTTTTAGCATTCTAGGAAAGGCTGGGGAAGAGGCGGGGTGTCAGCAGGACAGGCACAGAGTCATGTGAGTACTATGCTGCAAATCCGCACACCAGGCATTGCCAGAGTGCACTAAATCGCTGGTGTGATGGAGGCCATGGGCCTCAACAGTTGTCAGTGCACTTCAATACTACTATAAAGCAGTAGTGTAGATCCTGCCTCCATATACCGCTTTCGTAGCACTTTCATAGTGCTATATCACTTTCACTGATGCCACAGGCACTATCCAAAGGATGTTTGAGACTGTTGGACAGAAGCATATATTTCAGCCCTGTTTGCACATAATGATAATTCAGTGTTTTGTTTTGAAATCTGGGTTATTGTGAATGATGCAGCGTGTGCCAGCAATTGTTCCCACGTGTAGCAGCTAAAAAAACAACAGACCATCTGTCCATGGTTTGGTGAATGTGATGTGCAAGCCAGGAACTTTGGCTTGTTTCTCCCCTGACAAGCCAGAGAAAGAACCCGAGAACAAACCATGGGTTCTTTCTCTGTCTTGTTGTGAGAGAGTTCCTGGTTGGCACAGCACACTAACCAAACCATGGACAGAAGGTCCGTGCTGTGTTTAGCAGCTCATGCTTGCAATTAAGAAAAGTCAGAAAACTGGTTTCCCGCTGTTGAGAAAGAAGAATAGGAAACTTAAAAGGTGGCCCACCAAAAGAACGTATGTTGAGGCCTGCTGGATCAGTCTTCAAATATGGGTTTCTGTGACATCTCTACTTAAGGTCGCCACAGTTATGGAGGGCACGCATTCCATCCTAGCTGGGGGCAGACCATCCAATAACATTAAAATGTGAAATCTCTCTAATTCAGCCTTCCCCAAGTTGGTACCAGCCAGATGACACTGACAGCGGATGATGGGGATTGTAGTCCAACATTGTGTGGAGGACACCAGCTTGAATTCTTACAGCAGGGACGGGGAAAAGTGTGCCCTTCCAATTGTTGGAGTGCAATTCCCATTATACAACACCACTGGCTAAGGCTGATGGGAGTTGAAGTGCAACAACATCTGGAGAGCCATACATCCCCCACCCTTGTATTACGGCTTGAAAGGCCGTTTCTCCACCATAAGGGTGTGGAGGGAGGTGGGGCAGCAATCCCGGAACTGCCTGCTTCCGGGATCATCGCTTTGATACACATAGGAGGAGCGATGTCCCAGGAGGAAGGAGGGACATCCTGACGTTATGGCCGCCATATTTTTTTCCTGAAAGGATCCAAAGAGCACACTCGCACTCCTTCGCAAAGATATGTGTTTTTTGTTTTTTGTTTTTAAAAAAACCCAACCAGGCCCTCACCCGCCCTCCGCCATCCTGGGGATAGCGGACTTAGTCCCCCCTCTCCCCTGATGGACACAGAGCCCCATGGTGCAGCTCCGGGCCCATTTCTGCTGCCGCGCTTACTCGCAAATACACATGGCAGTTGTCCGGATGGGCGCCCATATCTTCTGTGGTCTCGGGAAGTTCCCGGGACCGCAGAAAAATCAGGATTTCCCAGGGATCCCTTATCCCTGGCAAATCCCGTGGCCATCCCCCCTGCCCCTGGGAGGCCCTGTGTGTCATATGAATGCACAGGGGCCAGCTGGGGGCAATTCCAGGCAAAAAGCCTGGTGTAGAAATGGCCAAAGTCTTCCTCCTCTTCACCCCACATGCTTTTTGTGAATAAAACTGTGGAGAAAATGTTTTGTACCACACTTTGATTAAAATTCGCTAGGGCTGCCGGGGGCTGGATAAAATTGCTTTGGGAGCTGGAACTGGCCCACAGGCATGTCTGCGTAACATAAAGGGCATTGTTTACACAACAAACAGAAGCTGGATTTTAAGTGTCATGGCTTTGCCTCCACTGGGAATGGTTGATCTGGGGGTGGAGGGAAATGTCTCTCCAGCAAAAGAATCTCTGCACCACTATGTGAGTCTACAGCTGCCAGGATCCCCTAAGGGGAAAACCAGAGCAGTTTAACCAGTTTAGGTTCCAATGCAGAATTGCACTCATCATCATCATTTTTATTTATTAAATATATTTCTCTGCCACTTTTTCAAGGCAGTGGGCTTGCAGTATAAAATGGTAAAATTCAATATCATGTAATTCAAGCAGCTTTGACTGAAACAATTTTAAAATAAGCCAGTTCAAATAAAATACAGGTTAGAACTACGCCGAGCAGGATATAACATTTTGAAAACGGTTTGAAAATGGTATCTGGAAAGGGAATTTTTGCAGGTGTTATTTGTATGCATGCAGCACCTGGTGAAATTCCCTCATCATCACAACAGTTAAAGCTGCAGGAGCCCTGCCCTCTTTTGTATCTGGTCACTCTAGTTTAGTCCTGGAGCTTTAACTGTTGTAATAAAGAGGGAATTTCACCAGGTGCTGCATGCAGAACAATGACACCTGCTGAAATTGCCTTTTCAATACCACTATTAAAGATACAGGAGCCCCGTCCTCCTTTCCATATGGTCATTTTATAACAGGATTGGATTCTGATTTAAGCTGGATAGAGATCAACTCTGCCTCCCCCTTTCCACAGCAAACACTGCAGCCCCCTGAAAATAACATAATAATAATAATAATAATAATAATAATTATTATTATTATTATTATTATTATTTATAGCCCGCCTCACCCTTCGGATCGAGGCGGGGAACAGCAACAATATAAAACACAAAAATCACAACAGTTAAAATCTTAAAAGCAAGAGAAAAATACAACATTAAAAACATCTTAAAATTCATCTGGATAGGCCTGTCGGAAGAGGACAGTCTTCATGACTCTCTTGAATTCATGAAGACTGTTAATTTGTCTAACCTCCTCCGACAGACCATTCCATAGTCTGGGAGCGATGGAAGAGAAGGTCCTCTGGGTAACACCCGCCAGCCTAGTTCTGGCTGGCTTGAGTAAATTCTTCCCAGAGGACCTAATTGTGCGGGGCGGACTGTACGGGAGAAGGCGATCCCGCAGGTACCCTGGACCCAAACCATGTAGGGCTTTCAAGGTAATAACCAACACTTTATACTTCGCCCGGAAACTGATTGGCAGCCAATGAAGCAATTTTAAAACTGGTGTGATGTGATCACCCCTAGATGTACCGGTGACCAACTTGGCTGCCATATTTTGAACAAGTTGAAGTTTCCAGACTAGGCACAAAGGTAGCCCTATGTACAGCGCATTGCAGAAGTCGAGCCTCGAAGTTACCAGTACGTGCACTACCGTCTTTAGGTCTTCCAACTCTAGGAAGGGGCGCAGCTGGCGTATCAGCCGAAGCTGATAGTAGGCACTCCTGGCCATTGCATCAATCTGAGCTGTCATCTGGAGCGACGGATCCAGGAGTACCCCCAAACTGCGAACACAATCTTTCAGGGGGGGTGTAACCCCATCCAGAACTGGTTGACACACCTCCAAACCCAGGTTGGGGCCTTTGACAGCAAGCACCTCTGTCTTGTCTGGATTCAGCTTCAGTTTGTTTTTCCTCATCCAGCCCATTACCGCCCCCAAGCATTCATTCAAAGGAGACACACTATCCTTAGCTGACGATGTTGTCGAAGGCATAGAGAAATATATTTGGGTGTCATCAGCATATTGATAGCACCCCGCCCCATGCCTCCGGAGGATCTCTCCCAGCGGTTTCATGTAAATATTAAACAGCACTGGGGAAAGGATAGCACCTTGTGGTACACCACATAGCAACTCCTTTTTTGAAGAGCAGCTATCCCCAAGCATCACCATCTGGAACCTGCCTGAGAGATAGGATCGGAACCACTGAAGCACAGTGCCCCCGATCCCCAATTCCCCCAGGCGCTCCAGAAGGATACCATGGTCGATGGTATCGAAAGCCGCTGAGAGGTCCAAGAGTACCAGCAGGGACACACTCCCCCTGTCGATACTAAGGTGTAGATCATCCTCTAAGGCGACCAAAGCAGTCTCAACTCCATATCCTGCTCTGAAGCCGGTTTGAAATGGGTCTAGAAAATCAGTGTCATCCAAGACTGCCTGGAGTTGAAAAGCAACTGCTCTCTCGATCACCTTGCCCAAAAATGGAAGATTTGATACTGGCCTGTAGTTATTAAGGTCCAGGGGATCCAGGGAGGGCTTTTTTAGAAGCGGCCTTACCACCGTCTCTTTCAGACATGATGGAAAGCTCCCCTCCCTGAGAGATGCATTAATGATATGCTGTAGATGTGATCTAACTGCATCTCCTCCCTGGACGACCAGCCAGGAAGGACAGGGGTCGAGAGGGCAAGTCGTCTTCTTCACACATCCAAGTACCTTGTCCACATCCTCGGTACTCACTAACTGAAACTGATCAAGTGTAATCCTACTCGCGGAGTCACTGGACACTCCACTGTCAACCTCTGCTATAACAATGGCATCTAAGTCGGCTCTTATCCGAGAGATTTTATCTGAGAAATGATCGTTAAAGGCATCACAGCGAACTGCCGAAGGCTCTAAAATCGGATTCAGGGGAGAAGGAGCCTGAGTTAGACCCCTCACCACACAGAAGGTCAAGAGACCCCGCTGAATGGGGTGAGCTGTAGTGTGTTGGGGGGGGGGAGAAAAAGGGATTTCCCAAACTCAGGTGGAGCCCTTTCTCTCACGCAAGGCGGATCTGTGGCTGCCTCTACAAGAGAGGTTTAATGCTCTTTCAAGGCGCTTAAAAAAATTTACCTCTACAAGAACGGAGCGCAAATCGGGCGTAGAGGCGCGTTATCTGTCCGATTATGCGCATTATCGAATGCGCGTTAAACAGCGAGTTTTATTTTGCTCCGGCTGTTAAAGCGCATTTTGCCTATGTGAACAAGCGCTTATGCGCATTAACTACTTGTAAAGCGCATTTTGGTCATCCCTTAATGCGCTTCGCCGCCTCTCGTGCAGAGGTATTAGGCGTAAATGCATTTCAGCGATTATGCGCATAATCGCCTAACCAGGTGCAAAAGCGAATCCTTGTAGAGGGGACCTTAGATCCAACTCACAATGCTCATTGCAAATATTTGTTTTTCCTCAAATCTCATTGCACTAATGGTTTCTTTTGATTTCTTTCTTCGTTTTCTTTTGGGTAAGATGGTCAGGACAGATCATCGCTTTGTCGATAATGGCAAATGGAGGCTTGGAATTAAATAAGAAAATGGAAGTGTGGTGCGGCCAAATTCACGCTCCACTGCGCTACGGCGGGGAATGTGCTCCTTACGGTGACACTGAAAACCAGTTGTCAGTCTAATGTAATCAAACAGACAAGCAGCTCTGCTGGCAAGAACTGAATTAGTGTTTTCTGTCCGAATCAATGTCATCGGCCGGGAAAGCACTGAAGCTTACGCGGTGCTAACAAAACTCCCCCAGAAGCTGCCTTTGTGATCGCAAATATGGTGGGCATTGGTGCTATCTGTGAAGCCTCATTCCTTAAGAGGAATCGACCTCGTGGTCACGCTATTGTTTTCATCCTCCTTGTGCAATGACAAAATTTAGAGACACACAACATCTGATCTAATTAGACAACCCTAATATATATACAAACAAAAAAACCAGTAACCTCAGATTGCTGCGGAGAATGCCAGAGCGAGTAGCAGTCCCAAAAATTTAAAATACAATACCAGATATAAAACGAACTGAAAACTCATTGAAAACTCATACGTCTGGGAGAATCGAAACTGGCACCAAAAGGAACTCAATGTAAGCACCTGCCAAACCTTTCTGGGGAGCTCTTCCCAGAACCAGGCTGCCACTGCAGAAAATGCCGTCTTCTTGGTAGCCACCATCAGATCACCATGACACCACCTCTAAGACCACCTTCTCTACTACAGACCCATTCAGTCCTTGAGGTCATTTGGAGAGGCCCTTCTGGTGCCATGAGATCTAGTCCACAGTTGTTTGGAGCAGGGTGTTTAGCATGGTGGCACCATTATGTGGAATGATATGATATGACATTGGCTCTTTCTACACCTCAGGGTGTAGAGGACGGGAGAAGGGAGGATCGCGGACTTACCTGCTTCCACAATCCTCCCCGGGTGTCCAAACAGAAGCGCAATGTCCCAGAAGGGAAGAGAGAAGGCGCGCCTGCCATTTTTTAAAAAAGCAACTGCAGCCGGGAACACAATTGCACTCCAATGAAAAACGTGAGTTTTTTTTAAAGCCCCACCCCCGTTCCCCCCACCTCCGATGCCTCTGCACTCATCCCGGACTTGCTCCTTCCTCTTGCTGACCCCAGCTGCTCTCAGGAGGAGGAAAGGAGCTGGGATGGGCGCCCACACCACCTGCGGTCCTTGGGATCGTCCCGGGACTGCGAGAAAAATCAGGTTAACCGAGGAGCCCTGCCCTCTTTTGTATCTGGTCACTCTAGTATAGCTCCTGCAGCTGTAACTGTTGTGATGAAGAGGGGGATTTTGCCAGGTGCTGCATGCAGACGAATGACACCTGCTGAAATTCCCTTTTCTATACATTGCTCGGCCCCGTGGATTCTCCAGTATGGGGTTCCGCAGGGGTCAGTCAGTCTTGTCCCCCATGCTGTTCAACATCTACATGAAACCGTTGAGTGCAGTCATCCAGAGTTTTGGAGTGCGTTGTCATCAGTACGTTGATGACACGCAGCTCTATTTCTCCTTTTCATCTTCACCAGCTGAGGCTGTGGATGTGCCGAACCAGTGCCTGGCTGCGACAATGGACTGGATGAGGGCTAATAAACTGAAACGCAATCCAGACAAGACTGAGACACTGTTAGTGGGTGGTTCTGCTGACCAGATGGAAGGACCAACCTGTTCTGGATGGGGTTGCACTCCCCTTGAAGGAGCGGGTTTGCAGCCTGGGGGTTCTCTAGAACCATCTCTGTCACTTGAGGCTCAGGTGGCCTCAGTGGCACGGAGTGCCTTCTACCAACTTCGGTTGGTGGCCCAGCTACGTCCCTATCTGGACAGGGATAACCTGGCTTCAGTTGTCCATGCTCTGGTAACCTCCAAGTTAGATTACTGCAATGCGCTCTATGTGGGGCTGCCTTTGAAGGCGGTTCAGAAGCTGCAGCTTGTGCAAAATGCAGCGGCCAGATTGATAACTGGGACCAGAAGGTTTGAGCATATAAGACCCACTCTGGCCCCCTTGCATTGGCTTCCTGTATGTTTCCGAGCCTGATTCAAGGTGCTGGTTTTAACCTATAAAGCCTTACACAGCTTGGGACCACAATACCTGACAGAATGCCTCTCCCAACATGAACCTACCCGAACACTACGTTCAACATCTAAGGCCCTCCTCCGAGTGCCTACTCCGAGGGAAGCCCGGAGGTCGGCAACAAGGGAGAGGGCCTTCTCTGTGGTGGCCCCCCAATTGTGGAACGATCTCCCTGACAAGCCCGCCTGGCGCCAACATTGTTATCTTTTCAGCACCAGGTCAAGACTTTCCTCTTCTCTCAGGCATTTAGCAATATCTGATGAGCCTGGGTTTGTTTTGGTTTTGGGTTTGTAGCTTTTTGGGTTGTTGCAGTGCTTTTAAATGTATTTATGTATTGTGTGTATGTTGCATGTTTTTGCTGTTTTAATTTTTGTAAATTGTTTTTAATTGTTTTAATCCTATGTAAACCGCCCAGAAAGCTTCGGCTATGGGGCGGTATACAAATATAATAAAATAAATAAATAATTTTCTATACAACTGTTAAAGATACAGGAGCTCTGTCCTCCTATTCATATGGTCACCCGACTACCCCCCAGGCCAGCCCTGGTTACAGGATTGCCTCTGAGGTCGATTAAACTTACTCTAGGAGAGAGATAATCAGGGGCAACTGAACTGCTTCTTTCTATGCTTGGCAGGAATACCTGGGGGGAGTATTCCTTTTTGTCCCTATTTTAAAGCAAACCGGTCAGATTTGCACTTTCCTATGTGAGTTATTTGTCAGATTGCACTCCTGATGCTGTGATGCAGTTCTCTGCTCAAAAAGTGTCTACACAAATGTGTATATTAGGGAATGTTTTAAACCAAAAACAAATTGTATGCCTTAAGGGACATTGTGTTTGAAAATAATTTTTGTGCTTTTGCTGTGGTTTTTGTTTGAAATCACAGGTTGATGCAGAAATTGCATGGAATACATGTGAAACTGAAATGGGTTCGAAATAGACTGATTCGTCTGTCTCTAGTTCTGGCATATAAAAATGTATGCCAGAATAAACGCAATAGTCTTTACGATGCCACAGGACTCATTTTGACGTTTTGCTGCAACCGACTTCATGCCTATGAGGCTGCAAATAAAAGACCACCTACAAAGCTCCAAGAAACAAGGGCCTATATTACTATTGCTCCAGCTTGAGAGTTCATCTCCCAATCACATGACTAATATGATTGCATGCCAGCTCATCTGATAATTTACAACTTAACAACAAGCATTAAAAAAAAGTGAAGCAGACAGGACAAGCCAGAAAGTTGAATACACAATATCAAAAGCAATGGGAACATTTTTCTCAAGACGTTGCGGGTATCAAGTATCTTTAATAGAAAATAGCAGATTCTAACATGTTTTGAGCAGAAACTTTCTTCATTAGGGGATATGGGAGTCCAGAAGAAGAAACAAAGTCAGTCCCCTCAATGTTGAGGTATAGGAATAGCCTGATTAGATCTATAGTGTTAAAACTGGTGGAGGTAAATCTTAATGGAGCTCTTTGGTCTTAGATGGATAAAGGTACACTTTAATGCAATCTTTTGGTAAGACAAAATACAAAATTATAATAATACTCAAGCAACCCTTCATATAAATTAGCTACCATCAATAAAAAGTCTCCCTAACATTTCTGCAACAAGTAATGTTATCAAGCGGATCAGAAGACGCATAGATGCATATTTAGAAATAATGACTATAATTTAAATAGAAATACAGTGCATTTTACCATAATGGGGAGTACGGTGGTAAGGTTAGGGATGGACAAATCTTTTAATTGCAGTTTCTCTCACTTTCTCATTTGTCCAGTCTTAAATTCACTTTGTCCCAAACGTTGAGATTTTTTTTTAAAAGTTCACATGTACGCCTTTCTCTTAATGCATGCATTTTTGTATGCAATTTTGCCTAACTTACACGTTTTGCAAGAGATTTTCCTAATATAATGCACATTCCCCTTAATATGTGCATTTTTGTATGTATGCTTTGATTGCAGGGCTCAATTGCAAAAAATCGAAGAAGAGTAAATTTCAAAGGATAACTGAAAATCACATTGAAATGCAAACCAAACAAATTTCTCCCCATCTCTAGGTGAAATGTCCTGTGTGTCTTCTCAATCTGCTGTCCAGGACCAGGTTCTAACTATTGATGGGCAACTTCGAGGCCCCTGCTTTCCCTCCTTATGTTTCATTATCTTTCAACTAATCCTAGAATCCTAGAATAACACAGTTGGAAGGGGCCTATAAGTAGGACGACCAGATAAAATCCAGGTCAGGGCTCATGTAACTTTAACAGTTGTAGAGAAAAGGGAATTTCAGCCAGTGTCATTTGTATGCAATTCGTTCCTGGTGAAATTCCCTCTTCATCACAACTGTTAAAGGTGCAGGGGCCCTGCCTTCTTTTGTATATGGTCACTCTAGTATAGTGCCTGCAACTTTAACTGTTGTGATGAAGAGGGAATTTCACCAGGAACGAATTGCATACAAATGACACCGGCTGAAATTCCCTTTTCTCTACAACTGTTAAAGTTACATGAGCCCTGACCTGGATTTTATCTGGTCACCCTACTATAAGGCTATTGAGTCCAACCCCCTGCTGAAAGCAGGAATCCACCTTAAAGCATACCTGAAAGATGGCTGTCCAATTGCATCTTGTAGGGCTCTAGTTTGGGAGAGCCCACTACCTCTTAGGTCATTGGTTCCATTGTCATACTGCTCTAACAATCAGGAAGCTTTTCCTGATGTCCAGATGGAATCTGGCTTCCTGTAACTTGAGCCCATTGTTCTGTGTCCTGCATTCTGGGATGACCGAGAAGAGTTGGACTGGACAGCCCTGCAAACAGGAGGTGCCTTCAAATAGAAGACTGTCTCCTGTCAAGTAGGGCACGTGGCTATTCTAATTGAACTGAATCTCTCCCCTTTACATGGTGGGGAACAAGGGTGTACCTTCCCTCCTCACTCACCCAATAGTTGTTGGTCATAAAGGTGTGCACATGCCAAATCCAGTGCAGATAGGTCCAGATTATGCAATCAATATCCTGGCTGAAATCTAGAAGTTGCAGGAAGGCACAATTTTTGCTCTCTAGCACATGTTGGGGAGCATTCTGGGTGAGCAAAATCTCCAATATGGGATTAACATGGCAGCCTGGAATAAAATAAAGTTTTTCCACATTCAAGGGTTTTTAAAATTGTATCTGGTCACTCTAGTATAGCTCCTGCAGCTTTAACTGTTGTGATGAAGAGGGAATTTCCACAGGTGCTGTATGCATACAAATGACACCTGCTGAAATTCCCTTTTCTATACTACTGTTAAAGATACAGGAGCCCTGTCCTCCTTTCCATGTGGGCACCCTACTGTTAGGGGTGCTGTAGTAGTGAATTTCCTGCACAGGCAAGGGGGTTGTTTATTTATTTGGTGGTTACTTTTCTACGCTGCCCAATAGCTGAATCTCTCTGGACAGTTAAGAAAAATTTAAACCACAAAGTACAGCATACAAACAATAAAGATATAAAAGCTTAAAACTATAGTGTAAAGGGGTTGGACTAGATAACCTATCTGGCCCTTTCCAATTCTGTGGAACTACTTTCCATCCATAGATTGTGCCTTGTTTTATATATTTTAAAATGATTTCATGGTTTTAATTTTTGTGAACCGCCCAGAGAGCTTCGGCTATGGGGCGGTATAAAAATGCAATAAATAAATAAATAAATAAATGTCATTCCTAAAACAAGTTCTGGCCCCATCTGTATTCAAATTCTACTCCCTGCATTTAAGAAGAGATAACCCCCTCCCCTCCTAGAACCAACCATCATTAAACAGAGTGGCCGAGGCAGGGACAGGTTTTGGGGTGCTATTCAAGGTGAGCAAATTGTAAATTATTTAGATGTTTTGAGTGTAAATTCTTTAGTGTACTGTATGTCCTCATGACTGGGTTTTTTCCTACTGTAAGCACCCAAATGTCTTAGGCTATCTCTCCACTTTCAAGGGTCAAAGCCCATTTTGGTGGGGAATTCAAAGATAGAAAAATCCATATCCAGCTTTACAAATCCTTTTACTGATGGTGCCTTTTATCAATGGTGCTTCTACTAATGGTGCTTGGCACTAAATACAGGATTCTATGCATGTACTCTACAACTGAGGCTATGGTTAAACACGCACACACCTGTAAAAGTCAGTTTGACTTGTCCAGTCTCCTGAAATTATTCACATGCATTTATATTAGTATAGTATTGTCAGCTGCATATAATAATGTATTACAATTGTTTAGAATTTAATTTCAGTGCTTAATCATAACAGCAGTTAACTTGGGGCACTATTCAGCTAATAAAGGCCCACTGGTTTCAGTGCTAGAGTTAATGACATATGAAACATCCCATGGAGCCTTGTGAATTAAATTATCTCATAAGAGGGCTGAGCCAAAATGAGTTCCTAACTTTACTGGCCTTCTTTCAGTCATTTCTTTCAGGGGCTCCGAGAGCAGAGTGAAATGTTCAGCCTACTTACCAGTAGAAGGGACCTCTATTCTCACCACTGCTGAACATTCTCTCCACCTCCCCAGCCCAGTTCCCCCACACTGATTTCCCTCCAACATGACATAAGAGTGTGGGCAGGAATAATTTCCCTCACTCAGGTATGGCTTCAGATGTCATTATGTATGTAATCAAATCTCATTGGCTATGTGGCATTACCATGAAGAGTTGTGCTAGATCAAACCTCAGCCCATCTAGTCCAGCTTCTTGTTTCCCACAGTGGTCAACCAGATGCCTATGGGAAGTCCACAATAAGTGGATATGAGTGTGATAAGACCTTCACACTCATGTTCTCCATCAACTGGTATTGAGTGGCATACTGCCTTGATATTGGAGGTAATATATAGCCATCATGACTAGTAGTCATTGATGGTCTTGTCCTCCATAATTATAATTGTACTTCACTCCCTTTCCTAATATGGAATTCTTTTTTTCTTTTTTTTGCAGGACTGCAAAAGTAGCTACAGTGGTTCAGTGTTTTAACTGAAATATCCTATGATCCTGAGATCCCTTAACTAGTCAATCACTGCCAGCTCTGACCCCATCAGTGTACATATGGTTAGTGATGGGTTGTTTGTTTGTTTGTTTGTTTTGCCCCAATGTTCATCACTCATTTTTGGAGAGATCTTTTGAAGCTTTTTTTCCAGTCTCGTTTTGTTTTAACAGCCCTTAATAGTTTGGTCGAATTAGCAAATTTGGCCACATCTCTCCTCACCCTAACGTCAGATCATTTCTGAAGAAGTTACAAAGATCCCAATACAGATGTTTAGGGGACCCTACTAGCAACACCCCTCCATTGTGAAAACTTTCCATTTATTTCTGCTCTCTACATTCTGTCCTTTAGCAATCCATAAGATGATCTCTCCTTTTATCCCATGAGTGCTACGTCTGCTCAGCACTCTCGCCTGTTCACCCCTATCCACATTTGTTGACACTCTCAAAGAACTCTGAAGGGTGCAATCCTATGCATATTTAAGACAGAAAAAAGTTCTACAACTCCCAGCATCCCCCAGCCAGCATGGCTAGAAGTTGTAGGATGTTCCCCCCCCCCCCGTCTAAACATGCATAGGATTGTACCCTAAAAGATTAGTGAGGAAGGACTTACCTTTGCAGAAGCCATGTTAATTCTTCTTCAGCAAGGCACGTCCTTCTATAGGATCATTAATTTTATCTGGAATAATACTTTCCAGCAATTTACCTGGAGCAGACATTCAACTAACTGGCCTGCAATTTCCTGGATTTTCCCTTGATTCCTTTTCAAAAGTCAGTGTTACATTGGTTACTTTACAGTCCTCAGGTAAATTGGCTAGTCTAATTTCACATTGGAGTATTTAAGAACTCTTGGGTGGATATCATCTGGACCCAGTGATTTGTTAATTTAATTTCTCAATAAGGCCTAAGAGTTCATCTCTTGTCACCAGTATTTGCCTCAGTTCTTCAGACTCCCTTCCTGAAAAAGCCAGTTCAGGCACAGGTATCTGCCCTACATTTTCCCCAGAGAAGATATGGCTTCATGACAATGCTACATGCCCTGTGAAATTTGGCTATGTGATGATGTACAAAGCCAAATCAGAGGATGGGGAAAGGGCAAGGTTTTCTATTGTCATCATTGTTCACATTTCTATTCCAACCTTCCTCTATTTTGCTCAGGGTGACAGATGGATATGAATTGCCCCATGTGCCACCACACCACCTATATACTAGGCCTGGTTGTGAGCACTTCTTCTGAAGACAAGCACCACCACTTGAATAAGCCTGAGGGAAGGGCAAAATAACACTACCTTTCCCCTCTCTGTGAGGGAACATGTGAAGACGTTGGGAAATAGTTCTGCTTGTGGATGTTGTGAGTTAACGTTTTGTTTAGGTGTATCTCATTAATACCTATGTTAAAGTAGGTGAGGAATCTGAGAGAACACATGGTTTTATGGTAACAAATAGGGATGTGCACTGGATCGGACCCGATCCACGATCCGAGTCCGGTCCAGTGGGAAATCGGATAAATTATCCGATTTCCGATCCCGCAGCTGGATCGGCCGATCCAATCCGAACCGGTCCGAAAAAGCTCCGAACCGGTTCGGCGGATCGGCGGATCGGCGGGCGCCCACTGGCGCCCACCGCCGCTTCCATTGGCGGGCGCCAGCGGGCGCCCGCCGATGAAAGTGGACAGCGGGGGGGGGGAGGAGGGGGGCACTTACCTTCTCGGCCCAGTGGCTCCCGTCCGGCGCCGGCGCCTACTACTACTAGCAGGCTCCGCGGCCTGCTCTAGGGTGGCGCGCCGGGTGATGTCATCACCCGGCGCGCTACTCTAGAGCAGGCCGCGGAGCCTGCTGGAAGTAGTAGGCGCCGGCGCCGGACGGGAGCCGCCGGGCCGGAAAGGTAAGGAGGGGCTGCGTGGAGGGGAGGAGGGGGCGCGCGAAGGGGGGAGGGGGGAGGGGGGCCCTTACCTGCCCGGCCCGGCGGCTCCCGTCCGGCGCCGGCGCCTACTACTCCCAGCAGGCTCCGCGGCCTGCTCTAGGATGGCGCGCCGGGTGATGTCATCACCCGGCGCGCTACTCTAGAGCAGGCCGCGGAGCCTGCTGGAAGTAGTAGGCGCCGGCGCCGGACGGGAGCCGCCGGGCCGGAAAGGTAAGGAGGGGGTGCGTGGAGGGGAGGAGGGGGCGCGCGGAGGGGGGAGGGGGGAGGGGGGCCCTTACCTGCCCGGCCCGGCGGCTCCCGTCCGGCGCCGGCGCCTACTACTCCCAGCAGGCTCCGCGGCCTGCTCTAGGATGGCGCGCCGGGTGATGTCATCACCCGGCGCGCTACTCTAGAGCAGGCCGCGGAGCCTGCTGGAAGTAGTAGGCGCCGGCGCCGGACGGGAGCCGCCGGGCCGGAAAGGTAAGGAGGGGGTGCGTGGAGGGGAGGAGGGGGCGCGCGGAGGGGGGAGGGGGGCCCTTACCTTTCCGGCCCGGCGGCTCCCGTCCGGCGCCGGCGCCTACTACTCCCAGCAGGCTCCGCGGCCTGCTCTAGGATGGCGCGCCGGGTGATGTCATCACCCGGCGCGCTACTCTAGAGTAGGCCGCGGAGCCTGCTGGAAGTAGTAGGCGCCGGCGCCGGACGGGAGCCGCCGGGCTGGAAAGGTAAGGAGGGGGTGCGTGGAGGGGAGGAGGGGGCGCGCGGAGGGGGGAGGGGGGCCCTTACCTTTCCGGCCCGGCGGCTCCCGTCCGGCGCCGGCGCCTACTACTACCAGCAGGCTCCGCGGCCTGCTCCAGGGTGGCGCGCCGGGTGATGTCATCACCCGGCGCGCTACTCGAGAGTAGGCCGCGGAGCCCGCTGGTAGTAGCCGCCGGCGCCGGACGGGCCGAGAAGGTAAGTGGCGGGGAAGGGGGCTTACCCCCCCCCCCGGAGCCGTCCGCTTCTATCCGCTGGCGCCCGCGGGCGCCAGCGGATGGAAGCGGGCGGCCCCAGGGGGGGTAGGGAGCGCGGGGGAGGGGGTTTACCTGCCGGGGCCGTCCACAGCAGACGGCCCCGGGGGGGGGAGGGAGTTAGGCCCCCCCTTACCCACCCGCCGCCATTTTTTCCTCATAGACTTGCATTGCAATGCAAGTCTATGGGGAAAAAAATGGCGGCCGATCCAAAAATGTACGATTTTTGGGTCGGGATCGGACTCGATCCGGTCCGGGGGGCCTCCGATTTTGTCCGAACCGGTCCGGGACAAAATTGGAGGTCCCGATCCGGGTCCCGATCCGATCCGGGGGGTCCGTGCACACCCCTAGTAACAAACCAAAGAAAGGTTTATTGTACATGAACAGAACTTTGTTATTGTCAATGTAAACCAAACCTGCTTATTTTATTTAATATCACAACCATTCTAGTCCCCTAGTACTATAACTCCTTTCACTCTACATATAACTCCTGACCAACAACTACTCTTTACTCCCCATACTCTCCTCCAACAAACTACCCTCACCCTCCTACCAACCATTTTTATCTTTTTAAATCCTCCCCGTTTCCCCCGTTTCCCCCAGCATCATCAGCCACACCCAACTAGGCATTCTCTGGACTCACACAGCCAGACGTACTTAGGGAACAGAATGTGGGGTGTCGCCACACCCCGCTTAATCATGAGAACTCACTGCAGTCAGTACAGCTGAGAGGGACTGACTGAACCTAGCGAATGTTTCTAATGTTAGTCCTACTTAGAGTAAATCCATTGAATGGACCTAAATAGCAGTGGAGGGGAGAGTGCGCTCCACATTGAAGAGCAGGCGGTAAAGAAGGGATGAAAAAGGCAGTGCCAGGTCTAGGTTTTTGTGAGCCCTTGAGAAAGACACTCTCAGGGGGCTCCTCCTCATTCAGTGAGTCCACCTTCTTATGGCCATTGTCACCAGCTCCTATTGGTTCTCATCCTCTTTTTCATCATCACTTGCTCAAAAGATAGAAAGCTGGGGGGGCAAATAGGCAGTGGCATCCGCTCCTCCTCCTCCTCACCACCACCGTTGTCAGGGGCCAGAGCAAGAAGCAGAGGAACAAGCCTGATGCAATGGGGAGGAAGGGAAGCAACGGCAGGGGGCTGTTGTGAGTGGCCCCCAGCAGGTGCGTGGCCTTCTCAGCAGGTGCCCAAATATGCCTACCCTTGACGCCAGACCTGGGGGCTGTCTTGACGTCGCCTTTGCCCTGAGGTGGCTCCAAATCCGCGCTGCATTGGTTAAATGACATCGCTGCAGTTTCGAAGCCACCCCTGGGCAAAGAGATGTAAATGTGTGGCTGAAAAGTCAGGGACTCGCCCCATCCAGAGCGAGGTCAGCCCAACTGTTCCACCGATCTGTCTTCGCACGGAGCCACTCAGGGGCATTTCCAGGTGGAAGGCCACCTCCTATTGGTCAGCAGAAGCCGTGGGAGGGGGAAGAGGTGGGCCCGGTGAGCCTGATGGCCGCCATAAAGTCCACAATGCCTCCCCTCATTAGGACGACTTGCTGCCACCGCGCACTGGCGCGAGTGTGTTGTTTGGCAGTGGAGCAGCGCCAACCCAGCACTGTGAAGACAACCAGTAAGAAAAGGGTTAGCAAGCAAAGGTTTCTGTGAAACTTTTCACCTCCATAAAAATCCCCCCACCCCGTGTTGGAGCCCCTAAAAGACTTTCAGTTCAATCCTATTTCATGACAGACAGCCGCACAATCTTAAGGCAGCACTTCCTGTGTTTGTTTTAGACATACTTTTGTTTTGTTTTTTTAAATCCCTTCTTAAAGGGAAGGAATGCAGCCAATAGGTCTCTCTGAAACAGATGAGTATTTTTTCAGGAAGAACTTGAAAGAGGAGAGGATGGGGGTGGGGGATGTGATTTAATAAATGATACCTAGTCACATAATTATATGGTTTTAAAACAGTTCTAGTTCACTTGTCTCAGCAAGAAACGCTGGTGCATGTGAGAAATAATTTATATTGCTTACTACAGGTTTTTAATCCTGGCAAACCCTTTCCTTCGTGCAGAGAGGTGGGAAACACCTGCGTCACGGTGATTATATGTATTAGCACAAAGGCACAACATGTTCTGCATTCTGAAGGGGGGTGTTTATTCTTAAAGCAGGTCCCCGCAAAAATGCTAGGATGTCGGTCTTTGCACCAAAACAGTAAACAACCCCCCCCCCCAACCACTTGCTACAACCTGCTATTTAAAGCCAGGTTTTTGTAAAAAAAATATAGTGGGATCCAAAGAATGGCCTCCCCCGCTTTGTTTGTTTGTTCTTTCTTTTCTCATGCTTAATTTCCTCACAACGTGAGAATAAAAGAATTACCAATGGCCTCATTGCCAAATAATGCAAGTGTTAAATTATCATATTTTTAGGGCTTTTTTCTCATGGGCTTGCGTCCAGCAACATTATGGTTATGATTAGACAGTATTTTTAAAGCATAAGCAAAAAAAAGATGGATCTCTGCCCCCAAGGAGATTACACAACAACATTTGACAATGGGATGAAAACAGAGGAAGGGGAGAGGTTAAGGAGAAGAAAGGATGAACTTACACGTACATACATTTTATTTATTTATTTTATTTACTACAGTGAAATCCCACCTTCTAAGGAGTTCAGAGTGGTATACATGTCCCCTCACAACAACAACCTCCCCCCCCCCCATGAGCTATGTTTAGGTTGACCATATGAAAAGGAGGACAGGGCTCATGTAACTTTAACAGTTGTAGAGAAAAGGGAATTTCAGCCAATGTCATTTGTATGCAATTACTTCCTGGTGAAATTCCCTCTTCATCACAACTGTTAAAGGTGCAGGCACTATACTAGAGTGACCATATACAAAAGAAGGCAGGGCCCCTGCAACTTTAACTGTTGTGATGAAGAGGGAATTTCACCAGGAACTAATTGCATACAAATGACACTGGCTGAAATTCCCTTTTCTCTACAACTGTTAAAGTTATATAAGCCCTGTCCTCCTTTTCATATGGTCAGCCTAGCTATATTAAGCTTAGAGTGAGTGACTAGCTCATGTAGGCTGACCATATGAAAAGGAGGACAGGGCTCATGTAACTTTAACAGTTGCAGAGAAAAGGGAATTTCAGCCAGTGTCATTTGTATGCAGTTAGTCCTTGGTGAAATTCCCTCTTCATCACAACAGTTAAAGTTGCAGGCACTATACTAGAGTGATCATATACAAAAGAAGGTAGGGCCCCTGCAACTTTAACTGTTGTGATGAAGAGGGAATATCACCAGGAACTAATTGCATACAAATGACACTGGCTGAAATTCCCTTTTCTCTACAACTGTTAAAGTTACAGGAGCCCTGTCCTCCTTTTCATATGGTCAGCCTAAGCTCATGGTCACCCAATTAACTTTTGGTGGCCAAAAATGAAGAATGAGAAATGGTAGGTTTGCGGAATGGATTTGAAGGAAGAAAGTACGGTGGCATCACATAAATCAGGGCTGCAAAATTTCAGGCCTGGTGGCCAAATTTAGCCCTCCAGAGGTCCAAATCCAGCCCTTCATGGTCTCCCCATAAAGTCACGACCCCTTTTCATGGTCCCAACCACCGATCATTTCGTGGTTTACAGGTTTGTGCATAAACATTTTTTCCAATCTAAAAACTTAAAATGTCTCTCCTGAGGTTTAGTTAGGCTTAATCCACACCAAGCAGGATTTTGCACTATGAAAGCGGTATATAAAAGGCAGGAACCACACTACTGCTTTATAGCAGTATTAAAGTGCTCTGACAACTGTGTTGCGGCCCATTGACACATACCATATACCGCTTTCATACCGCTATATCCTGCTTGGTGTGGCTCCTGCTTTCTATATGCTGCTTTCATGCTGCTTTCATACCGCTTTCATAGTGCAATATCCTGCTTTGCGTAGATTAGGCCTAAGTGGTGGTAAGAGGTTTAAGGTGCAATCCTATGCATGTTTAGACAGAAAAGAGTCCTACAACTCCCAGCATTCCCTCCCAATCATGCTGGCTGGGAGAATGCTGGGACTTGTAGGACTCTTTTCTGTCTAAACATGCGTAGGATTGCTCCCTTAAGCTAAAAATATGCTGGTATATTTTCTGGTTTGGGCCCCAACTCTCCTGGACCACTTGCCACTGGAATCCTACCACCGCTGAGAACTTATCCAAAATGAAATTCGGCCCTTGGACTGAGAGAGGTTCTGAATCCCTGAGACAGAGGTTCTGAGAGGGTGTTTCAAGCCTAAAGACCATCAAAGTGTCAAAAGTAATAATTTTTAGCACAAAGGATACACAGGCTAGAAATGTTCTGGAAAGGCTGTGCTTAAATATATTTCTAATCACCTGGAGTATTGTGTCTAGTTCTGGGTGCTGCAGTTTAAGAAGATTATTGGCCAACTGGAACATGTCCAGAAGAAGGCAACAAAGATGTGGAGGGGGCTGAAGTCCATGTCCAGTGAGGAAAAGTTGAAGGAGTTGGGTATGTTTAGCATGGGGAAGAGAAAATAAAGAGGTAACATGATAGCCATCGACAAATATCTGAAGGGCTGTCACACAGAAGACGAAGCACATTTGTTTTCTGCTGTTCCAGAGGGTAAGATCCAAACCAGCATTTTCAAATGATGAGAAATGAGATTTCAATTAAACATTAGGAAGCACTTCCTGATGGTATGAGCTGTTTGTCAGTGGAACATCCTCCCTGATTCGCCTCAGAGGCCGATTCGGAGCTTCCAAATCGAGCCCAATTCAACTTGAGGAGCCTCAGAACTGCCCTGGCCCACTTCCTTTTACTTCTGCTCATCCCTGAAACCAGGGAGCAGCTGCCCCCCCCCCCACCAGCAGGCCTTACCTGAAGCTTCTGCAGGCACCAGTGAGCTGCCTGTCCTCCAGGATAGACACTCTGCCCTGCTGTAGATCTACTGTTGCAAACTACGACAGCCAGCAATGGAAATGGCCATTTCCAGCTGCCATAATTTACAATAGTAGATCTAAGGCAGGTCAGAGCAGCTCTCCTGAAGGATGGGTGGCACAACGGCAGGAGTAGAGGCTTCAGGGAAATCCTGTAGGCAGGCGGATAGCAGGGCTGGCCATTGGGCAAAATCAGCCCAAAGTGCTTTGGCTGCTTTGGCCGAAGTGGCCCAATCCTGTCCTGAACTGGATGTGGGCTGAGGCGGGCCGAATCAGCCCACTTTGACTCAGATTCAGGGTTTGGGACCAAGGCGAAACACCTGTGGTGTTATAAACACATTTGTGGTTCCTAGTCTACCTGTTCATTTTCATTTTTATATTTTTTTTCACATATAGCATTATCAGTGTACCTGAAGGATGGTGAACTAAAGGATCATAGAGGAGGGAAGAATTTTTCAGAGGAAAGTTTGCCAACCACTCTCTTGCCAATCCTGCTGAGATCTCCGTTGTAAAACTTAGTGATTCATTGTCATTAATGTCAATTGAGCTCTTTGCCACTTTTCAATTACTTCAGGATTGGGACCTGGGTGCACATCACTGAGTGATAAATGAATGAACAACAGTCCATATATATTGATTGTTTTGATCATGATCATTTGAGAATATTTCATTTTGTGATGCCTGCATGTCCTCAAGGTGGCACTAACCAAGCATACGGAATGTGATACTCCACAGGGGTGCAATGTGTGATCCAGTTTTAAAATTCCATATGTTAAGTTATTGAGCAGTGACAATGATTTAACTTCAAATCCATGAGCTGGATCCACACTTAGTGTAGATCCATAGAAACCAATGGGAGAAAGTAGTCATGATTTGGATTCCTTCCTTCTTTTTTCATAGGAGCATTCACCTTCTCCTTGCATCATACCAGCTGCTTTTGAAACATTTGAAACTCTCATCCCCAAGGGAAAAGAAGTCCCATTTCTATATCTACCTCTAGTATCAGAGGCACTAAGCCTATATACGCCAGTTACTGGGGAACACATGTCCTGCTTGTGTGTCCTGGTCAACAGTTGGTTGGCCACTGTGTGAACAGAGTGCTGGTCTAGATGGAGCCTTGGTCTGATCCAGGAGGGCTCTTCTTATATGTCATGAAATAATAGAGGGGGTATTCATGGGTTGTATCTAATGTTAGCTTAATTTAAGATCCATTCATTTCAATAAGTCTACTCTAAGAAGGACTAACATTGGATCTAACCTAATGGGTTTTTTTGTTTGTGTTGTTTTGCATTTTCTGCCACTGAAATCTGAATGAAAGTATACATTGGTTAAAATGTGCATTTGATTAAAAAAAAATTCTCTATCCTACGTTGATTTTTCAAGTTTATTATCCCTCCCTTCCTTTGAGGAGTTCATGTGCTTATCCCATTTTATCTTTATAACAAGCCTGCAAACTAGGTTAAGCACGTTAAGCTTTGTGAGAAGGCCCTGGAAAGGGGCACAATACATCCAATAGCAACACGGGTTTGTTCGACAGCTTGAGATGAAAACATTTTCCAGTTTTTATTCCGTCCCTGAGGAAAAAGAAGCAGATCAAAGTGAGTACAGCACCTAATTCCCCAATAGGGTGGCTATTTACTCATTGCCAAAAGACAGGAGATATCTCATCCAAAAAGATGATAGGACACATATTTCCATATGCTAATTTATATGTATAGATATAAAGGAACAAGTCATTACTAGAATTCAAGATATCTCACCCTAGTGGGGAAGACCTTGTGACCTGCATATTTGCTCCGTCTGCTGTTGATGGGCAACCAGATGGGCCCCTCCTTCCATTGTTATGGCTCTTTATCTTTGAACTGGACTTCAACAGGAGAGCCTGCAAATAGAGGACTGCCCTCTGTAAAATGGACTACCCAACCACCTTATTCCCCAATAAGTCACTGACGGTACCTGTAGCATCTCCCCACCCCCACCCCCACCTCCCCTGTGCTTTCCTACGGCTTCAAGGATACTCTTTTAGTGTTTTGTTATTAATGTGTGCATCTATCACATATGTTCTTCTGGATTGCGGACACTCCTTTTTAAATTCTCTCGCTTGGGTTCCGAATTAATGTTTGTACTGACTTTAGAACTAGGATGGCCACTTATGCATAACACCCTCTTTTGTATCTGGTCACTAAAGTAGGGCTCCTGCAGCTTTAACTGTTGTGATGGAGAGGGAATTTCACCATGACAATGATACCTGCTGACATTTCCTTTTCAATACAACTGTTAAAGATACAAGAGCCCTGTCCTCCTTTTCATAGGGTCACCCTAGGTTGAAATCAAAACACTATCAAAATAATATCTTTATTAGGATAAACCAAAAAGTTTTTTTAAATATAAAAGTCATCAAGTTTTGTAGGACGTTTCTTCAGGCTGGATGTTCTGTTAAACAAAAATTGAAAACAGAAAAGCCACAGAGTGGGCAACAAGGTAATTTCAGAAATTTGGAAAATTTAAACTTCTGAATTAAATTGAAATTTCTTCTTTCATGACTCATGAGATTAAATGTATGGGATGGGAGCATGGTGTATATGTGGGAGGAGGGGCCATGTTACCGAACCCTCCAAAATTATGCTACACATTTCTCTTCAGCCGTATTTAAAGATAGCTCTTTCTCCATTGCAAACTACCCTCAGGAGGGTGCACTGTGCCACAGACAAAGCTTAACCCTCCCTCTGCCAGCTGCTTTCCCTTGAAAACTCTCCTCCGCTAGGCTTTCTCCCCCTGTACAGTTCCACACCCACGTTTGCAAGGTAAACATGGATTCAGAACCGTGTGGGAGAGAGACGCATCTGCAAGGGGAGGTAAGTGAAAGATACAGCAAGAGTTAAGCAGCCCGTACCCTCACCCCTTCTCTGTTGCAAAGCTGTTCTGAGAGTTCTTTGCTATGGAGAAGGGCCCATGGAATGAACGCTACACACAACTGAAGGCTAATGCAATGTGGCCCCTGGAGGTTGGGCAGGCGCCGATGTTAGGCTGCTTCCAGCACCTCCTGAAAACAACTCTATCCCAGGAAGCCTGCCTCAACTGACCAGCCACTGGGAAGGTTCGGACGATTCTTTAGGCAACGGATGGGGGAATAGCCAATTCATCAGGCGTTATTTCCCCGGTACTCCCCACACGACATGTTGCCCTGCCCCCCCATCGCGTGGCTGAAACTACTGTAGTCCTTCCAGACATCTGTTGTTCCACCCTCCCTCATCCCAGGGCTACCCCATCAGCCAGTGCAAGTTCTGCCGGCTGCAAAGGAGCGGTTGGGGGGCTTCCAGCCACTCCTGCCAGAGGGCTATATGTCCTTCTGAAATAATGCACTCAACATGGGAAAATCAGCAACGGAGCCCGTCACATGATATAATAACCAATGGGTCTCCGGATAAGCAATGGAGCAGCCCTTTGTTTTTCTCCGTTGCTTAATTCCAGAAATTAGTGCACCGTGAGTTGTTTGTCCCCCTCCAGATGACACAATAAGCAACGCAACAGACAGTTGACTCTTTACCCACCCATGGCTTATTGTGTTGTCCGAACCCAGCCACTGTTTTATTGGTCCTTTGCTTTAAATTAAAACAAATTAATTTGCTGTTTTTAATCTTCTTTCGTTTTGCTGTTTTATTCCTATTTGCAACGCTCCAGAATCTATCTTAGATATGGAACGGTATATAAATATTGTAACTAAAATAATAAATAAACACTAAGTTCCTTCAATCAATAGGAATTAATTCCAAGTTAAATATAGTTAGGATTGCAGCTTAAAGCTGTAGTCCTAAACATACTTCTCGAAAATAAGATCTTAAAAAAAAATCAAAAAATCAAATGTACATTCTGGACAATGGCTTTAGATTTCCATTACAGAATGATTTAAGAAAAAGAAAAAGAAGAAAAACGATTTATGTCCCATGTGTAGCTCCTTTCACTCAGACTACTCTTGTACTCAAGAGAACAAATTTATCTTTCCAGGGAGTTTTATTTCCTGAGGATCCTCTGTGAAGGATCTCCTTCTGTGTTCTTTAGCACTGCCTTCTGTTGTGCTCTGCATGCAAGCAAGTACTTTAATTCCTATTGAACTCTGTGGGGTTTACCTCCAAGAAAATATGTTTCGGATGAGGTTCTGAGGTGAGTGTATTTAATTTCAAAGGTGAGCATCTCCCAGTTTCCAAAGCAATATCCAATCTCTTGATCTCACAAAACTATAAGACCTGGAGATGTTCAAATATTTTAATTGCCGGGTAAGGCGTTAACGTGCAGTGCAGATATTAGCCAAAATAATATCACTTTAATTATATAGTCCTTTCCATTTTATGGCTGTGGTTTTTCTGCACCCCTCTCTATATTTACTCTGTATTTGCAAAGAGATCACAAGATGTCTCAAAATAATCGCCATGCTTAATTGGAGCTAAATTATTACATGAGGTGTCTGACTACACTGTTTCTTTTATGATAGGATTATATTTGTTTATACTAAATTGAGCACAGTCTATATGACTGTAGTCTTTAGTCTACAATGAAAGATACAGAAACTAATTTAAAATGGGGTGACTTTCATTGTATAGAATTGTGGTCTCCAGAAATATTTCTACATGAAGGATCTCTTCTGCGGAACACTTTTCAAATCTACCCTTGGTTCTTAACACTCTTTGCACTTATACTGATAAGTGACTTTAGGGTGACCATATGAAAAGGAGGACAGGGCACCTATACCTTTAACAGTTGTATGGAAAAAGGAATTTCAGTGGGTGTCATTTACATGCATGCAGCACCTGATGAAATCCCCTCTTCATCACAACAGTTAAAGATGCAGGAGCCCTGCCCTCTTTTGTATCTAGTCAAGAGGGCAGGGCTCCTGCAGCTTTAATTGTTGTTATGAAGAGGGAATTTCACCAGGTGCTGCATACATCCAAACGACACCTGCTGAAATTCCTTTTTTATGTAACTGTTAAAGTTACAGAAGCCCTGACCTTCTTTTCAGATTGTCACCCTAAAGTCACTTATCAGTAGAAATCCCCAGCCCAAACATCATTTTCACACTGGCTCATGAACAGTTTTAAATAACAGCAGCTTTGTTCAGAAGACACCTTGAACCTTAATGGTGTTAACAAAAAAGCCTTAACCACCGTGGTTTAAGGTGTCTTCTGAACAGGGACACTGTATCCCTCAGAGAGTGAAGTGATTAATAACTTTTCGGTTTATGCATTAAGGATAAGTACATGTGGTTAAAGTACAGTTCTCCATCCTAGTGGCCTCCAGATGTTTTACACTACAAAATTCATCAACCCCAGGCAGCATGACCAATGACCAGGGATGCTGAAAGTGGTTTCCCAAAACATCTGGAGACCACCACATTGGGGAAGGCCGGGTGAAAAAATGGCTATTCACAAATATCCAAAAGGCATTGAAACTCTTGGGCGCTTAATCTCGCCTCTAGTCAAGATCATAGGACCATTCAGATATAAAATAAAAATACATGGAATGTGGTGAAATAACTAAAGGAAACTCAGTTATTGTGCAGAGGAGTGGTTGCAATTTGTGCTTTTATTCACTATGTCAATTACTGCATCAATTGCGTTTTGCCTCAGAAATTGTTCAGTTTTAATCTTAAATTCTTTTTCTTCTCCCCCGCTTCCCTCCCATCCCCTTTTCCTTGTGTGTCTTGTCTTTTTTAGAATGTAAGCCTGAGGGTAGGGACTATCTTCTTTACTGACTGATTGTAAGCTGCTCCGGGAGCCTTTTTGGCTGAGGTGCGGGATAAAAATACTATAAATACATAAATAAAATAATAAACAACCTATTTGTGTATTTATTTATTACATTTTTAAACCGCCCAATAGCTGCAGCTCTTTGGGTGGTTCACAACATTTAAAACCATAAGATGCAACCCAATAAAACACATTATAAACATCTAAATGTTTAAAACTACAGTATGCAATAAAAATAATAACCAAATAGAACTTAGCAGCAGTGCCAAAATGTAGAATACAATAACAGAAACTGAAAGACTAAAATGCCTGGGAAAATAAAATAGTCTTCACCAAGTGCAGAAGAGAGCACAATGTACATGCCAGATGAGCCCCTCTGAGAAGTTCATTCCATAACTGGGGTGCCACAACAGAAAAGGCCCTCTCACTTCCTTTGGCAGTGGCTCCCAGAGAAGTACTAGTAGATGGGGCTCCAATACATACCGGCCCCAATCCAGTTCAGGGCCATATGTATGATGAAGCAGACTCCCACACACATATCCATAATTAGGCTGACCATATGAAAAGGAGGACAGGGCTCCTGTAACTTTAACTGTTGTAGAGAAAAGGGAATTTCAGCCAGTGTCATTGCAGTGTATGCAATTATTTCCTAGTGAAATTCCCTCTTCATCACAACAGTTAAAGTTGCAGGGGCCCTGCCTTCTTTTGTATCTGGTCACTCTAGTATAGTGCCTGCAACTATACTAGAGGGAATTTCATCAGGAACTAATTGCATACAAATGACACTGGCTGAAATTCCCTTTTCTCTACAACAGTTAAAGTTACAGGAGCCCTGTCCTCCTTTTCATATGGTCAGCCTATTAGGAAGCTGTAAATTCCCCCAATCAGCTGTTTGGCTGGTGGGATGGAGGTTCTGCGCTTAGCTCCCATTCACTGCCAAACAGCTGATAGATACTTTTTCATCAAGGCCCCTTACAATGCCTAGACTCCCCATTGCCATGCACAAATTGGGTTCCATGTCTTTTCCCCATGCGATCAGTGGACAGCTGCTGTGCAAGGTCATGGTAGTTCCTCTGTCACAGGCAAATTGCATTGTGTGTCATTTTTATCCTGTCATTTTAGGTGTGTGTTTTAATTTATTTGTTTTATTATTGCTTTTAATTATGTGTGTATATATATATATATATATATATATGATTGTTATATGCCTTGAATGCAAGTTTCTGGATGGAAAGGTGGGTATAAATTGGATATAAATAAATAATATAAAAGTGGTCTGCCTTGCTTTCTGCCTTGCCTCATTTCTACATTAACCTGATTATTATTTTATTCAAAGCACACAACATTTCACATTTAAATAATTATATCTACGTGTTTTTGTGCCCTCATCTACACCAAGCAGGATATTGCACTATGAGAGTGGTATATAAAAGGCAGGAGCCACACTACTGCTTTATAGTGGTATTGAAGTGCACTGACAACTCTTGGGGCCCATTGACACATACCATATACCGCTATATCCTGCTTGGTGTGGCTCCTGCCTTTTATATACCACTTTCATACTGCTTTGATAGTGCAACATCCTGCTTGGTATAGATGGGGCCTAAGTATATATATATATTCCCCTAAATATATGCATTTTCAAGGCACCTGGGTATGTTTTTTGAAGTGAAAACTGTGTCACAGTTTTCACTTGTGTTATAACCTTCAGAGACAATAAATACAACAGGTAGCTGCTTTCAGGTCATGCGTTAGTTAGGGAGATCTCGTCCAGGTGAGTTCGTACTGAGATTCGCAAAGGCCGAATTACTCAAGCAGCCTTAAGTAAGGCTTACATGACTTCAGCTAACTCTGCATCTTTCAACATTAATCATTATATTCAGCAATTACTCTTAACCCCCTTTTCACTTTGAACTTTATGTTGAAACAAGCAGCAGCTTTTTTTTTTTAACATATTCACATTTTCCCTTAAACCCATTCGCCCAATCCCTCCCTGCTTCCCAATTTTGTTGCCATGGCTACATTCTGTTTATGGGCTATATATAAGATAAGTGTCTATCTGATTCAAGTAGTGATGGTGTTCCTCCTTTTTCTGACCTTTTGCTGATTGGACAGTCTAGTAATCCCCATTTCAAAGGAATGAATCATTTTACCCATAATCAAGTGCTGTGTCAGCATCTGTAGCCTCATTAAAAATCTGCTATAAATCATTCTGAAAATATGTTCTGCCACCCGCAAGAAATCTTTGAGGAGATGGTTGCATGGAGCTTTATTCCAATTCTGCAGGTTAAGGGTTATCTTTTTTTGGAGCTATGTATTATAATGTATGATAGAACCAGGCAGGAATGACTAGTTTTTGTAAAACCTGTTCTGTTCTGCATCTCATAGATCAATAATAATAATAATAATAATAATAACAACAACATGTATATACCACCCCATAGCTGAAGCTTTCTGGACAGTTTACAAAAATTAAAACTTTGGATATTAAAAATTGATATACAAAATTTAAAAGCATAAAAACTGACAACATATAAAAACAGTATACATTTAAAACAAGCGTGAACTCTCAGCCAGGCCTCAATATAGTTCTGAGGTTAATTAAATGCATGGGAGAAGAGGAAAGTCTTGACCTGGCACCGAAAAGACAACAATGTTGGTGCCACAAGCGCCTCGTTGGGGAGATAATTCCATAATTAGGGGGCCACCACTGAGAAGGCCCTCTCCCTTGTTGCCATCTTCCAAGCTTCCCTTGGGGTAGGCACCCAGAGGAGGACCTTAGATGTTGAGCGTAGTGTACAGGTAGATTCATGTTGGGAGAGGCATTCCAACAGGTATTGTGGTCTCAAGCCATGTAATAATAATAATAATAATAACAATAATATTTATTTCTTACCTGCCTCTCCCTCAGGATCGAGGTGGGGAACAAGATCAATACAAATGACATAAAATACATAAAACTGATTAAAAACTTACAAAATTAATACATTATTAAAATACCAATAAAATTCTTAAAATTCAACTGGGTAGGCCTGCCAGAAGAAATCGGTCTTTATGGCTTTCTTAAAGTCAAAGGGACTATTAAGATGACGAATCTCTTCCGGCAGGCCATTCCACAGTCTGGGAGTGGCAGAAGAAAAGTGAAAGGCTTTATAGGTCATCAGGTGCCTTTTGTTCCATCATCTGCCCATGTGGCGGAATTAGATTTTTTACCAATTTTCCAAATTTGCGCAAATTCCCACTTGCAAATATATGTAAACCCCTCCAGTGCACAAATTTCCCCCCATGCACAAGTCCCTATAAAGTGTACATTTCAAGGCTTTGTACATGCAATCAGGGATCCTGCAAAAGCATGTTGATTGGGAGTGGTACCTGCCACCATGATCCCATCATTTCTTACACACATACACACGTGTGTGCATGTGTGTGCGTGCACACACTTGTATTCATCAAATGCTTGTATGTAATCTGGACAGGATTAGGGTGTGTTTTCAATTACAATGAATTCTCTTACCTGTGGTGTCGTAAGGCACTGATTAGTGTATTGTTTAGACTCTCATTTATCATGAATAATACTCCTGAGTATGCAGGATATGTTTACCTTTGTTTCACTGAGGTCAGCTACAGGGTGCTTCACTGTTCTCATGATGAGAACAGTGGGTACTCATGATGAGAACAGTGGGTACTTATCTGCATTCTGTGTATACCCACAGTGATTTCTATAACATGCAACCTTGATTTTCTGGGTTAAAAACAAAACAAAACCTACAGATGGATGTGGCTCCCACATGTAACCTTTAAAGTTGAGCCCTATTCAGGCATATTAAACCTGAGCAGGCTAAACACACACAGGAAAGAAGTGCCCTAATCCTACCCCTCTCCCTCATCACATTTCATCAACCTTTAATTGTAGAGGGTGACAATCTGAAGAGGAGCCTCCTCTAACCATGGAGGGTGACCAGATAAAATCCAGGTCAGGGGTCATGTAACTTTAACAGTTGTAGAGCAAAGGGAATTTCAGCCAGTGTCATTTGTATGCAATTAGTTCCTGGTGATATTCCCTCTTCATCACAACTGTTAAAGTTGCAGGGGCCCTGCCTTCTTCTGTATATGGTCACTCTAGTATAGTGTATGCACCTTTAACTGTTGCGATGAAGAGGGAATTTCACCAGGAACGAATTGCATACAAATGACACCGGCTGAAATTCCCTTTTCTCTACAACTGTTAAAGTTACATGAACCCTGACCTGGATTTTATCTGGTCACCCTAGTTTAGCCTATTCAGTTTTAGCATGCCTGAACAGGGCTTGGATCAACACATTATGCAAGACACAAAGTGACCCACCTTTTTACACTGTACACAAGGCAACTTACACAGATATATTTTTTTAAATCCCACTAAAAAATAGAGATGTAAAATCACAATAACTATAAACATTAGTACTGTTTAAAACAGCTTTTCAAAATGTTTTTTACCATGTTGGTTTAGCTTTTAAAAAAAGTAGATTGTTCTGAGTTAAGAAGAGATAAGCAGTAAGTAATCACTAACGAATGTTCAGTTTCTACCTAATCATGTATACAAGAATTAATGGTTTTGAAATTGTGTGGGTTTATTTAGTCGACTGACTATAAGAAAAAGAAACAAGAAAAGGTATGGTTGGTAAAAAGAAGAAAAAAATAAGAAAAAAATGAAGAAAAAGAGGGAGAGGGAGAGACAGAGAGAAGGAAAAGGAAAAGGATAAAATGATAATATTGGGGAAATTGTTTGTAAAAATCTGTTGTTTCGATTAACAGCAACAGAGTAAGTGTGGTATAATGGACGTTGTTTTGGACTGGGAAGATTCAGGTTCAAATTCCTATCCACCCACAAAGCTCATTGGGTGATCTTGGAGCAGTTGCTATCTCTTAGCTTAAGCAATCTCAGGGTAGGGTGACTATATGGAAAGGAGGACAGGGCTCCTGTATCTTTCAGCAGGTGTCCTTTGTACTCAAGCAGCACCTGGTGAAATTCCCTCTTAATCACAACAGTTAAAGCTGCAGGAGCCCTGCCATCTTTTGTATCTGGTCACTCTAGTATAGCTCCTCAACTTTATCAGCTATATGGCTTGCAGGTATATCGTGGTCCTTTCCATGCTGGAAATAGCACTACCTATTGAATTTGGCTGGTGCAGATGGCTGAGATTTCTTTTGAGTTTGTTTGTGACAAAAATTTACCAAAATTCACAAGGTTTCTCATATTCCAGAAAGGAAGAACTCAAGTTTTTCATTTATAAAAAAAATGAATATGAGCAGCTGTAAAACTGACAGAGTTGCCTATGTGTTACTAGATATTTTCCCTGGTCCCAATCAAATGCTGATGTAACACATAAGAGAGTCTCTGTTAATTATCATAATGGGTTAGCAGGCTCATATGGGAGAGAGCAGTTCAGGTATATGGCTTTAAAGGTTATCACCAACACTTTTGTTTGGGTCCAGACACAAGCAAACCAATGTTGTCTGAACAGTCCCAGGTGAATTGCTTACATGATTGTTTCAACACATCTCCAAAGAACAAACTCACTTCATGATTGTTGCCCAACTGAGTTCTGGGAGCCATTCGAGCGAGTGGTGAGAAAAGGTCACACCGAGGCGATGTCTACACCAGCCATTTATTCTAGGATAATATTGAAGTTGTCCCTATCGGATCACATAACACATAGCTGATCCTGCTGTGCTCTTGGGTCGACCCCTCAGTTCTTCAGGAATATCGCTGACTGCTTTTGTCATGGCTTTTTGGGCTCTCTAGCTACAATCCCGAAGTCTGTTGCTGTTTGGCATGAGTTCCTAGCTCGCAAACAACCAACCCGCTGTCAGGGGCACGTCCAGCGGTTTCGGAGGTGTGCGAGAGTGGACCCATCTGCTATTTTGGCACATTTTTTGATTGGTTATCGGCGTGTTTTGGCGCCGTCCATGTGTTGTTGTTTTTAACACAAAATTATCTCTGCGCAGCATCACATATTCGCTGGACTTCTTATCCACCCCATGCATAGCTGTGATTTTGCGTTCAGGTGCATCCCTCCCAATTCATAAAAAAGCCCCATAGCTGCATCATCTGCCTAGCCCCACCCACTTCTCCCAATCCACATACAGAAGTGCAGTCAGGGGACACACATCCTCCCGCAATGGCACTCCTGCCATTGCGGGAAATTTCCCTTGTGTGTGCCCCATGAGCAGCGATTGTGGGAGCAGGGAGCCAGAGCAATCATCCCTACTCCATTCCGAAAGGGCTGTAAGGGTAGATTAGCCCCAACTGAGAAAAGCTCACACCAGCCGAAATCCTGCATTGAATCAGGATAAATCCTTGCAGGGAAAGACGATGGAGGAGGAAGACACAGAAATGAACATGATCATGGGATTATTTCAAAGGAAAGAGAAAGAAATGGTGAGGGATGTGCGCAATGGGTGTGTGTGTGTGTGTGTACACACACATAGAAAGGATATAATTTGCAGCTCCTAGTGATGCAGGGATTGTGATCAGCAATTATTATCAGTCAGGTCTTTGGACACCTCTGCCACACACACACTTGCCAGTTTGCATAACAAGGACTCAAATAGATCAGAACATGTGAAATACACCTAGCGCTGAGTCAGTACGCTGGGCAGTGCAGAGGGAGACCTATGGAATTGCATTCTTAGCAGGAAGGGGGGGAAATGGCAATTGAATGAATATCTTGTGTACGGGATGCATTCAGGATCTTAGTTACATGTCAAAGAATCCACATTGCAGATATAAAGAGAAGAGAAGATGTATGTGTTTGTGTGGAGGGCAAAACAATGCCTTGGAAAGAACTGTAGTAGTTCCTCAAGTACAGCAAAAGAAATGTGTTCTTATAAAGTAGGTTGGCCCTATGAAAAGGAGGACAGGGCTCCTGTATCTTTAACACTTGTACAGAAAAGGGAATTTCAGCAGGTGACATTTGTAGACATTTGTAGACATTCAGCACCTGATGACCAGATACAACAGAGGGCAGGGCTCCTGCAGTTTTAACTCTGTGATGAAGAGAGAATTTCACCAGGTGCTGCATGCATACAAATGACACCGGCTGAAATTCCCTTTTCTATACAACACGTTAAAGATACAGGAGCCCTGTCCTCCTTTCCATATTGTCACCCACATAAAGAGAGCAAATGTGGTATAGTACTTATTAGGGGTGTGCAGCAGATCGCGTCTGATCCACGATCCGGACCCGATCTGGGCGAAATGGGATACAATTATCCGATTCCAATCCCTAGCATCTGGATCGTACGATCTAATCCGATCCGAAAGGACCTGATCTGGATTGGAAAAGATTGGAGGATCGGACCTCAGACCTCCTCCCCCCCAACTCGCACTCCTTACCTGCTGCCTCCTTGCTGCCGTCCACTGCCGCCCGCTGCTTCAGTACTACTGAGAAACAGGCCTTGCGGCCTGTTCCACAATAAAATGATGGTGTGCTGGGTGACATCATCAAGGCCTGCTTATCAGTAGTACGGAAGCAGCAGATGGCAGTGCGGGACACTGGCAGGTAAGGAGCACGAGTGGGGGGAGGGGAGGGAGAGGGAGTTCCCCACTTACCTGCTGGGGCCATCCACTGCTGTCCACTGGTCCCTTCTACTGAGAAACAGGCTTCGTGATCTGCCTCTCAGTAGCACGCCGGGTGATGACGTCACCCAGTGCGCTACTGAGAGGCAGGCCACGAAGCCTGTTTCTCAGTTTAAGGGACCAGTGGACGACAGCAGATGGCAGCGGACGGCTCCAGCAGGTAAGGAGCGCGAGTGGGGGGGAGGGACAGGGAGTTAGGTCCTCACTCACCCACCCCCATGTTTTCTGCATAGGCTTGTATTGGGGGAAAGCTTTCTTTCCCCCAATGCAAGCCTATGGCGAAAACACCTAAGATGGCGTCAGATCCTAAAATCAGATGTCCAATTTTTGGATCGGAATAGGATCCAATCAGAACTGGGAAGCCTCTGATCTAATCCAATCCAAGGCATCGATTCTGGTTCCGATTCCGGTTCTGATCTGATTTTTTGGGTCCATGCACACCCCTAGAACTTACAGTGTTGGGCTGGGACTCAGGAAATTCAGGTTCTGATCACCATTTTCAAAACAAAGGGTTTGCAAAGAAAAGCCCTACAACTCCCAGCATCCCCCAGCTAGCTATGCTGAGAGTTGTAAGACTTCTTCCTGTCTAAACATCATAGGATTGTACCCTAAAATGATTGTTTGAACACACACACACAGAGAGAGAGAGGGAGAGAGAGAGAAAGAGAGAGAGAGAGAGAGAGAAGCCATAATTAATTAAACTTCCTTTGAATTATTTCCCCAAATATTGCAGGTTTGGGGGAGGCTGTGGCCAAGAGCGGCTGGCCTGAGTAAGGCCACTTAGTTCATGGGTAGAGGCAAGATTCAACCTGGGGATTTCCTGGTTTGCAGTGCAGTCTCTTAGCCACTTTGCTACATCAGCTCTATAAGAGAAGATTAGATTCAAAATGTAACCTCAGAAACTGGGCGTCTCCATGATCCGTAGCAACTTTGGGTTGTTGTGCTGGTTATGTTCCTGAATCCCATCCTTTTACCTGCCCCAGCTACAGTTGGGTTATCCTAATGAGTGGAGCCTCCCAGTGACGCACCCACTCTTGGTAGAGTCACATCCTTTATTCCAGAATGAAATTTACATAAGAATTCCACAAGATGAAGAACTAAGAAGTTGTAATTAAGCAGCCTGAATAGGATCTGCTTTCCATGAGCCTGGCAGTGTTCTCCAAAGAGCTTGAGGGATTAGAAACGCCAGGAACGAGTCCAGCAAGTAGATGGCTAAATGTTAGGAAATGGCTTATCAATACAAGGAGCATGCCTGCTTATTAAGCACAATATATCCATGTGGCAACAGCCACAGCACTTTTAAAACAAAGAGTTTCTAATCTCCCCAGTTTCCAATAGCCCCAGTTCAGTATCCAGGGCCATTTTGGATAGCAGAGGTCAAGAGAAAATACTAGTGCAGGGTTTCCCAAGCTTCAGAGACCTGCAGTGCACTTTGACTTGCTATATACTTATAGCAAACCCTGTTGATCGAGGGCCTATATGTTTGCGGATGCAAAATGGGACCACCTGCAAATGCAATTGTGTTCTCAACATATGCCAGTGACTCCCCAGGCATGCAGAAGTATATAACTTTGTACACTCAAAGGGAATGTAAAGACACACCCACTGGGGACTTCAGCATGCTCAGTGGTCTCCTGGAGCCATGGAATATTGAGTGTGAGCTGGAGAAGAGCAATTGACAACCGAGGGTGGGGGGAGGGGAGAGACTGGCTGGTTTTGGACAACACATTAGCCAACGGAGGGGGAAATAGTGTACTGACCGTGTGTTAGGTAGGCGGCGCTCCACACACGACATGCTGCAACTCCGGTGCTTGTGCAGCTGAAAGTTCTGACGGCCATCTTGGTTGCTCCGTCTGCTCCCTCCCCCTCCTTCAGTCCTCCAGCCATATCCCAGCATGCACCTCAAGTTCTGCTAGCTGTATAGAGCAGCCGGCAAAACTCTATTCCGACACAGAAAAGTGCACTGTGAGAGGGTGGGTTGGTTTCAGACGACACTTTAAACAACGGGGCTTCGGGCTAAACAACGTGCAAGCCCGTTGTTTCTCTCTGTTGCTTAACTGGGCAGAATAGCATACCGTCAGTTGTGTGTGCGTGGTGTGTAACCCTCCACACAACACAATAAGCAACACAGCTGATAATTGTCCCCCCCCCCCGCAACTCGGTTGCTTAATGTGTCGTCCGAAACCAGCCAGTGACTGACTTGCTTGACTCTTTATAGTATCCCAAAGGAAAGCATGTATGGTTGGTTGACTGGCTGGAACCCTGAGCAGGAGCACTTGTCCTACCTTGGCTGCAGCGGACCCTAACTGAAAGGCTAACCAAAAAGCAAGGTGAAAAAGAGGCAAAAGGTTAAAGCTCAGGCAAGCCGTCAGATACAAAGGGTCAGACTAGTGCAAGAGTGTGGTTGAGATAGCAGGCAGAGCATAAAACACAGTTAGTCAGTCAGATATGTTACACAGCCTGGAAGTAGAGTCAAGAAGTTCAAGGGTCAGCAGCAAGAAGCATCAATCACAGGGCAAGGTCCAGGAGACAAGGTAGCAAACACTGGAATGGGAATAACATCATTGTTTCCAGCATTGGTTCAGCAGACACTGTAGGCTTTTAACGCCAGAGCCTGCTGACCCCCACCCTGGGCTCAGCTTTAGTATATTAGAGCTGTCTGGTCAGAGCCCTGATCACTCTCTGGGGGTATCTACACACGAGTTTTTTGACGTTTTATAAGGGTTATGAAAACTCTTTGGGCCACATGACGCACTCCCTATAACGTTGTATATCTGAGGTTTTTTAAAACTCCCTTCAGTTATATACAACGGTTTCACTTTTAATAAATTGTTTTAAGTAAAATATTGTGTCCTTCCTTACCGTTTGTGATTCATGGGGGCAGTGCTTCCTTTACTGGTGCCCAAATGCTTAGCAGTTGATTGGTGGGGAAGAAAAAGGAAGTGGACCAGTGAACTACAACACCCACAATTCTTAGCCCTATACTCACTAGGGAATGACAGAGGAACTAAGAAGGAAGTGTGTAACTGAACTACAACCCCCACAATGCCTTGCCCTAAATTCATTGAAAAACGAAAGAGGAAGAGACAGGGCAGAACAGCGTGTGACCGCACACACCGCTTTAAAGATTAAAGACTGTTCTCCTGTAACGTGAGTACTCAGTAATGTGGCCTAAGACGTTTTAGAACGCACCTATTTGGAACGTTTTAAAATACTTTTTAAAACGTTCCAAAGGACTGTGTGGATTCCCCCTCTGGGACTTTGAGGCCACGCAACATCCTCTTCTGAGGCAGAGACTCTCTTCCCAGTTAACTGGGACCTCAGCAGGCTCCTCCACAGGCTCAGCCGCTTGTTGTGGTGCAGGCCCTGGCAAGAACTGGACATTATCCTCTGTTGGGGCCTCTAACTTTCCTTACGTGGAGGAGGAGTCCAGTGGGGGCATGACAGCACTCCTGTTGGAGATCCAGTCTGTATTTCTGAATTATAACTGGGGGCACAATTCAGTCCTGCACCAAAAGAAGCTTTCATTTAGAGCACTAAAGGGTAATCTCTGGCCTGTTCCCTATGTCACCTGTGGAGGTTTTTGCCAAGCCTCACCCCATCTTGGGGGAGAGAAAACCCTGATCTTATCTCCAATTATTGATCAAAGATGAAACTGGGGTTTCACAGCAGCCTTTCTCTACCGCCTAGAGGAATTTCTCCATGCAGAGAAAGGCAAGAATGGTTGCTTGGTGCCTCTCTCTGTATAGAGAAACTCCCTTATGACATCACAGGGCTAGGGCTTTGGGGAAGGGTCCACCCCAAGGGGGTGAGCTGGAAAGAAATCTGGCCACCGAGGACTAAACATTTCCCCACCATTGATTTAAGATTTTTCTACACCATGGGGTGTAGAGGGCCGGAGGGGCGATGAACCCAGAAGTAGCCACTTCCGGGATCATCGTGAACAATACACATCACCAGGGCGACCTCCCGGGCCATGGCACCATCGCATCCATCATTTTTTAAAAAAGAAAACAGAGAACAGCACAGTTGCTCTCTAGCAGCAAGGTAAGTGGGGGGGGGGAACCACGCATGAAATCGAGGGACCCTCACCCCACCATCTTGGGGATGGCAGGCATCCTTTCCCCCCTCTCCTGATGGGCACAGAGCCATGCAGTGTGGCTCAGGGCCCATTTTGCTACCGCGCTTCTTCGCATCCAGGACAGGCGGGCACATCTTCTGCAGTCCCGGGAACTTCCCGGGACCGTGGAAGATTCAGGACTTTTCTGGTTTCTGTAAACCCGGAAAAATCCCATGCCCACCCACCCCCCTGCCCCCGGGACTCCCTGTGCATCATTTGGACTCACAGGGAGCAGCCGGGGGCCAACCTAGGCAATAAGCCTGGTGTGGAAAGGGCCTTAGAGTGAACACTACTCCCTTTCCTCCCCCCACCTTTCATTACTTGGAGCATACTCTTTCTCACCCCAGCTGCAAAATGGACTAAACAAACACCTTTTGAAACTCTACGTTGTACCTGCATTTATATGCAAGAATATTGTGAGTAAAACTGTTTCCTTTGCTTCACTGAAAAAGGTTGGAGTCTCCTTTTTTAGCCTTGGTGCACATTTGGGACTGGTAAATGCTCATTCTGTTTTGCCTTTTGTTTTCCTTTGCTAACGGCCTTTTTAACAGGAGGCAGAGATACTAAATAATTCCCATCTGTCTGTGCTGTACCAGGTCACTGCAGCTAGGGAGTCTCAGACGATGGCAACAAGGGAGAGGGCCTTTTCTGTTGTGGCCCCCCAATTATGGAATGATCTCCCCAATGAGGCCCACCTGGCGCCAACACTGTTATCCTTTCAGCGCCAGGTCAAAACTTTTATTTTCTCTCAGGCATTCTAACAGCTTAAGTTGAGGTTTTTAATTGAATTTTTGGCCAGGCATAAAAGTTTAAAATCTTTTAAATATCAACTGTTTTTATGTTTTATGGTTTTAAATTTAGTATATTGACTTTTTAATGTTCAATCTTTTAAGATTTTGTAAACCGCCCAGACAGCTTCAGCTCTGGGATGGTATATAAATGTAATAAATAGATAAATAATTGCATGGTCCTCTTTATTAAATAAAATCTCCCCCCCACACACACAAAGCTAGATATCAGGTGAAAAGCCCAGATATGCTAGTTTTCCTCATGCAGAGTTTTATTTATTGATTGATTTTTATTATTTATTTATACCATCCAATAGCCGAAACTCTCTGGCCATTCACAAAAATAAAGCCAGAAGGTATAGCATAAAATATAAAGCATGGAAGCTTAAAGCCACAATTGAAAAGTACAACCAGAATAAAACCTAGCAGCAATGCAGAAATTTAAAATACAGATTTAAAACAGCAAAGCTAAAAGGCTAGGATGCTAAAATGCTAACATGGTATGGAGGAACATTCAGTCCTATGAGCCCCCATCTGAAGTCTGAAATGGTACAACCCAGGCCCTTTCTACTAGGGATGTGCACTGACCCCCCGGATCGGATCGGATAGCGGATCGGAATCGGACCTGGGGGGTCGGATCGGATCGGATCGGATCGGAGGCTGGTCGGATCGGATCGGACCAGATGTCCGATCCGGATCGGACGCCATTTTGAATGCTTTTTCCCATAGCCAAGTATTGTTTTACAAAAACGCCTATAACTTTTTCATTTTTAAAGATAGAAGGATGAAACTTGGGCACATTGTAGACTGGTTAGGGGTAGTTATCTGTGAGAAATTTCAGAAAGATTGGTGCATGCATTTTGTGGCAATTAATTTTTTAATAAATACCCAGGAATGCCTATAACTTTGTCATTTTTAAAGTTACACACATGAAACTTTGCCACATTGTAGGGGGTACCTTGGGACCTATGTGTGTGAAATTTCAGAAACGTAGGTGCTTGTCTTGTGTGGCAATTAATTTTTAGAAAAATGGGTAGTAGTGGGGTAAATACAGTTACGCCTCCCATTTTTTTATTTTTGAAGATACAAACAGGAAACTTGGGCACATTACAGGTACCACTTGCCTTGATATGTGTGTGAAATTTCAGAAACATTGGAGCTTTCCTTGTGTGGCAATTAATTTTTGAAACAATGAGGAAAGAAACACCTATAACTTTGTCATTTTTAAAGTTACACACATGAAACTTTGCCACATTGTAGGTGCTACCTTGGGACCCATGTGTGTGAAATTTCGGAAACGTAGGTGCTTGCCTTGTGTGGCAATTAATTTTTTAATAAATACCCAGGAATGCCTATAACTTTGTCATTTTTAAAGTTACACACATGAACCTTTGCCACATTGTAGGCGGTACCTTGGGACCTATGTGTGTGAAATTTCGGAAACGTAGGTGCTTGCCTTGTGTGGCAATTAATTTTAGAAAAATGGGTAGTGGTGGGGTAAATACAGTTACGCCTCCCACTTTTTTATTTTTGAAGATACAAACAGGAAACATGGGCACATTACAGGTACCACTTGGCTTGATATGTGTGTAAAATTTCAGACAGCTGGGTCCAGGCATGTGGTGGCAAGGTATTTTTGAAACAATGAGGAAAGAAACGCCTATAACTTTTTTATTTTAAAAGTTAGAAGTCTGAACATTGCTCACTTTGTAGATGGGTTAGGGGTAGATATGTGTCAGAAATTTCAGAATTATAGGTCCAGGCATTTGATGGCTATGGAATTTTTAAATTACATGTTTCAAAAAAATTTCTACAGAGGCCAGGTCTTCCCCTCCCGCTTCCCGCGAAGAAAAGGAAACACTCTCTCGTCTCGATCCCTTTGATCCTTGCTAGTAGTATCCATTACAGGGCTCGTGTTTCCTTTCCTACTTTCACTTATCAAGCAGAACGGCTGAGCCTAGCTGAGTTTTGCAGCCATGCGTGCAAGGAAGGATCACTCTGGTCTCGATCCCTTTGATCCTTGGTAGTATCCATTACAGGGCTCGTGTCTGCTTGAGTACAAAGTGAAAAGTGAAAGTAGGAAAGGAAACACGAGCCCTGTAATGGATACTACTAGCAAGGATCAAAGGGATCGAGACGAGAGAGTGTTTCCTTTTCTTCGCGGGAAGCGGGAGGGGAAGACCTGGCCTCTGTAGAGATTTTTTTGAAACATGTAATTTAAAAATTCCATAGCCATCAAATGCCTGGACCTATAATTCTGAAATTTCTGACACATATCTACCCCTAACCCATCTACAAAGTGAGCAATGTTCAGACTTCTAACTTTTAAAATAAAAAAGTTATAGGCGTTTCTTTCCTCATTGTTTCAAAAATACCTTGCCACCACATGCCTGGACCCAGCTGTCTGAAATTTTACACACATATCAAGCCAAGTGGTACCTGTAATGTGCCCATGTTTCCTGTTTGTATCTTCAAAAATAAAAAAGTGGGAGGCGTAACTGTATTTACCCCACCACTACCCATTTTTCTAAAATTAATTGCCACACAAGGCAAGCACCTACGTTTCCGAAATTTCACACACATAGGTCCCAAGGTACCGCCTACAATGTGGCAAAGTTTCATGTGTGTAACTTTAAAAATGACAAAGTTATAGGCATTCCTGGGTATTTATTAAAAAATTAATTGCCACACAAGGCAAGCACCTACGTTTCCGAAATTTCACACACATGGGTCCGAAGGTAGCACCTACAATGTGGCAAAGTTTCATGTGTGTAACTTTAAAAATGACAAAGTTATAGGTGTTTCTTTCCTCATTGTTTCAAAAATTAATTGCCACACAAGGAAAGCTCCAATGTTTCTGAAATTTCACACACATATCAAGGCAAGTGGTACCTGTAATGTGCCCAAGTTTCCTGTTTGTATCTTCAAAAATAAAAAAATGGGAGGCGTAACTGTATTTACCCCACTACTACCCATTTTTCTAAAAATTAATTGCCACACAAGACAAGCACCTACGTTTCTGAAATTTCACACACATAGGTCCCAAGGTACCCCCTACAATGTGGCAAAGTTTCATGTGTGTAACTTTAAAAATGACAAAGTTATAGGCATTCCTGGGTATTTATTAAAAAATTAATTGCCACAAAATGCATGCACCAATCTTTCTGAAATTTCTCACAGATAACTACCCCTAACCAGTCTACAATGTGCCCAAGTTTCATCCTTCTATCTTTAAAAATGAAAAAGTTATAGGCGTTTTTGTAAAACAATACTTGGCTATGGGAAAAAGCATTCAAAATGGCGTCCGATCCGGATCGGACCTCATCGGATCGGATCGGATCGGAGGTTGTCCGGATCGGATCGGATCGGATTTTCCCGATTTTGGGTCGGATCGGATTCGGATCGTGGATCGGATCCGATCCGATGCACACCCCTACTTTCTACACCACAGGGATGTAGCGGGCCTAGAGCAAGCGATCCTGGAAGTAGCCACTCCCGGGATCTGCACAGTCAATCTACATCAATGGCTCGACATCCCGGATCATCCAACGTCGCGCCCGCCATTTTGTTTTGTTTTTTCGTTGAGGAAGAGCGCTCCTGCGCTCCAGAGAACAAGTAATTTTTTTTAAAAAACGCGGCGCGTGATTGGCCTCCCTCCCCCCCCCCCGCCATCCTGGGGATGGCGATTTCACTTCCCCCTCTCCTGATGGCCTCAGAGCCACGCAGTGTGGCTCCATGGCCATCGGTGCAGCCGCGCTTACTTGTGAGTAAGCGCGGCTGCACCAGGGCGGGCGGCCACATTCTTCCGCGGTCCCGGGAACTTCCCGAGATGGCAGAAGAATTGGGATTTTTCTGGTTCCTGAGAACCAGGAAAAATCCTGTGCTCCCCCTCTCCGCTACTCCCTGTGCAGACTCACAGGGAGCAGCAGGGGTCCATCCCAGGCATTTTGCTTGGTGTGGAAAAGGCCCCAGACCCAGGCTTACTGCCTCTGGGAGAGCTAGGCCTAATTGTATTAGAATCCCTACCCTTGAATATATATTTCAAACTACATTGATATTATTCTCATCAACACAAACCATAATTTCAGATTTGGGAAGTATAATTCTCAATTAATGCTCAGGAAACATGTTAAATAACCCAGGACTTCACACAGACCATGAAGTACAAGAATATGGTGAGCAGTTCAATGCAATCCAATGCATGTTTACTCAGAACTGTTCTCAGAAGGACTTACTCCCAGGTTGGTGTGCATTGGACCGTCAGCCATGATGATTGTGATGGATACCACACACAAAAAAAACCAAAATACAACATAAGGGTTGCTTGTAATATGCACTGTCTTTTTCTGTGCCTTCCAAAACCTTGTTTAATTTCATGATTCCTGCCTGGATAAAGTCCTGGAGGAGAAGGTTATCAATGGCTACTAGTCGTGATGGCTATGTGCTACCTCCAGTATCAGGGCATGTAAGACTCTATACACCAGTTGCTGGGGAACGTGGGTGGGAGGGCACTGTTGCACCCATGTCCTGCTTGTGGGTTCCTGATTGAGAGCTGGTTAGCTAGGCTGACCATATGAAAAGGAGGACAGGGCTCATGTAATTTTAACAGTTGTAGAGAAAAGGGAATTTCAGCAGGCATCATTTGTGTGCAAGTAGTTCCTGGTGAAATTCCCCCTTTATCACAACAGTTGAAGTTGCAAGGGCCCTGCCTTCTTTTGTATATGGTCACTCTAGTATAGTGCCTGCAACTTTAACTGTTGTGATGAAGAGAGAATTTAATCAGGGACTAATTGCATACAAATGACACTGGCTGAAATTCCCTTTTCTCTACAACTGTTAAAGTTACATGAGCCCTGTCCTCCTTTTCATATGGTCAGCCTATAGGTTGGCCACTGTGTGAACAGAGTGCTGGGCTAGATAGACCTTTGGTCTGATCTAGCAGGGTATTTCTGTTCTTACATTCTTCTTTACTAAAATCTTTCTTCCCTCCCCCAGCCCCGCTCAAATTGAAATCTGAAATGGCACTCCTGATATAAGCCCAGTTTATTTTCCTAAAGGGCTTGAATGCAATATTTGCCCTGATTAGTCGCATCAAACTTGGGAATGATCAAGAGATTCCCCTGAACCCCCACCACTTCCATACCACTACCACAATAAATCAAGAAGAAGAAGAAGAAGAAGAAGAGGAGGAGGAGGAGGAGGAGGAGGAGGAGGAAATCAAGGGGAAGAGAGAAAGCTATGAGTACAACACTGATCAAATTGATTAAACCAGAGAGAGAGAGAGAGAGAGAGAGAGAGCAGGAGGGAGGGAGGGAGAGGGGGAGAGAGAGAGAGAACACCCTAACCAATTATTCTGAGTCAATGGAAATTTATATGCATGGAAAGGCACAACCAATTGAGAGGATTATAGAAATCCCAATGATGTGTGATATAATTGCATGAGAGACTCAACCTGCACAGCTTATTATGGAGGCTAAGGCTAGCCAGTTGCTGTCATTGTACAGAGTATTATACAATATCTTGGTCGGCAGCTGTACAATGGAGGCTCTGTTAGGCAACCTGCTACCTTTCAGTCCTCAGCTGCATCTCTTCCTGCACTGGGAAGAAACGTGGACAGCAGGAGCTACTCCAACCTCTTTCTGCCTGCCTTCACCACGTACATCTTTTAGACTGCCAACAATACACCCACCCCGCACTGGCTAACAGAGGCTCTGCTCTGTGCCTTCAATGGACAGTTGCACAACAGATGGGACAGACCTATTACTGAATGCTGGGGGAAGAGGCACCTGTTGAACTTCAACCTGTTCTACAGCTGTTGAAGGTGAGGCACGGATCCTCTGTCTTGGGATGAGGAAAGCTGCTAACTCTAAACATTCTTATTGTCAGTAACTAAGGATTTCAGCAGGTGTCATTTGCATGCATGGAGCACCTGGTGAAATGCCCTCTTCATCGCAACAGTTAAAGCTGCAGGAGCCCTGTCCTGAGTGACTAGCTACAAAAGAGGGCAGAGCTCCTGCGGCCTTAACTGATTTGATGAAGAAGGAATTTCTCTGAAATCTCTGAAATCCTCATGCCTTCTCTGAATTTTCAGCTGCAATTTCTTTCTTCCCTCTAGTCTCCACCCCCCCCCCCCAACGAATGGTCGAAAATAAATAGATCGAAAATATCAGCACAGTGGAATTGTAGCTGCTTCCACTTGAAACTGTAGGCAGGTGGTCACATGACTGAAGATTCCTTTCCCCCCCCCATACCAAATACTTAAAAAAAATCTCAGCAAATGGAAACTGAGAATGTTAGCCAGAACTGACCCCTATCAAGGTCATAAGCAAAACATAAGGTGGATGGAGGTGAGCACGCTAAGGCCCTTTCCACACCAGGCAAAATGCCTGGGATGGACCCTAGCTGCTCTCTGTGAGTCCGCATGATGCACAGGGAGTACCGGGGGTGGGGGGTGAGTACAGGATTTTTCCTGGTTCCCCGGAACCAGAAAAATTCTATTTTTTTCCGCAGTCCTGGGAAGTTCCCAGGGCCGCTCTGGTGCAGCCGCTCTTACTCACGGGTAAATGCGGCTGCACCGATGGCCACGGAGCCACACCATGTGGCTCTGAGGCCATCAGGAGAGGGGGGAAGTGGAATCACCATCCCCAGGATGGCGGGGGGAGGCTGGCTGGACCGCATGCGTGTTGTTGTTTTTTTAACTTACTTTGCTCACTGGAGTACTTGTGTGCTCTTCTCTGTAAAAAAAATGCCAGCCACGACAGTGTGATGGCCTGGGAGGAGCCCGGGTTGTCGCGCTGGTGATGTGAATTCATCATGACAAACCCGGAAGTGGCTATTTCCGGGTTCGTCGACCCTCCGGTCGACCCTGTGGTGTGGAAAGGAAAGGGCCCAAGAGCCGATCTACATACGAGGTTTTTAACGTTTTATAAGGGTTATGAAAACTCTTTGGGCCACATGACACACTCCCTATAACATTGTATATCTGAGTTTTTTAAAAACTCCCTTCAGTTATATACAACGGTTTCACTTTTAATAAATCGTTTAAAGTAAAATAATGTGTCTTTCCTTACCATTTGTGATTCATGGAGGCAGTGCTTCATTTACCAGTGCCCAAATACTTAGCCGTTGATTGGTGGGGGAGGAAGTGGGTGAGTGAACTACAACACCCACAATTCTTAGCCCTATACTCGCTAGGGAATGACAGAGGAACAAAGGAGGAAGTGGGTGACTGAATTACAATGCCCACGATGCCTTGCCCCTAAACTCATTGTAAAAACGAAATAGAAAGAGACAGGGCAGAACAGTGTGTGACTGCACACATCGTTGTAAGGCTGAAGAATTTTTCTCCTGTAACGTGAGTACTCAGTAATGTGGCCTAAGACGTTTTAGAATGCACCTATTTGGAACGTTTTAAAATACTATTTAAAACGTTTCAAGGGACTGTGTAGATCTGCTCTAAGTCTCCTCCCGCCCAGGCCCCCCATTATAGTTCTCATTCTCCTCCACAAGTTGAGAGCAACTTTCTGCAACTGGGAAACATTTCTGTCTTTGTTGGGTCACACACACAATTTAGAACCCTAAGGGTGAAATCCTATATATGTTTAGACAGATAAACTCCCAGCATTCCCAAAAACATCCAGCATGCTGGGAATTGTCAGACCTTTTCCTATCAAACCATGCATAGCATTGTGCCCTAACTTTGACTGCAAACTATGGTTATATTTATTTATTTATTACATTTGTATACCGCCCCATAGCCGAAGCTCTCTGGGCGGTTTACATAGCCTAAAGATTCATACAAGTGGGTATATGGATCATGTCTGAGCATGCCCAAGTGCATACACAGGGCTAAGAAGAGTACATTGCAAAACATACACTGACTTAGGGTACAATCCTATCACTGTTTAGAAAGAAAAATGGCCTGCATCTCCTAGCATTCTGCTGGCTGGGGAATACTAGGAATTGTGGGCCTTTTTGCTGTCTAAACGTGCATAGGATTACACACTTAGTGAAGCATGGAGAATGCTGGGAGTTGTAGGATTCCCCCCCCCCCCAACATACATAGGATTGTGCTCTGAATCACACAGAGAGTCTACATGGATACAGAAAGCTCCCTTCCTGCAGACAATTGCCCTCCACAAGTGAAGGCCACCAATTTAGATGGCCACTTATATGTCTCAAACACACAAAAGGAAAAAGAGAGCATTGGTTTGCACAGAATGTGCATATGTACAAACCCACATTTAGAAAGAATGATTATAACTTGAATAGAAATACAATATACTTCACGGTAGTGGGGAAGACGATGACCAGGTGACCTGTGTACCTGCTCAGTGTGCTGTCCAGGTGCTAACTGTTGATATGCTTCAAGAACCCTGCTCTTCTGGCCTCTTACGATTCTTTACCTTTAAACCGGACTGGGACTAGACACCCTGTCAAATACAGGGCATCTTCAAACAGAGGACTGCACTTTCTAAAGTAAAACACATGGTCACCCTAACACCAACGAGACTGGTGGGAGAAGGGGGCAGAGCTAGCATGCTCATCTTTGCTCTCTCCACATGCATGTTCTGCACTTAAAAAACATCTGAATTGGCTTTTGGTTCAGCCCAGCTTTGTCCTTGAAATATAATTTCCTGCATTGCAGGATTCTCGTTGGTTGGATGGATGGATGGATGGATGGAGAAGCATTCAGCATAAAAGCCCCTCTCTGCAATCTCAAGTGGTACAACCCCAAAACAGCTTTTCACCACTTCAGCAAGAACTTGGCCTAAGGCACTAGGTTATTGAACTTACCCCTATTGTGTCATTTCACGTTTCTACGTGTGAGACTGTAGTATGTATATGTGTGATTTCTCCATTCCTCTATAGCTGCTGGCATAGGTTGTGTTGATCCTTGTGGTTTTTTTTTTAAGAACCTTATCAAACAAATGCTCTTTTTCTAATAAGAGGAAGAAAATGTACAATTAGAAATATTCACCTCGATGCAGAAAAACAACAACAATAATAAGTGCATAATAACAGAGAAATACATTTTTTTTTTTTGCATTAAAGTATTGCCTGTTGATGGGCAGGGTGAATAATGAGCAGAAACAGTGAATTCCACTAAACACAAGAGATTAAAAAATATACATGTTTGCATTTTAGGAAGTACCATATTTCCTCGATTCTAAGACACACTTTCCCCCCCATATTTACGTCTGTAAAACTGGTGTGCGTCTTAGAATCGATGGCATCTAAGAATCGCCGGATTTCTCCAGTGCTGGAATGGGGTTGAAGATACACCCCCACCCCACTCCCACCCACAGCGCCTTCACAAAGGGGCACTGCATGTCCCCCCCCAAGCGACTCGGCCTTCCCCACTCGCCTCTATCACCGCCACTCCGCGCCGTCAGCACCGACCTCCTTGGCCTCCAGTGCTGTCACGGTCCTTGCGGCCTGCGCCACCCCGGTCTGCGCTGCCAGCACCGTCCCGGTCCTCGCCACCAGTGCCACCCTGGTCTGTGCCGCCTCGGTCCGCCAACACCAGCACCAGGGAGGTTGCTTCTAGCAAGAAGCTGCCACTGTGGCAGCAAAAAATGGCCTTCCCGACTCACCTCCATCGCCACCCCGGTCCTCACCGCCAGTGCCGCTTGCAGCAGCCTCCCCAGCCTGGAAACGCGCCATTACTACAAAGTTGGCCATGATCCCACGAGATCTCTCCATGCAACTCCTCTCTCGTCCCCCCATTTTGCCATCCCAAGAGCAGCGGGAGGAATAGAACTCCCGGGCTCTCTCAGTGGAGGCTGGTGGCTCCAATTTTGGTGGGGCTGTGAATCTACTCTGAGTTCCAGTCAAAACTCTAAAGGAGCTATCCAAGATGCTGAACCCTGCCTACAAAATAGGTTCAACACCTTTCATAGTTCCTTTAGAGTCCTGGCTGGTTCTGACCGAAACCCAGCATGGGTTCGCAGCCCCACCGAAATCAGAGTCACCAGCCTCCACTGGCCTCCCTCTCTCTCCCTCCTTCTCTGCCTCCACAGGTGCTGGCTGAAGCTGACTTGAGTGACCATGCAGGCTCAGCTAGCCACCATTTGCCCCGGTGTCCTCGTCTCATGGGTGCTCTCTGCTCGCCTGCCTTCGACTCCTCCCCGCACGGCCGCTCTCCCACCATCTGCTGCGCGTCCAGCCACAGGGCAAGGCATTTCTTGAATAGAGATTTTCACGAGTCGGGGGCTGTCTGGCTGTCTGGTTTACTTACGAGGCAACCCAGGGCTGTGCTTGTGTGTGTTTTCTTCTTTTGGTTGCTTGCTTTTTTTAAAAAAAAAATGTGTCCCACCTGATGTGACCGCTTGTTCCGGGCACTTCCTGCCAATGAGGCCAGCTGGGACGTTGCGGTCAGAGAGTCTGGGCTCTCGCGTCCGGTGGCCTACTTGGTAGTAACGCTGCATTTCCAGGCTGGGGAGGCCGCTGCAAGCGGCGCTGGTGGCAAGGGGCGACGATGGAGGTGAGTGGGGAATGCCATTCCATGCTGCCGCAGCGGCAGCTCCTCACTGGCAGCAGCCTCCCTGGTGCTGGCGCTGGCAGGCTGGGGCAGCGAGGACTGGAGCAGCGCTGGTGGCGAGGACCGGGGCGGTGCTGGCGGTGAGTAGGGAAGGGAGGAGGGGGACTCATGCCTGGGCCGGCCCGGCCCAGCAGGTTCCTGGGTGGCGGATTGAGGGAGGCATGCACAACCCTACCATATTTCTTTGATCCTAAGATGCACTGATCCCCAATATTACGTGTCTGAAAATGGAGTGCGTCTTAGAATCGATACAACACTTTTTTCCTGACAGTGGCCCTAAAATTAAGGTGCGTCTTAGAATAGATGGCGTCTTAGATTCGGTGAAATACGGTACATGCTCACTCAGGGAGGAGCTTCAAGATAAGATATTGCCATTCGATTTGTTTATAGAATAAGCCATCGCTAAGCGGTAGAGCACCTATTTGCAAGCAGAAAGTCTCCATCTCCAGATAAAGTTAGGAAAGAATCCTGCCCAAAACCCTTGAGAGCCATTGCGGCCAGTCAGTGTTGACAATACTGGGCTAGATGGACCATGAGTCTGATTCATATGGTAGCTTCTTATGTTCCAAAAGGGAAAACCTGATCTTGAAGCAGGAGTACACCCTTCATAACTGATGTGGAACACATGTAGTTTAAGGAGAGGCTGTAGCACAGTAGATAGAGCACCTGCTTTGTGTGCAAAAGGTCCCAGGTTCAAGTCCAGGTAGGGCTGGAAAAACTCTTGTCTGAATCCCTGGAGGGCCACTGCCAGTTAGGCATGTCGGTCATTGGGAAATCTAGTACTTATTTTTAGAAGGCAGAGCTGTGTGTGTTCCCTCTGCCCCCTAAGTTAGCCTGCTGCCTTCCAGCATAATGGAGGAGCCAGACACATCTGTCCCACCACTGTTGAAGTAAGATTCAATGGCCATTCCAGCCTCTGTCCATGGCAATGGGAGGGGAACACCATAAGAACATAAGAAGAGCCCTGCTGGATTAGACCAAGGGTCCATCTAGTCCAGTATTCTGTTCATGCATTGGCCAACCTGCTGCCCACGGGAAATCCCCAGGCACAACCTACCCATGTTCCCCAGCAACTGGTATACATAGGCATGCTGCCTCTGATATTGGAGTTAGGTTAGCTACTGTGTAGGGTGACCATACGAAAAGGAGGACATGGCTCCTGTATCTTTAATAAATGTATTGAAGAGGGAATTTCAGCAGGTGTTGTTTGTATGCATGCAGCAACTGGTGAAATTCCCCCTTTATCACAACAGTTCAGGCTGCAGGAGTCCTGCCCTCTTAACCAGATACAAAAGGAGGTCAGGGCTCCTACAGATTTAACTGATGTGATGAAGAGGGAATTTCACCAGGTGCTGCGTGCATACAAATGACACCTGCTGAAATTCCCTTTTCTAGGCAACTGTTAAAGATACAGGAGCCCTGTCCTCCTTTTCATATGGTCACCTTACTACTGCGTGAACAGAATACTGGACTAGATGGGCCCTTGGTCTGATCCAGCATGATTCTTCTTATGGTTATATGCTCAGTGCAGGCTCTGTAGTGCAGGATCCATGACAGATGGCTCTCAATCCTCTGCTGAAATACCTCCCATGAAGGAGAACCCCTCCCCTCCCTCAGCAGTATGTTCGCTGCTTAACAGCTCTCAGTGTTAGGAAGTTTCTCCTGAGTTGAAATCTGCTTACCTGCAATGTGCATCCATAGGTTGTAGTTCTGCCCCCTGGAACAACAGAGAACAAGCCTGCATCATCGTTAGATGTCTGAAGGCCACTGTCAGATCTCCCCTTAATCTTCCCTTGTCCAATCTAAACGTACTCACCTCTTTTAGCCGTTCCACATGGGAATTGGTTTCCAGACCGCACACCATCTTGGTTGCTCTTTTCTGGACATGCTCCAGTTTGTCAATGCCCTCTTTAAAATATGGCACCAGGTCCTCCTTAAAATATGGCACTCCAAATGTGGCTGGAGTAATGCAGAATAAAGCAGAACTATGCTTCTGTGAATGCAGTCTAAGATTGTGTTAGGTTCTTTAGCAGCCGCATTTCACTGCTGGCTCATATTCAGTTTATGATCCACTAAAACACTTACATCCCTTTCATATGAACTACTGCCAAGCCAAGTCTCTCTCATCCTTTACTCATGCCTTTGATATGATGATGATGATGATGATGAGCAATCCTATGCACATTTAGACAGAAAGAAATCCTATAGCTTACTGGCTCGGGAATGCTGAGAGCAGCATAGTCTGTCTGTGCATGCATAGGATTGCGCCCTGTATGTGTTCTGCTGATTTCTGTGACCGGATGACTAGCAGTTGGATGTGTGAGCTCTCACTTTTGAAAAGCATTGTGTCAGAGATGACATGAACATGGTAATTTTGAAAAACAGGGTGGCTCACTCACCCATGCGAGCCATCGCTTGAAGCTTCTGTCAGCAAGTGATGTACAGGCACATGTGAACCAGCCTTCAGTCTCTGTTTTCACATCCTGAAATTGGGAAATATTAATGAGCAACTTCACAGGTTTGCTTGCTATGAGAATGAATTCTACTAGAGAAGGTTGCTCTCTGAAAAGGGCCATACAAAGGAGATCTAATAAACTACCTAATTCTTCTAAATAAGCAAGTGCTGCATTTCCTGAACCGATCTGAAAATTCATTTCTGTCTCTGGTTTCCACATCCCACCTTCCAACTTGTGAGATGGGGTACATCTTTGACTACAATTTCACTATCTAGCATCTTTCAAACCCATTTTTTAAAAGTTTTTTTACTTAACTTCACTCTAATTAGCACCGAATAACAAGAGTCCCTCAGCAGCACCTCTTTTGCCAACTTTTAACAAGCTGTCAGAAATGTGTGAGTGTGAACAACAAGCTCAGTTTATATATGTGACTTCATTTATTTATTTATTTATTTATTTTGTTTCATCTTATTTGCCTTTCTTCCTCTGTAATATAGAAACACACTCACCAGATTATGAAGAGGAAACTCATGTTTGCAAATATTTAAAATTTGGTGGGTTTTCCATATTCCCCATGCCAATTTTGAGTAAGAAATTTTGAACTCAAAATTTGAATTCATAAATTATATATATATATATATATATATATATAATCTTGGAATTCAAAATTTGCACACTTTTCTATCAGTTTTTTTATTTTGGCAGGCTTCAAACATAAAACCTTATAAGTTGACAGAGTTCAAACACTGCTGATAAATACTGATTAACACTGCATGTTATCCATCACATATTATCAGATAAAAAAATGCCACTGCATGTCAAATACTGTCAAATATTAAATGTGATCATCCCTGTGGACTACATTTATTGTCACAACGGGTCTTTGAAAGAAATGCTTTTGGAATAAACATTTTGAAGGATGCTGAACTATGTATTATGGTCTTGAATAGGCTACAAGAGTTACGCAAAGGGACATATTTCTAAATAGGTATAGGATTTCAGGGTTAGATAATGATAACTCTGCTAACAGTGCAATTCTATGCATGTCTATTGTATTCAATGGGGCTTACTCCCAGGTAAGTGGGCATAGGATTGAAGCCCAAGTATAGTAAAAAAAAAACTGGAACAAATTCAGATAGCTGCAGTGGTTACTGGTGTGTTTCTGAGCCCAATTCAAAACGTTGGTTTTGACCTTTAAAGCCTTAAATGGTTTGGGATCAAGTTACTCAGACTATCTTCACCCATATCAGCCTGCCTTCACTTTAAGATCAGAAAGCGAGGGCCTTCTCATTTGCCCACCTGTGAGGGCAATTAGGTGGATGATCACACATGAGAGGGCCTTCTCTGCAGTGGCCCCACACCTTTGGAAAAAGCTGCCCTTTGGAGTTCTGCCATGCCCTGTCACTGCAGGCTTTGGAAGCAAATTATTGCCATTGTTGTTGTTGCTGCTGCTGGTTTTATTGTTGTTTTTATTGTTGTTTTTATTGTGTTTAGGCTTTTGCTGCTTTTAATATTTTATGTATCTTATTACAGTAAGCTGCCTTGGGGGTGGGGCTTCTGCCCTGAAAGGTAGCCAAGAAATATTTTAAATAAATAAATAAGCCCACAACTGAATCCTTGGCTTGAGAATATCTTTTTGTCACAGCAAATGTAACATGTCTGGGTAAACTTTTCCCAGCAAAAAAAACTATCCAGAGAAGCAGATTTAATTACCCATACAGAGTTTCTTTCTGAGAACTTTTTTCACATAAGGCTTTTGTTGTGCTCATAACAACTGTTTATGACCTTTTTAGATTACAGTGTGACCTTCCCGTCTTGCTTCTAAGGGCACTTTCACATGGGTGAGTGGGTTTGAAGTGGGGAAAATGGAGTATTATCTGTGGAAATGAAAGAAAATGTATTTTCCTACTTGTGTTATTCTACTATAGCACAGTGCCACCTAGAGGTTATGTACTGGAAAGCAGTGTGTAGAGCTTGGATCTCAATTCTGGGACGAAACCAAAAGTAGGTACAGCAGATTAACAGCTCAGTAGTTAATTTCAGTAACCTAAAAAGAACCTGGGACAAAAGATGTCTCAAGTAACCTGTTAAGCTTTGCCATTGGGGTGATTTTTTTGTCCAGTGGAAAGTCCTGGGGTAAAAAAGGCCCCATTGGGATTTTTAAAAAAACACCCACCATTGTATAGGTAAGCCAAATTAAGTGTACTTGCTCAAGGGATATAGATATGGCTTTGCATCTGCTACTGCAAATGAATTTTGAAAAATGTATGAATTTTGTAAAATCTGCACTGTCTGGATTTCAGATTGTCATGTGTCTTTTGGTTTTTTTTGGTGGAATTGGATTTTTTCCCCAATTTCTCAAACTTGTGGAAATTTGCTTTTGTGCAAATTCAGATGTGTGAAAATGCACAAATCCCCCTCCCCCCCCATATGTATTTTCATGCTTTAGCCAAGGGAGAATATGTGCGTTTTCGGCTGTTTTTTTTTTAATGTATTTTTTTTCAACTAAATTTGTGTAAAATTCTTGAAAGTAAAAAAAAAGAAAAAATGGTCTGCACAACTGCAGAATATGTGCAACATGGGCAAAGCTGGTCCATTGTGGAATCCACAGGTTGGATTCACAGAAATCCAAACTCATCCCTGCTTTCAAATGGATAAAATGATTAAATACATTGCAACAACTCCACTCCCAATCTGAAAACAGCAGCAGTTAACCCCTCCATCTCTCCCTCAGTTAAGCAGTTGCTTATATGACCAACTGATTCCACCAGATCCTCCTCACCCTTTGAAATCTCCCAGGGATGCTCTACTCCGTGTCCCTCCATGTCTGAGCTGGAGTTAGTGTGGATGCAAGACTGGGCCTTCTCAGTTGTGGCTAGGGTGGCCACTCACACATTCCCGTCCCCAACAAAAAAGGAGGACACCAATTTGCATAACATTTGTATATGCTACTTTGCATGTATAGATGTAAACATAGAATTAATAACCATAATTTCAATAGAAATAGTGGGAAGACTGACCAGGGCCAGATCTACACCAAGCAGGATATGCCACTTTGAAAACAGTTTGAAAACTGTATATATAGTGGGGCCTGGGCCCAAACAGTTGCCACTACTGTTATAAACCATTTTAAAGCAGTAGTGTAGATCCTGCCCAGCTGGCCTGTGTGCCTGCAGCTCAGTCTGCTGTCCAGGTGTTGTTGATGGGCAACGTCAAGGCCTCTTTATATTTAAACTGGACTTGGACTGGGCAGACCTTCAAAGAGAGGATACGTCAAAAGAGAGGTCTGTCCTCTGACAGCTCTTCAAATAGAGTACTGTCCTCTTTAAAGTAGGACACCCAGCCACTCTAGTTGTGCCATCTAAAACTCTCTCCCTGGCATCTGGTCACTTCCCATTTTGCCTTTCACAAGTAGGTGAAGATTTCCTTGTTTACATGAACCTTCAGTTTCAATTGTTCACACACATGCGGACTCTCCAAATCACAGTTTTTCTTTGGCTCTGCTGTTATTTTTATGTTGTTGTTTTCATGAGGCACTGATGTAATTTTAAGTATAACTTCATAATGATTATATGCCACTTTGAGGGCTTGGCCCAAAACAACAACAACAACAACAACAACAACAACAACAACAACAACAACAATAATAGCAACAATACATTAAAAATAAACTTGTGAGACAGAGAATTTGGGGATGCAAATCCATTCACGCTCTAAAGGATACGCTCTAAAGAATACGCTCTCAGTTTGGGGGTTGGCCTTCGTTTTTCCACATGCATAAGTTCAGTCCAGAGGTTATTTCAGAAAATGTCCTGATAGTGTGTTATTTGACACTTTTATTGCTGAGAGCACCGGCTGAAGCTATTCTACGTATAATTAACTCAGCAGGGCAACGTGGCTTTCATTTTTGCACTTCCAAATTCTTCAGATTCCAACTTTAGAATGCTAATAGATGCTTGAGATTATGGCTACCCAAATAGTCTTTTTCATTCTTATTAAGGCAATGGCTTTCAAATGGCGTTCCAGGGAACCCTGGGGTTCTTCGGAATCATGTTAGAGGTCCCCCTCGATTGGGAGATCAGTTAGAATGGGCCAGCTTCTTTGAGCAACAGCCACTTCCCCATGCAAATGTGCCATTGCAGGGTGCTGAGTGCATTCTGGGGCACAAACACAGTCTGCGCAGGGCAGCAATGAAACCCTGGCTGGCCAGAATCCTCCATGTACTGTGCTAGATCTATACTAGTGGTTTTTATCGGTATTGAAGTGCATTGATGACAGTCAGGTCACATTACATGTCCCATATCCCGCTTTTCTAGCATTATTTCCTGTATTTTATTCTGTCTTAGCTGAAATGGTATCAATAGATATCATTGAGTGTCATCAGATGAGTGTTTTATCTCCTGCTTGTTACTCCCCACTGCTGGACGTTCGCGGGTGCTTTCGTCGACGACGGCTGCCTCCCATGCGTCTCCCTGCTCCTTCTTGCCTTCTCTCTGTCATAAGATAGACACCTTTTAAATCTGATTATTATTTTTAAATGGAATGTGCCGCCATTTCTTGCTGTGTGCAGGAAAAGCGGTGCAATAAAAAACATCCACTGAATGGGCCACGTGGCCATTGTTTTACTTCCTCTTTCTTCCTCTGTGTGAAGAAAGAGGAAGTATCATGGGACAGAAGCGGGGTGGGTGGGTTAGGGGAAGCAACAGTAAGGAAACGTGATTTGCCCCCGCCCGATGATGCTCATTGTGTGCACTACGAGGTATAAATGTGCAATATAACGTCATCATGATGGGATTGTATCGCTATGGCATGAGGTGTAAATCTGGCCAAGTGTTGCTATCTAGAACAGAGATGCACAATTTTTCTTTTGACCCCAAGGGACACATCAAGTTTCTAGTGGGAGCACTGCATTTGTGCATTCATGTGCATGCACATTCACATACTACTCTCACACAGAGAGAGACCGCTCTGCCTCTCTCTCTCTCTCTCTCTCTCTCTCTCTCTCTCTCTCAGAGCCTATCTACACTACTGCTTTAAACATAGAGCCCATTCCTAGAACGCTTTCTTTCTGTCTTTCTGTCTTTCTGTCTTTCTGTCTTTCTGTCTTTCTGTCTTTCTGTCTTTCTTCTTTCTTTCGACAGATGCTGTGTTCTGCAGGCCAACCAGACTTCTGATCCATAGGCTGCACCTTTTGTGCCCCAGCCTACAACATTTCCTAGGAAGTTCCTCAACCCCCAAGGTTTCCAGCGCTGCCAAGAGGGGTTCCTTGACAGCTCCTTTTCAGGATCCCTTTTGACAGCAGTGCAGGGGTGGGGGCATTTGCAGGAGAGGACTGTTGGGTGGGAAAGGGTGCTCAACCCTCCCCCAACCAACCAGGTCTTTCCTCAGATCCCTCCCCCTGGCTGTTTCTTCTTGTCTCCCATCAACTCTGAGACCAGAAATAAGCATGGCCCAGGGAACGGTTCAAGAGGATGGGATTGGGTGGGTAAGGCATGTGGTTAAGCACACTGCTGCCCACCAGTTCCCACCACAAATGCCCCATCCCTGCATTACCTCCAGGCAATCCCATGTTTGGGAAGCATGCCTTGCCCAAGGCAATATGTAGTTCTGCCCTTAGTTACTGATCTTTGTGGCTATTGAAATTTTACACAGCATATTTCACTTTTGAAAGATGAGATAGTCAACAGAACTGGGTGCAGAAAATCATAGCAGATCATGTCTGAATGCTACGTGGCCCTCAGAGTTGGCACCAGTTTAGAAAGGAAGAGCTGTAGAAACCCCATTTAGGTGTTAGCCTAAACAGAATACAAGCAGCATGCCTAAGAGGGATGGGGCTGAATATGCCAGCCCCAATTTCCTCAGTCTCTCTGGTTGAGCAGGCAAGTCTTCTTTATTTTTAAAGATAGAAGCATGAAACTTGCCCACATGGCAGAAGGGTGTGAGGTACTTATCTGTGAGAAATTTCAGAAAGATAGGTCCAGGCATTTGTGGCTATGAATTTTTTTACTTTAAAAGTTCCAAAAGTTTCAAAACAGTGGGTTTGACAGCTGTCAAACCGCACCCCTCCCCCCTCTGTTAGCTGTCCAACCCACTGTTTTGAAACTTTTGGAACTTTTAAAGCAAAAAATTCATAGCCACAAAATGCTTGGACCTATCTTTCTGAAATTTCTCACAAATAAGTACTTCACACCCATCTGCCATGTAGGCAAGTTTCATGCTTCTATCTTTAAAAATAAAAAAGTTGAATGGGTTTCTCTCCTCATTTCTCCCAAAATACCTTGCCACTACATACTTGAAGCTATGCTTCTGAAATTTCTCACACATGTCAACCAAAGTGGTATCACTAATGTGGCCAAGAGTCTATCTACACAGTACCTTGGAATGTTTTAAATATAATTTTAAAACATTCCAAATAGGTGCATTCTAAAACGTCTTAGGCCACATTAAGGAGTACTCACGTTACAGGAGAAAACTTCTTCAGTTTTCAAAGCAGTGTGTGCAGTCACACACTCTTCTGCCCTGTCTCTTTCTGTTTTGTTTTTACAATGAGTTTAGGGCAAGGCATTGTGGGCATTGTAGTTGTCGCTCACTTCCTCCTTAGTTCCTCTTTCAATCCCTAGTTTTCAATGAGTATAGGGCTAAGCATTGTGGGTGTTGTAGTTCACTCCCCCACTTCCTCCTTAGCCCCTCTTTCTTCCCCACCAATCAACTGCTAAGCATCTGGGCACTGGTAAACGAAGCACTGCCCCCATGAATCACAAACTGTAAGGAAGGACACATTATTTTACTTAAAATGATTTATTAAAAGTAAAACTGTTGTATATAGCTCAAGTGAGTTTTTAAAAACCTCAGGTATACATAGTTCATGTGGCCCAAAGAGTTTTCGTAACCCTTATAAAACGTTAAAAACCTAGCATGTAGATCGGCTCCAAGTTTCATGTTTGGATCTTTAAAAATAAAAAAGTTGAAGGCATAACTGTATTTCCCCCACTGCTACCCATTTTTCAAAAATTAATTACCACCAAAGGTAAGCACCTATGGTTCTGAAATTTCACACACATGAGTCCCAACATACCATCTGTAATGTGGCAAAGTTTCATGTGTGGATCTATATATATATATATATATATATATAGGCATTCCTGGTTCATTAGTAAAAAATTCATAGCCACAAAATGCCTGGAACTATCTTTCTGAAATTTCTCTCACAGAAGTAACTCTAACCCATCTGCAATGTGGCCAAGTTTCATGTTTCTATCTTTTTTTAAAAAAAGTTATAAGCATTTTTGTAACACAATACTAGGCTATGGGGAAATCATTCAAAATGGCTTCCAATTCAAAAAGCGGACATCCGATTTTCATATTGGGATTGGATCGGATCTGATACAGTGGACCTCTGATTTTTCCGATACAATATTTTTCTAAATATGAAGTTCCGATTCTGATTCCAATCCGATTTTTTTGCGTTCGTGCACATCCCTATGGAAAACTACTAGCATAATACAATCACCTTGACAATCCTGTTAACAATCTCAGTGTTCTGTTTTGACCAGCTGAAGTTTCCAGACGGTTTTCAAAATTAGCCCCATGAATAGCATATTGTAGTAATCCAGATGAGATTACCAGAGCATGGATCACTGCAGCTGGCTATCTCTGTCCAGAAAAGGACGTAGGTGATATGTCAGCCTAAGGTGATAAAAGGTGCTCTGTGCCACCGAGGCTACCTGTGCCTGCAGTGACAGTTCAGGATTTAAGAGCAGTGGCCAGGCAGTATGAGCTCTTGCTTTAACAAATTCTTCTCCTTCTTACAGGCTTGTGCTGTTCTCTCGCAGTTTGTTGCTTCCAGTGCTGCTTGGAATGCCAGTTGGAGGATGTTACATCAACACATCCTCCCAGGTGCTTTTTAGGAAGGCTGGGAGGCTCCCCTGGGCACAGCAAAGAGCTCCAGAGGATTTTACCTTTTTCCCCCCAGAGAAAGGTGGCAGAAACTCCCCCCTACATACATTTCTTTGCTCATCTGGAAGGTTTTGGACACCATCAGCCCAGTGGAGAGGAGGCTGGTGGCTCCAATTTTAATGGGGCTGTGAGTCCACTCTGGGTTTTAATCAGAACCAACCAGAACTCTAAAGCAACTATCCAAGGAGCCGAACCTATTTGGGAGATAGACATGGTTGTGTGTATTCTACACAAATGGTATCGGCCATAAAAAAAATCAACTTCCTGAGAATCCTGGTTTTCATTTTTCAATAAAAGCAAAGGGGGAAAAACCAGGTTTCTAGTCCTCATGGCTGTGACATCATGATAGCCCAAACAGTTTCAATGTGCAAGATCCAGGCCAGACTAGATAGTCCATTGGTTTGGTGAAGGGGAAGGCCAGCCATTTAGTTTTGTTGCATCGTGATGATAGGCAACTACAGACTGATGGACTATGTGGTTAATGGCGGTGAGTGTACTACTGTAATGTGAATAGGAACTGCACCAGGGCAGCGTTTGGAGACGTAGAGGTTTTCATCTTTGAAGCTTAAGATTAGCCGTAAATTCCTGAAAGTCAGTCCTATTTCCTTTTATATTAGCATGTTAACAAGCTTTGAAAGACAAGACAGACCTTACAGGACGACACAGCTGGGTGCTCCTCCAGTCTGGGGCTCTAATGAAAGCCAGAATCTGGCGGTGGGTTGGGCTCTGCGGCTCGTCTGCTGTTTACAGACCTGGCAGGAGAAGCCTGCTGCCGCCACCGCTGCCCCAGCGATGAAGACATAATGTCCTCATCAAACACGGATGCTTTCTGTACTGCCCAGGAAAAACAGTTGGGATTAATTAAGAAAGGAAATGCCACAATATTTGCAATTACTTCTGTTGCTTTAAAAAAAAACCCTTTGTACCAAATGAAGGACAAAAAGAGAGATTGGGGGAGGGGGGAGAAAGCATTTGAAATAGGAGGAAGGACAAGATGGGAACTGATTAAAGGAAGAGGCCTAAGTCATGAATGAGGCAGGGTGGTGTGGTTAGTTACGGTTTAAATCAGCTGCACTCAAACATGGAAAACCATCAAGGAAGGAAGAAAATCATAAAACTAAAGGAAAGGAAAGACACATATAGGTCCATATCAATGGAGGCTGGTGGCTCAGAAGCCAGTGGGGCGATGAATTTTAAGTGTTTTATTGGTGTTTTATTGGTATTTTAATGATGTATTGGTTTTGTGTATTTTTGGTCAGTTTTGTGTGTTTTACGATGATGTTGTTCCCTGCCTCGATCCGGGGGGAGAGGCGGGTAATAAATAAATATATTATTATTATTATTAATAGGGCTGTGCACGCCCCCCCTCCCCCGATTCACCTAGGGGGCTGTTTCAGAGCCCCTGAAACAGCCCCGATTTGACTCAGGGTACTTCAGGGGTTGCCCGTCTCACCTCGGTGCCGACGCTGAGGTGAGATTTGGGCCCCCCAAGGTGAATTGGGTTTGCAGGTCCCTGGGTGCCATCTGTGGAGCCGGCACCTGCCGCATCGCCGCCGCTTGCCGCATCACCCGTCCTGACCAGGAAACGCAGCGCTCCAATGAGAACCAGGCCGCAATTTCAAGATATTGTGGGAGTTCTGTTTAGTAAATCTATGGTCACAAACTCTGGCAGCCATAAATTTACTAAACAGAACTCCTGCAATATCTTGGAATTACAGCCTGTTTCTCATTGGGGTGCCATCTTTCCTGGTCGCGGCAGGCGATGTGGCAGCCAGCGTTGATGGCAGCCAGCAATGCGGCGGGTGCCGGTGATGCAGCAGGTGCTGATGCCGATGGTGGCCGGCGATGCAGCCGGTGATGGCGATGCGGCAGCAGGTGAGTGGTAAGAGTCGGGGGAGGAAGATAATAATAATAATAATAATAATAATAATAATAATAATTTATTTCTTACCCGCCTCTCCGTCTGGATCGAGGTGGGGAACAACAACATGATAAAATACATAAAACTGATTAAAACATGACACATATTATTAAAACTGCATTAAAACATCCTAAAACATCCTAAAAACATCCTAAAAACATTCTAAAATTCCACTGGATATGCCCGCCGGAACAGAACAGTCTTTATGGCTTTCTTAAATTCTAAAAGACTGTTAAGTTGAGTCCAATGGGCTCTCCACCATCTTTCCCGGGACAGTGGGAGGGAGGGCCCAGCGCTGCTCTGAAGTGGCCCGAGGCACCCTGAAGCTTTGGTGCCTATGTGCTTTGGCTTCAGGGTGCCTTGGGCTGACCCAGAACTGACTCAGAACCAAGGCGAGGTGGGCCAAATCAGCCCACCTCACCTCGGTTTTGGGGATTCGGCCCGAGGCGGTGCACAGTCCTAGAATCCAAAGTGTTTCCCCATTTTGGGGGTCGGGTTCAGCACCTTGGACAGCTCCTTTAGAGTTTTGACTGGAACCCGATTCATCATCCCACTAATATCAGAGCCATCAGCCTCTCCCAGTCCATGTATATACACAAATATAAACCCAAGTTCAACTTTGAAGGACAGGATGGTTTAAACTAAACCCTTACCTTATTTCTGGAATAATACAGCCTTCCTCAACTTGAGGCCCTCCTGATGTGTGAAGCTGAAGAAGGGAGTTGTAGTCCCATGCAATCATGGGAGTTGTAATTCTAAGGGACGATGGGAGTTGTAGTTCAAGACATCTGGAATGGGAAAAGTTGGGAAAGGCTGGAATAGATGACTCAATTAAAAAACAGGTAACTGAACAGTTAAAATCATTTAGAATGCAATCCTATGCATGTTTAGGCAGAAAAGCATCCTACACCCATGCTGGCTGTGGGAGTCTGGGAGTTGTAGGACCTTTTTCTGTCTAAACATTCATAGGATTGCATCACAAATAATTTATCAGGAGATAGAAGACAATCTTTCAGGTACCCTGGTGCTAAGCCATTTAGGGCTTTATAGGGAAGAAACATCACCTTGAATTGAGTCCATAAACAAATAAGTAAGCAGTACTGGGGTGGTGTGGGGGGGAATACTCCCAGAATCTTGTCCTTAATAGCAGCATTTTGCACTAGTTGAAGTTTTTGAAGGGCTGCTCAACATAGAACGCATTGACAATAGCCAAGCCTGGAAGCTACTAAGGTGTGTCCTAACTGTTTTCCTGGTCTGACCTCTCCAGGAAAGTATACAGCTGGTAAAGACGAAGCTGATAAAAAGTACACCTAATCATTACCATCACTTGAGCCTCTAAAAACAGGGCCAGGTCAAGGAGAATGTCCAGGCAGTGTGTGTGTGTGTGTGTGGGGGGGGGGGCTCCTATTTCAGTTAAATTGTTTTCGGTTTCCATTAGAATTCTAAAGGAGCTGTCCAAGTTGCTCAACCAATTCAGGGTTTAGGCTTTAGCACTTTGGATAGTTCCTTTAGAGTTCTGATTGGTTCTGACAAACCCAGCGTGGATGCCTTTCCCCACTGAAATGGGAGCCACCAGCCTCCACTGCACCCAGACTATGAATGAGGAGTGTGACCCCCTCCCCAAACAGGCTGGACCCCAGATTTCTGCAGAAGACACTCCCCCAACCAAGAGTACCTCAGTCTTATGTGGATTTAGTTACAGTTTAGGGTGGTTTGTATGGAGAGAAAATGTGAGAGGAGGTTATGGGGCCCCATGGGCTAGACCCATCCCTGCTGAGGTCACTTGCCTTGGCCACACCCTTCATTGCCAACACCCATGGCAGAAATGCATCTGGCTGTTCACATGCTCCAATGGCGTGGGAAAAGGGCCCTCTGTTCATACCTGTGCACTGAGGGTAGAGCACTCCTGCACTGAAAGAGGGCCCCTAAATGTGCCTTTTTGCATGCAGGAGCTCTATGTGCAGGAATCAACATGTGCAGAGAGCCCTTTCCCATGCCATCCAAATGTGCAGATGACGGAGAAGCTTTTTCCACTGTGGCCAGTGGAAGAGGGCAGGGCCGGCCCACACACACGCATGTGTGCTCATCCGATACATGATGGGGTTTGTGTGAACCACCCTTTCGTTCTCCCCCACCCTTCCAATCCTTTACAGTCATCAAACAACAGTTCAGGATTTCCACAGCCTCTGCAAAAGATAATTCTGGGTGTCCTCAGCATACGGATCTCCAGACAATTGCACACGACAGCGTCATGTTGGTGATAAAAGCATCTATCCCCTTATCCTTCCATCTGTGGTCACCGCAAGTTATCCATGCTTGGAGATTGTTCCCATGCGTGTGCATGTTTGTGTGCATCTGCACGAAGTGAGGAAGAGGAAAGAGGATCTGATTGAACCCTTTGACGGTCCCTTTCCACATTGGCACAGCACCCAAGTGGGAGGCATCATAGTGCCCTTTATTATCTTAAAATATTGGAGATGTGATTCATTTTAGAAGGTTGCGACCAGGGCTGGCATCAAAGGTTGGCACAGTTGGGCACCTGCCGAGGGCCTACAGCCCACCCAGCCCAGGGGTCCTGCTGACCAGAGCCCCTGGACCTGCTCCTCCTCTTCACCATTGCTACCTACTTCTTCATCCTCTTCTCACTCTGATCCAGGAAATGGTGGTGCTGTGAAGGGAGAGCAGTAGATGCCACTGCCTCCATGCTCATTGGTTGCCTGTCTGGCAAGCTTATTGGCTGCCTGCCTGGTGAGCAAATATGTGGGAGCAATGATGAGGAAGAGGAAGAGCAGGTGAGAAGGTGAGAAGGTAGACTCACTGAGGGAATAGGGGCCATTGAGGGTCGACACCAATTTGTATGGGTATGGCCACTTATAAATCTTTAAAAAATAAAATAAGGATATAAGGAGAGCCCTGCTGGATCAGACTAAGGATCCATCTAGTCCAGCACTCTGTTCACACAGTGGCCAACCAGCTGTTGACCAGGGAATCTCAAGCAGGACATGATGCAACTGCACCCTCCCACCCATGTTCCCCAACAACTAGTGCACACAGGCTTACTGCCCCTGATACTGGAGGTAGCACATAGCCTTTAGGACTAGTAACCATTGATAGCCTTCTCCTCCAGGAATTTATCCAACCCCATTTTAAGGCTGTCCAAATTGGTGGCCATCACCACATATTGTGGTAGTGAATTCCACAGTTGAACCATGCGCTGTGTGAAGAAGTCCTTCCTTTTCTCTGCCTTGAATAAAATGAATTCTGAAGGCTTACCACCTCCCTTCTGAAACCGTCATTAGCAGAACTTTTCAGAAAGCTTTATTTTGGTTGGAGATTATGCTTTCCCGACAATGCAACAACAATGGCAAAGGTCAACCCAGATGTCTATGTAATATGCCTCTTTCATATTGTCCAACCGCAACAAACAAGATGCAATTTCCATGGCTCCCTAGAACATTTGATTGATACTAAGTCCCCATGTGCACCTGGTTAGATGATCACGCTGCATGGGCCCAAAATGTAAGCAAGGCGGCTCGTGTCTTGGCATCATTGAAACCACATTGCTGCCACACACAAAATTGACATAGATGGGAATGGGCTTTATTAAATATTTGCATAAACCGTTTCTTGACATTCTAAAATGATCTCTAAACAGGACACAAAAGGGATCAGGTTTTGTCATTCCTTTGATCACAGACATTACAGTTCCAAAAGGCGAGAAAATTAAATAATGACTTTCAAATGAATTTGTTTGAAATGCGTTAGCATATGGCAATGGCACTTAATGCCTTATTTATTCTAACCATAAAACTGTATGCATGCAATAAATTGAATATATAAATGAGAGACAATGAAAAAACCATTTAAGTTCCCACACAGAAACACACGCACGCACACACTTCCAAATATCATCACTGGAATAGTCCTTAAATGGTCCCTTCTTTACAAGTTCCCTACAATCCATTTCAGGGAAGATTTTGTTAATTAAATTTTTATTTAAAAAAAAAATTAAAACAAAAAGGAGAGACATCTTGATATTTCTATATATCGACTTTTAAAGTCAAAGCCATGCTTTGAAAAGTTAATGAATTCTTCTAGTTTTTATAGATTTCAGAACAAAATCAGTATACTGGTTTAACAGCGTTCATGTTTTTAAAAAGCACATGGGGTTTCTTTCTGGGATCTAGCTCAATGGATTCTAACCCTAAAATAACATAACAAAAATCCATGTACGACAGAATAGCTCTGGAGTTCATGAAACATCCCAACAGTGTATGAAAATACTTGGTATTTGCACATTTTACATTAAAGACACACAGGTGTAGTTGGCTATCTGTTAGCAACCAATATGCATTACTTAGGTGATCCACAAACTATGCCTGTTAGAAGCCAATATGCATTACAACCAGTGGAAGCTGGTGGCCCCAATGTCAGTAGGGTGGCGAATCCACTCCCAGTGTCAGTCAAAAATGTAAAGAAGATCTCCAAGGTGTGAAGCAGTCAGAACCAGAGTTCTGACTGAAATATGGAGTGTATTCATCGCCCCACTGACATCTGAGCCATCAGCCTGTACTGATTGCAGTATGCAAGGAATGAATCCAGCACTAGGAAAGATCTGATGTACCCTGTTTGCTTCCAGCCACATGATGGAACATTCCCAAGATCAAATCAGTGATGTGGATGTAACACTCAACCAGTCAGATTACATAACCAGGGTGTTCATCAGATGAGCATTTTATCGCATGCTCACTACTGCTCGCTCACGGTATTTCACACGTCCTTTAGATGACACCGTCCACCTCCCACTTGCCTCCTGTTCCTTCTCCCCTTCTTCCTATGACAAAATAGATCCCCCAAAAATCTGACTTTTTTTTAGGAAACGGAATGTGCGCCATTTCCTGCTGTGTGCAGGAAAAGCAGCACGATAAAAATGGCCTCTGAATGGTCATTGCGGTCTTTGTTTACTTCCTCTTTCTTCTCCAGGAAGAAGAGGAAGTATTGTGGGACAGGAACGGGGGTGGAGAAGTGACGGTAGGGAACTGTGAGTCCCGTCCCCACATCTGATGGAGGTGTAAGACACTGAATGGCAGAATCGTTTTGTCACCAGTTGCTAGGGTGACCATATTTTGGAAACCAAAAAGGAGGACAACATGGCCGCCCCAAGGGGGCGTGCCCACCAACATGTCCAGCCCCCAAGGGGGCATACCCACCCAAACTTGCCTTGGTCACATGTCTGATTTTACAGCACACAATTAAAACAAACCTGTTCTACATAACATCTTAACGTTAAAATCACTGAGATAAAGAACAAGTGAGATATTCAATGTATCTGAAATTAACTTCACTCACTCCTAAATTTGTAGCTTTTCCTGTACTTTGTTGCTATACTCTGTGTGATACATACTCCCCTCAGATATCTTTTCTGATCGCAAATGCTTCACTGGATGATACCATAATCTAATCTTTCCTAACATTTAACACTCTTTCCCCATCACCTTTCTCATTCCCATACTCACAGATTCATCATTTTGCTACCACTGAACAGGTACATAAAAATCTAGTACAACAAACTAGCAACCTAGCATTCAGAAAGAGTATAAAATACAATTACCCTGCAAGCATTAGCTATGGGACAAAAATACTTCTGGTTTATCAATGAGAAATTATCACAATGTTAGCCAAGGATCCTTTCCTCCTTTTATCCAAAAATCTCTTGAATATTTGGATTCAAGAAATATTTGAAAATTCTGTTTTCAGTGTGTAGAGAACACAAATCCCAGTCAGAGAGCGCTCTGCCCAAAGAAAACTTCCCAAAGAAACCTCAGAAATAAGTCCCAATGATTTCAATAAAGCTTATTCCCAGATAAATGAATATAGGATTCAGCCTTAAATGAAGGTGCTTACAGGGCCATTACTATTTTATTGTAGTTCATGATAAATCTTCACTGTGATAGAATTTAAGTAAGTTGAACAGTGTAACATTAAACATGTCTACTCAGAAGTAAGTCCCACTGACTGCAAAGGGCCTGCAATCCTAAAGTGTTAACATAAACGTAATTACAAACACAAAACAGGATCATTGACAGAATTAGGAAGGGGAAGTTTCTGCAGTTGTGGAGCAAGTTGTCTGTCACACACAAGATGAACATAGTTTGCATAATTTGTGAGTCTTCAAGATGCCACAAGACACTTTGTGGCTTTCAAGCACAAAAGAACAAGAGGTGCCTCTGCTTCTTCACATCCATTCACCTTTCTCTAGCAAGTGCAAGCCCCTCCTGCTTTCAAGGATAGGCTGACCAGATAAAATCCAGGTCAGGGCTCCTGTAACTTTAACAGTTGTAGAGAAAAGGGAATTTCAGCCAGTGTCATTTGTATGCAATTAGTTCCTGGTGAAATTCCCTCTTCATCACAACAGTTAAAGTTGCAGGGGCCCTGCCTTCTTTTGTATATGGTCACTCTAGTATAGTGCCTGCACCTTTAACTGTTGTGATGAAGAGGGGATTTCACCAGGAACTAATTGCATACAAATGACACTGGCTGAAATTCCCTTTTCTCTACAACTGTTAAAGTTACAGGAGCCCTGACCTGGATTTTATCTGGTCAGCCTATTCAAGGAGGACTCTGCACCCACCAGAACCTGGCCTCGTGGATAATGCAACCAGCAGATGCACTCCAGAAAGATGCTTTCAGAGCCTAGGAAATCCAGACATATAAGCCCAAACAAGCCACCCTATGCACTCACATATTACCTTGCCCCTTAGTCCAGACATTGCTGCTCACATCCCTGTTTGGCTGCAAAACCACTTCTGTCCCATCCCAGATAAGGGACTGGGCCAGCTTGGAAGAAGCAACAGGTGAGGAAGGCCTCTGGCACTCCTGTGAACATGGCAGCAGCCAGTGTACCTGCTCACCCCTTGCCAGGAGCCTCACAGTCTACAATGGCAAAATGCAGTGCTTGGCTGCGGGGCGCCTCTCCCTGCCCAGTCAGACACCAGCTAACAATAGTGTTGTGACGCAATTTTGGATGCTGGATGTAATGGTCGTAATTGTAATGAATCATTTCAATTCCACATTGCACAGCTGCTACATTTGTGATGCTAGAGCAGTAAAAATAACTTCTGGTTTATCAGTGAGACACTAATCTAAAATGTGTCATTACAAAGCCAGAACAGATGCCCATTATCACAATGCTAGACAAGGACTTTTCCCTCTTTTTACCAAATGCCTCCTGAATTTACACTGCCTCAGTGTGCAGAGAACACAAATCCCATTCAGGGATCCAAAGAAAACTGCCCAAAGAAACCTCAAGAAACAAGTTCCATTGATTTCAATAAAGCTTACTCCCAGATAAATGAATATAGGATTGCAGCCTCTTCACATCTGTTGGAAAACATTGGCAATGTAAAATCCAAGCAATCTTGAGTATTATTCTTAATGGAAAGGCAGGTATAAATAAAATAAATCCTTTACTAACTATGTCTCATTTCTGTCTAGGAGAGAAGGGAACAGTGAAAATAACACTAGGAAATGGCATTTGTTTTCAAGGAATGCTTGCCAATTTTGGTCTCTGGTCATTTTTGTCCAGGTATGCTTTAAGGTAGATTCCTGCATTGAGCAGGGGGCTGGACTCGATGGCCTTATAAGCCCCTTCCAACTCTACTATTCTATGATTCTATGATCCTCGTCAGATAAGTCAGGGCAGTTATATATAAACTGCCTCCACGTCATTTCTGCAGACTTCCGAAAGGTCACCAACTTCCAGTTGGCTTTCGAGGGGAGGGCACTGAACAGAGCATAGCCATGCTCTGATCACTTGCACATATATATATTAAAAAAGTGGCATCATTAATTATTATGATTATTTATTATGATTATTATTATTTCTAGCATTTACTTTTTCCAACATCATATAGCTAAATCAGACTCAGAATTTGATGACAGTAGCATCGTTTCAGCATGTTCTTCAGCATGTTTCTGGCGCGCAAAATGCGTTTTGGCCTGTTTCATTTCACCCGTCCCAGAACCTGGGATATCTGAGCAGAGATATCCTGCTAGGTTCAGACGACACAGCAAGCCACTATGGGCATAAGCAACCCTTTAAAAAGCCATGGCTTCTCAGGGCAGTATGTTTGTGAAAAGTAAGCCCCCCTGCAGAAACCATTCTGGGTTCGCATGACACATCCCATCATTGCTGATCATCCATGGCGGGTTGTTGTGTTGTGCAAACCACGCCAGTGTGGTGGATCAATGACTAATCCAAGGGCCCCTGCGTGGGCTCCATCTTACCAGGGCTAGTCTATCTCTCTCCCTAACCTTTCTCACAGGGTTGTTGTGTAGATATAATAAGGAGGAGCACCATGTTATCTCCTTGTAGGAAAAGTGGGTTAGAGACGTCATCATCAATAAGTTGTTGTGTTTCAAGTAGCCTTTCTTCATTTTTCTTTCAAAGGGAAATCTGCGAAGATTTTTCCTAGAATGATTGGGAGAGTCTTCACCTGACCTGCCATGGCACCTTCAGAATCAGACATAAGCAACTTGATCCCTGTAGGGATGGGGCAGTAGAAGCTCATTTAAAGGCCTTGCAACAACAAAAAAGGGGGGCATAGTATAGACGTCTCTTGGGAGCTGTTGTAAAATAATGGCTAAATTGGCCATTATTGGCTCTATAGGTGTTATTGTAGTATAATCCCTTCCCCTGTGGGGTGATGGAAGGATTCCCTACAATAACTCACTCTTGTCATTTTAAGTGTACTGTAATCATTCCCTCCCTTTCTACTGTTTCCCATATTGTTTCCTTCTTTCTCTGAATGGTGGCAGCCTCCATAAGATGCCCATAAATTCTGACATAAAGCCGCAGTTCCAACATAATTGTATTAGCCATGGTGAAGATTTGCAGGTGTTCTTTTAGACACTCCAACTTGCTGTATTTGTATCTGGCTGCCTCAGTTGTAAGGCTCAGTTGTAAACTTTATATCATGCAAGGTATATAATTACACTCAAGTCTTAAAACTCCGGTACTACTGCACACCTGGCCTGTTTGTAAAGAACTACATTCCTGTTCAAAATGACCAGAGCACAAGCAAACCCCTTTTAGGGATTGTGAGATACATAGGACAAATGAGGCCCTGGGTTTTTTGTTTTTTTTTTTACAAATGATCATGTCGAGTTTTTAAATGCTGCAAAGTAGTTTTGAGTCATGCTGAAGAACAACACAGTAAAACTGGAGGTTGCATTGTGAGACAGACATAGCTATGTCTGCAGCCTAGCAAAGAGCTGGCATTTCCCCTAATTTTTATCCACCCACTCACCTACTCACTCACATCATCGTTTTTTGCATTGAATATACCTAAAGAAGAATACTTCATGATTTGAGAGTTTACATAGCTCCAACAAATGTCTGCCTCCTGAAAATGTAGCCATTCAAAAATGTTTTGCATACGTGCAACTCATTCGGCTGATCCTATCTCAGCTTAATAAGTCAAGATATGCACAAGCTTTTGGCCCATGGGTTGGATCCAGCTCAAGTCTAAGTGAGACTAAATCTGGATCCAACAAATCCACAGTTGGGTCAAACGAGTTCAGGTTTCTATGAATCCAACTCATGAATTCTGCAGTGGACTGGCTTTTCCAAAGTCCCAAGGATTCTGTGGACTTGCAAACTGGTTTCTTTACTTTACGGAATTTTACTCAAATTCAGTCGTAGAAAAATATGTTTAAAAAACCACACTGGCTAAAAATGTGTATTTCCCCCATAGGCTAAAGCATGAAATGTGCATGGTTCCCCCCCACACCCGATATTTGGGCGTAGAATTGTACATTTTTGCAAGTGTAGATTTGCACAAATGCAAATTTATGCTACTATGCATTTGCACAGGTGTGAATTTGCGCAAATCCAAGAAATTAGGGGGAAAAACCTGATTCCGTTGATGACCAAGCGACATAACAAAAGGCACTGACAATCCATGAACTGCAAACAGATTTTACAAAATCCGTACATCCCTAGATTAGGGTGACCAGATAAAATCCAGGTCAGGGCTCATGTAACTTTAACAGTTGTAGAGAAAAGGGAATTTCAGCCAGGGTCATTTGTATGCAATTAGTTCCTGGTGAAATTCCCTCTTCATCACAACAGTTAAAGGTGCAGGGACCCTGCCTTCTTTTGTACATGATCACTCTAGTATAGTGCCTGCACCTTTAACTGTTGTGATGAAGAGGGAATATCACCAGGAACTAATCGCATACAAATGACACTGGCTGAAATTCCCTTTTCTCTACAACTGTTAAAGTTACATGAGCCCTGACCTGGAGTTTATATGGTAAGCCTACCCTAGATCCAACCCCATGTAGGCAGTCCTTTAGCTCCCCTTCTCATGGCACAAAGCAATCAATCTAGGAAGTCTCCAATGAACCATCACTTGCCATATTATCATTATCAAGAAACCATGATTACCAGCTTCAGAACATGCCAGTATACTAAACCAATTTCAAACAAACCCTAATTTAAGGTCAAGGATGCTTTCAGACAGGAGGTTCTTAGTGCTATCCAGTCAGAAGACATTGTGCAACTAAAAAAAAAAGAAGACACAGAAGTGGTGGGAAGACACAAATGGCAGAGGACTTATCCTGGGCACCCTGTAAAATTCAATGAATGAGGTAGGGTGATTGTGCAATAAAGGTAGGGTGTCCATATGAAAAGGAGGACAGGGCTCCTGTATCTTTAACAGTTGTATTGAAAGGGAAATTCCACCAGGTGTCATTTGTATGCATGCAGCACCTGGTGAAATTCCCTCTTCATCACACCAGTTAATGTTGCAGGAGCTATACTAGAGTGACCAGATACAAAAGAGATACAGGGCTCCTGCAGCTTTAACTGTTGTGATGAAGAGGGAATTTCACAGGTGTTGAATGCCTACAAATAATACGTGATTATTTTCTTACATCAATTCAACTGCCTGTATTCCAGATGGTTGGCAGACCAGTATAATTATCCCCCTATATAAAAAGGGTGAAAGATCTGACCCCAGGAACTATAGACCCATCAGTGTTCTGGATGTGCTACACATATGTGCCAAATTTGAGATCAATCCCTCCAACTCTCGATTTTATATGACTTTATTAAAGATCATTTCGATTCCGACAGATCAGAATGACAGCTCGCCAGACCTGTCAGAACGGAAACGATCTTTAAAACATTAATATAAAATTGAGGTTGGAGGGATCGATCTCAAATTTCATACACATACTTAAGCATACCCCAGAAGCACTGTGACCAAGTTTCAAGCCTCTAACTTTTAAAATACAGGCATTATAGGTATTTTTTCTTTCTGCCAAAAATATCATTTTTTAGCAATAATTATTGTTAAGACAATACGGATCACCTACGATATGAATGAAGACAATAATTTTTTTGGTCCAAAATGGCGATAACGATAAAAAACCATATTTTTTGGCGTACATACCCCTAGTACTTTGTTCAGAAACCTGGGACTCTTGGAAAGAAAACTCTAGATTCAGAGTAAATTTATTAGATGTAGACCTTCACTCTATAGCTCCTTGCTTACATGTAGCCACAGGTAGACAAGCTGTTCATCCTTTCAGATTCTCCACACCCTTTTGAAGGCCAAAGAATTCATATCAAAACACTGGAAGGATAAATGCTCACCTCCTATAATAATAATAATAATAATATTTATTTGTAACCCGCCTCTCCCTCCGGATTGAGGCGGGGAACAACAACAATATAAACAATATAAACATAAAAATCACAACAGTTAAAAAAAAATTAAAAACAAGAGAACAATACAACATTAAAAACATCCTAAAATTCATCTGGATAGGCCTGTCGGAAGAGGACAGTGACCTTACGCCACTTTCAATATTCGAATGGGTGGTGTATAGACGCCACCTTTAAATGGATACTTAGAGCCTATCTACACTACTGCTTTAAAATGGTTTAAAATGGTTTATAACCGTTTTGAGAACAGTTGGGGCCCAGGACACACTCCATATACAGTTTTTAAAATGTTTTCAAAGTGTTTTATCCTGTGTGTGTAGATAGGCTCTTAGTTGGATATCTGGCCCACTTTTGTTGAAGCTCACATATCATTGCTAGAAAGCTGTATTTCCGTGTATATGCAGTTCATATGCATATCTGAAGGATAACTGAGTTCTGTTCTGCATGTTAGTCTGGCATGTGTAAATTAGTAGTGCTGTGCTGAAAATTTCAGTTATTGCATTTTTGGCATTTCATGGGGTATTGGGGGGGGGGGGGAACTCTGGCAAAAGAGGCTGGGAGAGGTGAAAATTTTGGAGAATTTTCTCCCTGGGAGGAGACAGGGTTTCCACATACCTTTTTAAGTGTAGGCACTTGTAGGAGCCCAGGAGTTCTTCATGAATGCCTATTGGAGATGGCAAGGTCACATGGTCTCCATTAGGCATTCACTAAGAACTTCTGGGCTCCTGCAAGTCCTGGGGGTGGTGTTTGTTTGTTTGTTTGTTTGTTTTTAATAATAAAAAAAAAGTAGAAAGAAGGCCCCTCAGCAACCAGCTACACTTCAACAAGGTATGTGGAAATGCTGTTCCCCTCCCTAAGGAGAAAATTTTCTGAATTTCCCCCCATCCCTGCGAAAGAGGCAGAAAAAACAATGCCTCTTTCGCAGGGAGAGAAAAGGTTCTTGAAAATAGGGGGCAGGATTAAGCACAGCACTAAGAATTAGGTCAGTTTTCTTAAAAATGCAGACCAAACAAAATCCCTCAGCATCCTTATTACTGAGAACAGACCCCAAAACCTGAGTCTGTGGGCCTATGTCTGAGAGAAAAGCACCCTACCCCATGGAAATAGCCACGTCAAGCATTTTATTGCTGAAATACCCCCTTACCTGCTAGCGGTAATCATCAAGCAAAGAGCAATCATCAAGCAAAGATTAACAGATATAGACACCCAGGAGTTAATTGGGGCAGCACGGGGGTCCTGTTCACCACAGTCATTGGGAATATCAGTGCTCCTTAGTAAAGAAGGATCACAATATCTAAGGTGGCTATCAGTTCCCAAATATAGGAAGGCCTTTACGTTAGCCAGGTTTAATGTTCTCCTGTCTAGGATATTGGAGGGCAACTACAAGGGAATTCCATGGCGCAACAGATGCTGCCCCTGCAATGACACCGAGGTCGAATCTATAACACATGTTTTATTTTTTTATAGGTATTACCAATCAGCCAGGGTAGACTTAATTTGGCCAATTACACAGTCCCTCCCAGGGCATTCTTCTGAGGCCCTAACAAGTATTTTGTTCCAGGGTACAAATAAGCGAATAACGGAACAGGTAGCTAAGTTTCGGAATCTGGCTATTCGAAACAGAATATTAGCGGATGATTAACATTAACACTCACTATTTATAGTACTTATTTGTAGATGAAGAATGTAGTCCCTTTTTATACCAGCTAAGTTGCAAGCTGCAAGCACATGACAATGGCTGAATTCGGATGACACAATAAGCAACTGGCGGGGGGGGAAACAATCATCAGTTGTATTGACTATCGTGTTGTCTGAATGCTGCCATAGTCAACTCAGCGCTGATCCTAATCCATACCACAGTTGATTATTTATTACCATGTTCAACCCTAGATGAACAACTGTAAAGTTGATTATTACTAGGGATGTGCACTGGATCGGACCCGATCCACGATCCGAGTCCGGTCCAGTGGGAAATCGGATAAATTATCCGATTTCCGATCCCGCAGCTGGATCGGCCGATCCAATCCGAACCGGTCCGAAAAGGCTCCGAACCGGTTCGGCGGATCGGCGGATCGGCGGGCGCCCACTGGCGCCCACCGCCGCTTCCATTGGCGCCCGCCGATGAAAGTGGACAGCAGGGGGGGGAGGAGGGGGGCGCTTACCTTCTCGGCCCGTCCGCTCCCGTCCGGCACTAGCAGCTACTACCAGCGGGCTCCGCGGCCTGCTCTAGGGTGGCGCGCCGGGTGATGTCATCACCCGGCGCGCTACTCTAGAGCAGGCCGCGGAGCCTGCTGGTGGTAGCCGCCGGCCCCGGACGGGAGCGGACGGGCCGAGAAGGTAAGCAGGGGGTGCGTGGAGGGGAGGAGGGGGCGCGCGGAGGGGGGAGGGGGGCCCTTACCTTCCTGGCCCGGCGGCTCCCGTCCGGCGCCGGCGCCTACTACTACCAGCAGGCTCCGCGGCCTGCTCTAGGGTGGTGCACCGGGTGATGTCATCACCCGGTGCGCTACTCTAGAGCAGGCCGCGGAGCCTGCTGGTAGTAGTAGGCGCCGGCGCCGGACGGGAGCCGCCGGGCCGGGAAGGTAAGCAGGGGGTGCGTGGAGGGGAGGAGGGGGCGCGCGGAGGGGGAGGGGGGCCCTTACCTTCCCGGCCCGGCGGCTCCCGTCCGGCGCCGGCGCCTACTACTACCAGCAGGCTCCGCGGCCTACTCCAGGGTGGCGCGCCGGGTGATGTCACCACCCGGCGCGCTACTCGAGAGTAGGCCGCGGAGCCCGCTGGTAGTAGCCGCCGGCGCCGGACGGGAGCGGACGGGCCGAGAAGGTAAGCAGTGGCGGGGAAGGGGGCTTACCCCCCCCGGAGCCGTCCGCTTCTATCCGCTGGCGCCCGCGGGCGCCAGCGGATGGAAGCGGGCGGCCCCAGGGGGGGTAGGGAGCGCGGGGGAGGGGGCTTACCTGCCGGGGCCGTCCACAGTGGACGGCCCCAGGGGGGGGAGGGAGTTAGGCCCCCCTCACCCACCCGCCGCCATTTTTTCCTCATAGACTTGCATTGCAATGCAAGTCTATGGGGAAAAAAATGGCGGCCGATCCAAACATTTACGATTTTTGGGTCGGGATCGGACTCGATCCGGTCCGGGGGGCCTCCGATTTTGTCCGAACCGGTCCGGGACAAAATTGGAGGTCCCGATCCGGGTCCCAATCCGATCCGGGGGGTCCGTGCACACCCCTAATTATTACCTCACCATTGACTATTGTGTTGTCCGAATTCAGCCTGTATGTTATATTTGTTTTGCCTTTGGTCTATTGACTGTAAATAAAGGTTGATGATGATATTGCTGAAACTTAATATGGGAGAAACCACTGCTCTTATTAAATGTAGGTATGGTTGCAAGGTACAAGCTAACCCTCCTCTTCCCCTGCATATTTTCCCCGAAGTCCATCCTAACTGTCACCATTGCAACTTGCAGGGCTGCAACACCTTTGAGTATTGACACAGCAAGTGATGCAAAGACTACAGTGCAGTGTCAGCAGGCGGCTCTTTATGTCTCCCTGTGACAACATCACTGCAAATGAAGGAGACATCTGAGCAGTTAGAGGCACCATAATAGGCAGTATATAGTCAGTGCTCCTAGGGCCATGGGGGATTTGGGTTTCCTTACATGAGGCTGCAACCCAGCACCGTCAAGGCAGGGCCTTGGTCTGGGACTCAGGAGATCTGGGTTCTAGTCTCCACTTGGCTGTGGATTTTTAAATTTTATTTAAAAACATGTTTATATCGCCACCTCACCATTTCTGGCATCATGGCACTTTACAATAAGACAATTCCGATTAAGAACTCTCAACCCACATTAAAATTTAAACCACCCCTCCCCCAAACCCTTGTGAAAATAAGAGCCCCTTACAGAGGTGTTTAAAACAATTGATAGTGGGAGCCTGTCTAATCTCCAGTGGCAAATTGTTCCATAATTGGGGGGCAACCACTGAAAAAGCCCTGTCCCCTGCATATTCCAAATTATAGCGAGGGACGATCAGGTCACCCTACCCTTGAGAGCAGGTCTGCCAATGGTGGGACACAGGAGCAAGGCGAGCACTCAAGTAACCAGGGCCCAAGCAGTGCAGGGCTTTATACAGAGTTAAAAAAACTTTGTAGTACACCCTAGCAGCCACCGGCAGCTAGTGGAGCTCTTGAAGCACTGAAGTGATAGAGGACCACTTCGGAAGCCCCTTGACCAACCTGGCTGCTGCATTTTGTACAGCCTGTAGGAGCTGGATTTGCTTCAAGGGAAGCCCTGTATACAGCAAGTTGCAATAGTCAAGCCTGGAGGTGACCAGGGCATGAAGATCAGCCTCTGACAAAAAGGGGCGGACTTGGTGGATCATATGTAATTGGTAAAAACAGCTCCGGACAACAGCCCCCAGCTGTGATGACATAGTTAGGGACTGGTCAAGAATGACACAATGGTCTCGCAACTCGGTCAGAATCCTCGGTCGGATTCCTGAAAATGAAACATCTGCAATCTCCTGCATTGACCCTGCCAGCCGCTGACCTTGACCAATAACCATCAACTCAGACTTCTCTGGATTAAACTTCAACTTGCTTCTGGACATCCAATTACAAATCTCCGCCAGGCACCGAGACAGGACAGCAACTGCCCCACAGAGGTCTGAGCCCACCAAGAGGTAAAGCTGGGTATCATCAGCATACATATGGTACTTCAGCCCATGGGCTTTAATTAACTCTGCCAGCGGCTTCACATACACATTGAACATGAAAGGTGAGAGGGCTGTGAGGGCAGATGAACAAGTGCCCATGGTAACCAACTGAGCCCTTCCATCCAGGTAGGACTGGAACCAGGCAAGAGCAAGGCCCTCCAGTCCCACCTGGGGCCTCAACCATCTAATCAACAATTCATGGTCCACTGTGTCGAAGGCCGCTGAGAGATCCAATAACAGTAAGAAGGACAGATGGCCTTTGTCCATCGCTAAAAGAAGATCATCACAGACCACAGCAAGGGCAGTCTCCATGCTGTGACCTGTCCTGAAGCCAGATTGAAAAAGATCTAGAAAATCTGAGTCATGGAGGAACCGTTGGATCCGCTCCAGTACCACTTTCTCCACCACCTTACCAAGAAAAGGAAGGTTGGAGATTGGTCAGTAGTTTGCTGGCAATGATGGATCAAGAATTGTTTTTTTAATTGGCACACTAGCCAATTTTAGGCAGGTGGGCACCCTAGCCTCCATCAAGGATGCATTCACCACTGCCATTAGAAGTGGACCCACCACTGACCAAGCAGGAGGGGATCAACCAAGTTGGACATGGGTCCAATCCACAGGTAGTAAACTGGAGCTGACCAAAAATCCTCTCTAACTCAGTCAAAGATACTAGGCCAAAGCAATCAAGTATAGGTTGTGTCCTGGGAGCTTCCAGTGGCAACTCTGCAAGTAGACCTGGAGGAAAACCAGCCCTAATTCTGCTAATCTTTCCAATAAAAAATTGGGCAAACTCATCACATCCATCAACTGTAGGTTCTGTTACCATTGCTGCACAGTCGGGATTTATCAGGCTGCGCAGCACTGAAAAGAGGCCGCCCGCCCGGTTCTTTGTTGCATCTAAGCGGGAGGAGAAGAAAGATTTCTTTGTCCTCATCACAGCCCTATGATATTGTTGGCGATACCGCACAAGGGATTCATGATCAGCAAGGGAGCAGCTCTGCCTCCAGTGCTGCTATAATCTACGCAGCCTCTGTTTCATCCCACGCAACTCATCTGAAAACCATGACGAGTTGCATGGGCAACCCTGAGCCAGCAGCCGCCTAGGGACTAAATAATCAATGGTGATGGTCAGCCAAATATTATAGCAGTCCACCAGCTCATCCACTGAGTGATCAATGCCCCACTGAGGTTTACAAGCCCTCAAAGCACGTTGGAAACCCTCTGGATCCAACTTACTTCTCGGACGGACCCAAACTTGTGGACCATCACCTCTTCGAGGTGGGGAAGAGGTGTCTTAAACACACACTGAAGGAGGTAATGATCCGACCATGACAAAGGGGTTAGAGGATAATCCCCAATGGCCAGCTCCAGGCTGAAGATGAGATTGAGCATATGACCTCCGGTGTAAGTGCTTCCAACAACATTTTGTGAGAACCCCAACGAGGTCATAGCTTCGGCTATGGGGCGGTATATAAATGTAATAAAATAAATAAATCAATAATAAATCATCCACATGTACATTGAAGTCACCCAGGACCAACAGACTGGGTGACTCCAAGTTCAGGTCAGACAACAACTCGGTCAGCTCAGGGGCAAACTCTTTCGAGTGTGCAGGTGGAGTTTGCAAGCAATGTTCTCACGAAAGAGACATGACACCAAGAGTGTTCAAAAGATCTGGTATCTGGGCTTGGAACCACCCTACAGTTTAAACTAGATTAATATACCAGGGCAACCCCTCCTCCCCGACGGCCCTGTCTTTCTCGATGATGTACCAATTACCCAGCTGGTACAAACTGGGCCAACACAGGGCCAGCCCCCTCATCCAGCCAGGTCTCGGTGATGAAAGCCAGGTCTGGGGACTCATCCATGATCAAATCATGGATGGTACTGGTCTTATTACACACAGACCTAGCATTCCCCACCATAAGAGAAAGGGGACTACCATCGATGAGCCCACTCCCTGATACCAAATGAGCATGGAGAGCAGATGAAAGGGGAAGCGAGACAAGAGTCCTCGGTCTTCGCCCCCACCGTTGCCGCTTCCCATCTAACACTCGCTGCTTGCACCCACCCCCAATAGACTGTATTTGTAGGGCATTTATCAGTAGGGCATTATGAATAGTCCTTTCTTGTCAAATCTGAACAGGCCTGCCATAGGTCATAGACTGAGTCCTTGTATTCATGCCAAGAGGTATATCAACAACTTCTCTCTTCATAGGGGAGTGTTGATTCATTATATTTTCCTAGACACTAATTAATGAGCTCAAACTGAAATCCAAGTCCTCAATCTGCTCCATTTGTGGGCAGATCTTGCTGACATTAGACTTTACTAAACGAGCCATCTTTGTTGGTGGCCGGAAAAGTTCCTCAGGCCTCTCAGACGATCCAAGTTCATCTTCCTCCAGGTATCTCGTGTCATTCCAGGTAGGTGGATTTGATCCAGTTATATTCATGGTTGTCTTATGAGAGACTAGGGTGCCCTGTAACTCTTTGTTATCTGACAAGTATTCAGCTGTAACCAGTTTTCCCAGTGGGTCTTTCATTCCTTCAGCATTCACTTTTCTTACACCCCTCTCACTTGCTGATGCGTACTTCTGGGTGGATTGGTCACTCCCCATAATCCAGCTAGACACTTTTTATTTCTCCTTCAAAGCTGCACTACCATTCTGTCTAGCTCTCAGACGCTCTCTTAATACTTCTAACTGCCCTTTTATTATTATTTACTTATTACATTTTTATATTGCCCAATAGCCAAGTCTCTCAGGGCAGTTCACAATTAAAACCATAAAATACAACAAATCAGAATAAATTTAAAACTTTAAAAGTTAAAAATGCCATATAAAACCACAATGAATTACAGTCCAGGAAAAGCCTATGTGAAAAGATATGTTGTCAGGAGTAGGGTGACCATATTTTGGAAACCAAAAAGGAGGACAACATGGCCGCCCCAAGGGGGCGTGCCCACCAACATGTCCAGCCCCCAAGGGGGCGTACCCACCCAAACTTGCCTTGGTCACATGTCTGATTTTACAGCATACAATTAAAACAAACCTGTTCTACATAATATCTTAACGTTAAAATCACTGAGATAAAGAACAAGTGAGATATTCAACGTATCTGAAATTAACTTCACTCACTCCTACTTTTGTAGCTTTTCCTGTACTTTGTTGCTATACTCTGTGTGATACATACTCCCCTCAGATATCTTTTCTGACTGCAAATGCTTCACTGGATGATACCATAAACTAATCTTTCCTAACATTTAACACTCTTTCCCCATCACCTTTCTCATTCCCATACTCACAGATCCATCATTTTGCTACCACTGAACAGGTACATAAAAATCTAGTACAACAAACTAGCAACCTAGCATTCAGAAAGAGTATAAAATACAATTACCCTGCAAGCATTAGCTATGGAACAAAAATACTTCTGGTTTATCAATGAGAAATTCTCACAATGCCTGCCAAGGATCCTTTCCTCCTTTTATCCAAAAATCTCTTGAATATTTGGATTCAAGAAATATTTGGAAATTCTGTTTTCAGTGTGTAGAGAACACAAATCCCAATCAGAGCGCTCTGCCCAAAGAAAACTTCCCAAAGAAACCTCAGAATAAAGCTTCAATAAAGCTTATTCCCAGATAAATGAATATAGGATGCAGCCTTAAATGAAGGAGCTTACAGGGCCATTACTATTTTATTGTAGTTCGTGATAAATCTTCACTGTGATAGAATTTAAGCAAGTTGAACAGTGCAACGTTATACATGTCTACTCAGAAGTAAGTCCCACTGACAGCAAAGGGCCTGCAATCCTAAAGTGTTAACATAAACGTAATTACAAACACAAAACAGGACAGAATTAGGAAGGGGAAGTTTCTGCAGTTGTGGAGCAAGTTGTCTGTCACACACAAGATGAACATAGTTTGCATAATTTGTGAGTCTTCAAGATGCCACAAGACACTTTGGTGGCTTTCAAGCACAAAAGAACAAGAGGTGCCTCTGCTTCTTCACATCCATTCACCTTTCTCTAGCAAGTGCAAGCCCCTCCTGCTGTCAAGGAGGACTATGCACCCACCAGAACCTGGCCTCGTGGCTCATGCAACCAGCAGGTGCACTCCAGAAAGATGCTTTCAGAGCCTAGGAAATCCAGACATATAAGCCCAAACAAGCCACCCTATGCACTCACATATTACCTTGCCCCTTAGTCCAGACATTGCTGCTCACATCCCTGTTTGGCTGCAAAACCACTTCTGTCCCATCCCAGATAAGGGACCTGGGCCAGCTTGGAAGAAGCAACAGGTGAGGAAGGCCTCTGGCACTCCTGTGAACATGGCAGCAGCCAGTATACCTGCTCACCCCTTGCCAGGAGCCTCACAGTCTTCAATGGCAAAATGCAGTGCTTGGCTGCTGGGCGCCTCTCACCAGCTAACAATAGTGTTGTGACGCAATTTTGGATGCTGGATGTAATGGTCGTACAGCCCCCTTTATAACTTAAAATGAATCATTTCAATTCCACATTGCACAGCTGCTACATTTGTGATGCTAGAGCAGTAAAAATAACTTCTGGTTTATCAGTGAGAAACTAATCTAAAATGTGTCATTACACCTCTGGTTCATTAGCCATGTAAACAAGACCATGGTCAGTAGCAATACAAAGAAAAGCCAGAACAGATGCCCATTATCACAATGCTAGACAAGGACTTTTCCCTCTTTTTACCAAATACCTCCTGAATTTACACTGCCTCAGTGTGCAGAGAACACAAATCCCATTCAGGGATCCAAAGAAAACTGCCCAAAGAAACCTCAAGAAACAAGTCCCATTGATTTCAATAAAGCTAGGGTGACCATATGAAAAGGAGGACAGGGCTCCTGTAACTTTAACAGTTGCGTAGAGAAGGGAATTTCAGCTGGTGTCCTTTGTATGCATGCAGCACCTGGTGAAATTCCCTCTTCATCACTGTAGTTAAAGCTGCAGGAGCTATACTAGAGTGACCAGGTACAAAAGCGGGCAGGGCTCCTGCAGCTTTAACTACAGTGATGAAGAGGGAATTTCACCAGGTGCTGCATGCATACAAATGACACCAGCTGAAATTCCCTTCTCTACACAACTGTTAAAGATACAAGAGCCCTGTCTTCCTTTTCATATGGTCACCCTAATTTAAATGGAATTTGCTTCCTTCCATGCACTTAAGCATGCTTAAGGAACGTTAGCAAGTGTTCCTTAAGCATGCTTAAGTGCATGGAAAGAAGCAAATTCCATTTAAATTAGGGTGACCATATGAAAAGGAGACAGGGCTCCTGTAACTTTAACAGTTGTGTAGAGAAGGGAATTTCAGCTGGTGTCATTTGTATGCATGCAGCACCTGGTGAAATTCCCTCTTCATCACAACAGTTAAAGCTGCAGGAGCCCTGCCCTCTTTTGCATTTGATCATTCTAGCTGTACTAGCTAGCTATCCTGCAGCTTTAACTACAGTGATGAAGAGGGAATTTCACCAGGTGCTGCATGCATACAAAGGACACCAGCTGAAATTCCCTTCTCTACGCAACTGTTAAAGATACAAGAGCCCTGTCTTCCTTTTCATATGGTCACCCTAATTTAAATGGAATTTGCTTCTTTCCATGCACTTAAGCATGCTTAAGGAACACTTGCTAACGTTCCTTAAGCATGCTTAAGTGCATGGAAGGAATCAAATTCCATTTACATTAGGGTGACCATATGAAAAGGAAGACAGGGCTCCTGTAACTTTTAACAGTTGCGTAGAAAAGGAATTTCAGCAGGTGTCCTTTGTATACATGCAGCACCTGGTGAAATTCCCTCTTCACTACAACAGTTAAAGCTGCAGGAGCCCTGCCCGCTTTTGTACCTGGTCACTCTAGTATAGCTCCTGCAGCTTTAACTACAGTGATGAAGAGGGAATTTCACCAGGTGCTGCATGCATACAAAGGACACGTGCTAAAATTCCTTTTCTACGCAACTGTTAAAAGTTACAGGAGCCCTGTCTTCCTTTTCATATGGTCACCCTAATTTAAATGGAATTTGCTTCTTTCCATGCACTTAAGCATGCTTAAGGAACACTTCCTAACGTTCCTTAAGCATGCTTAAGTGCATGGAAGGAAGCAAATTCCATTTAAATTAGGGTGACCATATGAAAAGGAAGACAGGGCTCTTGTATCTTTAACAGTTGCGTAGAGAAGGGAATTTCAGCTGGTGTCCTTTGTATGCATGCAGCACCTGGTGAAATTCCCTCTTCATCACTGTAGTTAAAGCTGCAGGAGCTATACTAGAGTGACCAGGTACAAAAGCGGGCAGGGCTCCTGCAGCTTTAACTACAGTGATGAAGAGGGAATTTCACCAGGTGCTGCATGCATACAAAGGACACCAGCTGAAATTCCCTTCTCTACACAACTGTTAAAAGTTACAGGAGCCCTGTCCTCCTTGGTCACCCTATTGAAGCCCCAGCAGGTAAGTGCCCCGCGCCCCCGCGCCGCCCCCCCCGCCGTGCGCCCCAGCGCCGCCCCCCCCGCCCCGCGCCCCCGCACGGCACCCCCACCCACCCCCCCCACACCCGCCGTGCGCACCCGCGCCGCCCCCCCACCGCACGCACCCGCGCGGCCCCCCCACCCGCCGCGAGCACCCCCGCCGCACGCACCCGCGCGGCCCCCCCACCCGCCACGAGCACCCCCGCCGCACGCACCCGCGCGGCCCCCCCACCCGCCGCGAGCACCCGCACCGCCCCCCCCGCCGCGAGCACCCGCGCCGCCCCCCCCGCCGCGAGCACCCACACCGCCCCCCCGCCGCGAGCACCCCGCGCGGCCCCCCCCGCCGCGAGCACCCGCACCGCCCCCCCCCGCCGCGAGCACCCGCGCCGCCCCCCCGCCGCGAGCACCCGCACCGCCCCCCCGCCGTGAGCACCCGCCCCGCCACCCCCCACCCACCGCGAGCACCCGCGCCACCCCCCCACCCCCCACGCACTCCTTGCCTACTGCTGCTGGGGTGTCCGTTTCCCTCCGTGCTTGGAATCTACTGAGAAACAGGCTTCTTGGCCTGTCTCTCAGCAGTGCGCCGAGTGATGACATCATCACCCGGCGCGCTACTGAGGGATAGGCCGCGAAGCCTGTTTCTCAGTAGATTCCGAGCACCCAGCAGGTAAGTGCCCCCCCCGCCGTGCGCCCCCGCGCCGCCCCCCCGCCCCGCGCCCTTGCACGGCCCCCCCACCCGCCCCGCGCCCCCGTGCCTCCCCCACACCCGCCGTGCGCACCCGCGCCGCCCCCCCCCGCCGCGAGCACCCGCGCCGCCCCCCCCGCCGCGAGCACCCGCGCGGCCCCCCACCCGCCGCGAGCACCCGCGCGGCCCCCCCCACCCGCCGCGAGCACCCGCGCCGCCCCCCCGCCGCGAGCACCCGCACCGCCCCCCCGCCGTGAGCACCCGTCCCGCCGCCCCCCACCCACCGCGAGCACCCGCGCCGCCCCCCCACCCCCCACGCGCTCCTTGCCTGCTGCTGCTGGGGCGTCCGTTTCCCTCCGTGCTTGGAATCTACTGAGAAACAGGCTTCTTGACCTGTCTCTCAGCAGTGCGCCGAGTGATGACGTCATCACCCGGCGCGCTACTGAGGGATAGGCCGCGAAGCCTGTTTCTCAGTAGATTCCGAGCACCGGAGGGAAACGGACGCCCCAGCCGGTAGGTGCCTCGCGCCGCCAGCCTCCCGCCACCGCCGCGTGACCCCCCGCTGCCCCGGTTTGCCCCCGCCGCCCCGCGGTTGGCCCAGCTCGCCCCAGGGCCATCTGGTCACCGTTTTGGGGGGCTAAATTTCCGGATTTGGCCCCCCAAAACGGTTTTTTCCGCCCGGATGCGGATTTGCACCCCATTTCCCGGATATGTCCGGACAAATCCGGGCGTCTGGTCACCCTAGTCAGGAGGCATTTAAAGGATGTTATTAACCTTCACTGGCTGTTGTCCTAGATAGAGCGCAAGGAAGGGCTCCAGCCTCCCAAAATGCACTAAAGAGGGACGAGTGATAAATAGCCAAGTAAGTTTCTTGCAGGTCAGGATAGAGGGGACATAAAAGGCAGTAGGTTGAGAGAAGAACTGGATTAGTTTGCCCAACTTGTTTTCCATCTCAAGACCAATCATCTTTTTTTTAAAAAAAGAAAAAAAAGAAAAGAAAGATATTTTTTTAAGCTGTGCTTTTCAGTCTTCCTTTAATTTGTTTGACATGACCTTATCAGGACTCTGCTAGTTACGTTCTGCTTCCCTTATGTAGTTGTTCTCAACAAAGTGAAACTGCATATACTTGTCTCCTTCTGTTAGGCATTTGCTGTAGCAGAGCCGAAACGCTAAAACAGTTTGAGAGATATGACAGCAAAGTTCCTCAGTACAGTGAGCACGTGGATTGATCGGTTTTGATTTTTTTTCTGGAGAGAACAGGACTCGTCAGCGCTCGACTAGAAGCCTTGCCAAGTGCATCATCATCAGAATGACCCAGGTGCTGTCAGACCAAACTGAGCGTTTTCAGTAAATAAATAAATAAATAAATAAATGGGGGGGGGGGAGATTTCAGATATTCTCTCCTGGGAGGTGTGAGTTAGCAAGCACTTTTCAATGTAGATTTTCCCCCAAGATATCTTGCATTCTACCATAATTTTAGCAGTTTTCATTACAAAACATTTCAAAATTTAATTTTGGAAATAGAGCCATAAGAGAGGCCTTCTTCCGTTTATATGTTATTGCAGTTTCATTGGGGTGCATTTTCAATTTACAAATTCGACCTCACAACAACACCATAAGGAAGGTCGCTGATATTCCCATTTCACAGATAGGGTAATAAGACAGGGAGTTAGGGTGCAATCCCATCTGGATAGGTGTCAGTCGATGCAGGGCAGCTGGAGCTCTGAGCTCCAGCTGCCCTGCATTTTGCCTCGATGGGTGATTTTGCCTGTCTAGATGCAGTTTCAGGGAGGGGGAGGGAAGGACCCTGGATCGGAAGCTGTGTAAAACAGCTTCCACAGTCTCTGCCCCTCCCTGCCCCTGAGACCACCCCCATTCTGCTGTCTCAGCATTCTGTTTTCGAGCGCAGAGACATAGCCAGTGTGGAGAGAGCTGTGTTGGCTATTAGGGGCAGTGGAGGGGAAGGGGAGAGTGGTTTCCCAGAAATTAAAGAATTCTATCTCTGTCCGTCCCCCACAGGATGCTGTCGAGGGGCATAGGATTGCTTTCTTGACCATTTCCCTAAACCAAGGGGTGGGCAACTTGTGGATCTCCAGACGTTTCGGTCTACAACACCTGTGATCCCTCAGCATCGGTTATGGGGCTGATTGGCACGGTAGGCCAAAACATCTGAAGGGCCACAAGTTGCCCACCCAGGGCCAGCATTAAGGGTTGGCATAGTCAGGCACCTGCTGAGGGCCCACACCCCAGCAGGGCCCCAAAGACAAGAGCCACCTGGATATACTCCAACTCTTCACCATAGCAACTTGCTTGTTCACCTGCCTCTCACCCTGGCCCAGACGATGGTGGCAGTGGTTAAGAGGAGGAGCAGTAGATGCCACAGCTTACTTGCTCACTGGCTCTCTGCCTGCCAAGAAAGCAAGTGGTGGTGATGATGAGAAAGAGAATGGCTGCATTCAGACAACACAAACTGGGGGGTGGGAGAAACAATCATCAGTTGTATTGACTATCATGTCGTCCGAATGCTGCCATAGTCAACTCAGCGCTGATCCTAATCCACACCACGGTTGATTATTTATTACCATGTTGTGTGGGAAGTACCCCCTAGATGAACAGCTGTAAAGTTGATTATTACCCCACCATTGACTATCGTGTTGTCTGAATGCAGCCAATGTGGAGTCATGGCAGCTGGGGACAATGGCAGTTTTGAAGGTAGACAAACTGAGGGAAAGGGCCCATTGGGGGTGTCCAGCACAAAGGCCTTAAAAACCTGGAGCCGGCACTGTGGCCACCCCTGGCTTAAAGCGTCCCAAACAATCCATAGTAGAGATTATGCTTGGATCGTAACTTTGTTTTATATATTGGTTTTTTGGATAACTTTCATGGTTCTCTCCACACACACTTCCCAAAGTGACATGGAAGTTATAGGTTGGTGGTGCTGACAATACTGTGATAGAACATGGAGAATGGCGGACATGCTAACTGGGGATGGTGGGAGGTATAGTGTTTCTAATGACTTTCTGTGTATTTGAATGCCCGGCGTCTTCTCTTGAAGTTCAGATAGCACAGGAGACTGGGGGTTATTAAGCAGATGATATCCCTTACATTGTAACAAGTAAACGTGTTTAGTTCTCGGATATGTGAATGTTTGTAAATAGCTTTTATGTTCTGAGCCTCTCATTTTTGATGTGTTATTGTTTTATAATCTTTTATAATTTTATATGATGATGCACACTTGTAAGATTTATGTGAGATAGATAGATAGATAGATAGATGGATGGATGGATGGATGGATGGATGGATGGATGGATGGATGGATAGTCTTTTTAGATTACCCTGAGGAAGGACCTAAGTGTCTGAAATGCATTAGAGTTCTTTTATCGCATAAAAAAGCATCCTTTTTCTACCCCTTTGCCTTTGCCTTTTTTTTTGCCAACAGGGAGTTATAGACTGGGTTCAGACAACATGATAACTAATGATGGTATAAATAGTTGACGGTTGGTTTCTTATCCACCATGAATTATCATGTTGTATAGAGGACGTTTTTTAACCAACAGTTGGTTATTTGGACGAAATAGCCAACACAAATAACCAATGCTGTATAGAGTTGGTTATTTGAACCACCATTGGTTATTGTGTTGTGTGGAGGGCACAGTTGGTTATTTCATCAGCCACAGGGTCGCAAGGTAAGAGCTGTCAAAGAAGCGGCTGCCACTCTAGTCCAGTCAGCAGGATACATTTTTGGCAGCAATGGCTGATGGGATACTAACAGGAGGACTGAGGGGGGGAGAGGGCAGGGAATAAGTGGACTAACAGTCAACTCAGTGCTGATCCTAATCCACACCATGATTGATTATTACCATGTCATGTGAGGAGTACCCCAAAGATAAGCAACTGTTGAGTTTATTGTTACCCCACCGTTGACTATTGTGTTGTCTGAACGCAGCCATAGCCAAACATATCTGGAGGGCTAGTGCATTAGAATCCAGTCCAGGAGGCTGCAGTTCAAAGGCACATCTTCAGATTTCCTTTTCCCAGTGAACTCTGGAAACAAATATTCTAGGGGTGGAGGGGCTATTGCCACAGTATTGTCAGCACCGTGGAAAGCATCACAGCCTGTTGCATTGTGTCACCATCCCAAACCTGGATGCCATGCTCCGTCCTCAAGACGTAGTGCTCGGTAGTCTTCAGGGAAGGTGAGTGGGGAGCAAAACCAGTTCAGGAGTGTTTCTTCTCCACTCCCTTTCTATTACTCTATTGTACTGGCTAAGAACATGCCACCGCATGGAGGACTATGGGATATGTAGTTCTCCCAAGAGCTCTTACAATATTGCAGAAGCACAATAGGCCAATGGAAGTTGAGGTGGGGACAGAGAAAAAAAAATCCTGAGACAGTTTTGCTCCCTGAAGCCTACTCAGCACTCGATCTCAAGAGGAGCTCTTTGGGGCCACAGCTCAGTCACTCTCTCACCTCCATCCTTTCTCTGAGACCTCTACAGGCTGGATGGGGTCACCTGACATGCCAAGTTCAGCCTACGGGTTGGAGGGTCCCCATCCTTGAGCTATGCTCAACCAGTATATTTGTAAATAAATCAAATACTACAAAAAAGCTCCATTCCATCTCTGAACATGGATATGTTGAATACCTATGGACAGATAAACATTCCAGTACTTTAAAAAAACCCATCTAAGCTACTTGTCATTGTCACATCTTGTGGCAGTGAGCTCCATAAGTCATTGATTAAGCTTTAGTTTTTGCAATTGAGAAGCCACTTTTCAGCAAAGCCCCCAAAATGGCATATAAAAAAAGATCCAAGTATAAGTATATAATAAATATAGTGACAGCAAAGGGAAACAACCCCCACCCCACCCCACCCCACCAGATAATAATTAATTATGACTCTAAGCTCAATTGTTAGGAAATAGGATGAACTCTCATAATTTTATCAACTATGATCGCTTTCTCCTCCACTGCTAACCAGAATCTTAACAAGATCAAGTCTAAAATGTGCCTTTAAATATTGAATTTGCTACCACTAGCAAGGGGGGATTAATAATGATGGCTAATATGATAACATGGCTCAGAGAATGTCTTGATGCTATTCACAATTCATTATGATCACCAAGGCCTCTCCCCATCATGCTTGGTTTGGGGAAAGTAAAACAAATAGAAAGCCTCTCCATTCAAGGGATCTGCTCGTAAAGGGGATTAAAGCGTACTGTTCATATAGGAGCTGCTGATTGATCAGATTTGTACAGATCATGTCTGTTTATTTTGGGTCCGGATTTTTGGGAGTAAACATCATTATGCTGCAACAGGGGCTTTTGTTGCAGCAATGAAAGATATTTGTATAATCAAAGGGGTTGTGTGATGAGAAGCAGACGAAAATGGCCCCTCCTGCATTTTTTCTACCTTAAGAAATACATGCCCTTTCTACACCACAAGGTGTAGAGGGCTGGAGGGGCAGCGATCCCAGGATTGTCGTCATCAACATACATCACAAGTGCGATGACACAGGCTGCTCCCGGGCCATCGTGCTGTTGCGGCCGCCATTTCCTCCCACCCCCCACTTCGGAGAAGAGTGCTCCTGCACTCCAACGAAAACATAAGTTTTAAAAAAAATGCATGTGAAAATGGGGGGCCCTCCCCCTGCCATCCTCAAGATGGCTAATTTGGTGTTCCCCCATCCCCTGATGGGCACAGAGCCACGCGGTGCGGCTCCGTGCCCATTTTGCTGCTGCGCTTACTTGTATGTAAATGCGGCGGCACCCGGGACGGGCGGCCACATCTTCTGTGGTTCTGGGAACTTCCCAGGAACGTGGAAGATTCTGGGTTTTTCAGGTACCTCTTATCCCGCAGAACTCCCATGGCTGCCACCCCCTGCCTCCGAGAGTCCCTGTGCGTCATGTGGACTCACAGGGACCAGCCGGAGGGCCATCCCAGAAAATAAGGCCTGTGTAGAAATGGCCACAGAGTGGTTCCACACTCATGCTCATCTCAATAATGCTCCTTTCACAGTGTTGTTATTATTATTATTATTATTATTATTATTATTACTACTACTACTACTACTTATTATATTTCTATATCGCCCCATAGCCGGAGCTCTCTGGGTGGTTTACAAAAGAGTGTAGTCCACCAGGTTCACCAGAAGTAAGAATCTAAAGACATGGAACTGTGCTTTTTTGAAAAATGCAAGTGTTTTTTTTAAAAAAAACTAGAGTATAAAAGTATTGCTTAAATTAACATTTGATAGGTATAGCCCTTCCCAGAGGCCTCTGTATATTTGCAGTGAATGGGGCAGTGGCACTCTGCATCTCCCCCACCCACTTGAGGCAGAGAAATCCCACACATTTGCTCCAATGCACGGCATGCTATTGCAAATTGCTGTGCATCACCTTCTTCTCCTGCCCTTCTCCAACAATCTCAGCAGGATATGGAGTATCTGCTGTGTCCTCCGCCCCTCCAGCCCCAATGAGCACCACCTGTCAGTGGCCCTTCCAAACTTTGTTTGGAAAATATTGGTCGAAGCATCGCAACAGCACTGCCAAACAGTCTCGATTTTTCTGAATGGGCCTACCATTTCGCAAACGATGGGTGAGCTGGCGCATCGCAAAAGTGTTCAGTATTCTTTATTGGGTAGAAATCTTTCTCCAGCCTAATAGAATGGCACAGGTTTGAGCTCGTACAGCAGGGGAGGACAATCTGTGGACCATGGGCCAAATTCGGCCCATGGAAGGTTGGGCACTGTCTGCAGGCCCCTCCCCAAACCCCACCCCCTGGTACAGGGAGATAAATCCTCATGTTATCTCTTATCTCTCTGTGTTATTCAACCTCCCAGTGGGAAAGGGAACAGTGAAAAGGGGATAGTGCTAGGGATGGATGAACCCCACAATGCCCAGGCTGGCAGAAGGGTTCACCATGGGGAAATCCTGGCCACTTGGCACATCCTCTGGATTTCGCAGGGCATAATTACAGCCACAATTTGTGTATTTTATGCCATTTGTGTCTGTAAAGCCCTTACTTCTATGTAAATTGCAGTGTTACAGCGCTAACGTCTACATAAATTTTGGCCATAAAGCATTTACGGCTGCAGATTTATTTATTTATTTATTTATTGCATTTTTATACCGCCCCATAGCCGAAGCTCTCTGGGCGGTTCACAAAAATTAAAACCATGAAATCATTTTAAAATATATAAAACAAGGCACAATCTAAAAACACAGAATAACATACAATATAAAAACACAACCAGAATAAAACCAAGCAGCAGGAATTAATACAGATTAAAATACAAATTTAAAACAGCAAGGATTAAAATTGAGTTAATTTAACTGTTAAAATACTGGGAGAATAAAAAGGTCTTCACCTGGCGACGAAAAGAGTACAAAGTAGGTGCCAGGCGAACCTCTCTGGGGAGCTCATTCCACAGCCGGGGTGCCACAGCAAATTGCAGCTGTAATTTTCTCAGGAGAGGCTATCGTATCTTTTTTAAAGCATACCTAGATACCACAGCACTTGGCAGGGCTTGCAGGACCAGGTACTCCAAGCCCTGTCTGAGTCACTTCCGGCACTGCTCACACCCCAATTGGAAAGTGAGCAGAGTGTGAAGGAAGCGTCCAACTAGACCAGAGCTTGCAGGATGCTGTTTTGGAGGAGGGAGCTGTGCGCCACGCCGCCTGCCCTGTGCTTCCTAAACTAGCCTACTGCCTTCAGGTATGGTAGAGGATGCTGTCCCATCATCAGTGTTGAAGAGAGATTCGACTGCCAGGCCAGTCAGCTGTTGTACATGTTCTTTGCTTCAGGTAGCATAATGTCTTGGTCTGGCCGTACTAACCAGTTACAAGCCTAGGCGTTGCTGGTCCATTCTGGACCAGCTGCAGTTGCAGAGCACTCTTCAAAGGCAAGTGTATGTAGAGAACATCACCGTAGCACAATCTCAAGGTTCCCAGGGCATGGTAGCCAAATGAATTTCTTGCATTTCTGACATGAAACATTGAAAGTGCCCTAGCTTAATTTACCTGGTCCTGAGATGATGGGAAGGGAACCCTCACCTCTCAGGCTGATATGAGTTTCTTCGCTTCCCCTCCTCCAACACCTAAATTAAATAGCCATATGGGATGCACACAGAGTCCAAGTGTATGGATTATACACATCTGATTTGACTTAGGCTGTTTATCTTTTAAACACCATTAACCACAAATTAGCAGACTCTTCTGTAGCCATAAATTAATAGATTCCATTAGTGAACAGTCAATTAGGGGATGATTACATTTCTGCAATGCATGTTTTAGGCTATTTGTGTGCCGTTGCGTCTTTGTTTCTGCTTGGCGGAGAAGGACGAAGACCATCAAAAGGCAAACAACTGACGGTTGACCAAGCATTCATAGGAAGAGCAGGTATACATATCTGCACTGGGAAATGGTAGACTGCGGGTGTAAACCTATAACCCACTTTCCTGGAAGTAAGCCCCACTGAATTCAATAGGAGCTACTTCTGAGTAGACATATATAGAGTTGCCTCTGCTAGTGACATGGAGAAGTGCATAAAGTTACTGAGCTTTTTTTCTTTCAAAATGATGGAATGGTTCACCAACTATTCCAGTAGGGGTGGAATCAAAGGCTTTATTAGCCAAGCTGGTCTCCACAGTACAAAATTATTATTATATTTATATTCCATCCAGCCCTTCAACCAAAGAGCTCAAAGTAGTGTACATGGTTCTTGCTTTTATCTCAGGGGTAGGTAACCTGATGCCTTCCAGATTTAGACTACAACTACCATAATCCCTTACCATTTGCTATGCCGGCTGGGGCTGTCAGGAGTTGGAGTCCAAAACATATGGAGGGACCCAGCTTGTCTACCCTGCTTTGTCCTCACAATAGCACTGTGAAGTAGATTAGACTGAGAAATACTGACTGGTCCGAAGTTACCCAGTGAGCTTTGTGGATGAAGGAGGAGTTGAACCTCTAATCGTGGACTTACTGCTTTCGTGATCCTCCTTGGGTATCTAAACAGGAAGCGCAATGTCCCAGAAACAAACAGGGACATCACGGCCATTGTGCCTGCCATGTTTTTTTTTTAAAAAGCTGCAGGAGCCAGGAGCGTAATTGCGTTTCTCCGTAAAAGTAAGTTAAATAAAAAAGGCCCGACCCCGCTCCCCCCCTGGGGAGCCTCTGTATGCCCCCTGGACCGGCTTCTTCCCTCTTGCTGACACCCGCTTCTCACGGGGAAGAGGGAAGAAGCTGGGACGGGCGCCCACACCACTCACAGTCCTCAGGATCGTCCTGGGACTGCGGGTAAAATTGGGATAACCGAGGTCTCGGTCATCCTGCAAAAATGGAGGGGTCGTCCCTCCCTACTCCCAGGATCCCCTGTGCATCATTTGGACACACAGAGAGCACCCAGGGATGACCCTGGGAAAAAAGACCAATGTGGACACGGCCTCTATTTCTCCAACCCATCTGATTTTCTAGTTTCTACACCACGCTGTAAAAATCCACAGAGCCACTAAGCACTCCGGAGAACTGTCCTTGGTAAAATAGGACACTTTGCTACCCTGGTCATGATGGTCCCTCCAGTTCCCATGGGGCCTAGCATTTGTTCCACCATGCCAGATGTTCATCTTTCCCACCATGCCAGGTGTTGACACTAGGTCTTGATCTTCCTCTGCAATGTGCCATCATAGGAAAATGTTTGGCATAGTTGTACTATCAGGCTGTGGAGGGTGACAAACATGGGCTAACAGGCCCAGTGGATGCTCTGTGGCATATGTAATGCTGAGCATGCCTTCAAAATACTTTGCCAATGCACAGGGATTCCATGGAAAATGCTCAGGGGTTCCTTGGCAGAGAGCTTGATATGGAAAAAGTTCCCTGGGGAAGTAGTTGAAAGTTTGAAAAGCACCAATTGTGATCCTTACCTCTAGTTACTGCGTAGTTAGTTATAACCACTGCGGTGAGCTGAAGCGTGTTCTCACAGAATAAGAAGTGAGTTCAGCTGTTAGGCGATGGGATAAATCATCCACAAAATGTAACTAAACATATAAAGAAATTAGATCTCCCCATGTCTATGGCACAATTAGACACAGCATGGGGTGTGCACCGAGAAAGCGTCCTTAAATCTTTGCTTTTCAAGCATTTCATGGGTTGACAGCAACATTTTAATAACAGCCGACTTGGCCTGGATTTGGCATGGAGTGCACACGGAAACAGCTCCTGGAATCTGTCCATAAAGCAGCAAATTCCATTTCTGCGGGCTAAAGGCTTAAGAAAACCTCAACATTTGTGTGACAAAACAGCTCTGTGCTGCAGCACTGGGGAACCGGGAAGCCTATTCTGCAACCAAAGGCCTTGAAACGCCAAACTCTTAGATCGTCCTTCAACTGCAAAGTCAAGCGATGGCTGCATGTATATCTTCCAAAGTGCTGGGACACAGAAAGTGGCCTTATGCCAGGTCAGACTATTTCGTTCCTCTAGCCCAGCCTGGTCTACTCTTGACTGGCAGTGAATTTCCAGGGTCTTCCACATAGGGCGGCCATTGATGAATCACCAAAGATGAGGATGAAAGAGGACACTGACATTTGCATATGCTAATTTATATGTATAAATGCAAATGGAGAAATAATTGCTATAATTTAAATAGAAATATGGCACCATAGTGTGGAAGACTATGACCATCGACCTGTGTGCCTATCTGTTTGGTGTGCTGTCCAGGGCTACTGTTGATGGACAACAGTTCTCATGGTTCGTTATCTTTAAACCAGAATTGGACCAGATAGCTCTTCAAATAGAAGACACCTTCAAAGAGAAGATGGTTCTCTGTCAGCCCTTCAAATAGAGGACTGTCCTCTGTAAAAGAGGACAACTAGCATCCGTACAATAGCTGTGCTTTGTTGCCCTTTTAACTGAAGATGCCAGGGATGTATCTGGGACTTTCTGCATACAATTTTGCATGTGGTCTCTCACTGAGGAAATGGTTAGTCGTGCAATTCTTGTGGGGAAAGCTTGTGTGGGATACATGTCCTTTCCTACTCTTGAAGCTCCTCCAGTTCCAAGACATCTGATCTAGATGAAGCTTCGGACCATGTCCTTTCTCATGGCAGGATCTGGTTTCCTGCGGAATACTTTTTTTTAATGCCTCTCTTGCACTGTTTTGTACCCAAACAGGAGATTGGGCTTCCACTGTGTGAATGTGCTATTAGAGAATAACAACGGGGATGGGGGAGAACTTCACAAATGCAAAATTGACAGGATTTTCAGAATCCAGAAATGATTATGTTTCCACAAAGTTTAGAACCTTGGAAAATCATCATTCTATATCACACAGCCTCCATGGATACAAAGGGTTCCCCATTGCAAGCAGTCACCTTCAACATATGGAAGATGACAAGAATGGTGATGGGGTGGAGCTGGCATACTCATGCTCACTCCTGTTTAATAGCTTCTTGCTCATGGCTGAGAGCCTCAGGTGGACAACCCTTTGGCTCTTGCCTTTCAGCTTACAATGCAGGTTTCCACCTCCAGCAAGCTGGAATCTCGGCCATGTCTACACCATGGATTTTTCCCAGGGTCATCCCTGGGTCTTCCCTGTGCATCCAAATGACACACAGGGGTTCCCAGGGGAAGGCAGGGATGACCCCTCCATTTTCCCAAGATAACTGATTGCCCAGTTATTCAATTTTTTCCTGCGGTCCCAGGACCATCCGGTGGTCTGTAGGAGGTGTGGGCACTGCTCCTGGCTTGTTCTGCCTTCCCGCAAGTAGTGGGGCTCTGGAACAAAAAGCTGCCCATTGGGGTGGCGGGGGAGTGGGTTCGGGGCATTCCTTTCTCTTTTTTACTCACTTGTGTCAGTGGAGTGCAATTGCACTCCGTTGATTTAAAAAATGGCACCCACGACGCGTTGGCATGTGTATGCTGGGGGACAATCCCGGAAGCAGGAAATCCCGGGACACCACCACCCACTGTATTCCAGAAGGCCCTGTGGTGTAGAAAGGGCCTGAGGCGAACACACACCCTTGGGGCTCAACCAATAATACTGCTCTTTTCTGCAATAGCTGTTCCTCATCCTCCATCTTCCTCTTTGCATGTTAATTAAAGCCACATATGGAACAACTGTATAGGACTAATGATAGCAATGGATGAAGAACCCAAAGAACAACAAAAGAATGAATTGGTCAGGCCTGTTCTTTGTTTCCCGATTCGATTTTGACCGCAATGAGATACATTTTCCGTTCTTTGTTCCACTAGCAAAGCACCCTTACGTGTCATCTGCTTCACTCATGCAGGAGGCGAGCAGCTGCCATTGGGCAAGCGTGAACCATGCCAGCTACGAGAGGCTGCCAGGCCTGGCCTCTTGTGGGCTTCGGATGGCACGGCCACAACAAACGCAGCCACCAGACTGAATTTGAGTTGGAAAATGAGTAAATGCTAAAAACAAACAGCTGGACCTTCCCCTTGACCCGAATTTGCCTTTAAGGACGTAGCTTGCTAAAACCAATGCTTTTCGTGATGGTGGAAGAGCGAAATGGAAATAGGGTCAAGCTAACGGTCTGTGGTTTTTGTGCTTTCAGGCCCCTTCGTTTGGGAAGATGGCCAAATGTGTCAATGGACATGAAATGGTGGCAGAACATAGGATGAGAGGAGGCCCAGTCTAAGACGGCACATATAGTTGACAGGTGAAAGAGAAGAACCAGAGGCTTCTTTTCTCAGCACTGGGTTGGCCATCACCATCCACCCCTGCTACTGTGTGCCACCATCTGCCACCACCAGCTCCCAATCCTCCACCCCTGCTAAGCTTTCTGGGGGTTCACCAAGGTTGTGCTTGGAGAGGGACAGAGCCCCCCTTGCTTAGGGTCCCCTCAAACCTAGTGCTGACACTGAACCTAAATCAATGCATTGGGTGAAACACACAAGCATGGTAGTGGTTACATTCTTGATAATATCCTTCTTTAAAAACTCCCTTACTATCCTGCGGACAGTAATTTTCTATTTCATCTAGTCTTTAAGCTTCATTGCAAATGAAGGCACACAGCTACGACAAGCAATAACCTCTTTACTCCTTCCCTGGTGTCAAAAACCTGCTTTATCTAAACATGTGAACTGAGGACATCCATTCAGTATCTGGCCTTTCTTTCAACCCATCGCAGAACATGGGGAAACGTTGCAGAACCTAGGAGAACGCTGCCTGAAAGTGAATCCCAAGTGTGAAGGATGCATTTCCTGTACCAGGTTGATAAATGTAGGCCTTATCTGCATCAGGATTCTGACATGGACCAGTGCATGTTCAAGATGCAAAGTAATGCTCATGACACCTGTGTGCTATGCATTCTAGCCACCTGCGGAGCTCCATTGTTGTCAGTCCTATCATGCTAAGAAATGTTCCAGTTTAACTGGGGATGAATCAACCTTTTTGATAACCTTTTTAAAAAGGGGAACAGCCACCACAAACCATGACCACAATAACCCAACCCATGTGAAAAACAAGGCAGAATGCCCTTCTAATAAAGAAAGATTTGAAGAATAATCAGTCACAAATGTACTACAGAACATGCAGTCCAGCTTCTCTGAACCAGTCAGGGGCATTAACATAGGCCCCCTCCACAAGGATGCGCTTTTGCGCCCGGTTCGGCGATTATGCGCATTATCGCGGAGGCGCATTTACTCCTAATCCCTCTGCACGGGAGGCGGCAAGAGGTGGCGAAGCGCATTAATTGATGTCCAAAAAGCGCTTTACAAGAAGTTAATGCGCATAATCGCTTGTTCACACGGCGAAAATGCTCTTTAACGGCCGGAGCAAAATAAAAGTCGCTATTTAACGCGCATTCGATAATGCGCATAATCCGGGAGATAACGCGCCTCTACGCCCGTTTTGCGCTCCGCTGGTGTGGAGGTAAAATTTATAATGAGCCTTCAAAGAGCATTAAACCTCTCTTGTGGAGGTAGCCTTAGATAGAGCATTGGTCTATCCAAAATGCTTTGATAAAATGTTTATATGCATCTTCCAATGATTCCCAGTATTTCAACCTGATATGGTTACTGCATGTATGTGTGTTACTCCAGGGGATCAATCTACTGTTTCTTATCTCTAACTGCAGCCTCACAACCTGCTGAATCATTATGATGGATAAGAACTGTCTGATATTCTTGGGGGAGGGGATGCCATGTAATCCTCTCCCCCCCCACACACACACTTACCATGTCTGGCTGCTTCTTGGGGAACTGATCACAGACAATTGTTCTGGGGGATTTCAACTTCCTTGCTGAAGCTGCCCTGGGTGGTCCAACTCAGGACTTCATTGCCTCCATGGAAATTGTTGGGATGCTTTAACACACATGCCCTTGATTTAGTCTTTGTCCCTGGATCTGAGAGGGTATGTAGGTAGGGGAGGTTCAAACAACCCCATTGTCATGGTTAGATCACTTCCTGGTAAAGTTTGGTCACCAAGCATCAGTCCCCCCTGCAGGGATGGAGGACCTATTACAATAATCTACCCATGGAAACTCATGGAAATTGCGGGGTTTCTGAATGTTCTGGGAGAGTTTCCAGTAGCTAGAGCTGACAATCCTGTTGAGGTCCTGGACTCACTATGAAGTGGTGAGCTGAGGCTGGCCATTGACACAATCACTCCTGAGCACCATCTCTAGCATTGTAGAGTCCGAGAGGCTTCATGGTTTTCTGCAGAGCTTCAGGTGATAAGACAGGCCTCATAAAGGCAACAGCACTTGTGGCATAGGACTCACTGCGAGGATGACCAAGCATGTGTGAGAGCACATAATTGTGCCTATTGCATGGCACTGAAATTAGTGAAGAAAGCTTACATTGCTGACTCCATGATGTCCTCAAATAGCCGTCCAGCAGAGCCATCTAGTGGAGCTTTTCCAAGTGGAATGAGATCTAGCGTCATTGCCCCAACAAATACTATGTGCAAAGACCCACTGTGACAAATTTGCCGGGCACTGTGAGGACAAAATTGCTTGTCTATGAAGCGATCTGAACTCCTATGTTGAGATAGGCACTGTTGAGGTGTTCAATGCACCAACTTATGCAGTTTTGTGGGATCAATTTCAGTTGATGAGGCCTGATGATGTGGACCAGACAGTTGCAGCACTGTGGCCCACCATGTGTCCCCTTGACCCTTGCCCTTTGCGGCTTAGCAGGTCTAGCTGGGAGTTCTGACTGGATGGATCCAGGGAATAGTGAAGAGTGCTGTGCTGAATTCTGCCCCCTATTTTCTGGATTTGTTTTCTCTCCCTACAAATAGGCATTGTTTTTCTTGCCTCTTTCACAAGGGGGGGGGAGTATTTCAAATAATTTTTTCCATGGGGAGAGGGACAGGGTTTCCACATGCCTTTTTAAGTGTAGCCGATTGTTATCTTTCTATTTTTTATTATTTTAAAACCACCCCCAGCACTTGGGGGAGCCTGGCAGTTCTTGGTGAATGCCTATTGGAGACCATGTGACCTCATACTCTCCAGTAGGCATTCAGGAAGAGAATATCAATTTTCTCTTCTTCCCTTTCCAAACTGGAAGTGGGCTTACCTTTCCTCCCCCTTCCCTAAGGAATGTGCTAATTGAGTCTGGGTTGAGAACAAAAGAAGCAAGCTAAGACTCTGTGTGCAATAGTCCGTCCGAACTGGATCTAAAAAGAAAGCAGACAGCTGACTTTGCTCTCTGCAGGAAATTCTAGGGCGCTATGGGATCCTCTGGATAATTAATTGAGACCAGGGAGGGGCCATAGCTCAGTGTGATAGAGCATGTGCTTTGCATACAGAAGGTCCCAGGTTCAATCCCAGGCTTTTCCAGGTATGGCCAGGAAAGAATCCTGCCTAAAACCCTAAAGAGTTACTGCCAGTCAGTGTCGACAATACTGGGCTAGATGGATTAATGGTCTGATTCAGTATAAGGCAGCTGCCTATGTTCCTATCGTCTATTGGAATGTTAGTGCTGTGAATCCTCATTTTATGCTCAGCCTGTACATAGGTGTGAATAAACCTTATATCACAGAAATGCCATATGTCTCCACTGACCTCCTTCTAAGACAGGGGTGGGCAATGTCAGGGGGTTGGGGGCCCAATTCTTCCCACCCCAGAACCCACCAGAGAAGGCTCCCTGCCACCACATCACTGGATTTACAGACAGATTTGATGCTTCTGGGAGCACAATTCTGCTTTAGAACACTGTACGCACACTGTCCACAAATCAGCATAAAGGGAAATCACACTGTGGTATGACAGTAGCAGGGTACAGAGGAGCCCATAAAATCAGCCAGAGGCCATATATGTCTTGCAGTTTGCCCACCCCTGTTCTAAGGAAACTAAATCCCTGAAATTTCTCACTGCTCAGAAATGGGGTGCACACACGTAACAATATTTAGCTTCTGGAACAACCAAAGAACTGACTCTTGAAAATACAATCACTGAAGAGTTGGAACATTTCCTTCATCTGGCCTTGGATAGCAGGTTCCCAGATGGAGATGCTTTCTTCATTTGTAAACATTTAACTCTTCCGTCTTTCATTTACAGCCACTCGCTTCGCTGACCTGTGAAGCCATCAGGCTGACCTGCTTCTCTTTGGCCAAGTTAGAAAGCAGATTGGAGACTACAGAAGAAGCAGACATTTAGCCCCAGAGGCTGGCAAAGATGGCAGAAGGGCTTTGTTTGCAAACTGTCTAGGTCGCCCCAGAAGTTCTTGGCAGTCATGCGACATTCTTTCCCCAAAACGAGTAGAATGAGAATCATGACAAAACCACGACCACAAAAACTGCATTTGTTGCAACCTTCTCCATGTCTATATCTGGTCACTCAAGAGTGCAATCCTATGCCTGTTTAGACAGAAAACATCCTACAATTCCCAGCATTCTTCAGCTAGCATGGCTGACTGGGGAATGCTGAGAGTTGTAGGACTTTTTTCTGTCTAGACAGGCATACGATTGCATCCTAAATCTCTATCTCAACACACACACACATGGCTAGGAATGGGGGAGAAAATTATTTGGTTCGCATTTTAACCTAACCAATACACAAACTGGAACTCCCTGAACTTAGCAATGGTGTTCTCCCAAAAAAGAAGCATAAAAAATGGAGTATTTTACAATAAAAAGTGCACGCAAAAAAATAGATATATTCTTGAATACAGTAAAAATGCTTGACAGCGTTACAATAACTTGCAAACAAAATCTGTTTATTAGGAGAAAAGTGCACAAAAAATGTCTATGATTTTTCATGCAAACTTGAAAGCACAATTTTCAGAAGTTCGGGACAAAGCAAACTTGAACTTAGGAAAATGAGAAAGTGAGAGAAACCGAAATGGGCAGATTTGACCATCCCTTCTTGGAGCAAGTTCTATGCTATGAAAGATCCAGCAATTTCACAGGACTTCAAGGCTGAGTTGCTCTATCGCAGATTAATTCATAAAACCTAGGGTGACCATATTTTGAAAACCAAAAAGGAGGACAACATGGCCGCCCTCAAGGGGGTGTGCCCACCAACATGCCCAGCCCCCAAGGGGGTGTGCCTATCAACATGCTCAGCCCCCAAGGGGGTGTGCTCACCAACATGTCCAGCCCCCAAGGGGGGGTGCCCACCTGAACATGGCCTTGGTCACATGTCTGATTCTACAGCTCATAATTATGACAAACCTGTTCTAAGTAATATGTTAATGTTAGAATCACTGAAATAAAGAACAAGTGAAACATCCAATGTATCTGAAATTAACATATATTTTAGTTGCTGTACAAATTTCTTTGTGGTTGATCAACAGAAAAGAAAATCTATTGTTTTCCATTTTCCTAAAGAAAACAGGTCCTAGATTAGAAAAAAATAGCTAAAGAACACTGTGGTTAGGAGGGAGTACACCAGTGCTAGACTAAACAGAAAATGGGAAATATGTGGTAAGGAAAGATTAGAAAGGTACACAACAGGTGCAATCCTCTAGCCAGAAAACAAATCCTAGAACTCCCAGCATTCCACGGCCAACATGCATAGGATTGTGGCCTAACCAGAAGGAAGCTCACTGAGCGTAATAGGACTTATTCCCAGGTAAGGGTGGAGAAAGAAGAGAGAAAGAATGATTGAGCCACTGTAGGAATCTTTTCTCAGCCTATTCAGTGTGATTTAATTAATATTAAGAAAGGAAGAGTGTCTCTCTTTAAAACATTGTAACACTTGAGATGTAATATAAGCTAAAGGTTTTGTTCCAGAAATAGCCTTTTGCAGATTTTTATGTGTCACGCACTATTGGGAGAACTGGTGATAAGCACCCACAATATGGCCTCAGTTAGGGTTTAGTAGAAACTTGTATTAACTATACCTCTATCAAAATATCTAACTACAAGTTACAAGATTACACAGTTTACATTTTATTTATTCCAATTATATCCTGCTATTTTTCCTCCAAGGAACCTAAAGCAGTGTACATAATCCCCTTCTTCTCCATTTTATCCTCACAACAACAACCCTGTGAGGTAGGCTGGGCTGAGAGTCTGTGACTGGCCCAAAATCACCCAGTGAGCTTCCATAGCTGAGTGGGAACTAGAACCATGATCTGCCAAATCTCTGTCCAACACTTTAGCCACTACACCACAATCCACAACTCAGACATTTAATATACTAGCAATATCAAATGGATAGTCAATGTGAAGTTCAGGTTAATTCTGGTTAACTTTGTATGAATGCCTAGACAGCAGAGCATAATCCTTCTCAGAAGTAAGCTCAATTGAGTTTACTGAACACAAAAGAAGAAGAGCTCCTATGCTTCTCTTCACATTTGTTCACCTTTCTCTAGCAAGTGCAAACTCCTCATATCAAGGAGGACTATACACCCACCACATGGATCATGTAACCAGCAGATACAGTCTAGAAAGATGCTTTCAGAGCCAAGGAGATCCAGACGCAAGCAATTCAAGCCAAACCACACTACATACCCACATATTACCTTGCCACTAGTCCAAACATGGCTGCTCACATCCCTTTTTGCTGCAGGACCACTTCTGTCTCCTTGCCTGGGCAGCTTGGAAGAAGCAACTGGTAAAGAAGGTCTCTGGCACTCCAATGAATATGTCAACAGTCAGTCTACCGGTCATAATTGGCTGGGCAGCTCTCTCTGCATAATCAGGTACTAGCTTACAGTGGTGTAGTTAAGCAATTTTAGATGCTGAATGTCATAGTCTTATAGCCCCTTTTATATCTAAAAATGCATTGCTTCCCTTCAAATGGCAGGTATATCTTCCACAATGACAACTGCTACATTCATGATACTAGAACAAATATATATACCGTATATATGATTCCACACATGTGAGGAGTTTCACATTTTAAACTCACTTAAGGTGCAACCCTATGCATGTTTAGTCATGTTTAGCCATGCTGGCTAGGGGATTCTAGGAGTTGTAGGATTTTTTTTCTGTCTAAACATGCATAGGATTACACCTTTTTTTGTTTAAGAGTAATTTTTATTTCTAGGGCATGGAGCTTGCATTCTGTTCGTGTTCCTGTTGTTGGGTCGCTCCTGCCTCGCCTCTCGCCCATCTCTCTCATGTCACGCCTCGCCTGCCTCACCTGCCTCTTGTGCCCTGGGATCGTGCTGCTGCTGCTGCCTTCTGCTTTTTCTTGTTTGGCGCGCTACGCACACCCCACCTCTTCCAGAAGTCTCAAGTCTCGCGCGATGAAAGCCTCGTGAGACTTGAGATTTCCAGGACAGAGAGGGCGGCGGTGATCTGCGCGCAGGAGGCCCAGCAAACGTGTGCTCGGCTCGCCCTCCCCCCCAGCCAGTTGATGCCTGAAGGGTCTCTTAACGCTTGCATTAAGAGATCCTTTAGGCATCAATTGGCCTGGGGGGGAGGGGCAAGCCGGGCACACGTTTCTAAGGCCACTGGAAACTGCAGATTGCTGCTGCCATTGGCATGGCTGGAGAACAACTGCAAATGCACAGATATTCCCCAGCCAGCCAGGCTAATGGCGGCAGTGATCTGCACAGTTCCAGAGGCCCAAACATGCTCCTGGCTGACCCCCCCCCAAGCCAATTGATGCCTGAAGGGCCCCTTAATCAAGGAAATGCCTCTCCTGCCTCTTTTGCATAGCACCCGCCTCACTTGCCTCTTGCACCACACCCGCCTCGCTCACCTCACCTGCTCACACTGCGCCCGCCTTTCGTGCCTCGCCTGCCTGGATCACCACAGCTGCCTATTGCACCTCACCCACCACACCTGCTTTGTCTGCCTCTCGCACCTCACCCGCCTCGCATGCCTCAACCACCACACCAGCCTTTCCGCCCCCGCGCCGCCCCCCCGCCGCACGCACCCATGCGGCCCCCCCACCCGCCGCGAGCACCCGCACCGCCGCCCCCCACCCACCGCGAGCACCCACGCCGCCCCCCCACCCCTCACGCGCTCCTTACCTGCTGCTGCTGGGGCGTCCGTTTCCCTCCGTGCTTGGAATCTACTGAGAAACAGGCTTCTTGGCCTGTCTCTCAGCAGTGCGCCGAGTGATTACGTCATCACCCGGCGCGCTACTGAGGGATAGGCCGTGAAGCCTGTTTCTCAGTAGATTCCGAGCACCGGTGGGAAGCCCCAGCAGGTAAGTGCGCCGCGCCCCCGCGCCGCCCCCCCCCCGCCGTGCGCCCCCGCGCCGCCCCCCCGCCCCGCGCCCCCGCACGGCCCCCCCGCCCCGCACCCCCGTGCCTCCCCCACACCAGCCGTGCGCACCCGCGCGGCCCCCCCCACCCGCCGCACGCACCCGCGCGGCCCCCCCACCCGCCGCGAGCACCCGCGCCGCCCCCCCCGCCGCGAGCACCCGCCCCGCCGCCCCCCACCCACCGCGAGCACCCACGCCGCCCCCCCACCCCCCACGCGCTCCTTACCTGCTGCTGCTGGGGCGTCCGTTTCCCTCCGTGCTTGGAATCTACTGAGAAACAGGCTTCTTGGCCTGTCTCTCAGCAGTGCGCCGAGTGATGACGTCATCACCCGGCGCGCTACTGAGGGATAGGCCGCGAAGCCTGTTTCTCAGTAGATTCCGAGCACCGGAGGGAAATGGACGCCCCAGCCGGTAGGTGCCTCGCGCCGCCAGCCTCCCGCCACTGCCGCGTGACCCCCCGCTGCCCCGGTTTGCCCCCGCCGCCCCGCGGTTGGCCCAGCTCGCCCCAGGGCCATCTGGTCACCGTTTTGGGGGGCTAAATTTCCGGATTTGCCCCCCCAAAACGGTTTTTCCGCCCGGATGCGGATTTGCAGCCCATTTCCCGGATATGTCCGGACAAATCCGGGCGTCTGGTCACCCTATAAAACCTTTAGTCGCTTATTCCGTGGAGGCCAAATTTAATCTGTTCGGCTGCAAGTTGTTTGTTAATGTCTTGAGGCTCTTTGGATGATGCTGTTTTAATGAATGGGGAATAAAATGCTGAGGCAGAGGGGTCATGCACTACCTGTGACCTCTTGGACGCATCTAGTCCAGGGCTTCCAATGCAATGCCCACAAAGCTCTTTATTCCAAATCCCCCTCTAAAATTATATTTTTAATTTTAAAAAAACCTTGAAAAACATTAGTGTGACAGGTTCTCCTTCTTGTTACTGAACTAATCAGTTGTTTGGCAGGCAGGTAAAGAAGGAAAGACTCACTTCCTGGCCTACTCAGTTTTCTTCTGCTCACACAGACCTTTCCCCCTTACTCTCTATCTCTTTACTCCCAACCTCTGGCCTTGCCATTTCCCTCCCTTCCCTCACTATTTCCAAATTTGCCCTAGTTTTTGTTCTATCCTGGGTGTCAGGGGGGATTTTCTGTAATTTTCTATAATGTCCTGGAATGACACACTTTCCCCTTTAAGACCACCATTAGTGTGGTGGGGTGGTGGTGGAATGACGTGCTTTCCAGAGGCCCCTATTGGAGCAGTGGGGGGCAGGAATGACACACTTTCCCCCTCCTCCTCTCCAATGTGGGCCCTTATGGCCCCAATTGGAGTGGAGGAGGGGAAAGTGTGTTTTCTGGGGCCTCTGGAAAGCATGTCGTTCACAACTTCTCTGTGGTGGCTCCCCAATTGTGGAACGATCTCCCCGATGAGGCCCGCCTGGCGCCAACATTGTTATCTTTTCGGCACCAGGTCAAGACTTTCCTCTTCTCTCAGGCATTTGGCAATATCTGAGGAGCCTGGATTTGTTTTGTTTTGTTTTTGTAGCTTTTTGAAGTGTTGAAGTGGTTTTTAAATGTACAGATTGTGTGTATGTTGTATGTTTTTGCTGTTTTAATTTTTGTATATTGTTTTTAATTGTTTTTAATCCTATGTAAACCACCCAGAGAGCTTCGGCTATGGGGCGGTATACAAATGTAATAAATAAATAAATAAATATAAATATAAATAAATAATGGCAGCTGCCAATAGCATGGCAGGGGGGATGATGTGCTTTCTGGAGGCCCTGGAAAGTAGGGATGTGCACTGGATCGGACCCGATCCACGATCCGAGTCCGGTCCAGTGGGAAATCGGATAAATTATCCGATTTCCGATCCCGCAGCTGGATCGGCCGATCCAATCCGAACCGGTCCGAAAAAGCTCCGAACCGGTTCGGCGGATCGGCGGATCGGCGGGCGCCCACTGGCGCCCACCGCCGCTTCCATTGGCGGGCGCCAGCGGGCGCCCGCCGATGAAAGTGGACAGCGGGGGGGGGGAGGAGGGGGGCACTTACCTTCTCGGCCCGGTGGCTCCCGTCCGGCGCCGGCGCCTACTACTACTAGCAGGCTCTGCGGCCTGATCTAGGGTGGCGCACCGGGTGATGTCATCACCCGGCGCGCTACTCTAGAACAGGCCGCGGAGCCTGCTGGTAGTAGTAGGCGCCGGCGCCGGACGGGAGCCACCGGGCCGGGAAGGTAAGGAGGGGGTGCGTGGAGGGGAGGAGGGGGCGCGCGGAGGGGGGAGGGGGGCCCTTACCTGCCCGGCCCGGCGGCTCCCGTCCGGCGCCGGCGCCTACTACTCCCAGCAGGCTCCGCGGCCTGCTCTAGGGTGGCGCGCCGGGTGATGTCATCACCCGGCGCGCTACTCTAGAGCAGGCCGCGGAGCCTGCTGGAAGTAGTAGGCGCCGGCGCCGGACGGGAGCCGCCGGGCCGGGAAGGTAAGGAGGGGGTGCGTGGAGGGGAGGAGGGGGCGCGCGGAGGGGGGAGGGGGGAGGGGGGCCCTTACCTGCCCGGCCCGGCGGCTCCCGGCCGGCGCCGGCGCCTACTACTCCCAGCAGGCTCCGCGGCCTGCTCCAGGGTGGCACGCCGGGTGATGTCATCACCCGGCGCGCTACTCGAGAGTAGGCCGCGGAGCCCGCTGGTAGTAGCCGCCGGCGCCGGACGGGCCGAGAAGGTAAGCAGTGGCGGGGAAGGGGGCTTACCCCCCCCCCGGAGCCGTCCGCTTCTATCCGCTGGCGCCCGCGGGCGCCAGCGGATGGAAGCGGGCGGCCCCAGGGGGGGTAGGGAGCGCGGGGGAGGGGGTTTACCTGCCGGGGCCGTCCACAGCGGACGGCCCCGGGGGGGAGGGAGTTAGGCCCCCCCTTACCCACCCGCCGCCATTTTTTCCTCATAGACTTGCATTGCAATGCAAGTCTATGGGGAAAAAAATGGCGGCCGATCCAAAAATGTACGATTTTTGGGTCGGGATCGGACTCGATCCGGTCGGGGGGCCTCCGATTTTGTCCGAACCGGTCCGGGACAAAATTGGAGGTCCCGATCCGGGTCCCGATCCGATCCGGGGGGTCCGTGCACACCCCTACTGGAAAGCATGCTTTCCCGCCCCCTGGGGTGTCCTCTTTTTGGGGTTTCCAAATATGGTCACCCTACTCTAGCCTTCTTCTTTCTCTCTTTTCCTAGCCTTGCTCTTTTTCTCCCATGTGGCCCTTTGTTGATAAGGAACTTCAAGGCCCCTGCTCGCTCTTCTTTTTCTTGGATGGGACAACCCTTTAAAACAGAAGACACTTTGAAGTAGAGGACTGTCCTCTGACCACCCTTCCAGCACAGGACTGTCCTTTGTAAAGTAGTACACATGGACACCCTATGGCATCAGCATGCAGCTGCTGGGATCCCAGGAGTCAGCTGTTTTGAAAAAGAAAAGTCCAGCACTCAGATCATTACCAGATGAGCATCGTAAAGCCTGAGCCCATGGGGCCCTGTATTAACCTGGGTACCTGATCCACTCAGGGCCCAATCAAAACTGATTCTGGGATCATCAAGATGAAATAAGACCACCTGTGTAAAATAACAGCATACAGTTTATTGAATATATAGCTGGAATATAGATGCAGAATATGAACAACAAAGGCAAAAAAACCATGCCCCTTGTTTGGTAGACCATGGTCTCCTCAACTGTTGTTGCATCGGTTCCCAGAATGCAACGGGGTGTTGCTCCAAGGACCTGAAATCTTTGGGCAGACGATCATTCTTCCTCCTCCCAAAGTGAGAACTACAGGCAAGTTGGCCTGCTAGGTTTTATTTAAGTATCTAAGTTCCATGAAACCTGTCATGAGAAATACAGGCTTGGGAAACAAAATTAGTATAAATTAGTATAGGCAGATATGTGACTTATGAGACTGGGACCCGAATCTTTTAAGTGCTTCATGATGCCTCTGGTCTGGGAGCTGCCATTTTTATGTGCCACAATTCCCCTGCTATAACGCTCACTCTAGGGCCTGATGGCTGGAAATTAAAATGGCAGCTCCCAGCTACCTGGCCCTAACCCGTGAGTATCATCACATGGGGGAAAATCATGTTTATTTGCCACCAGTTCTCCACTTATGAGTTTGTCCCTCATTTCTTCCTCTTTTGAAAGAGGTAATAAACAACATTCAAGTGTCCCATTCAGTCGGCCATTTTGATCACGCTGCTTCTCCTGCACACAGGAGGAGATAGCGGTGACTTCCATCTTTAAAAAATAAGTTGGAGTTACTGGGACGGGTTTTTGTGGTGTGAAGAAGGCTAGAAGGGACGGGAGGCATGCAAGAGGCAGACGATGTCATGAAAGGGACCCGCAAAAACCCTTGAGTGCAATAAAACACTTGTCTGATGGATCTCAGAGTCCTGCTGTTGCACACCACAGCTGCTAAGTAAGCCCACCAGGGCCCATCTGTACAGGAGGACGTAGGAAGGGGTCTGCCTACAACAAGATGGGATCCACCAAAGGGCACTTTGCAGTGGGCCTTCTTAAACCCGGAGCAGGCCCAATCTGGAAAGTACTTTCTGCATCTGATTATATTTGAAAACGACTGACCTGCTCAGTGGCAAACATGATCAGACATGCCAAACCCATTTGGTGGGGGGGGGGGGGAGGAATCACAACAGCAGAGCAAAACCAGCAGAGCAAGAGACCCATGGATGCTAGTCAGACAGTTCTGTTTTGTGTCATAAAAAGCAAAACCCTCCTCACCTTGCAAAATCAAATTCTTTGCAAGCTCCGCCAAGGAATTAAACATTTACGGAGCAGCACAAAATAAACATATGCCGGTATCTGAATCTCCCTGCTTGAAAGATAACAATGTTTGGAGTCATTTTTATTGAGGCAGACTTTGGCAAAATGACAAAAAAGCGAAAGAATGGAACAACTTTTCCTCCATTTTTTTCCCCTGCAGAGGTTTTTTATATACATAATGACAAAGCTGAATCCACTTTCAAAATGCACTTGTCAGAACTGTCACTTATCAACAGTGTTCTTTTGTTGCTGAGTTATGTCGTAGGGATATCTGATCGGGTTTTCACTGAGAGCAAGAGGTGTCAATTTCATCTGAAAATGGCAAAACAAGAAATGAGACTTTGGCATGGAAAAGTCTTATAGACATCACACTTTGCAAGAAGGTGCAAGAGCTACATATATAAAAAGTAATTGTAGACTACCTTGAGTACAACAAAAGAAGAGGTGGAAGCTATTTTTTCTTTCTACACAGCACTCAAAATAGGATTCCTCCCCCCCACTCCCAGTTTCTTCACCTGAATTGGAGACAAATGATAGGGGCTGGGGGAGGTTTATAGAAAGTTAAAGGCACCATGAATAGATCCCTTGTAGAAGACGGATTGCTAGTCATAATGGCCAAATCTACACCAAGCAGGATATAGCAGTATGAAAGTAGTATGAAAGTGGTATATATAAGGCAGGAGCCACACCAAGCAGGATATAGCAGTATATGGTATGTGTCAATTAGGGGTGTGCACGGACCCCCCGGATCGGATCGGGACCCGGATCGGGACCTCCAATTTTGTCCCGGACCGGTTCGGACAAAATCGGAGGCCCCCCGGACCGGATCGAGTCCGATCCCGACCCAAAAATCGTAAATTTTTGGATCGGCCACCATTTTTTCCCCCATAGACTTGCATTGCAATGCAAGTCTATGAGGAAAAAATGGCGGCGGGTGGGTGAGGGGGGGCCTAACTCCCTCCCCCCCCGGGGCCGTCCGCTGTGGACGGCCCCGGCAGGTAAGCCCCCTCCCCCGCGCTCCCTACCCCCCCTGGGGCCGCCCGCTTCCATCCGCTGGCGCCCGCGGGCGCCAGCGGATAGAAGCGGACGGCTCCGGGGGGGGTAAGCCCCCTTCCCTGCCACTGCTTACCTTCTCGGCCCGTCCGCTCCCGTCCGGCGCCGGCGGCTACTACCAGCGGGCTCCGCGGCCTACTCTCGAGTAGCGCGCCGGGTGATGACATCACCCGGCGCGCCACCCTGGAGCAGGCCGCGGAGCCTGCTGGTAGTAGTAGGCGCCGGCGCCGGATGGGAGCCGCCGGGCCGGGAAGGTAAGGGCCCCCCTCCCCCCTCCGCGCGCCCCCTCCTCCCCTCCACGCACCCCCTCCTTACCTTCCCGGCCCGGCGGCTCCCGTCCGGCGCCGGCGCCTACTACTCCCAGCAGGCTCCGCGGCCTGCTCTAGAGTAGCGCGCCGGGTGATGACATCACCCGGCGCGCCACCCTAGAGCAGGCCGCGGAGCCCGCTGGTAGTAGCTGCTAGTGCCGGACGGGAGCGGACGGGCCGAGAAGGTAAGCGCCCCCCTCCTCCCCCCCCCGCTGTCCACTTTCATCGGCGGGCGCCCGCTGGTGCCCGCCAATGGAAGCGGCGGTGGGCGCCAGTGGGCGCCCGCCGATCCGCCGATCCGCCGAACCGGTTCGGAGCCTTTTCGGACCGGTTCGGATTGGATCGGCCAATCCAGCTGCGGGATCGGAAATCGGATAATTTATCCGATTTCCCACTGGACCGGACTCGGATCGTGGATCGGGTCCGATCCAGTGCACATCCCTAGTGTCAATGGGCCCCAACAGTTGTCAGTGCACTTCAATACCGTTATAAAGCAGTAGTGTGGCTCCTGCCTTTTATATACCACTTTCATACCGCTTTCATACCGCTATATCCTTCTTGGTGTAGATCTGACCAGTGTGTACATTCAGCCCACTTTTACCTCGAGTAAATAGATTTTGCAGGTTTTGAACTGATTAAAATAAAACCTACAAAACCTGTTTTACCAGAGCTAACAATGGGGCAAAAGAAACATGTATGTACAACATGGGAAGCAATGCCTCTCTCAAATTACTTTCAACTCGCATAACAAATACTATCCGACTTCCGGTAAATAACTTCAAGAAACCTCCTAGTAATGTGGCACATCTGAATCACAACTTCTTTTTTGCATTTGGACATGGTGGTGGCTATTATTAATGTATATAGACTGAAAACTAAAGGGCAATTTCAGGCACAACCAAAGGCTCCACCCACCCACCTTTAACACTGGAAGCCCCTTGTCATGTTACAAACTGATGGAACCAAAAAAATGAAATAAAAATCTGAACACCGGCAGAATACTGGTAAGGAAAAAAGACAGCAATACTCAAACTCTTCTCCTTAACATCTAGTTTTCTATGTTCAAGGATTGGTTGAACATTGATTGATTGATTGATTGATTGATTGATTGATTGATATGGGGAGCATTCAGTCATAGGAGCCCAGAAATACAGTGTTAAGTGATATAATCCAGGCACAGGATTTATTTATTTAATTAATTAATTTTAAACATTTCTTGGCCACCTTTCAGGGCAGAAGCCCTCACAAGGCAACTTACAACACTAAAATGCATAATTATTTTACCTCCTAAGAGCGTAAGACATACCCTACCAGATGAGAACAAAGGTCTGTGTGGTCAAGAATCCTGTTTCCACAGTGGCTAACCAGAAGCTTCTGGGAAAACAAGCAGGCCATGTGTGCAACAGCAGCCTTTTGCCCATGTTCCCCAGCAACATAAGCACACTACCTCTGATACTGAAGGGTAGCCTTTGATGGCCTTATCCTCCATGAATTTGTCTTATTTCCTTTTAAAGCCATCCAGATTTGGGGCCTTCATCATATTCTACAACATCTTGCAACAGCGAATGTCATTGTTTAACTATGTGCCATGTGAGGAAGTACTTAAGAACGTAAGAAGAGCCATGCTGGATCAGACCAAGGGGCCCTCTACTCCAGCATTCTGTTCACACAATGGCCAACCAGCTGCCCACAGGAGACCCACAAGCAGGACGTGAGTGCAACAGCACCCTCCCACCCAAGTTCCCCAGCAACTAGTGTACATAGTCATATTTCCTCTGATACTGGAGGTAGCATATAGCCATCAGGACTAGTAACCACTGATAGCTTTATCCTCTATGAATTTGTCCAATCACCTTTCAATCCCATCTAAAGTGGTGGCCATCTTCTTCTAGCAAAACTATGAGCTGCGTGAAGTACTTTTCTTTTGTCCATCCTGAGTCTACCACCATTCAGCTTCACAGGATGACCCCAGATTCTAGTATTTTGAGAAAGGGAGACAAACCTCTCCCTGTCCGCTTTCTTTATACCCTGCACATTTTTATAAACCCTGATCGTTGATCTGCCTTACTCACGGTTTCGCCCCACAACTAAAAAGTCTGAAACCTTTTAGCCTTCCCTCACAAGAGAGTTGCTCCAGACCCCTGATCATTTTATATTACCCTTTTCAGCTCCTCATCTCTTGTTTGCGAGAACAAGGGCCCTTTCTACACCTAAGGGTGTAGAGCAAGGGGGGGCAATCTCAGACTTACCTGTTTCCAGGATTGTCCGCCTGCTTCTAAATGGAAGCGCAATGTCCTGGAAGGGAACAGGGACATCACAGCTGCCTTTTTAAACAAAAAACAAAACAAAACAGGAACCTGGAGAGTAAATGCGTTCCAAGAAAAAGTAAGTCTAAAAAATAAATAAAAATAGAAGCCCCAACCCTGCTTCCCCCCCCCAATGACCCTGGACTCCCCCCGGCCCGGCTGCAGCCTTCCCTCTTGCTGACCCCTGCTACTCACGGGGAGGAGGGAAGAAGCTGGGATAGGCACCCACACTGCCCTCGGCCCTCAAGATCATGCCGAGACTGTAGGGAAAATTGGGATAACCGAGGTCTCTGTTATCCTGGGAAAATGGAGGAGTTGTCCCTGCCTGCTCCCGGGATCCCCTGTGCATTATTTGGATGCACAGGGACAACCCAGGGGAAAATCCCCAGTGTAGACATGGCCACTGTCTGAGTGCCATCTCATACTTAGAATTATGCAGCGCATCATGAACCAACCCTTAAAAAAGAAAGATGGGCATATTTACAAGTCACATAGGGTGCAAGGGTTATGGAAGGGGTCAGAAAGCCTCATCCCCAGCTGGATATTGCATGGCTGTTTCTGGAAGAGCTGAACGTTCTCCAGATCTTGCCATAAGATGCTCACATATCAGCCAGCCATTACAGTCATTCACAGGGCATAAGCTTGGCAGCTGCATCACATAAGTGCCAAAACGTCTGTGCTTCTGTCTCCCCCCTGCACCATGAGTGCAGCCAATAACGGCATCTGGTTGCGTGGCAGGCTTCCTTGCTGGCATTAGTTCAGTTTTCCTTCTGCCTTCTTTCCTGGCAAATGCTTTGCACAACTGTCCGTAGATCAGACAGAACTGATGAGTTAGTATAGCCAGGAGCTACAAGGCTCTTTCTCCACACTAAATTGTGGTTAGAAAAGAAAGTGGATGGCACTCAAGCTAGCTGCACCTCCTTGGAAATTTTAACGCCCTGGTTTGCATGCAACAAGAACCCATAGTGCAGCCCTGTTTGCACATTACGACAACTCTCCGGTTTTACAAAACTGAGTCATTTAGGGGATGCTGGGATGTTTAGGGGCTAAACAAGCCAGCAATTCACCCAATAATAAATCATGGGTGCCATATTTCAATGTGGGGTTTCAAAGAAATGAATGGAAAATTTGTGCTTGGCCAAGCTGATTGGACCAGATGTTTTCATTACTTTGAGGCTGGGTAGGGGTGAAAATGCCCCCCAAAAATTTGATTAATCGGGGGTGGAGGGAGAACAAATGGATGCTCCTTAGCAGCTGGAACAGACATGTTTACCTTGCTTCTCTTCTAAATTTGTCCTCTTTAGCACTCCATAGCCACTACAGAGTACTAAAAGGGTAAGCTAAATTAAAGAAGCTAAATTTAACACTTCAAGTTAAATTTCAGTGCCAAAACAATGATTTGTATTTTTTTTCTCTCTCCCTCCACTGTGGCCCACAGGAGGAGAGGTCAGGAGACAAAAATGGCCCACAGATCTCCTGCATTTGCCCACCCTTGTAGCCCTATACTTTTATGGTCAATGTGTGTCGTGCATGGTTCAGCCCAAATCAGAATGATCTAGGTCCAATATTTTGTGCCACATCTGAAATACATTTCTAAGGATTAACTGGCTACATCCATTCAGTGCTTCTGCCATTCGTACTTCTTTTCCATGAGTATTTTGCATGTGTATTGAACTAATGAGTTCAGAGCATGGCCCTTTCTGTAGCAGCCTCTAAACTCCGGAAGATGCTCACAACTTTTTCTATACAAGACAAAGTCTTCTCCCTTCATTTGGTTAAGATCAGTGGTTCTTCAGTGAGAAGAGCAGCTGCTCACCACTGCTATGCTCAACTACAGGGAATGTAGGGTATGGTCTACATTGCATCCTCAAATCACAATCAGGCATACGAACTGAGTGTGTACAACTTCTACTCGTGTGGGTGCTATGGGGTTGAATTAGTATAAACTTGCAAAACCAATATAACTTGAACAAAATATGTCTTTAGTAAACATCGATTTACAGAAATATGCCACAATTTGTCCTTCTATGTCCAAACAAAAAAAAATATGGATCTCTTGTTTGTAGCCCAGTCCCACATGATTCTGTATCTCCAGGCGCTGAGTATTTCGGAAGTCCCTTTTGTAGATTTTTCTTAACTAATTTCACAGGGCAATCCCCAATCAGTAACTTAACATTATAATAATAATAATAATAATAATAATAATAATAAATTTATTTATAACCCGCCTCTCCCTCCGGATTGAGGTAGGGAACAACAATAATATAAAACACAAAGACCACAAAATAGATGAGATATTAAAAACAAATAAAAACCAATACATCATTAAAAACATCTTAAAATTCAACTGGATAGGCCTGCCGGAAGAGAGCAGTCTTCATGGCTCTCTTAAATTCATGAAGACTGCTAATTTGTTGAATCTCCTCCAGCAGACCATTCCACAGTCTGGGAGCGGTAGAAGAGAAGGTCCTCTGGGTAACACTCGTCAGCCTAGTTTTGGCTGATTGGAGTAAGTTCTTCCCAGAGAACCTGAGTGTGTGGGGCGGTAGTTCAAAGTATTAGCCCTGCAATAATATAATTAGGACAAATATCAAGGATGCAAAACATTATTCCCCATCCCCATGAAATTCTACTGTACACAATTAACAGTTCAGTTTACCTTATACAAGGTGATAAAAGCCCATAATTAAACAACAATCTTCTAACATTCAGCTTTCAGCAGAACAACTGATTCTTTTTTTTAGTTGTTTCTTCTCTAGCTCTCCCTCTGAGCGAAGGCCCCAGCCAAGGCACTAAACAATCTACTCCATAGGGGCTACATGTGCACCTGAGAAAGAGTCCCAGAATCCTCTGCAACATGCAAGGATTCTGTGGCAGATATGCAGATGTTCCTTGGCAGATTTTAATATGGAAAGTGTTCCCTGTCAATAAAAATGAAGCAAATACCATTGCATGTCTTAATAAATGCTGAAGTATTATTGCACATCAACTATCAAATCTTGCAAAATTCAAATATTCTGAGACTATTTCCAGAGAATATTCTGACATCACATTTGGGGGAACAAAATTGTTCCAGCTGTACTGGAGAATTTTGATTATTTTCTTTAGCACAAGTACATACAGCCCTGCCTACAAATTATACACTAGTCATGTGGGCAAGGAATACCCAGGATCTTGCACATAAAAATAATTTGATGATAGAAGCATGACTGAGCTAGGATAGTGATTTTAATGAAGCCTTTTTAAAAGGTAGGCTGTCAAAGCAGCTGTCTGGTTCCTTTAATGACACAAGGGAAACATTCTACTGAAATTCTTTAACATTCTTGGCCTCTTCAAGCTTCATGGCACTTAGGCAAACACTATATGGTTCATGTAAATAGGCAGTGAATGAATTTTCATCAGCTGCCCCACCCAGAGACCCTAAATCACAGAAGAGGAGCAGAGAAAAAGACATCTTCCTTTGTGTATACATAATTTAAAGCGTGCCAAATGTCTACGTCATTTGCAAGGGGGGGAAGATCTTTTTCATTGAAAAAGATTAATGCTACAGATTAAAATTTGGTAAAGCTGCCTTGCTTCAGAATGAGGCATGATGGTGAGAGTGTGAGATACTAACACTCCAAAACATGTTCAATTTAGGCAGAAATAAATGATCTCAGCTGGATTCTGACTCTGAACCTATCTACACCAAGCAGGATATAACACTTTGAAAACATTTTGAAAACTGTATATGTAGTGTGTCCTGGGCCCCAACAGTTGTCACTACTGTTTTAAACCGTTTTAAACTGTTTTAAAGCACTAGTGTAGATAGGCTCACTCTCTTCTCCAGAACACAGCCCTAGGCTCATTTGTGCAAGCACCAAGTGTTAAAAGTGCCAGAGATAGTCACTGCACAGCAGCTGTTGTGAGAAATAGGTCTTTAGGGAAGTACGGCTGACTATTTTGGGCCTTACCACTGAGAGCCTATCCACATTGCCCTTAAAACGACTTATATTCTGTTTAAAAGCGTGGTTTTTTAAGTCATTTCATTGCGTGGTAGGACACACTGAGCAGTACTTACATTTCATAGTGACTGCTTCCTCCGTCCTCAAAGTGTTCAATGGTGTATTACAGGGTTAATTCCTTGAGTCTTCTTGTTTCATTTTTGTTTTGCAGGCTGCTTGACCCCTCCACTTCTGTCTCCGTAACTCAAGCAGCCTGCAAAACAGAAACTAAAGAAGAAGAGACAAGGAATTAACCCTGTAATACACCATTGAACATTTTGAGGATGGAGGAAGTAGTCACTATGAAACGTAAGTACTGCTCAGTGTGCCCAACCACATAATGAAACAACTTTAAAAAAACACATTTTTAAACAGAATATAAGTCATTTTAAGGGCAATGTGGATAGGCTCTGACTCTGCATGCAGAAGGGCCGCTGTTCAATCCCTAGCATCTCCAGGTAGAGCTAGGAACATGAGAACATAGGAACATGAGCATTGAGCCTAGGACCACTGAACTATCATCCCCAACCAGCATGGTCTGTTTAGGACCTCTTCTTATGTTCCTTCTTATGTTCCTTCTTATGTTTCTCTTCTTATGTTCTTCAGGAAGAGTTCAGACAATCCTACATCTCTCCCAGGCAGACCTGTAATTTCAGGATATGTTGCCGGTTCTGAGATTTCCATGCAAACTTGCACCCTTTTTCCTGCTCCAGCATCTTTCAACAACTGCCTGACAAACAGAAATCTAGCCAATGGAGATTTCCTCCACCACTTTTCTCCATGGTAGGAAAAGCTTTACCTATTCAATTTGGGAGTGTTTTGCTGTTATTAAAGACACATGAGCAAGGTAAGGGGGCTAGAGTGGCAATTTGCTTTGGAGTGTTAGTATTTCATACTCTCACCATACCTCATCCTGAAGCAAGGCAGCTTTACAAGCAAAAATAATGTGCCTGCTATATGTATTTCTATTATTATTATTATTATTATTATTATTATTATTATTATTATACTCTTTTCTCGCTCGTGGAAGTTTTTCTAGATAAACATGACAGGCTTTGCCAAGTCATGATGTCTTTTACTGCTTCAGAAATTTCCTGACTATTGAGCATGTTTTAAATATAACTGCTTTCTGGTTATTGGTATGGATGTATTTGGTAGGCCCAGTTTCTGAAGGTTTTCTGTATAATTTTTTGATGTGATGCCATTGACTGATGTGACGAATGGAATAATTGTGACCTTTTCCTCTTGCCATAGTTCTTTAATTTCCATGTATAGTTCTCTCTCTTCCTTTTCTAAAACATTTTTGTCATTAGGTATTGCTATGTCAATGAGGTAGATGCGTTTTTCTTTTTTGTCTATAACTTATATGTCTGGTTGGTTGCAAGGTATTGGCTGCATTCGGACAACACATTAAGCAACTGAGGGAGGAACAATAGTCATTTGTGTTGCTTATTGCATTGTGTGGAGGGTAACACGCCACTCACAAACTACTGACGGTATGCTATCCCGCCCAAATAAGCAACTGAGAGAAACAACTGGCTTGCACGTTGTTTAGCTTGAAGCCAGTTGTTTAAAGTGTTGTGTGGAGGGGTGAGTGTGTTAATGGCATGTGGTGAGTGGGTTAAAACACAAGCCCATAGAGGCAGGTGGCAAGAGCGATCAAAGCGGTGACTGCCACTCTGCTACAACTGGTGCAACTTGCAGAGGCTGCTGGGATAGAACTGGAAGGGCTGAGGGAGGAGGGAGGGTGGGGAGAGGGGCAGGGGCTGTGTCAGTCAAATGCTGGGTTGACTATTAGTCCACTCAACGCCAGCTCCAACCACCCACAGTTGTGTAGGAATATGTTGTGTGGGGAGTACCCACAAAATAACCAACTGTGAGTTGGCTACTCAACCCACCATTGACTAAAGTGTTTTCCGAATGCAGCCACTGTCTTGTCCATATGAATTGTTGTTGTTATTATTATTATTTGATTCTATCTGGCCATTATCATCAGTCACACAAGAATGCTCCCTCTGAACCTGGCAGCTTGAATATGACTACAAACTAGTGCTGTGTTGAACATAGAAAGATGGTACTGTGATGTTCTACTGTTTGTAGTTGTAAATATATTGCAAAGTTTATTGTTTGTGATATGCATTTGTTTATATCTTTAAAAAGAAGTAACAATAATAACAGGTAAAGAAAATAACTAGGCCGAAATGTGCTTACTGTTTGTAGTTAAAGATCTAGGTAAGTATGGAGTGCCTGGATTAGCTGGCTATGTGCCTGAATGGAAAGTGAGTGCTGATTGGCTAGTTGTTTAGAGTTCCTGGATTGGTTGGTTGTGTAAGAGTGGGAGGAGCTAGAGAGCGAGTGGAGTGTATATATGTGTCTGACAGAGAGAGCTGAGGGGAATTGGGAGTAGTATTATTAGATGAGATGAGAGAGAGGATTTGATGAGTTAAGAGAAGTGTTTGACTGAATATTGAGAGAGTAAGATAGAGTTTTAGGAAATAGATTATTAGATAAGAAACAGTTTGAAACCATTTAAGAGTGTACTGACAGAAACCACTAAGCTTTTTACTTGTAACCACTATGCAGTAGAACTGAGGAAACCAATAAGCTTGTTGACACACAATTACTTAAGTTAATACATTCTTGTTAATTACATCAACTGGTGTGGTCTTGAAGTATACCTGAGGAGGGTACTGGTGGCAGCGGAAAAGGGGTAAACTGAGGGCCAGGTTGCTGGGCTGTGGTAGTAAAGGCGAGACAGAGGCGGCAGCAAATGGTTGGAAAACCTCACAGGTACCCATTCATGTTAACAAGGACCGTTCAGGTGCAGTTTTTACCAAAAGCTATAAATACTTCTGAACAAATGCACTTACCTTATAAAGTTTTCAGCTTTCCAGGTCTCTGATAAGGCATTTGAATCGCTCTTGTGACATTTATGCACACCTGTTTGCTCTGCAGCACTGTGATTACATGCTTCTTGTTTGTTTGTCCCTCAGACTAACTCCCCCCACCTTTCCCGATGACAACCTGTATCAACTGGAAAGCTGTTTAGGGAAGTCTGCCACTTAGTGTCTGAAGATGGTACTGCAGATTTCAAATACAATTAAATTAATTTTAATTAATTAATGCGTTGAAAAAACAACAACAACCCTGCAGCGCATACCCCCAGGGTCACTTTGATATGCATACCAAGATTTGGGTGTCTAAGTTTCATGGTCTTGGAGCTATGGTACTGACAGACAGAGAGACGGACAGACAAGACACACATCCTGCTTTATCCTTATTGGGTGCCACTATGAAATAAATCTGCCCCCATTTCCATCGATTTTTATGGATCATTCAGATCTGGGGGACTCTGTCCATAGTATCAAATTTGGCCCCTATGTGTATGTATGTGTTTGAGCATATGTGTGTGTGAAAGCAAAACTGTAATGCCAGCTTTGCTTTGAGTTCCCAAAATGTGTGTCAGGGAGAAAAACAGGGAGAAAATGATTTCTGAAAGTGATAAAGAGCAACACCAGACTAAGGAATGGAATGAACAAGACCAAGCTGCAGTGTGGAAATATAACCTAATGGTGTTCTTTTGTATGTCATCCCCACTCTGAAAACCAAAATTGCATTGCAGTATATTAAGGGGCTATAATGGCCATTAGACATTAGTAGCCTGTATTCTCATCCCATCATTTACTAATTAAAACAATTAAAACACTCTTTCTAAATAACCCATGATTATACTTGGTTGCAATAAGCCCCATGATGTCCTGCGTGTCCCGTCCTCCCCCGCCCCACGCACTCTCGATGTGGTGAACAGCTGGACTGTTCATAATTTGCCAGGTTAAAAGGTGGCTGCAAACTAAGATCCGTTTTATGCATTCAAGGACAGTTTTCCTCCTTGTGAAAACTCACCCTGGGAGAATGGTGAAGCCCCATTCAAGACGGAGGGCTCCTTTGTTAACGCTAACGCAAAAAAACATAGAAGGGGGGAGAGAAAGTCCTTTCGTGGACGCTTTTAACAGACACACAAAAGAGACTGACTTGGATATGTTGACTATTTCATGATGGAGGTTTCTGGTATGTAGCTACGCTATGGGGAGTTGGTGGAGGACGGAAAACAATCAATGTGATACATAAAGCCTTGCCATGCTGATTGCACACACCCAATTGAAAAATGTAAGTCAACAATAAATCCTGTTCTTTAAATACATATATATAGGAGTACCCTCAAGCTGTAGCATGTCTTAATCCTGCATTTTATTTGGTATCATTTACCTTATCCAACACGTATAAAGGATATGTTCTGACTCTTAGACTGCACTAAACTTTCCATGAAAGTAGCTTTAAGGAACGGGCCAATATTTGTATAGCAGATAATACCAAGACAACAGAACTGGCCTTTAAGTAAGCAAGAGAGAGGTGGAGAAAAATCTCCATTTAGTAGGTTTAAATGGGCTAGTTATTGTGTATTCAGAGACACACAGGCTGCTTCTGTTAAGGAATAGGCACTGTAAAATTCTTTGTCTTGTAACCATGCAGGTTTAAAACACACACACACATTTGCTTATTTATAAAACTTCCTCTCTCTTAATCAGCATTGATGGCATTGTACAAAGGGCATCTTTTTATTTTAAAAAATGTTTATAAAACAGAAAGCATCATAAAGCTGCGTTCATAAAAGTTCCAGCAAAGGCAGAAAGGTAGGATGGTGTGGAAGTAAAAGGAAAGGGGGAAAAGCTGGAAGGATCCTTTTCAGACAATAGGTATAGATTCAGAGCAGAACATCAGGAGGAAAGACACGTAGAAATAACAACAATCATTGATCATGTTCTGTCTTGATGCTAAACCATAATTTTGCATGATGCAAATGGGATCGCATGCGCCCGACCAGAGGAATGGAAGTGTATTCTTCTTTCCTTAACCACAGTTCATTGTAGCCTTCCACAGCCTGGTCCCCTCCAGATATGTTGTACTGCAACTTCTATTATCCCCAGCCAGCATGACCAATTCAGTTAAGGTCCATCATGTCTATCCCGTGTGGACAGTGTGCAGCTCATCTTCTTCAGTCCAACATTGACGTGATCAGTTTCGTTCCCTGGAAATAAACCAAGCCATATTGCATGTTTCCCATCCTCAGTGACTTTCTGAGAAGACAAGCTCAGGTAGAACGCCTTTCATTTTCCAAGAGCTCTATCGCATCAGCATTTTATCACATCTTTGTCCTGCCTTGCTCACCGTTTTGCCCTGTGATCCTCACATGACGTTGTCCCTGTCCTGCAGTCATCTTGCCTCTTCCCCTCCATTTTCCAAGTTTTTCTAGGGCAGGAGAAGTGTGGTATTTTTTTCTTCATGCGGGATAAGACCATCCTCACGCTATGTCACAGAACGTCCCTTCTTGGGGGCGTGTGCATTGAAGGGCGGTCTTGCTGACGAAGGAAGAGGGCAGGGTGGTTCAATTTTGTAACGGCAGAAGGAGCGGGGAGGTGTATGGGAGGTGGACATCGTCGACTAAAGGATGTGCGAACATCTGTAAGTAGCATGTGTGCGATAAAACACTCATCTGATGACACTCACAGGCTCAGTTCAGACGACACATTAGGCAACGGAGGAGGGAGGAACAATCGTCAGTTGTGTTGCTTATTGTGTCGTTTGGAGGGCAACACACAACACACACACAGCTGACAGTATGTTAATCAGACACTTTAAACAATGGAGCAAAACAACGGGCTTGCACGTTGTTTAGCCCGAAGCCCCGTTGTTTAAAGTGTCATCCAAATTCAGCCTCCCTCTCTCCGTGGACTATTCCGTTTCGGAATAGAGTTCTGCTGCCTACAGCAACCAAAAAAACCCAGCCGCTCTGTGCAGCCGGCAAAACTCATGGTGCATGCTGGGATATGGCTAGGGGACACACGGAGGAGAAGCTGCAACCAAAATGGCTGCCGCAAGTTCCTTGCAGCCAGGGCGTTTGCCGGTTCTGAGCAGCGCCGGCTGCAGTGTGTCATCTGTGGAGCTCCTCCTGCCTAACGCATGGTCAGTACGTTATTTACCCCTCCGTTGCTTAATATGTCATCCGAACTGAGCCACAGTCTCTCCATTGACGTTGCCCTTTTCTTTGCCTGCTTCCAGCATCCTTTCTTAGACCTCCATCACACCTAATTCCTCCCCCTGGTTTGCCTCCACATTTTTTTACCTCTGAGTCAGAAGTTTGTCAAGCTTATGATCCCTTTCACCTGAATAGCTGCTCTTTCACTCCTTCACTCATTAGCTCTTCTGCTCCACTCCACTCCACCCCTCCCTTCTCTTTCTCCTCCAGTCAGGGCCTGTCAGATGAGTACTTCAAGCAAACCGCCTTTCTGTCAGGCAAAAATGGAACGGCCCTTTAATCTGGCTCTTTGGGGGCATCAAGGGAGTACAATCCTGTCTCTGCAGAGATTCAGGTGTTGTATGATTAAAAAAAAACACTTTCTAGCCTGGGATGCAAGGTTTGGGTTTTATATTGAGGCTTGGAGCCAGCTGCTGGAAGAGATCACTTTTCCCTGCCACGATGTGATGCAATCCATTCAAGCCCCGAGTTCCATTAAAACTACATGGAGACTAAGGGCGCATTAAATGCAGTTAGGGAAAATAATCCAGACTTTTAGCATCCTAGGAAAGGCTGGAGAAGAGGCGAGGTGTCAGCAGGACAGGCAAGGCGTCATGTGAGTACTGCGCTGCAAATCCGCACACCAGGCATGGCAAGAGTGCACTAAATTGCTGGTGTGATGAAGCTCTAAGTATGCATTTCAAGCACGTGAGCCCCTTTCTGTTCACAGTTGCAACATGAAATGCTATAAGCACTCAGCCACCTAAGCCTACCATCAGCCCTTTTCTCTGGCCCGGAGTACAGCACTTGCTCTAAGCCCATGATTACATGGCAGCCTTTTATGTTTGGACATGTGGTTATGAGCACTTTCTACAGCATGGAGTTTGCACAATCTACTTGGTTTTCAAACTAAGCTCTCTCTTTTTTCTTTTCTTTTCTTCTTTTTAAGCATGCTGCAATTGTATAATTGTTCTTTGCTAAGTCACAACAAATACCAGGAGTTGCTACTTTTATCAGAACTCCTGGACTGTTTGCATTGAACCACTTTATCATCCAGGAACCTGACATTTTCATATTTGCTAGCCTGGAGCGTCAGTAAAATTAAGATTGGCTGAGTACAGCTATAACTAATATCAATTTTCATTCTTGGATAACAGCTTGAAATTGCCTTCAGGAAAAGGAGGCTTCTGTTGCTTCGGATGAGAGAGAGAGAGAAACAAAATATATAATAATCAACTTCTCCTTTGTCCTCAGGCTAAACATGTGGTTAGTCTCACAAAGAGCATTCAACAACTTTACAGGTCCCATCCCTGTTTGATTTAAGTTTTTAAGCGATTATTAGTGTGTGAAAGACGGAAGAGGCTGTTGACTTGGCCATGCTGCTTCTTCCAAGATGGAAGTGCATTAAGTGTGAAGGACATCCCAATGGAGAAGCGGAAGCAACGCCATCAATGGTATTAGCAAAGGGTCTGAGAAAGTGAAAAACGGGGGACTGGGATAGAGCCTCGATCAATGGACCACACCCAATGGATTGGGCAAGGGAACCGCTTCTATTGATGGCATTGCATTTCTATACCACCTTTGTGCAACCAACCAAGGTGGCAAAACAAATATCAAAATATCAAAACAAATATCATAAACAAGCAAAGACATTGTAAAATGTTACAAACAACCTCAACAATTTAGGGCACAGTCCTATGCATGTTTAGACAAAAAAAGTCTTACAATTCCCAGCCTTTCCCAGCCAGCCATGCTTTTTTTCTGACTAAATGTGCACAGGATTGTGCCCTTAAAAAACCAAATTAAAAAGATGGGTCTTGACCCCTTTCCTGAATGCAGAGAGGCTAGGAGTGTGTTCCAGAATTTGGGAGCAACACCGGGGAAAGCCCTTTCCTGCATCCTGACAACCGGGCCTCTGAAAAGGAGGATGTCCTTAATAGGGTTTCTTCTCCTGATCTTAATAACTAAGCAGGTTCATAGCACGATAGGTAGTCCTTCAGATAGCCAGGCCCTTTTTAGACTTAGAAGTGCTCTTGTAGATTGCTATAATCTAACTGTTGTAATCTGTTTTTATGCTTTTTATGGTTTAAAATTTTGTATATCTGTTTTTAATGTACAATGTTTTAATCTTTGTAAACTGCCCAGAGAGCTTCAGCTATGGGGCAGAATATAAATATTGATAATAATAATAATAATAATAATAATAATAATAATAATAACTGTTTGGTAACCAAGGCATGGCTAACTATTGACTCATAAATGGCCATAGCTGGCACACTAGAAATAGTTGCATGAATGTGCTCCTCACCACCTTTCCAAATAGAAGATTAAGGGACATATGGATTCAGGAAGATTTATATTTGTACCACCGATGTGTAATCAGAAGCCCACTATGTCCAATAGGACATAATCGTTTACCGGATTGCACCCAAAGTTGGCTTGCAACAAATTCAAGATTAAATCTTTCTAATTGGATTCTACTTCCACACATTTTTAGGGATGGATGTTTCTGAGGCAGAGAGAAGTGATTATTTTTCAAATTACTTTCTTTCTTTCTTTCTCTGACATTTATATCCCACTTAACAAGCCTACCAAAAAAACAAGCCTTTCAAGTTGAATTACAATATAAAATTCATATCATACAATCTAGTCAAACACAAATTCAACTTAACGTTAGTCACAGCCATAGCGGTTTAGAGAAGAGGTCTCATAGAATCATAGAATAGTAGAGTTGGAAGGGGCCTATAAGGCCATTGAGTCCAATCCCTGCTCAATGCAGGAATCCACCTTAAAGCATATCAGACAGATGGCTGTCAGATATGCTTTAATGTGGATCTCCAAAGGCATTCTAAAAAGGGAAGGTATGACAAGCTTTTTGAAGGTCTGAAGGGAGATGGCTGGGTGGGCTTCCCTGGGAAGGGAATTTGAAAGACAAGACTCCATAATAATAATAATAATAATAATAATAATAATAATATTTATTTGTAGCCCGCCTCTCCCTCCGGATCGAGGCGGGGAACAACAACAATATAAAACATAAAAATCACAACAGTTAAAAAAATTTAAAAACAAGAGAAAAATACAACATTAAAAACATCTTAAAATTCATCTGGATAGGCCTGTCGGAAGAGGACAGTCTTCATGACTCTCTTAAATTCATGAAGACTGTCAATTTGTCTAACCTCCTCCGACAGACCATTCCATAGTCTGGGAGCGATGGAAGAGAAGGTCCTCTGGGTAACACCCGCCAGCCTAGTTCTGACTGGCTTGAGTAAGTTCTTCCCAGAGGACCTAAGTGTGCGGGGCAGATTGTATGGGGGAAGGCGATCCTGCAGGTACCCTGGACCCAAACCATGTAGGGCTTTAAAGGTAATAACCAACACTTTATACTTCACCCAGAAACTGATTGGCAGCCAGTGAAGCGATTTTAAAACTGGTGTAATGTGATCACCCCTAGGTGTAGCGGTGACCAACCTGGCTGCCATATTTTGAACAAGCTGAAGTTTCCGGACTAGGCACAAAGGTAGCCCTATGTACAGCGCATTGCAGAAGTCGAGCCTCGAAGTTACCAGTGCGTGCACTACCATCTTTAGGTCTTCCAACTCTAGGAAGGGGCGCAGCTGGCGTATCAGCCGAAGCTGATAGTAGGCACTCCTGGCCGTCGCATCAATCTGAGCTGTCATTTGGAGCGACGGATCCAGGAGTACCCCCAAGCTGTGAACACAATCTTTCAGGGGGGGTGTAACCCCATCCAGAACTGGTTGACACACCTCCAGACCCAGGTTGGGGCCTTTGACAGCAAGCACCTCCGTCTTGTCTGGATTCAGCTTCAGTTTGTTTTTCCTCATCCAGCCCATTACTGCCTCCAAGCATTCATTCAGAGGAGACACACTATCCTTAGCTGACGATGTTGTCGAAGGCATAGAGAAATATATTTGGGTGTCATCAGCGTATTGATAGCACCCTGCCCCATGCCTCCGGATGATCTCTCCCAGCGGTTTCATGTAAATGTTAAACAGCATTGGGGAAAGGATGGCACCTTGTGGTACACCACATAGCAGCTCCTTTTTTGAAGAGCAGCTATCCCCAAGCATCACCATCTGGAACCTGCCCAAGAGATAGGATCGGAACCACTGAAGCACAGTGCCCCCGATTCCCAATTCCCCCAGGCGCTCCAGAAGGATACCATGGTCGATGGTATCGAAAGCCGCTGAGAGGTCCAAGAGTACCAGCAGGGACACACTCCCCCTGTCGATACTAAGGCGTAGATCATCTACTAAGGCGACCAAAGCGGTCTCAACTCCGTATCCTGCTCTGAAGCCGGTTTGAAATGGGTCTAGAAAATCAGTGTCATCCAAGACTGCCTGGAGTTGAAAAGCAACTGCTCTCTCGATCACCTTGCCCAAAAATGGAAGATTTGATACTGGCCTGTAGTTATTAAAGTCCAGGGGATCCAGGGAGGGCTTTTTTAGAAGCGGCCTTACCACCGCCTCTTTTAAACATGATGGAAAGCTCCCCTCCCTGAGAGATGCATTAATGATATGCTGTAGATGTGATCTAACTGCATCTCCTCCCTGGACGACCAGCCAGGAAGGACAGGGATCGAGAGGGCAAGTCGTCTTCCTCACACATCCAAGTACCTTGTCCACGTCCTCGGTACTCACTAACTGAAACTGATCAAGTGTAATCCTACTCGCGGAGTCACTGGACACTCCACTGTCAACCTCTGCTATAACAATGGCATCTAAGTCGGCTCTTATCCGAGAGATTTTATCTGAGAAATGATCGTTAAAGGCATCACAGCGAACTGCCGAAGGCTCTAAAATCGGATTCAGGGGAGAAGGAGCCTGAGTTAGACCCCTCACCACCCTGAACAGTTCTGCTGGATGTGAATTCGCAGACGCAATGCGTGCAGAGAAGAAAGCTTTCTTCACTGCACGTATTGCCACTCCATAGAAACGAAGATGTTCTCTATGTCGTGTTTTGTCAGATATAAGTCGAGTTTTCCGCCATCGGCGCTCCAGTCGTCGTCCTTTCCGCTTCAACTCCCTGAGGTCTTCCGTATACCAGGGCGCCCTATTAGAAGCGGGCCGGAGAGGACGTTTGGGGGCGATCGTGTCGATAGCCCTAGTTAGGTCTTGATTCCATCTATTGACCAGGGCTTCTACAGGATCGTCGACGATACCAGCCATGGAACCCTCCAAGGCTTTCTGGAATCCAGCAGGATCCATCAGCCTTCGAGGGCGGAGCATCTTAATTGGTCCGCCGTGATACTAACCCTGACCAGAAAATGGTCTGTCCATGACAATTCGGAGGTATTCAGTACCTCCGCCCACAGATCCGTCTGTTCGGAATTGAAAACAGCATCGATAGTGTGACCTGCTGAATGTGTGGGTCCAGAGACCAATTGGGATAGGCCCATGTTTGTCATGGATGCCATGAACTCCCGAGCCCCACCTGACAAACTGGCCTCGAATGGGATGTTGAAATCGCCCAGGACCAAGAGCCTGGGCGAATCCAACACCAGCTCCGAGACCAGTTCTGTGAGCTCGGCCAGTGAGTCTGACAGGCAGCGGGGTGGCCGGTACACTAACAGAATCCCTAGTCTATCCCTGGTCTTCAGACTCAGGTACACACACTCGATGTGTTTCAGTTGCCGGACAGGATGTCTGGTCAGGTTAAGATGATTTTTGTAGACCACAGCTACTCCGCCCCCCCGCCCACTTTCCCTCACCTGCTCACTAACACAGTACCCAGCTGGGAGAGCCTGAGCCCATATCGGGCCACTGTCATCTCCCAGCCAGGTCTCTGTGAAGCATGCCAGGTCGGCCTCCTCTTCTATGAGGAGGTCATAGATTATGCTTGTTTTGTTTTTAACTGACCTGGCATTGCATAGGAGCAAGGAAAGGTTCTGTGGGTGGCCTGGATCATTCCCCAAGATCCCCGGGGTAGCAGGGCGACCGGAAGGTAAGATGGGTATTAAATATCCATCTCTCCTTCCCCTGTAACGGCATTTCGTCCTGCTATCGCCATATCTCCTTCTGCCCCATACAACAGATATTGATGCTCCCAGACACATTTCAGTCACCTCCAAGATGTCCCGTCGCACGCAAGAGAGAGAGAAAGAGGGGGCGGGGGTTAGTGCAAAGGTATCCACTGCACTTTGTCTTTCTTTCTCCCCCCACTCACGCCGCCGCTGTTCTCCCGCGGCCAGTTCATGGCTGCCTCCGGTTGTCCCGTCTCTCTCGCGTGCGCAAGAGAGAGAAAGAGAGGGGGCGGGGGTTAGTGCAAAGATGTCCGCTGCACTTTGTCTCTCTTTCTCCCCCCACTCACGCCGCCGCTGTTCTCCCGCGGCCAGTTCACGGCTGCCTCTGGTCGTCCCATCTCTCTCACGCGCGCAAGAGAGAGAAAGAGAGGGGGCGGAGGTTAGTGCAAAGATGTCCGCTGCACTCTGTCTTTCCTTCTCCCTCCACTCACGCCGCCGCTGTTCTCCCGCGGCCAGTTCACGGCTGCCTCCGGTTGTCCCGTCTCTCTCGCGTGCGCAAGAGAGAGAAAGAGAGGGGGCGGGGGTTAGTGCAAAGATGTCCACTGCACTTTGTCTCTCTTTCTCCCCCCACTCACGCCGCCGCTGTTCTCCCGCGGCCAGTTCATGGCTGCCTCCGGTCGTCCCGTCTCTCTCGCGTGCGCAAGAGAGAGAAAGAGAGGGGGCGGGGGTTAGAGCAAAGATGTCCGCTGCACTCTGTCTTTCCTTCTCCCTCCACTCACGCCGCCGCTGTTCTCCCGCGGCCAGTTCACGGCTGCCTCCGGTTGTCCCGTCTCTCTCGCGTGCGCAAGAGAGAGAAAGAGAGGGGGCAGGGGTTAGTGCAAAGATGTCCGCTGCACTTTGTCTCTCTTTCTCCCCCCACTCACGCCGCCGCTGTTCTCCCGCGGCCAGTTCACGGCTGCCTCCGGTCGTCCCGTCTCTCTCGCGCGCGCAAGAGAGAGAAAGAGAGGGGGCGGGGGTTAGAGCAAAGATGTCCGCTGCACTCTGTCTTTCCTTCTCCCTCCACTCACGCCGCCGCTGTTCTCCCGCGGCCAGTTCCTGTTCTCCCGCGGCCATGGTTGAGAAAGCCTTAGATATAGTCCTCATCCTGACATTCAAAATTTTATTTATTTATTTCCTGCCTTTCTAGCAAAAATGGCACTAAAGGCAGCTAACAATAATAAAATAGAGATGAAGACAAAAGCAATTAAAATGTAACATAAAAACAAATAAAGTAAAAACTATTAAAACACAACAGTGAAAGAAATAAACACCACACAGACCAATAAAAAACCCTTCAAAAGCTGACTAGTTTATAAGCCAAAGGCCTATCTGAATAAAAACATCTGGATAACAGAGATGGAACTAACCGAGGCTTCCACAGTAGGGATTACCAGAGCCTGGGAGTAGGCACCAAAAAGGCCCTATCTTGCATCCTCACTAAATGTGCCTCCAATGCTGGTGGACCTGAAAGAAGAGCCTCCTCAGGAGATCTTTAAAACCGAGCAGGTTCTGATGGCATAATGCCCTATTTCAAATAGGTCCCAAGTTGTATAGAACTTTATAGGTTATAAGCAGCCCAGAAACAGACTGGTAGCCAGTAAAGCTGTTGCAATAAGGGAATTATGCACTTCCTCTAACTGGATTAAATCATCAATGAGGGAATGGAAAATAGGTTCTCCCCAAAGACCTCAAAGTGCTTTTTTATATAGGTTCCAGTTTGTTTAGGGTTTCAAAGGTTCTAGGAACAGGGGTGGGGAACCGGTGTCCTTCAGGTGTTGAATTGCAACTCCCATCGACTCTGGCCATCCCTGACTGGGATTGATAAAAGTCCCACACCATCTGGAGGGCTGCACATTCCTTATCCCATCCTAGAACACTTTATGAATAGCATGCCCATGGTACACAACAGCTCTTACTTCTGGGTAAATGCATATAAGTCAGTGCTACGGAATGCGCAGAAAGCATCCCTCAAGGTCATGTTTCAGAAGCAAATTTGAAAATACTTCAAAAGCAGAATCTGAATAATGAAATTTTGCATCACTTTGAACTCCGACAAAAAAAATTAACTGAGATCCAGAGTATCATCACATGGGGGGAAATCGTGTTTCCTTACCGTACATTCTCCGCCCATGTGTTTGTCCCTCATTACTTCCTCTTTCAAAAGAGGAAGTAAACAATGTGCACATGGCCCATTCAGTGGGCCGTTTTGATCACGCTGCTTCTCCTGCACACAGCAGGAGATAGCGGCAACTTCCATCTTTAAAAATAATTCAGATTTACCAGGATCTTTTTTTGTTGTCCGAAGAAGGCTAGAAGGAGTGGAAGGTGTGCAGGAGGTAGACGACAGTGTGAATAGGCCCCTCGAAAATCCGTGAATGCCCAGTAATGAGCGTGCAATAAAAGGCTTGTCTGATGACGCCCCTAGCTTCATTTCTCAAACTAAAAAACAGAAAGTGAGTGAGAGAGATTGCGTTATTACATCAGCTGATGCGTGCTGGTGTCTTTGGGTTATGTCTGCACCAGTTGTTTTCTCCACATATATTTCCAGGACTTCTGCTGCACTCCATAGTTCATGCCAGCTGGTGTCAAATCTGGCCTTCGTTACAGGGAAGTTAGTTAGTATTAAGGACAAGAGAATCAGAGATGCTCGAATTTGTGAAGGTACTCAGAGGTCCACCTTGAAGCTCAGTCTGCCTCATTCCCATTCCCTATTGTAAGCTCCCTCACCCCCTTAAAGGTGGCCTAGTAACCATGTTAAACTACATTTGTGGGGAGGGGCCATAGCTCAGTGTGATAGCGCACATGCTTTGCATGCAGAAGGTCCCAGGTTCGATCCCCGGCTTTTCCAGGGAGGGCAAGGAAAGGCTCCTGCCTGAAACCCTGCAATTCAGTGTTGACAATACTGGGCTAGATGGACCAAGGATCTGACTCAGTATGGCAGCTTCCTATGTTCCTAAATACATGAATAACAAATAAAATCATCGTGGGTATGCACCTCAGTCTGCAGTGTCAAGAGGCATGTTGGAGTGTCTACGCCCAAGCAAATTTAACACGGAAGTACCTTGTTTGAATGGGAAATGGGTACTTTCCCACCACTGACTGAAGCATGAAAATACTTTTCAAGGGTAGAATCCAACTAAAGTCCTACCTAGAGAAGACCCATTGAAATGAACAGGATTTCAGTAAGCATAGCTAACTTAAGTCCCATTCATGCCAATGGGTCTACTCTAAGTAGGACTTTAGTTGGCTTCTACTCGAAGTGTACATTTTCAAAGTACACCTTTTGCAAACGAGCATCACAAACCCGGGAAGGTGCAAGCTTTGCCTGCAAAAAAAAAAAAAAAAATGCTTACATCCAGGAGTACAGATGGGGAACATTCTGGCCTTGAAAGAATGGAAACAAAACTCTTGGATGTCCCTGATTAGTACCTGATTCAGTTGGTACTACTAGCATGTGAGAACCTTGTCCCCTGCCAGCTTGCTGAGAGGGATCCTGACACAGTTGCAAAACATAGCCTTGGGATGTAAAAGGTCCTGGTTTTGTACCCTGGTATCTCCAATTAAGATTGCAATCCTATGCATATTAAGACCGAAAAAAGGCCTACTACTCCCAGCATGCCCCAGCCAGCCTTTTTGGGTGCAAACCTATGCATATTTAGACAGAAGAAAGTTCTTCAACTGCAGCATGCCAAAGGATCAAGTCACAGTCACTGAGCCCTGGAGAGACACTACCAGTTAGAATAGACCAGGCTCCATGGAGAGATAGTTTGAGTTGCTATAAAGCTGCCTTTCGTGTTCCTAATAGAGCTACTTGCATCCAGTAGATGTAATCATGTTTTTGTTTACTTTGAGTCTTATGTCTTTCATTGTGATTTTTATTTTTCCAGACTGGATTTTGGTTGTTTTATTGCAAAGGCAGTTTAGAAATCATTTTAAATCAGAAAAGAATAAATAAATAAATAAACTTGAAAGTATGCCTCAGGTCCCCTCTACAAGGTTGCCCGATTATGCGCATATACGGATAAGCGCATTTTCTCCTAATACCTATTCACAAGAGGCGGCAAAGCTCATTACGGGCTGTATGAAACATGCTTTAAAGTTGTTTACATGTGGAGAATCGCATGTTTACACGGCCATAAGGCGCTCTAACTCCCATGGTAAATTAAAACTCGCTATTTAACACGCATTCAAAAATGCGAATAATCGGGGATATAAAGCTCCTCAACCCCCGATTTGCACTCCGCTCTTGTAGAGGTAAAATCTGTAATGCGCTTTGAAAGAGCTTTAAATTACTCTTGTAGAGGCACCCTCAGTCTGCGATGCCAAGAGGCAGGTGGGAGTGCCTAACCTCCATCAGATTTAACATGAAAGTAAGTGCCCTGCTCTGATTTTTGACATGGCAGGATGAAGTACTTATGCACTGGTATTGCCTGTGCTATTCTTTGGACAGGCAGACTACAAACATTTTGTTAATTTTTTATTGTAAATTTCAACAAAAGAAAACAAAACAAACAAGAAACAAGAAACAGGAAAATTCGCAAGTGTAACTACATGCTTTGAAGGCCTCCGTTTCAAATATTGCAACATTTATGCTGACCATGTGTTACATTCCAAGAAACGGGTAAATAATTGCAGAGAATATGTACATCAGTAAATATTAACGAGCATTCCAATACAAAGTTTATCCATATGATAATTTCCTCCCAAAAGGAGGCAACTATTGGGCATTTCCAAAATGTATGAATAAAAGAATCATTGGTATTACACTTCCAACAACTAGCAGAGTTAGACAAGCCTTTGTTAAAGAGACGTTGTGGCATCCAAGGAACCCCAAAGAAATCTTTTTGCTGAAAAAGACTTTCTGCCGAAAAAGACGTAACCAGAAATCCATGTACATATCAGATACAGACACTAAAACAGCAGTCCATTGATTAGGCAAAACAGGACATTCCAGTTCCCTGTTTCATTCCTACTGAACAACCCATGTATCATATTGATAAGCTGATAATAAGTATTTATAAACCTGAACTGCGGGTCAATGTACTTGGTTAGCTTCAATAAGTGTTCCTAAAAGCAAAGGGGACTCAGAGGCACTGAAAGCAGTGGGACCGAATCTATACTCTTAACAGAAGTTGCAACTGCAAATACTGCTGCTTTGGCTATAACAGGCAATTTGTCTCACCAAACTGAAAGTGGCAGGGGGAAATGGTAGACTACAGACACGGAAAAGAGGCAAAGTATCCTAAAAGCAAATGCAAGATTGAGAACCGGAATGGACATAGACTTATTCTCAGCTGCCCTAGAGGGGAGGAATAGATCTAATGGGCTTAATTTACAGGAGGGTAGATTTTTGTTCAGCATTAGAAAAAAGGCCTTGATGGAAAGAGCAGTTTGAGAATGGAACCAATCACTTAGAATGGTGGTGGGCTCCAGTGGAGGCAGGTGGCTCCAATTTCGCTGGGGCTGTGAATCCATCCCAGGTTTCAGTGGGAAACAGCCAGAACACTAAAGGAGCTCTCCAAGGTGCTGGATCTTATCCCCAAACTAGATTCAGCACCTTGGATAGCTCCTTTAGAGTTTTGGATGGAACCTGGAATGGATTCACAGCCCTACCCAAATCAGAGTCACCAGCCTCCACTGGTGGGCTCTCCCACACTCAAGGTCTACATACACAGGCTGGACAGCCATCTCTTGGGGATGCTCTAGCTTTGGATTTCCTAAATTGAACTGGACTTCTAGGCCACCTCCAACTCTTATGATTCTGTGATCTTTGGCCTCATCTACACCAAGCAGGATATTGCACAATGAAAGCGGTATGAAAGCGGAATATAAAAGGCAGGAGCCACACCAAGCAGGATATAGCGGTATATGGTATGTGTCAATGGGCCCCAAGAGTTGTCAGTGCACTTCAATACCACTATAAAGCAGTAGTGTGGCTCCTGCCTTTTATATACCACTTTCATAATGCTATTTCCTGCTTGGTGTAGATCTGGCCTTTGTGATCTTAGAAAGAAGAATCGGGCCAGACAAGCAGATAAAACACATGGGCATAGCTAATGAGAGCCACAGCTTTATCAGTCTGAGGTCAGGCAAACAGCTGCATAGAGAAGCACAAGCTTCCTTACCGATTGGGGGAAGGGCCATAGTTTTGTGGCAGAGCACATATTTTGCATGCAAAAGGTCCCAGGTTTCATCCTTAGCACTCTTTTCTTAAAATTGGTTTCAGGTAATAGAGATGGAGAAAGTCCTCTGCATTCGTGATATGCAGACTCACCTCCACTTGATTTGGAATTCCACCTCAGAATCAGAAAATTACTTGAGCCGATTCTGAATTTGGACCCCTGTTGCATTCCCAAGGATGTCCTCAGGAGTACAACAAGGTCCAAAGGCTTCCCCCAAGCCTCCCAGGAGACCTCGTTGCACGGACAGAGCATGTGCGGTTTATACTCATGTGGGCTCTTCCATAAGTTGTGCCAAATGTGCATACCAGGTAAGGACAGCAGTACAGCCCTGTTCCCTCTCCAATGCACGTTGATGGTATGCGCATGTACTCCTCTTGTGAGTGACTGATGCTGCAATTAGATTGATCTGATCTGTGAGAGGACAAGGTGCCTCTATTGTCAGTGGTTGCACAAAACACAGAATGAGGGCAGATCCACTTTGTCAGGTGGCGTGAGAAGAGCTACTCCCGCTTCAAGCCCGCTATTAAGCCCAGTTCTTTTTTGCTCCTCACCGCAATCCTACGCATGATTACTTGGGAGTAAGCCTCAATGACCACATGTCTCAGCCTAGAAAGCAAGGATGGTGAACAAGCACCTAAGTGCCCAACCTGTCGCCCCTTTTCCCCTTTTTTCAAGGAATGTTTTGTTTTTTCTGAAAAATTTTAAAAAACTGAACAGCTTTGGACTATGAAATATTTTCTTTTCGAATTTAAGATATAGATAAAGCCAGCCTTTACTCTCCACAAAACGATTTTTAAAAACTATGTAATAAGAACGCTTTTATAGAAAGACTAGAGATGCAAAATATGTCTGGAAATCATGAAGCTATGGGCAGAATTGTTTTTAATCCTCTCTGTAAAATCCCCATCATAATTATTTATTTCATTCCTTTTTAAAATTGTCGATTTAAAGTGTATTATACTGATAGATAGTTATACTCAGTTGCCCAAAATGTGACTAGAGTCACCATTGTGCATTCCTGGCAGTAAGTGTGCATTCTTGACAATTTGGGTTTTATTCTATCAACTCCTGCGTTTCTGATGCTGTAGCAGTCGTTTAATGTAGTTCTAAACTTTTTAAACAATAATTAGGAATTTACTAACTGAGTTTACTTTTAGTTTTTTTTAAATATAATGATAATTTTATGAGCAAACTACGTTATACATAGATAACTTTAGGAACAGATAAGCTGCTTTATGTTCCTAAAGTAGCTCTCCCTAACCAGGAGCCCTCCGATGTTTTGGACTATAGTACACAGCATTTCTGAGTTTTGGCCATGCTACCTGAGACTGATACAGTCCAGCATATGTCTTAAAATAGCCAGATGTCTTAAAACAACAAAGTGACTTTAGATCTGTGACTTCAGATCCATTTTTCAAAATGTTCATTTTTTTCTGAGGGAGGAAAACGGATCCTCCCCCCACGCCTGGAAATGTTACATCTCTACCTGTAAGCAGGGATGTACGAGAATTTTGTTTCTGTTTGCAAATCATGTGAACGTGTCCCGTTTGCAATCCCAAACACAAATGCAAGCAAGAGGGGTTTTTTTTGTTTTTTTGGAGAAATGTTCGCAATTTCCCAAATTTGCGATCACATTAAAAATGCATATATATTTTTAGATGAGCACTTTAAAATGCTCATTTTTAAAGCAATATGCATGTTCACACTTTTGAAAAATATGCACAGAACTGCGCACTTTCCCCATTTGAACAGGACAAGGAACAGGTCAAAAATGAAAATGAGAGTGAGCCAAAAAGCGCACCCACAATATTAGGGTGACCAGATAAAATCCAGGTCAGGGCTCATGTAACTTTAACAGTTGTAGAGAAAAGGGAATTTCAGCCAATGTCATTTGTTTGCAATTAGTTCCTGGTGAAATTCCCTCTTCATCACAGCAGTTAAAGGTGCAGGGGCCTTGCCTTCTTTTGTATATGGTCATTCTAGTATAGTGTCTGCAACTTTAACTGTTGTGATGAAGAGACAATTTCACCAGGAAGTAATTGCATACAAATGACTCTGGCTGAAATTCCCTTTTCTCTACAACTGTTAAAGTTACATAAGCTCTGACCTGGATTTTATCTGGTCAGCCTACACAATATGCCTGTGGACCTAAAAAGGTTGGGGACCCCTAACCACCACTCCACATTGGCTTTAAAATGTGTGTGTGTGTTCATTGTAAATAAATAAATAAATAAATAAGAACTCACATAATCCAAAAGGAGAGTGAGTTTTCCAGATTGCTTAACACCTTCCAAGGATGAAAGCCATAAACTGTTCTGCCCCATTCCAAGTTTGCTCAATTCTCATGAGATCACAGACTCTGAATTTGAGACAAGTTGTGTTGTGAACAGTGCGTGGGAGCCATCTATTCTGAGTAGGAGGTTAAAGGAGTTAACATCCTGTTCAGCTACATTTTCTAAGCCTGAGCAAAATGGGAGAACCAGATCAAAGAGAACCAGGTGTGTCAGGGATTAATTTGCCAGCACAAGGGAAGACAAAGCGGCTTCACTAGGAGAGATCAGCCTCCCTAGATAAGGAAATCAGCAGGCATCAGTGACAGTAGGACTGCTCATCTCTTATCTGTGGAATATAAACAAGTGAGTATAATTTCTTCCCCATCTATCACCTTGATAGTTGTTCCTAGCTGAACAAGGATTTGAGTCCAACCTTCCACAGTCCAAGTGAAGCATTCTGGTTCAGTTCAGACATAATACTAAACCACGTTTAAAGGCGTTCCACAGTGGTTTGGTGTGGGATGTTGAAACTTAGAAGCCATGGGTTGCAACTTGCGGGCAAGCCAGGATCAGAAACTATGAGGTGGGTTTGCAAACCATGGTTTGTGCTAATGGTGGTTTGGAAAGATGCCTGAATTGGCAGGCCATAATTACAGCTGCTGCTCCAGCTGTTGCGCCTGGAGATCAGAGTGCTAAACAAACAGAAAGTGAATGCCAACAATAAACCATGGCTTCCTGGTGCATGTGGTTGCAAACTATGGTTAGCACAAACAAACCATAGTTAGATGTGATATCTGAATTGAATGTCAGTCTCTTGTAACTGCTATGGTGCCAAGGGTCATTCATTCTCTACTGGCCATCCTGCCCCAGTTTTCTGGGGAAAATTTACTGGGGAAAATGATAACGTTACAGATTGGATGGAGTAGCCAGCAGAAGATGGGGATATTGATTAGGAAATTGTAGTCTGATGGAGGTGATGAGAATTCTGTTAGAGACCCTGGCCTCTCTTTACAGAAATATATTTCTCAGGGTTCCCTTGGTAAGAGGAAATGAATATTAAACCAGTTTGTAATGTAGGTAGGTTCCTTTAAGAGAATGTGCCCCTGAGATTGGAAGTCAAGATATGGGTTCTTCTCCATTGGTAATACCTGACTAATTCTGAGTGAGAAGAACAGCAGACATAATGTGCCCCACCTACACACACATGCATACAAAGGTTCCTTTTTTAAAAAAAATGGAATTATTAGGGTAGCACCGCGAAAATGATTCATCTGGGTAGCTGCTACGTTTTATCCCAGCAGGGTGTTCTTTCCCGTTCCAGTCAAGAGGGTCAGATGGCAATTAAATACCTAGCGAACAGCTGCTCAGGCCCTATTGATGTCCTTTTGTCCTGCTGCGGCCCTGATGCACAGAATCCTGACTGCAATTAACGAGGCACCAGGAGCTCATTTCCGAAACATCATGCACCACAACATCCCGACAGGGACGTTCCTGGATTTGCTCTCGACAGCAATAAACGCAAGCACCAGCAGGCAGGAAGGAGGACGGCATCTCCTGGGCAAGGAACCAGTCAAGACAGGCCTGCAGAATTTGGGAACTACCAAGCTGGCCTGCCAGCTAGGAATTCTGGCTCACCAAAGGCCCAGCAAAGCTCCTGTTTTCGCAGCCTGCCCAGGATTTTAAAAATGGGGAGGGGGGAATTACAGAAAGCTAGATAAAGGTTTTCCTGGGAGAACATTTAGATCGAAAGGGGTGGGGAGTGAAAATTGACCTGAAACTAGTCAAACTACCTACACAGCTCACCTTATTTTTCGTTTCTTTTTTTGCTGCTACCAGTATTGCAGGTGTAGTGGTGGGAAGTCCCCTGGAAATCAGACTTGCATCAGCTTTCCATAACCTGCTGCCTCCCCAGATGTCTTGGACTACAATTCCCATCAGCCCCATCCAGCTGATGATCAGGAATGATGACGATGTAGTCCAAAACTCCTAGAGCCCACCAGGCTAGGAAGGAGTGTACTACAGCATCATGGCCTGATTGGAGTCCAACAGGAGAAGGGCCTTTAGTATGGTAGCCCCTTCTCTTTGGAACTTTCTACCCCTTGAGGTCAGACAGGAACCAACTCTATGCTGCTTCCGGCGACTCCTGAAAACACCTCTTTTCCAGAAAGCATTCCTCAACTGACTGGTCACTGTATTTATTGGTACTTCATTATAAATTGTACAATTTTAATTGGCTGTTTTAATCTTTTTATCTTTTTACTATTTTATTCCTATGTTCACCTCTCCAAAATCTATTTTAGATATGGAGCAGTATATAAATATTGTAAATAAATAAATAGCTTCATACTAAGACGACATCTAGGGAATTGTACACCATTGAAAGCATCACCAGCTAATAAAAGCAAAGCATATCTGCATTAAAGACACAGCTGTGGGCCAGGTCTGGTTTATACCTAGTTTACTTAAATTAGTGCCTGCCAGATGTTGGACTACAACTCCCATGATCTTGACCATTACCCATACTGGCTGGGGCTGATGACAGTTGTAGTCTAAAACATCTGAAGGGCACCATGTTGCCTACTCCTGAATTAAGTGATTGATTGATTGATTGAGTGATTGAGTGATTGAGTGATTGAGTGATTAAGTTTTTAATAAGAGGTTATGCACTGAACTTTGAATCTAGGTCTCCCAGGTCCATGCTTGACCTTCTGTCCATGAAACCATATTAGCATTCCTTCTTGGAACCCACCATGCTGAACAAAATGTGCCACCTACATAGGTCCACTTGCCCGTGCTCTCCTTTTACTGTTAAAGTAGACTCCTGCACACCCCGGTTTTATATATGGATGAAGTGAACACACAAATGATGCTTCCAAACCCGTGAATTATGGTCCCTTAACCCACCCTTAAATAATTGTTTCAGTTGCACCCATAGACAGGTATGGCTCAAGAGTTTCCACCTCTGAATATGTTCATTGATATCTTATCTAAAGATAACTCGGGCACAACCATCACAACAGTGGTGACAACCTATAACAATGCTACCTTCTTAAAGAAAAGAAATTGGACCTGGTATCCTTTGGGCAATTGATTTTAATCCCTAAGTTGATATCGCTTTTTCTTGCTGACAAGACTGGTTTGAAGGAGTGCCAAAGAGCCAAAGGCAGTTGACCTTCCTAGGAAGCAGAGCGAAAGATGTTTTGACCATTATTGTTGGTGAGACAATACTCACTCACTTGGGCACACCGTCTTTTCTAAGGTGAACTGTAGCTGTTTTTTGCTCCTAGACCCAGTGGATTTAGGCCTAGATACAGGCAAGTTGAAGGGGGTTCAGAGGAGGGCAATGAGGATGATCAGGGGTCTGGAAACAAAGCCCTATGAGGAGACTGAAAGAAATGGGCATGTTTAGCCTTGAAAAGAGAAGACTGAGAGGAGACATGATAACAATCTTCAAGTATTTGAAAAGTTATCCCACAAAGGAGGGCCAGGATCTCTTCTCGATCAACCTAGAGCGCAAGACATGGAATAATGGGCTCACATTACAGGAAGCTAAATTCCAGCTGGACATCAGGAAAATCTTCCTGACTGTTACAGCAATACGACAATAGAACTAATTATCTAGAGAGGTTGTGGGCTCTCCCACATTAGAGGCATTCAAGATGCAGTTAGACAGCCATCTGTCAGGTATGTTTTAAGGTGGATTCCTGCACTGAGCAGGGGGTTGGACTTGATGGCCTTAGAGGCCCCTTCCAACCCTACTATTCTATGAACAATGGAAGTAAAAATTCAGCTGTAGCTGTTGGGTCTTGATTTAAATTCAACCATGTAGGCCTAGTCAAAAATGCAAATTTGCTTCAGATCCACATGCAACTTTGACTTTTGGTAGGATTTTATTTTCCCCATTCCTCTCCCCCACCCCCTTTCCCTGGCCAGATTCCAGATTCACCCAGGCAAGTACATGCATCCCACACGCAAATGAGCCATATATGCATGTATCGGTGTGCGTGCTGTTGCATGATTCACCTTTGAAGTTTGAGCTGTAAAATGTCATCACTCTACAGGAAAGTTGGATAGGGTCGCGTAGGAGAGCTGAAATGCCAGGTCTTGTCAGGGTTGGGCATCCTCCACCCAGACACATAAACATACACACATACACAGAGTCCAAATTATGTCTTCAGAAATAAATCATGCCAGTCTGCCAAAATCAGCCTTCCCCAACAGTGCTACCTCCAGTAGCAGAGGCAGTAAGCCTATATATGCCAGTTGCTGGGGAACATGGGCTGTAGAGTGCCTTTGCACCTGTGTCCTGCTTGTGGGTTCTTGGTCGACAGCTGGTTGGCCACTGTGTGAACAGAGTGCTGGACTAGATAGACACTTCGTCTGATCCAGCAAAGCTCTTATGTTCTTATGTCCAGATCTATTGGACTACAATTACTATTGTAGAATCAAAGAATCATAGAATAGTAGAATTGGAAGGGGCCTATAAGGCTATCGAGTCCAACCCCCTGCTCAATGCAGGAATCTACCTTAAAGCTTACCTGGCAGATGGTTGTCCAGCTGCCTCTTGAATGCTTCTAATGTGGGAGAGCCCACCACCTCCCTAGGTCATTGGTTCCATTGTTGTCTTGCTCTAACAGTCAGGAAGTTTTTCCTGATGTCCAGCCGGAATCTGGCTTCCTGTAACTTGAGCCCATTATTCCGTGTCCTGCATTCTGGGTTGATCGAGAAGAGTTCCTGGCCCTCCTCCGTGTGGCAACCTTTCAATTATTTGAAGAGTGCTATCATGTCTCCCCTCAATCTTCTCTTCCCCAGGCTAAACATGCCCACTTCTTTCAGTTGCTCCTTATAGGGCTTTGTTTTCAGACCCCTGATCATCCTTGTTGCCATCCTCTGAACACACTCCAGATTGTCTGCATCCTTCTTGCCCAGAACCGGAACCGGACGCAATACTCAAGATGGGGACTAACCAATGCCGAATCGAGGGGAACCAGTACCTTGCGCGATTTGGAAGCTATACTTCTATTAATGCAGCCCAAAATGGCATTTGCTTTTTTTGCAGCCACATCACACTGTTGACTCATATTCAGCTTGTAATCTACAACAATTCCAAGATCCTTCTCGCTTGTAGTATTGCTGAGCCAAGTATCCCCCATCTTGTAACTGTGCATTTGGTTTCTTTTTCCTAGGTGTAGAACTTGGCATTTATCCCTATTCAATTTCATTCTGTTGTTTTCAGCCCAGCACTCCAGTCTATCAAGATCACTTTAGAGTTTGTTTCTGTCTTCCAGGGTATTAGCAATCCCATCCAATTATGTGTTGTCTGCAAATTTGTTAAGCATTCCCTGTACCTCCTCATCCAAATCATTAATAAAAATGTTAAAGAGCATTGGGCCCAGGACTGAACCCTGCAGTACCTCGCTCATTACCTCCCCCAGTGTGACTCTTCGAGTCCGATTCTGTAGCCAACTGTGGATCCACCTAGTAGTTGTTCCATCTAGCCCACTTTTCACTAGTTTGTGAATCAGAATGTCATGGGGCACATTGTCAAAAGCTTTGTTGAAGTCAAGATATACTATATCCACAGCATTCCCATAGTCCACAAGAGAGGTTAACCGATCAAAAAATGAGATCAGATTAGTCTGACAGGATTTGTTCTTGACAAATCCATGCTGGCTTCTAGTCATCACTGCATAGTTTTCAGTGTGTTTACAGATTGACTTCTTTATCATTTGCTCCAAAATTTTCCCAGGTCTGTAGTTCCCAGGTTCCTCCTTTTTGCCCTTTTTGAAGATAGGGACAACACTAGCCCTCCTCTAGTCATCCGGCACTTCACCCGTCTTCCATGATTTCGCAAAGATAATAGACAGTGGTTCTGAGAGTTCTTCTGCCAGCTCCTTTATTACTCTAGGATGCAGTTCATCAGGCCCTGGAGATTTGAACTCATTCAAAGAAATTAGGTGTTCCTTGACCATTTGTTTATCAATCTCAAACTACAATCCTGCCCCTTCAGCTTGTACTTCACTTTTTCCAGGGGGCGGGGGGGGTCATAGACCCGCTTTTGAGAGAAGACTGAGCCAAAGTAGGAATTGAGCACTTCGGCCTTTTCTTTGTCCTCTGTTACCAATTTGCCATCCTCATGAAGCAGTTGAACCACCATTTCTTTCCTCTTTTACTATTCACGTATCTGAAGAAAGCCTTTTTATTGCTTTTAGCATCCCTCGCTAGCCTCAGCTCCTTCTCAGCGTTAGCTTTCCTGATACGATTCTGGCACTTCTGTGTTATTTGTTTGTACTCCTTTTTTGTAGCCTGGCCTTCCTTCCACTTCCTATATGTATCCTTTTTTATTTTCAGGTCATCTCTAAGCTTTTTGTGGAGCCACATTGGTTTCTTCTGTTGACTTCTATCTTTTTTCATTGTTGGAAATGTTTATAATTAGGCCTTTAAAATTTCTTTTTTAAAAAAACTCCCACTCATCTTGGACTCCTTTTCTCATTAGGGTCACTTGCCATGGGATCTTTCTTATCATAGTTCTGAGTTTATCATCACCAGCCAACTGTGGACATGCTATCTGGGGGAGATGGGAGTTGTAGTCTAACACATCTGGAAGGTGTCCAGTTCAGGAGGGGCAGGAGTTGAGTAATGCAGCACACACCTTGCACATTTCCTATGAGGCCTCTGTTGGTAGTCCTGGGAAAATTTCATTTCCCAGTGCCCCTACCTCATAGCAGTAGCAGTATACCAGGTATCAGATGAAGGATGGGAAGATAGACTTCCCTCCCTTCATCCCTTCTACTGCCACTGCTGGAACAGCAAGTGAGATAACTGAGTGGAGCAAGGAAAGAGTTGCTAAGCCAACCTTCTCCAACCTGAAGCCTTCCAGATGTTGCAGTCTGCATCTCCCAGCATTTCTGACATGGCCATGATAGCTGGGGGCCATGGAAGTGGACATCCAGCAACATCTGGAGGGCATCAGGTTAGGGGATCTGTTTTGCCTCATGGTTGGGCTCAGAATTGCCTGAGCTTTATTCATGTTTTGAAGAAAGAGGCATGGCTTTCTGAACCCAAATCTGAGCCTGCCTAAGGAAGTTCATCTCATCCTACCTGCTAGATCAACCTTGGCTCTGAAAATCCCAAATCCCAAGGCAAGCTTCCTTTTAGGACACAATTTTTAGCCTTTATTTCTGATCGCTTTGGATTTGTCCTCTTCTCCTGCCATGCCCCCTCTCCCCACACCCACCCCAACAACCTTCCTAGACAGTGGTTCTGATACAGCAGGTTTGTTTGTGCTAAGTTGTCACTTTGAATAATTGTACTGAACAGATCCAGTTTTTCTGGGCCGACTGCATTTTTTCATCATTTTGCAAACAGGTTTGTTTTATGAGTTTTCAGCAGCTATTAAAGCCCCTAAGGCCTTTTGCAGGAGGGGGGGAAAGAAGGAGTTTCTAGCCCACGGAAGCTGCCAGAGGGGCCCTGGGCTTGGCAAATGTGAGTTTGGCTCCTGTTCTTTGAAAAGGAGTTTACCGTTTACACTTTCTGTCAGCCATAGATCTCCAACTGTATTTTCCCAGCTTCATAAACCTTGTGTACCACTTATCTTGAATGAGCTGCCAAATAGAGATGCGTTTTAAAGCGGAACATAATTAACAGGAATTTTGACGTCGGTTTCCTGCAAACAGTTCCTGGCTTTTTTACATTTAGGCTTAGGAAACTATACAACTGACCTCAGGGAGTGTTTGATGAGTTAATAAACACAGCTCTGTGTTTGCACATTTGTAACTTCTTCTAGTTTATTTATTTTTTTAACGGAAAGGAAAGGCATAGGAGGAAAAATCAAAGCAGAATAATAAGGTTGAGTGGATGTAGACATGATCTGGACATGAGAGAATTACATGAGATATTAAATAAAAGCTGTGTGGTTACAGAATGCCATTTTGAATGAAGGACAAGTAGAATCTATCCTTCCATAAAGTAATATAAGCAGGTCTACCACAAGTAGCTATTGCCATGAGTAGTGGAAGAATGGGAGAGGGACCATTTTGACCTACAGTGAACTGTTAGCATGGCCCATACAACTTGCTAAAGAAGAGGAAATGCATCATCAAAAACAGAGCTGAAAGAAGGCATCGATCTACAGATAATGTGCATATGCTAATTCATATGTATGGATGCAAATTCAGAACTAGTTAATATAAGTACATCTCACCATAGCGTGGAAGACCGGGTCCCGATGACATGTGTGCCATGCTCAGGTCTGCTGCCCAGGTGCAACTTCAAAGCCCAGTTCTTCCTTCAGTTAGTTTATCTTTCAACTGGACTTGGACCGGGCAGCCCTTCGAACAGAGGATGCCTTCAAAATAGAGGGCAGTTCTATGGCAGCCCTTCAAATAGAGGACTGTCCTCTCTAATAGATGACCCATGGACACCCTAGGCACAATCTGTTGGGAAGTGTTCTTTCATGTGCCCCATGAGGTGAGCAAGAGTTGCACAAGAGCATCATGCAGGAGAATTTCCCAATAAATTGTGTCCCATGCAGGCCCTGGTCACTTGGTGGCTGAATTCGGACAACACGATAGTCAATGGTGGGGTAATAATCAACTTTACAGTTGTTCATCTAGGGGGTACTCCCCACACAACATGGTAGATTAGGATCAGCACTGAGTTGACTATGGCAGCATTCGGACAACACGATAGTCAATACAACTGACGATTGTTCCCCCCCCCCATTGCTTATTGTGTCGTCCGAATTCAGCCAGTGAGTCTTCCCACTATGGTGTGAAGTATATGCAAATATTACGCAAAACTGTGTGCTCTTTGTCCTTTTTTTTTGTTGATGCATGTCCTCTTTTTTGGCGATGCGTAAGTGGCCATCATTTGGCAGATGCCAGTGCCTTACAGTTGTATTCCACAACCCACAAATAGCAGCAGCACAAATGTCAGAGATAACCACAGGACAAGTTTTTTGTGGAAGGATCTGCGTACTAGTCCTTTTAAGAGAGATTTTCCAGCATGCCTAAAGCATGGGATGGTACCTCCTTTATAATAAATATAATTATAAATTGTAGTAACTTGTGAGAGTTTTCCTGTGTCCTGATAAGTCTGTTCCAAATTTACCATGGAGAAAAAAAAATGAACAAGAGGGAGGATGATTAAGTCTTCAATGAAAACCAAATTTACAAAATTATGTGCAGGAGAGAAATGAACACAATGTTTGGATGTACCATAGTGGAATTCATATCTTGGCTAGCCAAATGTACTTGTCCATGTTAACTGCAGATCCAGAATTGTGACAAAGGAGGGGTGGCGTATTGGTTAAAATGGAGGAAATGGTAACAAGAGATAAGGGAGGTTAAAATGCCTTTTAAAAGCTGATGAACTCAAAAATGATGGGTTTAATTTGCAAATCGATATCCAAGAAATTTCAGAGCTTGGCTAACATAGATAGAATTTATTTACTATAATGCATGCCATGTGAAAACACCAAGGGTACCTCTTCATGGGCACTTTGCCTCGCGGTGGCTTTGAAATGGTGGCAGTTGGGTTACATGACGCTGCCACCAATTCGAAGCCATCTAGGGGCAAAGGCCCTTTGCTCCGCACTAAAAAAATCGGGCATTTAGCCTGACTTTTTTCAGAGCGGAGCAGGCTGGGCAGGGAAGGGGATGGAGCAGAGAGCCATAGGCTTGCTGCACTGCCTCGGCAGTCCTCCCCCCCCCCATTTAAAATAAATAAATAAATAAACAAACCACTTACCTTAGAGTAGGTGGGCCGCTGCTCCAGCCGCCCCTCCAGCTGACGCTGGGAAGGCGTGGGCACGGTGGTCGCGACAGGAAAAGCCACCGTGGCGCTCCCGCTGTGAAGACTGGCAGCAGGAGCATCAATGCGCGGTGCGCTGACTGCCGCTGCCGCTGCCCTCCAAAAGCGGTGCTGCCAAGAGGCTGCCCAAGATTATACCATGGAACTTAAGAAATTCATAGCAAGAGACATCTGAATGTAGGAACATAAGAAGTACCATGCTGGATCAGGCCAAGGGTCCATCTAGTCCAGCACTCTGTTCACACAGTGGCCAACCAGCTGTCAACTAGGGACCAACAAAGCAGGACATGGTGCAACAGCCCCCTCCCACCCATGTTCCCCAGCAACCGGTGCATATAGGCTTACTATATTGAATACTCCAGGTAGCACATAGCCATCAGTACTAGTAGCCTTCTCCTTCAGGAATTTATCCAACCCCCGTTTCAAGCCTTCACTACATCTTGTGGTAGTGAATTCCATAGTTGAACTATGCACTGGCTGAAGAAGTACTTCCTTTTATTTGTCCTGAATCTCCCACCAACCCGCTTCATGGATGACCCCAGGTTCTTGTATTATGGGAGAGGGAGAAAAATGTCTCCCTATCCACATTCTCCACACCGTGCCTAATTTTGTACACCTCTATCGTGTCTCCCCTTAGCCTCTTTCTTTCCAAGCTAAACAATCCCAGCTGTTGTAACGTTCCCTTATGGGGGAGATGCTCCAGCCTCCTGATTGTTTTAGTTGCCCTTTTCTGCACTGGTCTTCTCATATACAAAAGATTGTATTTGGCATGCTGCTATTCAGGTGACTGTTCAGTGATGCCCATCAGTGTCATCCCCACCCCCATCAACCCTCCTGTAGAAGCAGTAATGCCTATCCAGGTCACTGGGAAAGGGGGGCTGTAAAGTGGATTTAGCCTCCCTCTCCTTCAGCGGCCCCGAAGCATCCTCTCCCCCATCTCAGCAGTGCATGTGTGTGTCTCTGTATGTGTGCATTTGCACAATCATGTACAATTCCCCGGCCCTCAGGTGTCACCCAATGCAGCCAAAGCTTGTGCATCCCTGACTTAAACTGTACAGCTCAAAAATCTTAAATCGAAATCAAGATGGGGGAGGAGGGGGAGAATGTCCTTGCCCCTTGTTTTTCTGACAACTTGCCTGAAAGCAAGCAAAAGCTAAACAAACAAAACAAACAAAACCAGAGACACCAGGGGTTTGGGCAATTCTACATGGTTCATGTCACAGGCACTATCCAGTAGGTGCCAGTGGCACATGTAGTCATCTTTCATGTGAGAGACTTGTTAGAAATGAGCAACAAAATATTGCAACTTGAGGGATAAAAGAAAGCAACATCTCCATAGCTGAAGCACTTCTGAGGGGGGTGGGGGATGACTGGATTTCTCACAACAAATGAGAAACAACTGAAATTATTATTACTGTTACTAGTGTAAGGTACATTACTCACCAAGGTACATTACACACCAAGGGCACTAGTAGTCTGAGGGTGAAACTAGAGTGACCATATGAGAGGCTGAACAGATAAAGGTCAGGGCTCATGTAATTAGCTCATGTATGCAATTAGTCCCTGGTGAAATTCCCTCTTCATCACAACAGTTAAAGTTGCAGGCACTATACTAGAGTGACCATATACAAAAGAAGGCAGGGCCCCTGCAACTTTAACAGTTGTGATGAAGAGGGAATTTCACCAGGAACTAACTGCATACAAATGACACTGGCTGAAATTCCCTTTTCTCTACAACTGTTAAAGTTACACGAGCCCTGACCTGGATTTTCCCTGGTCAGCCTACCATATGAAAAGGAGGACAGGGCTCTTGTATCTTTAACAGTTGTATAGGAAAGGGAATTTCAGCAGGTGTCATTTGTATACAGTGAAATCCCCTTTTCATCACAACGATTAAAGCTGCAGGAGCTCTGCCCTCTTTTGTATCCGGTCAGACTAGGCAGGGCTCCTGCAGCTTTAACTATTGTGATGAAGAGGGTATTTCATCAGTTGCTGCATGCTTACAAATGATATCTGCTGAAATTCCCTTTTCCATACAACTGTTAAAGATACAGGAGCCCTGTATCAAGCTTTAAATTTATTCAAATTTTCAACATTTTCTGCATGTTTACATAGCTCAACCTTCAGTTTAAAATAAAAATGAGCAATGTCAGTCTGGTGGATCTCAAGTAATAAGCCTTACACTGCCGTATTCTTATATAAATTATTATTATTATTAATAATAATAATAATAATAATTGCACAAACAAATGATTGCTTGGAAAGATGATCAGAATAGCCACTGCAGGAATTGCAAGCCACTCTGTGCATCTAGCTTCAAAGCAAAAGCAAACATGCCCGCCTCTTCGAAAAGAAACCCAAGGTATAGTGTAGATGATCCTCAGCTGTATCGTGTAGAATAAGATGTATAATATCATATTTTAAGAAGGATTTCAAGAAGTGACTGGATCTAGCCTCCAGCAAGAGGGTCGCCTTCTCAGCAGCAATCCAAAGCAAATCCCAGACAGGCCTTACGCTTCTTGATTTACCATTTCGTTCCCCTTGTTTTGCTGGCAAGCTTTTTGTTGTTGCGAGGAGGGTTCACGCTGGAAGCGCTGCATTCTGCACTTTGACATGTGCACACACAAGGCCATTTTTTCCACCCAGAGCTGTCAAGACCACATACACTTCATGCATTGCCTCAGGGGTGTAGCAGAGTTATCTTTACCTCTGCTCTGCAGATGCAAAAGCAGCTGCAGTAGAAGCTAAGTTACACATGTACCCCAGTGAGATGTATTTAGCGGTTGCACTCTGTAAATGCAGATCCAAGAAAGAGCAAAGTGTCCATTTGCAGGTGATCTGAAACCATGATGTAATATATCTTGAATGATAGGGGGACCCTAATGAAAACTGTGGATTCCACTGCTAATTTACCTAGGGTGTCCATATGGAAAGGAGGACGGAGCTCTTGTGTCTTTAACAGCTGTACAGGAAAGGGAATTTCATCAGGTGTCATTTGTATACATGCAGCACCTGGTGAAATTCCCTCTCCATCACTACGGTGAAAGTTGTAGGAGCCCTGCCCTCTTTTGTATCTAGTCAAGAGGGCAGGGCTCCTGCAGCTTTAACTGTTGAGATGAAGAAATAATTTCACCAGGTGCTGCATGTATACAAATGACACCTGATGAAATTCTCTCTTTATCACAGCTAAAGATACAGGAGCCCTGTCCTCCTTTTCATATGGTCACCTTAACATCCCTTACTTTTAGACATACTAGTGCCCCCCTCCAGTACCAAAGGGGGCCATCATGAAAGGTAAGGGAGCCCAGCCCGTTCTGACCCATCTGTGATTTAAGCACTGATATAAGAAAAGCAAAGTTGAGATCATCAGAATTCTGGCCTGGATAGCATCAAGGCCAGTGGCAAAGATGGGCAAAGATAGGCATTGGTGGACAGCTGCCGAAGGCTCACACACCTGGAAGGGGGCATTGGCAAGTGCTCCCTGGAGTTGCTCCTCCTCTTCACCATTGCAACCTGCTTGTTCACCTGCAACACATCTTGGGAGCTCATGAACCAAACGGCTCATCAGACAAGGAGACTGCCTCCCACCCACCACCAACCAACCATCATCTTGCTCTACCCATCCATGCAGACCACTTTTCCTGGGTCTCCTGCTGAGCCAGGAGAGTTTGTTCCAGCCCAGACATAAGAGGGGAAGGCTCTCACAGCTGAACACCAGGGTCTAAATTCACCCAGCTTGGTGGGGCACAGGCTCGTCTCTCAGCCCAGGAGAAGGATCAAGGCTTCAGCTCCACTTGTGGCCAACTAGAACACTCTGCTGCAGTGTGTCCAGGGAAAATCTTGGGTAATTGGATGATGGGAAAATCCATGGACATCCAGGAAAATCCAGGAAAATCCATTAAAGGACAGCCATTGCCCACAGCAGTTTGCCCAACATCTGAGAAGTGCCAACCCACCAGCAGAAGTCCAATCTCACTCAGTTTGCCTCTCCAGCAAGGAAGTATTTTGCTGTTCCCAAAGCCTCTCCTGTCCTTCCTAAAGTCATTGATGGATGCCTATTGACACCCGGCCCTGTCCAACATGGAATTCAGGATATGGGGACTAATCCAGAACCATGGGCAATGGCCGTCCTTTAATGAGATCACCTCATGCCATTTCCCAATTGTATTGGGGACTGCCTGGCTTGCTCAACACAATCCTGTTATCAAGTAGAGTGTGATCCATCGGGTTCCATTCAGCCTACTGTTGAAATACCTGCTTCCAGAGTCGCTTGATCCAGTCAGCAGCCACTGTGTCCCCTGAGTCAGAACCACAACTTCCCAACAAGTATGCTCATTTTTAAGGCATATTCAAACCAGTGGAAGTAGAAAGCCTGCCCTCATCACCCCTCTGTCTGCCCCATGGACCTTGTCCCAGGACTTTGTATCCCTGTGAGCCAGCTGCATTCCCTGTCAGAGTTTGAACTGGCAGCCTTCATGGAATTGGGGTAAAAATCTAAAGCATGGCTTTCTTTGACCTTCCACCTGGCCTGCCGGGGTACCTGTTTGATTCGTCAAAAGATAAGTGGGGAATTACATTTGTGCAACACCTACTGAACTTTTGGAAAGATTACCATCTAGAAGAGCGCCCATGGTTGCCTCCATGCATGTCCAGGCACATCAACGCATGCAGAAATTTCACAAATATCATCAGTCAAAGCCTGGACCAAGTCAACCGAAATGGGGCATGCCTAGAGAGGGGGAAGGCATTCTGTCCCCTAGATTGGAGGTTCCACAGTACCCTGTAAATGATTCAGATTAAGATTGACCACACCTAATACCACCTCAGGGGGCGTCCTCAGCATGCCTTTCTCTACCTCCATCTTCCCCTGTTCCTCAGCCACCAAGAGCACAAGACTACGGAACCTGACAGCGGCCCTTGAAGAACTGCAATTAGTAGGCGACGACGTGAGTGGAGCCACTGAAAGACCAGGCACAGCCAGGTCTCTTAAGGCCTATGTAGACTACAGACCTTCACCTGAACAACAGCTTCTTATAGGAGAAGCTTTCAGCCAGCACTTTGTGGACTGTGATCAGCCTCTAGCCTAGCCTCCAGCCCCATCTGATGTGGATATGCCACTTCCCCTGGTTTAGACACCAGGGACAGATCTACACCACGCAGGATATAACAGTTTGAAAACAGTTTGAAAACGGTATATGGAATGTGTCCTGGGCCCAAACAGTTGTCAAAACCATTATAAACCATTATAAATCAGGTGTAGATCCTGTCCAAGTGAGGGAACCCATTCCCAAAGCTTCAGGGGAGGAAGCATTCATAACAAATGTCCCTCCCTTCATCCAGTTTAAGGGAACATCTCCATCCTCCTCTCTCATCTCCATCTCCATATGGCACAACGAAAGGTCCTTGGACTTGGCATTGGGAGAGCCTGCAATGCGAGACAGTGAAGAGGTCAAGGGACTCTTGAGAAGGCTACCTCACATCAAACTCTAAATCCTGCCCCTTATTCAAAGGGGGTTTAGCCCTGCATCTGCCAGAAGTCCCACCCAATCCCCGGATGTCCCAGATAGAGGCATCACCTAATGGGGGTCATTTGACTCCTCTATGGATTTGTCTGTTTAGCCCCTGCCATACATGTGTGGCACTGGAAGCAGTTAGATACAGGGGTTAGGGATGTCAGTCGCTGGGAAATCTAGCCCGTTTGGGCTTGCCAGACTTTTGTGGCATGCTTGCTTCAGTTTGCTTTTGTGATCCGAACCACACGGTTTTACAGATTTTTTTTTGGTCTTGGTTTAATTTGTGCAAATAGGGATTTGCATACATCTTGCCTGTAAATTATGCAGATTTGCATAATTTACAGCCAAATTTTGGCAAAACAAATTTTAACGGAAAATTTCGCCAGCTGGCCTGACGCATTGCACATTGAGTGGGGCCAGTTGGTCGAAGACACAATGGAGACTGGGGGGGCTGAGCTGACAAAAGCTTGTGAAGCTCCACCCCCAAAACGGATTCCCCCAACATCCCTAACTGGAGTTCAGGCTTAGTCAGGAGGGGTCAACATAGCACTCAGAGGACACAACACAGTCAGGCACTCACATGTGTTACACAACCCAGAAGCAGAGTCACAGATGAGTCCAAGGTCAGTAGAACAGAGCATCCTTAACAGAGCAAGGTCCAGGAGGCTAGGTAGCAGATGCGGGATCATTTCCAAGCCCATCCCAAGATGTTCTGGTTCAAAAGTCCTGCCCTGGATGGAAGGTTTATCTGTTGGGATCGTATGATTCCTCTACGAACTCCTCAAGCTATTGTGGGTGAATAGGAAGAGGTGGCATGATGAGTTTGTAGACAGGTCACATGACCTCATCATGTGATCCCTTCCTCCAGTGTAGGACATCTGGGCATGGGGTTGGAAATGGCCCCTACTGGGTTGCTTCCATTTCCCTACATGTGTAGCAGGGGTCTCCACCCCCATCCTATTGGTCCATGGAGGTATGATGACTTCATCTAGAAGTCACATGATCCCCATCCAGTTATCCCTCTTTCCAGGGCAGGACTCTGGCAGTGGGACTTCCAGGGATGGGGTCGGATTTTCAGCAGAGGTGGAGTTAACCACTTCTCCCATTAAAATAAAGTGCAGGGCTTCCAGTTTGATGCAACATAGCCTTTTTCACGCCTCCGCCGCATGTCATGCCCAGGGCTTGTGGGGGGGATATGACCTCTCTCTGCCGCATTGCAGGCTAAATCAGCCACAGAGATGGCCATAAGATGCCCATTGCGGCACCTTATGGACACTGTAGACCTGCCCCAGCACCCAAGACTCAGTGGAGGGTGACACCACTAGCATACGGACTCCCATCTTGCCCTGAAAGGAGAAGAAACAGAATCAGCTTCTCTAAGACAAGGAGTTGTTTGTCTTTTTTGTTTTTGAATGCACAATTTATTGATTTTATTGTTTGAATGATTTCATGTAAACTGCTTTGTGAAGTCAGTCTATAAAGCAATATATAAAAACCTTTAATAAATCAATACCCAGTTGCTCATTGCGTGAATGATGTCCTGGCTTTTTTGGCCCTCAGACTGAGAATTTCTGGAAGGCCACTGTAGTGCCATAGTTGTCAAACACTCGACCAGGTTGGGATCCATCTATTTCATCGCTTCACACCTTCCAGCTGGCGGTGAAAACTTGTTTCCGAGAGACTTCCAGAAAAACACCACTTGAGTGATTTACTGCTCTCTCTGCTGCTGTGTTCTGCTAGCAGGGCTTGCGGTTAGGCTTTGTTTTCTTTTTGCTGTTGTTTTATGGTTTTTATGGAGTTTTCTATTGTTTTTAAGAAATGTTGTATTTTACACAGTCTTTATCACGATTGGCAGCTGCCTTCAGGGGTCTTTCTGACAGAAAGATGAGTTAAAAAGATGGTTTTTATAAACAAACAAATAATGCCTAAAGAAGGCTGTAAGTGCTCTGAAGATGGAGGGGTGAGCCACAGAAATGCTGTTTAGATATAATTCTGCTACATCATAGACTCCTAATTTGGTAGGAACTTTACTCTAAAGTTTGCTCAGTATTTTGGTTAGGCCCGCAATCCTGAGAGAATATTTTCCCCTTCTTTACCAAATTAAATAGTACATGGCAAGCAAGGTGTCAATTTAACCTACTTGGCTCATGAATGGTTGCAAAATCTGTTTTAAAAGTTCTTGAATAACCACCAAACCATTTCCTGTCTTTTGAACTATTACTCTATGTACGGCATTAAATTTTTAGGATCTTTACCCTGGGGACCGTGTTTACAAGGAGCTTACAGTATATTTCAGTAGCTCCCAGCCATTCATTTTAACCTCAGAACTGGGAGCTGCATGGATTTTGTGTCAGCAAATTAAATAGACGCGGTGTGAGTTCCTGAAGTCAGGCACTTTTTGAGTTGACTGCCTTTAAACGGATGTACACAATTTATATACAATTCCATTTAAGCTCAAGTAACTCATTAAAGAACACGAGCTGTTAAATGCGCTCCGGTCCTCCGCCAATGGTTTTACTCTAACACCCCAAAGACAAGCCAAAAGGAAAAGTCGTTCAACATTTTCTGAAAGATGACGGTTCTTTTTTAAAAACAACTGGACATGGACTGGACACAGCCCTGCAAATAGAAAATGCCTTCAAAATACAGGACAGTCCTCTGGCAGCCCTACAAGGAGAAAAGGACACTTGGCCACACTACATGGGGCCAATATAAAGCCAGACGATTTATGAAGAGGTCAGATTGTGCAGGAAAATATACTTTAGGCCTCCAAACCACGCTTTGAAGAAAGGTGTGATCTGTGGAGGTAGGGCTGTGCATCTGGGTGCTGGCTTGATTCTCAGTGGTTGTGATTTTCAGAGAAAGGAAGCAGGTACTAGGGTGACCATATGAAAAGGAGGACAGAATTCCTGTATGTTTAGCAGTTGTTATGAAGAGGGAATTTCAGCAGGTGTCGTTTGTATGCATACAGCACCTGGTGAAATTCCCTCTTCATCACCACAGTTAAAGCTGTAGGAGCCCTGCCCTCTTGACTAGATATAAAAGAGGGCAGGACTCCTGCTCTATGTCTACAAATGGCACCTGCTGAAATTTCCTTTCCTACACAACTGTTAAAGATACAGGAGCCCTGTCCTCCTTTCCATGTGTTCACCCTAGAGGCATGCTTCTTCAACCCTTATCTGAAAATTAACCCTAACTCTAATTTACCATTGAGTAGTGACTCTAACTACGAAAAGCCAGTGTACAATATCTCCTGGTGGCCCACTCATTCTTTCTGGCCCTGGCAGGCTCTTCTGCTCCTCCTGGTCATGCCTGGAAAGCCATGCCCCTTTAATCCTAACCGTATCCTGGGTATTAACCCTAACCCTAATTTACCACTTAGAAGTGACTCCAGCTACTTTGTAGAGTATCCCCACATTTTAAAAGTCAGTGTGGTGTAGTGGCTAGAGTGTTGTTTTGGGAGTCGGGAGATCTGGGTTCTAGTCCCCACTCAGCATGGAAACCCACTGTGTGACTTTGGGCCAGACACAGACTCTCAGCCCAACCTACCTCACAGGGTTGTTGTTGTGAGGATAAATTGGAGAGGAGGATTATGTATGCTGCCTTTGGTTCCTTGGAGAGGAAAAGGTAGGATACAAATGCAATAATAAATAAAATAAAAGTTTGAGACTTACTCCAACTTTTCAGGAAGGAGTGAGGTGAATATGGCCCTCTGGCCATCTAATCTCACTCCATCCTTGATGTGGAGGCGTGGCTGAGTGGATGTGAACCCCTAATTGGTCACCATCTACTTGGGCAGAGGGCAGGGGGTGAGGTGGGGCAGCAAGCCAAATGGCTGCCAGAATGCCACTGTGCTGCCTTCGGTGTGGGAAGAAGAGTTCCTGGGGAGTTTCTCTTTCTACTAACTGCGCACCAGAGCCTGTTCATTTCTGCACAGTTTAAAGCAGACTTTCAGGCCATTGCAGCCTCTCCAGGCATTACAAATGGAAGAAAATGGAAAGTGCCTTCTCCTCCAGTGCTCATGGGGACACTGTGCCTACTCTGCGCCTAATATGTGTGGCCGTACTGGCAGGAATTCTGTGGGGAATGTGAGGACTGAGCTTTTATATAGCAAAGGCCTCTTTGAAGTGTAGAGCATCTCTCCATGCTTACATATAGAGCCATGCTGTACCTGGCAGAGGCCTTCGCAATATACATGTTGTCCTTCTGCACACACTCCATCACTCATAATAGGGGGCTTTCTGCTTCTGATAGCGACCGGGATAGGGACAATCAGGATCATAGGTCAGCATCGTTGCGTACCTGTTGATGGCCGTGGCCCAGCAGGGGACCAATGCTGATTCCTGGGCCCAGATCCTTCTAGACCTGCTGCTGCTGCTGCTCCTTGCTGTTGTTGCCTGTTCATCCCCCATGTCTAAGCATGCAAGTAGTAACAAGACTGAGGGGATGGAGCAGTCTTCCCTACTTGCCTTGTACTCTTCCTATGGGTAGTAGTCCACATTGGACTCAGAAGGAGAGAGAGGTTGGGCAAGCAGCAGCAAAAGGGGAGAAAAGGAAGTGAGTCCAGGAGTACTAACTCTAGGATGACCCTATGAAAAGGAGGACAGGTCTCCTGTATTTTTAACAGTTGTATAGAAAGAGGAATTTCAGCAGGTGTCATTTGTAGGCATGCAGCACCTGATGAAATTCCCTCTTCATCACCACAGTTAAAGCTGCAAGAGCCCTGCCCTCTTGACCAGATATAAAAGTGGGTGGGGCTCCTGCAGCTTTAACTGTTGTGATGAAGATGGAATTTCACCAGGTGCTGCATGCCTACAAATGACACCTGTTGAAATCCCCTTTTCTATGCAACTGTTAAAGATACAGGAGCCCTGTCCTCCTTTTCATAGGGTCACCCTAAGTGCCACAATCACCAGCAGAACAACTAGCACAAGCAACTCCTAACCCAATGAAGTCTTAATGAGTTGTGCAACACCTTGTGCGATGCTCTGTGAAAGCAGTGTGTGGAACAGCTTGCAGAATTCCTTATGCAACTGCTTCTGGAATGCCTTGCGGAATGCCTTGTGCAAGTGAACTCTCAAAGTATGGGACTTCACACTTGCACAAGGATGAAAACAGGGCTTCTACAAGTGGTAGAAGCTTCACACTAGTGGAATGACACAACTGGACACAACTTCTTAAGTTTATCTGATCAAGCTTTGGGCTAATATGTAATAGCAGGGAGGGTGGCTTACTAAGGACAGATTTTGCTTGAAAACAAGCTACATTTGTCCCCAGTAAGGCCTAATCTACACCAAGCAGGATATCGCACTATGAAAGTGGTATGAAAGTGGTATATAGAAGGCAGGAGCATGAAGCAGCAGTATGAAAGCGGTATATTGTTATGGGTCAATGGACCCCAACAGTTGTCAGTGCACTTCAATACCGCTGTAAAGCAATAGTGTGGCTCCTGCCTTTTATATACCGCTTTTATACCACTTTCATAGTGCAATATCCTGCTTAGTGTAGATGAGGCCTAAGTCTCTATAGTGGTTTGCCACCAAATTTTGGTGACACACCACCAATCTGGAGGGAGCTGGAGCTTGTAGGGGGGCCTGGGGGGAATTGGCCCCAAACCACTTCAGGTTGCCTACCCCTGCCATAAAAGCTGCCCAGTGAGGTGACCACACTAGTTACACTCAGTCCGCCCCCCCCCCCGCCCCAGTCACATACTTGTTACACAATGGTAAGAGCTCTAGCGGCTTGTGTTGTTGAAAGACGGAGGTTTTAAAAAGAAGGCTGTGATGCTTGGAGTTGGATTTCTGCCTATATTTGGACTGTATTTATTATTCCACTTCTATTAAGGTGCTTAACTTATTCAGAGTTAGGTTTAGGCAAGAAATAAATAGCATGGCAGCTGTGGTGACTTGTCTACTTCTTATGAGTCATGCCTACAACTGTTTTATAGAATGTTTAGATTTACTAGCAAAATGTTTGGAGCACTATAGATTGGAACACACTACAGAGGGAAGGGTTTATCTTTAATAATAAGAGTCCATGTCTATTATTTGTTGGCTTTCTTAGTAAAGAAGATGGAGAAATATGAGCTATGTTCAAGCAAGATAAAAGAGACAGGGATCAGATGTTGCCAGGACTGGATTAAAAAGATGCACTCTTCAGTCCAGAGGCCCCTGCGCATTGTGATGTGCATTCAAGTGGTGGGGCCAGCTCCATGCTTGAGGGGGCTCTGGGCAAAAGGCCCCCTCATAGGCCCCCTCTTCCATCGGGGGGCCAGGTAGGCATGCCTGGAGGAAGTGTCAGAGGCATTGTCAGAAATTAAAATGTCAGCTAGCACTGGTCTGGAAAAGAAATGAGGACCCAGGGGAACATCCTGGGTGGATCCTGCTAGGGTGCTGGGACCTGGACAGCTGCCCAAGGATCCTCTGAGCTGATGCCAGCACTGCATGCAAACAGCTTACCCATTCATTTCAAAGGAGGAAGCAACTTGACCGGCAAAAAGTAAGGCTGCACAGATCTGTTCCTCAGCACTGAAATGAACTGGGTCACTCTTACAAATCAGGTAAGTTCAAAGATCAAGGAGGTCTTTCAAACACAATGGTCTTTTATTGCTACACCACATGCCTAGAATCAACTCCATCTCTGAGCGTGCTGGACTAATGTTGTAATACAGGAGCCCAGTATGTCCAAAAAGCACTATCTTTTAACCACAGTATCCCCTGGCATACATAAAACACTCATAAAGAGATTGCTGAAGGGATAAGTTAAGGTTCCCAGTTTGGGGCAGTTGGCGTTTGGCTACTAGGCCAAGAATGTCTAGGGTGGTCATGTGTCCCCTTTACAGAGAACTGACCTCTATTTGAAGGGCTGCCAGAGGAATGCCCTCTATTTTGTAGGCATTCTCTATTTGAAAGACTATCCAGTCCAAGTTGAGTTTAAAGATAAAGAACCATCAGAAGGAAGAGCTGGGCCTTGAACTTGCCCATCAATATCATATGAGGCCCTTATACACTGGTGAATTAGTATGGAGAGAGAGCACATTATGGTCATTAATGACACATGATGTTGTGAACACTTCACAGCAACCGCATAGCTTCTCTCTCAAAAAGGCACATTTTCGCAAAGTTGTTTTACTGTGCCCTGCCCCACCCCCTGAATTCAATCCTGCTCACTGGACATGCCTGGGGGTGTGCCTATGACCTGGCTGTGTTCTGGTCAAGGGGTGTTTTTTAGGGGTGTGCATGGACCCAAAAAATTGGATCAGAATCGGAACCGGAACCGATGCCTCGGATTGGATCGGATTGGATCGGACGCTTCCCAGTTTGGAGCGTATCCGATTCCGATCCAAAGATCGGACGTCCAATTTTTGGATCGGATGCTATTTTAGGTGCTGTCGCCATAGGCTTGCATTGGGGGAAAGAAAGCTTTCCCCCAATGCAAGCCTATGCGGAAAACATGGGGGCGGGTCAGTGGGGACCTAATTCCCCCCCTCCCTGTCTCTCTCCACCACTCGTACTCCTTACCTGCCGGGGCCGTCCATTGCCATCCACTGCTGTCCACTGGTCCCTTCTACTGAGAAAAAGTCTTCGTGGCCTGCCTCTCAGTAGCATTCTGGGTGACGTCATCACCCATCACGCTACTGAGAGGCACGTCGCGAAGCCTGTTTCTCAGTAGAAGGGGGCAGCGGACGGCCCTGGCAGGTAAGTGGGTCCTCCCCCTCCCTGTCCCTCCCCCCACTTGCGCTCCTTACCTGCCCGGGCCACCCACTGCTGCCCTTGCAGCCTGTTTCTCAGTAGTATGGAAGCAGTGGATGGCAGCGCAGGACACCAGCAGGTAACGGGGGACCTCCACCTCCATCCCCCCTCCCCCCACTCGCGTTCCTTACCTGCTGCCTCCTCGCTGCCATCCACTGCTGCCCACTGCTTCAGTACTACTGAGAAACAGGCCTTGCGGTCTGTTCCACAGTAGAGCGAGGGCACGCCGAGTGATGATGTCACCCAGTGCTCTGGCACTCTATTGTGGAACAGGCCACAAAGCCTGTTTCTTGGTAGTACTGAAGCAGCGGACAGCAGTGGACGGCAGTGAGGAGGCAGCAGGTAAGGAGTGCGAGTGGGGGGAAGGGGGAGGAGGTCTGAGGTCCGATCCTCTGATCTTTTTTGATCCGGATTGGGTCCTTTCAGATCGGATCGGATTAGATCGGATGATCCAGATGCTAGGGATCAGTATCGGATAATTGTATCCGATTTTGCCCGGATCAGGTCCTGATCGTGGATCAGACCTGACCCGCTGCACACCCCTAGTGTTTTTTCTGTTGTATCATCATTGTGTGTGGCCCATCCATTTTCCTCCCATTCACAGTAACACAGGCTTCTTTTCCCACTTCACTTAGCAGTATTTCCCAGTAGCGTTGTTCCATTCTTTACTGCTGCACTGTTTTGCAGTTTGCAGGTGTGCAGTTTTGCACTTTCAGTATAGGGTACTTCAGGCTTTCATATTGCAGTTTCGATTTTTACTTTGCACTATTTTGTAGTTGTGCTCGTTTGGTTTCAGGGGCCTTGTTAGAGCTTTTCTGATTCACTTTCTTTACCCCGCTGCTACTTCACAGTTGCATCCTTTTCTTTTAGGGGCTTTAAGAACTTTTCCTGCCACACCTTTCCAGCTACTTCACTGCTACTTACAATGGTGGTAGCAGAGTCAATCACTAAGGGCCATGGGGTATCATGGAAACACATTGAAATCATCAATCTCTTCAACATGTACTTGGAGTTGCACATTCTCCACCATTACAATGACCAAGACTGCGGGGAGCAGGGTGTTCAATAATTCAATAACATAGTCTCTGGTACTTTGGCTGGGTGTATCAGTGTAACCATTTTAGCAGTGGAGCGCACTTCATTTCTGAAGGAAAATGGTGGATGTAAGAGAAGTGTGAGGTAAACTACAGAGGCATCTGTCCTCTCTTCTATTACACTTCCTTGAGCAGGGAGCAGGGAGGGGTAGGGAGCAAAACTTGCCCATTGGCTGAACATGTAGATGGGGCCCTAGAGAGCAGACTAAACAAGACACACAGGTCACAGTCTCCGACACTATGGTGAGAAGTCTTGAATTTCTGCTTAAATTATAATAATTATTTCTAAATATGCATCTATACATATAAATTAGCATATGCAAATTCTATGTGAATTGCACCCTCTTTTTCAGTGATGTGTTTCCTCTTTTTTGGCAATTCATAGGTGGCCACTATAGAGGGCAAGGACACAGGGAAAACTGTGTCATCTCCAAACCTTGGTATGTATTGGAGCTCTGGAATACTTACCAAGGTTATGAGATACTGGCTTAGGAGGAAAGAGAGTTTTCTGATCCAGTGTGGTTTAGTGGTCACAGTGTTTGATTAGGAGTCAGAAGATCTGGGTCCTGGTCCCCACGGAAGCTCATTGGGTGACTTTGAGAAGTCACAGACTCTCAGCCCAACCTACCTCACAGGGTTGTTGTTGTGAGGATAAAATTGAGAGGAAGAGGATTATGTACACCACCTTGGCTTTCTTAGAGGAAAAAGGCGAGATATAAATGCAATAAATAAGTGGGAAAATATGCATTTTAGAAGGGTGTATTTTTTCCCAATCAAAAAGGAGCTCCCCCCCATAGTAACTTCACACAAGCCATTATCCTCCTAGCTTCAGTCCCACCTCTACAGTATAAAGATGATAATCACTACTATCCTTCTATACAAACTTGTTGGTAAGAATTACAAAAATAATCATCAGAAGGAAGTACTGTATAAATGCAATTGTTATATACAACTGTTTGTACATTACTGTATTAGTATACGAATATATGTTTAGTGTATAATAGTGAGCTCATTATCCAAATGCTAATCCTTATTCCACTAAAACACCATCATCCATGTACAAGGCGGAGCTGTTGGTAAACTTGGGGTAGGGATATATGGATTGTGTTCAACCTATCCCATCTGGGTTTTTCTGATTGTCAGGCATCTTTCATCCTGCCATTCACTCATTGATGGGATCAGATTTTTTTTTTACCAGAATTTAGTTCTACTTGTGCTAATGTGCACATGTGCAGAAATGCAGAAATGCATATTAATTAATGCAAATTAATTAGTACTAATCAACCCCCAGTGAAAAACCAGTCCCCCAAGTCTGTAGAATCTGTGTGACTCCAAAAAAGCCTATCCGCTGTAGAACAGCATCCCCCAAATAGGTGTCCTCCAGATGTGTTGGGCTGCAACTCCCATAATTCTCTGCCATGTTGGCTGGTAATTATGGGAGATGCAATTCAACACATCTGGAGGGCATTAGCTTGGGGAATGCTGCCTTAGAACCACTTCTTAAGGAGTGTACAACAAAAACTGGGACAATGAATACTGAACTGTGGAGTGCTCCTGTTCAGGGTTCCAGCCATCCAGCTTTGATAGTTTCCAGGATGCTCCATTCCACACACACACACACACACACACACACACACACACACAATTTTCCACTCCTCTCCACAATTAGTAAGCATTCCATGCCCACCAAGCATGCACAGTACTCATTGGACTGTTGGGGGTTGGGAATTGGGTTCTTTTTCTGAAGATTTTTCATACTTCTGCAAACCTTGTGTTTTCCAAAAGCTAGGAATGTCGGAGAAATCTGCAATGGATTTAAATGAGTTCAGATTTCTAGGAATCCAACCTGCAGATTCTGAGGTAAGAGTGAACATGTTTCTCCTTTATGTCAAGAGAAATGGGAAAGAAGGATTTTCTAAAACTACCCATTTCACTATGACATATGTTAATGCTGTGGCTGTGTTGATTTTATTAGAAAACAGCCGTAGGCAGGAGTGTGATGGCTTGTTGTGTCTGACTGCTCCAGTTTTGACTAGCAGATGTGAGCAGGTGATGATGAACTACAGCAGCTTGACAATTTGTTTATTATTCTCCGTAGCAGACAAGCTTGGCTTTTTAATAAAATAGGTTGGCTAGGAAATCATATCAAAGTGAGGGGGGATTGGAGTGAGAGGGGGGACAACAGGTGCGATTACTGTACGGTTGGGCTTCATATCGTCAAGAGACAATCATCAGGATGTTAATGGGATAAATCTCTTGTTAAGTTGAAGACAGGCATAACACTTGTAGAGCATTGGGGCTGCTTTTGAAATGCCTTGACAGCCAGTGATCCAAACATAATTCTTAAGGATCAAGCACTATTTTTTTTTAAGCTTCTTCATGTTTGTAGCAAAAACTGGCTGTGGATGGTACCAATTGGCTAACATGTGTGCAGTCACTAACCAGCACCCTCCCACTCCCATTTTGGTAGCAATTTTGCAATTAGCCTTTCTTTCTTTCTTTCTTTCTTATGAGGTGAAGGTTGAACATATAAATAGAAAGATGTACACGTGTGTGTGTGTGTGTGTGTCAAAAGTAGGGTGACCATATGGAAAGGAGGACAGGACCCCTGTATCTTTAACAGCTGTACAGAAAAGGGAATTTCTGCAGGTGTCATTTGGATGCATACAGCACCTGGTGAAATTCCCTCTTCATCACAGTAGTTAAAGCTGCAGGAGCCCTGCCCTCTTGATCAGATACAAAAGAGGGCAGAGCTCCTGCAGCTTTAACTGTTGTGATGAAGAGGGGATTTCACCAGGTGCTGCATGCATACAAATGACGCCTGCTGAAATTCCCCTTTCTGTACAACTGTTAAAGATACAGGAGCCCCGTCCTCCTTTCCATAAGGTCACCCTATTAAAGGGCAACATACCTAAAGGGTTATGGGAGGAGTGACCCTGAGAGCCAACCCATGGTTTGACTTGCTGGAATGTAAGCCGATCTTGCAATTTGCAAAACATGAGTGAATCTGGGCTGACGCTTCAGTTGGAGAACCAACTGCAGCTCCTTTTTAGATCAAGGGTCCAGAACCTGAAGCCCAGACACTAAATCCAGGCCTCCAAGGTTCCCCAGAAGGCCACACACACAGTTTCCTCTGACCACCAATTATTCAGTGGTGTCCTGGCTTTTGTGTAGCTTCCCCCCGCTCCCTTGGTACTAAAAGGTTAAAATGCCTTTGTTAAGACTTAGTTACTGGCAGTAAGATTTTGAAGATAAAATAGGCCTCTTTTGCCTTTGGCCCTGCCCCTTTTCCTCTTGGCCACACCCACTATTGGAATGCAGACCCCTCCCCCCCAGCTTCTCCAAAATGGAATTCATCTCTTTGCCTGAAAGAGGTTCAACATCCTTCTTTTAGCTATTACATCCATTTCCACCCTTTTGTTCCATATGCATTTTCTGTACAGGGGGGAGTTGGGGTTAGACCTGTTCATGACCATTGACCTTGCCCCTACCCATCCTGCAAATCCAGGTGAAGGTGTGAAAGATCCAATACACTCAAATTATATGCAAATAGGTTTGTCTTTATGATCATGGGTTCTTGAATAAGCAGAGTGAAGACATGCCCTATGCATGTACAGTCTGTATACATGTTGGCCCCTTCACACCTTCTCCCAAATAGGTGGTGCCAGCATCCATGAGCAGGCATCTTCCCTTCCAACCTGTCCCTCTTTAGGGGCATCCAGGTGATGACTTTCATGTTCAAGGAACACATGAAAGGGTAGGGTGGCCAGGCATCCTCTTTTAGAGAGGACAGTCCTCTATTTGAAGGGCTGCCCAATCCAAGTCCATTTAAAAGACATGGATCCATCAGAAGGAAGAGCTGGGCCTTGAAGTTGCCCATCAACCACAATACCTGGATTTCAGAATGCGCAAGGCACAGGGGATCACAGTCTTCCACACTATGGTGAGATGTACTGTATTTATATTTTAATTATAACTATTTCTAAATTTGCATCTATGCATATAAATGAACATATGCAGGTGTCTTCATTTGTCCTCTTTTTTTGTTGACGGATGTCCTCTTTTTGGCAGTTCACAAGACACCACCCTAGGTAAAGATGTGCCCAATGGCCACAACATCTATCATCTTTATGTGTAGAGATCCTCTACACTGATTAGTCCATGACCTCCCTTCCCATAGGGGACAGTCCTCTATTTTGGTGAGCTGCCAGAGGGCAGTCTTCTATTTGAAGGTGTCCTTTATGCTAATAGATGCTAACCTTGCACCCACAAACCATCCAAAAGAAGGTGTTACCTCAAGCAGGATCTCATTGGACAGATGTCACTACATGGGAAAGCTCATATGAGGAAAGACCATTTAGAGGTCAATCCAGCACTTTGATTGGACTGGGCCCTGAAACTGAAGCATGGCGACTGCCACTCATACAGAGCATTTGTCTTGTCTGGCATAGAATCATAGAATAGTAGGGTTGGAAGGGGCCTAGAAGGCCATCGAGTCCAACCCCCTGCTCAATGCAGGAATCCACCTTAAAGCATACCTGACAGATGACTATCCAGCTGCATCTTGAATGCCTCTACTGTGGCATCATCCAGCATCAACAACAGCAGTCAACTCCTTATGTTCTAGTAGTGAGCATGGCTGGCATATGAAACCAAATGAGGCCACAGCAGTGATCTGGAATTCCAGAAGCAACACTGGGTCCAGCAGACCTCCAAATCACAAATCTGGTAGCTTTCTGTCACCAGGAACAATGCAGGCTGATTATCAACAGCTGCACACCACCAATGTTAACAGGATGCACTAGGTAAGCCCAGTCCCCTGCTGAAGTTAATACCACTAATGATTTAACATCTATTGGCTATTGGTTTACAATATGATGCCGTTCTCTTGCCATTAGTGGTAAGCCACAGTATTTATAACTACCCATATATCCCTAGCATACAACTACATTACACCGAATCCACAAAATGCAGTGAATGTTGCCATTAACCTATGAATCCTAACGACCCCAAACAAATTTTGCAAATGTCCAAAAATAGATACATTTATCCACTTTTCGGACATAACACACAAACACACATGCACACACATGCACACACACACACACACACACACACAGAGCAATTTAGGTGGTTGTCAACATTCATCAGTACTTATCTGTGTTTTTGGACCGTCGCCAGACTTGTCTGGGATTGTCAACATTCACATGTGAATGTTGCCATTCACCAAATTTGGGGCATACACAAGCCCAGGCAACCTCCACATTTTTTGGACACTCATTAGCTCCAGTCGTCATGGCCAATCCTCAGGGAATATGGGAGCTGTATTCTGAAAACATCTGGAGGGTGCCAGGTTGCCTATCCCTGCATACATCCCAAATTTGGTGAAAGTCACTCCCTACTGTAATGTATACATACATGCTGGATTGTAGTGGTGGAATACCACCCAAGTTATAAGTGATGAAAGGGTTTGACTGTATAATTGAAGCTTTTCATACAACTGCTGCCAAAGTTAACATTACAGGTATGAGGTTCTGCGTGATGGAGGCACCTGGGCACCCTATCTTCTCTTGTTTCCTCATCCATCTCCCTGCTCCGTTAGAAGATTTTACAAGGGTTTGCCCCAGAAACCCCACCCCTCATTTTGATCTTTGAAATATGTTGCATCATACCATGCCCCAGCCAGGGCACACTCAGACCTAGAAAACCCTATTAATGGGAGTCGCTTTTGGCCTTTGTAGACTACCTTCCTCTCTCCATGACTTAACCACAACCAGCCCTCTCCCACCACCCACTGCGCTCTGCATCTGAGTTATGAGTTCAATTCCAGAGTGAGAACTGAGTGCCAGGACCTCCCGTTTTTAGGAATTAAGCTCTGCCCCCCTCAGGGAGTCAGGTGCCCCACTATGGAGGACCCTGTCGAATAAATTACATTTCTAGGTAATTGAGGGGCTTTCCCCACAAGCAGCTCTTTTTAATAAAACACAGACAGCACAGTCTGCGTTCTGCTTTGTGCCAGATGCACCAGGTTTGTGATCTTCTGTCTGCTAATCTCAGAGAGTTCCATGATTATGCTTCCAGACCTGATGGGTCATGTTTTAAGGGCTCATTAACCTGCACTTCCAACATATTGGAAGGCATCAAACTGAAAGGTGAATGCCATTGGTTGGGTGACTCACTTATTATTAATAGCCCTTTAAACAATCGGCAAATTTGACTGTAATTCTAATGCAATTCTTTCTTTCTTCCTTTCTTCAGCAAACCCACTATAATAGCAGGCAAGCACTGATAGTGCAGTGTTTAATTTAAAGTTAATGCACAACTCAATTACTTGGGAAATAGGAGCAGGGAACCTATTTGTCCCTTGAGGTCCATATGCAGGTATGGGCAAGGATTGGGGTGTCACATGCCAGTGGTAGACAGCACCAAATGCAGATGATGATGATGATGATGATGATGATGATGATGATTCCTTAGACATCATTCTCCAAATAAAGAAAAAATGACTCAATGCAACTTACGGAGCAATACAGCAGCAAAAATTGCAACCGCTCCCTGTAATAAATAAGTAATTGGTGTGATGTTCAGTAAACAACTTTATTAAATTGGTTGCTGCACTCATCAGGATATACCCCACAATTTGCATGTGCTATTTTTATGTACAGATGCAAATTTAGAAATGATTGTTATCATTCAAATGGAATTACAGTACATCTCACCATAAGGATGGAAGTGTATGACCAGATGACCGGTGAGCCATGCTCTGTCTGTTATCCAGGTGCAAACTGTTGATGGGCAACTTCAAGGCCCTTGCTTCTCCCCCTTCTGATGGTTCTTTATCTTTGGACTTGGACAGGATGACCTCTCAAATAAAGGACACCTTCAAAATAGAGGATAGTCCTCTGGCAGTCCTTAAAATAGAGGGCTGCCCTCTGTAAAAGAAGACACAGGGCCTACTTTCTAGGTCCAAATGCCAATTCTTATCCTGACTTTCACCCAGAACTGTAAAATGGGACCAACTCTAACTCTCTTTTTTTAATCAAATATTTAATTATTCATTTTATGTACTTTTTCCTGCTCACTCCTGCTATTTCTCTCTGTAGTAATAACAGTCTTTGTCTCTCTCTGTTTTTTTCTATAACTTTTCCCTTCTTCCATCCATTTATTTATTTATTCAGAGCATTTTTACCCCACCCTTCGACCAAAAATGGTCCCAGGGCAGCTTACAGACAAATGATAAATAAGACCATCGCCTGCCTTTGGACTTACAACGTAAAAGACCGACCACTGCTTGTGAGCCTCCCATGGCCATCTGGTTGGCTGCTGTGGAAACAGAATTCTGAATAGGCTTTTGGTGGAACCCAGCATGGCTCTTCTTATGTTCTTAAAATGGAAAAAGTAGGAGGAGGAGAAAAGCAAATCCAGGCACTAAAGTTACTGAAGTCTTAAGACGATGGAAATTTCAGAAAAAGGAGCCAAAGAGAGGTGGCCTCTCAGAAAGCTGATGGGTTGGCCCTCTTTCTGTTCTCTCCCTCTGTTTCGGCTTGATGGAATGGCTACTTCCAGGTGACTGTTGAAGAAGGGAAGGCCTGATGGAGCTGGTCTTTCAGCAGAGCTGAAGGAATAGCCCTCCTTCCCATCTCTTCCTTTTCTACAGCCCGATGCACGCCAGGGGTAAAAAGCAGTTACAATGCCGCATGTGTATCCCAATTCAGGTAAAGTTGCAGCCCTGTTTGTAGTGGAGGGGTAGAAAACTACACCCACTAATTGAAGACCCACATACTATAGCACATACCTTTAGAAAAGTTTATAACTTAATTTACTGGTTTGTACAGATCAGGCTCTTCCATAAAGCATTGCTAGCCTGTTTTGGCTGATGAGCAATTTTTACAATGAGAATTTCTCCCAATACTCACAAGACAGAACGATGACTCAGCCTCAGTCACTGACACAACACATGCAGATGTATTGTGTAGCCAAGTTCTGCTGCCTATAAAAGAAAGCCAATGACCTATGACTTTTTGTGCTTCTGCCTCAGACTGTCATAAATAAGAATCATTGAAAGAGACACTGCCATCTTAAATTTGGTCCTTTGTTTGAACCTTTTTTATTAAAAAAAGAAGAAGAAGAAGCGCACACACACACACACACACACACACACACAAGTCTTTATAAAACTTAAGACCAATAAAAATGTTTTCGCCATTGTTCTTTTTGACTGGAAAAGTGTCCTGAAGCAGAAACTTCAATGTCCCAGGCCATGTCTTATCCATATCCCCATAACATCATTCCTAATACCAAACTCAGGCGGCCCTGTGCCAATTGTTTTAGCAACAGAACAGGGCCACCCTCAAACCAGCCAATTGTTTTGATCTTCAAAATTACATCCTCTAAAGGGAGAGAACTCCTTCCCACCAAACATATTGACAGTTGAGAACAGTGTATGGGTGTTTCAGCCTCACATAGCTCCTTTAACAGTTATCCTCTCTCCTCTGTGTTTCTGGCTCACCCATGCATGTCCATATTTCTTCTCCAGCACCCAATTGTCCTTCATCTTGAAGAAGTGCAAGGGATCGCAGATGCCATTGATTGGAAGCAAAGCTCAGCATAGGCAGGAAGGATACTCTCATCAGTTAGATCTGGGTGTGTTTACTCAGTGGCAACAGCAGCAGTAGAAGCTGCTGCACTTGGAGAGAGGGAAAAAGAGACTGCTGCACATCTAAAAGTTGCAGGAGGATACAGGGAGCGTCATTAGATGAGCGTTTTATCGCACGCTTGTTACTGCCCACTCATGTTTTTTGTGGGTCCTTTTTATGATGCCGTCTGCCTCTCATGCATCTTCCGCTCCTTCCAGCCTTCTTCCCATCACAAAATAAGACCCCAGTAAGTCCAACTTATTTTATAAGCAAAACTTGCTGCAATCGCCTACTGTGTGCAGGAAAAGCAGTGTGATAAAAGTTAGGGCTGTGCACGGACCCCCCAATCCAATCTGGATCCCGATCTGGGAAGTCCGGATCGGGCCCGATCCGACCCATGTCGGATCAGACCCAATCCGATCCACCTCAGATCTGGATCCGGCTCCGCTCCGGCTCCATGCAGAGCCCTTTGTCCCGTTCTCCCTGCTCTCTCTCTCCCTCACCCAATGATCCTGCTTACCTGCTGTCTCTGCTGCCATCGTCCTGCCATCGTCTTCTGTCCTCGCTGTGGGCCGCCGCATTTCCTAGTCGTGGCAGGTGATGATGTCACCTGCTGTGACTGGCAAATACGGCGCTCTAACCAATTAGAGTGCCGCATTTCCTGGTCATGGCGGGTGACATCATCACCCGCCGTGACCAGGAAATGCAGCAGCCCACAGCGAGGAGGCAAGATGAGGCTGCAGGTAAGCAGGGTGATTGGGGGGAGGGAGGGAGAGAGTGAGGAGAGCAGGACAGAGGGCTCTGCATGGACCCGGAGTGGATCCAGATCGTGGATCCAATCCGGGCCCAATCTGATCCAGTTCGGATTGGGCCCAGATCGGGCCAGATCGGGCCAATCCGATCCAGATTCGGGATCCAGCTCCAAATCCAGTCACAGCCCTAAGAAAAATGCCCACTGAATGGGCCACAGGGGTCATTGTTTACTTCCTCTTCTCTGTGAGAAAGAAGAAGTATTATGCAACAGAAGCAGGGGGGAGAAATGATGGTAGGGAGCCATTATTTTCCCCCCATCTGATGATATTCAGTGTTGCTGACCAGAGCCTTCCCCCTCCCTTCCTGCCACTATAATGCTAGAAAGTCTGGCGGGCAGAAACAATGCCCATGCAAACTGTTTTCTTTCAGGTCCCACTCAGCATATCCAGTGAAGGCTGGTGGCCCCTGTGTCAATGAGTTGACAAATCTGCTCTGAGTTTCAGTCATAACCAGTCGGCACTCTAAAGGAGCTATCCAAAATGCTGAGCCCATTTTGGGGATAGGGCCCAGCACCTTGGACAGCTGCTTTAGAGTTCTGACTAGTTCTAACCAAAACTCAGAGTGGATTTAGTGACCCATTGGCATAGGAGCCACCAGCCTCCACTGGCCATATCTAAAACAAATAAATGGTCTATAAATAAACCCAGCACTGATTTTCTTGTATGTTTCAATCCACTCCCTATAGGCAAAGACTTCACTTTCCTGCCATTCTACAAAGCTACAGAATCTGCCTTCTGTTACACACTTGGTTCATCTAGCACTAATTTTAAAAAAGAAATGTGAAAGTCCCTAGTCAAGGCACATCATGCTCCTCCGCTGGCTCACTCGCAACCTCCTCGGCCCAAAGCTGCCACAAACAAGCAGTGTGCATGGGGGGAAACATCAGACCCTTTTCAGTTGCATGCTGAATTCAACATGGGTAGACATCTAGGGTCTCCCCACAATCCAAAAGGGGCTCCATCGGCATGTAAAAAATCCCCTATCCACGTTGAACTCATGTCGCCACATCCACAATCCAACTACAGGTTGGATTCTGAATTATGCTGGATCAATGGTGGTGATGGAAGTGGGCTTTACTGTCCCCTCCTTCCCACAATAATCCCACCAGCACTCCGAAAATGCTTCACAGATTGTCAGGAGGCCCTGCTGAATGGGATGAGCTGTGGTGTGTGGAGCGGGGATCTCCAAAACTTGGGTGGAGAGATTTTCTGGAGGAGAGTCCTTTCTCTCACAGATGGCACATCCTGGATCCAACCCTAGATCTCCCTTGGCAGTGGAGCCTTAATGGAAGATACCTGGCAGTAATCCAGTATGAACGGAGACAGCGTCCAGAATTCCATGCTGTCAAATGCATTTCATATGCTCGGTGCCTAATTGATTCTGTTTGCAAGGAGCATGTCAGCATGGTGGGGTGTTCTTTTTTCTTTTTTAACTTAACCATAATGTCTAATACGGCCTCCTCCAACCAGATGTCCTCCAGATGTTTTGGACTACCACCCCCATCAGCCCCAACTGGCATGGGCAATGGTTAGGGATTTGTAGTACAAAGCATCTATAAGGTGCCATATTGGGAAACATTGGTCTAATACTGTTGTGCTAAAACCCAATAGACAAGTCAATTGCATTTTCAATTTCAGGGTTTTATGGGATTGCCAGCAATTGGCTACATGGATCTGGTTCGTCAGGCCCCTTCTTTGCAGGTCTTCAGGAAAGCTCCGAAGACTGACCTGTTTTTGCTGACCTTTCCATAGGTCCTTGGGCTGCCACTTTTATTGGTAACTTCAGCTTTTATTGAATTTTTATTAGTAGCCTCTGTTTTTATTGAGCTTTTAATGAATATGTATTTATCAAATGTTATTGTGACTATTTTGAATGGTTTATAAATCTTGTATGCTGCCTTGAGAGGGTTTCACTTTTAAAGCCATCCTTAAAAATATGAGCTAAGAAAATACACGTTTCAAAAAACTTAAGAAAGGATAGAGGAGGTTGGTTTCTTTTACGTTGTATTTTTAACACCTCTATATTTAGTTCACTGTAGAGAGGTTATATATTCAGACATCTGATTGCTGAATAGTTAAATTGGTTGATCAGTTGGTTTTGTATTCATATTGTGGTAGCCTGTGACTTTAAACAATAACAATTGTTCATAATTAGCATCTCTAAACAAGCATTTTATAGCACACTTGTGACTGGCCACTCATGGATGTTTGTGGGTCATTTTGATGATGCCATCCGCCTCCTGCGTGTCTCCCACTCGAGTTCCCCGTTTTAGTGTCATAAATTAAGCTGCAGAAAACCCGACTCTTCTGAAATAAGTCAGTAATTTTCAGGATTTCATGCTGTGTGCACTAGAGGGCGCTGTGCCATTGAACTGCACAAGCCACGTGGTCACTGCTCTCTTCCTCGTGTAATTACAGCTCTTTGCAAATGCAAAAGAGAAGCTGGAAGAGAAGCCACGGTAAGGAAACATGATTTCTCCATGTCTGAAGGACCTGAATGAAATAATATTTTTTTAAAAAACAGTTCCATTGGTGCTATTCAGACAGGCTGAAGGAAGGAGCCAGGAGAGGCCAAAATGTTGTTTAACCTCTTGGGAGATGGAGATTTCCACTCCTACAAATAAGGTACAAATTAAGACTGTGCGTAGACCCAGTTAAGGTGAGAGGTAGGAAGGGAAATGGTGATTGGGTCTACTCTGCAGGAGGCTGGGCCTCTCTCATTGAGGTCTTTCCACTTTGTGCTTGGAGGGAGGCAACACAGCCAGTAAAGCATGCCACCTTAAATTGTACATTAATAAACTGGCAATTGATTTTCCCATTGTGACTCATGCCATACAGGAAGTGAAAAATTAGAAGCCTACTTATCCAGTATCTAGGAAATACTTCTAAATCTTTATGCAAATATTTGTCTCAGTAAAAAACAAAATCCACTGAACCCACCGTTCATATGCTTCTCTCCCATTTAATTTTTGTTTTATAATGATGAAGAAGTAAATGCCAGTATGGACTGACTGAAGGAATCAAATGTAGCAAACAAATAAGGAGTTGCTTGTTTTGCATCTCCACTTACCATACTATAATCTATTAATTTAGTACAGCCTTGCCTGATAAGGTGCCTTCTAGATGTTTTGGACTACAAAACCCATCAGGCCCAGCCAGTATGGCCAATGATGAGGGATGATCGGGGGTTGTAGTCCAAAATATCTGGAAGACACCATGGTCAGATCTACACCAAGCAGGATAAAACACTTTGAAAACGTTTTGAAAACTGTATATGGAGTGTGTCCTGGGCTCCAACAGTTGTCAAAACTGTTATAAACCATTTTCAAGTAGCAGTGCAGATCGTGCCCACGTCAGCGAAATCTGATGTAGCAGTTACAAAATTACAATTGCCCAGTAATGCATTGCAAAATCTCCAGTGTGCTTATTCCAGCTACATTCCAGATGTAGGAAAAGGATACGTGCATTTTACAGATAACAGATGAAGCCAGGTCTTGAGATGGTTTGGATAAGCATTCTCCATTTAACTTGGAGTTAATTGTGTTGGCTTTCCTTCCTATATTTTAGCATCAAGAAGGCAAAACATAGGGAATACCATAGTATCCTGCGATTATAAGGCAAAATGAATAGATAATGCTTGATTGACTTCCGGCAGAATTGCTAGACCTGGAAAGAGATGTCCCATCTGTTTTAATGGGCCAACCCTGAATGACACCTTACTAGGATAAAAAGCCAGGCTAATGTCCTAACATAATCCCCATGAAAATGAATTGGTGATAGTAGAATGGTTTGTGGATGATTCTACTGTGACCCACTAAGTAAAACGTAGGGCATCAGACACGGATTGAGTAATTATGGGTATTTACATACTACACTTTATTAAGGGTAGTTTTACAATAAGGGCAGTTTGCAATAAAATTTGTTTTAAAATCACAAAATATAGCTAAAATAACTCTAAAATAAAAACAAACCCTGCAGTAAAACACAAGCAGTACACAACAGTAAGAAAAACCCATAAAAAGATCAAAAGGCTTGAGGAAATGAACATGTATTTGCCTCGTACCAAAATGATAAGAGTAGGTAGCAAGGCAGTCTCTTTGGGGAGAGCATTCCAAAATCCAGATGCCACCACTGAAAAGGCCCTGTCTCCAGTAGCAACCCACCTTGCTGCCTCAGATGTTTTTCTTGCCCTTCTGCACCTTGCTTTCACTGAAGATCTTAGGGTATATATGGAGAAGGCATAAAAGGAATGGGGAAGTAGATATGTCTGGCAACACACCAGAGACTCGATAAACCTAATTTGAGGATCATCTAAAAATCATGTTGCACGTTGAGAGTCTTGTTTCAAATCCACCTCTATCCCCTTGCCATGCTGTTCCAAAACAAAATCCCTCTTTTGCTGCAGTTTTGCAGGTTCTTCTCCCAACTGGATGGATGGTCCCTTTGGAGGGAAGTGAAGAAAAGGGCAATTAAAATGATCAAGGGGCTGAAGCATCTCCCTATGAGGGAAGGCTACAAGCTGGGATTGTTTGGCTTGGAAAAAAGGAGACTAAGGGGATACAGGATACAGGTGTACAAACACATTCATGTGTAGAGAATGTGGACAAGGAGACATTTTCTCCCTCGCTCATCGTACTAGAATCCAGGATCATCCCATGAAGCTGATTGGTGGGAGATTCAGGACAGATAAAAGCAAGGACTTCTTCACACAGTGCATAAATAAAGTATGGAATTCAGTACCACACGATGTAGTGATAGCCACCAATTTAGATGGTTTTAAAAGAGGGGTGAATAAATTCCTGGAGAAGAAGGCTATCAATGGCTACTAATCCTGTTAGCTGTGTGCTGCCTCCAGTATCAGAGGCAGTAAGCTATATACACCTGTTCTTGGAGAACATGGTGGGGGGTGCTGCACCCATGTCCTGCTTGTGGGTTCCTGGTTGACAGCTGGTTGGCTACTTTGTGAATAGAATGCTGGACTAGATGAACCCTTGGTCTGATCCAGCATGGCTCTTTTTTATGTTCTTATGACCCACTTGCTTTGGCAAATACATGGAAGGGGAGAGAGTGGCCAGATCTACACCAAGCAGGATATAGCAGTATGAAATCAGTATGAGAATGGTATATAAAAGGCAGGAGCCACACTACTGCTTTATAGCAGTATTGAAGTGCACTGACAACTGTTGGGGCCCATTGACACATACCATATACTGCTATATCCTGCTTGGTGTGGCTCCTACCTTTTATATAGCGCTTTCATACCACTTTCATACCGCTATATCATGCTTGGTGTAGATCTGGCCAGAGTCTGCTACTGAGTTCATGCAGACCTGTCCTAAAGAGTCAGTCCATTCAATAACTTGATGTCTAAATCTCTTGCCTTCATGGCCATGCCTCCTTCTGCTCTTCACCCAAATTTCACAGGCTCTAGAGCAGCCATCCTCAACCTGGTGCTTGCAAGATGTGTTGAGCTACAACCCTCATCACTGCCAACCAGCACCAGGTGGCCACACTGGGGATGATAGAAGTTGTGGTCCAAAACATCCGGAAGGGGCAGAGTTGGAGAAACTATAACAAAAGAAGGCTCATTCATTCATTCATTCAGGGGAATCCTATCTTATGCTGAGATCACTGGGTTAAAAGATTGCGCAATGATTGTGTTTCCTGCCTCTGTAAGCCAATCAAGGACTTGTGAGGTTTACGAAAATGATTCTTCCTCTGGAGATTTCTCCAGTGTTGTGGAAAGAAAACAATACAATGATCTGCACACTGCACATGTAGTTTTGTGAACTGAATAAATAAATGTAATACTCAATGCAACAGGATGAAGGGGGTTCTTTTAGTAGCGCACTCCTAAAATGCCATCACAAGCAGGCTAGAGGTACAGCTGCAGCTTTCTGTGATCCAACTTGACCAAACAGAAACCTTGGCTATGCACAATGTTTATTTTGCAGTGTTTGCTTAAGAGGCATTTATTGTTGGCACACTGGCTGCTTTGCCTCGGTAAACACGTTCTATTCTTTCAAATGATCATATCTTTGTGTGATTTAAGCCCTGGGGGAGGGAAAACCACTAGGGGAACTGGGGGGTGGAACCACTCACACCTTCCAATGAAAAAGCCATGGGTTGAACCCAGTGAAATCAATGGGATTTAAGGTAATCATGACAAACTTGTCCAGTTGACTTCAAATGAGCCTTCTCTAAGAGCCTATCTACACTACTGCTTTAAAATGGTTTAAAACGGTTTAAAACGGTTTATAACAGTTTTGAGAACTGTTGGGGCCCAGGACACACTCCATATACAGTTTCTAAAACGTTTTCAACGTATTTTATCATGCATGTGTAGATAGGTTCTAAGTATAATCAGGTATGTATCCAACCCCATAAGACTGATAGAATCACTACCAGCCATCTATGAGAAGGAGGAGTGTTCTAGAGTTGGGATGAATGTAGAAAGGAACCATAGGCAATCTTACCATGTGACAAGGTGAGATGGTTACCAACGGTGGAGGATTTGGAGTGTCATTAGATCTGCACTTCTGAAGGAGAATGTCCCAGTGGATTGTGCCCCATATTAACTAGTGAGAGTGAATGCTGAGTGTACACACACACACACACCTCATCTCATTCTTTGTGTGGCATGATGCCAGGGCCAGGTAGGCATAAGCAGGAGAAGCCATAATCAAGGGATTTAGAAGCATGTTTCCTAACCAGGACCTAGCAGCTCTAGAAGCAGCTCATGCATTTTCCTTCTCTCAGATGAATGCTAATGATTCCTACAAACCTATGGTGCTGGATCCAGACTTTGCCATGCTTAGAGTAGACCCACTAAAGCCAATGGGACAACTTAGGCCTCCTCCACACGGGGCGTTTAATGAGCCTTGAAGGCTCATTATAAATTTTACCTACACACCAGCGGAGCGCAAAACGGGCGTACAGGCGCGTTATCTCCCCGATAATGCGCATTTTCGAACGCGCGTTAAATAGCGACTTTTATTTTGCTCCGGCCGTTAAAGCGCATTTTCGCTGTGTGAACAAGCGATTATGCGCATTAACTACCTGGAAAGCGCTTTTTGGGCATCTTTTAATGCGCTTCGCTGCTTCTCGCCGCCTCCCGTGCAGAGGGATTGTGAGTAAATGCGCCTCCGCGATAATGCGCATAATCGCGGAACCAGGCGCAAAGGCGCATTCTTGTGGAGGGGGCCTTAGTCATGACTAACTGAAGTCTCGTTGATTTCAATGAGTCTACTCTATGCATGATTAAGTCTGAATCCAACCCATGGTATTTCCATTGGAGGTTCTGTGTTTCTTCCAGTCAAATATATTGTATCTACCAGGGAATGCTCCTTCCCCGCTGGCTTTCCTTTCCCCTTGAGGGACTCAGTTCACTCTATATGTTACTTGATTTCCTTTAAATTGGGGCTGTCAGCCATTTAAATAAGTTGATTGGTGCAATCTTATTCATGTCCATTCAGAAATAAGCCCCATTGAGTTGCACATACTCCCAGGTGAGTATGTGCAGGAATGCAACTTAATTGAATTAATGTATTTGTTTAATTGATTAAATTTGCATGTGAAGAGCTTGGAAGACAAAAGCATTTTTGTTTTTTTAAGATGGCATATGTACATGTTGCAATAGGTGCTGCCTTAGACAGGGGAAGATCAAAAAAGAGAATGGGTCTTCTAAAATGGTGCCTGCTGTCTACTTTTTTTATATAAGTAATTCTATAAAAAAGATTAGCTTTTTAAAAATATATATTTTTGATGTGTTGCCTAATGGCATTTTAGTTGCCATTTTAGTTTTTAAGGGATGTGTATAATTGCTTAATCAATTAACAGCACAACCCTAACCATGTCCTGTTTGTGGGTTTTCTGTGGTCAGAGGGCAGCTGGTTGGCCACTGTGTGAACAAAATGCTGGACTAGATGAACCCCTGGTCTTTTTATTTATTTTTATGTTTACTCACAAATAAATCCTACTTTATGCAAATGGGCTTCCTCCCTTATTTATTTATTTTATTTATTTATTTATTACATTTGTATACCGCCCCATAGCCGAAGCTCTCTGGGCGGTTTGCATAGGATTAAAAACAATTAAAAACAATATACAAAAATTAAAACAGCAAAAACATACAACATACACACAATCTGTACATTTAAAAACCACTTCAACACTTCAAAAAGCTACAAAAACAAAACAAAACAAAACAAACCCAGGCTCCTCAGATATTGCCAAATGCCTGAGAGAAGAGGAAAGTCTTGACCTGGCGCCGAAAAGATAACAATGTTGGCGCCAGGCGGGCCTCGTCGGGGAGATCGTTCCCTTGTAAGCAAGTTTAGCTTATGATGGCCACTTACACGTTACTCAAAAAGAGGACAAAAGTGGGCACCGTTTTGTATAAAATAGATGCAAATTTGGAAAGAAATACTTTGGGGTTCATCAGACAAGTGTTTTATTGCACGCTCGCTATTGCCCACTCACAATTTCTCACACGTTCTTTAGACGGTATCTGCCTCCCTGGTGCCTCCTGCTCGTTCTTGCCTTTTCCTGTCACAAAATGGACCCCTTTTAATCCAACTTAAAAAAAAAAAAACCGGAATGTGCCACAATCTCCTGCTGTGTGCAGGAATAGTGGTGCGATAAAAACAGCCCCCGAATGGCCCACGTGGTCTTTGTTTACTTCTTCTTTTCCCTCAGGGAAGAAAGAGGAAGTAATAAGAGACAAAAGCGGGGCGGAGAAGTGACAGTAGGGAACTGCGATTCCCCCGCCCCCACATCTGATGACATTCTTTAACTCAAATAAAAATACAATGTATCTCATCATTTCCGGGAAGATCAGTCTGCCTTCCAGGTGCAACCTCAAGACGCAACTTCAAGGCACCTGGGTTCTCCCTTTTTATGGTTCTTTATCTTTAAACAGTACTTGTACTGGACAGCCCTTCAAGAAGACAATACCGTCAAACAGAGGACTGATTTCTGCAAAGTATAGCTTAGAAAGTCTGCTTAAGTGAGCTGATGTGAAAAATTTATCTCAAAAAGCAGTACACATGACGAGGCTGGTGGCTCTTATTTTGATGGGGCTATGAATCCATTCCGGGTTTCAATCAAAACCAGCCACAACTCTAAATGAGCTATCCAAAGTGCTGAATCTGTTTTGGGGATAGAGTTTCATGCCTTGGATAGCTCCTTTGGAGACCCACAATGAATTCATAGCCCCACTGAAATCGGAGCCCCCAGCCTCCACTGAGTACTTATTTCTTTGCTTTCCTGAAAACACATTTGTATGCATGCCTGTCTGGGGTGAAAGCTGGCAAAGTATTTTTTTTAATAAACATAACAAACCATGTGCACAAAAGCCATGTTCGCCAAACGAGTAGCCATATTGCTGTATATACGACTTATTCCCAGGTTTAACTTGGAGTTTGACAGTTCAGATAAATGAAGTGTTCAGAATAATAAGAATAAGAATAATCTGTAATTGTGAATTGTTTCTCACAAAGAGCAGAGGGCTACCCAAACAGATGTCATTTAGTTAATCCCTTCCAAGCTATTTGATTCTCCAGTCGCATAAAATCAGGGCAGGTTTGCTCAGGAAGAGACTGACAGCTCATGCTCTATCAGACGATGGAGACATCTGTGCCAGAACCATATTCTGCCCGTTTAGGGTTGTGAGGGAGTATATGTATCTGTGCCTGAGTGTACTTTAAAAAAAATAAATCAAAATACACTCTCTGACTTCAGCTCTTCCTGATTATCCAGAACAGGGGCCATAGCCATAGAGAGGTGATAGTGGTTAGGAATACACCATTGGATCTCAATCGGTTGATTGAAAACAACAAAAATCTATTCCAATTCACTGAATATGTCCAGAAATGGTGTATTCATCAGCCAATGTACAGTTAAGTACAACTAAAATTTAGAGCCTTGCAAAGCTTGTGGAATTGTATTTTTCCTCTTTAAAAAAGACAGTTTGGCGTAGAGTTTGTAGAGGTTTCCCAGGAGGTGTTGCTACATACAGGTGGGAAATATGAGAAGCTTCACATGCATCAAAAATGGATAAAGTCATCCTTCCCGCTAACAGTGAACTCAGATAGTTGAGGGCAGATCAGACTGGACTCAGAGCAGGACTACTGAGATAGGGGAGGATCAGCATGCTTGTGTGGATCCTGAGATATCATTCACCAAAAAAGTTTTGTTAAATTTTTGTTTTGTTATTTGTTTTGTTTTATGTGCTTCCTTATTTTATTTATTCGCCACCCAAATACATTTTTTTAAAAAAGTTAAATTAGATCAATTATCTAGTTTGGGTTCTTATAGTGCAAAGTTCTTCACTTAGGAAAGAGAAATTAAATGCACAGGCGTAAGATGGGGGGGATACCTCACCTGAAATTACTACATGCGAAAAGGATCTTGTTGTAGTAGTCAGTCATAAGCTAAATGTGAGCCAGCAGTGTGATTGTGGCTGCAAAAAAGGCAAATGCAATTTTAGGTTGCATCAGTAGAAGTATAGTTTCAAAATAACAGGAAGTAATAGTTCTACTCTATTCTTTGCTGGTCAGACTGCAGCTCAAGTACTATGTCTAATTCTGGACACCACACTTTATGAAGTATTCAGATAAACTAGGATGAGTTCAGAGAAGGGCAAAAAAGTTGTTCAGGGGACTAGAAACAAAAGTCCAATGAAGAGAAGAGAAGACTGATATGATAGCATGTTTCAGGTCAAATTGTTGGGGTAGGAGAGGAACTATGTAGATTGCCCTTACTTCATTGGAGAAATAATGAGATACAACTGTGATTCATTTCTAACCAAGCAATGACCCTGTTCACTGACAGGATCCAAGTGATGAGATTGACCAATGCATCACTGAATGTTTCAATGCAGAGGGCATGGGATTTAAATTTAGGACAATTTTCCTTGGAACTGTAACATCTGTCACTTACTGCACGGATGCAGTAATTGCTAAAGCTGCTACCCAGAGGATGAATACCTGATGTCCCATTTGCAATCTGTAGTCTCAGAGAAGCTGACAACAACAGACAATGACATTCCCACGGAATGCCTCAGATGTAGCTGACTTGCTGGGACCCCATGCCATGAACCGAGCATTTTCCCCATCCGTTCTGATAGGCACAATTATGGATTCTACTGAGCTATGCACAGTGCCGTAATAGCCATGAAAAGGGAACAAATATCTTCAGAATGAAGGATGACTCTAAATGAGTGCGGTGCCGGAAATTTCGATCATTCTTATTCAGTTTGATAGAAAAGAAATTGCTATCCAAAAGAAATTCATAGACAGAAGAAATTTCGGAGAAATGTTCATGCGTTTGGTTCATGGTCCTTGTGCTTCCCTTACTTACGAGATGGCTGAGGAGTGTGCATAGTTGTCCTGACTTTGATTTGTACAATCATCTCTGACAGCCTGTAACTTCCTTGGCTTCCCACACTTCCCACTCAAGGTAAGGCATCATGAATTTATTCTTCCCATAGGACCTTTTCAGATCAGGAAGTGCAGGTAGCCTGGGAGACTGTAGAGCAGTGGCAAAATGTGTGTAATAAAAGAAAAATACATTCCCTCCCCTTAGAGTGACCATATGGAAAGGAGGACAGGGCTTCTGTATTTTTAACAGTTGCAGAGAAAAAGGAATTTCAGCCGGTGTCATTTGTATGCATGCAGCACCTGGTGAAATTCCCTCTTCATCACAACAGTTAAAGCTGCAGGAGCCCTGCCCTCTTTTGTATCAGGGGCTTGTCTAGACACCCTCTTTAGCCCATTCTGGCTGCACAATGGCACTGCGTTGTTTATATGACGCAGCTGCCAACTCGCAACCATGACTGGCCTTTCCCTCCAAAACTGTGCTTTTTAAAAGTGTTGACTTACTTAGACTTTTTCCTTTGCTCTGAGGCTACCACATACTTTCCACTATCTGTCAGTGGTGGTCTTGCTTCAGGTTGAGCCAGTGGGTGTTCCTGGTGGTGGATCGAAGCCCAGGGTAGATCTGGGTAAGCACAGGAAGGCAGGGCAGATTGCAGGGGGCGGGCTTGACAAGCCAACTGGCCACCTATGCTGCAGCTGTTCTGCCCGGGTAGCCCGCGCTCTCTTCTGCCATCAGGATGTATCATTCCCACACCACAGCTACGATGCTGCAGGGTTTTGTGGGAACCAAGCTGCAAAGCAGCACCATAAGGACACCCCCCCCCAGTTCTTTTAGACAACAGGAAGAGCAATTTACCAGTCCTTATTAGGAAAATGTGGTGTTGCAGCGAAGCAGAATATTTTTTTTAATCTGTACTTGTTTCAATTAAAAAAGAATATATCTGTTGCTTAGCCAAAAGTTTCGGGGATCTAGAGATTAAGGCTTTGTTCTAGGCACATTCTTATTTTAGAAACGATCTTTGATTTTGTATGCTTGGCAGCCTATGAGTAGAATGTTCTGCTTTGGGGATTTTAATACGCTATAGCCCAGTTAATGTCTCTAACAGGAATGAAACCAATAAAAGAAATCTCTCCCGTCAGATCAAAACACATGTAATTGTACAGTAGAGTTCCTTTTTAAAAGTATCCATTTCCTGATCATTAACAAATAAAATAAAATTATACATTTGTAAAACAGCCTGTATTAGCCGGCGATGCATTATGAGGCATGATGCCAGACATTTCGAGATTTTAAACTACAAAGAGCAGTAGTAAGGCAGAGTTCTTTATTTTCCCACTGACAACGAATTAAAAGAAAACTGACGTAGCACAAAACAGATAATTTCAACTGAGAATTGCTTAAGTTTATCCATCTTTTACACCATATTCCAGATGTATTAGACTTCAACTCCCATCATCCCCACCACCATAGCCTTTGGCTATGTTAGGTAGGGTGGGTGGGAGTTGTACCAGTTTGGGGAAGGCTGTTTGATGCCATGATGCTTTCCTGCTTTACAGCTGGTAGGTCGCACAGAAAAAGACCTTTATCACACTTACCATTTCCCCCCACCCCCAGATTGCTTCTGCGGGTTCCCCCTCCATTTCCTATGTGAATCTAGTGTTTTGAATCACACGTGGTTGGTTTTGCTCCGATACCTCAGCTCAGCCTGTTGTACTTGCCTGAACTTGCCTGAACTGGACTTTGCCCATTCAGGGTTAAATTGAAACAGAAACTAACAATAGAACACTCAGGGCGGGAGAGCAGCAAGAGGGGAATGACATCATGTGAATCCAGCAATGAAGAAGTGGAGCGAAGCTAAGGTGGCTGTGCTTAAAACTAGGAGTGTGCACGGAACCCCTGGATCGGATTGGGACCGGATCGGGACCTCCAATGTTGTTCCTGATCAGATTGGAACACAATCAGGGGTCCCCCGGATCGGACCCAATCCCAATCCGAAAATTGGATGTCCGATTTTCAGATCGGCCACCATTTTTCCCCATAGACTTGCATTGGGGAAAAGAAAGCTTTCCCCCAATGCACATCTATGGGGAAAAATGGCGGCAGGGGGGTGAATACGGGCCTAACTCCCCCCTCCCTGCCCCTCCCCCCCTTGCGCTACCTGCAGGGGCTTTCTGGATTGTCCGATCTTTCCTGACCCCGGCAGATAAGCCCCCTCCTCCCCTTCGCGCTCCATTCTTGCCTGGGCCGTCCACTGTAGTCCGCTGGCGCCTGCGGGCGGCAGCGGATGGCAGCGGATGGCAGTGGACGGCAGTGGACAGCCCTGGCAGGTAAGTGGGAGCCCCCTCCTACCTCCCGCTCACGATCCCTCTTACCTGCGGGCCCGTCCGCTGCCATCCGCTGCCGCCTGGGCAGCAGCGGATAGCAGCGTAGGGGCCCCGGCAGGTAAGCCCCCCCCCCAGTGATCCTCCTGACCTGCGGGCTCATCCGCCGCCTTCACCTGCCGTAGATCTATTGAGCACTAGGCTTCGCGGCGGCCTAGTCCTCAGTAGAGCGCCAGGTGATGACATCATCACCTGACACTCTACTGAGGACTATGCCGCGTAGCCTAGTGCTCAGTAGATCTATGCAGGTGAAGGCGGCAGACTCCCCACAGGTAAGTGGGCCCCCCTCCTTCCTCGCGATCCTCCTTACTGGCTAGGGCCCGTCCGCTGCCGCCCGGGCAGCAGCAGATGGCAGTGGAGAGGCCCCGGCAGGTAAGCCCCCCAGGTGATCCTCCTTACCTGCAGGGCATCCATAGGTGGCGCTCTACTGAGGACTAGGCCGCGAAGCCTAGTGCTCAGTAGATCTACGCAGGTGAAGGCGGCGGACACCCTGCAGGTAAGTGGGCCCCCCTCCCTCCTCCTTCCTCGCGATCCTCCATACCTGGCAGGGCCCGTCCGCTGCCATCCGCTGCTGCCTGGGCGGCAGCGGATGGCAGCTGCCAGGCCCCGCCAGGTAAGCCCCCCCCGCTGTCCACTTCCCCTCCGAGGTAAGCCCCCCCCATGATCCTCACCTAGTGGGGCTGTCCGCTTCCGCCGGCGGGCGCCCGCTGATGGCAGCAGACAGCCCCCCCAGGTAAGCCGCCCCCTCTCTTTACCTGGCGGGGTGTCCTCCTCCGTCTGTTCCCGGCTGTAAACTACTGCGAACTAGGCCTCGTGGCCTAGTTTGCAGTAGTTTACAGCCGGCAACGGGAGGAGGAGGATGCCCTGCCAGGTAAGCCCCCCCCCCCCCGCTATCTGCTTGTATCGGCAGGCGCCCGCCAATGAATCCTCCGATTTTTCCCGAACCAGATCGGGTCCTTCTGGACCAGTTCAGGAAAGATCGGACAATCCAGAGGGGTGATTAGAAATCGGATAATTGTATCCGATTTCCCCTGGATCGGCTCCGGATCGTGGATCAGACCCGATCCAGTGCACACCCCTACTTAAAACTGCCCATGTGATAATGACCAAAACATGGCCATTTGTGCATTTTGTGCATCGCCCTTGCAAGTCCTGTGTTATCAGATAGGAAAGAGGCCATAGCTCTGTGGTAGGAATTGCTTGCAGGAATTGCCAGGTTCCCTCCTTGGCATCTCCAGTTCAAGGGATCAGAGATCAGCAGGTGGGAGCATCGCTGCCAGCCAGAATTGACAATACTGGGCTAGATGGGCCAATGGTCTGACTCAGTATAAGGCAAGAGTGGGGCTGTCGCTCAGTGATAGAGATCACGCCTTGCATGCAAACGGCCCTAAATTCAATCCCAAGCTTCTCCAGGGAGGACTAGGAAAGAATCCTGCTTGAAACCTGGAGGAGAAGGCTATCAACGGCTACTAGTCCTGATGGCTATGTGCTACCTCCAGTATCAGAGGCAGTAAGCCTATATATACACCAGTTGCTGGGGAACATGGGTGGGAGGGTGCTGTTGCACTGTGTCCTGCTTGTGCGTTCCCTATTGGCACCTGGTTGGCCACTATGTGAACAGCGTGCTGGACTAGATGGATCCTTGGTCTGATCTAGCATGGCTCTTCTTATGTTCTTAGGACATGAGGGCTGACTATTTTCCCACACAGAGATGAGCTGAAGCTAGATGTAAGTAGAAATTAAGGTTGTCAGAGCCACAGCCAATCAGGCTGAACCAAATTTCTCCCACAGATTTTCAGAACTTGGGGAACAGGTCAAGGCAAAACAAAACATGATGCTCTGAGCTAGTTCACACTGAAAACCCCATCCTTGGTCTTGCAAAACATAAAGCCTTAAGGACGGGAACTAATTTTAGTTCACTGATTTATCACAAATCACACACTTTAAATCACATTGGAAAACAGGGCATAATCCAGCATGCAAGTCCCCCCTCCAAAAAAAAACCCAAAACCACTTCCTCAGCAGATGTTTGGATTCCCTTCCTCCTCAGATCTGGAGGTGTGCAGCTTATTTGAAACCCCTTGCTGCTCCTCTTCAGTCTGTAGAAATCTTACGTAGATTTGCTAGATGAAGCCTGCAATTCTATGCAGTTCAACTTTTCCCCAATTTGGAAATCTCCAGATGTTTTGGGCTTCAATTCCCATCAGCTCCAGCCAGCTTGGTTAATGTTGAGGAACGTTGGGAGTTGTGGTCCAAAACATCTGGAGGGCATCATGTTGGGGAAGGCTGCACAGTGACCTGAGGGTAAGTCCCATTAAATTAATCAGGGCTTATTTCTGAGCAGACATGTATAGGTCTGCACTGTAAAAATGCTCATATTTCAAAGTCCTGCATTCACTTTTGATTGCCCTGTGACCTCTCTGGGGTACTCAAAAGCCAGAAGTTATGCCTTGTTTGCATGGGCATATCTATAGGAGAGGATGCATTCTATCAAACACCAAACATGGAGGGAGTCTCATACACACTTGGAATGAAGCATAAAGAGCCTAAATTCACATGACTTTAACTCTGTGTCTAGCAGTTACATCACTTTTCTTTTTCTTTTTACTCTAGAATAGGGGCAGGGCCCCTGGTCCAGATCTTAAAAGATCCCCACCCACCCCTTTGCCTATTCTAGAGTAAAAGTGAAAAAAGATGCAGCTCCTGACAGGAACCAACCCATTTAATATACTCATCATCTAAGCCTCCAGATGCCACCTCCGAGGGAGGCTTGGAAGGTGGCAACAGGGGAGAGGGACTTCTCGGTGGTGCCCCCCTCCCCAGCCAATTATGGAATGAGGCTCACATGGCACCAATATTGTTATCTTTTTGACACCAGGGACTTGTCTATGCACTGTATATACTCCATCGTGGCTGTGCAGTTGCGCTCTGTTGTTTATATGGCACAGCCCAATTCCTAGCCTCATTGTGTTATTCCCCACAAAGCTGCGCATTTTCAATGTCCTGTTTTACCACAAGTTTTTACTTTCATCCGATGTCACCTTGGTTGTTTGTGTATGTGTTAGTGGTGGCTTCAGTTTGGGTTATGAGAGTTAGGGGGCAGATCCATCTTGGAATGAGGACTGAGCATATGCGCTCATCTGGACACACCTCTGCACAGGTGCGAAGCATCATGAGAGTGCAGGGTAAGCGTGGGAATACATAGCAGGTGAGATTTTAGTAATGGTCACCAGGACGACATTGAAGACTGATTCTGGAACAAAAGTAAGGGCAGTTATTGTAGCAGCACAGGCGCAGAGGCGCAGGCTTTCAAAGCTACAATGTTGCACAGAGTTGTCAGAAAATGAAAACAAAAAAAGGCTTTTGGAAGTTTTCAGTCACTAGATATTTGTTGCGCATTACAACTGCGTGATAACAGTGCTACACATTACCTGGCTGGATAGCCCCTGCTCACTGCTGCCATGGAATGCTACAGTAGCTGCTTTGCAGCATCAAGGCAGCAGGTTTTAGCAAATAGCAAAATGGTGCCATATATACACCCTTAAAGTTAAGACTTTTCTCTACTCTCAGGCATTTGGCAGCATATGATAAGGTTTTAATCAGGTCCTGGATTTTCTTATTGTTGATTGTTTTTAAAATTGCTTAACGGGGGGGGGGGGGTGTATCTCCTGTCTATTTCTTTGTTTGTTTGTTTTACACTATGTATAATAATTGTGTTTTTACGGTTTTTAATCTCTGTAAACCACCCAGAGAGCATTGACTATTGGGTGGTACAGAAATGTGATAAATGAAATGAAACGACATGCTAGACACAGATTTAAAGTCATGTCTTTTATGGTTCTGAGACTTGAATACTCAATCATAAAGGACATTATTTTTATTCATTTATTAAACGCCATAGACACTTGGCTTGCGTGGCCACGGGAGGGCCGTTGCAGGTGAGGAGGGGGGGGGATGAGGAGATGCTCCTCAAGTCCCAGCATTGGTGGGGCTTTGTAGTGACAATGGCCAGAGGAGGGGCTTAAGAGGTGATATTAGCCTTTGGGTCCCTTCCTCCCGGCATCTTTGAAGTGTGGCTCCCAGCAGAGAGACTCCCGCAGAGTGATTCCTTTTCACTCCTGCTGCCAGGAGCAACGGTGTGCTGTTGGGGGGCAGTGGTGAAACCGGAGGGCCGTTGCCGGAGGACAGTTCCTGCTGCATCAAGCTCTGGATTCCTACTCAATAACTCCCTGATTTGACTCTTATTGCTTGAGACATTAGGTTGTGCCTGGACACACTCAGCACACCCCTTGCACACACCTATGCCTGTGTTGGAGGGGCCACTGTGGAAAGAAGGGGAAAGGCAAGTCCACTTCTGCCAGCACAGTTGATCCTGCTTAAATCTTACTTCTTGTTATTGTTGTAGTTCTTACTGCTGTTGCTGTTTCTTGTTGTTGTTCATGGATAAAAGTGCAAAAATCTTTCAAAAAATAAATACTACTACTACAACAACAAAGGTGCCCATTCCCATAATCTAAGTCTCCTGGGAGACAAATTTCCACCCACCTGAAATATTCATGTTTCAACACGAATGTTGAAATGAGTAAATATTGAGCACAGCCCTGCTTTTCAGTGACTGCAGACACCATCTTTAGAAATCAATAGGAAGCAACATGGTGAAATTTACAAGCTGACATCATCTTAGCCCTAACTCCTCACATCCCACTCTGCTGTCTCGTCACATGACAAACACCTCCATGTCTTGTTGCCAAACCTCTTGGCATCTGGAGGTTTGCGAGAGGACACTTCAAAGGCCCGTAGAATAATCACTTTGTGCTTTCTCCCTGGAACTGTCAATATTTTGATGCAGGATTGAGCAACAATCTACTTCGCAGGCAAAGCGGGTTACTCAACTGTACGCCGGCTGTGGCAACCTTGCATAATTATCAGATTTTTATTTTTTTAATCCCAGCCTTCCTGTCCTGACTTTTAGTCACGCCTGTTTGTGTGTAATCAATTAAGAGACCGTAATCATCCCAAACAGCTTCCACCGCTCTGTCCCACACAGGTTTGGGCCTGTTTCATATATTGCAAAAGGCTTTCTTCTCTTTCTCTCTCTCTCTTTTCTCCCACCTCCCTCCACCGCTCTCCCCAGAAATGATTGTGCTACAATTATAAATTGCTAAAGTCTGGCACATTCTGTGTGGTATTCTGAGACAAGTACAAATTAAAGCAATTCCCATGATTTTTAATGAGTTCATTCATTCCTGCTTTAATTGCCACCTTTACAATCTTCACAATATCAAGTTCTGAGCCATCTTGGTCAAGTTCTGGGTTATTTGTTCCCTTGACTTCACATCCCACCCTTCCTTCAAGGAATTCAGGATGACATTTGGAGCCTCACAACAACCTGGGAGATAAATGAGACACGCCTTAGGGCACCTAATGATGGCTCCTTCAATCATTATCTGTATAACTGCTGATCATTAGGATGTTTCCCCAGGTTTTTTCCAGGAATGTGGCAGCTCGAATTCCACATTGTGGATGTACTGTACTAGGGATGTAGAACCTCAGGCCCGTGGGCCAAACTTGCTCCCCGGGTCCTAATCCGACCCTCTGAGATTGCCAACTGGCCACATGCCCCTTCCCCAGGACCCAACTGTTCTACCAACAGCAGACCGTTTGGTGGCTTCCCAGGTTTTGAGCAGGGTTTTCCCCATTCTAAAAAGTTCAAATGCCTCTCCTAATAGGGTGACCATATGGAAAGGAGTACAGGGCACCCCTATCTTTAACAGTTGTATAGAAAAGGGACTTGCAGCAGGTGTCATTTGTATGCATGCAGCACCAGATACAAAAGAGGGCAGGGCTTCTGCAGCTTTAACTGTTGTGATGAAGAGGGAATTTCACCAGGTGCTGCTTTCATACAAATAACACCTGCTGAAATTCCCTTTTCTATACAACTGTTAAAGATATAGGAGCCCTGTCCTCCTTTTCCTATGGTCACCCTAGACATGTTCAAAAGGCCCACCATAGCTTAATTTATTGCACAGCTCCGTGAGGCTCCAATGCAAACATCACATCAACTGAATTCAAAGATTCCTCCAACCTTCTGCCCTGTGTCCTTTTCAGCATAAAACCTTGGTGAACAGAACAGACTCCCATGAACTCGATGCAACAGAGCAGGTAGTCTATATCACTGTTAAAGATACAGGAGCCCTGCTCTCCTTTCGATATAGTCACCCTATCTCCTAAGGCATCTCCAAGTAGCAGTAAGACCCTTAAACTATGGTGGCATTTTTAGCATTCTGGCCCCCACCCATTTTGCCTTGGCCCTGCCTACCACTAGAATGTGCGCCCCCTGAGAGTTTCCCCAAAATTGAATTCCACGCTCAGACTGAAAGAAGTTCCCCACCCTGATCTATAGCCTTCAGATCCAGATATACATCTTTGATACTTAATAAATCAATTAAGTAATCATACGTTAGAACTTAAGTTAATGTGGGAGTTGGAATTAGCGTTGTGGCAAAAGATAGGTGTGAACACAGAGGCGTGGCTCAGGCGTGCATGAGTGGGGGCGAGCTACAACATGCCTCCGGCTCATACACGCCCCCCCCTTGGGAAACCTCCGTTAAAATGAAAAGCAACTTGCTTCTCTACAAAACTTTGCCATTTCACACATTACCCAACAGAAAACCTGGGTTTCCCATCTTGGGGATGTCTATCCGATGCCACTTCCCTCAAAACCATGCAGCATCACTGCTGCGAAGTGCAAACGATAAATATAGATGGCGGGAGGAAGTGTGGGCTATCTGGTCAGATAAACCACAACGTCGGCAGCCATTCAGCTCATCAAGCCCGTCCCCTGCCCTGCATTCCCACACTACTTGGATCCACCCCCAGCAATGCCCACTGGCTCAACCCAAACCAAGGCCACCACTGCCAGACCGAGAAAGAATGTGATGGCCTTGGAGGAATTAAAACAATCGCTGTAAAACCACATTGCAAAAAAGCCCGATGCAGCTGTGTCATAGAAACAACACAGCACCACTTTGCAGCAATATAGACTCTCCTTGTGTATATTCAACTGGGAACCACAACTGCTATTTCCCTGATGGGTGTATGTGTGCTGACAGAACCACACATTTCTGGAGATGTGTAGGTGCTGCCAGAAACAGCATCCCTCAGTGTCTCCTCCTCTCCCTCCACGACTCAGTGCATGTGACATTGCCCTTCTGCAACCATGCCCAAATTCACTGGCTGCCATTTTTGAAAGCAAGGGAATATATAGAACACCAGTGTCATGTGATGAGCAACCCATAGCCAGCCTTCCCCAACCTGGTGCCCTTCAAACGTGTTGGGCTACAACTCCCATTGGCCATGAGGAAAGTCACCAAGAAGAGAGGAAGAGAGAGAGAATGATGCACATTGTTTGCAATGTCTTTCTTCATCTTCTGATACATGTGCTTCCAAACATGTGTTTGTTACATTCACACATTCCATTTATAGGTGTGCACTCAAATAACTTTAGCTATACACCTAAAACACATGTGTGGAGTGTGAAGCCTACAGTTGAATATTCTCCTACTTGTATCACATTTGCACTTGACATGCCGTAGTCTGATGTTACATTTATAGCTATTCCCTTGGGGTGCTTGAAAGACACAGTGGGGAAGGAAGAGGGTCTTCTTGGGTATAAGTGGCTTGCAAGAAGAACCTTTTCCATGGCAATGGACTATGGGGTAGCCACTATTTTTCTCCTTAGCTTGGGGTCACAGAGACCAACATCAGTAATTTAGGGAGCAATCCTACAGCTCCTAGACAGCATGGGGGGCTATAGGATACTTCAGATTCCTGGATCCGAGGTTGGCGATGGCACTCCATTCTCAAATCTGAGAATCTGTACTCTGCCTCTTCCCCCTTGTGCTGGTTGCCTGTCCAAGGTCAGGGACTCAACCTTAGAAAGGGAATAAAAGGAGTGTCCTAGTAGGTGGGGAGAGGAGGAGACTGGAGAGGCCAGGATCTGAGCTATCCAGTGGCCTCTCCAGCCTCCTTCCCTCCCGCTTTGATGTACCCAGCTAGATGGTCAAAAAAGCACATCTAGCAAAAATGCAGAGCGAGAGGAGCAGTGGAGGCAACAATTGTCTCCACTGTTCCTCCAGCTCTGCACTAGATGCTCATAAGCCTCCAAATTCAAAGGCTTATAAGCATCGAGGGCAGAAGTGATAGCTACAAAAATTGTATGGCTTCAAGAACTGTATAGGGTAGCTTTCCTCAACCTCATGCCCTCCAGATGTTTTCGACAACAACCCCCAGCATTGCTGACCAATGGCCATGCAGGCTGAGGCAGATGGGAGTTGAAGTCCAAACCATCTGGAGGTCATCAAGTTGTGGAAGCCTTCTATACAGCAAGAAGTGAAGTATTTTGCTGCTCATTTGTTTTGGCAAGCATTTGCAGAGTTTTGTCCATAGTAAGTTTTTATGTTCTTGTTGCCTTTTATAGAGTTTTAGTTTTGCTCTCTTTTTCTGTGGATGTTATTGTTATTCCATAAGTTAAGAGCTGTTTTGGTTGTTTTCTCATGACTGCTCATATATTTTAATTTCAGTTGTCAGCCACCTTAGACATTTTATAAAGGCCAGATATACATCTTTCATAATTAATCAATTATTTAATCATTCTTTAGCACTGGATTTAATGTGAGGGTTGAAATTACTGTTGTGTCAAAAGACGGAACAAACACAGAGGTGTGGCCCTGCTGCGCATGAGTTTAAACAAGCCACAGCATGCCTCAGGCTTGCGCATTACACCCTCTCCTCTCCTGCACAGTCAGGAGGAGAAGTTTTGCTTTCCCCTAACCATAGTTTGTGGTGTCATATGGTGTGATAAACTGTGGTTAGAAGTAATTCTGGTTAATTTCAAACTGTTGGAATAGCTACAGCAGGGGGACACAACAAATAAAGGTGCAAGCTAACAGTTATATTGTTCTTGGGGTTTTCAAAACAATTAGGAGGTGCAATAGCAGGGGTCACTCAGGGTGCAAAGCTATTTAACAGCTCTGGGTGCATCAGAGAGTCTTGGGTGCAAAAAGAAGTCACAAAGGAGAGGGATGTTGCCTAGCAGCCAGGGGGAACCAAATAAGTTTCCTTTCTTGTCTATAAAAATACCATCATGTTCACTCTGTTCTGTAATAGTAATAGTAGTAGTGGTTTCATTCTGTTAGAAACCTATCCCGAGTTGCACACATTGATATGAACTAATGTACATTAGTTAATGCACACATGTGCAAATACATATTAGTTAATGTGAATGTACACAAACCTCTCCAAAAGTGGGGGGGGGGGAGGTTTAAAAGCCCAACCCCCCCCCCCCATCCACATTTTCATGCTTTAGCCTAATGAGGGTAAACTGTAGTTTGGGTTTCTGGGTGTTCCCCACACACACACACACTAAATATGCAAACAATTATGGAAAGTTAAAAAAGAAAGGAAAGGAAAAAAGACATCTGCCCATCCGTGAAACACGAACAGAATGGATTTAACAAAGTTTGATCCTTTAAAAGATGTGCCGCAAAGGGCACTGGGTTACATGCTGGGAGCAGGCTAGAGGACCAAGGGGGAAACAAACCATAGCAAACCAAGGAGCTCCTAATCGTCTGGCAGCAGCAGTGTGGGTTAGCGATGGATTAAACAAATCACCATGGTTTGTTTCCAAGATGGCTTATCATGACATGGGAAGGCAGCTTCCTGTGTAAATGGTTTCCTCTTTGTTTTGTGGGACCGTGGCGTTCTAATCTGCAACAGCAAGTCATTTTTTTTAAGTAGCCAAGACCACCTGGCAGCTCTGGAAGTTAGTTTATCTCCTGGGCTAAACAAGAATATCGTCCTGTCATCTGAATTTTGCTGGGTCCCATCTTCCCTGGTAGATGAGTCATTGTTATAAACTGTTGGGTTACTCAGTGCACAATGAACATTGTAAAATAACTAAATTGGTGTCTGGAAAAGATGAAACCAAAGTAGGAGCTGGATTTTATACAAGAGGTTTTATAACAGCATACGCCATGACTGCATTGATAACATCCCAGCCTCTTTGAATTCTGACGTTGGCAGTGGGGTCCAAGCTCATTGTTGCGGAATGAGGCAGCAAGTCTCCAGTGAAGACAAAGAGGAAGAAATATGTGATTATTATTTTTTACATGCACATGGCATTAACAGTCTGCTTAAAAAGAGAAACAAGCTAAGTTGTGGATTTGCAGCCTTTCCTTGCTGGCTTAGTTGACCTCTAAAATACCAGTACAATTCCAGGCATGAGAGGCAGTGTGGTGTACTGGTTAGAGTGTTGGACTAGGATTTGGGAGAACCAGGTTCTAGGCCCCTCATGGCCATGAAGTTCACTGGGTGACTTTGGGCCAGTCACTGACTCTCAGCCCAACCTACCTCAGAGGATTGTTGTAAGGATGACATAGAGAGGAGGAGGACTATATAAGCTGCCTTGGCTTCCTTGGATAAAAAGCTGGGATATAAATGTAATAATAAAATAAATAAAATGCCTACTCAGAAGTAAGCCCCATGATATTCTTTGGAGCTTACACCCAGGAATGTGTGCATGGGATTGCAGCTAAAAAGTCTTTGCAATAGGCCTGAGTAGAAATGTATAAGATTGCACGGTGAAATCATTTTAATTCTGGCAGAATAATAAATGTGCAGAAATATCCCACAGATATTTAGGATGAGCCCAGAAAGAAAGTTTCCCAAGTTAAAGCTGCAGGAGCTATTCTAGAGTGACCAGCTACAAAAGAGGGCAGGGTTCCTGCAGCTTTAACTGTTGTGATGAAGAAAGAATTTCACCAGGCGCTGCATGCATACAAATTACACCTGCTGAAATTCCCTTTTTATATACAACTGTTAAAGATACAGGAGCCCTGTTCTCCTTTCCGTATGGTCACCGTAGGCATGGCTGTATTTGAATCAAACTAGAGGGCTGCAGGCAATTATTTGCCTGGCTACTTTGATTTCTCAGCTCTCCAGTCATTATCATATGCAACTATCCTCCCTGATCTGTTCCCTTCTTCTTTCCCTCTCATCTCGCTGGATTAGTCCATTTTTCCAACTCTCCTTTCCTCAAACCAACAACCCATCTTTCCCTGCTTCTTCCTCAAATTTAAGCAGTTCAGCCACAACGGAAGTTGTTTCTGCTTGGACTTCCCCTCTCTGACATCAGGGAAGCTCATCCAATCACTGCCAGGGACTACACCACCACCAATTCCAGCTGGTGCAGTACAAGACCAATTCTGAATGCATTATACAGGATAAACAGGCATTGTGATACTATAGTCCCACTTTGGCTACAGAGGCACAAGAAGAGGCTTGTCCTCCACCGCAGAGCAAGTGCGGTTCTGTGCGATGTAAACGGTGCAGAGCCCTGCCGTCAAGAGGAAACCAAGCAGCAGTGAAATATACTCCACAGCTGGCTTTTGTTTCGCAAATATTGGTTCGCCTTCTAATTGGTAGGCAGACACATAATAACTGGCTTTATTATCATATTCTTGGGAATTAGATTCCGACAGCCACAATTAGCGCAAACGTTATCCCCCCCCCACCATTCCTCGCTCCTTGTAATTCCTTTAATCAGCAGACACAACATTTTGCAACAGCCTCAGCCACAATCACAAAGCAAATAAGCCAGCAATTGGATCTTAAGCTACAGGATGATTATACAGCTTTGTGAACTGCAGGGCTGGTAGGTGCGTTTTGTGGAAAGAGTTCTTCCTCATGGTTTCCAAAGGAACCGGGGAGTGGGGACGGGGATGGGTGGGGGGACGGAACAACAACAACAGATGCTATTTACACACTCATCAAGCAAACAGCCAAGCTGAGCAGCTAAGAGCAACCCTTCTCCGAATCCACTTGCACACTAATGAGTGAGAGCAAGTGACATTTAATTGGATATCAATGGAATCTCACAGGATAAGTGGGATTAGCAACTAAATCCCGGTGAATCTTGATCCCTTTCACGGGACCAGATTGGCTGGCAAACAGTGATGAGAAGAAAGGAATGTTTGCAAGAACCTTGGGGATGTTAATATTTTTTTAATGTACCTGGAGAACTGTACAGATATTGATTAGGATCAGGTGTGCAGAGCACAAGAAGTCAGCTTTTGCTGGCATTCAGGTAAGGATAGGCCTTTGACAAATGCTGCCTCTGAACAGCTGGATTCTAGACTTTGCTTAACCGTTTCTTTTTCTTTCTTTTTCATTCTTTTTCTTTTTCTTTTTTAAAACTATGTTATTAAGGTTTCTAACCTTTGTAAACCACCCAGAAAGCTTTGGCTATTGAGTGGGATAGAAATGTAATTAATGACATGAAAAGGACATAAAATATTTTTATACCACCAATCCCAGGGTGGTTTATAAAAAATAAAAAAAAAGTGCAATCCTAGCTACGGAATACTGGGAATTGTAGGACTTTTTCCTGTCTTAATATGCATAGGATAGCTCCCTAAAATGGTTATAATGAAATGCAACTACAAACAAACCCCTAAACCAACCTAAAAGTCAAAGAATTGAAAAAAAAACAGTCAGCAGAACTTAAACTCTATCTGAAAAGTTTGGGCGAATGCAAAGGTGTTTTGCCTGGTGCCAAAACGACAATCAGGTAGGTGGTTGGCAAACCTCTCTATGGAGAGGGTTCCACAGCTGGAACACCACCACCTAGAACTGTGGTCTTCAACTGGTGGGTCGTGGCCCAAAAATGGGTCATGAGATCAGTCCAGATGGGCCATGGCAAAGCTATTGCCACCATTTTGGGCATGGAGAAAAATGGTAGACGTGTAAAAAAGCAAAATCTTATTGGACACAAATTCATAAGGTGATGCAAAATGTATTGAAGATCAAAATACAATTACGCCCAGAATACTTTTTGTTGGGGATAATAGATGAACAGCTGATACAAGGATATGGAACATTATTCTTATATATGATAACGGCAGCAAGATTGATATACACCCAGAACTGGAAAAATGAGAAGGTACCAACAGAGGAAAAGTGGCTGGAGAAAGTTACAGAATTGGTGGAAATGGCAAAACTTACAGCGATAATAAAAGATAAAACAACAATTGGCTTTATTGAAGAATGGAAACCGCTGATAGACTTTTTAAAAGAGAGAGGAGGGAAGGATGTGTTTGTAAGCAGATTCAGTGATTAGATTGGAAGAAAAATAATGGAGGGAAGTTGGGAAACTCACTCACTATGTAGAAGTGTTTGTTTGTTGGAGAAATTCGGAAGTCCACTTTAATGTTGTATGTTGTAGGGTCTGTGTTTTGTTTGTGTCTGAAAAATAAAAAACTTTTAAATCAAAAAAGAAAAATGTGAAAGTGGGTCCCACGTTGCAGGTTAGGAATCCAAGGAGGACTTTGGGTCTGGACGAGTTGATAGACCGCTGACCTAGAAGATCTGCCTTGACTCAGATGGCAGGAGCACCTGCAGGAGGTCCTGCACAGAGTATCTTTGTGTACCAGAAAGCACATCCTGAAACAGAAAGGTCCTTCAAGGTCCCTGTTCCTAAGCTGCGAAGGACTTTAAAGGTCAAAACCAGCACTTTGAGGCCAGATCTACACCAAGCAGGATATAGCGGTATGAAAGTGTTGTGAGAGTGGTATATAAAAGTCAGGAGCCACAATACTGCTTTATAGCGGTATTGAAGTGTACTGATGACAGTTGGGGCCCATTGACACATACCATATGCCACTATATCCCTGCTTGGTGCAGATCTGGCCTGAGTCTCTGATGTTATTGGAAGTACTTCCTGATGCTGGTCAGGCAAAGCCACCCACAACCCATGTCTATAAATACTTGTTATTGGTGAATAAATACAATATACAATCGAGGGTGACCATATGGAAAGGAGGACAGGGCTCCTGTATCTTTAACAGTTGTAAAGAGAAGGGAATTTCTCCAGGTGTCATTTGCATGCATGGAGCACCTGATGAAATTGCCCCTTCATCACAACAGTTAAAGCTGCAGAAGCCCTGCCCTGTTTTGTATTTGGTCAAGAGGGTAGGGCTCCTGCAGCTCGTGTCTGCCCTTATGATCTTCTCATTGAGGAATGCCTGGCCCTTTCTACACCATAGGGGTGTAGAGGGAGGGAAGGAGGGAGGGAGAAAGGGAGGGCGATCCCGGAAGTACCTAATACACACCATCAGCGCACAGGGAGGAAGGGAGGGATTGCGATCCCAGAAGTATCTAATACACACCATCGGCGCACAGGGACCAGCCAGGGGCCATCCCAGGCAAACAGCCTGGTGTAGAAACAGCTGTCTGATAGGCTCCAAGGAATGCCAGGGTTGCTCAGAACACAGTTTGAAAACTGCAAACATAGAACACAATATATTTTGCCTCCGAATAATTTCCAGTGAGATTAGAGTGAGATTATATATATATATATATATATATATATATATATATAATCTCCCCATCATTCTACATTTCTCAACTCTCAGAGCCCCAACTGCCTATTGATCTGACTCATTCTGAATTTAGTTAGCCTCTCCCTCTGGCCATATTGCTTCAGGCCAATTTTGCGTGCTTTCTTCCATCAGAAGACATATCAGTTAACATTAGGATCAAACCTTTTAGGACTCATCAAATCACCCCCTTAAGAAAAAGTTGAGAGGAGCAGGAAGGGGTGTGTGTCAGGAAATAATAGAGAAACAATAGTTTTATTTCATTGCTATTTTGATTCAGCATGACGTATCTTCTCGGGATTGTGCCAGAAGCATCATTTGGCAAATATATATATATATATATATATATTTCCACAGCAGTGCTCAAGGCTTCCCTTCTCGCCATCTTTTAATTGCAAGGGCCTCCACAAACATGGTTCGAACAAACAAACAAAAAGGAGAGAGAAAGTTACAACAACCGTCTCGCATGATCTTGATGTACAAGACGTCAGAACCCTTATAAACCCTTTTATTTCAGAGCGCTGTCTTTTGTGCTCCAAGGCATGCTTGCTATTCATAGATCTACAGCTCAGCTGTTCCAGTTTTTAGTTCTGCATAGATGCCCAATCATTTTGTCCAGAGGGTTTTGCCTGTAGCTTTGTATTTACAGCCTTGAGGCAAATGTCTTGATTGCTTAGAGAACTCCGAGCGAATGGCCAAATAACATCGGATTTTCCACAGCAACGACGCTATTATGGGACAGCATTGCTCTGTAACACAGCACCCTTCAGAGTCCAATCATTATAACTAAGGATTTAAGCAGGCTCTGGGGACCCAACAAAATCCCTTTGAAGGCAAAATAGGCTGTGTAGAAAAGGTAAGCATTGGATAGAAATGGGGGTTTGGGATCTGTAAATCAGACCCCTTCACATGCACCAACTTTTTAGGGGGGGGGGGCGGAATAGACTAGACAGACATAAGAAATGCTTTTCTCAAAAGATCATACCAAATGAAGACTTGAACGCTGTCTCTGTCTGTGGCTATTTAAATGCCCCCAAAAGCTCACAAGCAGGGCAGTATGGACATCACCACCTCCTGTACTTTTTCCCCTGGCACACTGCTTCTGAACTATTCCTTCTCGATGATGATGTATTCATTTGTTATTACAGACCTATTGTGGCTAATGGCCGTTAACAGACAATGCACAATAGTTTGGGCCTGTACGGCCTGTGTCTTCCTGAGTGAAACAAAACCTCAAGCCTAGCACGCACACAGACACCCTCTCTGTGCTCTACCATTGCCTCCGCTGGAAGTGAGCAGCTGCTCAAAGTACAACATAAGAGAAAGCTTCTTCCAACCCCATTGTTGCTGTTCACATTGGAAAGGATGGGAGTTTTTAAAAAAGGCTGAAGTGTATAGTCTGGGAAGGAGCCTCCTTGGGAATGAGAGGGTGATATCCTGGGAATGACTACCCATTTGCTACCGGGCCAGGTTTACGGTTCTAGTACTAGTGTACAAAGCCCTAAATAACTTGGGACCAGGATACCTGAGAGAGCATCTTCTCCCTTACCAACCTGCCCGGTCACTGAGGGCATCTGAGGGCATGCTCCTGGTGATTCCACATGGATCTATGATCTGATGGGAATCCACCAGGAGAAGGGTCTTCAGTGTGGTGGCCCCCTTCCTATGGAATTCCCTGCTTTTGGAGTTCAGGAAGGAGCCAACATTGTATTGCTTCCCGCGCCTCCTAAAAACATAGTTGTTTCAGGAAGCTTTCCTTCTATGACCAGCCACAGTTTTACCAGAACTCAGGTTTTATCAAAACTTTGTTCTTTAAAAAAAAGTAATTTTTGATATGGTATTTTATTCTTTTTTCTCATTTGTTGTTCCCTGCTTTGAAATATTTTGGATGGGGAGTGGTATATAAGTATTAAAAATGAGTATATGAGGTGAAAAATTCCTGGGATCCATATTAAGCTCATAGGACAGTAGTTTTGCAGAACCTATGCAGAAGTCATGCCAGACAAGGTAACCATAGAAGCTTTGGAAATAAGCATAATCCAGCACCAACGGGATTTTAAAATTCTTTTAAAATGTTATAGCAAAATGAAAAGTAAACTGACAATACACCATAAAAATGGGCCAGAATCTCCTGAGTTTGCTCCTGCTAGTAGGAGAGTATCCCCAAATAGATTTCTCCTCACTGGTTGCTCCCACTAGCAGAAAGGAAGAGGCAGCTTTCTTTCTTATTTTGCCCTTCCTGCTGTAACTTCTTGTACCCCTGAACGTGGAGAGGAGAATGCAATCAAGGGCTACGAGTCCTGATGGCTAAGTGCAACCTCCAGTATCATAGGCAATAAGCCTATGTAGACCAGTTGCTGGGGAACATGAGTGGGAGAGTTCTGTTGCACCATGCCCTGGTCAACAGCTGGTTGGCCGCTGTGGGAACAGCGTGGTGGTCTAGATGGAGCTTTGGTCTGACTCAGCATGGCTCTTCTTATGTTCTTATGAGAGATTGTAGAGGGGAGAGTCTTGAAAGAAATTGCCTTTCCCCCACCTCCTTTTATCAACGGGAGCCCCCAGTGGATGTCAGTCCCATCCATGAATGGGACATGCCATGCCATTTGCAGAAGCCTCTTTAGGATCCTAGGCAATCTCAGCCTTCCCCAAATTGGTGCCCTCCAGATATATTGGACTGCAACTTTTCTGTTTCATCAGGCCTTTGGGGAGTAATTCAGACCTTTGTGGATGTACTGCTTATAGTTCATATTTTTAATTATGTGTATTTAAAATGTTTTTAAATGTTTTAAATATTTTAAAATTGTACCATGTTTAATTATATTTTTAATTTTTGAATATCGCTATTTGTTTTAACTGTACATGTTTTCATTTGTAAGCCGCCTTGAGTCCCATCATTGGGGAAAAGGCGGGATATAAATAAATATCATCATCATCCCCAGATGATGGGAATTGTAGTCCACCACTTCTGGATGGTGCCACGTTGGGGACGGCTGACTTATTTATTTATTTATTGCATTTCTATACCGTCCAATAGCCGAAGCTCTCTTTAGACAGAAAAAAGCCCCTACAACTCCCATCAATGCTGGGAATTGTAGGGCTTTTTACCAACTAACTATGCATAGGAGAGCATCCTTAGATGCTATCAACTATACAATTTACAAACACATAAACAAAATGGAATGGGGGGGACAATATTTTTCACATCATAATAATAAACATCAGAGTTATTATCTGCTATATTGATATTAAATTTTATATCCCACTGACCTCTTTAAATATCATAGCATCAATCCAATTAGTCACTCTATAATAGTTATCTCTATTCCAGAGGGAGGAATCCTTCATTTCCCACATCTTTCCTTTTTCCATCTTTTATAGGAAAAATATCTGTCAATTTCAAGTATTTCACCAACATCCAGCATTTAATTTTCCATCAAGTTATAGACCACAAAGTCCCAAAAAAAACTCATCACAGGGCAAAACGGTCCAGTCAACTCAACATACCAGTTTTCTTCCTAGGGTGTCTCCTCTCTCCAGGTCCAGTACAAACCTTAGGATGGACCTCTCAGCGGCTGTTATTAGTTTGAACAGTGGAGCCTATGCAGATCGCACGCAAGTTCTGAAACAAAAGAGGGCTGAGGAAGTGCTTAACTAGGTTGTGGTAAACTGGCCCCGAAGTCTGATGAAAAGTAGAGAAGAGGACTTGAACTTTCATTACTTCCTAGCCCATGCGAAAAGCCTTTTGCAATGAACTCTGGCCCTCGTTAACTTTTATCATGTTTATTATTTATTAATTTATGGGTGCACAAATGACTCATGACTTCAAAAGTGGCAAGCCACTACTGAATTACTCTGGGACGGAAGGCGATTTCAAGGACCCCAGACAGGCATTTGAACTTTGGAAAGCTTTGTCTCTGTGCTAAAGACCCAACAAAAGGGCGTACTGAAGATCTAAGAGTCACCAGGCTGAGTCAAGAGCCCACATGCCTACAGGGCATCCAACATAATAGGGTTTTTTTAAAAAAAATCTAGGCCTTGTGGTGATGCACAGGCTGCAATCCAAGGAATGCCTGAAAGACATCAGCAGAAGCCCCAAGTGATGTGACATTTTTCAGGTATAGACAGTGAAGGCTCTCATAGGAACAATAGAAGCTGCCATTGGAAGCTGCCACACTGACTGGCTGCAATGGCTCCCCAGGGTTTCAGGCAGGAGTTTTTCCTGCCCTGCCTGGAGATGCTGAGGATCGATCCTGCGACCTTCTGCATGCAAAGCAGGTGCTCTGTGTGATGTTCAGCTGCTGGGGGAACTGTTTATATCAACAATTGTAAGTAGTTGTATATAAAAGGCCATAAAAGAAGGTAAATATGAGAATAGTTATGTTGTAACTAGGTAAGAATATGGGGGGGGGGAGTTCATGTGTGAGTGCTGATTGGATGGTGGCGGGGGAGTGCCTGGATTGGCTGGCTGTGTGAGAGTGTCTGTGTATATATTGAGGGAGATTTGACAAGAGCTGACAGTTAGTAGGAGAAAGAGAGTGTGAGGGAGAGTGTGATTAGCGGATAGGAAGGACCAACGTGTTTTGTTATTTTGGGGGAACTAGTCTGTGGGAGAGAGTAGAGAGTAGTGTAGAGTGGGTAGAGTAGGCAGGATAATTAGAACGTTAGAGTGTCTATAGTCAATGTTATAAGAAGAAAGTACTGAAACCATAAAGCATTGTGCCTGTAACCAATACGAGTCTATACCTGAGGAAACCATCACGCTTATTGACCTGCATATACTTCTGTTAATAAATCTTGTTTATTTACAACTGGTGTGATCTTTAGAAGTGTACCTGAGGAAGGTACTGGTGGCAGTGGACGGAAGAAGAGGGATTTGAGGGCTAGGGTGCTGGGCTGTGGAACTGTGGGGCCTAGAAGAATAAAGGCGGGACGGGAGCAGCGGCAGTAGCCCTAAATTCTCAAACACATCATAAGCACAGGGGGGGCTTGAAGTAAGCCCTGAGTGCGAGTGGCGTGGACAGCCCTGTGGTGTAGCCTGGTGAGTGGCACAGGTACAGGCAGGGCGTCACACTCTGCCACTGAGCTAAGGCCCTTCCCTAGCTACAGTCCTTTATTGAATCAGGCCAGTGGTCCTTCTATCCTAGTATGGTCTACTCTGAGCAGCAACAGCTCTCCTAGGTCTCAGGTAGGGTGCCATTCTTGGAACTGCTCTCTATCTGTTTTATGGAAATGCCAGAGACCTTGTACATCCTGAGGACATGTTCTGCCACTACGCCAGCCTGCCTCAATCTGGGGCCCTCCAGATGCAACAGACTAAAGCTTCTATCATCCCCAGCCACACTGCTGAGGATGTAGTCCACCACACCTGGTCCAGCACATCTGGAGGACACCAGGTTGGGCATAGCACTTAAGCAATTGTGCTCTCTAACTCCAAGTGGGAAATAAAAGACTGGGATGTTCACCCTATAATATCAACTGCCCCATGTGCATACAAAGTTAGCATATCAGGAGAATATGTATACATATCTTTCAACAGCAAAAAAATAAAATCAAGGAAAACAATGAATACAGGCGATGATTAACTGTAAATTTATCATTCCAAAACATAACAAAGACATTCCATCTTTCAATAGACCTATCCTCAAACATTTGTTCTTCTCTAACCCTTAAAGAATGTTAATTTCATCATTACTGCCACAGTGTATTGTTCTATCACACTGAACTTCTATCACACAGGCAGTTGCCTTATAATCAGTCCATCTGAGCATTTGTCCAGGATCTCTTGCAAAAGCCTTTCCCATGTGAACCTTTGAACAGGAGGTGCTAGCGACTGAACCTGGGACTTTCTGCATCGTATGCGTTCCACCACTGAGCTACGGAGAGAACCTCACCAAAAGCTAAAATGGACTATTTAGGCACATGCTTGCTGAAGTGGGGGGTGGGGTCCTGCATAGCCCTGGAGGCAAATTCAGACGTTCCCATGGGACGTTGTCAGGGGAAAGCAGAGGGGGAGATCGCTGAAGCCCTGCTGCACATGCGGAGCTCGCTGCATGACCCCATGCATCTGAGCTGGCCCTAACTTTTCCTTCTCCTGGCCTCCGTCCAGACTGCAGAGAGAGCTCGTGCAGAAACAAGGCTCTGTTTTCGTGGGGGTGGGAGCAGAGGGGGAAATCATCACAGGCAGGCCAGTCCACATCAGCTTTCCCTCTGCCCACAGCTTGCATTCGAGGATGTAGTTAATGAGCTCCTACCTATCACACATGAGAAACTCCACGGGTGCTACAAGGAGATCAGTCGAGCATTTGGCTGGGCATCTCCCTTCCCCTCTGCTTTTCAGACATGTGGGGACTTTCTCCAAACAATGCCAAAAAGAGTATTCGGAAGGGAAAGAAAGGGACTTTGTGTTTCAGAGCTTTCATTGTTTTGAACATTCTCACCACTGTACTTTAATCATTTCCTTAATAACCCAGTAACAGAACCAATTGATTATGAAAGAGAATATTTATGTATTTATTGACAACATTTCTACACACACGCACATACACACACACATACCATCAACAAAAAATTCTCTGGACAGCTCACAAATAAGAGTTAAAACCAGGAAGTATCAAAATAGAAGATAAACAAAAATATCACACACAGACATTATATAATTTTCTACATGCAGAGAGAGAGAAATCATTCACTGGGTTCCCACCACATAATGAGAGCCAGTGTGGTGTAGTAGTTAAAGTGTTTAAGTACAACTCTCAACATTTTCAGCTATATACAATACTATACAGGGATGGTTTATTTTCCAGGACTTGGCTCCCTTCCGTACCATATAGCTATAAATTGCTCAGGGTTGGGGGTGTCCATTCTCTTGCATGTAGAAGGCGCCAAGCTGTGGAAGGCTGCTCTAATGTAATGTAGGAGAGCAAGGGAAGGCCGCAAAAGGTGGGAGAAAATGGTATTGCTTTTTCCTTCCCCTCTCCTGAAACGCCCCCATTCCCTCTCTTAGGGCGGTGGATACGTTGGGCCATTTCACATAATTGGCAGCTGGCAGTGTGGCTTAAATAAGTCATGGCAGCTCACAGCATGTGCTAGCCGCCATTGTAAGCATGTACTGGCCATCATTACCCATGGTGGGGGGAGGGTAATTATATCATGAGAACCCATACAGGGTGGCTTGTTACCATGGTTAACAAGTCATCCCAGAAACCAAGAACAGCCCATGGGTTAAGCCACACTGCCACCCATTGATCGTGCAAATTGGACCATGGATTCTGTCTGGCTTGTTAACCACAGTAACAAGCCACCCCACCTGGGTTCGCATGACATGATAAGCCACAGCAATCACCCACTGTGGCTTGAATATTCAGAATGGTGGACTCCATGCACTGCAAACTATTATGTCCTATTTGAGTCATACTGCCATCCACCAATCATACAAACCCAGTCAATGTGTTGCAGGTTCCTCTTGTGGAGTGATTAAATTGAGAGGCTATAGGAGCATGTTTTTTATCAACCAGGAGCCTATCTACACAGTCCCTTGGAACATTTTAAAACGTATTTAATTTAAAACGTTCCAAATAGGTGCATTCTAAAACGTCTTAGGCCACATTACTGAGTACTCACGTTACAGGAGAAAAAAATCTTCAGTCTTTAAAGCGGTGTGTGTAGTCACACACTCTTCTGCCCCGTCTCTTTCTGTTTCGTTTTTACAATGAGTTTAGGGCAAGGCATTGTGGGGTTGTAGTTCAGTCACCCACTTCCTCCTTAGTTCCTCTGTCATTCCCTAGCTTTCAATGAGTATATGGCTAAGAATTGTGGGTGTTGTAGTTCACTCTCCCACTTCCTCCTTAGCCCCATTTTCTTCCCCACCAATCAATGGCTAAGCATTTGGGCACCAGTAAACGAAGCACTGCCCCCATGAATCACAAACGGTAAGGAAGGACACATTATTTTACTTAAAATGATTTATTACAAGTGAAACTGTTGTATATAGCTGAAGTGAGTTTTAAAAAAACCTCAGGTTTACAACGTTAAAGGGAGTGCGTCATGTGGCCCAAAGAGTTTTCATAACCCTTATAAAACGTTAAAAACCTAGCATGTAAATCGGCTCCAGTTCATATTCATATTCAACATCTAGGGGGCCCTCCAAGTGCCACCTCTGAGGCAGGCTCGGAGAGTGGCAACAAAGGAGAGGGCCTTTTCAATGGTAGCCCCCCCAACTATGGAATGAGCTCCCCACTCAGCCCTCCTGGCGCCAACACTGTCATCTGTTCAGCATCAGGTTAAGATTGTTCTCTACTCCCAGGCATTTAATGGCATATGATGGGACCTTTGTGCCAGCCATCTACACAGATCTAGTATTCTATTGAAACTATTTTTAGCTGTCTAATTTGTTTTAAATGTTTGTATATTTACATATTTATGCTGTATTTATCTTATGAATTGTTGAAAAATGCAAAGACAGTGTCGGCTACTGGGCAGTATAGAAATGAAATAAATCATCATCATCATATATAGATATATAGACAAACACACACACATACACACACACACTTAAACATCATTGTTTTGAATTCTGGCAATACCCAGGTTCTAAGCCCAGTGGGATGAAGAATCTGGTGTCTTCTATAATTGTCTGCAGCAATGGTTAAGATTACAAAGACAAATTTCTCTAGTGACCTTTGCAAGGAGTGATGTGATATACTTCACTGCTGGCATCCGAACACCTGTCCATTATTGAGACTGGAGTAATGAGGCCATGTTCCTATATGTAAATGGCTGCGCACTTCTGGATTAGAATGAACCAACAAAAATAATTCTCAGTGTAAACATCAGACAGGTGAATAAATAAGACAGATGGATGATTGACTAAATCTAATGTAAAATCCCCAAATAGAGTACAGGCAGATATTAAGACGACACTCCTTGTCTTCCCTTTACAATGAGCACAAGCTCTTTGTCTTTCAGGTAGCTGTAAGAATAGAGCTGGTTTCCGTGTTCAGAATTGTGATGTGGGATGGCTCCAACAGGACAATTCTAAGAGGCAAGCAACATATAATCAGATAAAACTGTACAACTTCGAACTGCAAGTATAAAACTGCATGCTTAAATGCTCCCATCTTTTAAAAAATAAGAAGAAAAAACCCTCTCTGCCACCAAGAAGGAAAATGGTAACTGAGCTCCAATGAGCTAGTTTCCTTAATGTGAAGGAATAATCCCCCACTTTTAGCATAAACTAGCACAGACCCACTATGGCTGAAGATCTTGATTCTTCTGAATGTGTAGATTGCCTCTTAGAATTTTGATGAGTTTAATGTCATTAAAAATTCATTTTTAATCAGATTGATCAAAGTTTTAGCTGAATAAGATTTTGTGTTTTTTGGTTGCATTCCTTCCTCTCTCTCTCTCTCTCTCTCTCTCTCTCTCTCTCTTTCTTTCCCTCTCTTGATTGGGCCTGTTCAGACAATACGCTATGCCATGGGTAAGCAGCTAAACCTTTTGCAGCAAATGGTTAGTGAATGGCTGGTTTCACACAACATATTAGGCAATGGAGGGGGAGATAGCGTACTGAACGTGCGTTAGGTAGGCAGCACTCCCAACACGACATGTTGCTACTCCGTTCATTGAGCAGCTGAAAGTTCCGGCGTCCATCTTGGCTGCAGCGTCTCCCCCCTCCCTCAGTCCTCCAGCCATATCCCAGCATGCACCTCAAGTTCTGCCGGCTGTATCAGAGCAACCGGGGGGGGGGGGTTTCAGCTGCTCCAGCCGGCAGAACTCTATGACCAAACGGAACAATCCACGGAGAGAGGAAGGGTGGTTTCGGACAACACTTTAATCAACGGGCTTCTGACTAAACAACTTGCAAGCCCATTGTTCCTCTCCATTTCTTAATTCACCGGAATAGCGTACCGTCAGTTGTGTGTGCATTGTGTGTTGCCCTCCACACAACACAGTAAGCAACACAACTGACGGTTGCTTCCCCTCCCCTCCATTGCCTAATGTGTCATGCGAAACCGGCCAGTGTGTTTAAACTATGGTTATGTAGCCACCATGGTTAGGAATGGTTCACACAACACACTAAGCCATAATGTTTAGCTCAAAATGCTTAACCACCATGGCTTAGCATGTCATCTGAACAGAGTCATTGTGGATAATAAGTGAATAATAGGATATGAGCTTTGGAATATAACAGGGCACAACTTTATTAAATGGGATTGGGAAGAAAGACATATTATTTTATTTATTTTTATATTTATGTCTAGCTTTTTTTCCTCTTGAAAGGAATCCATGGTGGCTAATGTGGTTCCCATTCTCTTTTTTTTATCATCATGACAACCCTGTGTGAGGTAGGTTAGGTTGAGAATTGGCGACTGGCAACGTCACCCAGTGAGCTTCCTGGCCAAGTGGGGACTAGAACCCGGATTTCCAGCATCCCAGTCCAATACTCTAACCGCACTGGCTTTCAAATACAAAAGGAGACATTTGTACTTCTTCCTCTCAGTTGGGGAACTCCAAGTGTAACCCCAAAGAGTAAGATATTCCCAGGCCACTCAGAAATATGAAATATGGCATATAGGTAGCCTAAAACATCCAGATGACTAGAAATGTCTGAAAGGGGAACATTTGTGTATCTCTTTCTCTCAAAACAGGAGACTCAAACACAGGAAGCTGTTTTCTCCCAAATCAGGGCCCTCATCCATCTAACTCAGTATTTTCTATGCTGACTACCAGTACCTGCTCTCTAGGGTAAAGTTTTCAGGCAGGATTCTTTACCAACCCTTCCGACTGATGGCAAGGATGGAACCTGGAACCTTTTGCATGCAATGCATGTGCTCTACTACTGAGCTACTGCCCTTCACGTATCAAACTGTTCTGCTGTCCCCATACTAGCAAGGAAAGTGAAATTTCGTACACAAACAGTGCAAGGCATCCAGTCACTACAGGCCAGTCTGCAAAGAAAATGTCTGGAAGTCTACACCCCTTAATGGTTAAGGCACTTCCAGATGATGCAGAAAGCTAAAATTTGAGACACGCATTGCCCCTGACACACTGTTCATTAAATAAGGCTGAAAGTGGAATGTTCTTTCCACCTACGCCATGAAGCTTACCTCATAACAGCGGCCAGCATTCCAACACAGAGCAAGCCAAGACGTGCAGAGGTCAGAATGTCGAGTCCTGGGAGCTCCGTTGTCTCATCAGAGTTGGGTTGGAGGACAGGGCAATTCCAGTTGTAGCAAAGAACATAGATCAATGCCAGCAGCGGACAGGATTCATTTCAATGTGTGGATATAACTCTTGTAATTCTTAGCCATAACTATCAATGAAGAGAGAGAGAGAGAGATTTTTACTTATTCCTAACTTTTTTCCCCTTTTTTATTTAGTTTTACGTTTTTTACCTTATCAATGATTTTTGTATTTTATTAATATGTGATACTTTGTTCCACAGATGTTACGTATTGTTGTTTTATTTATTGTTTTAATTGTTCAGCTATGTCAGTTGCTTTGGGCATCTCCAACTGGAGGGTGTGTCTGTGTAATTTTGGATATCCTCTAGGACAGCCTCCCCCAACCTGGTGCCCTCCAGATGTTTTGGACTACAATTCCCAGCATACCTAGTCATTAGCCATGCTGGCTGGGGTTGATGGGAGTTGAAATACAAAACATCTGGAGGGCTCCAAGTTGGGAAAGGCTGCTCTAGGATATAGATCAGTAGTTTGTGCCGCAAGAGCAAAAGGCACAGCAAACTGTGTCATTCCGCTAGTGCAAACGATTCTGGGCTAGCGGAAACTAAGTTACAAAGTATGTACAAGAGGAGGATCCAACTAAAGTTACATTTCCACAAGTGCAATTGTACAACTGGTTGTGGATGACGCTCGTGCAACTGGTTGTGCATTATGCTTGTGTAACCTGTTGTACAACTCATTGCACAAGCATAATGTGCAACCGCTTGCACAACAGAAAGATTTGGGGGAAACTCCTCTAATGCTATCTGAGTTTGTGGAATGACACCATTGGATACTACCCCATGTGCCCTATTTTTCAGGAGGACACTCCTCTCTTTGAAAGTGTCCTGTATTTGAAGGACTAATGATACAGAACCATGAGAAGGGAGAGCAAGGAGCTGGTAATTGCCCGTCAACAGTTAGCACCTCGGCAGCAGGATGAGTAGGTCTTGGGGCTGTTTTCACGGCACTGAGTTGGCACCGCTTTCCCCAAAAACCCTGCCAAGGTAATCCTGACGCCAAGGAGGGAGCACAGGGTTTGCGGTGGTCATCCGGGTACTGGAGCCACCCCATCCTCTTCCTGGTTTCCTGCGACCAATCGCTGATCACAGTCCACCAGGATCGCCCCCCCCAGATCAGCCCCGGAGCAAGGTCAGACGGCTGAAGAGCTGTACTGACCTCGCTCCCACCCAAAAAGTCAGGGTAAGTCTTGATTCATAACTGACACAGCGCAGATTCACAGCCACCACGGGGCTTTGGCCACATTCTGAGCATTATCAGACAAGCATTTTATTGCATGCTTATTACTGGTCATTCACGTTTTTTTGCAGGTTCTTTTGATGATGATGGCTGCTTCCCATGTGTCTCCTGCTCCTTGTGGTCTTCTTTCAATCACAAAATAGACCCTGGCAAATCCGGGTTTTGGGGGGGGGGAGTGAAACATGCCGCTATTTCCTGCTTTTCCAGGAAAAGCAGCATGAAAAAAATGCCCACTGAATGTGCCACGTGGTCTTTGTTTATTTCCTCTTTCTTCAGCATCTGAAGAAAGATGAAGCTTCTCATCACAGCAGCACAATTCAAAGCGATGGGAGGGAAACACAATTTCCCCCCTCCCTCCTCCTCCTCCAGCTGAAGAAGCTCATAGACAGCCCCATTGTCTGTCTGGTCACAGCCTTCAACTATGGGGGAATGCTTTATATTCCAATTTAAATTATTTATTTATTTAGAATTCTTTTTAAGCTGCCTTGAAGGGTGGAATTGTAGTCATTCTTTCTCAATTTGCATCTACAGATAACAGTCAGTATGTGCAAATTGTATGTAATTCTGTATCCTCTGCTCTTCGTGTGTGTGTGTGTGTGTGTGTGTGTGTGTGTGTGTGTGTGTGTATGTTGCATTTCCTCTCTTTTTCCTTTTATTTTTTTCCCTAGCGATGTGCAAGTGACCACCCTAGCCATGGCTGGGACAGCCTTGAATGAGGTAAATCTTTTCAAGACTTTGTGTAGCCTAACTGAACAGCCTCCCATTTAGTTCGCTAGAGCCAAGGCTTGCTCGTAATAATAAAAGGGCTTTATGGAATAGTGCCATGCCGTAACGTCGTCCACAACCATCCCATCTTTTTTATGAGGGGGGGAAATTAGAAACCTCGCGACATTCCTTCCAAGGAAATGTCATATAAAGAAGCAGACCAACCAAACAGGTTTCGACAAGCGTCTTTAAGCAAGAAACTACTCTAAGAAATTGGGCATATTTGGGGTGAGGGGAGAAACATTTTGTATGTTATCCTTTCTCACCACAAAAATCAGTCTTTCCCTTCCCACTTTAAAATATCAAGAAATTTGCCCCACCAGGGTCACTTTAAGAATCCTCTGTTTCTGGTCTTAATGGAGAGTGTTCTCGCTGAGCCTACAGGTACCCAACTCAGGTACCCCACAGCCCAGAAGACTTTTTTCCCAGGCTTTTTAGCCCTTCAGTTTTAAAAATTGAGTTCATGCATTTTTAGATCTTGGCACTGCTGCTAGCTTTGCTCTCGGTTCTTACTTTAGTTTTATTTTGTTTTAAACTTGCAGATGTTATTGTATGTTATGCCTTTAAATTTGTTTTGTGAACTGCCCACAGGGATATAGCTAATGGGTGGTACAGAAATGTAATGAAACAATAAATAATGTGAATTTAAGACAACATAATGCTGTTGGCGTCAAGTGACAAGGAATATATCAGAACCGGCTGATTCATAAGGGTGTTCTTGCGTAAATTAAAGTCCAAGATGCACTTTTGCCTAAAATGGCAGCTTGACTTTTAATAAACTCCATTCACATGTAGACATGTGATTGGGGGTTATATACTAGAAACCGAAATGGAGCGCAGGCTGAGAGATTGTTATCAGGGTGACACTAAATTCGTCAGATCTGGTTTCTGCACTCACACGCCCAGCCAGATTAGAAAATGACTCTCTTGCTTGACCTGTTACTGGGCTGCAGTTTATTAAATTCCCGGGAGAGTAAACGCTGCAGCATCCAAATTCTGGTGCATGATGATGAGATAATGAGCCTGAACCACATTTCTGGCTGGAAGGGTTTGTTGACGCACCAGGAGCCCTTAACTCTTGCCAATCGCAGCAAAGCTTAAGTTTCGGGGAGATGCAGGCAGAAACCACAACAAGGTCATCCCCAAAAGACTGACTTTCATGTACAATCAAGGGACTACTAGGCAAATGTTTGCATGTTGTTGCTTTTTAATCCCACAAGGAAACATTTGCCAAATACGGAGATTTAGATGCAAAGGAATAAAATTAAACAAGTATGAAAAATGTCATAGCCGAAGCAGCAAGTGATTGAAATACGGGTCCCATTTCTTTTCCATCAAACAAGCGAAACTTTTCACCCAGAGGATTTGATTTATTAAATTTACCTGACAACTCCATCAACAAGTATTTTCTGAGCACTTTGCAGAGGTCAAGTCAAACAAAAGAAAATGTTAACAATATGCAAATTGACATAATTAAAAAGTAATAAAAATGCAGCATTCAAAACATTTTTCTAATAAAAACAGCATAACATAATTAGCAATGCAGATTCAGAACTACAAAAACAGTAAGACGCTAAGGACTATTTAAAACGCCTGGGTGAATAAAAAGGTCTTCACCTGACACCAAAAAAAAAGCATAAAGGTGGCCCAGCTAAGCCTCTCTGGAGAAGCTATTTGACAGCCAGGGTGTCTCCACAGAAGAGCCATGCTGGATCAGGCCAACGATCCTTCTAGTGCAGCACTCTGTTCACACACTGGCCAACCAGCTGTTGACCAGGAACCCAGAAGCAGGACACAGGTGCAACAGCCTCCTCCCACCCATGTTCCCCAGCAACTGGTGTATATAGTCTTACTGCCTCTGATGCTGGAGGTAGTACATAGCCATCAGGACCAGTAGCCATTGACAGCCTTCTCCAGAAATTTATCCAAACCCCCTTTTAAAGTCAACCAAACTGGTGGCCATCCCTACATCTTGTGGTACTGAATAGGGATGTGCACTGGATCGGACCCGATCCACGATCCGAGTCCGGTCCAGTGGGAAATCGGATAAATTATCCGATTTCCGATCCCGCAGCTGGATCGGCCGATCCAATCCGAACCGGTCCGAAAAAGCTCCGAACCGGTTCGGCGGATCGGCGGATCGGTGGGCGCCCACTGGCGCCCACCGCCGCTTCCATTGGCGGGCGCCAGCGGGCGCCCGCCGATGAAAGTGGACAGCGGGGGGGGGGAGGAGGGGGGCGCTTACCTTCTCGGCCCGGTGGCTCCCGTCCGGCGCCGGCGCCTACTACTACTAGCAGGCTCCGCGGCCTGCTCTAGGGTGGCGCGCCAGGTGATGTCATCACCCGGCGCGCTACTCTAGAGCAGGCCGCGGAGCCTGCTGGTAGTAGTAGGCGCCGGCGCCGGCCGGGAGCCGCCGGGCCGGGAAGGTAAGGAGGGGGTGCGTGGAGGGGAGGAGGGGGCGCGTGGAGGGGGGAGGGGGGCCCTTACCTTCCCAGCCCGGCGGCTCCCGTCCGGCGCCGGCGCCTACTACTCCCAACAGGCTCCGTGGCCTGCTCTAGGGTGGCGCGCCGGGTGATGTCATCACCCGGCGCGCTACTCTAGAGCAGGCCGCGGAGCCTGCTGGAAGTAGTAGGCGCCGGCGCCGGCCGGGAGCCGCCGGGCAGGGAAGGTAAGGAGGGGGTGCGTGGAGGGGAGGAGGGGGCGCGCGGAGGGGGGAGGGGGGCCCTTACCTGCCCGGCCCGGCGGCTCCCATCCGGCGCCGGCGCCTACTACTCCCAGCAGGCTCCGCGGCCTGCTCTAGGGTGGCGCGCCGGGTGATGTCATCACCCGGCGCGCTACTCTAGAGCAGGCCGCGGAGCCTGCTGGAAGTAGTAGGCGCCGGCGCCGGCCGGGAGCCGCCGGGCAGGGAAGGTAAGGAGGGGGTGCGTGGAGGGGAGGAGGGGGCGCGCGGAGGGGGGAGGGGGGCCCTTACCTGCCCGGCCCGGCGGCTCCCGTCCGGCGCCGGCGCCTACTACTACCAGCAGGCTCCGCGGCCTGCTCCAGGGTGGCGCGCCGGGTGATGTCATCACCCGGCGCGCTACTCAAGAGTAGGCCGCGGAGCCCGCTGGTAGTAGCCGCCGGCGCCGGACGGGAGCGGATGGGCCGAGAAGGTAAGCAGTGGCGGGGAAGGGGGCTTACCCCCCCCGGAGCCGTCCGCTTCTATCCGCTGGCGCCCGCGGGCGCCAGCGGATGGAAGCGGGCGGCCCCAGGGGGGGTAGGGAGCGCGGGGGAGGGGGCTTACCTGCCGGGGCCGTCCACAGCGGACGGCCCCGGGGGGGGAGGGAGTTAGGCCCCCCCTTACCCACCCGCCGCCATTTTTTCCTCATAGACTTGCATTGCAATGCAAGTCTATGGGGAAAAAAATGGCGGCCGATCCAAAAATGTACGATTTTTGGGTCGGGATCGGACTCGATCCGGTCCGGGGGGCCTCCGATTTTGTCCGAACCGGTCCGGGACAAAATTGGAGGTCCCGATCCGGGTCCCGATCCGATCCGGGGGGTCCGTGCACACCCCTAGTACTGAATTCCATACTTTAACTATGTGCTGTGTGAAGAAGTCCTTCCTTGTATTTGTCCTGAATCTCCCACCAGTCAGTTTCATGGGATGACCCCACTGGGTTCTGGAGAAGTACCTCTGAACAGGATTTTAAGATTTTGAGTAGGTATTTGTAGAAGAAGCTGATCTTTCAGGTAACCCGAAAGACCCATTAAGATCTATAGTTAAAACCAGCATTTTAAACTGGGTGCAGAAATGGACTGGGAGACAGTGCAGGTGATAAAGCACTGGTATAATGCAATTAAAATGCCTAGTCCCCATTACTAATGTTGCTTTGAATGATCAGCAGTTTCCTGAGCATTTTTAAAAGGCAGCCCCATGTAGAACACATTGCAAGAATCTAAACAGGAAGTTACCAGAGTGCCAGTAACTGTGGCAAAGCTATTGCCATCTAAATATATTCAAAAGAACAATCCAATGTGAGTGGATGTAAACTTTACATCTGCAGGCACAATTAGCAAGGAGGCGTTATTTGTTAAAATCACTTACTAGCTGACTTTCCACACACTCAAAGTTTTATGCAAATAAATAAAACAAACCAGTCACACACCCCACTCCGCCCCATCCACCACTACATAAAAGAACAAAGGATTGGATCTATATTTCGTCATACAGTTAGTCATGACTAACTGATGTCATATTGATTTCAATAGCTCTTCTCTAAGTATGACTAGATCTGGATCCAACTGCAAATAAGCAGCATCAACCAAATCCACTAGCCAACTTAAACTAGGGTGACCAACAGTCAGGATTTCCCTGGAGTTGTCCTGGTTTTTGGTCTATCCTGGGTGTCAGGGGGGATTTTCTGTAATTTTCTAGAATGATATACTTTCCCTTTTAAGGCTGCCATTTAGCATGGCTGGGGGAAATGACACACTTTCTGGAGGTGCATCATCCCCCCCCCCCACTACGCCAATTGTCATTCCCAGGCATTATAGAAAATGCTCTGATTGGAGTGGGGCAAGCAGGAGTGACACATTTACTGCTCCAATTGGGGCCTTTAAGGTGGCAAGGGGGGGATGACACACTTTCTGGAGGCCCCAGAAAGCTGCTTCCCCTCCCCTACTGGGTATCCTCTTTTTTAGTTTCCCAAATATGGTCACCCTAGCTTAAACTAAAGACTCACGATGTGTAATCATGTAAGGAAGAACACCTAAATAGTGCCATATATAGGAACTATAAATCTTGCAGAACAGAAATGGGATTGTACTAGGCTGACCATCTGAAAAGGAGGACAGGGCTCATATAACTATAACAGTTGTAGAAAAAAGGGAATTTTAGCCAGTGTCATTTGTATGCAATTAGTTCCTAGTGAAATTCCCTCTTCATCACAATAGTTAAAGTTGCAGAGCCCTGCCTTCTTTTGTATATGGTCACTCTAGTATAGTGCCTGCAACTTTAACAGTTGTGATGAAGAGGGAATTTCACCAGGAACTAATTGCATACAAATGACACTGGCTGAAATTCCCTTTTCTCTACAACTGTTAAAGTTATATGAGCCCTGTCCTCCTTTTCAGATGGTCAGCCTAGATCAGTGATGGGCAACCTTTTGAGCTTGGTGTGTCAAACTTCGCCAAAAAACTGAGCATAACTCGGGTGGTGTGTCACTTTGAGGAAAAAACATTATTTCGCGATATAGTTTAAATAACATAAAAAACACAAACATAAACTCTAAGACTCTAGTCGCAAATGTTTCATCCTCAGGAGCAGCAAATGTTTCATCCTCGGCTACTCGAGGATGAAACATCCTTCTCGGCATGTGGTAGGGTGACCAGATTTAAAAAATCAAAATCCCGGTCCCCACCCGCCCCCCCCCCCAAAACAACCCCCCACCAAGCCACCCCCCCCCCAAAAAAACGAGCCTGGATCTACCACCGGGTTCCTCCACCGCCCGCGCGGGGTCCTCCGTCGCCGCCCGCGCGGCCGCGCCGGGTCCTCTGTCGCCCACGCGGCTGCGCGGGGTCCTCCGTTGCCGCCCGCGCGGAAGAGGCGGGAGAGGACCGGATCCGGAAGTGACGTAGCCGGCCCTCTCCCACCTCTTCCGCGCGGCCTCTGGCCTCCTTGGGGCTCAATCGCGATGGCGATGACCCCTGAGGAGCCCGGACGCCCGCGCCCGCCTCTTCCGCGCGGGCGTCCGGCCGCGCGGAAGAGGCGGGTGCGGGCATCCGGGCTCCTCAGGGGTCATCGCCATCGCGATTGAGCCCCAAGGAGGCCAGAGGCCGCACGGAAGAAGCGGGAGAGGGCCGGTTACGTCACTTCCGGATCCGGCCCTGGCCCTCTCCCGCCTCTTCCGCGCGGCCTCTGGCCTTACGAGCCCGGCGGCGAAGGCGCCCGGGAAGCGGCCGCCTCAGCAGGTAAGTGCCCCCCTTCGTGCTTACCTGCAGGGGCGTCCGCTTCCCGGGCTCCACCACCGCCACCAGGTCTCGCTGCCACCGCCGCGTGACCCCCGCCACCTGGCCGCCTCAGCGGCCGCATGTCATCAGAAATGGCTATGCGTGTCAGTGCTGACACGACTGTCATAGGTTCGCCATCACTGGCCTAGATTGTACCCACCATGAATGGCTGACCAGTACTGCTTCCTGGTTTTTGAGGCAACATACACCCAGGAGGCCCTCTCCCTCAGTGGGTCTACTTTTCTACTTCTGCAAACCTTGATTTCCCCTCAAGCCTGCTGATACCTCCCTCTTTTAGGATGACCATATTTTGGAAACCAAAAGGGACAGCATGGTCGGCCCCCAAGGGAGCATCCCCACCAACATGTCCTCCCCCAGGGGGCGTGTCCTGCACCAATGGGGGGTGCTCACCTGAATGTAATCTTGGTCACATGTCTGATTTTACAGCACACAAGTAAGACAAATCTGTTCTACAGAACATCTTAATGTTAAAATCACTGAAATAACAAGTGAGACATCCAATGTATCTGAAATTAACTCCACTCCTATTTTTGTAGCTTTTGCTGTACTTTGTTGCTATGCTCTGTGCAATACATTCTCCCCTTCCCTCAAATATCTTTTCTGATTGTATCCTCACTCCACTGCAAGCTGCTGCTTAACAGGGCTTGCTGCTGGCTGGCTGGCTTTTTATTTTTAAAGTTCAATTATTTTTTGAAACTTGTGTATGATTGTTTCTCTACTCTAACATTAGGGTGGGTGTTGTGGGCGGCGGACACTACTTTGCCCATTCACACTTCTCACTTATATACATTAACTTCTCAAGGCTTTTGCATTGGCGCCACTTTTCACATCCAGACTTTGAACTCCTGTCTACGTCCTGCACAAACACGTGACTCTGGGACCCTCTTTCTAATGCCCTGTGTTGCATGCCAGCACCGTGGGGCTGTGTTACAACAGGTGTCTCTGGGTTGTCTGTGCAGCCTCTGTTGTCTCTCTCTCTAAGTCATTGCAATCAAACAAAAGCCTCCAGCCTCAAATAACCTCCCTCTCTCTCTCTCTGCCAAAGTCTCCCAACAGCCCAGCCAGGATGCACACTTAGGAGATGGGGCTGGAGGGAACGGTGCCAGCTTATTGCTTGGTCATGTCTAGTGACTCTTACTCAAAAAACCACCTCCGCCACCAGCTGCCTCTGCCTGCACCAACACACTGAACTCTGAGATGCTTTTAAACGGCTTTGTGTGGCAGGCCAGCCTCTCAGGGCTCAGCTACAGCCATCTCTGAGTTGTGTCTTCACTCTAACGTTGTCTCTGAGATATGCCAGCCAGCCAAAGCTGCAAATCTATCTATTTTTCTCTGACACACACTTCAAATGTTCTGCATTGCATGCCAGCAGTGCAGACAGATTCTAGCTCACAAGTGAACAAAGTGAAATGGAAGGGAAGGGGTAGTAAAGCAAAGCAATGACATGCCAGGTTCCAACATCCACAACAACAGAACATCTGCAAAGATGAGAGCCTCTCTCTCTCGACTGGCACCTCACTGTTGATCATGAGAGTTTTTCTCTAAGGATGACCTTTCATCACCCATGATGTGGAACTCTGAGAAAAAGGCCTCTGGCCCATTCCGTTTTGCCCTGTGGGCTGCTTTGACTGACCTCTCTTTTCCCACACTTTGATCTGTGGATGCCTCACCTCTGCTGAGCTCCAGGTGCCTGACTGCTCACCAAATCTGCAACAGGAAAGGTGACATGCTCGCCCAGCACTTCTCAGCTAAAAACTTGAGATGAAACTTGAGATGAAACTGCTCAAGATGCAAGACCCCAAAGAGGAGGTTTTACAACCTGACTTTAAAGGGAGTGACTCCAGTGTTTTTTAAAAATATATAATTTTAAAACCTCAAACTTTTTAAAAAATTCAAAAAAATCAACAGATGAACATATCTGCTTGAAACTTCGCATGGCTAAAGCCCTACTTTAGAGCTATCATGGTGCCAAGTTTCATCTCCTTATCTGTAAAAATTATGGGGGTTTAAAATTTTAAAACCTCATTTTTTTAAAAAAAAATCCTAAAACTCAATGGATGAATGGATTTGCTTCAAACTTGGCATGGCTAAAGCCCTACTTAATATCTATCAAAGTTCCAAGTTTCATCTCTTTATCTTTAAAAATGACAGTTTTAAAAATAATAATTTTAAAAACTCAAACTTTTTTTAAAAATCCTAAAAATCAACGGATGAACAGATCTGCTTCAAAAATGGCAGATCTTACTTAAGCCTTACTTAAGTGCTATAATTGTGACAAGTTTCATCTCTTTATCTTTAAAAATGACTGAGCAGTAAGCATTTTTGTTAATTCCCATTGACTATAAAGAAGAGCTGCCCTGGGGGGAATGGGAAAAAATCAGATTTTTCTTTAAATTTCATAATTTCCCCCCTTCCCAGATTTGTTACCAGAAATCCTGACATATCCTGGTTTTTCCTGACATATGGTCACCTGCTGAAATTCCCTTTTCTATACAACTGTTAAAGATACAGGAGCCCTGTCCTCCGTTCCATATGGTCACTCTAATGTATGTCCTCTGCCACTGAAGTAGGACTTTCAAACCATGGGTATAGAACCTCTGGGCCTTGTGGAGTCTCGTTCTGGCCCTCTGGGGTTCCTCAGCTGGTCATACCCCCTCTTCTGGTAGCTCCACCCTCTTTCCCAATCATCAATCATTTGATATTTTGGATCCACCCCTTTTGCCTTTGGCCCCACCCTTTCATGTTCTGCTCCTCCCACCACTGGAATGCCGCTCCTGGGAGCTTCTCCGAAATAGAATCTGGCACTTGGTCTAATAGAGGTCCAACAGTTTGGTTTAAAGCATCTCAAATCTCAGCTACCTTTTATAGAATAGTAGAGTTGGAAGGGGCCTGTAAAGCCACCTTGAAGCTATGGGCTGTGCTTGTACCCAAAGATAAATCCTTTCACCTACTTTCATGTTCTTGAGTCATGCTTTTTTTTTTTTAATGGTGTATCAGTTTTAGCCCTTTTTTATTATTAAAACATGTAATTTTTAATGAGCTCCAAAGAAGATGGCTTGCAGCCATCCTGCCTCTGGTTGTGATCTTGAGCTCTCTCTCTAGCGAAACAAGCTCAGGCCTGCTGACTTACTCGGAGAGAAAACTTCCAAGGGAAATCCAGATGCAGTTGGAAGTCGTGCTGCTGAGCGATTCAAGCAGAGCCGCCTCCCAACTCAGCCACCCCTCCCAATCTTCCCAAGTCAGTGAAAATGCGGAGAGCAGAATGCTATCAGGTCCGATGCATCCCCCGTCAGCAAGCATGTTGAGCCCAAGGCCTTGACGATATGCAATCAGCCCAGGACCCGGCAGTGTCGTAAAACACGACAGTGAGTCATGGCGTGGGGTGTCTCAGGCATGCCGCAGAGCCACATATAGGAGATGATAAATGAGACTGCGGCAGAAGAGTAAAACAGTCTGTTCTATGGGAACTTTCAGTGTTAACAGAAGGAAGGCGCCTTGAGTGGGGTGGGAGTTGATGTCAGGCAAACCCAAAAGAAACATGGGATGTGGTGCAAATTGCGTTCTGTGTCCAGAAAACTGAAATTCTGTGTTCGGAATAAATTACGCATGTTAAGCACATTTTTTTATTTGGCCATTTTTGTTTTTGTTTAGATTTGGGTGGGAAGAGGGGCAGGGGGTGGAATAAGGGGAAAATACTGTGAATATCCCCCAAATGACATCCAGGCCTGAGGCTACATCCAGATGAATCTCTATGCTAGCCTTCCAGGGTCAGTTCCAGGTTTGGGGAGGAGGAGGGCTCTGGGCAAAATGATTCACACTGCAATGGGCAACAACAGCACTCTCTAAGGAGCTCTGTGGGCATCTAGAACTGGGTACCATTTTCATTTCCCACAATGCCCAGAGCAACAGAAGGGACCAATTTGCACCTCATAATTAGTTAACCCACAATGAGCAGCTGCACATGCTGGGTGACCTTTGGAATATGCAACTCCAAGAAGAGGTTGTCATGTCATGAGAACCTGGCCACCAAGGATTATTTGAGGGTTAAACAACTATCGCATAACCGTACAATAATCTGCGGGTTACGCAAAAGGTTAAGCACAACAACCACTGCATGCAGGTTGTATAGTCAAAATGCACATGGCATGTGCCATGGCTCAAACCAGATCTATGAAGAGGCATTGTGGAAAACTAAAAAGACAGCTAGACTTCATGCTGCTTGGAGCCCTTGGATAGGAAAAAAATGTTTAAAGGTGTGGGGTGGGGGCGGTCATGGTAGCTCGTTGCAAATACCGGAGGATGTGTGGATTCCTACACTGACCATGAAGAGAGGCCAAGGAAAATGTGAAACTTTTCTGAACCTATTATTATTATTATTATTATTATTATTATTATTATTATTTAAATCCCACCTTTTTCCCGATACATATACAAATTAAAACATATACACTTTAAAGAGATAGAGATATTCAAAAATTAAAAATATAATTAAACATACTACAATATTAAAACATTTAAAATACAAATATTTTTTTAAAAATCCAATATATGAATAATGCATAAACAGAGGTCCAGACTACTCCCGAAACGCTTGCTGGAACAAAACGTTTTAGCCTGCCTCTGGAAGTGCACTAGGGAGGGAGCCAGTCTAGCTTCCCTGGGAAGGGAGTTCCACCGAGAAGACCCTGCCCAGAACCAATACCACAACTTTATGAGGGGATGAAGAGTTAACCTGGGAGGCTTCCTAACTTGCCCTATGCTTCTAAGACCCACAGTGACACTGAGGTAGAGGCACTGACTATGGCAGTCCCCATAGCCACGCCCCCACGGACAGTCTAAAAATGCAGGCATCTGCATTGATCATATCAACAAGACAGGCCTTTTTTAAAGCTGATAGCTCTTAAATAATCAAGCCACCCAAAATACTTTGCATTGCAACAGGGACCGCTCACAACAATATGCTGTTGCTGGGAGTATCCATTCCCTTCCCCCCTTCCCCAGCTACTGTGAGGACTGCAACTAATCCCAAGGGAAGAGGTGGTGGCAGATGATGTCAGCATCCCTGCTAATTAAAAGATTCTGGGCCATCAACCCTGTGAGCCCTAGCTGCACTGCAACACTGAAGACTATTCATCCACAGGATTCCCTATTTTATTTTATTTTAATATGGGGGATTTTTTTTAATGATAACATTCTACATCCTAAATCCTAGGACATTTCAGGGAGAGCATGAAAGGGTTGTTTTTAACTATTTACATATAAAAAAACAGATCTTTCTTCTTTATTTCTGCCCTGTGCTGCCTGTATCGTCATCCTGCAAGACATCCAAATTATAAAAATATGCCTTTTGAAGCTTACCAGAAAGAGCTCCACTCTTTCAGAAGGGGGGGGCAGTGGGGGAGAAAGAAGGGTTGCATCAAATGCCTCTCGGAGGAACATTCTGGTTTATTTGTAAACAAAACGGACAAGCTGTCTTGTAGATTGGTACAGTATGCCTAGAGTGATGTGGTTTGGATTTATGTTTATGGGCTGGCCTTGTGTTCATCATACAAGTCATGTCAGGAATGCGCCGCCATGGTGTGGTCCGCAAGCAAAAAAAAACAAACAAAACCATCGACGACGACAACACACACACACACACACACACACCGGCTTTCTAATCAGGATCCTAACTACAGAGGCTGGGCTTCAGTGGCTGTGGAATGGAAAAAAAAAGGGGAGGGGGGAATGCTTGTGGCCAAAACCTTACACAATAAGGGCACATGGGATCCAACTTCAAAGGCACAAATGGCCAATTGGAGAGCAGAAGACTAATTGGGAGGCCTGTACAGTCAAAACAGACATTACATAAAATGTGTGTCTAGCAGCAATGTCTTCTCTGCCTCCCCCCTTCATTTTTACTCTAGAGTAGATGCATGCGCTCCAATCTGGATCGGGACTCTAGTGTAGGGGGTAGGTAGGCTTTTACGATCTGGCTCGTCAGAGGGCGTGCTGCTAAATACACATATCTGTTCTAGCCTTTTGTATCACTTGCATGTTTCTCATGCTGTCTGTTTGTTTATTCATTCTTCATAACACACTCAATAACTCCGTCCCTATATACAGAGGGGGGGCAGCAGGATCAGGCCCACCACCTGTCTACTTTGGAGAGAAGGCAGAGGAAAGCCCTCTGTCCGAAGGTGTCTTCTATTCCATGAGCTTTCTAGTCCCAGTCTGGCTTGAAGCCAAAGAACCGTTCGGAACAGAACCAGTGTCAAAGGTAGGCATGGCCGGGCACTTGTTGGGGACCTATACTCCAGCAGGGGTCCATTGACAAGGACCCCCCCCCCCAGAATTGCTCGTTCTCCCCATCATTGCCACCTGCTTGTTCCACTGCCTCATGCTGTGGCCCAGGCAACACTGGAGGTGAGTAGGAGGAGCAGGAGATGCCGCAGTCAACTTGCTCCCTGGCTCTCTGCCAATCAATCAAGCAAGAGGTAGCCATGACAACAAAGAGAATGAGGAGCGATAGCAGCTGGTGACGATGGTGGTGAAAAAGGAGGCTCACGGAGGGAAGAGGGAGAGCAGGGGCTTTGAACTTGCCCATCAACACTTTATTTATTTATTTATTTATTTATTAATTATTAGTTATATCCCTCCTTTTTTCCTCCGAGGAACCCAAGGCGGCGTACATAATCCTCCTCCTCCTCCTCTCCATGCTATCGTCACAACAGCCCTGTGAGGTAGGCTGGGCTGAGAGTCTGTGACTGGCCCAAAGTCACCCAGTGAGCTTCCATGTCCAAGTGGGGACTAGAACCCAGATCTTCTGACTCCCAGTCCAACACTCTAGCCACACTATACTACACTTGGCACCTGGGCAGCAGACTAAACAAGCCCGCAGGTCACCATCTTCTCCACTATGGTGAGATGTGTGGTATTCTTGTTTATCGTGATTTATAATGTAACTTTATTTATGTAAAAACTGGGAGAATATGAAACAGCACAATCCTATCCATGTCTGCTCAGATGTTCAATGGGGCTGACTCCTAAATAAGTGGGCATAGGACTGCAGCCCAAGAAGATTATTCATTTATTTTATATCCTACCTTTCTGCCAAAAAAACACCACTCACAGCAGCTGAATTTTAACCTGAACCAACCATACAGCCATAGTACAGATTGTTTATTGATTATTATTCTGTTCCTTCTCTGGCTTTTTCCTCCCCACCTCTGTTTGTATCATATATCTTAGATGATAAGCCATTATTATAGAATGGAAATTACCTTGACGGCTTTGGCAGGAAAGGTGGCAAGCAATGTAATGTATATGATGAATAATAAAAACTCACCGCTATTGTACCTTGAGCAGTCTTATAGCAACCATCAGAGTGAAAAGTCCATGTCGCCATGGATGCTAACAGTCCTGCTCCTTTGCCAATTTTTGCCCCTCAGTTCCCTCACTACAGAGGGGCTCATGGATAATGCAAAAGTGGCTCATGCATACTGACACTCCCCTCTGGAATTTGCATGGGATGCAGCCCTGCCCCCTCCCTCATGCCCCCAATCGGCCGCCTTTGTCCCTTTCCCCTCCCCACTGGCAGTGGCATCCTAACCACGTGGCTGCACTCAGGGCCCACCTTCATGCCACACTGATTGGCTGGACAGAGCTGTCCGTCAATCCGCTAGCAGAGGGCCTGTCCTGCCTACTGAGCATGGAAGAAATTAATTGCTATTAAAGCTCAAGCTTTGAACGTTTTCAAACTTTTTAAATTTTGTGCACATCTACAATGCTCAAGCTTCAGTTGAAAACAAAAATGAGCAAAATCCATCTGGTAGATCTCGAATAATACACTTTACACTACCGTATGCTTATATAAGATACTAACAGTGACCTCAATTTTCTGAGTAGCCAAAAGAGCACCACCCACACATAAGAGTGAAGGATCAGCATGGTTTGGTGAACCCAAGGTTTACAGATGTCAAATAAAAAACATTAGAAATCCACCCTCTTAAAAAATTTTAAAATAAAAAACAGCCAAAGGAAGACTGAATAAGTTCAGTGGAAATGGAAAGTTGACTGACATTTGTGGGGGGGAGGGGGGAACCAGAAAATTGGGGGGGAATGGAGCAGTGGAGGCTGATGGCTCCAATGTCAGTGCGGTTATAAATCCACTCTGGGTTTCAATCAAAACCTGTCAGAACTCTAAAGGAGCCATCCTTGGATACGGGCAAAGCACCTTGAATAGTGTCTTTGGAGTTCTAACTGAAACCCGGAGCAGATTCAGCATCCCACTGACATCAGAGCCTCCAGTGGAATGGAGTGAAGTGACTGGAACCATTACATACTATACCATTATATTTCAGATTCTATTTGTAAAATTCCTATTTTAAACTTAGCAAGCTAATTCCCTTCCCCCAATTTCCCTATTTTTTAAAAAAACCAAGACAGAGTGTGGAACTAGACATTGCTGTGATATAATCGATATCATAAGCATAGCCATGTATATTAAGGCAGTGGAAGCAAATCCCCGAATGCTGGCATCTATACAAAGCACACTAGTTAAGTCCCACTAGGACTCCACTGACTTGGCTTGGATGATGCTGAACTAAATGGAAACATGCTTGTTTCCTCTCGCAGAGGGCAATTACCAGTGTCTGGTTTGATACTTTAATAGCAAGCAAGCGTACATTTTCTGTGCAGCTAATTTAAAATATTATTACTGTAGGATGATCAAAGTCTCTGTGTGTGCAGAAAGGGGAAAAATAGCAACATTAAGAAGGATAGAAACTGCTGTTTAATGTTTCTGGGGTTCTTTTTCAAAAGTTGTATGTCTTATAGTGCAACCCAAGGCATATTGACACAGAAGTCCCACGGAGCTCAATGGGACCTCCCCCCCCCCCCCGGGAAATGTGCATACTAGTGCAATCCCTGTTGCTCTCAAAGTGCTTGGGCCAGAGGCCTTTACCAAAGACCAGGCACCTTTTTAACTGGAAATGTGGTGAGGATTGAACCTGCAACCTCTTGCATGCAAAGTAGCTATTTACCACTGAGCTATGGTCCCTCTTGAGGTAGAAACTCCTCAATTCCAGCATATCCTTCTTGATAATCTGAGTAGCATATATGCTGGGAGAACAGCACTTTCACTTACTTTAAGCTTGAGACATAGGGGCTGTCCACACAACATGCTCACCGAATCAGTGGTTGAGTGTGGGTTGTTGAACCATGGGTTAGCATGCTGGCTGAACTCAAGACATTGGCTGAATTCAGACGACACAATAAGCAACTGGGGGGGGGGGGAGACAATCGTCAGTTGTATTGACTATCGTGTCATCCGAATGCTGCCATAGTCAACTCAGCGCTGATCCTAATCCACCCCACAGTTGATTATTTATTACCATGTTGTGTGGGGAGTACCCCCTAGATGAACAACTGTAAAGTTGATTATTACCCCACCATTGACTATCGTGTTGTCTGAATTCAGCCATTTTCTGTCGGGTGGCTTATCAACCACCCTGAACAACCTAACAACAAACCATAGTTTCTCAAGGTGGCTGTTTTGAGAAAATGTTCTTCATGTTTCCCCAAGCCCACTAGCAAGGTTTTTCTTCCACTGTGGGAACGAGGGTAGAATTGGTGGAGAGGGCACAGAGAGAGGGAAACAAGCCAAGATTATATTTGGTTGATCTCGGAACAGATTGCCCCATCCTTCCTCTATACCCTGCTTGGTTGCAACGCTAGCTGCAGAGGAAGGAATGTCTTTCTCCAGGCCAACACAGAAATGCAGTGGGCTTACAGTGGGGAGAGATTGCTCTGTCCCTCCTCTGCCCAGACCAACTTAGGAGAAGGCACATTTTGTTACTAACCTGCATCTCTGCACTATGAGCAAATTAGGAGCATCCCTCCTCCATGACCAGCAGGCTACTAATTTCTTAACAGGTTAGTTAACAACAACAACAAATCAAGTCTACTATCTTCGGTGGACTTATTTACAAGGCTGCCCCTTCCCCCACCCCCCCCTACCCCGGTTAAGGGTGGAAGTGCTATCATGCCATGTTTATACTTTAAAAGGCTTTACTTTTAGAATGTACAACAGTAAGATGTATTATTTATTTACAATATTTATATACCGCTCAATTATCTAACACAGATTCCAGATGTACTCACCCTCAGGAGTCTCCCCTTCCCCACTGTTTTGGGTGCCTCATGGATACAAAGGCCGTTTCTACACCAGGCTGTTTGCCTGGGATAGCCCCCGGCTGGTCCCTGTGTATTAGGTATTTCTGGGATCGCCCTCCCTCCCTCTATACCACTATGGTGAAGAAAGGGCCAAAATAGCCAACCCAGAGCAGGAACTCACATAAGAGTTGCGATGGAAAACTTTGTCTGAAGTCAAGTAATTGCTACTCCGACTGTGCATTAGGAATAATTACTATTTATGTGAGCCACCCATAGCCGAAGCTATCTGGGTGGCTCACAGCAATTGATAAAAATACAAGATACAGCATAATAACACAATAGTCAAAAAAAATTATTGTAGAAAAATTAAAACAATGTTTAAAAAATCAAAATAAAAAAACTGTTTTCTTTTCCTAATACACCTATTCTAAAACAACAGACATAGATGTCTCATCATATGCCATTAAATGCCTGGGAGTTGAGTGTGGTCTTTACTTGGTGCTGAAAACATGACAATGTTGGCGCCGGGTGGGCCTCAGTGGAGAGATCATTCCATAGTCGGGGGGCCACCACTGAGAAGGCCCTTTCTCTGGTTGCAACCTTCAGAGCCTCCCTTGGAGGTGGCACTCAAATGCCCCCCCAGATGTTGATCGTAGTGTCCAGGTATGCTTAGATCAGGAGAAGCATTCCATCAGGTATTCCAGTCCCACACAGTGTAAGGCTTTATAAAACCAGCACCTTATAAAACCAGCATCTCAGAAACATGCAGGCAGCCAATGCAAGCGGGCCAGAATCTGTTTTATATTGTCGGACCTTCTGGTCTTAGTACTCTGTCAGCAATTCAAGCAACCAAACACTCCCCAATGTAGAATGACCAACATTCCCTGGCAGAGGCTGAACGGGGAAAGGACCAGAACAATGAGTCCTGCAGAGGTATGGGGAACTGCCTGGTGTTCCAGAAGCCAGGACTAGAGAGAATGGGTCAAAATTACAAGGACACAGATTTCAGGTAAACATTTAGGAGAAACCTCCCATCGGTGGGAGCTGTTCTGAATTCAGACAACACGATAGTCAATGGTGGGGTAATAATCAACTTTACAGTTGATCATCTAGGGGGTACTCCCCACACAACATGGTAATAAATAATCAACTGTGGTGTGGATTAGGATCAGCGCTGAGTTGACTATGGCAGCATTCGGATGACACGATAGTCAATACAACTGACGATTGTGCCCCCCCCCCCCCCAGTTGCTTATTGTGTCGTCCAAATTCAGCCAGAGTCTGCCTTGGGAAAGGACAGACTGTCTTTCACTGGAGGGATTTACACAGAGTCTGGATAGCTACCTATATCAAGGATGCTGTAGTTCAGGGAGGAGGAATGTGTGGCTTTCTAGAGGAAGTTGGACAGCAACTCCCAGCATGCTTCACCATTGCCCAGACCTGCTAGGACTGATGGCAGTTGTAGGCCAAGCTAGCAAGGAGGCCACAAGTTGTCCACTCCTGCTACAGTTGCAGTTTGCATTCAGTAAAGCAAGGATGCGGAACTTCTCTCAAACCAAAAGACGAATTCAGTTTCGGAGAAGCTTCCGGGGGGGCAGAGCCCTCTGATGGGCAGGACAGAAGGCAAATTGGGCAGGCCCAAAATACCAGTAGATTTCTGCTTAAAGTTCTTACTGCCAGGAACGAGGCCTTCGGAGAGGCATTTCAACCTTTCAGAATGGCAAGTAACCACTGCACGAAAGCCTGGACGCCACCAAAGAATAGCTGGCTGGGAGAAAAGAGATGGAGGCCAGTAAAAGGGGTGATCTGGAGAACACCAGAGGGCCAAAGCCCCCAGGCCTGAGGTCCCATGTCCCTGGAGTAGAGGGTTGGAAGATCACCCAGAAGGTGCCTTTATGAGTTTCGTTCATTTATTTCTCTTGGTGCAGTTTGGGATTTACCATGTAGGCACAGTAATAAGTGTTCCCCCCCCTCCAACAGAGCCCTGTGTGCCCACCTTTGGCACCCTCAGATTCACTTGACACACTTAAGTGATTAGGTCGAAAATATTTGAGAAGGCAACGTTGAGCTTATTTGCCTGGACATGTCATATTTTGAAAGAAGTCCCTAAGAGAAGGCTATTACTAAAGAAATTGAAGCCACAATCCTGTTTGGACAACTCCCAGTATGTCCCAGCCAGAATGGCCGATGGGATGGGAATTGTAGTACATAAGAGCCATGCTGGATCAGACCAAGGGTCCATCTAGCCCAGCACTCTATTCACACAGTGACCAACCAGCTGTCAACCAGGAACCCACAAGCAGGGCACAGGTGCAACAGCACCCTCCCACCCATGTTCCCCAGCAACTAGTGTATGTATATAGGCTTATTGCCTTGGATACTGGAGGTAGCACATAGCCATCAGGACCAGTAGCCATCGATAGCCTAGTCCTTCAGGAATTTATCCAGCCCCCTTTTAAAGTCATCCAAACTGATGGCCATCACCACATCTTAGCGTAGCGAATTCCATGTGCTGTGTGAAGTTCTTCTATTGGGCACCAGACTGGGTGGAGAATGCTGGCAGAAGTTTTGTAGGATGTTTTTCTGTCTAAACATGCATAGGATTGTGCCCTAAAACCAGTAAGGTTTGTTGAAACTCTTGCTTCATATGTCTGCTCCATAACTCTGATGTACTGAAAAAACTATATTCAATTATGATGTCATGGAGGAGGGTGCCCAGCCTATATAAAATGCAAGAAAACTTTCTCCTTTTTTTCAATTAAAAAACTTTCAATACTTCTATCCAGAATACTTTTATTATATGGATCATCCTATACAATGGCATTTTGATAATGGGGAAACATTTACAAATGGGGAGGGGGTGTAGTTTCATGACTTCTATTATCCTCTCCCCCTCCCCACCACCATGCACACTGCACCTCACACTCATTTCAAATGGTTGCGATCAAATACACAAAAAGTTATTGCTTTGTCAACACACACTTCAGATTAGATAGAAATCTTCAGTGGCAAGAATGGAAGGTTTATCTTTTCTCTCTCTCTCTCTCTTTTGTAAAAAGTCTTTTAAATACCCAACATAAAACAGTACATAAGCTAGTAGTGTATTGAGCTTACCCATTACCTTTCGGGGAGGAAGCATTTAAAATCTGAAGCCCATTTAATAATAAAAAAAAGTATTAAAATGTTCACCATTATTTACAAATCCCATTAAATTACACATAAATAAATATATACATTCAACACAATGTTTTTCCAGTATACACATAAAAACCTCCCTGGATATATAATATTTGGCCTCTACAGGCAAAAAATAATTAAAATTATGTGCCTATTCTTTCAAGTTTTTTTCCTTTTTAAAAACAAAAGACCTGATGACATGTATAAAGCTGCAATATCCTGGCTGGTTTTTTTGTTTGTTTGTTTGTTTTTACCATTTTTTAAGTGGAAGTTTCTGTTATTTCATTTTTATATTTAGCTTCAACTCATTTTTCCTTGTGATAAAAAAAAGCTCTGCTACAGTACGCTTTAGTGCTTGCTGCCCCTATTCATATCAGTCTTGCAGAAGCTACATACATATTAGAATTCACCCAGAAGTCTGAATAGTTCTTTGTTAAAGTGATACCGAGCAGTCAAATCTCGTCGGACACATTATTTCAGCCTTCCAAAACCCGGCGCCCTCCAGATGTGTTGGACTGCAACACCTAGCATCCCCAGCTGGGAAAGAGAGGTGTTGTGATCCAACACATTTCGAGGACACCATGTTTGGGGAAGGCTGCATTATGTTGATTTCATACCAAGCTCAATTGGTTACAATTCTTGCCAGCAATTCAGATGGTCTGGGGCTAATACTGCATTATGTTCTGATGCTGGTTTTTAAAGAAACAGTAGGATCCCACATATAACCTGCTTGTCAGAACCTAGACACTCTCCTAAAAATTACACGGTGCAATCCTATGCATGTTTAGACAGAAAATGTCCTACAATTCCCAGCATGCTGCAGCCAACCATGCTAAGCCAGAGATGTGGGGATTTTTTTTTCTGCCTAAACATGCATAGGATTGCACCTTTGAAGCATGTTCATTCCCCACCACCACCCCAAATTTGAGAGCACTGAAGGACTCAATGGAGTTCTTAAATGTCGCCTTCTGCCCTTTGGCTGGATGTGCAGTGCCTGGACTAACAAGCCAATACACACCTCCCATAGAACCATACAGATAGTCTTGCTCCACAAGTAACCTGCATGCACACACTATAGCCTGGCGCAGACACAACACAAAACCATGTTTTAAGTGTTACATCAGTGAGCCAGCTCTGGCCTACGTGTTCTCCTATCCCAATTCATTCTCCAGCTCAGCTGCAAGGAAGAGACAACTGGAAACAGCTGATTCCTCTTTAACCATCGTTTATTGTTACATCTGAAAAGGATAACTGTGGTTAGTGTAAACTAAGATTCATTGAAACAAACCAGGATCAAACTATGGCTAAATGATCCTGGTTTCAACAAACCATAGTTTAAATAAACCACAATTTGTTCTTTTCAGACAGAATCTTAGTTAAGAGTTAAGCAGGGAGCAGATGTTTCGAACTGCCTTCCTGGCGGCTGCACAAGAGAAGAGAAAAGGGAGTGCAGAGCCCAAGCCACAAGCATGACACTCATTCATGTAGCTCTAGAACAGAGATGGATAAAACACGGCCCAAAGGCCTCATGCGGGGCCTGCCACCCCACACCCACCCCAAAGTAAGGGGATTTAGCAGGGGCAAAAGGCAACCATAGCAGCTATGGAATGCCTACAAGCTAAATTTGAGCCTTTTAGTGCTCCGTAGTGGATTATGGAGTGACCAAAGGGTCAAATTCATCCACCATGGATAACATTTTTAAAACGTTTTCTTTCTTTTTAAATATTTATAGATTTATTGATTTATTTTCAACCTGGGGGAGCGGGGTTGCAGGAGAGGGGGGGATGGGGTGTGTGAAAATGTCCACTCCTACTCTAGATAAATTGTTTAGTGTTGAATCTCAACCAGGCCACTACTGCAGGTACTCAAGAGGAAAGGGAAGGATCTTGCCCAAAGTATCTAGAAACAGCACGCAAGAAATAAAAGATAGCACCACTTTTTAGTGTTTAAAAAGAATTGTACCCATATTATCTTCTGGTACCTGGTCCCACAATTTATGAATAAGAGCAGCTTTAAAGAAGAGGAAGAGACACATGTATCTCATGCAGGATCCAGAAAAGGATGCTTTAAAAAAAATTAAAAAATAAACACACCCCAAAGCAAATTGTAACAGGTATCTACATGCCTTCTCGGCAAGAAGATCTTAAGTCTGTGTGTGAGAACAGTTTTAGAAAGTCTGGCTTCTCCGTGTCTCTCTCTCACTTTCGGTGCTTGTCCATCTTCTCGATGCCTTTATTGGTTTCTGCGGGGCTCTGCTCCCCTGCATTCATATAGGATTTGTCCGCTATTTTGAGCGCTTCGTTCAGGTAGTTCTGGACGGAGGTCATGGCCGCACAGATTGCAGCGCTCCCAAAGCCGTGCGTGATCAGGCTGAAGTGAGTCAAGCAGCCCTGGATGCCAGGGTCTAAAATTGGGCTCGGCCTCGTGTTCCCAAGAGGGGTTCGATCCTGGGTGAGGAGCTCCGTGAATTCTTTACAGATCTGTCTGCAAGAGACACAAGACACACACATGGATTAACAAAAGAGGCATCAGCAGTAACACCTGAATCAGAAAGAAAGTAGTGACATCAGCTCTGCTGAAGGGGTGGGGAACCTCAGGTCCAGGAATCCAGCCTTCCAGAGGTTCTCCTGATGACCACGGCTCCTTTTCCCTTTCCCTGGCCACACCAATCAAAATGGAAAACTTGCACTCTTCGCCCCATGGAACTTGGAACCCATGGCCTTGACGTTACCAGCATCACAGAGCCTGACCAGCTGGAGCCACCTGGCCACTTATAAAATTAACCCACCCCTTATGCCTTGGAACATAGGAAGCCTGTTCGTCCAACTAGCCCAGTTATATCTGCTTTGAATGGCAGGAGCACTCCAGGACTTCAGGAAGACATCTCTGTGTCATCATCCGATACCTGATCCTTCTACCTGGAGAGGCCAGGTGTAAGATCTGGAACCTTCTGCATACAAAGCAAATGCTCTACCACTGAACTACAGTCCCTCATGAGAGATGGCGACTGGCACAAAATCACCCAGTGATCATCATCCTGAAAGGAGAATTGAACCTGGATCTCCCCAGTCCTAATGCAACACTTGCTCTCAATAGTCACAGACAGTACATTCTCTTTTGCCTTCTCTACCAGCGGAGTTCCAGCAGAGGAGGAGAAACGGAAGGTCGGCTGCACGATCCTACAACCTTGGGACACCAAGGGACCATAAGACTACACCCAATGTTGTCTTATTTATCCCATTTCTATTGTGTCATTCTTCCAAGGAGCAAAAGGTTGCATTTGTGTGGCTCAATTTAATGTTAGTCCTACTTGGTGTAGGCTCATTGGAATGAATAGGACTGAAGTTAAACTAACATTGAATATAGCCCACTCCCATTTTATTCTCTGGTGGGTGATGGAGGGGGAGAAAAATAATTCCTCAAACTGGATACGAGAGGGAGAGAGAAAGAGAGAGAGGAGAGAGAGAAGGCCCTGCTCTGAACACACTTAGATCGAACTATGGTAAATTGCAAAATACACTGAAATACTTAACTGGAAGAGACATTTGAGAGAAAGTGGTCTCAAAAAGAATGCAGGACCTTCAGGGTGTGACTAAGATAAGAATAAGCACCTTGAATTAGGTCCAGAAGCAAACAGGCAGCCAATGACATTTTAATAAAAGAACTAGAGTGATAGCATTTCAAGCCTATCATTGAAAGCTTAAGGGCTAGCAACTTGGCTTTATTTTTAATTATGTTCAACATTCTTAGGAGCGGATTCTGCTGCCAACATCACATTGTGCACATTTCTGAACTCCTGTAGAACACAACAGACACCACCCTGGTTGAACGATCCACACCTATTGCTCAGAGGTTGCTATAATCCGGCCTTCTCCAACCTGTTGCCTCCAGATGTGGTAGATTAAAAATCCCAGCATCCTCAACCAGCTGACAGCCATGGTCCAACACATTTAGGGGACACCAGGTTGGAGAAGGCTGTTATAATCCTACTTAATCCAAGACAGAATTAGCCTTATGCTCTTTTCCTTCAGTACAACCTTCTGCCTGGATCTGCTTTATTAATCAGTTGAAGGTTTAGCAACAGGAGAACTTCCACATTTGCAAAGGTAATGGGAGCAGAAAAACTGGATCTGCCTCTTACTGCAGACCAACGGCTCATGGGGAAGTACCTACAGATTTCAAAACATACACCGAGCATGGACCTAAACCAGCCAGCAAGCTTTCTTAGATGCACTCAGGAGGCTTTGGATGTTCCAGTTTTAAAAATCCCACAGGGATCACTGGTATTTGTGCCATTCTGCAAAAGGCACTCATTATCTTTTGATCCTGTGAATGTTTACCGAGGCATTATTATAGCGAAAAGCTGCTTGTTTCCTCCCATTGACATTTTAAGTACTATTTTCAAATAGCCAGTGTTATATCCCCAAATACAAAAACATGCAACCCTCTCTTGTTCGGGGAAAAGCTTGTCAACCTCCAACAACAACAGCTAGCAGGCGATGAGTTTGGGGGGCGAGTTGCCTCCAGAACTTCTTCCTTAAAAATGCTGTCTCAGTTTACTTCAAAGAGAATTTTTTACCAGTAGATTCATTAAAACAAAACGAAAACAAGATGCACCCAAAAGTGACCACACAAATCTTGACAAATGTGAAGGTGATAGACACCATGATGCCCATGCCAGATACTGGGATACATCGTCATATAATTCATGCCCATTCAGTTACCAGGAGAGGGCTGAGCCAGATTTCCCCATCCTGGTGCTCTCCAAATGTGTCGGGACTACAATTCACAGGATTCTGGGAGTTGTGGCCCAACACATCTGGAGAGTGCCAGGTTGCAGAAGACTGGGCTATATAATACCAGGGTATATCCAACATCTTTTTTATTTTTTTACAAAATGACTAGTCTCTCATAAAACAGCACAATTGCCATGGGGGGGGGGGGGGGGGGAACCAAAGGCATGAAAAAACCAAAAAGCAAAAGACATTAAATTTAAAAATTGAGAAATTCATCTCAACCTTTCAATCATCTTGGCTTTTAGTACTTCTCACTCTCAGAACCTCTAAAATGGAAACTGGAGCACAACCTGGCCAAAGCAATTACCCACCTGCATCTGATGCTTTTGCATGAGCAGAAAGCCTGTCCATTAGTGCAAAGCCCCCAGATTTTCATTTATTCCCCCTGTAGCCTGCCTCCACCCATCCTGAGCCATCCCACACGGTACTGGAAGGTCCCCAGCACAGCTTGCTGGGGGACTGCAAGGGGTCCGTGAGGTTTAAAAAAAATCAAAACAGGGGGCCCACCTTAAATAAGCAGAAATGTTTTCCCTCCCCACAAAAGCATCTTTGTGCACGACACATCAATTTAAAAATGGGAGACAGATAAAGAGCGCAATCCTCTTTATGTTTAGATAGCCAAAAAAATCCTACAACTCCCAGCATGCCCCAGACAGGGTTTTCTAGAAGAGGCGGTACCAGGATTTCAACCTGCCTGAAAACGGCAACCCTCTTGGACTGTACATTATGGTTGTACATGTGAGAATAGTTTTCCAGAAACTCAACCATTTATTCCTGCAACTCACTGGGGAAACCCAGGGAAGAAGAAAAAAATGAATGGGGGAAAAGAACACATTCAATTCAACTGAGAACTGTCCCTGGCTTCTGGTCCATCTAGGCCTAGAATTGTTTTGGTTCTCCTGAGGAGGATATGCAGACTCAACCAACAAGGAGCAGTGATAAATTTATTTGGTTTGTATTTCAATGCGAGCCTATCAAATTTGCACCTCCCAAACTTAAACACAAACTGGAAGTTTGCTACCAAAATCCATACATTTCCAAAGTTTGGATGCAGATTGCAAAAGGAAAAATAAAAACTGGAGCCAGGCTCTGGTGGAAGGCCATTAAGCAAGCTTCAGCAACCTCCCTCCTGCTCCCCCAGAAAATGATCCTTATATGGTTCTTCTAAGGATTGTTGAGAAAGGATTATTTTGGACATCTTAAGGGTGCTATGGCAATGCTCAATGTTGCGGCCCATCCAAGAGGCTCACGTTCAGACAAAATACCTACTTTGCAGCAAGCAGCATGTTCTTCCTGGTTGCCATCTCATTACGACCCAGATGGGGCCGAGTTAAGTACTCAGCCACAGCTTTAGAAGGAAATTCAGTTTCACAGACGTAGCCAAAATCCCGGGCAAGGTGTACAGCTTCGCCTTGAAGTGGGACAAAGGAAAGAAAAGTTTTGCTCACCAGACTCCACTCCAAAAGACAACTCTTTGCAGGAGAAATGCCTGCATGATATTTGTCACTTCCATGATATGCCCTACTTAAGACCATAATGTCTAGTTGGTTTTTCACCAGGCTTATTATTTATTTTGAAAATGCCACCAGGTTTCAATAGAGGCTGCCTAAGAGAAAACACTTTGTGGACAGCATCTGATAACACCAACAGTTACAAAAACTATTATGTCTTCTCAGCCTAAAGCAAAGGCTAACACAGTATGCTTGAACTGCAGCTCCTCAGGAGTAGGTCTCTTCTGGGGTAAAGATCAGCTAGTCCTTTGCTCTTTAATTGGTGTATCTGGATCCACTACTGTGTCATAGTCTGGACTACGACAACATTTCTACCATAAAATATGTAGTTATTATTACGTTTATATCCTGCCCTTTTTCCCTCTTGCAAATATCCCAAGGCAGTTCATGTGGTCTTCCGCCTTTCCATTTTATCCTCACAGCAAACCTGTGAGGTAGATTAGGCTGAGAGTCAGTGAGCTGATTGGGGATTAGAACCTGGATCTCTTGAATGTTTTTGCAAGATGTCAAGTGACAGCAAAAATATCAGTTTGTAGTAAGCAGTTAAGAGATGTGCAACCTAGACTGCAACTGAAACGACATGGATTGCTCAGAACATCACGTCCTTTGCTGTTGATGCAGCCTAAATAAAAACACTATCATCTGAGACTTGATGACACTCCCATCAAAACAGCTAGCAAAGCAACTATCCATCTTAATGGATCTGTATTCCACTCAGACATCCACTCCAAATCCAGTTAAGCAAAAGCTGTAAGGTGCGAGCAGACTTAGGCCATTTGAGCCCAATGGACTGGCATCCTGATTCTAAACACTTTTGCTCGGGAATACGTGTGCTTTAAGATATAACTAGCCTATTACTCTGAATAAACTGTTTATTTCTTTTTTAAAAAAAACACGCATACTGATTTTCAATGGAGGAAATTCATGCATTGACCTACCACTCATCACACACAAAGCAACCAATTAATGCACATGCATCATGAACTAGGCCATGGTATTTCAATTCCTTACTTAATTGGGGGATGTTTAAGCCTTGAACTGGAAATCTATTACATCCTGGCTATGCAGCTTAATTGGGCTATAAATATTCACTCTATTTTTAGTAAAACAAAAATATGCCCTGATTTTTTTATAGATAGATAGATAGATAGATAGATGCATTACTCTCATTTAGTTAACCCTTGTTTGGTTTTCTGTTACACTCTCCCAAATTTGCACAACGTCACCAAGCACAAATAAAATCAGAGCGGGAAGGGATTTTAAAAGGGCTGCTCAGTGTAGGATCGACAATGCAGGATGCAACTACAGCATCTTTCACAAATAGCCACCTAACCTCTACTTAAATCTCTCCAGTGAAGGAGAACTCATCACCTCCATGGGGAATCTGTTCCATGGTCAAACAACTCTTACAATTCAAACATTTTTCCTAATATTTAGCAGAAAATTGCTGTACTGCAATTTCCACCCATTGGGTAAAGTCCAACATAGAGTAGACCCAAATAAATGAGACTTGAGTTTGTCATGACTAACTTATTTATATCAATGGGTTTACTCTCAGTAGGGCTTATGTTGGATTTTATCCATCCATTCTAATCCCACCCCCTGGAGCAAAGAAAATGTTCTGTTCCACCTTCTGCAAGGAGACAGCCCTCCAGGTACTGATTTCGGAAACCATTCTCTGACCCTGAATGTCATTGGAGACAGGTGGCAATTTAATGGACCGATTTAACCTGCTGCTGCTGCTGTTTTGAGTTTGTTTTTAAATTGGGATTTTGATTTTACATTGATCTCTTTCCAGCAGGGGTGGGCAACTTGGGGCTCTCCAAATGTTTTGGACTACTCCTCCCCATGATCCCTCACCATTGGCTATGTTGGCTAAGGCTGATGGGAATTGTAGGGGAAAAAAATATCTGTGCAGGGCCACAAGTTACCCACCCATGCTTCATGGGTTGCATTGACTGTGTTCATTTTACTGCATTTAGTTGAAATTGTTTCAGGATCTCATATGTCACTTTGGGCTAGGGTTAGCTGTGTGAGCAGCATAGCAGGGGTTATTTCACACATTAAGAATGTAAGAAGAGCCATGCTGGGTCAGACCAAGGGTCATTATTATTATGAATATGATTATGATTATGAATTGCATTTATGTACTGCCCCATAGCCGCCGCTCTCTGGGTGGTTAGCCAAAGCTCTCTAGTCTAGCATTCTGTTCACACAGTGGCCAACCAGCTGTTGACCACAGACTCACAAACAGGACACAGTGCAACAGCACCATCCCACCCATGTTCCCCAGCAACTGGCATATATAGGCTTACGCATTAAACACAGGAACACCATTTGCCAGGGAGCTTATACCCAGCAAGGACCATGGCCAATCTCAACTGTCTGAAGAATGTTTACATACAAGCTTGCAAACACTTCTATCACACTTGCATTTTACTTCTTTTTTTAAAAAGCATTCACATATAATTATAAATATTATAAAGCCTTATAATATAGTTCCTTTTTTGCCTAGAAAATGCTTGCCAAATATAAGCAGCAGCTACAACAAAATCCAATACAAGACCCACAATTTAGAAAAGTGGAACTAATTCTGTTTGCAACCCATCTGGAACTCAGAATCTTTAAACTTCTCTTTAAAAATAAATAAATTAGGAAGAGTTCTGGCAATTCCACTGGGGAATGGATTCATCATTGAAGTCAGCTACGCCAGGTCATTTACGTCTCTCCATTCCCAAGTTGGCTCTCAGAATGAGAACTCCTGTTTTGGACTCTCATCTCTACACCCATTACTTTGAGGTCTCATTAGTAATTTTAGATCCTTCTTCCCAGCATTTTATGGGTTGCTTTGAGCCATGTTTTGTCTCAATGTGTCTTTCCACAGAGCTCCTTTAAAAAAAATTACACAGTGGAGAAAAACTTTCCAAACTGTCTGGCTGGGTACACACTAGTATGCCTCAAGACATACGCTTTGGTAAACTGTAAACAGTTCCTGCAATCTCATGGGAGAGGCTGCACGAGTCTGATCCCCTACTCTGCTTCGAACAAAACAGTGATTTGTGCAGAAAACGGTGGCATAGTGCAGCTTACTTCCACCATAAAAGCAAGCTCATTTGGCCAGCAGAGTAAAACGTGGCTCCATTTATAATCAGAGAGTGGGGTTGGGGAGTGTCCCTTAGATATCAGTCTTTTAGAGAAATGTTGTTGCAAATCATCCCTCCACAACCTTGTGCCCTGCAGAGGTTTTGGACTAGAACTCCCATCAGCCCCAGCCAACATAGCCATTGGTCAGGAATGATGGGAGATGCAGTGCAAAACATCTGGAGAGCATAAGGTTGGGGAAGGTTGCTGTAAGATTTCCATGAGAATGAAACACATTGCTGATTGTACACACAGATCAGCTGTTTATTCACAAGTGAGTTACACGGTAGTAAATGTATCACCAAGATACACACACACACACACACACACAGAGCAAGGGTGGATTTTACTGTTCATGTCAATCCCGTCTGAGTTTTCTTACAATAGGTAACACCAACCACACACACACAAAATCTACGATCTGCATGATGCCAATGGTCAACAGCAACTATTTTAATGCTTGTCCATTACACTCCAAAAGCTTCCTTCATACTCCACCCCCTACCTTTTCTGAGCAACTAGCGGGTCATGACAGCAGCTCTACCACCTTACACATATCTGACTTGAGGGGTGAGTCCCCAAATGCATGTGTTGCCTAAAGGTGGGTACCAGGTCTGAAACAAGTGAAGACTACCATTTTTTTTTAAAGAAATCCTCATTTGGGCATACAAGTTACGAGGTTTGTCTTTTACCTAGAAAGGCTTAAAAAATAATAAATCAAGACTGACCTTCCACCAATGATGTCAGTAGCGTCACATTTGCAGCTTTCCTTCTGCCAGCTGGAAGGTTCAAGCCAATTTTGTCCAGTTTCTCCCTTAGCGACCGGCCACCGTTTTTAGATTTGGCCCTGTATGCAAGCAAAAGAGATGGAGCGTGTTTTATTTAGCTGCTGTTCTGAAGAGGTCACATTTCGAAGCAATTGGAAAACAGCAAGTTACTGACATTCAATACAGTTCTGTTGGGGAGGTTGGGGGGGGGGGCCATGACAAAACAAGCTCTGACCTACTTTTTAACGCTCCATCACATAAACATCAGAAGGCAAGATCAAAAAGAAAGGAAGGATGCAAGAGCGGATACGCTTTCCCTTTGCATTACACCATCAAAAAAAACCATTACCATTACATTGACAGACATAATGAAAATTCAAACCCTTTATAAGCACAGAGCATCAAATGAGCTTTTGTTGAGTGGGGGACATTAACCAAGATTGCGATCCTAATTCATTGAGTTAGTCATCCAATCATCCCCAACCCGGTCCCCTCCAAAAGAGCTGTAGCCCAACATATCTGGAGGGCTCCAAGTTGGGGAAGGCTGGTATAATCCGTGAAGATTAGGGCTACCATTTATGGAAGAGCATAGGAACACCTGAATATACCTCCCTGCTCTTCCCTGCCCCATGCTCCAGACCCCATCACTGATCATTTCTCAAGCACATCAACAGAACTGGTTTTATCATGAAGGCATTTTTAAAAAGAACAGAGGCCACGCATCCCACCCTAGAGAGAACAGCCCTCTATATAAATACATCCTTTCTTTGAAGGGATGTCCAGTGTAAAGATAGCCATCAGAAAGGAGATTAGGGGCAATGAAGTTGCCCATCAACAGCTAGCCCCTGGACAGCAGACTGAACAGCAGGTGAGAAGTACTATATTTCTATTTAAAGGCACGATCCTATGCATGTTTAGACAGAAAAATGTCCTACAACTCCCAAAATTTCTCAGTCAGCAATTTTCTGTCTAATTGTGCATAGGATTGCACCCTAAATTATCGTTATTATTTCAAAATTGGTGTCTATACATATAACCGCATATGCAAGTTATGCAACTCCGTGTCCTCTTTCCTGGCAATAGTTAATTGGCGACCCTATAAAAAAAAGTAGCCACAATTGCTCTTAAAATACACTGCTCTATTTATTATGAACCTTGCTCAAAATCTCATCTCTCCCTGTAGAAATTTGGGTGAGCAGCTTTTGAATCTACCCTTGCAGCTGCACCTTTAGCAGCAGCTCAATATGCAGATATTAACAAGTGATAATGCTAATTGCCTTGCTGTAAAGTCACCTGACAAATTTTTCACCTTAAAGGCATAGGAGTAGATGAGGCCAGGGTTGTCTTTTTTCTGGTCAGGTGGCAACCATAACAGAATTCTTGAAATGGTATCCCGGATTGGAAATATATGTAAATAAAACAGTGGACAACTAATTTACGTGAATACCATTTACATATTGTCCATACATGTTTGAGCAAGACAAACTGCACATAAATAATGGGACTCTCTGCATAAGATTTTTATTTTTTGATTTTTTGATTGAGGGTGGGGGAGCATCATATTAACAGGAAAAGAGAGCTCGTTTCTAGACCTGTTATAGCACTTTTCAATTCTGGAACTGCAAAGGGTGCCAAAGAGAAAAGAGAAAGTGTGAACACAGCGCTTGGAAATAAACCCCATTAGGATGCAGCGTTTTTATTTCGCTTAACAGATTCACCAAACTCTTTGAGGGACAAGACAGTATTCACATGCAGTTTGGCTTGAGAGAGCACAAGAAGGCCCCCTTATAGGAATGGTTTGAGGGTGCGGGGGAAGGAGTAAAAAAAAAAAAAAAGAGGTGGAGGAACAGAGTCACAGGCTCCTACCTTCGGAGAACCCCTCCCAGCAAAGAAGCGTTGAGGCATTCCGGAGGAGAGAGTCTTCTCTGAACCTCTGCTACTGTCACTTTGTATTTTGATGTCGAACTGAGGAGAGAGAGCCGCCCAGGAACAGAGCAGAATACTTCATTGGGATTGATCACTACCCCAATGAGTCCATCCTTCTGGCAAGGGAGACCTAATGCATTGTTTTTCGTTAATGAAATGGGACCTAGAGAACCAAGATATACAAAACAAAACGAAAAGAAAAAAGGATGGTGTGTTTCCCCCCTTTCTTAGGGATGTCTAAATCTTTACAGTTTAACAGATCTCTTTATACACAATAAATCCATTGGATTTTATTAACCCATTAAGACAGTCTTTCCCCAACCTGGTGCCTTTGAATTGTTCTGGACTATAATGTCAATCACTCCTAGCCATGAGCTGATGAGTCGCAGTCCAAACATCTGGAGGGCTCCAGGTTGGGCAAAGATGCATTAAGAAATGCCCCACATAGGTTTCTCCTAAAGAATAGTTGAGGCTTTATTAGTACAAATTATTCATTTAAAAAGAACAAAGAAAAAAACAAGATCTTTTGAGACCAAACTTTTTAAAAAAGGCAGATGACTATCCAGAACACAATGACAAGTGAAGAAATTCCATTGATGTAAAAAGGATTGCTCTTTTATTAATAAGCAATCCTTGTTTTTTAAACACACACACACCAAAAGATCCAGTACTAACTGCCCTCATACTTGCATTGATGAAATCTTTTGTCCAACAGTTAAAGAAACTTTGGGCACCATCTGTCGAGATCTCAGCATTGTTCATGCCATTTATCTTAATGGGAGTTAAGTGCACGCTCATTGTTTTCATTGAAATCAATAGATATGATGTGCTTAACTAGATGGGAAGGCAAATTAGGCTACTTTTTAAAAAAAATCCTAAAAGATTCTCACCCACACCTAAGAGAAATGCTTATTATTATTATTATTATTATTATTATTATTTCTACAAAAACAAAGTTCATTTCATTCTCTTTCCCTTCCAGTTGCTAGAACCTGAAATGGCATCCTCACACTACAGAGATTATAGTATAGGAAGCAAATCAATGGAACTTTACTTTCTGCTCAATTGTGTTCAGCTGGCAATTAAACATTGGCAAATTCAAGTCCAACCCTCCCCACCCCCACCCCAGCAAACATTTCATTACCATTATCTATTTTTGCTGGACTGAGCAAAACAGTAAAGGGTTAAACCATCACGCCCAGTACTTGGGGAGAAAAATATTTCAGCCATGAGCAAATTCTCAAATCAGCACAGTTTACAGCAAAACATTTCTGCTTTTGCTCAGACACATTTTTCCCCTCCAAGTCACCCTGAAGTTTCAGGCAAAACCCTTCTTTTGACTTTAAAAAGAAAGAAAGAAAACCACACACAATGTAGGGAGGGCAAAGCCAAGTCCGCAAGGAACAAAATACAAGATTATCTACCTGGCTACTCCACCCCACCTGCAGCGTTATAAATACAACCAATGGAACCTTTTCCATGTGTATCAATGTTAACCAAACCCGCTGCTCCACCATTTAGAAGTGTCTGGCAGCTTAACTCATTCCTCCCTGCTTAGGAAGTCTGTCAACAATTTTACTGGCATCCCTCCTTGCTTGATTGTACCCGTGCAAGTATGTGCATCTACATCAAGGAAGAGAGATCACACTCCTTAAAAAAAAGCCATTAACATTGGGAGCCAAGACCAAAATTAAGGCCTCTGCTTGAAGCAGTTATATTTCCTGATTCGTTTGCCCAAGTTAATGGCAATCAACAGCAAGGTGAAGGGAGACTTATTGTAAATAAATTATTTTTCTCCAGCGGACCTTCATTCTGCAATACTTGGGCTCAACACTAATACCTCCCCACATTAGTGCGATAAAAGGTTTATTCTTTCTTCCCAGTCAGCTGCTGAGAAAGATTCTAAAACACTATTTGTAAAATAAAATATAATAATAATAATCCAACTATAATTAATCACCATTGGAAATGAACTATATGGGATTCTTCCACGTAAAAAAGACAAGAAAAAATGAATCAAAATTTTAAAAGAGCATCTAATGTAATATTTGTGTTTTTTGTCTTCCATGCCCATAGGTAGATCCTTAACTGGAAGAGTTCGCTAAACCAATGTAATTGTATAGAAATTTGCAAGGGTTAAAACAAAGTAGGAATCTCTAAAGGGGTAGCAGCAGTTAACCAATTTGTAGGTTATATAATGTATCAGAAGAACATGCTTCCAGCTACAACGATTAATAATTGTTCCTGGGAAATTAAGGTTCAAACCAGTTAACGTTTGCACAAGAAAATTTAATAACCCATTTTACATCCATTTTATTGGGCCTAAATTGAATCCTTTGAATAAAACTGGCCGTTTTAGGCATTGGTATGTAAACGAACACACTCTAGTCGTATTCACAACCTACTTACTTCTGAGTAAATGGGTTGTGGAATACAGCCTCAGGCACACATGCCAGCTCAAGCATAGAATTTGGGGCTGGCTTCCTTTTTTGAAAAAGCCACATGAAGGGAAATCTTATTCCAAAACAATCTACCACCACTAAGCCATCCTTTGTAAGTTAAAAATGCCATATTTTTAAAGACAAGAGAAAAACAAACAGCAGAATGCAGACTTACTGACCTTTTCTAATGACTGTCTGGTCATGCATTAATAAATGCTGATCTTCCACATTCTGGAGAGAGAATGTGATTTTTTTAGAACACAATTGTGGAATAAAATTTATGACCAACCTCCCATCCCCCACCCCCATATGTAGAAATAAACATGTATACTTTATGACCTTTCCCCTAATGGATCTTGACATAAGCAAGAACCAAGGGACTACTTTATAACCCCCATCCAAAACATAAATTGCAGGGAAGAGCTTTTGATTTCAGCAATATTTCCACATATTGGCCTCCGCCCAGCAAAGGTTAGCTCTGCCTAAGCCCTACTGAAACCAATGAGATTGGCAGTAAAACTGCCATCATACAGCCTTTTACTGGGAGAGCAAGTCCTACAGAAAACAAGGAAGCTTGTTTTTGAGTAAACATGCATGTAGCTCATTCTTATGCTTACTCAGAATTATGTCAAAGTTAAAAAGGGGTTTTGAGTGCATTTAGGACTGCACCCTCATACATTTAAGTACCCATTTAGGTCCCATTGATTTCAACAGGGACACAGACATAGCTGAATTTCAGCCAAGGGATTTAAGAGCCACAGGCATCACCAAAACATTCTCAATAAGGCCTAGTGGTGGTGAGCCACTTTAGGCCATCCATGGGCCAATTTCCAGCCCCCAGCCTTCGGGGGGGGGGGCACTCCTGTCACCACCCACAGCACCAAAAATGAAAACCAGTGGCAAACTGCTCCTGAGACTCTAAGTCCCTGTAGTGGTTTGTCGCCGAATTTCAGTAGTGTGGGGGCAGCAGCAGGGGTGGCCATGGAAGGCTGTGTGTTACCCACTCCTGCAGTTTTAGGTTACAGTCCTATACCCCTTTCAAGAATACGCCCCACTGAACTCAATAGGACTTATTTCTGAAGGTAGTGACCATATGGAAAGGAGGACAGGGCTCCTGTATCTTTAACAGCTGTATAGAAAAGGGAGCTTCAGCAGGTGTCATTTGTATGCATGCAGCCCCTGGTGAAATCCTCTCTTCATAACCACAGTTAAAGCTGCAAGAGCCCTGCCCTGAGTAGCCTGATACAAAAGAGTGCAGGGCTCCTGTAGTTTTAACTGTGGAGAGGGGATTTCACCAGGTGCTGCATGCATACAAACGACACCTGCTGAAACTCCCCTTTCTATACAACTGTTAAAGATATAGGAGCTGTTTCATATGGTCACCCTACTGAATGGACATGTATAGGATCAACTTGTTAACATCCTTAACAGCGCAATCATGGATTCAGGAATAGGGAACACTGCAAAGTTCTATAGGCCTTTTTGGAAGATGGGGGGGTTAGGCTGCAAAATGATCTAGTTTCTATTGGGCAACAGGGTTTTAATCGATATCGCTTCAAGCAGTCTATACCTGTGTCTCTCCCTGCTCTTCCTGATTTTTCTTTTATTTAAGATATTTTGTAATTTTTTAAAAAAATCAACTGGGAGGCTGGCATGCTGCAAAGTAAAGTGCTACCCTCCAGCACCATCTTTGCTAAGTATCAGAAGAGTCGTTCTATATTTTCAAACTCAGACACTGCCTCTTCCTTATACCTCGGTTCCTGAGCAAGTTATTTCTCAGTTCTCCTTCCAAGAAAAGAGTGACTAGCCAGGTTCACCATAGCAGCCATCTTTTAATAGCTGAGCCATGGCAACCATTTTGTGAGAGCACCCATGACAATCTCCCAAACCTTCAGAAGGATTGGGGATCCCTGCTCTATCTGTTTTGCCTCTCTATAGTACTGATAGTTTTGTCAATTTTGGAAGCAAGTGCGTTGAATGGAAATGTAATGTTTATAAGGATGTCATGTGTGGATCCCAGTGATAATAGGTTGGGATACACATGTTTTAATAAATAAAAATAGTCTATTGAAGTGTGGGGTATCTGCAGAATGGACCTTAGGAACCTCTGGTCAATAATGCAGAAGAGGTGGGGGTTCTCCAATGGGCTTAGCACAGTGGCTAAGGCTGCAATTCTATACACAATTACTTGGGAGCAGACTCCATTGAACTTGGTAGGCCCCACTGAACTTGGTAGAGCTTAATTTTTATTGCTAATACTATGCCAAACGCTCTTCTATCAGCAGTGCAGGAATAATATGGACTTAACTTGCAGGGCTGCACTAAAGATTATTGAAAGGCATGTAATGTGCTTTGCTCTAGGGGAGGGGAGGCAACCTGGTACCCTCCAGATGCTTTGGAGTCCAGTCCAGAACATCTGGAGGACACTAGCTTGCCTACCCCTCCACTAGGGAATAACAGCCTGGTCCCACAATGAACCAGGGACCGAGCAGCATCACTCAAAGCACAACATCAATGCTAACATATTATGGAGTTTATGGAGCAATGAATGGGATACATGGTTCTCCTCCACAGCATTCAGGTCCATGAAATGTTTGGGGATGGCGGGGGAAGTGTTCCATATACAACATTATCATATGTTCCACTTTGGTTCTAATTCCCCACTCAGCTATGAAGATAACTGGGTGACTTTGGGCCAGTCACTACTCTTCTCAGCCTACCCTACAGGGCTATTGTGAGGACAAAATTCTATGTGTGTGCGGGTAGCATACACATAGCCTTGAGCTCCTTGGAGGAAAGGCATGCTACAAATACCATAGATAAATAAATAGGAAGGGTCAGTCCTTAGCTTCTCAGATTTTATTCAATTATCTATTTATTATTACTTTTATATTCAAGCCTTTTTCCTCTTGCAAGGAACCCAAGGTGGTTCACAAGGTCCACTTCCTCACCATTTTATCCTCACAAAACCCTGTGGGATAGGTTTGGCTGTGAGCCAGCGACTGGCCCAGTCAGCCAGTGAGTTTCATGGCCAGGGTAGGGACTAGAGCCCAGATCTCCCAAGTCCCAGTCTACACCATATTGTTTCTCAATGATGCTCAGTTTACAGGTGTCTGTTTTTTTGTTGGGACTCGAAGGAGATGTTTGTCCTAAAGCAATGGCAACTTCTCAAATTAAGAACTGCTATGGTTAAGCAACCAAATCCCCCCTATAAGTTGTCAAAGAATGCTAGGGCATCCTTCACTGCTTTCACCCATGAATCTCAGAATCTTTACCTGCACTTCTTCCATCTGATGGGCCATGTCATGAAGTCCAAGGTTTTCTGCTAGGCTGGAGGCATCAAGACCATGACTGTGGGGCAGGAGCAACTCAGGTCGTCTGTAGGTTTCCCTTCTCACTCCAGCAGAGCCACTCTCCAGAGCCGAGAGATGGGGGACCAAGCCAGACCGGGCATGGTGGGACAAACTAGAATGGTCTTGGCTCGTCTGACGGCTGGACCAGCTGGTCTGCTGCTGGCTGGGAGGCGGCTGGTGGAGCGAGTTGATGGAAAAAGGATCCCCAAGGTGCGAGTAAGGATCATTGGACTGGGAGTAAGGCAGAGGCTGGTAAGGGGGTGGGAAATAAGGGGGCTGGAAATCGGAGGCCCCTGAGTGGGAAAGGGGTGGAGCCGGGCTGTACAAGTGCTGGCTCACGGCAGAGAGGTGGGGCAATCGAGGATTCCCATTGCTGCTGCCGTCGTGCCGGTCCTAAGGAAAGAAAAGAAAAGATGCTATGTCAGTGCAAGGCACCCTAGAGCCTGGATTAAAAATGGGAGCGGAGGTGGGGGTTGGGGGAGAAGCAGGTAGGCAGGACGCCAGAAGAAAAGACTACATGAACCTGCAGTACTTGGAAAATGGGGTGGTGGTCACTGATTTCAATACACCTGCATGCCCATCTAAAAGTATAACCTGGAAACAAATTCCATTGCAACGAACGGCCACCTTCAGATGGCACGCTAAGCCACGGTGGATTAGCATTTTGAGCTTAACATTATGGCTTAGTGCGTCATGTGAACCATGACTAACCATGGTGGCTACATAACCACAGTTTAAACACACTCACTAATCATTTGCTGCAAAATGGTTAGCGACCTAACCATGGCTTGGCGTGTCGTCTGAACAGGGCCAGTAAGTCTTATTGGCATATTCTGCCTTTTAGAGCAGGGCAGTAGTTGCACTGTGAGGAAGGCCCATCAACTTTAATAAGAATGCATCTGCTGTGTAAGCACTTTTAAGACACAAGCCACACAATGTCCAATCTGAAGCGGCTCCAGTGATGACAAATGTGAAGTTCCTTAGAGCCATTATTAATTTGGAAGCTAGTCTTTTAGAACTTTGATCGATCACTTCCAAGTAATCCCTGTACCCCCATCTGCCACTCCACCCCTTGAAATAAATGTGTCTGCTTGGGAGTAAGCCAGTTGAACGCTGCAGTCTAATCCTACTTGGGGTGGTGGAAGATATTGGAAGACATCAATGAAGTGTTACATAAGGACTGCAGTCTTGCTCTCGAAACTCAACAAAAAATAGTTTGAAAGTTGAATTGAATTTAATAGCAAGGATCTTATCGTCAACAAATATTGTTGGAACCAGATTTTATATATATATATATATATATATATATATATATAATCTCATTCATAAACAATTATATTGAAAACATAGTATCTAACATCTACCAGCATCACAGTCCTGAACCAAGTTGCTTGTAGTAAATTCAGTTTCCATCAACTACTCACAAACAAAGTTGAAGACAAATATGGAGGTAAGGTGGAGAGAACCCTGAATGACTAGATAGACATTCCAACCCTGGATAGAGATACTCAGAAGCACCACTGATTTCAAGGTCTTCAAAATGTACATAGGATTGTGTTTTTTGTGGGGGGTTTTACATTCATGCACTAGACCAAAGATACCTTACTTTCCCACAAAGCATGCTGAGGAGAGCAATTTTTGCATTTACTTTTTCACCCTGCTTTTATTTTTAAAAGTCAATTTGTTCAAAATTGAAGGGGGGGGTCCCCAATTCACTGAAAAGCAAGGGGAAACAAAACCATTTTATTGATTTGGAGGTAGTGAGGTGGGAGGGTCGTAACACAGTAAAAACTTAGTGTGCGTTCATTTCCAAGTTGTTGCAAGAAATTTATTTCTACATTTTTAGAAAGGGTAACTTCATAGCCACCCACAAAAAGCCCAATTTAAAATGTGGCGACAAGGTTGCCACAGTTATATGCCTAAACACTAGTCTCCCTCCCTCTCACTTTGTTATTACTGCAAGAGTTTGGGGGAAAGGTTTTAACACTCCTGTCCCCATCACTGAGTTAATTTAAAATTAACTCCCTCTCTCGTGGCCATTGAAAAGTTAATATAAAGCACTGCCCAGGGCGCCTGTTAAAAGAGAAGGGGGGATATTGAAATGTCCTGCAAAGAAAAAGAAAAAGAAAAGGATCTTCTACTTTTTGTGGGATTTTTAAAATGATGCTATTTAAAAACCCAAAACGTTTGGAAAAAAATAAAATAAAACCTCTCTTGAATCTCAAGGGGCAATTTCAATTTATTCAGGGGCTGATGACTCCATTAAATTAACATTTCGGCAAAACCCAAGCATGTCGCCGACCTGTACATCAGGGACGACCCCGGCGGTTTTAAAGCCTCTTCTCTTTCCACGCTCGTTAAAATAACAGGGCAGGTTAATCGAAGGAGAATGGGGGTCGCAACGGGGGACCCCACTGGAGCATGAAGCTGCGGCTTCCTCTCGAGAAAGGGCCGGAGACGCAGCGGTGCGACCGATGGGAGTCCAGGCAGGCCGGAGCCACCGGATCAGGATCAAAAGCAGAAGGACAAACCGGAGGGGTGGCGAGGGGGAACCTCAACCGTATTATTTGAGGGCCTGATCCTGCGCGTATTTACTCGGAAGTAAGCCCCCAATGCTCAGCAACACTTGATCCCAGAAAATCGGGTTCAGGCCGCATCCATTCTAGGCATGTCTACTCAGAACCAAGTCCTGATCCATACTTCCAGGATTGCAGCCTTAATGACTCCGGAGGTAAATTAAAATACTTTCCGCCCTTCGGGAGCTCAATTTCGCAAAATGTTTAGCAGGCACCCGCAAGGACTTCACGCTCTGTTTCTCCCTGGCGCCCAACTCCTTTCCTCCCTGTCCTGAAGGATGACTCCGTCTGTGGTTATTTGGGTGGAGAGGTCATCTGTACGCGCTCAGAGGCAGTCTTGCTTATTCCTTGCTCAATCTAGTGTTCGAAAGGGATTCCGGAACCAAATATCTCCTCCGATACAGGTTTACTTGGGTTCTCTGGGGCCTATCGCACCCACATCTAAATCTACATAGGAGTAAACTCCATCGAATCCAATGGGACTAAACAAACAACTCCAATCGGGGGGCGGGGGAGGACACATGCACACCTCAAATTGGACACTAATCCAAAACAGGCCTGCCCTTTTCCTTAGGAAGTTTAAAACAAACAACAACAACAAAAACTTCCCATCAGCTGTGATCCTCCACCCCTATTGCAAGGTACCAGAATTTAAACCTGATTCCAAGAAGTTGGGACCCTGGATCAATTCAAATCCAGGGGAAGAAAATTATTTTTGTTGCCTTTCACACCACGTGGGAATCTCCCCATCTATCCATAAATAGAAGCCCACAGGATGTTACTCCCCAAGAAAAGTCCATTTAGGATTGGAGAGACTCCTGCTAGGTACAGGCCGCAATCCTGTACCTAGCAGGAAACCCCATTGAACTGAACTGGACTGTTTTCCAACTAGACAGTAAATAGGATTGAACTGTGAATGTGCTTAAATTCAAACATAGGCTCCTTAATCCTCGGGATTCGATTCCTTGTGTCCTGCTTACTTGGGGAAGTCTGTACGATTTACTTACGAGTAAATTTATGCACGGTTCCAAGAAACCAAATATCCTCATCCATTTAAGGGTGTGTGTGTAAATTTTCCAGTAAATATGTTAAGAGGAGGCGGCTGTTCCAGTCCCACTGGAGTCGTAACCCCCATCTAACATAGGTGAGGGCTTGTGGGTCGCAGCCCTTCCACCGGCCAACTTTCTTTAACCTGCTGCACCGCTAAGATTAAAGGATTGATCGATTACAGCACTAAACTGAACTTTCGGGGTTTGCCAAATACGAGTAAAGGACCAGATTTGGAGGAGGGGGGTTAATCCAATTGCAATATAACTCATAGCTAAAGACATTTACCAGGACGTCAGCCTGGTCCTGGTTTAATCGGGTGGGGGGGAATGCAGGGGTCTCCTGATGCAATGCAGCTTTCCTAGGAAGTGACCCTGGAGCCACTCTCAAATAAAAGTGTGTGTAACCAGGTTGCGATCCCGAAAGCTGCGAACCTAAGGAGCCCAAGTCTTCCAAATTGATTAATCCGGATTAACTACCACTCAATTCCCCTGCTCATAACAAGGTTCATGAAGGGATCAGAAGAGGGGGAAAGTTTTGAACACACACACGCAGGCGCGGGATTGGGGCAAAGCAGTTAGCTAAAGGAAAGGATGTTTGGGTAAGTTATCAGTCGTTAAGTGTCCTTAAATCATTTGTTCCCTTGTACTCCAGGGGCAGGCAGGCCGGCCTGGGCTTGCTTCATCCCTTCTTTCTCCTCTAGCTGGGCTCCTTTAAATCTTAAAAGCTTTAAGAGCTGCAGGAATTGGGGGGGGGGGGGGGGAACCCAATAGGGGCATTAAAAAAAAAAAAAGAAATCCCCCATGGTGGACAAAAGAAACATGTGCAAAGCTTCGCCTGTTGGATTTCTGCACGTCGCGGAGCTCTTTAAAGACGCAGGAGCCAGGCCAGAATTCCCAGTCCCTCTGGCAACCCTCATTAGCTGCTTAGCCCCAGATCTCCCCCACCCAGTCACCCCCAACTCCCACGAGAAGCGGAATCGCGGAGCTGGCTCCCCGGAGGGCGCGGGTGCCATTTCCATGCCAAACTCGCCCACTTCCTGCCAGTCCCGGCCGGGGCCTCTCGCTCGCCTGCCTGCCTGCCTGCCTACCTCGTGGCCTCCCCGCATGGCAGAAGCGCGAGTCCTCCCTTCGTTGCTGCCGGCGGAACCGGTCCGACAGGCCGGATCACTCGCTTCTCGGAGTTCAGCTGCCCGCCGCTTCTCCCCCCCCCCCCCGCGCTCCGCCGCATCTACCCAGCCCGTGGGAGGACTTCAGAAGGAGCGCGCACGCACCTCGGCCTAAAACAAAGTGTGCGAAAGTTTGCATTGATTTCCCCCCCCCCCGGGGGACAAAAAAGGCAAGCCGGAGCAGCCCGGAGGGGGATTAATCACTTCCTCTCCTGCCGAATACCAAACACATCGCCTTTTCCCCTCCCAGTTTCAAGAGGGAAAAAGACCAAAGCGAAGGAGTTTTAGGAATGGGGGTGGGAGAGAGGGCAGATCTTTCCTCTAAGGAGTTATTGTGGTTCTGAGAATTAGAGATTTCTTCCCAGACTTTTTTTTTTTTTGGGGGGGGGGGGGGAGATCGTGTAGACATGTAGATGTCTACTCAGAAGTAAACCCCGCTGAGTTGAACGGTACCTACTTCTAGCTACACGGAGAACAGGGTGGCAGTGGCCCTTGACAGCCGTCGAAAAACGAGCAAATCCCAGGGGAAACAGTGGAGCTTAGTTTATTATTGCAAGGTTAAATATGCACGGGAATGCAGCTTCTTAGGACGCAATCCTAATGTTTAGACAGGATAGGGGGAATCAGACAACTAGGACTTTCTTTTCCTGCCTAGTATAAGGATAAGATTGCGTTTTAACTATCTCCGCAAGTGGGGTTCCACGCATTCTGCAAAACGGGCAAAGGACGCTTTCAAAGCGGGCTGGATACCGACAATGCTACTAAAATGATACACGAATGGACTGTATCCGATGCTAGTCTCACTTAAATCCGATTCATTTCAATGGGTGTTCTGATGTAGGACTAACATTGGAGACCATCCATTATCGCCAGGACGTCCAACGCGCAATCCAGGCAGGAGAAGGGATCGCGCCCGAAGATACCTTACTATGGGAATAAACAGTCAATCCGTTGCAAACTAGTTACTCGGGAGTAATCACGCTGGCTTCAGTAGAACTACTCACTTTTTAACGGCATTTTACTGCGGAAGACCCCCCATTATTATTATTATTTTCAGTCTATGCGGGCTTACTGAGAAACAAGCCCCATTGAATTCAATGGGCCTTACTACCAAGTAAGTGCGAATTCGAAATGTAGCCGTAGTGGCTCTCCAGTCACCGTGGCAACTTCTCAGCTTTTCTTGAACTCTCATTGAGGTCAACGTAATTTCGGCGTTTTGTTTTTAACATTCATTTCGAAGTCAGTGACCATTAACTTTGTAAATGTTCGCGGGCAAACGCCCAAAAACTATCCAAACTGAGAGTCAATCCTATCGACAAATACTAGGAACAAAGCCCCCATTAACTCGGCATTAACTTGCGTTGCCTCTCAAGATGATCAGCTCACTAATTAAAGCAGAATAGTTTAATTTTAAACTAGCCCAATCTAACAACACTACCACCACAAAGAATCGCTTGCATTTAAGACTAGGAAGCTCCGTTGACCACACTAGTTTGAAGGCAGTTAAGGATGCAATCCTGTACACATTTAGCTAGGAAGTAAGTCATTAGATTCAATGGAACTTCTCAGTATATATTATATGGGATTGCACTGAAAAGCGTTAGTTTAACTGATCTATAGGGCTCTATCAATTAAGATGATTAGCTTGTGCTTCATTAGGACTAGCGCTTTCTTATGAGGAATTATCAACCCCCACCGATTTCAAGGACACTTACTATGAAGCAAGCCTGCCTGGGAGACAAGAGTTGCTGTTGTAAGTCAACAACTGAATTGCGTGTTTCCAAAGATCATACTCTAAAGAGGCTTACATTCAAGTACCCCAGTTTTACTCATAACATCCGTCTACGAGCTCGCTCGCTCGCTCTCCATCCCCACTTCTGCCATCCGTTTTCCGTTAAAAGCCTCAGTAAAGAAAGCAGCGAGAAGACCCAAACCTGCCAATGAGGACTAGCCACATCCACAGCCCTAAGCGCTCACCTCACAGTCCTCTTCGTACTTGACATTGTCTGCTAGTTTCCACAACATGGCGTCCAGTATCCCCCCCCCAAAAAATTAAAAATTAAAACCAGGAAGGGAAAAGGGAAGGGGGAGAGGCGCTCCAGTCCAAAATGTGGTAAATCCAAGGACAGCGCAGGGGGGAAAGTAGCTCTCCCCGCAACCTTCAAAGGTCCACTTTAAAGGACAGGCATATAGGCAGAGTAGCGCAGAGAACTTCTTCCCGGGAAAAGAACCACTGGCATTCTTTTCCCATCCCAGCCACCCTTAATGGCAATCCTATTAGCATAACTCCTCCCTAGGGACGGCCCGGGACGTGCGGGCTTCCCCTGACAGGCGGCGCCAAGTTGGCCAATAAGAAAGCAGCCGCGGCCAAGCCGCGCCTTCCCGGCGCTCGGGAGCTTGGCGCGTCGCCAAGGCGCACACACGCACGCCTGGGAAAGCGCCAGCCTGCCCAAAGGCAACACACGCATGGCTGGTAACGGGGCGGGGAAAGGGCTAAACGTCTACCCAAGGCGCGCACGCAAACGGCGGGCAGAGCTTCCAGCTGCGATGCACGCTTTGAGCGTGGGACCCCGGGCCGTGGAGGGGCCAGGAAAGTTAACCCTTCGTGGGCCGGGGGAGAGCGCGTAGTAGTGGCTCCCTGTAACTCCAACCGCGGGGGAGAAAAGAAAGAGGAGTAGAGATCAAGAACAATCCCAGAATAAGTAAACTGAGCAATACCCCCCCCCCACACACACACACACACTCTGCAGCCAAAGGGGCGGGGGCTTTTTCTAGGTCACGGAATAGAAGATGTCACAGGCATGGATAGTTTCCAGAAATATAGCACTAGAGCAGAAACCGAAACGGGGATTAATAATCCAGGAACTGCCTCTGCTCAGATCTTGCTGATTCAGCTTCTCCTTTAAAAAAAAAAAAGGGGGGGGGCTGACACACAGCTCGCGACTTTAAGCCCGGTTTTTCGTGGTCTAGGAGCGCCTCGCGGTTTAACGCTAGCCGAGTTGCAGCCCGATCGCGTGGGGAGTTTAGGCCGCCTGCGCCAGGGCGACGCATGGGCGCTCTCTTTTTTTGTTTTGTTTTGTTTTTAAGAGTCGCCTTCTTCCAGTGGACTCCTCTGCAGGTTTACTCGGAAGTATGCCCCTACTATCTTCCCTGGGGCTCCCACCGTGGTAAACACGCGGATTGCTGCCTCCGTCTCTTGCCCCTTAAAGACGGACAGATCTATCAATGACAAAAACGTGGTTTTTTTTCGGAGCCAAGAGGACTGATTGCCCTTGGGATCAAGCCCTATTGGGCTCGCTGAGGCCGAAACTTCCAGCTCTAAGGATCAGTTTGTTCGCCTGCGGGCATCGAACGAACAAGGGTCCTGATCCTAAAGGCATTGACTAGAAAATAACCCCCTCGGCTCCAAAGCCTTCAATTTTATGCACACTTTAAAACTCTACACTTGTTACCAAATCGGATCGCCACGATGGGAAAAAAACACCTTTGCTTCATTCCGGGGGCGGGAGGAGAGGGGGTAAACTTGTTACAGCAAACTCAAGAGAGAGAATCTTGCGGTGGCACCATCTAAGATCAACAGATCTATTGTGGCATACAAAGCTGTTGTGGCCAAGAATCCACCCCCACAGTAAATCTGATCGCTCTTTAAGGCACTACAAGATTCTCTTAGGCATGGTATAAATACTAACCTGGGAGTAAGCCCCATTGAGCACAGTGGAGCTTACTTCTAAGTAGACATACATAGGACTGCATTGTCTAGCCATTGTTTTTTGTTCAGCTTAATTTTAGATAAGCGAGAACCGAACCTATTAACACAACACCTCGGCGGAGCGTTACGGCCTCCGCTTCTAGCTCTTTGGCGTGGGTTGATCAGGTGGCGAAATTCATTTAGCATAATAATAAATATTAAGGAGTTGAAATTGCTAGCGAACAAAAGCCTCGACTGTGCCCACACCCTTCTCAGGATGTACTACGGGCTTCCAGAGAAAGGAATATTTATAAAGGGTTTGAGTAAGGTCGGAGCAGACTTTTAAGACCCGTCGATTTTAACTGGAGTTATTTATTCAGCCAGCTGAAATCAATGGGAGTTAACAAGTTATATAGGCGTATGGCTGATTCCACTCTATTGAGAGAAAATAAGTATTTCGGATCTCTGTTAATAGCCCTAAACTGTTTTCCACATGGCCCTTGTTTTACGTTTCACTGAGATTCGCCCAAGCAAAAGTTGAGGTGCCCGACAAAGACTCTCGCGCTCCGTAATTATTGTCTAGAGTTTGCCTTTCTCACAGAATCACTATTGGGCTCAAAATTACGTGGAAGTCTGGATTCGATGGGATTTACTTCCGAGTAATGCAGAGGATCTGACTACTGTTTCTGAATGCTACTAATTTGAAGTATGTTCATATTTATTTTAAATTGCATGCCACTTTTCTGTACCAGTCGGCATTCTAGGTGCATTACAATAGAGCATAAAGTTAAGTTATTCTGCCGTTCATATTCTCATCCCAGAGGCCAGCACTGTGAAATAAAACCTCAAAGTTCAGTGGAGCAACTTTCCATACAATATGTTCAGGATCCCCTTGTTAGCTGCCCAACTCCATTCTTCTAATTCCCTTTAAAATAATTTGTAGGTAAATTGCCTAACCATTCCCAGACGCTATTCTAAGTACGTTTACTTGGAAACAAGTCCCACTGAAATTTATAAGAGAAAATGGCCTGGGCTCGGGCTGCAATTGCACTACTTGTGAGTAGAGTCGATTTAAATCACTACGACTTCTAAATTATACACACGGAGACTGCAATGTTATACCCATTAATCTAGGTGTAAATCTCATTTAACTCAGTCAGTCTTACTTCTGAGTAGACATGCATAGGATTGACATCCGATTTGGATTTGCCCTTTTTTTCGGTTTGGAAAACTTTACAGGGCATGATTCAGGCAAAGTAAAGTACTTTTAAACGTCTCTTGATAACGCCTGGAAGAAATGTACAGGGCATTCCTATGTACGTTTACTTCGAAGTAATTTCGTATTGTTTAACTTCGCCCAATTACAAGAATTAAAAATATTTTTGAGACAACTGATACGGTGTTTGAAAGAGGCATCCATTTTTCCCACGATGCTCAATCCGTCGTTTGCCATTTACTACGTGATTTTGTGTGCGTTTTCTTGAAAGAAAATTCCATTGTGTTCTATGGATCTTGCTCCCGAATGTTTAGGATTACAGACTTAAAACAGTTTTGGCTTATGTTACAATCCTATACACAATTACCTGGGAGTAAACCCCATTGAACCAAGAGACATGCATAGAATTGCGCTCATCAGTTTGCCTCTATTTTACATACTTATTCACACACCTCTTTTGGCTCAGGTAGAGGAGAGGAAAATGAGGTATTTAAAGGGGTATTCATGGGTTATTAAGAGCTGTTGGAAGCATAGGCGATTTATTTGATAATTGTTTAGAATAACACAGTAAAGATTACTCTACCTCATTCCCCTCCCCCCCTTTAGACCTTTACCTGGGAACCCTAGAACAAAACTGGTTGATTTATTGGTGCTGCTGTAGAACTGCTGGAAGATCTTTGGATGGGCTTTGCAATAGATTATCAAGGCTTTCTGACTCGCAGAACCAAAACATGCTCCCCTCCCACCCCTAAATTACATGGCTGAAAGTATGTTTGAAGGAAAACCAGGAGTGGATTCCTTTATCAAAGGACTTGTGATCTTGGTTCTGGTACTGATCACAAATTCCTGGGCTGAGCATGCACTGAAGAACCCGCTACTTTAACTCCTGGCGCCCATACCATTATTCTGCACCTGGGCTCTGATTGGTGGATTTCAGGATGCTGGTTAAAACATGAATAAAAATACATAAAAGCAAAGCCTGAAGTCTGCCCACCATGCTCTATAAAATGCCATCCCTTAAATCGTATGTGGAAGCAGTCCAGGAAAACTTTAGATGTTGCTAACAGCTCCCCCTGTCCTTCCTGCTTTGAAATTGACCAGGTGAAAATTCCAAGCAGGATACCACTGACAGAGTAGGAGAAGAAGAAAAAAAAATAGCTAATCACAGAGCCATTATCTTTAGCTCTGTTATCTGTCAATCTGGCACGCAGGTGCTGAATCATAGCACTGAGTGGGGCCCAGCAGGGGTAAAGGAATCTGCATTTACCACAAAAAGGTGAAGTTTACCTCTTCTACTACTCTCTCTTTCTCTAGCACTTGGCGTCCTTAAGACGAGGCATTTCAATAAGAAAAGATACAGCTCACCTTAAAAGTTCCTCTATGAGTGACCAACCCTCACTTTGCCCTCCCTCTTTAAATGCCACTTGCATAATAACAATTAAATTATTCTTGCAGAAGAGGCTACATTTGAGAGGAGAAACCTTAAAGGTGTAGTTTAATTTATTAGATCCGAATTAGAGTTATTCCTTATTTGAAGGAGGGTTCCATAGTTCAGAACTCATTTTGATCCTTTTGAAATACATGGGTGACATATTAGACAGCTAAGTCTTGTTGATATGTGTGTAAATTTAAAGGTTTTGTTTAACAAATGCAAGGTTTTGTTTTGTTTTTAAACAAATTCAGTGAATCTCCTTAAAACATTCAAAGAATAGCTACGCCAGACTTTTGCATCACTTGAATTACACTGTCTTCATTGTATATGAAATCTCTCAGGAAGGCTTCATATACCCCAAGTATACATACTGAGAAGTAAACCGCATTGAAAGTGGAATATATTGTGGCATAAAGCTTATTTCAACCAAGACCAAGTGGGGAAAATGTTATTAAATCTACCAGAGCAGTTAAAAATAACTTCAAACAGATTCTAACTATCCAATCCCCTGAGTATTTACTCAGATGTAAATCTTACTTTATTCAATGGGACCTTACTCCCAAGTAACAGTGCATATGACTGCAACCTCGCAGTGCAATCCTAGACAGTTCTACTCAGAAATAAGCCCTCTGCGTTCATGGGACTTACTCCCAGGTAAATATGCATAGGATTGCAGCCTAGCAGTGCAATCTTATGCATGTCTAATCAGAAGTAAGCCCTCACTGGATTCAATAGAATTTGCTCCTGTATGTATAGGACTACTGCCTGTTTGTTCAATAAACACACTAACCCCAGATACATCTATTTGCTATTAATCAATAAAATCTTCAGGTCAGTGCAGTGCAAGCAAATTTACTGAATGTTCTTGCTAACGGAATGAGAAACTGAGGAAGGGAGATCTTTCTGACACAATTGAAAACATGGATGGATAAATAAATAAATCTGAATTTAAAGACCACCTCTTCTTTAGAAAATAGGGAAGAGGAACAGAGAGCGCAAGACGCCATAAAAATTAAAAGCCACTAAGCTTATACAATAAAAACAGTCGCATCTTTTCCAACACAACAACATCCGCCCCCTTGAATTATCCTACGGGTTCTAAAAGTCTCCACTGATTAAATTAACTCAAGCACCCTCCTTCCATTCTATTCTTTGGCAAAAGTTAAACATTGTCATTTCAGATAAAAATGAAATACGTTCTGTGGGGGTCCCTGGTCCTAAATATATTTACATCCCAGTCCCAGATAACAGCAAATTCCATTAATTTCAGTCTATGTGCTCTTAAAAGCAGTAGGGCCATGCAAGGGTGGTGGTGGCAGAATTTTTTTTGTAATATTGGATATTGATTTTGGACTTATTCAAGATAGCAGGGTGGACACCAATGTTAGTCCTTCTTAGAATAGGCCCATTGAAATGAATGGGACCTCAGTTAAGACTAATAGTGGATGGAACCCAAAGGCTGCAATCTTACAGAGATATCCTATGCATGTAAACTTCAAAGTAAATCCTATTGAGTTCAATGGAGTTTATTCCCAAGTAAGTGGGTATTGGCTTGTAGTCTTAGGCACACTGACATCCTATGGCAGTCATTGAGGCCTACAGGTGAGTCAAATCACACCTTGTGCACGCCCCCTCAATGTATTTTAAACAAACAGGTTTATTCCTTATTTTAAACTGAGGGATTTGTGCTTTTGCCATGCACACCTAGTACCATTGAACTCAATGGGACTACTGAGTGGACATGTATAGGATTGAGCAGGTAAATCCTTATAATCTTCAGTCAGAACTTTAGTCAGAAATACAGGTGCACCTGAGGAATAATCCTAAAATATGGGGCAGGGTGGGGTGATGTTCTTAGCACCCTAAATACTACCCTTGGAAATGTCCCAGTCATTTCACGGAACTTCCTTCTACAAGATTAGCATAGAAGTGTTGGAGAAAGGTTTTAAATCCAAAGAACGGGACACAATTCTGGGAGTAGGTGGGTGATGCTTTTTAAAAAATCAATTTGCCATTTTCAGAGCTAGGGGCAATGTATTAGTTGAGAGGCAGCATGGTGTAGTGGTTAGTGTTGGACCGGGTTTTGGGAGAACAAAGTTCTAGTCCCCACTTAGGCATGAAGCTCACTAGGTGACTTTGGGCCAGTCACAAATTCTCAGTCTAAACTACCTCCCGGGTTGTTGTGAGGATAAAATAGAGAAGAGGGTGATCATGTAAGCTGCCATGGGTTCCTTGCAAGACTGAAAAGGGCAAGATATAAATGTAGTTGTAGCAGCAGCAGCAATGATGATGTCGATGTCCATAGCAACGGGCAGGTTGCTAATTCAAGGTAGAAGTGGTTTGTAGTTCAATTGCCATACCTGGTTTGCTTAAAAGGGTTATTTTGACCACCCTCTCTATTTCCCTGTTCTCAATTAAACAGGTTCTCAACGAAAGAACATGGGCAATGCGATCTCTTATTGGAAACATGGGATCCCATGAAGAGCTCTGTGTGGCTCTAAAACTTACCTACTCCCCTAATGGAAGTTGGCCGAGTATTATCATGGGTTTTGTTTGTTTTTTTTGGTCTTTTAGGGATGGCCCTTTTTGTAACCGACCCTGCCCCAGTGCTATTAAATAGCAGCCAGACATACCGAAATAATATGCAACCCAACCCGTTTCCATATTTACACTCAAAGGTAAGCCATACTAGCTTCGATGGAGTTACTTCCAAAGACGTGCATGCATCTAACTAGGATTGGAAGAAGGGAAGCTTCTTTTCTTTTTCTCCCTCCATGCCAGGAAAAGCTTCATCCACTAAACGGCTAGACTTCAGGCTGCTAAGAAACGCAGGGGCAGGGCCAAATGGAAAAGGTGGCAAGGCGCCCGTCTTGAATGCGGATAAAATGATCTCTGCCAACTTGCAGGAGGGAAAGCAATCGTCTCCTCGCAAGAGCAGATCGTCTTTGCTTCGACGGAAAGTACTTCCACGCCTTCTCGGCCGGAGAGGCTCACCCGGGGTTCGGAAACTGGGGGCGCCACCGACAAACCGAATCCCCGCAGCAGCCTCGTCTGCGTCCACACGGGATTTCCGAGGTGTTTGCAGTCGCCTCCTCTGGAATTTTGCAGTAACCTTCGGAATGGCGTCGGCGGTGGGGCATATTCAATTTCTCCGGAGACTTCCCAGCCCGATCTACCATTCATTGAAACCGGAGTGTGTTGGCTTCAGGCCGATCTAAGCTGTCACCTCTGCACAGTTGGGGCTCCAGAGAATTTGTGGCGCTCAGAGAATTCCCTCGCCCTCCTCACCCCACCCCCGAAAGGTGGAATGAAGCAAGCCAAGGTTGCTCGCTTCCTTGCGTTCCGCTCGGTGTCCTCGGATCCGGCTTGATTTTTGCTCCCTTTGGAGACTTCAGCGGGGGTCGATTTCAAGACACCCCCACCACATCTCAGGCTTAACCGAATTGAGGAGAGCAGAACTGGGCGCGTGCCCCCCCCCCTCCGGCCGGACACGAGGGCTCACCTTGCATTTTGGTGGAAGTCTGTGGCTCCCCACGCCTTCCCCAAAGCCGGTGCGCCCTCCCGATGTGTTTGCACTACAATTCCCATCAGCCACAGCCAGCCAAGCCCACGGTTAGGAAAGCTGGGAGATGGGGGGTTGACTACGATATCTGGGGGACACTTGGGGTGGTCTCCAATGTTAGCCCTATGTAGAGTAGACCCATTGAAATGAACAGGACTCAAGTTAGGTGTGCCTAGCTTAACTCTCATTCATTCCAATGGGTCTACTCTACGTAGGTCTAACTTGGACACTACCCCAGGTTGGGGAAGGCTGCATGGCGAAAGCCACACGCATACCCCGCAGGTACTGAATCCAGTTCGTGTGCGGAAATCTCACTGAATCCAGTCCGCGTGCTTCCCCTGAAGTTCAGTCCCATACGACGGCAGAAGCGACTGATTTCGGAACCGGGTTGGGCTGTCAGTGAGACGCCTTCCCGAGGCAACACGCGAGCCGCAAGAGCCGGATCGGGGCTGCAGCCGGGTCCCCTGGGACTTGCTCCCGAGGAGCGCAGCCTGCCTTGAAAAGCAGCGCTTCCCCCCCCCCCCCCACACACACTTATTTGAAATCAACAGTGCCAAGTAACACGGGGAGGAACGAGGTGGGAGTGTGGTGGGGATTATGGGAGTTGTAGTTGCACCGAAATCTAACCTTTCCCTCCCCTCCTTGTGCATACAAGGATCAGGAGACGTTCCACTGACAATCCACGTGGTTCGACCGCCGAGTGAAGGTCTGGGGCGCCCTGCCTTCGCAAAGTTACCCCGCTACCGGTTGCGCGGTTTCATGCGGAGCGTCACAAGGCAATTTCTCCGGACCGGGGAAAGCTTGCAAACTCCGGAGAAAGGAGTGGCCGGCAGAACCTTTCCCCCCACCCCCACCCCCACCCCCACCCCCAGATCCAGCTCCTACCTAGCACTACCTCCTGCCCTCTCGGGCACCGGCACAGCCCCCCAACCGCGTGAACTTAAAAATACGACCTACCTGCCAATCGATCCTCCCTATCAGAGCCATGAGCAGCCCGATGGGTCCTTGTCGCGGGGGTGACTGGGTGGGTGGGCGGGCAGGCTGGGGGGGACTCGAACCCCGGGCTGCTGCTGCTGCCGTTTAAGTGGACTCGTCCCGGCCGAAGCGCTCCACCTGAGCGCACGGTGACTACGAGCCAGGCGCCTGCGCAGAATCCCTCTGCTCTACTCCCTCCCCCCAGCGCCTTAACATGACATGCCTCGGTTTTCTTGCTAGCTCTGATCCTTGAGACCTTGGAGGATCTTCATCTGGCAGCCTCGTGGCTGGCTGGAGCTGGATCTACCTGGGTTGCCCGCTCCACCCCCATCCCCCACCCCACATACACACGCGTTTATGTATTTATTACATTTCTAGCCTGCCTTTGTTCCCTCTTGCAAGGAACCCAAGGCGGCTTACAGGGATCTCCTCCTCTGCATTTTATCCTCACATCAGCCCTGCGAAGTAGCTTAGGCTGCGAATGGCCCAAAGTCACCCAGTGAGCTTCATGGCAGAGGGGGGACCCGGTTCTCCCAAGTCCAGGTCCAAACCTCTAACCACTACACCACATCGTTTGTGTTTTGTTTTATAAGAAAAGAATATGGGAAATCAGTTGGGTTGTCGATATTATTATTTTATTTCTGGGACAGCTTCATGTTGGGAGGCAGAGGTTTCTTTGCACGGAGATACAGTCAATTTAGGGGAAAACTTCACCTGTTGAATTCCTGCCCTTCGTTGCGTAAAAAAATGTTGACCTGCAAATTTACAGAACAGGACGTTCGGGGAGGGGGGTTGCCAACTTTTTTCTTTTCTTTGCAGCTGTATGTCCGCCAGAAGTTCTGCAGATAAAACCTTTCCCACCTGGGGGCGGGGGAGCTTCACCTGTTCGGATCTTAGACGTTGTCAAAGAAGGAATCTCCTTTTAAACTGAAGGCCATCCATTTAACGCTGAATGGATGACTAAAAGGAAATAATAGGGCCGCGTTTGAACTCGTGCTACTCTGACTGCTGGTAATAAATAACAGTTTTCCATCGCTGCGCAATGGTGCCCGATAAAGTTACCTAGGCAAAAACAGGTCCCTGCCCCCTAGGAGCTTCCCATCTCAAACCGCATGGGAGGAAACAACGGCGAGAAGGGGGGAGGAGATTTCCGTAGGACAACGAAGCTATCTCTAGCTGGAATGCTCACATCAAGACGCCACATTCTAATAATTATTTTTCATTAAAACTTTCTAAGGTATCTTTGATGTGGATTTTACTGGCTGGAAGAAGCTCGGGATTCAACTGCTGTTTAGTGGTGAACTTGGGTGGGGAGCAATGTGATTGGCGGAGGGCACGATCCAGCCAAATGTTAGCTCGTTGAAGTCCTCTCGATTGTGGGGGCTGAAAGATGCGGCCTGATCCTGCGCGTGTTTACTGGGAAGGAAGTTCAGCTTGATCCAATAGCATTTGTTCCACAGTAAGTGTCCAAACTATTGTAGCTTTCAACAAGCGCTTCGTAGTGCAGTCTTATAGTGTCTGCTCAGAAACCTCACTGCGCTCAGGACTGCAGCTTCTGTCCGAGACGGGACAGTTTTAAGGTGCAACCCTGTGCATGTTTAGGAAGAGAGAGAAAAAGTCCTACAACTCCCAGCGTTCCGCAGCCAGTTATGGTGAGAGTTGTAGGCTCTTTTTTTTTTGCATAGAATTGGACCCTTATAGAGACTTTTTTAGGGCAACCCTTATTTCCTTCTGCTTTGGGTGATCATATGGAAAGGAGGACAGGGCTCCTGTATCTTGCCAGTTGTATAGAAAAGGGAATTTCAACAGGTGTCATTTGTATGCACCCAGCACCTGGTGGATTTCCCTCTTCATCACAACAGTGAAATCTGCAGGAGCCCTGCCCTCTTTTGTATCTGTTCAAGAGGGCAGGGTTCCTGCACCTTTAACTGTTGTGATGAAGTGGGAATTTCACCAGGTGCTGTATAAATATAAATGACACCTGCAGAAATACCTTTTTCTATGCAACTGTTAAAGATACAAGAGTCCTGTCCTTATGTTTAGCAGCTTAATCTTAAGAAAAAGTACATTGGATTGCAACTTGAGGGTGCTAAATTTGGTGTTTGATCTCCCTCATCCAGGGAGGGCTGTAGCGAGAGATAAGTCCAAGGAGATCAGCTCCCTCCCCTTCCAGGTGAACTATGATTAAACTGGTATACCCATCCCAAAATAATAGTTAACTTGCTTTAAGTATAATGCCAAGTTATCCCTCTCACTTTTTTTTAAAGCAAAGTGTTAGTTTTCCTGGGCTAATGAAGATATTAATTAATAACTTGACAGTATTTATAGTGTTCAAATAGGGTGCCAGATTCAACAGAAGAGAGGGTTCAGTATTTGTTTAGAAGATGGGATTTCAGCAGTTGTAGCTTTTCATGCTAAAGTTACACCTGCTGAAATTCCTGGTACACAAAGGTGCAAGAGCCCTGTCCTCTTTTGCTTGATATGGCCTCTCTAAATGTAAAATAGTTTTCAGAAGAATATTGAATGAAAAACAGGAAAGGTGGGTGTGTGGGTGGGTGTGGTGGGGGGAAGAGATCATCTTACCAATCAAATCCAGCACATCAACTTGGTCCCCCCTTTTAGACCAGCCTTCACCAACCTGGTGCCCTTGAGATGTGTTGGACTACAAGTCCCACAATCCCCAGCTGGCTGGGAGCTAATGGGAGCTATGGTTCAACACTTCTGGAGAGCGCCAGGTTGGGAAAGGTGGTTCTAGATGCAAGCTCCTTTTGAAATTAGTGGGGGAACCAATATGTTAGAGTTATAATCCTACACACATTTACTTGTATGAAAACCGTATTGAACACAGGAGTTAGTGCCAAACCAGACATGGTTTTAAATGTGCATCAAGCCAATATGTTTTTGAAAGACTTTTTTTACTCTGGAGTAGATGCAAGGCCCCTCCCCTATCCAGATGGGACCATTGCATGAAGTTAAAGAGGGGGGCTTTTAAGATCCTGATCAAGGCCCTGTGCCTACTCTAGAGTAAAAAATAAAAATAAAAGGAGTCGTAGCTGTTAGACACACATGCAGAAAATAAGATGTAGAAACCGCACCAAATAGAGTGAAAATTACTTCCAAAAAAGAAGTCAAAGGATTGGGTTATAATAGCTTCCAAAGGGTTTACTCACTTGGCTCTTCTGTGTGTTTAGTGAGGGGAAAGAGCTGAACCTGTTGAATGTATGTTATGCAGCTGTTTAAAAACAAGTGAGAAGCTTTTGCTAGGTGAGGGTGGCAGGTGAAGGGTCCTACGATGGGGTGGGCAGAAGATAGATTTGGGTCTACTGGTAAGGATTTTTGACTCCAATTTAATAATGGCAGCAACCTTAAATTATATCACTGAAATGAAGAAAGCTCAGGGTAGCCAGGAATGGACTTTTGAGTGGAAGTGGCACTCAGGACAAATTCCTGGGTTCAAGTTTTGTATGTCGTTTGCACCAGGCTCTGGTTGGTAGGACTTGGGGTTCTAGTAAAGATGACATAGTCGATCTCTACAGGTCTGAAGCCTGCCCCAGTTGAATGTAACCCTGAGTATTCATATTGGACATGCTAGCTGGGGGATTATGGGAGTTGTAGTCTAATACCATGTTTGTAGAGAAGAGATTTAAGGGCGTGTTTAGACAGGAAAAGTTCTACAAGTCCCAACATTCCCCAGGCCGCATTGGCAATGTGAACGTAAGAACATTAGAAGAGCCATGCTGGATCAGACCAAGGGTCCATTTAGTCCAGCATTCTGTTCACACTGTAGCCAAACAGCTGTCAACGGGAGACCCACAAGTAGGACATGAGTGCAAAAGTGCCCTCCCACCCATGTTCCCCAGCAACTGGCGTATATAGGCATACTGGCTCTGATACTGGAGGTTGCACTTAGCCATCAGGACTAGTAGCTATCGATAGCTAGGGTGACCAGATAAAATCCAGGTCAGGGCTCATGTAACTTTAACAGTTGTAGAGAAAAGGGAATTTCAGCCAGTGTCAGTTGTATGCAATTAGTTCCTGGTGATATTCCCTCTTCATCTCAACTGTTAAAGTTGCAGGGGCCCTGCCTTCTTTGGTATATGGTCACTCTAGTATAGTGCGTGCACCTTTAACTGTTGTGATGAAGAGGGAATTTCACCAGGAACTAATTGTATACAAATGACACTGGCTGAAATTCTCTACAACTGTTAAAGTTACATGAGCCCTGACCTGGATTTTATCTGGTCACCCTATCAATAGCCTTCTCCTCCAGGAAGTTATCCAACCTTTTAAAGCCATCTAAATTGGTGGCTATTACTACATCTTGTGGGACTGAATTCCATAGTTTAACTATGTACTGTGTGAAAAAGCATTTCCTTTGATCTGCCCTGAATCTACCACCAATCAGCTGCGTGGGAGGACCCCAAGATTCTAATATTATCAGAGAGGGAGAAAAATGTCTCCCCACCCGCTTTCACTTTCTCTACACCATGCATGACTTTGTACGTCTCTACCATGCCTCCCCTTGCTCACTTTTTTCAAAGCTAAACAATCCAAGCTGTTTTAACTTCCCTCACAGAGGAGTTGCGCCAGCCACTTGATCATCTTAGTTTCCTTTTTTTGCCCTTTTCCCAGCTCTGCACTATCTTTTTTTAGGTGCGGTGATCAGAACTGTACACTGTATTCTAAGTGTGGTCGCACCATAGAGAAGAGCGGTATGATTGCATTAAGGGCAGCATAATATTGGCAATTTTAGTCTCAATTCCTTTCCCAATTATGTCTAACATGGATGTTGCCTTTTCTTTTTCTTTTTCTACAGCAGCTGCACGCTGCAAGACAGACTTGCAGAGTGTGGCTGCAAGAATATGCATGGGAGGCTGGGGGAGGCTGCGAGTCATAGGACTTTTTTCTGTTTCAACATGCATAGGATTTAGGGTGACCATGTGAAAAGGACAACAGGGCTCCTGTATCTTTAACAGTTGTATAGGAAAGAGAATTTCAGCAGGTGTCATTTGTATGCATGCAGCACCTGGTGAAGTTCCCGCTTCATCACAGCAGTTAACGCTGCAGGATCCCTGCCCTCTTGTTTCTGGACACTATAGTTATACTCTTGCAGCTTTAGCTGTTGTGATGAAGAGGGAATTTCACCAGCTGCTGCAGCCATACAGATGACACCTGCTGAAATTCTCTTTTCTACACAACTGCTAAAGATACAGGAGCCCTGTCTTCCTTGCCATATGGTCACCCCATGATTGCACCCTTAAGCTTTTGAACTAGGTTTATTTTAATCTCCGTTTATATTACTGTTAGCCACCTTGAGTACCATGAAGGGGGGAGCTGTTATAAAATAAATATATAAACATTCTTCATTTTTGTTTACCTGACTCAGATTTTCTGAAACGTGATGGCTGAGTGATTTTCCTATTTGAGTCACGGGGGAGAAAGATCGCAGCAATCTGTTGTTGATTTCTGGAACAAACAGCCATCCCCATCCCTCCAACAATGAGTTAGGGTCCTGAGCATGCATATGCAGAAGGAGTTGCACGGAGTTCCAGGGGAAGTATGCTCCCCAATAAGGTTGCACAGAATTGTAGCATTACGGCTCCATCCAACGCAGGTTTACTCTCGAATAAGTTTTAGTGATTATTTTCCCCAAAGAATCCAATTGCCACTTCGGTCCTCTCTGAGTGTCGAAACTGCAGGGCTGAGCACCATCCAACCCAGCATTTTAAAATTAAATTCATTTCAATGGAACAAAACAACAACAAAATGCTTAATGTAGACGGAATAGCAGAGGTGGTGGGGAATTCTCTGTTCATGAAATAGCATTTTCCACGTTATTTTCTTTTAAAATCAAACACTTTCTGTCACCCCCACCCACATGAAAGTTTTAATTTGCCATGCAACTCCGCTAAACTATTTTCATTCAACCGGCAGCACTGCGAACTTATTTACATGATATTTTTTTTTGAACAGAGGAAGAGAGTTTATGTTCAAAGACAATGTAAATACTCTGTTTTGTTTACAGTACTTCAGTTTCATCAGGGTACATCCTTGGCCAAAAAGGAAAAAGTCCAATTCAAACCAGATCTTTCTCTACCCCTGCTCTCCCACCCAGCCTCCTCCTCCGTCCGTAGTTCCAAGTAGGAAGTTTTGTATGTTGTACAGTTATGTGTTTCGATTTCCCATTGTTGTTAGGCACTTTGGATTGTGTTTGGAGAAAGGGGTGGTAGAAATAAATTATTTTAATAAATGCATAAATAAATGTTTTAATAAATAAACTTTCTCAGGCTGCAATCCTTAATGGGGTTTTCTTCTGAGTAGACAGATCTAGGAGTGTGCCACAAGTAAATAAAATAAATGGGAAAATACAAAGCAGTTTACAGGGCAACCCTACAAGAACTTGTTTGAATTTCTATTAGTTAGGACATAATTCACCCAATAACAAGCAGTTGTGTAGCTACTGGAATATGGATTTCCACATAACTCACTTCAAGACTTAACTCTAGGATCTCAAAGTGCTTTTCTACTACCACCACCTTTGAGTTGTTAGAAACAGAAAATATTTTTAAATAGTTATTTATCATTTCTAGTGCTGCGGTTCTTCAACGTGGAACATTGAAGACCACTATTCTGGTTTGTTTGCTGTTGTCAGAGAGAGCTGGGAGAGATTTGCCAAATCACCAGTCTTCAGGAATTTAAAAGATCTATAAAGACTGATCTCTTCTGGCAGGCCTACCCAGATGAATTTTAAAATGTTTTATTGGTATTTTATTGGTATTTTAATGATGTATTGGTTTTATGTGTTTTAATCAGTTTTGTATTTTATTTTTGATGCTGTTCCCCGCCTCGATCTGTTGGGAGAGGCGGGTAATAAATATATGATGATGATGATAATGTCTACACATGGATGCAGTTCTGCCCAGGTTGAGTGAAGGGAAAGGGGCGATGTTTGACCCGTGATGGCCAAATGCACCACTAATCCTAAAATCCTTTCAGAAACATTAATCTGCTTGATCGTTTCTGGCAGAAGTGGGCAGATGTCAAGCTTGTGGAATCTATTTTTGTCCCCATTTTTAATAGAACCCTGAGGGTCCGCCAAACCTGAACCAAGTGTAAAATACCGGCTCAGGTGGGCAAACATATGCTAAGATGTGTGTTTATGGGAGGAATGGATTCTGCCCCAGGGCATGAATCTGGGCAAGAGAATCTTTGAAGTTCCCTGAGATCTTAGATTCTTAAATAAGTATCCCAGCTCTATAGATCTGTTACCCATCAATTAGTGAATAAGCAAGAGGGAAGCCATTGGAGGAGAGAGACTCAAGGGAGGTTGACTCATTCCCACCCACCCCCAACCTCACAATGGGCCTACAAGCCAACCCACAGTCCAATTGATAAAGGATTATGTGGATTCCAACTGCCTTACTCGCATTGGCTTCCAAGAGTCTGAACACCCAAGATCCAGAGCCCAACCTTTGCAGTGTGTAGGCAGCAATCATGGTTTTTAGTCAGCCATGTTGACTTCCAGTTGTGGCTGGACATGCCGAGGTCGGGGAAGACCACAGCAAAAGGGAAAAGCCATAGCTCAGCTCAAAGTGCTGGCTCTAATATATCTTTGGTCTCATCCATGACTTAACCAAGATAAGTCTTATGTTCTTACCAGGCAGACAAATAGGAGAAAGGGAGCCTACTTAACAAATAATTCCCTGGGATCTCTCAAAGAGGCCAACCCTGGGAATTCTACCTATATCCCCTCTCATCTGTTAGGCACCAAAGATGGCAAGAAAGATCAAAATAGTCAGGGGGAGGGAATTGGTTTTTGCACTGCTGGCAAAACTTACATCCATCAAAATAGTAGACTTAATTCTCACTGTCATATATAATCACACTAATAAGGTACTAGTGATGTGCTGTCAGCATCACAAAAATCAAGTGCTAGTTGTTTAACAAGAGAGAGAACACCCTCTGAGCTTGCTTCTCACTACATTTTCCTGACAGGTGGTAACATAATTATGTTTGCAAACAAACACATGACTCTATCAGTTCTATCAAATCAGTTTCAGGGCCATATTACATGATCACAGGAGGTTAGTTAACAAAGAGGCCAAATGGGACCCGTTTCCTACCCACTACCCCAACACTTCAGTGTGGTCCATAGGGTCTGGGTTTTGTGTGTGTTTAAATAAAGTTTCTAGCTTATTTGAAAGCTTGGGGGAATTATAGTACAGAATCCAGAAGACAAATGTTTTGCTGGTTAGTTAGCCTAATACAGACATGATAGGCCTGTTCAGACAACATGTTAAGCCATGGTTAGGCCGCTAACCCTTTTGCAGCAAGTGGTTAATGAACATGTTTAAACCATGGTTATGTAGCCACCATGGTTAGGAATGGTTCACACGACATGCTAAGCCATAATGTTTAACTCAAAATGCTTAACCTCTGTGGCTAAGCACGTCATCTGAACAGGGTCAGTGTTTCTCAGTCTCTTATCTATCAGTCTCTTAAGACTTCCCATAATAAGGGAATTATTTCAAGATAAGGGCCCATTTATATAATACCCACTGTTTATAGTTTTTATACTCTCTTTTCTTTTTCAGATCTATTCTTCCCCCTCAAGGTTTTTTTGGGGGGGATGGATGGAGATATACAGCTAGTTGCATTTATTTTGCCCCTCCCCCATTTGTTTAATAGCTGCTTTCTTAATTGCTACGGTTGTAATGGTTTTCTTGTTTTATAGCCTAGGGTCCAAAGGACCATAGAACTAATCCCTTGAGCTCAAGGAGGGCTTGAGCATTTTAAAACAATAAATAAATACAACTAAAAGTAAACATTGCAAAATAAAAATCAGCATGTAATGCACTCTATGTGGGCCTGCCTTTGAAAACGGTTCGGAAGCTGCAGCTTGTGCAAAGTGCAGCGGCCAGATTGATAAGTTTCGAGCATATAAGACCTACTCTGGGCCACTTGCATTGGCTGCCTGTATGTTTCCGAGCCCAATTCAAGGTGTTGGTTTTAACCTATAAAACCCTACGTGGCTTGGGACTACAATACCTGACAGAACGTCTTTCCCGACATGAACCTACCTGAACCTACCTGAACACTACGTTCAATATCTAAGGTCCTCCTCTGAGTGCCTACTCCAAGGGAAGCTCAGAGGTTGGCAACAAGGAAGAGGGCCTTCTTTGTGGTGGCCCCCCACTTGTGGAACAATCTCCCTGAACAGGCCCACCTGGTGCCAACGTTGTTATCTTTTTGGCGCCAGATCAAGACTTTCCTCTTCTCTCCGGCATTTAGCAATATCCGATGAGCCTGGGTCTGTTTTTGTTTTTAGGCTTTATAGTGATTTTAAATGTATGTGCATATTGTATGTTTTTGTACTTTTAATTTTTGTATATTGTTTTTAAATATTTTAATCTTATGCAAAGAGCCCAGAGAGCTTTGGCTATGGGGCAGTATACAAATGTAATAAATAAATAAATAAATAAATAATTTGTTGAAAAGCAACTATTTCGATTACAGTTGTCACTTCACACTGTTGTTGATTGCTCTTCCCTGAAAGCCAGTCACACACCCCAGGCACCTAGAACAAGTTGCTTGTAGCACTCTTAAAAGAACTCCTAGCTAATATGATCTAGTCAGTGGAGGCTGGTGGCTCCGATGTCCGTGGGGCAGTGTAGCCACTCCAGATTTCCATCCATCCAAACTTTGGGTAGCTCCTTAAGAGTTCTGGCTGGTTTTGATGGAAACCCAGAGCCGATACACCACCCCATGGACATCAGAACCACCACCCTATACTGGACCTACTGACTGAACAGGAAAACCTGAGGTCTGGAAAGTGAGAAGAAATGGCCAAGGGGGGGGGCATACACTGGATGGGTTTAAAACCTGCCAACTCTCTGGCCATCACACCGCAAATGAAATATGTCCTCAAGCAGTGGCTTCATGCAAATGACTTCCAGTGGGTGTTAATTACAAACCCAATCCACAGCCCAGAAGCCAGCATCCTTGGATGTCAGCTAATGCCATCCCAAGTCAGTCAGTCACCAAGTTCCCAATTGCTGGCAACATCAGGGTAGGCTGGTGGGGTGGAGATTCCATTCTGGGTTTTAGTTACAACCAACCAGGTGTCTAAAGGAGCTATCCAAGTTCTGGATCCTATCCCCAAAATGGGCCTGGCACACACACACCCCTTTAAAAAAAATTTTTTTTAAACTTACCTTGGAAAAGATGGGCCCATGCTTCCAGGCGCCGCTAAAACCACTGCTCGCACTCTGTTGGGTGGGCGCGGTTGCGGCAACAGCATGTTGGGCGGGCGTGGTGGCGGCAGGAAAACCCGCTGTGGCGCTCCTTCTGCTGTAGATGGGCAGAACAAGTGTCAATGTGTGGCGTGCTGCTTGCCGCCGCCCTGCACTGCCGCCCCAACACCATGAAGATGAGGGCCTGGTCAAGGTTGTGTGGTGCAGCACGGTACTTTTAGATCCTGGACTTAAGGCCTTATGGCCAGAAGAGGAAGGCTTTAGATGGCCGTCAATGACTCCAGTTATGAAGCACACAACTAACATCTCTCTTCTTTCCTCTGCCACTCCATGGTTTACAACTACTTCTACATTTCTGATGCATTAGATTAGAAGAAGGAGAAGGAGAAGGAGGAGGAGGAGGAGGAGGAGGAGGAGGAGGAGAAGGAGAAGGAGAAGAAGAAGAAGAAGAAGAAGAAGAAGAAGAAGAAGAAGAAGAAGAAGAAGAAGAAAGACCTTTTGCCAACCTTGAGCTATCATGATTACAGCAATAGAAGTGAGTTTGCTTCGGCTACCCTGATGCAGTCCAACATCTGGAGAGACACTAACAGTGGAGGCTGGTGGCTCCAATATCTGTGGAGCAGTAAATTTCAGTCAGAACCAGTTGGAACTCTAAAGGAGCTATCCAAGGTGCTATCAGGGGTGGGCAACTTGTGGCCCTCCATACATTGTTGAACTGCAGCTCTTATAAGCCCTCCCCATTGGCTATGCTGGCTATTAACCACAAGTGTTCTTGCTCTGCTCTCAATTGACGTACTACTCTGCCCATCTCAACCCAGTGTTCCCTGCAGCGCAGGGTGTAAAGAACTGGGACATGACCCGTAAGACTCCCTGTCTTGGAGTTGGACACTTCAATGGGATGAAACTGGGCTGAATTCAAGAACTTTAGAATAATGGCACTATTCTTAAGCAATCTATTCTATTTGAAAGCAATCTATCAAAGTAGCAGCGGCACTCTGTCCCATGGTACATTCCCCACCCCACTGCAGTTCTCTGTACTATGTCACGTGACTCAGTTGTGCAAAGTGAGGGAGGAAACCTTTCAGCACTTGAACAAAAAGCACTGCAGTTGGAGGGCAACGAGGATGGTCAGGGGTCTGGAAACAAAGCCCTATGTGGAGAGACTGACAGAACTGGGCATGTTTAGCCTGGAGAAGAGAAGGTTGAAGGGAGATATGGTAGCACTCTTCAAATACTCGAAAGGTTGTCACACAGAGGAGGGCCAGGATCCCTTCTTGATCATCCCAGAGTGCAGGATGCGGAATAATGGGCTCAAGTTACAGGAAGCCAGACTCCGGATGGACATCAGGAAAAACATTTTGACTCTTTGAGCGGTATGACAATGGAACCAATTCCCTAGGGAGGCCATTCAAGAGGCAGCTGGACAGCCATCTGTCAGGTATGCTTTAAGGTGGATTCCTGCATTGAGCAAGGGGTTGGACTCGATGGCCTTATAGGCCCCTTCCAACTCTACTATTCTATGATTCTATGGATGATTGTGAAGACGTTTATTCCAAGCATGGGTGTAGTTTGGGTTATAAAAATCCCTTTTCAGTGGTTCAACAAACAAGTCTCAGCAAACAGCAAAGAGTCAATGTAGCACCTTAAAGACCAGCCAATTTATTAGAGCATAACCTTTCATCAATTGATGATGATAAGTCATGCTTCACCATCCTATCCTACACATATCTAGTCAGATGTAAATTCCCATTGAATCCAGCGATACTTATTCCCAGTTAAGTGGGACATCGAGGCCTCATTGCAATCAATGAGAAGTCAGTGTAACTTACTTTCTCTCTGCGGTGGGCAACCTGTGGCCCTCCAGATGTGTTTACTTATAGCTCCCATTGTCCCTCACCATTGGCTATGTTGGCTAGGGCTGATGGGGGTTGTAGGCCAAAACATCTGGCAGGCCACCAAGTTGCCCACACCTGCTCCAGACAGAGGCTTATATATCAATTCCAACATCAAAGGGAATCATGAGAGATTGTTTTTGCATAATATATTCTTCCTCTGTTTGCAGTTGCAAGCAGAGAATCTTGTTTGGTGTTCCATGGGGGAGTAGCTCCTCATAGTGGTGTAAAACAAACAAACCACTGTCATGAAAACAAGCTTTCAATGGGATCTGGTGGTTTATTATCCACAATTTGGTCACATAGCTCCAAGAAGCTCAGTGTAGCAAAACATGGATCCCACCTCCCAATTTATCCTCACAACAAGGTGAGGTAGGATGCCCAGGCTGACCTGGCTGAGCATGGATTTGCATGGATGTGTCCAACACTAACCACAGGTATAGTGAAATAATGACCAGCTCTGGGCATTTTGGCATCCTAACCTCTTTCCCAGCGCATCAGAATCCAGAGCTTCTCACTCAGCCAACCTGTCCATATGGTTATATCAGGCAATTAATGTCATTTCTTCCTACATTTTCTACAGACATCCCAGCTAGTCTCTCCCACCACCCCATCCTGGCCAACTTGCTCTTGTTCCCATCTCATCTACGCCTTAGTATCGACAGGGGGAGTGTGTCCCTGCTGGTACTCTTGGACCTCTCAGCGGCTTTCGATACCATCGACCATGGTATCCTTCTGGAGCGCCTGGGGGAATTGGGAATCGGGGGCACTGTGCTTCAGTGGTTCCGATCCTATCTCTCGGGCAGGCTCCAGATGGTGATGCTTGGGGATAGCTGCTCTTCAAAAAAGGAGCTGCTATGTGGTGTACCACAAGGTGCCATCCTTTCCCCAATGCTGTTTAACATTTACATGAAACCGCTGGGAGAGATCATCCGGAGGCATGGGGCAGGGTGCTATCAATACGCTGATGACACCCAAATATATTTCTCTATGCCTTCGACAACATCGTCAGCTAAGGATAGTGTGTCTCCTCTGAATGAATGCTTGGAGGCGGTAATGGGCTGGATGAGGAAAAACAAACTGAAGCTGAATCCAGACAAGACGGAGGTGCTTGCTGTCAAAGGCCCCAACTTGGGTCTGGAGGTGTGTCAACCAGTTCTGGATGGGGTTACACCCCCCCTGAAAGATTGTGTTCGCAGCTTGGGGGTACTCCTGGATCCGTCGCTCCAGACAGCTCAGATTGATGCGACGGCCAGGAGTGCCTACTATCAGCTTCGGCTGATACGCCAGCTGCGCCCCTTCCTAGAGTTGGAAGACCTAAAGACGGTAATGCACGCACTGGTAACTTCGAGGCTCAACTTCTGCAATGCGCTGTACATAGGGCTACCTTTGTGCCTAGTCCGGAAACTTCAGCTTGTTCAAAATATGGCAGCCAGGTTGGTCACCGGTACACCTAGGGGTGATCACATTACACCAGTTTTAAAATCGCTTCACTGGCTGCCAATCAGTTTCCGGGCGAAGTATAAAGTGTTGGTTATTACCTTTAAAGCCCTACATGGTTTGGGTCCAGGGTACCTGCGGGATCGCCTTCTCCCGTACAATCCGCCCCGCACACTTAGGTCCTCTGGGAAGAACTTACTCAAGCCAGTCAGAACTAGGCTGGCGGGTGTTACCCAGAGGACCTTCTCTTCCATCGCTCCCAGACTATGGAATGGTCTGTCGGAGGAGGTTAGACAAATTGACAGTCTTCATGAATTTAAGAGAGTCATGAAGACTGTCCTCTTCCGACAGGCCTATCCAGATGAATTTTAAGATGTTTTTAATGTTGTATTTTTCTCTTGTTTTTAAATTTTTTTTAACTGTTGTGATTTTTATGTTTTATATTGTTGTTGTTCCCCGCCTCGATCCGGAGGGAGAGGCGGGCTACAAATAAATATTATTATTATTATTATTATTATTATTATCATTATTATTATTATTATTATTATTATCCTGCCATGCCCTCTTCATTCCTAAGGAGCCTAGGCCTGTCTCTTCACCATCACAACCAACCTCATGTCCAGGTCCACCTCCCACATTTCCCAACATTTATTTTTCCACAACCTCTCTACACAAGAGACAAGTGCTCCTCCTCACAAGGTGGAGGTCAACACAGCGCCCCTGTTCAAACAACACACTAAGCCACGGTGGTTAGGCATTTTGAGCTAAACATTATGGCTTAATGTGTCGTGTGAACCATTCCTAACCATGGGTTAAACATGCTCATTAACCATTTGCTGTAAGTGGGTCACCAGCCTAACGATGGCCTAGCGTGTTGTCTAAACAGGTCCAGCATGAATTTAGGAGCAGTGTAAACTGCAGCTTGCGAAAGGCTGCCAGAGGACTGTCCTCTGTTTTGAAGGTGTCCACAAAGAACCATCAGAAGGAAGAGCTGAGCCTTGAAGTTGCCCATCAACACACTCCATACACAGTTTTCAATCCCTTTTCAAAGTGTCATATCCTGCTTGGTGTAGATATGGCCCCTGGACAGAATCTTCCACACTGACACTACGGTGAGATGTCCTGTATTTCTATTTAAATTATAGTAATAATTCCTCGATTTGCATCTATACATATAAATAAGCACATGAAAATGTAATGCAGATTGCTGTTCTTTTTGGTCCTCTGTTTGGGTGCTGCATTTCCTCTTTTGGGGTGATTCATAAATAGCCACCCTTGACAGGCTATTGCATTGGGGGAAGACTGTTATTGTATGTATGTATGTATGTATGTATGTATGTATTACATCTTTATACTGCCCATCAGCTGAAGCTCTCTGGGCAGGGCACAGTTAAAAACCATAAGAACAACAATATAAATTTAAACACCAAAAAGTTAAAAAGGCAGTATAAAACAAGCTACATTAAAAACCAGGGAAAGCCTGTGTAAAAAGGTATGTCTTCAGGAGGCATTTAAAAGTTGTAATGTTTTTGCCTCCTGAACCGCACCAGGGAGGGTTTTCCAGAGGGTGGGTGCCACTACAGAGAAGGCCCACCACTGAGGTTCTTCATGGTGGCATTCCATTCATCTTGGAATGGCCAGTAGGGCCTCCTCTGAGGATCGTAGTTGTCATCCAGGTTTATATAAGGGAAGGCGGTCTGCTAGGTATGTTGGTCCCAAGTTATTTAGGGTTTTGTAGGATAACAGCATAACCTTGTATGTGGCTCGGTAGCTAACAGGCAGCCAGTGCAGTTCTTTTAATACAGGTTTTATATGAGCAGAGCTCGGTGTCCCCGTGAGCACCCTAGCTGCTGCATTCTGCACTAGCTGCAGCTTCCAAACCACACACATGGGTAGCCCCACATAGAGCGCATTACAGTCGTGAGGTTACCAGTGCATGAATGACCGTAGCAAGGCTATCCCTATCCAGGAATGGGCGTAGCTGGCATACCAACCGAAGTTGATGATGGGCGCTCCGGGCTACCGAGGTCACCTGGGCCTCCAGTGACAGAGATGGATCCAGGAGCACTCCCAAACTACGGACCTGCTCCTTCGGAGGGAGTGCAACCCCATCCAGAACAGGCAAACACCCCAATTCCTGGAGAATCCCACTGTAAATGTGTGATAAGTGACAATCCAGCATTTTGGTGGATTGGGCCGTTGAAAAGAGGTGTGTTCCTATTGAACAACTTTATTTTCAAATTCAAATCCAGATTTTCAGATGCAAATTTATGCATGTGCACTTAAAATGCCTGTGACAAAGCCCCCACCCCTAATTCATTTTAGCTAAAGAATATGAGAATCACAAATTTTCTCATAAAAAAGGGCAATAACAAAAATATTTTACAAATGTGTTGTTATGGTTTGAATTTTAAAGATTCCTTTTCTTTTTTCAGCTGAAACCAACATCACTTTCACAAATATTAAAGCAGTCCTAAAAATACATCCCAAAACAAACAGAGAAGAGGCATTTAAATACAACAACAACAACAACAACAACTCTATTACTTAATTGTGATGACGCTATAACCTCATGCAGGGCTCTTAAAACTGTTTTCAGTGCATATGATTAACCAAGGGACATATGAAATAATAATAAAAGTGATCTTTCTTGAGCATGTGCAGAGTGCATTTTTTTCCACCACAATCAATCCCAGCCCCCTGGGATTACAACACTGGCCCTCCAAGTTGGCAATCTTGAACGCAGCTCCTCTCAGTCTAGAAAGTGAGCCCTGATCACGTGCCAACAAGTTCATGAGAACAACACTAGACGATTTGTTTTCTGATTGCCCGGTAAACATACTCAATGTGTTTCATGTTCCTATAGTATACATTAGCATGTCAGACTTAATTAGTACTAGTGTCATTCCACCAGTGGTAATTAAGGGATATAGATATAAGTATACTCATTATGTTGATACTGTCATGTCAGTGCTCAAAGACAAACAATATCCTAGAATGCCCTGCAGTCTCCAAAGAGGAACCTTTGGATCAACAGCATAACAGAGTTGAAGGCTATCTGGTGGTGTGTGGTCCAGATTGAGCCTACGTTCCAATTTTATCCTGCCGTAGGGTGACCATATGGAAAGGACAACACGGCTCCTGTATCTTTAACAGTTGTCTAAAAAAGGGAATTTCAGCAAGTGTCATTTGTATGCATGCGGCCCCTGGTGAAATTCCCTCTTCCTCACAATAGTTAAAGCTGCAGGAGCCCTGCCCTGAGTGACCAGATACAAAAGAGGGCAGCCACCTGCAGCTTTAACTGTTGTGATGAAGAGGGAATTTTACCAGGTGCTGCATGCATACAAATTACACCTGTTGAAGTCCCTTTACAATACAACTGTTAAAGATACAAGAGCCCTATCCTCCTTTTCATATGGTCACCCTACCATTGCTAATCCTATCAAATTTTATTCAAGGTGTAGTAAAAAAACCAACAAAACAACAAAAATCACAACTTTGCTCACAGAGGATAAGGCTATCAGGTTACTAGTCCTGATGGCTATATGCTTCCTCCAGTATCACATGCAGTATGTTTATTACATTTTATTCTGCCCAATAGTCTAAGCTCTCCCCAATTGTTGGGGAACACGGACAGGAGAGTACTGTAACATTTATGTCCTGCTTCTGGGTTTCCCACAGGCAGCTGGTTGGCTCTGTGTGAACAGAATGCTGAACTTAATGGACTCATGATCTGATCTAGCTGAGCTCTTCTTATGCTTGGGAGGAAAAGAAAACTGTTTTCAACTGTTGTAAGAGAATGACATTTTAGACATCAGCATTCTGCCTTGCTTTGAACTTTGTGTAGCGCTTTGAATGTTGGACTAGGATTCCTCAGAGACATGGGTTTAAATTTCTACTAAGCCATGGAGCTTATTGGATGACCTTGAGCCAGTCAATATCTCTCAGACTAAGCTACTTCACAGAGAAGTTGTGAAAATAAAATGGGGGGGGGGGGGTTGAAAAGAACCATGGGCAGTATCCAACTGTGTCATCCCATTAGCACAAATGATGTTGTGCTAGCGGAAGCTCATTTCTGAACTATGCACAAGAGAAGAATCCAACTAAAGTTACGTTTGCATAAGCACAGTTGTGCAAGAGGCTGTGCATTACACTTGTGCAACCCTCTGTGCAACCACTTTCACTATAGAAAGATTTAGCTGAGCTCCACTAGCACTATTTGAGTTTGCAGAATGACCCCATTGGGGATACTACCTCTGGAAGGAAATGCAGGATATAAATGTAAGAAATAAATAAATAAATGTGTCAGTCAAAATACACCTGAGTGCATCTCCTCCATAGCTTTCAAATGGTTACTGCTCAGTGCTGCCAACTTTATTACAGAGCTAGACCACCCATTATGGGGTTGGTTTGTGTGGCCAAATACACTTCCAACCCTGGACCATGACACTGAAGTGAAGGCTCAGTGGTTGAGTACATCCTTGACATGCAGAAGGTCCCAGGTTCAATTTCTGGCATCCCGTGGAAAAACTCCTGCCTAAAACCCTGGAGAACTGCTGCCTGTCAGTGTTGACAATACAGGGCTAGATGGACTAATGGTCTGATACAATATAAGGCAGCTTCCTATGTTCCTATAAGTGGTGTAGTGAAACCAGGGCAAAGAAGGATGTAGCACTGGCACATTTTTCTTAGCAGTCACGTTGCCCTCATCTGCCACCCTGAGCAGAATTCTCTGTTCCCCCTGAGTTTAGCTGCATTCCTCACAGTAGATGGAGGGAAATGAAATTTCCCAGCAATATATTGTTCCCTATTGTAATGCAAAGTATTCTGGGGTGGGGTGGTTTAGAATGGGCAATTAAGGCCCATTCACTTTACAAAAGACCCCTCGCCTAAACTGCTAGAACTGGTTTGTTGACATGGATCGACACAGCAGCCTGAATTTTTGGCCTCTCTTTTGCAGTGCAGCTATAGGGACGGTTAGGATGAGTGCCTGCACATCAAAATTTACCACCACTCCACCGGTTTCTATCCTATGCCATCTCTAACAAGATGGCCAAAGTGGGCTATCCCTACAGTAGCATAGGTTTGTATCCAACAGTGTCATTAAGTTTGCCCAAATGTATGAATTTATTTATTTCATTTCTATACCGCCTAATAGCCAAAGCTCTCTGGGCAGTTCACAACAGTTCAAACCACAAGTACAGCATCAAATACAATATGAAAGCTTAAAACCACAATATAATACCACAATACAAAAGTACAACCGCAATAAAAGCGAGCAGCAATGTAGAGATTTAAAATAAAGAGTTAAAATAGCATTGTTAAAAGAGAGTAAATTGCTAAAATACCAGCGGGGGGAGGGGGGGGAGTCTTCACCTGACATTGGGAAGAATACAATGTAGGTGCCAGGCGAGGCGAACCTCTCTAGGGAGCTCATTCCACAGCCGGGGTGCCAGAGCAGAAAACACCCTCAACCTGGTTGTGGGAGTGGAAAACAAATTCTGAACCACACTCAAGGGGAGAATCCAACTAAAGCTCTGCTTGTGCAACGGTTGCACAACCAGTTGCAGATCTAAGACTGACAAAGTGTTCCGCCAGTACTTGCACTGCAGGAAAAGGCAGCACAACTCTGCTAGTGCAGCATCCCTCCCCCCCCCCCCCCACTAACAGTACACTAAATTTCGGCCATAAAGTTCTAGGGAAACACAGCAGCAACTGTGAATCGCTTTCCATGTTGCAATGCCTTTGGCCCCTAGTCATAAAAATACTGTGAAAGGGAGAGTGTTTAACCTTTAAACAGACCTTTTCAGGCGCAAAATGCCTGGTAATCATTATTCCAGTCACAAAATGTGTGCCAGGTTGGAGGACACAAGGCACAAGAGTACCATCAGCACACATATTCTCGAACCGAACATGTTTCTGACCCATATAAAGCTTTTCCCACCCAGCAAGCCAGCATTCATATATACAGAGGCAGAAATCACCAATAGGCCAGTAATGCACGTGGCTAGATCACACAATCAAGCCAGGCATAGGTCTCATATTTGGGATGGAGAAATTGGTCTGGAGTGCCCCTCCAACTCCAGTTACTATGTATATGCAAATATATATACACACATGCACACACACACATGGGAAGAGCCCTACTGGATCAGACTAAGGATCCATCTAGTCCAACGGTCTGTTCACACAGTGGTCAAGAAGCTGTCATCCAAGGACCCACAAGCAGGACACGGTGCAACAGCACTCTCCCACCCATGTTCCCCAGCAACAACTGGTGTACATAGGATTACTTTTCTGATACACATAGACATACATACATACCTTATACCCTGACATCCACTATTTCAAGTCCAAGGTCAGCTCACTGATAATATTCAAATGGTAGGGGGGGAAACAATCAAACCAACACATCAACTTAAAATTAAACAAATACATTAATAAAGCAGGCTTAAAAATGCAGAAGCAGTAAAAGCAGGCTAGAAGCAGCAGAAAACCAAGTCAGATAGTATTTTAAGAGCCTGGAAAAAAATTAAAAATGTATTTGCCTAGTGTTGGGGGGGGGGGAAGGAGGCATCAGGTCCCCCTCTTTGGGGGCAGCATTCAAAGACCCAACTCTGGTTGCTACACTCCTAAAAAGAAGGCACCCAGAGAAGGATCTTGGGTGATGCAGGAGATATGCATATTTGTTTATTTGAGGAGGAAGAATCATGCAACTTATGTATGTAGACACGTAGTGTCGAGTCATATGTTATTTTGTACAGACAATTTGTGCGAGAGTGTGTATTTGATTTCTGACCAGGTAAGTGTGTAGATGTGCTCACAGACAAAGCCTTCTTCACTTCACTCTATGGCCCGGTTCGCACATGAGAAGCCACCGTGTGGAAATTTCCTGGTGGGGCTTGTCATTGTGGTGGTTGCACCGTTTTGAATATTTGAGCCACAGCAAGGTGGGACACAAGTTGTCATTGCAAGCGAAGCCAGCGAGGGGCCTAGGGTGACCAGATAAAATCCAGGTCAGGGCTCATGTAACTTTAAGAGTTGTGGAGCAAAGGGAATTTCAGCCAGTGTCATTTGTATGCAATTAGTTCCTGGTGAAATTCCCTCTTCATCACAACTGTTAAAGTTGCAGGGGCCCTGCCTTCTTTTGTATATGGTCACTCTAGTATAGTGCCTGCAACTTTAACTGTTGTGATGAAGAGGGAATTTCACCAGAAACTAATTGCATGCAAATGACACTGGCTGAAATCCCCTTTTCTCTACAACTGTTAAAGTTACATGAGCCCTGACCTGGATTTTATCTGGTCACCCTAGCGAAGGAGGGTTATTAGAGTGGTTGATCAGCCACTCACAACCCTGAAACAGCCATTGGGTTTTCGGTGGCTTGTCATTGTCAACCACATCAACAACCTTTAGGGAATCATTGCACAACGCTACCCGGGTGAAGCTTTCCCTGTAATGTGAGTGCAGAGATGGGGAGGGGGAAACCACTTGTTAGATTTTGCTTGTCCTGTACCTGTTAAAGGTACATAAGGCTTGTGAAAGGAAAACAACAACAAAATCTACACTGAGGATGGAGAGCTTTTGCAGGTGATAGCATTGATTCAATTGCAGACAAAGAAATTCCTGTGGTTTTAATTTTCAGTGGTTTTGGAGAGACTGGCCGGCAAGTAACTTTTTCGGTTAAGCAAACGACTTCTTTTCAAGTCTCACAGAACCCTTGTAAAGGCAGAAAGAGCAAACAAAGCAAAACCCAAATGGTTGTTCTCTCTATTAACTAAAGTAAGAGATTAATTTCCCAGGCTCTGTGTCTAATCACTCTACATGGCAGCTGAGAAAGTTGAGTTCAAGCCTCAGCAAAAATTTGGTCTCCACTGGTTGGCTTCTTGTTAGTACCTGTTTCATAGGCAGGTGATCCACACAACCTGTGGAATGAGATGGCAGAGCCCTTTGGTGGTAGAGAATGTATGTACCACTGCACATGGGAGGGGACACCATTTTGGGGAATATGATCCCATGTAAACAAACAAACAAAGAAACCTAACATACCAAGCAGAAACGTTCAGACTCAGACTTCTCTTTCCTGTACTGGTGTTCTATTTGCAGTAGGGTGACCAGATAAAATCCAGGTCAGGGCTCATGTAACTTTAACAGTTGTAGAGAAAAGGGAATTTCAGCCAGTGTCATTTGTATGCAATTAGTTCCTAGTGAAATTCCCTCTTCATCACAACAGTTAAAGTTGCAGGGGCCCTGCCTTCTTTTGTATATGGTCACTCTAGGATAGTGCCTGCACCTTTAACTGTTGTGATTAACTAATTGCATAGAAATGACACTGGCTGAAATTCCCTTTTCTCTACAACTGTTAAAGTTACATGAGCCCTGTCTTCCTTTTCATATGGTCAGCCAATCAATCCACCCATTTCTTATTCCTTTGTAATGTAATTATACTATTTAGTCACTTAGGCTGACCAGATAAAATCCAGGTCAGGGCTCTTGTAACTTTAACAGTTGTAGAGAAAAGGGAATTTCAGCCAGGGTCATTTGTATGCAATTAGTTCCTGGTGAAATTCCCTCTTCATCACAACAGTTAAAGTTGCAGGCACTATACTAGGGTGACCATATACAAAAGAAGGCAGGGCCCCTGCAACTTTAACTGTTGTGAATTTCACCAGGAACTAATTGCATACAAATGACACTGACTGAAATTCCCTTTGCTTCACAACTCTTAAAGTTACATGAGCCCTGACCTGGATTTTATCTGGTCACCCTAATTTGCAGAGAGTTCTTTTTTGTGTAAGGGAGCACTAAAAATGTTATCTCTCTCACCCACCCTACCTTAAGTCCAAAGTGGTACAGTCCCTTTCCCACTTCAAGTTCAGAAGCCATATTCTGCTGCAAATATTCTAGGGCTGTGGCTTCACTCTCTCCTTCTACCTAGGGTGACCATATGGAAAGGAGGACAGGGTTCCTGTATCTTTAACAATTGTATTGAAGGGGAATTTCAGCAGGCGTCATTTCTATATATGCAGCACCTGGTGAAACTCTCTCTTCATCACAACAGTTAAAGCTGCAGGAGCTATGCTAAAGTGTCCAGATACAAAAGAGGGCAGGGCTCTTGCAGCTTTAACTGTTGTGATGAAGAGGGAGTTTCACCAGGTGCTGCATGAATACAAATAACCCCTGCTGAAATTCCCCTTTCTACACAACTGTTAAAGATACAGGAGCCCCGTCCTCCTTTTCATATGGTCACCCTACTTCTACCCTTCTGTAACATGGCATTAAGTGCATCCTAATCTCCTCACATATTTACCAGGGTGGGCAACTTGTGGCCTTCTAGATGTCTCGGCCTACAACTTCCCTCACTCCTAGCCAGCAAAGCCAATCATGAAGGTGTATATTGTCTTTTTTGTGTGTTTTATGTTTTTAAATTTTGTATATTGTGTTTCTTAATGTTTTTAATCTTTGTAAACCACCCAGAGAGCTTTGGCTATGGAGCAGTATAGAAATGTATTAAATGACATTAAAATTAATAATAATAATAATAATAATAATAATGGGAATTGTAGGCCAAAATATCTAAGGGCTAAAACTTGCCCATTCTGATTTAGGGGGACAAGCAGCCTATATTCATGCTGGGAACCAAAAATCCAAAATAAACACATGATCTATAGTTGGTGCAGTGGTTAACATGAACTAGGAAGACCTGGGCCAGCCATGTTCCTCACATTTGTATCCTACCCATCCTCCAAGGGCACTTAAGATGGTGTTTATCCCATCTTATCTCACAGGGACCCTCACAAGGTAAGTCAATAAAAACTGGCCCAAGATCACCCAGAGAGCTTCGCAGCTGAGTGGTGATTTGAAAGCCAGACAATCGAAGTCAGTATGCCTCTGCCCCATTGGCTGTTCCTCCTGAGTCCCCCATTGCCACCACCTCCCAGCATTCCTCTCCATGGCTTGATAGAGCTGTGTGAGCCATATTTTGTCCCTGTTACCCTCAGATGTTGTGGAGGGCATTGCCCAGTCACCAGCATCCAAGTAAGGTTTACAAGCCAGTCTGGTCAGCTTCTGTACATGGAATTGGGGTGGCTGCCATTTTGTCCGTTGCCTCAAGCACCAAAATGTCTTAGGCGAGACCTGCACATGAAATTGGGGTGGCTGCCATCTTGTCCATTGCTTTGTGCACCAAAATGTCTTAGATGAGACCTGCACAGGTCTTGCTCCTCTGGCTGGTGGCAGAAGCCTGGGTGTGACTCCTTCTGCTCTTCAGACAAAGGGGAACCGGCAATTGGGACCCAGTGTTCTTTCAGGCAAGGGTGCCAGAAGCAAGCTCCCTGTAGCCAGGGCTCAGTGGTAGATCACTTATTTGGCATGCAGAAGGTCTCAGGTTCTGCCTCAAATATCTGGTAGCCTCAAGATTGGACTGTTGCAATGCAGTTTATGTAGGGCTGCTGGTCAGTGTCAACAACAGTAGACTAGATGGTCTGGCTCAATACATAAGAGTGTAAGAAGAGCCATGCTGGATCTGGCCAAGGTCCACCTAATCCCACATTCTGTTCAAACAGTGGCCAACTGATTGCCTATGGGAAAATCCACAAGCAGGACATGAATGCAACAGCACCCTCCTGACCATGTTCCCCAGCAACTGGATTACATTGGCATACTGCCTCTGATACTGGAGGTAGCATACAGCCATCAGAACTAGTAGTCCTTGAGAGCCTTCTCCAATCCCTTTTTGACGCTTGTGGAAGTGAATGCCACAGTTTAACTATGCACTGTTTAACTAGTCCGAGGCAGCTACCTATGTTCCTTCTCTTTTCCGCAACGGTCTTCCTGGCAGGCAGGGGGTGCAACCTCCCAGTGACTGTCTGCTTCGGTCTCCTGGCTGGGGGCATGAGCCACTGTTATTATTTGGGCCTGCTTTTAAGGAACCCCGCAAGGTTTACAGAGATAATGATAGCGAGTGCTGTCTGGATCCTGTGAATTACTATATAGGGCAACTGTGGCCAAGAGTTACTTCTAAAACATGGCTTTAGTCTCTCTTTTTGAGAGCCAGGAAAAAGTGTTCCTACCAAATCCAATACGGGTTAACTAATCTTCATTCCCCGACATGAGATAATTAACTCAGGTAAGATTAAAACACACACTACCGACAATACCAAATCCCAAAATAAGTAATAAAAAAAAGAAAATATGGGGACAAGCGAGTGCTTAGACTGCATGGCTTAATAATGTAGATTGCCCTGTTTATAATGGTTGAATTTACATAAGCCCCACGGAGGCTTTGAAGTGAATGGAGGGGAGGGGATGAGCTGACACTTTTGCTGAGATCACTATTGTTCGACTGGAGACAGTTTTCTGCAAGACTGGTTTAACAAGGTAACAGTCCATTGACTCTCAAAGATGTCAGTTCCTGAACAAAGGCAAGAGCTCAGAGCTTTGCTTTGAGTGCCAAAGTTCCACCCCCACCACCTCCACTTCCAGATCCCTCTGCCTTGCGCTTATATTTCTAGATCTAGATCTGCATTCAGAACCAAAGTACTTTGGCTGCACAAAGGAGAGAGCGCTGCTGCTGCTGCTGCTGATCAACAGCAGCAAAGAAAATTCAAGCAAGGATTTGGAATAGAGTGTCATTCCATAAAGATGATTCTTTAACCAGAGCATGCTACATCAAGAGCAATCCGTACATAAGAAATGTATTTATTTATTTATTTATTTACTGCATTTCTATACTGCCCAAGAGCCGGAGTTCTCTGAGCGGTTCCCCAAAATTAAAACCATAAAAAAAGCAACTTAGGTATAAATTTGAACCACAATTTAAAAGCACAACCAGAATAAAAGCAAGCAGCAACGCAGCGTTTTAAATTACAGATTTAAAACAGCAAGTTAGAAGACTAGGATGGTAAAACGTTAAAGTAATGGGAAAATAAAAAAGGCCTCCATCTGGCGTCGGAGAGCATAATATAGGTGCCAGGCGAACCTCTCTGGGGAGCTCATTCTACAGCCGGGACGCCGCAGCAGAGAAGGTAGCCACCTGCTTCACTTCCTTTGGCAAGGGCTCACAGAGAAGGACCCCAGAAGATGATCTTAGGGTGCAGGCACGTACATATAGGAGGTGTTCCTTTAGATAACCTGGCCCCAAGAAGAGCCCTGTGGGATCAGACCAAGGCTCCATCTAGTCCAGTATTCTCTTCACAGCTGTCGACCAGGGACCCACAAGCAGGACACAGTGCAACAGCACCCTCCCACCCATGTTCCCCAGCAACTGGTGTATATAGGCTTACTGCCTCCGATACTGGAGGTTGCACATAGCCATCAGGACCAGTAGCCAGTGATAGTTTTTTCCTCCAGGAATCCATTCAACCCCCTTCTAGGGTAAGGATGCAGATCCGGCTCACCTGGGGCTGTCAGGACTAGTAGCCATTGATAGCCTTCTCCTCCAGGAATTTATCCAACCCCCCTTTTAAAGTAATCTAAATTGGTGGCCATCACTACATCTTGTGGTAGTGAATTCCCTAGTTTAACTCTGCATTGTGTGAAGAAGTCCTTCCTTTTATCTGTCCTGAATCTCCCACCAATCAGCTGCACAGGAGGACCCCAGGTTCTAGTATTAGCAAAGGGAGAAAAATGTCTCCCTGTCTGTATTCTCCACACCATCCGTGAAGTTATTAGTGTAGATTTGTGCTAGGGTGACCAGATAAAATCCAGGTCAGGGCTCCTGTAACTTTAACAGTTGTAGAGAAAAGGGAATTTCAGCCAGGGTCATTTGTATGCAATTAGGTCCTGGTGAAATCCCCTCTTCATCACAACTGTTAAAGTTGCAGGGGCCCTGCCTTCCTTTGTATATGGTCACTCTAGTATAGTGCCTGCAACTTTAACTGTTGTGATGAAGAGGGAATTTCACCAGGAACTAATTGCATACAAATGACACTGGCTGAAATTCCCTTTTCTCTACAACTGTTAAAGTTACAGGAGCCCTGACCTGGATTTTATCTGGTCAGCCTAATTTGTGCTAGCTATCTGTTCTATGTTGAACGAGAAACAGGGAAGGAGAAACTGCTTATGTTTTATGTCTGTGTTGTAGACAAGTTTATCCTCGCCTATAGCTACAAGCAATAAAATATTTATCAAATACCCAAATCTGTATTGTTGTAGAAGCATTGACTCAGCTCCTGCTAAGATTTGCACTCCAATTTAAGACTTCACCTTTCGAAAATTCTTGCCTGCAATTTGGACAGACCTCAATATCCGAGAATCAGTATTAGACGCTTGGGCAACAAGGAAGCCTCTCCCCCCATTTATAAGTTATTAAGTTATAGTTTGATCTGTATTTTAAAATTTCAATTGTAGCCCGCTTGAAATACTTCGATTGAAAAGCAGGTTTCGAATCGTGTAAAATAAATAAATATGAATAAAATAATGACTCTGTGTTTTCCCCCCACTTTTTTTCTTTAAAAAGAAAAAAAAATTACAAAAACCACAAGCAGGGTTGGAATCAAGGGTAGGCATTGTTGGGCAGCAGCTGAGGACCTACAGCTCAGCAGGGGCCCACTAACAAGAAACCCCTGAGATTTGTTCCTCATCTTCACTATTGCAACTTGCTTGTTCTCTTTCCTCACTTTCTGGCCCAGACAATAGCGGTGGTGGTGAGGAGGAGCAGTATTATTTGTTTATTTATTTATTTATTACATTTATATACCGCCCAATAGCCAAAGTGCTCTGGGTGGTTTGCAAGCTCTCCAGTAAGTGCCAATGCCCACTTCCTGATTCGGCTCCCTGCCTGTGAAGCAAGTTGTAGAAATGATGACAAAGAGGAAGAGGAGCAATAGCAGCTGGCGATAATGATGTTGGGAAGATAAACTCTCTAACCCTGTTCGGATGACACGCTAAACCACAGTGGTTAAGCATTTTGAGCTAAATATTGTGGCTTAGGCAGTTTCTACCCCGGCCATTTATCCCGCAACTATCCTCGGATCGTCCCTGTGTGTACAAAAGACACACAGGGACTCCCGGTGGTGGTGGGGGACGGGCATGGGTTTTCCCTGCATAAGAGATCCCTGGGAAAAACTAATTCTTTCTGTAGTCCTGGGAACATCCTGAGGCCATGGGAGGTGTGGCCGCCCATCCTGCCTGGTGCCCGCTTACTCGCGAGTAAGCAGGCACCAGAAATGGGCATGGAGCCACGCCACGTGGCTCCATGCCCATCAGGGAAGGGGTTGGCACCAATTTCACCACCCCTGGGATGGCAGGGAGGGGGAGCAGTTTGGGGTTGTTGTTTTTTTTAAAAAAAATAACTTGCTTTTGTGATGGAGCGCAAGTGTGCTCTTTGGATCCTTCCTGGAGAAAAAAAACAGCAGGTGCGATGGCACGACAACCCAAGAGGAAGCCGGGACGTCACGTTCTGATTTGGAAAGGGGAGGAAGATCCCGGAAGCAGGTACGTCTGGGATCGCCCCCCCCCCCCATCCCTCTACACCCATAGATATAGAAAGGCCCTAGTGTGTCGTGTGAACTATTCCTAACCATGGTGGCTACAAAACCATGATTTAAACACACTAACCATTTGCTGTAAAAAGGTTAGCAGCCGAACCATGGCTTAGCATGTTGTCTGAACCATTGAGGGTATATTGCCCAAGGGCCCTCAGAAATCTGGAGCCCTCCCGGACCACAAGTATAATTTAAAATAACAGAGCAAAGAAATCAAAACATTTACTGGTAAAATTAAATTGTCTTTAGAATAGAAAAAAAAACATTGATCTGGTTTACATTAATACTAAGCCATGGTTTATTTAAACATTGTTTGTTGCCATACCCAGGGTTTGTCTGGCAGATAATTGAACAAACCAGTGTTTGTTTTCTCAATCTTTGGGTTGTTTGTTTCCTTTTTCCTTTGCCCGAACCCTCCATGTAACTCAAATGGCTTTGTGGAACTATATTATTGGTATGTAGAGCAGCTGAGCTTTTTCATCGCTTTTGACCACCTGAATGGTCTAGCAAAAAAAATCATGAAGAGGGCAGGGCTCCTGCAGCTTTAACTGTTGTGATGTAGAGGAAATTTCACCAGGAACTAATTGCATACAAATGGCACCTGCTGAAATTTCCTTTTCTATACAACTGTTAAACATACAGGAGCCCTGTCCTCCTTTTCTATGGTCACCCTATGTAAAAATTATATAAATGATCATCTGTAACCATTCATTCCATTTCTTTCATTTCTCTAACGCCCAATAGTCAACATCCTCTGGGCAGTTCATGAAAATTAGAATCCCAAAAGGCAATAGAATAAAAACATAAAAACATGCAACACTTAAAACAATTTACATCTGCTACAACAGTAACAATAAGATATCGGGACTTGATTAAAAAACAAACCCTGATATTAACACACACACACACACACACCCATCATATGCCATCAAATGCCTTGGAGTAGGGGACAGTCCTAACCTGGTGCTAAAAGATGACAATGTTGGCACCAAGTAGATCTTGCTGGGGAGTTAATTACATAATTGGTGGGGGCACCACAGAGGGGGTCCTCTTCCATGTTGCCATCCTCAGAAGAGGTACTTGGAGGAAGGCCTCAGATGATCTACATGCCTGGCTGGCTTTCCCCCTTCCTATAAAATGTTTTTAAAAGTAAGAAGACAAGATGCTGTGACAAACAGTGCTAGTTTCAATGGCCTCCAGAACATCCATGCTATTCCAGGTGCTGATGGAAGCCCCATGTGCCTCTGCCCCATCATTTGCTATTCTCTGGGATGTTGGGGGGGCTGGACTGTGGGACCCCAGACCTCAACCCCAAGATCCAGGACCAGCTGCACCACTATGCACACATACCAAGAAGTAAGCCCCAGTAAAAACAGTGGGGTTTATTCCTGAGCATGCACACAAATTATTTCCATATTAGGCTGCAGTCCGATAGTCCTTTAGCTGGGACGAAGCCCCATAAGATTTATTTCTGAGTAGCACATGATTAGGCTGACCAGATAAAATCCAGGTCAGGGCTCATGTAACTTTAACAGTTGTAGAGAAAAGGGAATTTCAGCCAGTGTCATGTGTATGCAATTAGTTCCTGGTGATATTCCCTCTTTATCACAACAGTTAAAGTTGCAGGGGCCCTGCCTTCTTTTGTATATGGTCACTCTAGTATAGTGCCTGCACCTTTAACTGTTGTGATGAAGAGGGAATATCACCAGGAACTAATTGCATACAAATGACACTGGCTGAAATTCCCTTTTCTCTACAACTGTTAAAGTTACATGAGCCCTGACCTGGATTTTATCTGGTCAGCCTACACATGATTACACCCTTGCATATCTTTCACTAGGGCGACCAAATAAAATCCAGGTCAGGGCTCATGTAACTTTAACAGTTGTAGAGAAAAGGGAATTTCAGCCCGAGTCATTTGTCTGCAATTAGTTCCTGGTGATATTTCCTCTTCATCACAACAGTTAAAGGTGCAGGCACTATACTAGAGTGACCAAAGACAAAAGAAGGCAGGGCCCCTGCAACTTTAACTGTTGTGATGAAGAGGGAATTTCACCAGGAACTAACTGCATACAAATGACACTGGCTGAAATTCCCTTTTCTCTACAACTGTTAAAGTTACATGAGCCCTGACCTGGATTTTATCTGGTCACCCTGTCTTTCACATATGGTTGCCAGCTTTCCCTCCTGGCCTTGCTCCAGTCCCTTTAAGGGAAGCCTAACTTCCAGAAGTTTAGAGAATTTTTATTACCTGGCCTAAAAGATAAAGTGATGGGGAACTCCTCACCCAGATGTTGTGAACATCGTGGTGGCGTAGGCAGAAAGAAAAGGTGGCAACCTCATTTATTTTATTTAAATATTTACATGGTACGTTTCTTTTAAAATATCTACAGTCATTTACAGCAACTTCAACATAAAAGAGTAGTAAAATGTAATGTAATACTTAAAATTATTATTATTTTGATCGGTTAGCTGGATATGGAGTACCTTGAGATTCATCTGTGATTTTGTTGCGGTTTTATAAAGGAGAGAAGTATAATTGGAAATGAGTGGATAAATGTGGGAACAACAGCAAAATATGTGTGGAGGGGGGGGCCAGAACAAATTAGTTACAAAACATGATTTATATATGTATTACTGTACAATCCTAGGCAGATCTCCTCACAAGTAAGACCCATGAAGTTCAATGGGGCTTACTCCTAGGTAAATGGGTTTAGGATTGCATTGTTAGGTCATTTTCATTCTCTTCTCCCACCCCCCCACCCCTTTCAGCACATAAAGGCTGGGTTCGGAAGACACAATAAGCAATTTGCAGGGCGCGGGGGTAAAGAGTCAACCATCTGTTGCATTGCTTATTGTGTCATGTGGGGGGAAACACACAATGGACGCACAATTCACAGAACACTATTTTCTCAATTTAAGCAATGGAGAAAAACAACGGGCTGCTCCATTGCTTATCCGGAGACCAGTTGCTTAACGTGTCATGTGGCGGGCTCAGTTTTCAAATTTAACGTGTTGAGTGTGCTATTTCGGGAGCGCATAGAGTTCTCTGGCAGGAGCAACCGCTCCTCTAAAGCCAACAGAACTTGCACTGGCTGATGGGAGTTTCAGCCACGCAACAGGGGCAGGGCAACATGTGTGGTGAGTACCAGAAAAATAACCCAGGGTGAGTTCTCTATTCCGCCCTCCTTTGCTGAAAGTGTGTCTGAACTCAGCCAAATTCTCAGGGTGGCTACAAAATACAAATAACCAAATTCAAAATTCAAGCAAGACAGCAAGAAAGTGCTTATCTTCTATTTTGTTTTCAAATGTGGTTTCTTTGATAACCAGACTTATTCCCAGCAAGCACCCAAAGCAGTTTAATCTATGGGATCCCAGAGAAAGAGCTACAATCATTTGAAGAAATGGAGGGGTGTTTTTTTGCTCTGTTTACATTACAATCCTGCGTCTATCAACTCAATAGGAAACGCTGTTGAGTTAATTGTTTTTTATTCCCAGGCCAGTGGGTGTAGGGCTGCAGTCTTATTTTGTAAATTCTTTTAGAAAGACTTATCTTTTGTAAGTAACATTTTGCATTGTGCAAAGTTTCCTTGTCCTCCCCACCCCCGAAATTGCCACCTTTTCTTGGTAACTGCCCAAACCCTGGTGCTTTTAACAAGAGCCTGGTCCATGGAAATTAATTTGGAAAAGCGTCCGCTGCTAAATATGTCAAGAGATGATTAAATAAAAGATGCCAAGCCTGACTCCAGTTTAAGTCTGTATTTTCCAACACCCCTTATCTGCCCTCCAGATCTTACAGGGAAAACAGTCTCTTCAGATCCATAATTAAAGCTAGCCGATTCAAAGGATGCTGCGCTAGCCAGCTTTACAGCAGTTTCTCTATTCCCAGAGAGTAATAATTTTGCCGGAATCCATCACACAGTGCATGTAATTTCCATTAGTTACAATGTATTATTTCCCACATCCTGGAATATAATTAGGTTATATCATCATAACAACTCAAAACCTTATTTTTTTTTAATCCAGTTCTTTTTGTTAGAAATGAAACATACTAGAAAAATCGAATAGTTTGTACATAACTGTCAAAACCTGTCCATTTTCTTTATAGAGTTTTAAAATATTAATTTATCTGGATTTTACTGTTAATTGTTTTAGTTTAACTTTGTATGGCTTGATGACTTGGTTGTGTTTTATGTGCAAAATGGAAATGTTTTTTTTCTTTCTTAAAAGTTGAACAAATCAACCAACTATTTGCATTGCAAAACACAGTCTTTTCAGCTTTCAAACAGAACCCTTTTTCCCTGCACTTACAAAACACAAATTAATGCACTTTGAGAAAGTTTTCTCAACCATTTAAAAAGGCTAAGTCAATTTTAAAAGCACCTTAAGACATCTCAGTTAAATTGACCATTCACCCCTGAATATCACAACAGAGACATATAGATGAGGCCTCTCTTCAATGACATTGGAGGTGGTTATCGCAACTTAACATTCCTCCCTTTTGAGATAGATGGATATTGTTGGGCATTCCAACAGGAGGAATTGGAATTGCAAGGATATCTGATAAGCTCAAGGATTCCTCTATACTTAATGCTTTCATCCCTGGGAATTCTTTCCAAATGATTTCTTGGAATTACTCCTGTCATTACATCAGAATTTGATCAGGAATGTAGATTTTTCAAGAAAGAATAGGATTCTTCCCCACCCTTTTCAGCTTTGAAGCACCTACTCCAGCTTTTCTCAACCTGCTGCCCCCCCCCCAGATGTGTTAGACTGCAACTCCCATCATCCCCAGCAAGGCTGGGGGTGTTTGGGGGTGTAGGTTAACTCATCTGGAGGACGCCATCATGAGGGAAGTTGCTCTTTGCTCAGAAAAGGTGCACATGGAGGGATAATACATGGAGAGGGAGGGAGATCACCCCTCCTTGCCCCACCTTGGCTGTCAAGTGCCCCACTGGACCCTGCTCCCCAACGTCTGCGCATAGAGCAAAGGGAGAATCGGCATTCATAGAAACAGGGCCAGTCCCTACAGTTAAGCATCAGGAAGCGGCCGCAGCAGGCAGCGCGGGCTGGGAAGAGTGGCGAATCATTCCGCCCTCCCCACGCAAAGGGCTTGCCACTGTTTGGCCGGCCAATTTCTCCCTCCAGCTTCCGCTGCCGCCTGCAGCAACAGCGGTGGCTGCACTTCCTCCCTTCTCCCCCCGGCCAGTGGTTCCCACCTTCTGCCCCAGGGACTCCTGACTGGGGGACTCAGCCAAAATATCGAGAGACCTCTCCCATTAGTTAGGTGGAGCCTGCCACAGCCAGCGAAGGGAAGAGGAGCCGTCGCCCTATGAGAGCAGGGAGCCGCGAGCCAGGAGTCCCCACCATGGTGTGAGAAGGGGGGGGGGGGGAGCCAGGAGCTGGTGGGAACTGTGGGGGGGGGGGAGGAGCTGGGAGCCACTGCTGTCTTGGGAACAGGGAGAGGGGAGGCAGCAGCTTTGGTTGGTCGGAGACTGCATTGTCTTCAATGTGGCTGGAAACCCCAAACATGCAGGATTTCCAATTTGTGGTGAAACCTGGACCAGCCTAAGATATTTTCCTGCCTGATGAAGAGCAGCAAATGGTGCCACACACACACAAGTCAAGGTCCATAGTACTCAAGAAACCAAAAAGAGGGAAATGCAGGGATTGTGTGGAAAACCAGGGGAGAAGATATTCTTCGCTCCCTGAAAATGCTGTAATAAGCCCAATGCATTTTCGAAAGCCATTGACCTGCTTTGCACAACATAACAGCCCGCCATGGGTTAATTTAACCATGGGGACTATCATGTCGTGGCAGGCGCCCACAGGTGCCATTTTTGCATGGTGCTTAGCTTGCCCTGTCATGCGAACCCAACTCTAAAACAAGCCATGGGTAATTTGAAGGTTGCCTGACCCTCAAACAACCCATGCCACAGGGATACACACGACATAACAAGGCACGGCAAGCTAGGTGCTGCGCAAAAATTGCACCCACCATAATGCAACAGCCCACGCAGGTAAGTTAAGCCATGGTGGGCTGTCCTGTTGTGCGAAACAGGTTATTTCCTTCTTCAGAGGCTACTTATCTTTCTATGCATACATTTTAAGAAATCGTATTGATGCTTCTGTTCAAACTACCTGGATCTCACAGGTGATTCTGTCCTTCACTGGCAGTAAACAAATACAACAATAATAAATTATATAACTAGCAATCAAATACCTGTTTAGAACACCTAGAATAAGCTGGCAGTGTTTACGTTGACAGTTGGACAGACTTATCTAGGGTGACCCTATGGAAAGGAGGACAGGGCTTCTGTATCAGTGTATCTTTAACAGTTGAATAGAAAAGGGAATTTCAGCAGGTGCCATTTGTATGCATGCAGCACCTGGTGAAATTCCCTCTTCATGACAACAGTTTAAAACTGCAGGTGCTATACTAGAGTGACCAGATACAAAAGAAGGCAAAACTCCTGCAGCTTTAACTGTTGTGATGAAGAGGGAATTTCACCAGGTGCTGCATGCATACAAATGATATCTGCTGAAATCCCCTTTTCTCTACAACTGTTAAAGATACAGGAGCCCTGTCTTCCTTTCCATATGGTCACCCTAGCAGTGATTGACCCCTCGCTTTGCCTGATAGAAGGATCAGACCAGCTATGCACACACACCTCTATGCTCATAGGCATCTCCAGATGTCATGCTCAATGTGTTGATGTCCAAAGGACAGCAAAGCACACAACATTACAAGTGGGGGCCAAGGAGGTTGATTTCCCCCCCTTCACATGTTAGGCTTTCACATGGAGGGCTGATGCCTGAATAGACCTGTTAGTTTCTGTTTGTCACACAGCTTTTAAACGGCACAGCAGTTCTCCGTGGAAAAGCCATGGCACCCATGATAAACGTGCATGGCCAGGGCTGGGTAGGGGGGGCAGGGGAGCCAGTTGGCCCGGGGCCCACGATTTTGAGGGGGCACTCTGACGAGGAGGTTCCCCCCAGCTTACGCTACTGCTTCCGTAGTGTAAGCGTCCCATCAAGAAGCAAGGAGCCCATCTTGCGGAAACAGCACAGAGGCCGTCTGTCGTGAGTACCACAGTCAGACTACAAGCTCCAGAGGACCATGCCGCATGCGGGGCGGGGATATATGTGCCTTGAGGTGTTGTAGAACAGATTTAATATGAAGGTGTTGTGTAGAACAGACATGTTGGTGGTCACGCCCCCTTGGGGTGGACATGTTGTTCTCCTTTTTTGAAATGGGGGGTGCACACACTTCCCATCTGGCCTGGGCATATTACCAGCTCTGCACGGCCCTGTGTATGGCTATACACATTGGCTCAATTCGGACGACACGATAGTCAGTGGTGGGGTAATAATCAACTTTAAAGTTGTTCATCTAGGGGCTACTCCCCACCCAACATGGTAATAAATAATCAACTGTGGGGTGGATGAGGATCAGCGCTGAGTGGACTATGGCAGCATTCGGACGACACAATAGTCAATACAGCTGACGATTGTTTCCCCCACCCCAGTTGTTTATTGTGTCATCCGAATTCAGCCATTTTCATTCTAAACACCCCCAGATGAAGCTTTTATGAGACCATCACCCTGCCACATTCACAGAACCTTGTGTCATGTTGTGCGAAACCAGCCTGCCGGAAGAGCAGCACCTGCCCAAATCTCCTCTTCTGCTACTCAGCTATTAAAAACTGAGCTCCCTCCACTTTAGTGATAAAATCTAAGTGGCGCTGGAAATTGCAGTACAGCTGTTCCACACACCCAGAGCTCTGCATTGCCACCAAGCCAATAAAGAGAGGCTAATCGGAGCCAGGGTTTCGCCTTCGAACCTGTTTTTAGTCAGAGATTTGTCTGGAGACAGGTGATGGAACCAGTTGCCAAATTCTTCACCTGCAGGTGGGGCCTACACTAGGCTGACCATATGAAAAGGAGGACAGGGCTCATGTAACTTTAACAGTTGCAGAGAATAGGGAATTTCAGCTAGTGTCATTTGTATGCAATTAGTACCTGGCGAAATTCTCTCTTCATCACAACAATTAAAGTTGCAGGCACTATACTAGCGTGACCAGATACAAAAGAGGGCAGGGTCCCTGCAGCTTTAACTGTTGTAATGAAGAGGGAATTTCACCAGGAACTAATTGCATACAACTGACACCGGCTGAAATTCCCCTTTCTCTACAACTGTTAAAGTTACATGAGCCCTGTCCTCCTTTTCATATGGTCAGCCTACACCAGCCTTCCGCAACCTGGTACCCTCCACATGGTTTGGACTTCAGCGTCCCTCAGGCCCAGTCGGTGTGGCCAATGGTCAGGAATGCTGGGGCGTTTTCATCCAAAGCATCTGGACAAGGTGGGACTACACCTTGCCCAGATTGGGCAAGGTGGGGCCACACCTTTCTCTCAAGCCTGCCCAACTTGAAACCCACCAAAAGGAACACAGTCCACCAGCAAAGCACTGTAGCCTACCAGGAGCTGCCTGACAATTCAATCCTAGCAGAGGATCCCTCACCGTTTTGGTCATTGGGCACATTGGGAATTTTGAGAGTGGTGCGGGCACTCTCACAAAATGGCTGCCACAGGGAGAGGGCTTTGCCATTCACAAAATGATTGCTGGAGTGGGCATGGCCAGTCTCAAAACAGCCATTTCCCAGAAGGAAAACTGGTGAGTCTAAAAGAAAAGCAATTTGCCCAAGAAACTAATTACAGCAGAAGTGAAATCTGAACTCCAAAACACAACATCGCTCTTTTGAACCCAAATAATGATGGCACTCAAGGCCAGCGTACCATTTAGCAGTGCCACTAATAGCAGTGTACCACCCCCAAGATGAGAGAGAGAGAGAGAGACACACACACACACACACATTAAGAAAGAAAATGAAAATAAAAATCAGTTGGAACAGGGAGCCTAGCCAGCACCAAGAAAAGTGGCTGTTGGTGTATTGGTGTTATGGGTCCCACATTGGAGATCTCACCCACTGGGGAAAACAACAACATAAGAAGCACCCTGCTGGATCAGATCAGTGGTCTTTCAAGCCCAGCATTCTGTTTCCCCATAGTGATCAACCAGATGCCTCTGAAAGTCCCACAAGTAAATCATGAAAACAATAGTCATAAGAACCTAAGAACCTAAGAAGAGCCATGGTGGGTCATAGCAAGGGTCCATCTCATGCAGCATTCTCTTCACACAGTGCCCAAGCAGCTACGCACAGGACACCCACAAGCAGGACAATGAGTGCAACAGCACCCTCCTCTCCCACTCTGGCTCCCTAGGGACCGGTACTCAAAAAGGTTGCATGTAGCTCTCATGACTAATAGCCATTCCTAGCCATATGGCCCTATCTGCCATGAATGTGTCTAATCCTTTTTTAAAGTCTTCTAAGCTAATGGCTCTCACCACAATGTGGTATTGAAGAAGCACTTCCTTTTCGCTGTCCTGAATGGGATGACCTTGGTTCTAGTCATCCTGGAACAGGAGAAAAACATTTCCATATCCACTTCCTCCACACCAGGCATAATATAACAGGTCATCACCCCCTTACTCACCTTAGTTTTTTTCTAAGCTAAAGAGCCCCAAATGTTGCAACCTTTTCCTCTTAGGTGAGTTGCCGAACCTGCTTCCGAATGGTGTGGAGAATGTGGAGAGGGAGACATTTTTCTCCCTCTCCTATAATACTAGAACATGGGGTCATCCCAAGAAGCTGATGGGTGGGAGATTCAGGACAGATAAAAGGAAGGACTTCTTCACACAGCACATAACTGAAGCATAGAATTTGCCACAAGATGTAGTGATGGCCAACAATTTGGATGGCTTTAAAAGGAGGCGAAGGCTATCGATGGCTACTGGTCCTGCTGGCTGTGTGCAATCTCCAGTATCAGAGGCAGTAAGCCTATAGACACCATTTGCTGGGGAACATGGGTAGGAGGCTGCTGTTGCACTGTGTCCTGCTTGTGGGTCCCTTGTCGACAGCTGTGAACAGCATGCTGGGCTAGATGGACCCTTGGTCTGATCCCGCAGGGCTCTTCTTATATTCTTATGTTCTTCTCTTTTCCAGCTCTTCAATATCCCTTTTGAAATGCAATGACCAGAACTGCGCCCTGTTTTCCAAGTGTGGTCATATCATAGGCTTGTTTCCAGGTATTATGAAGTTGACAGTTTTATTTTCAATTCCTTTCCCAATGATTCCCAACCTGGAATTTGCCTTTTTTTTAAAAACACAGGCTCGATATTTTCATGGAACTATAATCCACACAGTGCCCAAGATCTCTTCCCAGGCAAAAGTTTACCTTAACATTAAAAAACAAAACAAAACAAAAACAAGCAAAGGACCATGGCTGCTGCTTTCCTCTCCCAAACGAACCTTTCAGAGGTTTTTTTTTTTTTTAAAAAAACACCCATTGTTACCTTCAAATGAGACAGCAAATTGGGGCGGGGGTGTTCATCAGTGGCAGCTTGTGCCCATGGGCATGCGTTTTACATGTGTGTGCAGTAGAATAAAATGCATCTTGTTCGTCGCTCCGAATTGAACTTCTGAACTAGCTTTTCCCAATATAATGCTTTCCAGATGTGTCAGAGTGCAATTCCCATCATCCCCAGTCAATATGGCTCGTTGGCTGGAGATGGCGAGAATTGGTGTCCAGCATGCTTGGAGGACACCACATTGGGAAAGGCTGTTCTAGGGTTGGGCAATTTGTGGCCCTCGAGATGTTTTGGCCTACAACTCCCATAAGCCCTAGCTAGAAGAGTCAATGGTGAGGGATCATGGGAGTTGTAGGCTGAAAAAAAATCTGGCAGGGACAAGTTGCCCAGCCTGGTACAGCAAGCAGCATCTCCCCAAAAGGTCAAACAGGGATAAAATACAGACAGTGCTTCATCAAAGACAGAAACCAGAAAACCCCTGGTAAATAGGGACAGCTGGTGCATATGACTGGCGATAGCCCAGCCCTGATCTATTTGAAGGAAGAGTGAAGTGTCAGTGTAATAAACAAAACCACACAGATATGAAGTAGTGATTATTGCAACAATTACAGACTTATATTAAGCAGCAACCTGTGTGAGTAAGGTTACCTGGGACTAAATCCCATTGAACTCAATGGGGCTGACTTCTGAGCAGACATATTTAGAATTGCACACTTTTTTCTTTTTTTTTGCAAAGTTGCAACGTTTCTACAATCACTCCCTTGTACCACCCAGGACCAGAAGTAAGTGCTAGACAGTGGGATTCTAAGACAACAAGGATTGTCCTCCTGAGTAATGAATTTTGCATAACCCAGTTACAGTATCACTAATCCATTGATCAATCCCAAGATGTTAAAAGCAGCCAAAATTCAATCACCATGTGGAAAAAAAGTAGTTGGCACTTAGAGCCTATCTACACCAAGCAGGATAAAACACTCTGAAAACGTTTTGAAAACTGTATATGGAGTGTGTCCTGGGCCCCAACAGTTCTCAAAACTGTTATAGTCTGTTTTAAACCGTTTTAAACCATTTTAAAGTAGTAGATAGACTCTTAGTCTCCTGCCTGTAAAAAATAAACAGATTCAGCCAATTGTTGCTAGCCTTTGTCTCCCAAAGACAGAGGGGGGTGATTTGAATGCACAAGGCACCAGGTTCAATCCCTGGCATCTCCAGGTAGGGCTAGGAAGAAATCCTACCTAAAAGCCTAGAGAGCTGCTTCCAGTCAGTGTTGACAATACTGGGCTAGATGGACCAAGGGTCTCACTCTGTGGCCTGGTTCGCACAATCGCCACAGCCCATTGAGGCAATCCTTTTTTAAAACAAATTATTTATTGCATTTCTATACCGCCCAATAGCTGACACTCTCTGGGCGGTTCACAAAAATTAAAACCACCAAGTACAACTCAAGGTATAAAACAAATCACAGTATAAAAACACAATATAAAAGTACGATATAAAAATACCACCAGGATAAAAACGAGCAGCAATGCAGAGATTTGTACAGATTTAAAATACAGATTTAAAACAACAAAGTTAAAAGACTCAGATGATAAATTGTTAAAATACTGGGAAAATAGAAAGGTCTTCACCTGGCATCGAAAGAAGTCTAACATTGGTGCCAGGCGAACCTCTTTAGGGAGCTCATTCCACAGCCCGGGTGCCACAACAAAGAAGGCCCTCCTCCTGGCAGCCACCTGCCTCACTTCCTTTGGCAGGGGCTCATGGAAGATGATCATAGGTTTCAGGCAGGTACATATGGGAAGAGGTGATCACTGTGAATACTCTATCTGTGGCAGGTGTTTGCTGCAGTTTGTCATTATGTCTGAAACCTGGGGACAAGGTGGGTTGTTGCTGTGGTTAACAGACCACTCCCAGCTCAAAACCAACCCATGATTTGTGAGTGGCAACAACCCATCCTCGCCAGGTTCAGGTGGCATGATAAGCCGCAGTGACTGCCTGCTGCGGTTTTAATATTCACAGTAACTACGGGCACAGGCCAAAACTGCTGTGGCTTAAATAAGCCATGGTAGGCTGCAGCGACTGTGTGAACCAACCCAGTATTAGGCAGCTTCCTATGTTTCTATGGCTGTTGAATACAATTTGGCAGATGGTTTGATTCCACAAGTTGAAACCCATCAAGCCTTGGAAGAGTTGTGGTGATCAAAGACAATGTGAATAATTGGGAGGGGGAAATTCCACAGTGTGACAATCCTTCAGGTTCTTGGTTCTTTTTCCTTGTGTGTTGAGATTGATGCAAGTTGACTGGAGACTGGGCACAATCACTGGCTATTGTGGACATTCACCAGACACTGTGGAGAATGTTCATGTATTAGCAATATGAACAAAGAATATGCATAAGCCTCAAGCAATCACACATTTGTCTGGGGAATGTGCATAGTGTCCCAGTGAAGAATATTCATAGTGACCAGGCAGCTAGAATGCCCTATTTATGCTATCACGTGTATTCTTCAACATCTTCTGGAGACTAGAGGCACAGTAAATGGGCAATCTGCAATTCATTCATTCTTTATTCAATTCACTTTAAGCTCCACAAATACACAAAAATAGGAGTCATATGACTGGTCTGAATATATAAATCCAGGAGGAATGAAAACTCCAATTTAGCATTTATATAAAGGAAGGGTGCTATTTTTAATGTAGGAAATTCCCTTATACTGAGTCAGATCCATCTAGCATCTCACACCAGTCTGAACCAGGCTTCTCCAACCCAGCGCCCCACAGATGAGTTGGACTACAACATCCATCATCCCCAGCCATGCTGACTGGAGATGATGGGAATTGTAATCCAACCCATATGGAGGGTGCCGGATAGGGGAAGACAAGTCTATGCTGAGTAGCAATATCTCCCCAGGGTTTCAGGCATGATCATTTCTCAACCCTGCTTGAAGATGCTGGGATTGAAGATGGGACCTTTCACATGCAAAGTGCCTGTACCACATCACTGAGTTATGACCTTCCTCAATTTAGGGAGAGCAAGAGAGGCCACTGCCTGCCCTATGTTTTCGGCCATATGTGATTTACTCCTTAGAGCACCTGAATTTCTGGCAAAATCACTAGTTTTACACGCTGAGTAACTATTGCTATGAAAATAAATGTAATAATTAGTCCATATATGCCAAAGGCACAGATCACTTTTCTTGAAAAGGTGTGCCTGACCTGATAACATCACTATAGTTTTATGAGGTATAGAAATGTCGCCACCACAAATGCTGTTAAAGACACTGCCTGCTTTTCTCCACTTTCACTTTGAATATGTCCAGGACTGAGCTTTTTAAACCATGCTGACCCCTCTGAGAAAGCTGTCTGTGAGTGTTCAAAGCACTTTGCACTCAGTATGGTGTCGTGGGTGGATTAGAGCTGGGAAGACATGACTTCAAGTCTCCACTTTGCCATAAAGCTTCCTGGGTGACCTTGGCCAGTCGCTAGCTCTTAGCCTAGTCTACCTACAGAATCGGACTCAAAGAGTGCTTATCAATGGTACCTTTTCACACTGGGCGGAGGTAACGAGCGGGGTACCGGCAGGGCTCAGTCCTGGGCCCAGTGCTCTTCAACATTTTGATTAATGATTTGGACGAGGAGGTGCAGGGAATGCTTATCAAATTTGCAGACAACACAAAATTGGGTGGGATTGCTAATACCCTGGAAGACAGGAACAAACTCCAAAGTGATCTTGATAGACTGGAGCGCTGGGCTGTAAACAACAGAATGAAATTTAATAGGGATAAATGCCAAGTTCTACACCTAGGAAAAAGAAACCAAATGCACAGTTACAAGATGGGGGATACTTGGCTAAGCAATACGACAAGCGAGAAGGATCTTGGAATTGTTGTAGATCACAAGCTGTGTGATGTGGCTGCAAAAAAAGCAAATGCTATTTTGGGCTTCATTAACAGAAGTATAGCTTCCAAATCGCATGAGGTACTGGTTCCCCTCTGTTCAGCACTGGTTAGGCCCCATCTTGAGTATTGCGTCCAGTTCTGGGCACCACACTTCAAGAAGGATGCAAACAATCTGGAGTATGTTCAGAAGAGGACAACGAGGATGATCACGAGTCTGGAAACAAAGCCCTATGAGGAGAGACTGAAAGAACTGGGCATGTTTAGCCTGGAGAAGAGAAGACAGAGGGGACACATGATAGCACTCTTCAAGTACTTGAAAGGTTGTCACACAGAGGAGGGCCAGGATCTCTTCTCGATCATCCCAGAATGCAGGACACAGAATAATGAACTCAAGTTACAAGAAGCCAGATTCCAGCTGGACATCAGGAAAAACGTCCTGACTGTTAGAGCAGTACGACAGGGGAACCAACAACCTAGGGAAGTAGTGGGCTCTCCCACACTAGAGGCATTCAAGAGGCAGCTGGACAGCCATCTGTGAGGTATGCTTTGAGGTGGATTCCTGCATTGAGCAGGGGGTTGGACTTGATGGCCTTATAGGCCCCTTCCAACTCTACTATTCTATGATTCTATGATTCTATACCTTCCAGGGTTGTTCTGAGGATAAAATGGGATGGCAGGCCTATGTTTGTCATCTGGAATTCATTAGAAGAAGCATGGCACAAAAATGCAATAAATAAATAAACATCCAGTACGGAAGCTCAGTAGGACCACCTCTCTATTGCAGATTAGAGGCTGTGGGATTGTAGTTTGCCTAAAGCCTCCTAAATGGGTTCATGACTTACTTTCTCACAACTCACATTTACAGCCACGACAGGCTCAAATTCATCTGTATGACTGGAAGTTGTTTCCGTAATTGTTGTAGATACCCAAAAGTGAAAGAAGTACACGTTGCACATGTTCAGAGGGATTGTGTCCGTTTAATGCAGAAAATAGTCTTGTCGCAGATTAAGCCCAGACAATTTGTTGCAGATTAAGCCCAGGTGGCTGAGTAATTTTGCTGCATCTGGGGTTGAAACTTTCTTTGGTCTTTATTTGGCTGGCAGAGATGTTGGATGGCACAGAATAGATCATTATTGAAACAGCTGAGCTTTGGTAACCTTAATACTTTGGGTAAAATCCAACCTAAGTCCTACTTAGAGTAGACCCATTGAAATGAATGGGATTTAAATTTATCCTGACTAATTTAAGTCCCATTCATTTCAATGAGTCTACTCTAAGTCAGACTTAAGTTGGATTTTACCCTTGATTCATTCGTACTAAGCCATTCACCACTAGCCACCACTGCCACACCATAGATCCATGTGTCAAAGGGCTATGGCAGTCTTCCCCATCCTAGGTGGCCATTTACGAATCAATCATAGAATAGTAGAGTTAGAAGGAGCCTATGAGACCATCGAGTCCAACCTCCTATTCAATGCAGGAATCCACCCTAAAGCATACCTGACAGACAGCTGTCCAGCTGCATCAAGAATGCCCCTAGTGCTGGGGCGCCCACTACCTCCCCAGGGAATTGGTTCCATTGTTGTACTGCTTTAACAGTCAGGAAGTTTTTCCTGATGTCCAGCCGGAATCTGGCTTCCTGTAACTTGAGCCTATTATTCTCTGTCCTTTACTCTGGGATGATGGAGAAGAGATCCTGGCCCTCCTCTGTGTGGGAAAGACAAACATATCATAAATAAAAGGGGGTGGGGGACAGAAAAAGGATTAAAATTTGCATAAAATTTGCATATGCTGATTTTTTTTATGTCTAGACACAACCTAAGGAATAATTATTATAATTTAAATAGAAATGCAGTACTTCTTGCCATAGTGTGGAAGACTGGGACCAGGAGATCTGTGTGCCTTGCTTAACCTGCTGTCCAGATGTTGTTGACCGGCAACTTCAAGTCCCAGCTCTTCTTTCTTGTGGTTCATATCTTCTGAAAAAGAGGACACCTGGCCAACCTACATGTCTTCCAGATGTGTGTGGACTGCCAGTGGTCATGCTGGCTGGAAATGATGTCCACCTGCACCAGGTTGGGGGAGTTTGGCTGGGCTATGGGCACTTCAGCTACCAGGGATAGAGTTTTCTTATCCAATCAACAAGGTTAAAAAGAAACCCAACAGAAACAATTGTGTCATTGTGAAGAGTGAGTGAGTAGGCGGGTTGAGAGGGATTGCTCCAAAATGCCCAACTCCCTACAGTGGACAGCGGGAAAAACAAATCACCCAGGAGACAGCCACAACCCCTTAACATCCAAACTCAGCCTGAGCCAGGGGGTACATTCAGACCTTTTAGGACCCACTTGGGACACAGATAGGCTTGCCATAATCGGAATCCTCAAAATTAGTACAATTTTTAAAATGTATTTATTTATTTATTTTTGCTGGAAGCAAAATAAAAAGGGATGGGGTGGGTGGGAGTTAGAAGAGGAAAGGCTGGAAGAGGGGAAGGCTCAAACGGGGAGTGGTGGTGGGGAATTGCCTAATACAATCAGGAGAGGAGCAGCAGCAGCAATGCAAAGCCATTTTTGCTAAGCAAGTGTTCCCATTGATAAAACAAAAACAACCCCCCAAAAAGTATTCTTTAAAAGCTGCTATGAAGCCTTGGCTATATGGGGTCTGGTCTAGAGCTGAAAGGATTACTGACCTGGCTGGAAGGGGGAAAGCACCGGCTGTTTTTCTTTCACTGAGTCACTTGGGTCTCTGAACAGGCAGTAAGTAGCCCTACTCTAAGCAAATTAAAAAGCAATGGTGTGGGTGGAAGAGAGTTAGAAGAGAAAAGGGCTGGAGAAGAGAGTGGGGGGAGGAGAAAGTGATCACAAGAGGGGCAGCCATAGGAACGCAGCGCCCATTTTAAACAACGTGTTTCCCATGGGTAAACACCCCTCCCCAGAGGTTTTCTTTCCCATGGGTAAACCCCCCTCCCCAGAGGTTTTCCTTAAAAAAAGCTATGGGGTCTGATCTGCAACTGAAAGGATTACATGGAAGGGAAAACACAAGCTTCACAATAGCAGCTGATGGTCAGGAGACCTTTTTGCTTTTATTGTTTGACTAAATCACTCGCTCTCCCAGGCTCAGCAACAATAGCCCTACTGCAGCAGGCAGCACGGCAGGCTGAGGAAAGCAAGTGTGCCTTTTTCTGCTGCTGCTCCTCCTCTGCACAGGCGCAATAACAGGAGTCACAGGGAGTGACTCAGCTGAGCCTGTGCAAGAGCGGCCGTGCTTTTTTCTCTTCTGCTGCAGCTATGCTGCTCAAGGTGCCATTTTAGAAATCAGCTGGCCAGACTGGGAATCCGGGATTCTTGCCCAACCGGTCAGGGCATTTCAGAATCTCCTGGAAATCAGGACATTCCCGGTTTTCTGGGACGTATGGCAACCCTAGGCACAGAAAAAAGGGTTTCAGCTGGCACCCTCTATTTCACACTAGAAATTCTAAACAGTAGCCAAGACCAAAATAGTAGGTTCTGAATTCAATATTGAGGCTTGACTAGAATAAAGCATACACAAACTTTGAAATAATGTGAAATTTATTAACATTAAGGGGGAAAGGAATAAAAAAGATGCACCTTTAAACAATAGAGAAACCTTTTGAAACAATGCTGTCGAAAAAGACAATAGGCCCTGTTCAGAAGACCCCCTTAGCTTTATGCCTCCCCAAGACCCTTGAGGTGTGAAGTGAGCTTCCATATCCAATCACTGTCAAGCTGGATAGCTACCTCAGCTTCTGGGAGTGAAAAGTTCTCACTGCAAACCCAGCTGAAATCAATGCATCTAATTTTGGTAGAAATTCAGCTCTGACCTTGAAGGCCTGGAAAGTAGATAATTTCTTATGATAATGTGTGCAGGTGGTTTTAACAAGTGCATGCCAGCCTCTCCTCACCAAATGGAGCTTGTTTCCAGCAGCTAAATCTCAAAAAGGAAATGGATTTCTTGACAATCATCATTTCATAGGCCTCATAATCAATTACGCATATTGGTCATTAAGCTAGGGTATAAATGAGAAACCTCTGTGGTTTTAACCTTTCTTTTTGGTTTTGAATGTATTATTCATTGTTTTTTATTAGGTAAATGTACTCAGTCAAAGGCCTTTCCCATCAATAGACAAGCTCAGATGAAATTAGTCCGAGGCTGTTTTGAAATCCCCAACACAGAAGATTCAATTTTCTTTATGTACTTACTGCATTGATATATTTACTGCCTTCCCGTCCATGAGTAAAAGCTTAAAACAATGGCTTACCATTTAGTAGATATAATACAAAAGGGACAATGGATTCCCAATGGTTTTGCAATAGCTGCAACAAAATGACTCCCATGGAGATCTTAAATTGTACTGCTAAAAGAAGAAAGCTTGATGTAACCAGGAGTGGGGTTTTGTGCCAAAGGACAGTGAGCCTCATTCAGTTCTCGTACTCAGAACAAACTTCTGAGCTCGGAATTCTTTAATTTTAGGTGTATGCCTTTTGCATTTATTGGTGGATCTCAGAGTTCTCTGCTGACAAGAATGCATGTCAATGGTTCCTCATCAAACTGGAGGAGGGGAGTCTTGAGTTGGGTGCCACAGGGCTCGTCCTGGGCATATACCCTTCAACTTTTATTAATGACATGGAGGAAGAGATGGGGGGTGCTTTTCAGATCTGCAGATCACACAAAATGGGGGGAGATTTCTAATACCTTAGAACAAGGTTTCCCAACATGGCACTCACAGGCACTAATGCACCTAAGGTAGGGTGACCATATGGAAAGAAGACAGGGCTCTTGTATCTTCAACAGTTGTATAGAAAAGGGGATTTCAGCAGGTGTCATTTTTATATATGTAGCACCGGGTGAAATTTCCTCTTCAGCCTAACAGTTAAAGCTGCAGGAGCCCTGCCCTGTTGACCAGATACAAAAGTGGGCAGGGCTCCTGCAGGTTTAAGTGTTACGATGAAAAGGGAATTTCACCAGGTGCAGCATGCATACAGGAGCACTGTCCTCCTTTCCATATGGTCACCCTACCTAAGGAGCTCCAATGGCACCCACGAATCTCTCTACATGCTGCCCATTCAAAAACAAATATTTTAAATAAAAACTTGGAAAATATTAGGATGTCAGAATCCAGCAGTTCTTTTATATTGTTGCATGGCCAGGTACAGGGATCACACAACTCCATTGTTACAACAACTTCACTGGGTAGCAGTCTGTTTCTGGGCAGAATTCAAAGTGCTGTTTGTGACATATAAAGCCCTATATGGCCTGTGACCAGTAGGCTGACCATATGAAAAGGAGGTCAGGGCTCATGTAATTTTAACAGCTGTAGAGAAAAGGGAATTTCAGCCAGTGTCATTTGTATGCAATTAGTTCCTGGTGAAATTCCCTCTTCATCACAATAGTTAAAGTTGCAGGGGCCCTGCCTTCTTTTGTATATGGTCACTCTAGTATAGTGCCTGCAACTTTAACTGTTGTGATGAACAGGGAATTTCACCAGGAACTAATTGCATACAAATGACACTGGCTGAAATTCCCTTTTCCCTACAAATGTTAAAGTTACAGGAGCCTTGTCCTCCTTTTCATATGGTCAGCCTAGTGACCAGACTACTTGAAGAGTGCCTTCTTTAATATGAGCCTGCCCAGTTCTTAAGATCTTCTGAACAGGCCCTTCATTTGAGACTGTCACCTTCAGAGGTGTGTATGCGAAAGAGGGCCTTCTCGGCTAGCTTTGTTGCCAAAGGAGGCAAGGCAGACAAAGACCACTTTAAGTCGGCCTTTGCTGTGTAAGCTGGTCTATTGGGTTGAAGGCTGTTTTTACTCTGTTGTTGCATTTTTAATTGTGTTTAATGAATGTATTTTATTGTTTTCATCAAGCTTTATTAGTGACTGTAAGCTGTCTTGAAGGCCATTTTTGGTAGAAAGGCAGGGTATCATTTTAATAATAATAATAATAATAATAATAATAATAATAATAAACTTACCACATTGACATAGCAATACCTAATGACAACAATATTGTAGAAAAGGAAGAGGAAAAGAGAGAAATATACACCACTGACCACGAATGTTAAAGAACTATGGCAACAGTTCTTTAACATTCGTGGTCAGTGACTATGATTCCATTATAGTGACTATGATTCCATTAGTCACATCAGTCACCGGCATCACATCAAAACAACTATACAGAAAACTTTCAGAAACTGGGCCTGCCAAAATACATCCACACCAACATCCAGAAAGCAGTCATTCTCACTGTTTCTTTCCCCTCCTTGCCTTGAGCTTTCATTTTCCATTTCATTCATTTATTTTATCTCTTTAACACCCCATAGACGAAATTCTCTGGGGGGTTCACAGCCTTGATCTTTCTCTTGCTCTCCCCCCCCAGTCCCTCCCCTTGTTTTTTCCCTCCCTGTCATCCCCTCTCTATCTTGCTATTTCTTCCTCCTCCCAGCACTTGATCGTTCTCTCTCTCTCTTCTCAGCCCCTTCTCTCATTCTTCACACACACACACACCATCTTTATAACAGTTTTAAACCGGTTAGTAACTGTATTAACTGGTTTAAAACTATTATAAACCATTTTAAAGCAGTAGTGTAGATAGTCTCTCTCTCTCTCTCTCTCTCTCTCTCTCTCACACACACACACACACACACACACAGAGGCTGTCCGGACCACACTTTAGGCAATGGAGGGGGGAAGAGGCAACGGACGGTAGTTATTTTTGGAGTGCCCTCCACATGACACATTGCCCCTCCCCCCATCACATGGCTGAAAGTCCCGGCCTCATAATAAGCAATGGGGCTCTGATAAACAATGGAGCAGCCCGTTGTTTTTCCCCGTTGTTTAATAACGTGCCGTCAGTTGTGTGTGCATTGTGTGTTACATAACACAATAAGCAACACAACTGACGGTTGCCTCTTCCCCCTCCGTTGTCTAAAGTGCCGTCCGAAGTAGGCCAGAGAGCACCTTCCTAGGAGGGGACTCCAATGGCAGAGGAGATGTAGTAGGGTGACCAGATAAAATCCAGGTCAAGGCTCATGTAACTTTAACAGTTGTAGAGAAAAGGGAATTTCAGCCAGTGTCATTTGTATGCAATTAGTTCCTGGTGAAATTCCCTCTTCATCACAACAGTTAAAGTTACAGGGCCCTGCCTTCTTTTGTATATGGTCACTCTAGTATAGTGCCTGCACCTTTAACTGTTGTGATGAAGAGGGAATTTCACAAGGAACTAATTGCATACAAATGACATTGGCTGAAATTCCCTTTTCTCTACAACTGTTAAAGTTACATGAACCCTGACCTGGATTTTATCTGGTCACCCTAAGATGTAGTAGCACCAGAGAGGTAACGGAGCAGCTCACCCTGGGATTGGGGTAGGGAATGTTGTGCATGTGGATAGGATGAGAAGAGCAACCCTATGTAGGTCTGCTCAGAAGTAATTCCCATTGAATTCCTTGTAAGCATGCATAGGATTGCAACCTTAAATTGGTATTTTGTTGTGCTTCTGTGGGGTCAAATATACGTGGATTGGCATTGGAGTTCAGACTTTTCCTCTGCTTATTCTCCGTTTTTTGGGGGGGGGGGTGAATTACTTTCTTTTGAGTAGCTAGGCACTGATGGCAGCCGTTATGTGGTTAGCCATATTTTCTTTTGGACCCATTTTGTGGTGGTGCCCAAACAGTTTCTCAGCTTCCCGACTATACCCTTGGTTGGGCATGTCCAAAAAGGTTGGGGACGTTGCCTTAGAAGATGGAAACAAAATTAAAAATGATATTGATAAGTTAGAAAACTGGGCAGAAAAAAATGGAACGCAATTTAATAAGGCAAGTGCAAAAGAAATTAAATGCATAGGTATAAGGAGATATCTGGCTTGGCAATACTACATGTGAAAGGGATCTTGGAGATGTTGTCGGTCACAAGCTAAATATGAGCCAGCAGCATCATGTGGCTGCAAAAAAGTCAATTGCAATTTTAGGATGCATCAGTAGATGTAGTCTCAAAATTACTGGAAGTATTAGTTCCACTCTGTGCTGGTCAGAATTCATCTCAGATACGGTGTTCAGTTCTGGACACCAACACATTAAGAAGGATTCAGATAAAATGGAAGAGCTACAAGGATGATTAACAGACTGGAAAGTCCTGTGAGGGAAGATTGAAGGAACTGGGTATGTTTAGCCTTGAGAAGAGAAGTCTGCAGGGGGATATGATAGCACTTTTCACATGTCGAAAGGGTTGTGTCATGCAAAAGAGAGCCACAACCTGTTCTCTATCATCCAAGAGTGTAGGACATGGAATAACTTGAACCCATTGCCCCTTGGCACTTGCCCTCTCAGACCTTAGGAGGCCATGGGACCTGAATTTGCTTATTTTCCTTTCCACTCTCTGTCTAGGCTGGCCATGTTTCCTGTTTTACAGAATTGCCCACTCCATGTCTGGTTTAAAGTGAGCAACCTGCTCATCTCTTTCACAGTGTTGTTCTGTGAGAATAGGCATCTTGATTGATTTATCTGTTTCTCAGCTGCTTAACAGTTAATCAGAGTAAAGCCCTAGTCTTATCTTGAATTGAATTGGATGGATAGTTTCAAAATGTGTAAACAAAATGTCAGGGGCTGTTTTGTCCGATAGTTGGATTTTATTGGTATCACCTTTAATTTGTATTTTTGTATTATTGGCTTTAATTTTGATTGTAGCTCAAACTGCTTTGAGCAACTAGAAAAGCAGAATATACATACTTTAAGGAATGAATTAAATAGAACACTGATTTCACTATGTATTTGTTATGTACAATCCCTATTTCATCACTGTATATACTGGGTGTGCATTCTATGCTTCATAATTCTGCAGATGTATAATATTTTGTAAGTGCTTGTGTGACAACAGAAAACATGCTCGTGGCTCCTAAATGTGAAAATGCAGTGTATGGAAAATCTTGTGGAAACTAAAATTGCCATAAATACTATGTGCAAAATTATGAACATCTCGGCTGTGATATTTTGCAGTAAATATTGGGCTACCATCATGTCTTGCAGCTTATTCATCCAGCTTGGGGATTCCTGTATTATTAACTCCTTGATCATCTTATGTAAAATAGAGGGATTTGCTTTCCTTTTTTATATACCCATGCTCCCCCTCCCTGCAATTTTGAAAATCCACACCCTGACATCCTAGATCAAATATTTCAAAATATGTTTTGTGTGTCTCTGTGTGTGACCATGTAAAGCATTTTGTAATCATGGAAATTTCCTTCCAAATATGGAGAAACTCATCACCCATTTTGTGGAGAGTCAGACAGGAGAGATAATTGAACCTCCAAAAGCTGTCAGGTGGACTCCTCCAGAGTTCCTGGAGAGCCTTTTAAATGCAAATGCATGGTTTCTTTGTAAAAACAACACAAAACATCCATCCAGTGTCATTGAAATTTATCCTGAAATATTTTATGTTGCTAATTAGGTAATAATGATGGATGGGGGGAACATTTCCTGGCTATTAAGTCAAACCTTCTGACCTTTGAGGTCAGTATCGGCCACAGAGAAATTATTGCTTTTAAAAAGTGAGTGAGTTAAAAAGGAGAAAAAGAAAAAAAAAGAAAAGACATTACCTTTTAAGGTTTTTGAACCTTGGCCATGCTTAGTTGCAAAATCAGTCCTTTTGTAAAGAAACTACAGGCTACTGGCTTGCAGTAAAAGGAGTTCTCAAGGCTTTGGACTGCTTAGAAAAGCGATGCAGGAGTGGGTTTCTTATGACTGAATAATCCAGGATTAATTTTATACCGGGTTCCTCTTTTACAGATGTTTATGGAAACAAGACACAATCTACTCATAGCTCACACCTTTTTGTGACATTTTGGTTGGCCTTCGTAAAGTGGCACTTAGAGATGGGAAGACTTGGGGTGGGAGGTGGGGAATGAAGAGGGCCAGGGGCAAAAAAAATTGATGGGGATCACCATTCTTTTTCCAAAATATCACGAAAATAAAACCAACCTGAAAAAAAATGGGGGTGAGGACTGTCACCCCCATTTTTCTTTCCCCTCCAGACCCAGTTTTTCCAGACCTTTACATCTCTAGTTAGCACCATACTTTAGGTAGGATCCAGATTTAAGTGTACGCAATGGGCTGGAGGAAGACATCCTCACTCCTTCCTACCCATGGCAGCCTTTCCAGCGCCATTAAAATGCTACAGAGAGGGTTGGGGATTCTTCTGAAGGGGGGGAAGAGGGATCCCCCAAAATTAGGCAGAGGCCCCTTCTGTGCACAGAGCCCTTCTGTCCACTGAAAACTGTTCCTGCTCCCAACCCAATGGATATTGGATTTTTATAATGGATCAACGCAGCTACCTATAATGTTGACATGCAATCTATGTGCGAATGTGATGGTGCGCCAGTGTTTCTCCAGAGAGTCACACTTGGCCTCCTTTCCTGGAGTAGGGTGTGGTGTGGGAGAAGAGGTAACAAGGAATGAGGACATGTTGGGGAATAAATTCTGCAAATCAGGCTGAAAAGACAATGGGAAAGGCAGGCGATACTAAAGATGGAAGGCCAGGGAGATAAGGAGATTGTGGCTAGATAATGCATTTGGGCCAGTGGTGTGGAGACTAGGAGTCTGAACCTTTGAAGGGGTGGAGTAGACTTGGAATCCTCACAATCCACAGGCATCTGAATTCAGATTTTGGTTTTAAAATCATCAAAAGTATGGGGTTTGATCCAGATTGTGTCATGCCTAGAACAGACCCATTGGGACTTGAGTGAGCGATGATTAACTTAAGCCCCACTGATTTCATATGGGTTTGTTCTTGGCACAATGCAACCTGGATTCAACCCAATTATTGTGACCCCTTTTCCAATGTCAGCATTTTACATTTCAAGGCAGGGGTGCATCCAGCTTTTAGACCTATTATTTATTTATTATTTATTTCAAAATATGGCAGCCAGGTGAGGTGAACATATTACACCAACATTAAAATCACTCCACTGGCTGCCAATTAGTTTCTGGGTAAAGTACAACGTGTTTGTTATTACCTTTAAAGCCCTACATGGTTTGGGTCCAGGTTACCTGCAGGATTGCCTTTTCCCATACAATCCGCCCCACACACTCAGGTCCTCTGGGGAGAACTTACTTCAGTCAGTTAAAACTAGGCTGACAACAGTTCCCAGAGGACCTTTTCTTCTGTCGCCCCCAGACTATGGAATGGCCTGCCAGAGGAGATTTGTCAACTTAACACTCTCTCCGAGTTTAAGACAGCTATAAAGACTAGCATTTTTTGGCAGGCCTACCCAGATGAACTTTAAACCAAGAATTTTAAGATGTCTTGTTTTATATGCTATTTTAATTAATTTTATGTATTTGATCTATATTGTATTGTACTAATGTTGTTCCCTGCCTCGATTCAAAGGGAGAGGCGGGTAAGAAATAAATATATTATTATTTATTACATTTATATCTCTCCTTTTTTCCTTTAAGGAATCTAAGTCAGCGTACATAATCCTCCTCTCCATTTCATCCACACAACAACAACAATCCTGTAAGGTAGGTTGGGCTGAGAGTCTGTGACCAGCCCAAAGTCATGCAGTGAGTTTCCATGGCCATGTGGGGACTAGAACCCGGATCCTGACTCCCAGACCAACACTCTAGCTACTACACCATACAGGCTCACTGGATCAGTCTAGAACAAACATTCCCCCAAAGTCTAAATCCAAATGGTCTAAACGGCATTGGGAGCAGAAGGCAGCAGACCAGACCAGACCAGACCAGACCAGGCCAGGCCAGGCCAGACCCCACCCCTGCCCTGCCCTGCCCTGCCCTGCCCTGCCCTGCCCACCAAAATGGCATTCCTGACATCATACTTAAATGCAACTTGGGACCATAATGCATATTTATCTATGCCTGTTTATCTACAGTGCGGTGAGTCATGTGGTTAATATCCCCACTCCACACCAGCAAGGTTCTGGGTTCAAACTCAAGTCATCAAGTTTGCTGGGGCATTTCGGGGCGGTCACTTTCTATCTTCCAAAGGACGCTTGTGATAACAAAATGAGTGGTGGGTGGAGACCTGTATACTGGCTGTTCGGATCTCCTTGGAGAAACAGCAGGTTCAAGATGGAATGAAGGAATGAAATTCAACATAAAGTTTTCAAAAAATGGCGTCAGTTTTATTCCCCCACAGTAGTTTACTATTTTCGAATGTCTTCATAGGACCACCCCCGGGCTGTGAAGGCTCCTCCTCCCTCAGCTTGTACAGAGGGAGATGTGCGCTGAAGCAGGGCCATTCCTCAGGCTTGCTGAAAGTCTTCTTAATGTTCTCCCTCTTCCCTCATCTCTTTTTCCTTGTCTACTATGTTTTTTTAGATTGTAAGCTTGCAGGCACAGACTGTCTTGTCTTACCCATGGCATGTATTAGCATCAGCATAACTTTATTTATATGCCACTTTTCCATGGTAAAACCATGCTCAAAGAGGCTTACAACAACATCCAGAAAATTTACACAATAACATTTCCAAATAATGAACAGCCACTGTTAATCAATCATAACAAAGTTTAAATAATCATACATATCAAACATCTTACATTAATAGATCTATCCTAGGATCAAACAATCCAACAATAATTATACTAAGGTCAAACAAAGGAGAAATAAACAAATCCAAACATCAAAAATAACAACAGGGGCAGTACGCTTTGTAGTCGCCATCAATCAGGTGGGGCCTCACCCTCCCCAGCCAGGTGGAATAAGCCACAGAGAAGCTGGGACCAGATTTCGCAAGACCCACAGCTAGACGGTCCATAAGCCATTCCAGGAGCCCTTTGAGCTGAGGAGTAGGATAAAAAAAGCACAATAATTTCAATAAATAATTATGTTTAGATTGTCTACATTTAATGCTACACCAGCCAAGTTGGGATGTCTGGCTTGTGATTTTGAGAGACATTACTTAAATTGGTCCAATAATAATGAAGGGATCTTGCTCAGTGTAGAGTGTGTGGTTTGCATGCAAAAGGTCCCAGGTTCATCTCCAGGTAGGACTCAGCATTGTCAACATGGACTGGCAGTAGCTCTCCAGGGGTACAAGAGAAGGTATTTTCCAGCCCTACTTGGAACCTTTGGCATGCTTGCTATAGTTGTTACGGAAGCTTCAGTGTTTGGTATGCATTCTTAATAAATACACCCCAAAACAGAGGCTCATGAAGTGATAATCTACAAGAGAAAGGGTTTAGGGTCTTTTTAACAGGTTTGAAGGAAACAGAAATCTCCAGGAGACATTTTCCCCATTACCGTGTTTGCACTGATAGGAGGTTTAAAAATGCTCCTGTAGAGAGATTTAGAATTCTGAAAAGGACAGATTTGCTGATGGCCTTTAAAATGCAGGTTCTCTACTTTAGCCCCATTTATTGTTATATATGCTCAGAGCTTATCGGATGAAATTACAATGCGGTGCCATGCCAATCTTCTCTAGAGGCCCTGCTCTGAGTGCCCCTGCCAAATGAAGGGAAGCAGGTACTTTTGGGTAGTGGCATCTCCATTATACAATAGGGTGACCAGGTTGGATTCAGATTGAAGCTGAATCAACTGCAATAGCAGAAGTGGACCTCACTACCCCACACCTTCCCATGATGGTGCCTTCAGCCCCCTGAAAATGTTACACAGATTTAGGAGGTCCTGCTGCAAAATCAGGCAGAGCCACTTTCTGCTCTTTCTGTCATGAACTGTCCCTTTCTCTCAGGGAAAGCAGATTCTGAATCCAACCCATCGTACCTAGGGTAGAACAACTGAAATCAATGGGAGCTGAGTTAGTCATGATTTCACTGGGTCTACTCTAGACATGATTAAAGCGAGTTCCAATCCATTTGTGTTTTAGTTTTAATTAGTTTGTTTGGTTTTATCGTTGCTATGTAGACAATAAGTAAGTAAATACATAAATAAATACATTGCTCTTTATTCTTTTAGTTGTCCATATTTGCTACAAGCTTCCTAATAATCTATTACAGCAGTCCCCAACCGAGCACCCACCAGAGGTGTTGGACTACAACTCCCATACTGGCCTGGGATTATGGGAGTTGTAGTCCAACCCATCTGGAGGGTACCAGGTTGGGGAAGTCTGATCTGTTAGCTTTGATGAGCTCATTAAAACCTCATAAGAACATAGAAAGCTGCCTTATACTGAGTCAGGCCTTTAGTCCATCTTGCCCAGTATTGTTGACATTGACTGACATCGGCTCTCCTTGTTCTACTTGGAGAGTCTTTCCTTGCGCTACCTGGAGAAGCTGGGGATCGAACCTGGGACCTTCGGCATGCAAAGAAGGTGCTCTGTCACACTGAGCTATGGCTCCATCTTCACAGGCAGTGTACCTTTTCCCAGAAGACAATAGGAGAAGACAATCACCTGGTTGTCATCTTCCCAGGGGCGTTGGCTGCCATTGTTTGAAGTGATACTGGCCCAGATGGACCTTTGGACTAATTCAGCAAGGCATTATCCACCATCATTGGGTGTCATCATAGTAGTATTGCCACAGAGACCAAGTTCTCAACTCCCCCACCCCCAAAAAAGAAAACCCAGAAAAAACGGTCAGAGGTACAACCTGTTGACTTGTTTGTTCAACTTCTTCCTCCCCCACAAATTCTTTCCACATATCTTCTGATTTTTTACTGTCACTGTAGCAAGCGGCTCTCCAGCTGCAAGTTTTATGATGGGGCTATTTAGAAAGAAATATTACAGGAATGTGATCATTGCTAGATCTGGAGTTGCTGTAAACATTGCTTACAAGTTTTGGGAGTTGTTTTCTGCTGCTGCTGCTGCCGCTGCTACTGCTCAGGTAACAATCTGGGGAAAGGTAAGGTAGACTAGCAGGTATGCTGATATCTTTTGCAACCGCACCAGCCTCTGTTAGTGACAGTTTAGAATCATGCAGCCTTTTCATGTCACACAGAGGTCTGCATCAGACCAAATGGAAAGGCAGCCACATACCTCAGAGCAGGCTCCAAATTTTAAGTCAGTGGCATCTTTGCTGTGAGAACATCAGCAGGCAAATGGCAAACAACAGGCACATATCCCAGATACACACAGTTCTCCTCCTCCTCTATTATTATTATTATTAGTATTAGTATTAGTATTAGTATTATTATGCCTGTTCAGACGACACATTAAGCCACAGTGGTTAAGTATTTTGAGCTAAACATTATGGCTTAGCGTGCCATGTGAACCATTCCTAACCATGGTGGCTACATAACCACAGTTTAAACATGCTTACTAACCATTTGCTGCAAAAGGGTTAGTGGCCTAATCATGGTTTAGCATGTCGTCTGAACAGGGTCATTATTATTATTATTAATAATAATAATAATAATAGACTAGCAATATACATTGCATGTTGTTACTGTTATTATTATTAATATTAACAATGACAACAACAGACTACAACATACATGGCACTTCACAGTGTTATATAAGCAAAAATTGAAAGGTCCCAATGACTTTGCAGTCTAAATTGAGATATGGCAGGGATTGTTGTTATTATTATTATTATTATTATTATTATTATTATTTATCTACAACATACATGGAACTTTACAGTGTAATAAAAGCAAAAATGGAAAGGTGCCTGTCCCAGTGACTTTACAGTCTAAACTCAGATATGGCAGGAATTATTATTTTTTGTCGCTTGTGGCGATTTTTCTAGATGAACATGAAGGGCTTTGCCAAGTCATGCTGTCTTTTACTGATTCAGAAATGTCCTGACTATTGAACATTATTATTCTTATTCTACAACATACATAGCACTTTACAGTATAATATAAGCAAAAATGGAAAGGTACCTGTTCCAATGATGGGGAACTGTTTCCAGTGGGGAAGCTGGATGATCCCTTACTGGGCCCTGCATAGGACTGATGATGTCAGTGGGTGGGGTCATGCCATCAGGTCCCCGGCTGCTGGGAAACATGGGTGGGAGGGTGCTGTTGTACTTGTGTCCTGCTTGTGGGTTTCCTGTGGGCAGCTGGTTGGCCACTGTATGAACAGAGCAGTGGACTTGAGGGACTCTTGCTCTGACCCAGCAGGGCTTTTCATATTTTCATATGAAGCACCAGCTGGTCACGGAGCCAACTTGGCCTGGCACAGGCTCTCCATGGCCAGGGCAAGTCTGTGTGCTATGATGAAGTAGCCCCTGACTTCGCCTACACCACACCTTCCCCCTTGGGAATGATGTGCTGCGGGGAATTCCAGAAGCCTCACTGTTATCTTCTATCATTGATCGGAAATAGGGATTTCTTTCCCTGCTAGCTTCCAGGGGGGGCAGAGGCTCGTGAAAGAGTGAGACACGAGCAGGATGAAGAACCTCTATGGGCTGCAGGTTTTGAGGAGGGATTTGAAGGAGAGGAGGTAGCACCATAACTGCTGGAAGTATTCGGAGAGGGAGAGCTAGGTGTAAGGGGCAGTAAAGGAGAAAGGGTGGGGTCTTCTGAAGAAGGAGAAGATTTGGGGACTGATAGAGCTGGCAAATAAATAAATAAATAAATAAATAAATAAATAAATAAAGATACTCTTTGTTATGTTCTTCTCCACTGCACTCGTTGAGAGTGATTTCACCAGACAGGGTTGTTTTATTTATTTATTTATTTTATTTATTTATTGCATTTTTATACCGCCCCATAGCCGAAATAGCCCCACATTATAGGAAACACCAAAACCCAAATGGGCAAGTAGCACTGTTTTTTGTAACTATGTCTAAACATGGACCTCCAGCCTCTCTGTCTCTCCGCACCCCCTGCAAAACTTGGGGGGGGGTGTTTGACTTCATGCCCTACTTTGAAAATTTCTCAGAGTTGGCCACTGCTGGAAGCAGGATGAGATGAACCCTTGATCTGATCCAGGGGGTTCTTCCTATATCCTCACATGCTCCAAATATGTGAGATTTATGGCACACATTTCATAGCATTCATGTTTCTTCTCATCTACAACCTCAGTCATCCTTACAACAGTCCCGTAAGGTTGACCAACTTATGATGGACCCTGGACACCAGACGGAGGAAATGATGGAGCTAGAGGTGGACTTTGGGGCCAAGAACTGCCCCTCTGCAATGACCACGCAGAGAGCAGCAGCTGCAGAAGACATGTAGGCATGATGATGCTGTGGTTTCAGGGAGTTTAAAAGGTAAAACTACACATGCTGAGAGTATTATTTTCCCACCAATTCCGGTTGGCAAACCATTGTCTTGTTTTTGTTCTAACATAACAGGAAAGTAGAAGCGGTTTTAAAGCATGACATCGCAGTTGAAGAGGAAGAGAAATGTTAGATGTACTCTTCACAACTAAAATAATACACATGGTCATCTAAAGCCCCCCCCCCATAAGATGGGGCTGATGGGAATTGAAGTCCAAAACATCTGAAGGGGACCAGGTTGGGGAAGGCTGGTTGTAGACAATACTTAGATGGAGTCAATTTGGTGCAAGGTAATTCCTTCTGTTCCCAGCCCAGATGCACAAAACACAATGATGCAATTCACCCATGTTCATCTGTTTTTCAGTGCTTCCTGTAACAGCCAAAGTCACCTTTAGAATGGGAGATTAGCAGACTTTCCGGAACTAGGAGGGGTTTGTTTTCTTGGCATGCCACGAAGGGGACACTCCCAGTGTTATTTTTCTCTTCTTGCATTTTTAAAAACAGATGCAGAAAAGCCACTGGAAAATGGCCAAAGACGTGCATCTCTGTGAAGTCCAGAGAGTCAGATGTGAACCTCTGGGACACTCTGGACTTCATGTGTCCGAGACTCTACAGTGAAATATATCCACCAACCAAAGGTTACTTATTTAATGCCTGCTTGTCTTATGGGACTCAAGGGGGAACAGGGCTCTCTCGTCCAAGCACTAATCAGATCTAGCCCTGTTTAGCTGCAGTGCAGTTGCCACATAATGCTCTTTCGGACCAGAGCCCAGGACTCTTACAATCATCCAAAAACTCTTTTCCGTCTATTTTCCTGTGCATTCCTCAATGTTATGTACTTTGCAATCACCACAGAGCAAGCCTCCCCCAACCTGGTGTCCTGCAGATTGCTGGACTACACCTCCCAGCATTCCTGACCATTGGCCATCCTGGCTAGGGCTGATGGGAGTTGGTCCAAAATATCTGGAGGGCACCATGAGGAGCCAGGTTGCTGCAGCAGGAGAGGCATTCTCTTAGCAACAAGGATCAAGAGGTCAAAGAGGGAGCGGTTGCATTTGCACCCAAAGTGAGTTTTAAGGGAAGAGGCAGTTCCTTGCACAAGATCCTGTCAGGGGCAGGCCAGGGTCATGGAGGTAGCCATACCACAGTCTAGGGGGGTTAATGCACATTCAAGCACAAGGTCCATGAGGTCAATACCTGATGCTGGAGGGTTTGGAGTGAAACAGAGAAAGGACGATAGCTGGGTGGTGGAGAAGGTCCCATCTTCCGTCCCCGGAATCTCCACTTGAAACAATCAGCAGCAGCAGGAGACTTTTGCCTGGGACCCTACAGAAGCACAAGCAGTCAGAGAAGACAATGTTGGGCTAGACAGACAAGAGAGTTGATCTGGTCTAAGGCAGCTTCCTATGAACAGTGTTGAGATGGAGCCCAATTCAGGAGTGCAGCTTGGTAATTTTAGATTTTAGACTTACTGGTCTTATGGAGCCGGGGTGGGGGGTGGCATTGAAAAGGCCATGTCTGTTGCTTCTGTTGTGAATCCTCCAGGAATACCATGCTTTACAACTTGCTCCTACATTACCATCCTGACTACAGGAATAAAATGGAGTTTGTTTCTGTTGACCTGATGCCAAATACATTGTTATACTAATGTTGTTGTTATACTAATGTTGTTCTCTGCCTCGATCCAACGGGAGAGGTGGGTAAGAAATGAATATATTATTATTATTACCTGGAAATAAGCACCACTTTGCTGTAGAAAAGGATAATCAGTTTTTACAGGGGAAACAATGTTAAAAATACATCTTGAGCCAGGCACATCTGGCCATCCTGTGATGATAATTTTAAAAAATGCAAAAGAAAGGATTCTGTGCCAACCAGCATCGGTCCCACCAGACCCTGGTAGGCCCATGCTGAAATCAGGCCTGATTGTTGCCCTCGTCATTTGTCACTCCTGGTGCACATTCCTTCCTCTCCCCACACTGCCACCAGGACTTTGGCCCTGATGTTCATCTATGGCTATTCCAATGGCTCTATAGAGTAGGCAGAGGCCATTTACAGCCTGCCAGTCATCAGGGCTGCCCCAACGTACAGCTCTAGTCCCTTCTGCACCTGGAGAAGATTCTGAGTCTGGACCACTCTATTTCTGCCTGGTTGGCCCCTCTACATTTCATGCCATTTCCACCACATCTGTCATTTCTGGCCATGTGGCACAGAGGTCCCACGACACATGCCATCAAACTATCAGAAATCATCCCTGCTGGATGCCAATGCTGCCGCTTTCAATGGGGCTTGTCATCGATGCCAGAAGATTTCTGCTCCTGATGACATGACATAAAACTCTGTCAAGAGGTGCTACAACTCACCCCACCTCACCCCACCCGCGGGGCAAGAGTTTCAAGGCGTCACAAGAATTGTAGAGCTATTTGGGAGCCATTCCCTGCCATCAGGGGAGCAGGCAGCATCAATTGGACGAGAATTGAGAAGCTCCTAAGAAGCAGCTGCTTCAGATGAATGCTCTATACATGTTCTGCAATGTCTAAAGGGGACGATGAAAAATATACAAATGCTCTAATCCCCTCCGATCCCTTCCATTGTCGAACTGTGATGGCACATGTTGTTTTGCGATTATGTGCCTCTTAAGTTCTCGTTTAGCTACTCAGTGAAAGACGCCGACTGAATTTTGGCACTTTAAACAAATAAAAAAGCGAGAGAATGAGGCTAGGTTGATTCATAGACGACCAGGCCTTTCATCCCAAGGAGACAAGAAGCTCCATTGCAGGAGAGGATTCAGCTATTAAAGGGCCATGGATAGCTACTGGGCAAATATGTGGGTGCATCCCCCACCCCCAGCCCAGCTAAATATCTCCCCACGCATGTCTCTCGTCTATTCACTATACCAGCCTTCCCCAAAACACCACCCTCCAGATGTATTGATCTACAACACAATGGCTGTGCTGACTGGAGATGATGGGAGTTTAGTCTAACACATCTGGAGGACACCAGTTCGGTGAAGGTGGCTTTATACTCTCAGAATAGTGACATGCAATGGAAGGAGCTACCTTCATGACTTGCTTTTGATTTTGAGTGCCCAAAGCAGGGGTGGGAACCAGTGGTTTCTAGATTACAACTCCCATCGTCCCTGGGCCATTTTGGCTGGAGTCCAACAACATCTGGAAGGTCGCTGGTTCTGCACCCCTGGCTCCAAGGCATGAGGCTGGTTGCTGCTGGGCAACAAAATTCAGAATTAGGAGGATCCTGGCCTGACAGAAAAGGCAGTTCTTCTTTTATTTCAATCATTTATTATTTCATTTATTATTATTATTATAAAATAATCTCAAAGCGGGGCACAAGCAATAAAGCGCCATAAAATAACGCGACATTGACAAGCGACCTAACGAAACGGGAGAACATAGCAGATAAATTGTTTACAAGAGACAGCAAAGGAAAAGAGAAGGAAATTAAAGCAAAAGCTTGGGCAAACAAGTAGGTTTTTAGCTGGTGCTGAAAGCTTGGAAGACTTGGTGATGCCCAGTGTAGGCTGCTGGCTCCGATGTGAGTGGGGCGGTGAATCTCTAAAGTGTTCTGACCGAAACCCGGAGCAGATTCACTGCCCTACTGACATCGGAGCCACCAGCCTCCACTGGGTATCACCAAATCTTCCAAGCTTTTGGCACCAGCTAAAGACCTACTCTTAAGAGTTCTGACTGGTTCGGACCAAAACCCGGAGCAGATTCATCACCCCATTGACATCGGAGCCACCAGCCTCCACTGGGTGTCACCAACTCTTTAGTTCTGACTGGTTCTGACCGAAACGCAGAGCAGATTCACCGCCCCATTGACATCAGAGCCATCCATAACTGAGTGGAGGTTCCACAGGCGGCTTGCCTTATTGAGAACACCCTAGATTGCTGTGTATCGAACTCCAGGCAGATGCAGCATCGTCAAAAGGATATTCCCACTCGATCTTAATATCCGGGCAGATACAGAAGGGAGAAGGCGCTCCGTCAGGTCACTAGGTCTTGTGCTGTGTTAAGCACCCTGAACTTGGCTCGGAAGCTGGCTTATTGGCAGCTAGCACAACTCCTTCAGAACCTGTGTAATATGTTCCCGGTAGGCTGTTCTGCTCAGCAGCTTAGCTGCAGCGTCTTGCACTAGCTGCAGCCTCCAGGCCAACCTCACAGGCAGACCCACATGCATTGCATTGCAATCGTTTTATGTTCTTACAGCAAAACTGCCTTTGGGTAATACAGCAACGAAGCAGCAGTCAGCCTTGTTACAGGGAAGAGTGCTGCCAAAAAGACCTAGAAAGCACAAAGTTCAAGAGCTGAACCAGCCTTGTGTTTAAGAACTTGCCTGGTCACCATGGGCGATCAGGAATTTCATGCACGCAAGTGAACACACTTGTGCAGAAGAAATGCAGCATTCTGGCAGGGCAGGGCGGAGTATCAGTACACCCTTCTCTACCTGTCTGCTTGGTGGAGTGATTTTAAACTATTATTATTAATTATTATTATTATTATTATTATTATTATTATTTAAAGGCTAGCAGACTGTGTTCCCATACTGGCTGTAGAGAAAGCAGCTTGCTCGCCACATCCAGCATGGAAACACAGCTACGGTGGCCACTTGCACATTCTAGGGTGACCATATGGAAAGGAGGATACAGGCCTCCTGTATCTTTAACAGTTGTCTAGAAATGGGAATTTCAGCAGGTGCCATTTGTATGCATGCAGCCCCTGGTGAATTTCCCTCTTCGTCACAACAGTTAAAGCGGCAGGAGCCCTGCCCTCTTTTGTGTCTGGTCACTCTAGAACCTGATGCTCTCCAAATGTTTTGTACTACAACACCAGTCAGGCTAGGGCTGACAAGAGTTGTAGTTCAAAATACCCGGGGTGGGAAGGCACTTTGGAAGCCGTTTTTTCCCCACCCAGCTCCAATGCTAGAACTTGAGACGGTCTAGGAGAATGCTACTTGAAGCTATAGAATGCAGGGAGCAGGGCTGGATTAAGACATGCTGAGGGCCTAAACCATATCAAGATTCAGAGGCCCCATATCATAAAAACAAAGAGGAAAAAAGTGTATTACAATATAATAGGAAGGGTAATAAAAAGGGCACCACGAAGCGTTAGGGGGCACTTGTAGTTAAACATCTTTTAGCCTTCTCTGAAGATGTGTATAAAAAAGCACTAATACAGAAAGTTGTTTTGAATGTCTTTTAAACCGGCTCTAGTTTGAACTTATTGCCGCCAAAATTAAATACTGCATTGCCACGCTTTCTCTATATGAAGCAACTGTACTGTAGGTCACACCAGACTTTCCAACATATTTAAGCCAAAGCAATTTCCTGTTATCTTACATCTTGGTTATTTCCCAAACTATTTAGAGACCCCTCATAATATGAGGCCCTAACCCATGGTTTATTTGGCTTGTTCCTAAATCTGGCACTGGCAGAGAGGTAAAGCTAGGAAGCTGTAGGTTCACCTGCCCTTCCCTGCTCATTCATTTCCACATGAAGCAGCCTCCCCTGGCCTGGTGCCCTCGAGATGTTTTGGAGTACAATGGCCGTCAGCCACAACCAGCATGATGGAAGCTATAGTCCAAAATCTTTGGAGAGCATTAAGTTGGGGAAAGCTGAATGATAAAAGACAGATTCCCCCCCCCCCCCCCCAGTGTTCAGTGCAATATGTACACTAGGCAGACACATGAATAAAATATACACGGCTGCTCCATCGGATCCACTCTGTCTCTGAGTGACGCACCTGTTGTTCTACCTGCTGCCTGATAGAAAACAACAATGAAATCTCCTCGGCCCGGTCAGAGGCATAGGGTGCAGCAAACTTGCTTAAGCTAAGCAGATCCAGGTTGGATCAGTGTCTGGATCTCCAGATGCCTCCAAGAATAGACAGGATTGAGCTGAAATGAAATACAAAAGAAAAGAAAGGATAATATTTACACATCAGGAATGAGTAAGCTTTGGACAGACGAGGAGTTGGGGTCACTTGAGTTTCCTTCGCACCTCTTTATCTTCAGGACAAATTGCTTTCACTGTTTTTTTCTCCTGTTCTTTTTATACCTCTGCTGATTCCTCTGGAAAAACTGAAAGGTAATTACTTGTGGGGGGGGGGGGGACTCCTTGCTGAGCTCTTGAGTGGAAAACCCGACACAAGTGTGAAGTATCATTATCCATCTTTTCCTCAATTTGGTGGCGCCCGTAATGAACATTTAATGAACGGCGTGACATTTTAAATTGTCTGGAGCATCCCAGTATGCGTAAGATAACAGGGGCAGAGCCAGCTGGTCGGCCGGTTCTCTGTGGTCTTTAATTAGGGTTGGCTTTTTTAATTCCTTTAATTTGTACTCTCTGTTCAAATAACTTCTTGGCAAGGGTTGAAAAGGAGAGCACTTCTTTTCTCTCTCTTTTTTTAATTTGCAGATTTAGGCAGAAGCTGGTTAACACTTGGCTTCGTCAGATGGGAGTCACGGCACAATTTTCCATGGTACCTAAAATCCAGGTTCAGAAAGTGCAAGGGAAGGGCTCAGGTGATTCAGGTCAGGAGAGCAGCCAGGACGTTGGCTTTGCTGCCACTGCTTAATCTTTGCAGCTAGGTAATTTTGTGGTGTGGAGGATGTGGGTAGGGAGACATTTTTCTAGAACCCGGGGTCATCCCATGAAGCTGATTGATGGGAGATGCAGGACAGATAAAAAGAAGGACTTCTTCACACAGCGCATAGTTAAATTTTGGAATCCACTACCGCAAGATGTAGTGATGGCCACCACTTTGGAAGACTTTAAAAGGGGGTTGGATAAATTCCTGGAGAAGGCCGTCAACGGCTACTAGTCCTGATGGTTATGTGCTACCTCTGGTATCCAAGGCAGTAAGCCTGTGTGCACCCACTGCCGGGGAACATGGGCGGGAAGCTGCTATTGCACCGTGTTCTGCTTGTGGGTCCCTGGCTGAGAGCTATGTGAACAGAGTGCTGGATTAAATGGACCCTTGGTCTGATTCAGCATCTCTCTCTCTCTCTCTCTCTCTCTCTAATTTGCATATATAAAAGAACTTAAATATTAACATAATACAGAAACCATACATGCAAGGAATAATAGATGACATGTGCTTTTTTTAAGAGAAGAAAGAAAATACTTCACAGTCCAACACTATATTCACACAGTACAAATTATTTAACATTGGTTATTAGGCGGTTTTAAAGGATAATTAATTAATTAATGGAAGGATAGATCGCCAATCTAGGCTATTTATTTTAATTATTTTTATTTATTTATTGTATTTTTACCCTGCTCCTCAGCCAAAAGAGGCTCTCAGAGCAGCTTACAATCAATCAGTAAAGAAGACAGTCCCTGCCCTCAGGCTTACAATCTAAAAAAGACATGACACAGGAGGAAAAGGAGTTGGGGAGGGAAGGGGGGGGAAGAGAGAGAGGAAAAAAATAAGTAGACCAGCAACAGGGCTGATGGGGTTGTCCTGCTCCTGAAGGAGGGGAGTCCAACTGGAGTAGGCCCTGATGTTTCCTTTGCCTGCTCCATCTCCCGTGCTCTTTCTTCTTTCCGTCAGGGCCATAATTATAATTATTGTTATTCATTAATTTTTCTCCAGAGAAACTATCAGCGTAGCTCTTCTAATGTTCCTATGTGTGGCCTTCTCTGCAGCAGCTGGCTGGCCACTGTTTGAAAAAGAATGCTAGTCTAGCTGAAACATCAGTCTGACTAAGCAAGGCTTGTCCTACATTTATATAGAGTAAACAGATGCAAAGAAGTTGAGAGACCCTGTACTTTTTTGCAAATGTGAAGACCAAACCATCTCAGCTGTGAACACCTCTGGGCATGCCAGACTGAGAGGAGCTCTGCCATCTCCAGTTCTCCTATAAAATCAAAGCACTGAATGTTAGGGCCATCCCTCCCATGAGGCGGAATCTAAAGGGGACCACCATAACAACATTAAGTCCAGGCTTTAAAATTAAGAACTTAAGAACATGTTTAATGCCAGGAGGGCATGAAATCAATCACCCTAACCCTGGTATCCCACCCCAGCTGATATTCTAAGGTATAATTGGGACCTACAACAAAGGGACATTGAATCATAGAATAGTAGAGTTGGAAGGGGCCTATAAGGCCATCGAGTCCCACCCCCTGCTCAATGCAGGAATCCACCTTAAAGCATGCCTGACAAATGGTTGTCCAGCTGCCTCTTGAATGCCTCTAATGTGGGAGAGCCCACAACCTCCCTAGGTCATTGGTTCCATTGTCGTACTGCTCTAACAGTCAGGAAGTTTTTCCTGATGTCCAGCCGGAATCTGGCTTCCTGTAACTTGAGCCCATTATTCCGTGTCCTGCATTCTGGGTTGATCAAGAAGAGATCCTGGCCCTCCTCTGTGTGACAACCTTTCAAGTATTTGAAGAGTGCTGTCATGTCTCCCCTCAATCTTCTCTTCTCTAGGCTAAACATGCCCAATCCTTTCAGTCTCTTCCTTCAGTGTGGGTTGCAATAATTTGGTTACATATAAGAATCAGCTCTTATACCTGAACATCAAATATAGAGGGAATGAGCTTAGAGGCTCTATTTAGCTATTGTCCCTAATGGACCTATTGCCACATATAGATCTTCCCCCCCCCTCCTTGAATATGTTTAATCCCTGTTTAAAAGCATCTAAACTAGTGTCAATAAGAATTAATCTGCTCCAGAACTAAGCATCTGAGGGCACATACACAAAATCAGTGCTTTGCACACAAGATTAGTGTAACCTAAGGCAACTGTTGCCCTTGGATTGTGTAGTCATCAGCACTTCTGCCGAGAGGGTGTGGTGTGGTGTTAGAATGGCCAGAGTGCTCGACCTAGACAAGAGAGACTGTGTTCAGATCCCAGCTGAGCTGCAAAATTTAGTCGGTGATCTTGGATCAATTACTCCCTCTCAGCCAAATCAGTCTTCCTCACAGGGTTGTTGTGAGGCGAGAAAGGGGGAGACCACATGAGCCTACAAACCTGGCTGGACTGGCCTATCACATATTTAAGTAGGATGACCATATGGAAAAGGAGGGCAGGGCTCCTGCATCTTTAACAATTGTGATGAAGAGGGAATTTCCGCAGGTGTCACTTTTCTGCATGCAGCACCTGGTGAAATCCCCTCTTCATCACAACCGTTAAAGCTGCAAGAGTCCTGCCCTCTTTTGTAGAGTGACTGGGTACAAGAGGACAGGGCTCCTGCAGCTTTAACTGTTGCCATGAAAAGCGGATTTCACCAGGCGCTATATGCATAAAAATGACATCTGCTGAAATTCTGTTTTCCATACAACTGTTAAAGATACAGGGGCCCTGTCCTCCTTTTCATATGGTCACCTTAAAAGTAAAGTAATACACATACACATTACCATGTAAAGAAGGGAAGGGGGTGTAAGACCATATACACCCAAGGCAGAGTCCCGGTTAAGACCTGTATGTCCAGAATCTAAAGTTACCTCACTGCCCCACTGCATGATCTTGAGCCTTTATCCTAAGTTTTTGCATTTCCCCTCTTGGATTGCTTTTAAGATTTTTTTTGTAGTCTGCTAATTCCATCACCTGTAGGCTGTGCCTCTGGTGCCACCATATGGAGAAAGCTAACAACTGCAGCTTATCCTCACCTGGCTTGCTTTTAAAGGCATTGTTGAATGATGGACAGTTCACATTTTAACATACCTAGCAGTTAAACACCATCCAGATTCTAGAGCTGCATTAAATTTGGGCAACACTATTTATTTGAATTTCACATTTGCCTGGGGAAATGTTCATTCCGATTCCCAAATAAGCATCTCTGAGGTGGTTCTCAGAGAGGTATGTGGCAACGACAGAAGCTTCTTAAAGTTCTCTCTTTAGAAAGTTCATGATTTTATTTACATTTGTACTGGTACTCTTCACTGAAAAATGATAGGCAAGGACGTCTCAACCATCCCACCAATGCGGGACATACATTATGGTGGGACATGGGAGAGGATCCCCTCTGTTGTGGCACCCCGGTTGTTGAATGTGTTATATCCTGCTTGGTGTAGATTTGGCCCAGGCGACTAGTGTGCCTTGCTCAGCCTGCTTGCCAGGTGATGTGACGTGGCAACTTAATGGCCCAGCTCATTCTACTGATGGTTCTTTATTTTTAAATTGCACTTGGACTGGACAGTCTAACAGAGGACAACTTCAAATAGAGGACTGTCCTCTGTTAAGTGGGACGCCTTTGACTGGGTTGCCTAAAGGCAGGGGTGGGGAACTTGGGGCCCTCCAGATGGTTTGGCTTGACAACTCTCACGATCCCTTGCTGGCTGGGGCTGATGCGTGTTGTAGATCCCAAGTTGTCCTCCACCCCTGCTTTCAGGCAACCTAGCTCCATTTGATCTCTGCCATACTGCAGCTGCAGCCATCAATGCTTTGGGTAAATATTGAGCCTCTGAACCAGTCTTTGCAATGTCAGAATGGTCTGGACCATTCCCTTGCAGTAGCAGCTTATGGTAGAGAGTGGCCTTCTCCAGGATGCAGCCCTCCAGAGGTTTGGACTACAACCCCTCGCATTCCATCCTGATGATTGGCCATGCTGGCTGGGGCTGATGGGAGTTGGTCCAAAACATCTGCCAAATGGGGGCTGGTGAAGAGGCATAGGGTTTTAGAGAAACAGAAGCCAGCATCCTTACTGAAGGGTGCCACAAAGTGGCGGGGAGGGAAGAAGGAGGTTCACTAGCTCAGTGCTGTTTGGCTGACCCCTATGGAAAGGAGGAGCACAGGGCTCCTGTATCTTTAACAGTTGCATAGAAAAGGGAATTTCAGCAGCTGTCATTTGTAGGCATGCAGCACCTGGTGAAATTCCCTCTTCATCCCAACGGTGAATGGTGAAAGCTGCAGGAGTATAGCAAGAGTGACCAGACACAAAAGAGGGCAGGGCTCCTGCAGCTTTCACCGTTGGGATGAAGAGGGAATTTCACCAGGTGCTGCATGCCTACAAATGACACCTGCTGAAATTCCCTTTTCTATGCAACTGTGAAAGATACAGGAGCCCTGTCCTCCTTTTAATATGGTCACCCGAAGCGCTGTGCAGTGGGAGCATTGAACCTCAGGCCTGGGGACCAAATCCAGCCCTCCTGGATTCCCAATCCGGCTGTTCGGGAGGACCCAGATGACCATGCCCCCTCCCCACAATCCACTGATTGTTTGATGGTTACCTAGGTGTTGCAGAGGGCTTTTTCCCCCATTCTGAAAGGTTTAAATGCCTCTCCTAAGGCTTAGTTACTGGCGGTAAGAACTTTAAGCTACCGTGTGCCTAGTATTTGGGGAATGTTGTCCCCTTTGCCTCCAGCTTTGCCCACTGCTGGAATGAGGTCCCCAAAAGCATTTCCAAAATTGAATTCAGCCCTGATCCCATGGTCTGGGCTGTACCAAGTGGAGGCTGGTGGCTCCAACGTCAGCAGGGTGGTGAATCCGCCCCAGGCTTCAGTCAGAACGCTAAAGGAACTATCCAAGGTGCTTCCCCATTTGTGGGATGAGGTCCAGCTCTTTGAATAGCTCCTTCAGAGTTCTGCTGGTTCTGACCGATACCTGGAGCGGTTTCACCACCCCATTGCCATCGGAGCCACCAACCTCCACTGGCTGTACCTGTGATTGGCACGATTACCTATCCAGCTGCATGCATAGCAGGTGCTGAGCTAGCAGACCCCCCAAGCCACCTCCACCAATGTACCTTGTCTTTCAGTGCCCATTCTAAGAGGAGTTCCAGGTTCCCCTTTTGCTTCAATCGCTTCCCAGCAGCAGTGAACTGCTTCATAGCCTGCCACTGTTCACTTGAGATGTGCTTCACGTACAGCTCAAGAGCAGTGCGATCAAGCACTTTGATGATCCCAAACCACAGCGCTTATTGGGCAGGTAGGTTTTTTCAGTGCTTGGCTAGCTTGGCTGTGGAGTCTGTCACATAATGGACACATCACACCTTCAGGAATAGCACTGCTGAAGACCAAGAGCTTCTCTACAAGAGCGATTCATTTCACACTCATGATTGGCCACTCATGGGAGTTTGAGGGTCCTTTACATGACACCGTCAACCTCCAGGACATCTCCCACACCTTCCCCCAGTAATCTTGCTTTAAAAAAGAACAGAGATAATACACTGTTTAAAATTATTGCAGGATATTACGGGCCACTAGATGGCGCTTTTTCATTTAACTTTATGGAGTATTGCCAGGAGGGGAAGTTTTCAGTTACAAATTGTGTGGTCACCGTTGGTAGCCATCTAAAGAAGCCCGTAGTGAATATTGAAAGACGTGAAGGGAAAAAAAGGCCTGGTGGGCTTTTCCCTTAATGCAGTGATGCTCCAATGCACACGGAAAGGAAAATGCTGATTGTTTGGCCCTTTACTTTCTGCTTCCCTTTTTTGTGTCACTATAGGTGCAAGTTGGGAAAGGCTGTCAACTTCAGAAGAATTTGCAAGTCAGCATAAAGTAATCTCAAGTTGCTTTGCTTCTCCCCCCATTTCAGATCTGTAAGCGAGTTAAAATGTTGCGAGAGCTCATAACAGAGAGAAGCACTTATCAGATTTAAACCTGTGAAGGGATATTAAAAGATAATTATCCCTTTTCTTCCAATTAAGCTGAGCTCTGCTGAGCCTCCTACTATGAAAATGTGACACTTGTGATGGGAGTTAAGTCCCAACAGGTGCCTGCTCTGTTTCAAGCTTTATTTAAAAGCACATGAATGTTGGCTCCTGAGACACTCCAGACACACAACTTTTGCTCAAGGCAAAACTCATATTTCTCACTGAGATTTTCCATACAAGATAATTGCTAATAGGCCAGAGCACATTTGCTGCATAGCTACGATCACACGGCAGTCAGGGTTGGTTCCCCATGCAATCTATGGGGGCATCCATTCCCAGCATTTCTTATTTTATTTTTAAAGGATCCAATGCATATGGCTTGGGACTGAACAATTTAGAAAGAGAAGGCAGCATCTTCTAGAATCTAGGACCACTTTAATCAGTGGGGCAGTCAGATAAACGAACAGAATGTCACCATGAAGACCCGCAATGGTGGCCTTCTCTGTAGTGGCACCCACCCTCTGGAAAAGCCTCCTTTGTCCAGTTCAGGAGGCAGAAAATGTAACATCTTTTAAATGCCCCCTGAAAACACCCCTCTTCACATAGGCTTTCCCTGGGTTGTAACTGCTATTGGGTTTATTTTGGTTTTACTTAGTATTTTAAAACTTTTAAAGCTTTATATTATGTCTTGACATGTTGTGTTTTATGGTTTTAATTGTGAACTGCCCAAAGAACTTCAGCTATTTGGGCAGTATAAAAATCTAATTAATAACAACAGAAAAAGGAGGAGGAGGAGGAGGAGGAGGAGGAGGAGGAGGAGGAGGAGGAGGAGGAGGAGGAGAGGTGCCCTGCTGGATCAGCCCAAGGGCCGATCTTGTCAGACATTCTAATCAGAAAGTGGCCAACCAGCTATTGACCAGGAACCCTCAAACAAGATACAAGCGCTACAATACCCTTCAGTCTCTGGATTTAATGGAGTTACAGCCCCTCTCTTTAGATGTATGCATGACTCCACTGACTTCAATATGTGGTAAGCCAGCCCTGCAGCATTTGGGGAGCCTCCTGTTCAATCTGGAGCCTTCGTCCCAATGTTCTACCCTGATGGTACCACTGGCTGGATTCTTGGGACAGATTCTAATGGCCTGGGTGAGAAATAAGAAGAACACAAGGAGAGCCATACTGGATCAGACCCAGGCTCTACCTAGTCCAACGTTCTGTTCACGCAGTGGCCAGACAGCTGCCCATGGGAAACCAACATGCAAGACACGAGTGCAACAGCACCCTCCTGCCCATTTTCCCCAGCAACTGGTGTACATAGACATGCTGCATCTGATACTGGAGGTAGCATACAGCCGTCAGGACTAGTAGCCATTGATATCCTTATGCTGCACGAATAGCTGTCATCACTACATCATGTGGTAGTGAATTCCATAGTTTAACTATGTACTGTGTAAAGAAGTACTTCCTTTTATCTGTCCTGAATCTCCCACCAATTTGACTGCCCTTATTCGCATTTTCCCCCATGCTAAAAAATCCCAGCTGTTGTAACCTTTCCTCATAGGAGAGTTGCTCCAGTCCTTGGTAATTTTAGTTGCCCTTTTCTGCACTGTTTCCATAGCTAAATAGACATACAGACAGTCAGTCAGTCAGTCAGTCAGACAGACAGACAGACAGACAGACAGACAAAGCCTATCTACACACGCAGTATAAAACACTTTGAAAATGTTTTGAAAACTGTATATGGAGTGTGTCCTGGGCCCCAACAGTTCTCAAAACTGTCAGCCTATCTACACTACTGCTTTAAAACGGTTTAAAACGGTTTATAACAGTTTTGAGAACTCTTGGGGCCCAGGACACACTCCATATACAGTTTTCAAAACGTTTTCAAAGTGTTTTATCCTGATGTGTAGATAGGCTCACAGACAGATGGGGTGGTGACCAGAACTGTATACAGTATTCTAAGTGTGGTTGCATCATAGATCTATATCAGTACTACAGTACTTCTAAGCCTTTGAGCTTAAAAGAAAGAAATTCAACAAGGGTAGCTTTCTCCTTCACAGCATCTCCAGGCCAGGGAAAACCAAACCTTTTGAACTTCTGCCTTTCGTTGTCCTGTCAAGCAAAACGATGGCAGCTCCTTTTCTTTTCAACTTAAATTGATCCAGTGCGCAGAAGAGTGTAGGCTACGAATTGGCAGACATTGAGCGAAAACCCAGTGCCCAAAAAGTGCAAGACAGAAATGAAGAAATACCAACCCTAAATGTTGCTAGTTCTGCACAATGAAGCACAGATGAAGTAAAGCTCTATAGAGAGCAAACTGAGAGCCAGAGATGTCTGACAGGTAGGGCAACCATATGGAAAGGAGGACAGGGCTTCTGTGTCTTTAACAGTTGTCTAGAAAAGGGAATTTCAGCAGGTATCATTTGTATGCATGCAGCACCTGGTGAAATTCCCTCTTCATCACAACAGTTAAAGCTGCAGGAGCCCTGCCTTCTTTTGTATCTGGTCACTCTAGTATAGCACCTGCAGTTTTAAACTGTTGTGATGAAGAGGGAATTTCACCAGGTGCTGCATGCATACAAATGGCACCTGCTGAAATTCTCTTTTCTATTCAACTGTTAGAAGCCCTGTCCTCCTTTCCATATGGTCACCCTAGATAAGTCTGTCCAACTGTTTATACAGTGAATGTTCCAGAACAATCTATGGATAACTAATCCAAATGGTTTGTATTAGTGGGGGGGGGGGTCAGAACTGGGAGTCATTGGAAAGGTTTCAATGGTATCCATGCAATAGCATAAACCAGCACTTAAACAGGATCCATAATGCTTGCTAACACAATGGGAAATTGTGATGGTAGCAGCAATTTTTTTTTTAAAGCCACAGTTTTCTGTAAAAATACACATTGTGTTTTCAAGCAAAACTGTGCTTCCAGGAGACTTTCAGGAGCTTGAAAACAAGGCATGTGCTCCCTGTGCTCCTTGTTTCAAAGGAAAATAACCCCTCATGGGTGTGGCTCACCAGGAGAGTATCAGCATTATTACAGTATTCCTGTAGTATTCCAGCAGAAATAAAGATGGAGGTTCTAACCAACCTATAAATGCCAAAGCTTAAAGGCTTCCTCCTTTCCCATGTTCCATCCCAATAACGTCTTTCAGCTGAGAGCACCTTCCTGATGTTTGATCATTTAATGGAATGATCTCCATGACAAGGCCTGCCTGGCACCAACATCGCCATCTTTTCGGAGCTTGGTTAAAACTACATCTTCTCTCACGCATTTGGCAGCACATAATAAGTCTCAGGTCCTGGATTGTCTCTGGCTGATGGTTTTTAATTGTTCTAGATGTATGTTGTTGTCATCGTTTGCTATTGGGGGCTTTTTGGTCCTTACGTGAGTGGTTTTATACATTATATAATGCGTTTTAATGGTTTTTAATTCTTGTGAACCACCCAGAGAGGTTGGACTATGGGGCGGTATAGAAATATAATAAATGAAATGAAATGAGAGAAAATGAAAGAAGGTTAAGTCCCATAAGAAACCTATACATCAATCGAAATCTTGTCGAAAGTCCTTCTCCAGGTGTCACCTGAGGGTAGACGGCAGGTGGCTATGGAAGGCATGTTCAACTGGCACCATCTCTCTTATCTTTTAGGTATCAGGCAAAATCCAACCTGTTCTCTCCAGCTTTTAAATGGTATTTAAGTTCTTCTGAAAAATTATTTCTAAGCTGCTATTTTGATGGGCTGGCTCTGCTGATTTTATCCGTGCAGTTCTCTTAACTGTTGGGTTTTTAAAACTGTTTAGATTGCATTGTTTTGAGTGATCTTTGACAGCATCCATGTCATAAGGTGGGGCATAATAAATCCTATAAATACATAAACAGATGTTCCTGGTGACTGATCCCTCGCCTTTGGCCCTATAAATACATAAATAGGTGTTCTTGGTGGCTGATCCTTCCCTTTTGGCACTCCTTTTCTCCTGATACCCATAACCCATAGCACCCATAGAAACCCAAGCATTTTCTTGCAGCTGTGGATGACATTTTAATACAGAGAAGGGCCTTGTTCAGTTTAGATTAGAAATCAACAGGGGATTTTAAAATTCGTTATATTTTAACCGAGTATTTTTACTGTTTGCCACTGCTGGTAGGGCAGATTAAAATAAAGCAAATGGGATCTGCAACAAAATGTTGCAGCATGTTCATTGTCAATCAGCCTTGCCCTCTGCTATGATACTCCATTTCATTTCCCCTCCTACCCATTCCTACTTCCCCCACCCCAAATGGTCAGTCAGCATTCCATGGCCACTGAGCAGGCTCAGTCCTCAATGGCTTGGTTTTGGGGTCTCCCCCCATTTAGGTTTCTTTTCCGATATATTTGGTAATTCTGCATACCTTCGGGTTTCCTCAAGCCTGCTGACTATCTCCCTCTTGTGCATGGCTGGAAGGGCCGGCCCTACCATTAGGCAGAATGAGGCAGTTGCCTCAGGTGGCAGATGCTGAGAGGCGGCCCTCAGGTATTGAAGAAGAGAGCTGTGGGCCATGTGCCCCAGCCTGCTTCCTTCAGGTGTAGTGGAGGATGTTGTCCCATTGCCAATGTTGAAAAAAAAGTTCAACTAGTGGTCTAGTCAGCTTTTATACATGGAAAGGGGGGGTGTCATCTTGTCCTTTGCCCCAGGCAGCAAAATGGCTTGGGCCAGCCCTGATGGGTGGTGCAATTTTAACTACATAATCATCTCCTGAACATCATAAATTGGGGAAAACATGGCAAGTGAAACCCTTAAAGCAAAGGTGGACACCTTTAGGGGGCCTGGGGGGCATTTTCACCCCCACTATGGGTTGCCCTCCTGATGCCACAGCTCCAAATTCAGCAGAATGGTGGGGAGTCATAAATAGGTGATGTAGAGTGGTAAACAGGTCAAATTTAGCTTGTTCCCAAGCTAAATTTGACCTTGTTTATCATAATGGCTACAAAGCAGTAAAAAAAAGGTCAATTTAGCTTGAGAACAAGCTAAATTTGGCCTATTGACTGCTCTGTCGTGTAAGCTGTCTATTTTATCCCTGCTGCTATGAATTTTGGCGGTGTAGCAGCAGCAGTTACAGGACAGCAGGGCCCCCATGTTGCCCACTTCTGCCTGATGGGATCCCTTTGCTAAAAGCTGGGGAAACACCGTTAAGCATTCACACTAGAAGTCATTTCTGCACTCTGCCACACACAGCCGAAACCCAATGCCCTCTTCAAGGGAAAACTCATAGAGCTGGCCTTGTCTTGCATTGCCACCCACTTCTAAAGCCTCCCAACCAAAGAGCTTCTGGTTCCTGATTTGTTTTCCATGGAGGCAACATATCCTGGATTTATTACCGAGCACACACAGTCCCTTCTTTCGGCTGGTGACTGTACTCCTCTGACCACTCAGGCGAGCCTATTACAGCTTCTCAACTTAAATTAAATCACACGGACAGCCACTGGCGCCTCAGCTACAGAGGGAGCAAGCCATGTCACATAGAAAAGGAACAAGTTGATCCTATGATCTAACGAAGAACACGACAATAATAGAGAGGAAAACATCTGCCGTGCCATAGCAGAGATGCAGGTCGCTCTTGTGGGAGTCTGTGAGCCTATCTGCACTACTGCTTCAAACCGGTTAATAATGGGTATTAACCAGGTTAAAATTGTTATAAACCGTTTTAAAGCAGTAGTGTAGATAGGCTCTCCATCACGTTTAACAAGCAAAGTGCTGTATTTTTCTTCTCCCATAAAATCATCTTGAGAGATCTGCTAGAGCCCAAACAAAGATCGACAGAACTTTGGAATATGGCGAATTGTCTAATTATACCAGTTGTTGTTGTTGTTGTTGTTGTTGTTGTTGTTGTTGTTGTTGTTATCGTAGACATCATCATCATCATCTCATCATTAGAACAAGAAAAAATGGGAACAACATTCTAATTCCTATTTTGAAAGGTGACATCTTTAACTCTGGATTTGAATACTTCAGCTATGTGGAGATCTCTTGTTTTGGCAGCCTTCAAAGTTGAAAACTTGTAAGCTGCCTGTCAAGTGTTGAGTATCCATTACCATTGCCTTTTATCCATCAAGACTTTTTTTAAAAATACACGTGAAGTATCAAATATGATCCGTGCTGGATTTAGGGGCAATTGCCTCAGGCTCTGGGTTCAGGAAATGCCCCCCAAAAGCCAAAGGCTAAGTGGTAGGGGGAAAAAGAATGTTTTTTTAATGCAATAAAAGAACTCTTGACACGTTTTGAATCCTTAGGTCCTTCCACAAGGTAATTTGTTAGGATGTAAGGGATACCATCTGCTTCATAACCCCCAGTCTCCTATGCTATGGGCTCAGGAGGCACTTGTCACAGGCTGGTGGTGGTTGCTGATCTCATTTGTATATTTCTGGGTGGGTAGGGAATCATTTCCCTCAATACAAATGCTCTTGTTTGAACAAAAATCCATTCCCATCAGAGCCCAGCTAACTCATTTAAAAGTCTTTTCATGGAGTTGTGTGACTGAATAAATAGGGGTTAGAGGTATGCCACGTGTAAAATGTATTTTGGCTTGGTGTGTGCATGCGTTTGATATATGTAGTGCTTGGTATGGCGATTCTATTCTTAATATAAATCCTTTTCAATGTGTGATGCTGCAACTTAAGATGACACTTACTAGTGTTAATGTGATAGAATACACATTGCCATTGATTATTTGCTTGTAAGTGGGAAGGCTTCCATGTGCTTTTCAATGACTGGATATATAGAGCAATCGTATATAGGTCTGCTCAAAAGTAAGAATTACTGAATTCAGTGGGCTTATACCCATGTAAGCATGCATGTGTGAGAAAGAAATGGTCCCCCCCTTTGCTTTCAATGTTGCAGTGGGGGGAAAGATACATACACACACACACACACCCTTGTTAAGAGTTTAAACTGCTCTTTGAGGTGCTGCACTTCTAGCAAACCTCTTTTAAACACACACACACACACACTTCTGTGCATCCCAGTGCACCAATACTTCCGCTATTGACTTTGAATATGCGATTATTTGGAACTTTCTCACTGTTGATGCATGATTCTAATTCCCCAAATGGAGGAGGAACAGACTGTTGGGGTGGGGGTGGGGGGTTGTGTGAGAGTTCTGGAGGGAAATGGGTGGATGGAGAGGCGTAAAAGGAGTTCCAAAGCCAATGGGTTTTGCAGTTCGGAATGAGTCGGAATATCAGGAAAAAGAGAGGAAAAGAGAATAATTGGAGTATGGATCACTCAGAAGGAAAACAGAAGATTGTGCAACACCCCCCCCCCAAAAAAAACCCTCTCCTTATCTGCTGACTTGTGAAGTGATGGGGAGCTCTGTTGAGCATCTCCTCTGGGAAAGAAGGGGGAGAAAGGGGGGCTCTTGTGAGCAGAAAGGATGCAAGAGGAGCTCTTCTCTCCCTTGCCACACCCGAGTAATTCATGGGGCTGGGTTGCTGTTTTTATCCCCTTTCTTACAGGATTTAATAATCAAAATAAAACAAGCCTTTATTTTAAAATTGCTCTGGGAAAATGGATTTTTAGGGGAAGAAAGAGGACAATGGGCTCTTCTTTCTTTCCTGAGGTGAGGAAAATATGGGAGTTGTTGGGTGCAGATCTCTGGACTTCACAGGTCCAGGTGAGCAAGACAGCAAAGGTGACAAAAGAGTCATGTCAGCATACCTGCTTAAGCAATATTGAGTTTTCAATGTAAAAGGAATTGAATTATTTATTTTCCTTTCCATTTGGCTTAAAAAGGAAGGTTTACAAATCAGCATAAACTATTTCATGGTGGGGGCTTCTTTGGTTGTTGTCCTGAGGCATGATCTGAAATTTGCAAGTGTTAACATGGAGGAATTAAGGCAATCAGAGCTCAGTGGCTGGCCAGAAAGTTGTATGCAAGACAGCTGCAGTGTACTTGGGCTGTGTAAGGCCTCAATATCCTATGGAACCTGTTTTTCTGCTCTTCTCCAAGACCAGAAAACCGTTTGTCCCCTTCCAGATATGGGCTGTGGCTTCCCAGAACAGCAAAATTTGGGGGAGGGGCTTCATAACAATTGCTAATTACTTAGATTTATGCACCACCCAACTGACAAATGCCAATAGGGCCATTAGCATTGTTTGGTGCGCCTTATCTTGGTTCATGTATGTCCATACATGCACATTATAAGAAACCATGCAATGCACTGATGGTCATTTTGCATGCTAGGGTGACTTCTTTTGAATTATTTATAGCATATTGTAAAAGTCCTGTTTTTTCTGCAATATCTACTCCTCTGCACTTTACGTGACTACATTTATATTTCACCTTTTCTCCAGGAACTAAAGGCGGTAAACAAGCTTCCCCCCACCCTCGCATTTTATCCTCATAACAATCCTGTGATGTAGGTTAGGCTGAGAGGTTGTGATCGGAACAGGGTGACTCTCCTCTAGGCCATGGTTTGAAAGTTTGATGTTGGAAGTTTTTGTTAATTGAGGACTTTGAGGACCAGGCCCACTCCCATCACTTCTCACATTAGCATATAATTTGTAGATGTGTGAGAGCAGCAGCTAATCTTAGTCCTTAGTCTTTTCTCCGAGACATTTCTTCATTGCTTCTCTTCTGGTTATTGTTCCATTGCCTAGTCAAGTTGTACTTGGTTGTAGGGCACTGGCGGGGGAGGGGGAAGGTCCTGCATCTCTCACCTCCCCACCCCCAACACCCCTGGCATAGGCTTTGCGATGGTGAAGCTGGAGGGCAGCTCTACCCTTCCAAGAGGCTGAGGTAGCAGTAGAGTCCTGAAGTGATAGAATTCTGGACTGTGCCTCTTCAGGCTAAAGAGGAGGTGCTTTGCTCATTGCGAGAAGAAAGCTAGTACAGCAGGGACCGAAGGTTTAGCACAGTCATCTCTACGATGTGTTGGTGTTTACTTGCAGGAAGGATTTTGTGGAGGAAGGGGACCCAAGACCTGGGCGGACATAGAGATTATGCCTTAGTCTGTGATATTTTTGACTAGGGGTAGGCAACCTGGTGCCCGCCGCATGTTTTGAAGTACAACTCCCATAATTTCTGGCCATTGGCCATGTTGGCTGGGGCTGATGGGAATTGTAATCCAAAACCAGTCCATCAGATGTTAATTTCAGATACATTGTATGTCTCACTTGTTCTTTATTTCAGTGATTTTAACATAGAACAGGTTTGTCTTAATTGTGAGCTGTGGAATCAGGCATGTGAGCAAGGTCACACACCCTTAGGGGTTGGGCATGCTACGGTGGGCACGTCTCCTTGAGCATCGGCGATGTTGTCCTCCTTTTTGGTTTCCAAAAGATGGTCACCCTACCCATGGGCAGCTGGTTGGCCACTGTGTGAACAGAATGGTGGACTAGATGGACCCTTGGTCTGATTCAGCAGGGCTCGGGGGGCATAGGCGCGTGTGTGTGTGTGTGTGTGTGTGTTTGTGTACACTCTCCTGCCTTGGGTATTAGGAGAGCTTGGACCCACACTGTTTCCTTAAGACAAACACACACTTTGGCGAAAACTTATGACCTCCATCACACCTAATCCCCCCGTTTGCCTCCACATTTTTTTACCTCTGATGCATTAGTGTGTTAAGCTTATGATCCCTTTCACCTGAATAGCTGCTCTTTCGCTCTTCCACTCCACTCCACTCGGCTGACCATATGAAAAGGAGGACAGGGCTCATGTAACTTTAACAGTTGAAGAGAAAAGGGAATTTCAGCCGGCATCATTTGTATGCAATTAGTTCCTGGTGAAATTCCCTCTTCATCACAACAGTTAAAGTTGCAGGCACTATACTAGAGTGACCATATACAAAAGAAGGCAGGGCCCCTGCAACTTTAACTGTTGTGATGAAGAGGGAATTTCACCAGGGACTAATTGCATACAAATGACACTGGCTGAAATTCCCTTTCCTCTACAACCATTAAAGTTGCATGAGCCCTGTCCTCCTTTTCAAATGGTCACCCTACACTCCACCCCTCCTCTTCTCATTCTCCCTCCAGTCAGGTCCTGTCAGATGAATACTTCAACCAGATCACCTTTCTGCAGGGCAAAAATGGAACAGCCCTTTAGTCTGGCTCTTTGGGAGCATCGAGGGAGTACAATCCTGTCTCTGCAGAGATTCAGGCATTGTATGATTTTAAAAACCGCTTTCGAGCCTGGGATGCAAGGTTTGGGTTTTATATTGAGGCTTGGAGCCAGCTGCTGGGAGGGATAGCTTTCCCCTGCCAGACCTGATGCAATCCATTTAAGCCTCCAGTTCCTTTAAAACTACACAGAGGCTTAGGGTGCATTAAACACGCTTAGGGAAAATAATCCAGACTTTTAGTGTTCTAGGAAAGGCTGGGGAAGAGGCGGCGTGTTAGTACCGTGCTACAAATCCTCACACCAGGTATGGCGAGACTGCACGAAATCACTGGTGTGATGGAGCTCTATATGGCTTCCTGCTGGAGTCCTAATAAATGATCACATCAACTGCTGCATCCAGGTAAATTGCTCCTAGAATCATACCATGCATATGATTCCTACCTTAGGCCCAAGGTGGCCAATTAGTGACCCATAGCCAGATCCAGCCCCCAAAGCAACTTTAACTGGCCCCTGATTTGAATGAAGGTTCAAGTAGAAAGTTTGTTCATAGTTTCACTCATAAAGGAGAAGAAATTTGTTTTCAAATAGGCGGAAGAGATACTGCACATGTTCATGTCACATATTTCTTTGGAATTTTCTTTTATTTAGAAGTATAACAAACTCTATGCTATATTCCATGAACTTGGATTGCGCCTCTTGCAGCGTCCATTGGGCCAAATAGAAGTAGAGAATCATCAAGAATCAGTCCGAAATCTCACACATCAGTTCCATAACAATATCAGAAGTCCTCCCAAAAGCAATCACACGGTGACGTCAGGGGCGAATGTTGAATTTTCTCTGTACATGCAATAATGCTTTGCCCAAAATCATAGAACGTGTTGGCTTGTCCTTTTGCTAAATGGATCACTTGATGAGTTCATTTTTCCATCAGTGCAATAGACCATCGTTTCCTATACCACATATATCAAAGGTCAATTCCTCCAGGGACTTCCAGCTAAGTGATCAGTTACTAATATAAATATGTTAAGTCCTTGAAAATAAAACAAAAAAACTCATTTGTACTTCCCTTGCAACTCCATAATTGAGGAGTGCTAATCCAGGATCAGGAATAACTGTTTGCCCGGTTGTAGGAAAAGGATCCCTGAATACCAATTGTCAAAAAATGTATAGTGGGGTACAAAACTAGCACACATGAAAATACAAGCCTTTATTGCAACCTTTCCACCAGCACTTTGGGAAAACAATCCCTAGCTGTGTATGAGAGCTTCAAAGGGGTTATGTACCATCTGGGTATTTGTCTACAAAGTTCTCTTCCAGATCACCCCCAAAAGCATCCCAACATTGACATGTTAGGATAATTGAAGTTGATGGACGGCAGGGGCCAAATGGAGCAGCGCACTGGTTCTGCATCCATTCCAAAATGCAGCTGCAAAGTTTTGGACTACAGCCTTTGGTGAAATTGATTAGGTACCTGGACAGCAATTGGAGGGAATACTGGAGTTGGCGCTTTTAGCACTGTTTCTAGGAAATAATAGAAATTGCTCCTTCAAAACCACTGGCTGGATTTTTGTTGGTGACACCTAGACTGGTCATTGCTCAGTTTTGGAAGGACCAAAGAGGAGTTTCATTGGATGCTCAGTGGACTCAGGTCTGGAAGACTGCCTTAACAGAAAAATAAACAAATAAATTACAACCGGCGAAAGGAAGTAGGACCAGATCTATACCAAGCAGGATATATCACTTTGAAAGCGGTTTGTAAATGGTAAATGGGATGTTGTCAATACCATTATAAGCCGTTATAAAGCAATAGTGGAGATGCTGCCAATGAAACACAATACATTTTCTGTGGTTTGGTATCAATTTATTATGTATGTTGGTAACACTCAACTTCATAGCACTCTTGTAGCTTGTGAACAATGCATTCTGTATTTTTCTGCCTTGATTTATTACAATTATTGATATGCCTGGACTATCGCGTGTAAGGGGACGGGCAAAAGAAAATCCCTAAATAAACAAACCAAAAGCAAAGCAAAACGAAAGCGCAGCTGACCCCCAGGGAAACTTTTTGGGGAGGTGGAGGGAGGCAGGGGAAATGGTGGTGGCGTCAGCAGGTGAAGTAAATGGTGGCAGCAGCATGGAGGTGGCAGCCGCAGGTGAAAAGGGGGAGGGGGTTGGCAGAACCATGCCTTGGAGGGCCCTGAAGTCTGCCACCAGCTCTGTCTAACATCTTTCACCATTGTCCAGGCCAGCTAGGGCTGTTGGGAGCTGCAGACCAAAACACCAGGAGGGTCACAAGTTGCTCACCCCTGCTCTAGAGGAACTATAAGTGTACCACCTGCTTGCCAATGGTGTGAGAAAGAAACTGTCTTGACAGAAGGGGCCAGTTCTTCAAAGTGAAGTTTCAGTCTCCGTTCTCACAAACGGCAGTGCTGGATGGCTGGATCCAGAGCGTCAGTGGCAAAATGATAGCCATGGTAGACGGTATTGTTTGAACCTGACCATTCAAGAACAAACTCCCTGCTCTGGGTGCCTCCACCTTCAGAGGTTCTGTGAGTAGCGATTAAACACACAGCCTTCTTTGTGATGGCTCCGTGACCACAGACTACTCTCCCTGTGGGCATTCACGTTGCTCCTTCTTGGCTTTGAGGGGTCATGGGAAGTTATTCTCCTGCATTTTTAGTAGATATTTTAATACAACTTGTGTTGGTTTATTGTTACTGAATGATGGTTTGTTGGTCTCCTTTTAGTGCTGCTACAGCAGTCTTATCCCTCCCCCTCTTTTAGGGTTGTGTATTGGTTTTTAATACAATTGTTCTTTTTTCCCGTAACTGCCTTGAAAGCTTATTTTTACTGAAAACCTTTTAAAAATCATCTTCGACATGTCTTTCCACCAGGGGGTGGTAGCAGAGGGTAGATCGGGATGTACTGAATTGCAGTAAATCGCTGAGGGTTTCTGACTCTGGATTGTTTAACAACAACAGCAAAAAGGCTCCCCCCTTCTAAATTAGGCTACTGAGATAGAAGAAAATGTGTGTGAGAGACAGAGACAGAGAGAGAAAGGACTATGTGCTCAGTTCTGGCATTGAAAGCAAATTCCTGGGCTGAACATACATTCAGTGGCACCCTTGTTCCTTAATTCTAGGAATATATTCTCCTCGCACCCCATCCCAGCCACTATTTTATATATGGCTCCAATTGGTGGATGTTGGGGGTCCAGGAAAGAGCAAAGTAGATCCCACATGCCCGATGTCTGTTTGTCGGCCCCTGCTTTATACTGGTATCTGCATTTTTTTACTCTGTGCCTTCCCCTCACTTCAAAACACCCAAATACCTAGGTGAGTTCAAAAGAGTTGGCTCTGTCTTCCAACTCCAAAGAAGATTTTTCTTCAATTCGTAATCAAACCTGAAGTACAGCACTTTTGTTTTGCTACCAAACAACTCTTTAAGACGTGAAGCAAACAACCTAAGGCACCTGTTCACTGGCGGAAAGCCTTCCACTCGTGGGGGGGGGGGGATTTCTGACCTAGCAGAAGAGCACCGCATGAGGAAAGTGACTCTCAAATTCAGAGAAGTTCTTCCATTTGAAAAAGCGCCTATGAAAGGCTTTGTACAAGTTCTGTTCAATTCCTTTTTATGGCCTGCTCATTGATGTGCCACAGCTTGTATCTCCTTACTCATCATGTTCCTCATACAGCAACACAACGCTGCAGCGCTGATACTTTGTGGTGCTGCGCCGTGAGAAGTCCTTCCGCTAGCGCTTGCGTAAGAGTCCACAGAAGAACACCAATACATTTTCTTCCTCCACTCACAGTTCTTTCGATCCAACCCAAAGTAATCTCCGAAATCTTTTCAAAGGTGAAGGTGTACTGGGCTTGATAGCTACTAATTGTGAAATAGTTTATGAGAGGCAATATGTGGTTTATTTGTTAAGTACAAGATGTCAGAGAATTACAGAAGACTTCGTCACTTTGACAAATTGCAAGAATGGAAACGAAAACTAAATATTTAGCAACAGCACATCTGAGAACTTTGGTAAGAGTTACACCGCTACAGGTGAGCAAGCCAGAATACAACCCGCAAAGCAGTTGTGTGGTTTCATCAGATGCCATCATCATGAGATGATAGAATCTGCTGTGGAACTGGAGACACCCTAAAGTTGTCTCATACTTGAGAAAGGGATGGTGGAACGTTCTCCATAGGCTGAAACTTTCCCAGTTTGCATCTTGACTCATCTATATAAAGCTGAAACAAATCTAGAAGAACTGGGTAAGGTGGGGGCAATGCAGGCCTCCTACCTTATTATTCTAGGTCCCCATTCTGAAATTTCCCACTAAAACAGGGCTGGGCGACAGTATGCCTGCAAGGTATCAGATAGTCTCCGTGCAACCTGGATGCTACGGCCAGTTCACCTACTTCTAGGATAATAAGCATCCCAATTATTTGCACTGAGCAGGACCAATGAAATAATCAAAAGTTAATCGCTTGTGAAAAGTATAACAGGCAGAGATGCTAATGATTAGTACTTGTTCAAAACACTTTCCTTTTTTAAAAAAAAACAACAACCCCAAAGACAGTCTCAACTATCTGCTTTTATCATCTACTGTACAGAACTATATTGGCAGGTGTCTTAAATCGTTTGCAAACTGCACAAGAACAGATAACAAAGATCTGCCTGGTGAGAGGAAAAAGCAGGAGGGTGGGAAAGAGCAGGGCGTGTTATAAATCAAAAACTTTTCCATTTCAGAAACAGTATGCGGTATGAGTAATCCAGTTGGACGACTCTTCCTTGGAGCGTTTGGCGGAGCTGTGAGAAGTAAAAATAGACTTGTATGCTTCTGATTTCTGCTCGCCACTTCCAACGGACCGTTTGGGGGGCCCAGATGCATTTTTGCTGTCTTTTCCAGATGAAGACGACACACTTTCACTGACAGCTATAGGACAAAGCAAACAGAGACCATGAGTTAACTCCATACATACTAACGGGCAGCCTACCTTACATTTTAGGCTGATTCAAGCCTAAGTCAAGATTATTTTTCTTAACCTTCTAGTTTTGGGTCCAAATTTGCATGTCCAGAACAGGAGAACGTTTCATCCAAGAGCTCTGAAAACCATGCAAAACCAGAAACAGTTTCTCACTTATTTTGTATTCTTCTTCTTGTCCAAGACACTGATACAAAGCACTCCTTGCAGAGAGTTATCCAGGAAGTTCCCAAAGCCTGGTTCTTTTTTTAAGGAGCTGTGCAGTTCTGGACAGGTCACACTTCAGGGAAGCTGTCAAGCCTTGGGAAACAAGGAGTCTCCATAGCACCCAAGCTAGGGCCAAGCTCAGGGGAACTTCCCAAAGATGTTACACACCTTCAAACCCTGTTTTCAAATCTTACTTAATATGGAACCCAGGTTAACACTTAACATGTAATGCTTAGCCACGGTTAAAAGCATTGGCGGAAGCTGTGGCCCATTTGGAACTCAGATCCTTTAATTAAGGGATGGGCGCAGGTCAAAATAGTGCTCTGGATGAACAATCGGCTGCAAGTGGTTAACAAAAGGTAATTCACAAGAGTGTTGAATGTCATGCTTCTGCAGCTATGCTGGAAATTTTACACCAAGCTGTACCCTTGCAGAAGGCGATGCTTCTCTTTTCTCCAGATTTAATACTTGTGGCATCCTTTTCAGTATTTGCTTGAGATGATCTAGGTGAATCTGTAAAAAAAAAAGGGTGGGAATGTGTGTGGTAGAAAATGTAAAAAGTGAAATTTGCATCCTATTAAAATAAGTAGCAAAGCTCTTTTTCTACAGGACTGGATTGCAATTGAAATAACAGAATAAAGGCACTCAAAAGTTAGGGCTAAGTTGAATGATCAACAGATATGCGGCTGCCATCAAAAAGCAGAATGGCGTACTTTAGTGCTGTGCCAAAAATTTCTTCCACATTATTTCCCCAACCGTTCTCATTCCATTTCATAGGAAAATAAAATGCTTTCAAAAAGAAATTCAAAGGAGAAGAAAATTTTGGAGAAATTCTCATGAGTTGGCTTCAATGTTCTTGCGATTGCCTTATGAAGCAGTGGAGGAGTGTATGTGAGTTTCATTGCACAATCATCTCTCTGGCAGCCCGAAGCCTCCTTGGCTTCCCACACTTCAATTAAACCCCAGGAGAAGACATCATAAGGTAATGCCTCCCATAGAGAGTTTTCAGTTCACACTAGAGGCATTCAAGAGGCAGCTGGACAGCCTTCTGTCAGGTATGCTTTAAGATGGATCCCTGCATTGAGCAGGGGGTTGGACTCGATGGCTTCACAGCCCCCTTCCAACTCTACTATTCTATGGTTCTATCAGATCAGGAAGCACAGGCAGCCTGGGAGGCTGCAGAGCAGTGGAGAGATGTGTAATAGAAAACACACACACGGCATCTTTGGCCACATCGCCACAACTGGGTAGGCTCAAAACACTACCAAAATAAATTGAAATATATTATACAATGCCCTGAAAATGAGGCAGATAAAAAACGGGAGCCTCTTTCATGGGGGAAGCAAACTTTCGGGAAATCGGAGGGCGCATTTTGACCCAGCACTAGTTCCACCTCTTCCCTGCTCAGAGCTGCATTGTGGAACATGCAAAATGGGGACTTGGCTGCCACAGAGTTGATGTTGTTGCCATTTGCAGTGGCAGTGCACTAAACCAAAATCCCTTAGGCAACAGGAGGAGCAGGAGGAGGAGCTGTGCTACAACCCCTGCCAATGGTGAGCCCTACCTGTGAGAAAGTATTGGAGAATTTCTTCACCTCCCTCAGAGAAATTCGATAAAACTGACCCCCCCCCTCCAATTTTTCTGCCCACAAATAGGGTGGAGAATTTTGAGCACGGCTCTAAGGCACTGAGTCCCCTCAGCAATGTCCATATTGCCTTGCGTGTATTGCCGTGCCGTGTTCTCCCCACCACAGAGATGGATGGATTTCATGACAACGAGACACAACTTGAGTTCTACTACATGTTGAAGAAGTCGGGAGGGGGAGATGTATGGATGGTTGCACCAACCGCTGAAAGTTTAGTTTGGTTCTGGCACAACAGATTGCCACATGGTCCTCCAAAGACCGTCTCAGCTGCATTTCCCCTCCACTACAACTGTTGTGTGATCCACCTACGAACCAATATTGTCCCTTGTAGTAGATTTTATTGGGAAAGCAAGTAAAGGAGAAATGACTCACTCAGAGTGAACAGGTTTTAGCTGTGCTGCATGTGCCCATTTCTTGCCTGAAGGGAGCCATTTCAATTATACATGTGCTAGCAAAAAGCAGCCGTCACTTAGCTATGAAGCTCAATGGGTGATTTTGGACCAGTCAGCCTAACCTACCTCACAGGGCTGTTGTGACGATAAAATGGAGAGGAGGAGGGCCATGTAAAGCCACCTTGGGTTCCTTGCAAGAGGAAGAAGGGCAGGATGCAAATATAATAATAAATATTAAAAAATCCCTCCTTCAGGAGCAGACCAACTGCCTGAATAAAAATGTATTTGCTTGCCATTGGAAGGACAACAGAGGAGGCAATTTATCCCCCTTCAGCAGGGAGCCTGGGACATTCTTTCCCTCCCCCCCTTAAGAGATGTAAATTAGCTTTTAAAGAATTCTTTGTAGCTTATGGTTTCAGTTGCCTTTGACAAAGACAAATCTTTTGGACTTCAACTCCCATCAGCCTCACTCACCATGACCAATGGTGAGGAATGCTGGAAGTTGCAGCCCTAAACACCTGGAGGGCTTCAGGTTGGGGAAGACTGTGATAGGTCATAACCACCACCTTGAATTCTGCCTGGATCTTTCATAATGTAATGTAATGCAAAGGGGGAAAGGCAGGATATATACGTAATAAATAAATAAACAAATAATGTCTGGATTAAGTGGTTCACAACAGAACCACCACACAATGATTGCACTAAAAAATAACCTGGAAGTCCCAGGGGATAATGACTTTACCTTCAACAGCTTCAGATTTCACAATGGTTTCCGCCGCCTTGGATTTCCTGGATTTCTGAAACAAGGGAGACAAACCTAAGACTATTTCAGGAGTTCAAAGAATGACAACAACCAAAGATGCATTAGAGAACTAAATAAATCCAGTAGTTACTTTGAGATTCTTTATACAACAGGGTCTGCTTTATACAGCTACTCTGTGCTTTTCATATAAAACAATCCACTCAGTTAAAGTGAGGGTAACTTATAGATTTCTGTGTCCACCATGTTATCCTGCATACAGGATTGAATCCAGGCTTGGTAATACCTAGAGCAGACCCATTGAAATCAATGGGATTTAAGTTAGTCATGAGCCAGCCCACAGAGTTAATGAGCTACAGGGGAAGAAAATCATGACTGGCAACAACCTGCTTCATCATGCCTATCTGTCCTCAATGGATGTATTCAGCCGACACTTTAGACAACGGAAGGGTTAATAACACACTCACCATGCGTTATTTTGCCGGTGCGCACCACACATGTTGCCCCTTCCCCCATCGAACGGCTGAAAATCCTGGCATCCTTCTGGGCTGCTGCATCTCCTCCCTCCCTCTTCCCTCAGTCCTTCAGCCGTATCCCATCATGTGCCACAAATTCTGCCAGCTGTATAGGAGCGGCCAGGTTTTTTTTTGCTGCTCCTGCCAGCGAACTCTATGACCAAGTGGAACGTACACAGAGGAGGGTTCCCGACACACAACACTTTAAGCAACGGTTTTCAGGATAAACAACTGAGCAGCCCGTTGTTTTCCTCCGTTGTTTAATTGCCCGAAATAGCGCACCACCAGTTGTGTGTGCATTGTGTGTTGCCTGCCACACAATACAATAAGCAACACAAGTGACGGTTGCCTCTTCCCCTCTCCGTTGATTGTTGTGTCGTCCGAACTGGGCCAATGTCAAGATGTTTTGAAGATAGTTCTTCAGCGGTGGCTCCCTCCCTCTCTACACTTTCTGGACTCTTCTAAATGTTAATGAAAACCTTCTTAGTTGGGATCCGGTGAAAGACCTGAGAACATCGAAAGCAGAAGCTAAGCAGGTGAGGGTTTAATCAGCCACTTGGAAAGGAAAGTACTGGAAGCCCTAAACATTGTAAAAAATACCAAACACCTCATTTAGGAGGGTTAAATAGGCTTATCATTAAATTGGCTTAACCCTCTTAAATCACCAATTGAGGTGATTGATTGGATCTCCAACTTCTGCTTTAATTCCTTTAAAACTGTTTTAACTTTTTTTTATGTTGTTGATGTTCACCGGGCTTTGGCTAGTCTGATTTGATATGCATTTTAGTGCAAATATAAAATAAGAATTCTGTCTTCCAACATTCACTAACTGGATTAATTGAAGTTAGACTACGAGCATCTGATGAAGCAGGTTGTTGCCAATAAATTCTTGCCACAACAAGGTCTGGTAAGGATGCTTTCACACAGAGATCTGGTTGCATGTCTGAGTGTGCAAGTAATGTATCTGTTTGACCCATATGCAATGGGTAAGACACTCCATCTATATCTTCCATTCGCTCAGCCCATGATGGGCAACTCCCCCTCTATACGAGTCAGGAAGGATGATGATGATAATGACAACAGCTAGGATGACAATGACAAAAATAATAGAGAGTGCCCCTATCCTAGACTAGGTGCAATATTTTTTTAAAAAATGGAGAAAACAGCTAAATAAAGCCAAATACACATTGTAATAAGAACTAAAACAAATATCGAAAGTTACTTGAGAGAAAGGCATCATATAGCAGCAAATGTTTTTCTGTATCTCATCCACTAGGTGGCAATAGAGGGCTCCTCCGTTTAGAAAATTTTAACTAGGCCAACCTTCCCCAACCTGGTGCAACTTCATCATTCCTAGCCCAGCATGGCCAATCTGAAGGGCACCAGCTTGGAGACGGCTGGACTACACAGTACAGGAAAGACTGCTCTTCCTCCACACCTTTCCCGTCTTCCATTCCTCCTCATCAGGCAGAACATGGGGATTTTGAATGACATTTGTTACTTAGGAAAAGTGGGATTGCTAGGCACTTTGGAGCTTGTCAGTTTCGCGACTGCTCAGGGCTTCTTCTGTGGTTACCTATCCCTACTTGCATTGTAAAACACCACATGCAGGAAAACAGCAGAAAACGGTCAGAGGCATGTCTTCGGCGGAGGGGGGCAGATGCAAATGCAAGACCCATCTCTCATCCATCTCCTCTTCATGAATTCACATCTCCTCTTCATGTCTTTTCTGACACTGCTGGCCCCGTTCCCCACACGTGTCCTTCAAAAGTGAGTAGGAAAATGTAGCACTGAAAGTGCTCCACCAGGACGCATGTGAGAAAAGACCATAGGTCACACATCAGAGGCTTAGCCAATATTACTGTGGATAAAAATCAAGACACTCGCCTATTACCAGGGGTAGGCAATTTGTGGCCCTCCAGATATTTTTGCCTACAACCTCCTCCCATCACCTCTCACAACTGACTATGTTGGCTAGGGCTGATGGGAGTTGTAGGTTGGGCCATAAGTTAGAATCCTAGAATAGTAGAGATGGAAGGGGCCTAAAAGGCCATTGAGTCCAACCCCCCTGCTCAACGGAGGAATCCACCTTAAAGCATACCTGACAGATGGCTGGCCAGGTGCCTCTTGAATGCCTCTAGTGTGGGAGAGCCCACTGCCTTTTGAGGTAATTGGTTCCATTGTCGTATTGCTCTAACAGTCAGGACGTTTTTCCTGATGTCCAGCTGGAATCTGGCTTCCTGTAACTTGAGCCCATTATTCTGTGTCCTGCACTCTGGATTGATCGAGAAGAGATCCTGGCTCTCCTCTGTGTGACAACCTTTCAAGTACTTGAAGAGTGCTATCATGTCTCCCCTCAATCTTCTGTTCTCCAGGCTAAACATGCCCAGTTCTTTCAGTCTCTCCTCACAGGGCTTTGTTTCCAGACCCCTGATCATCCTCGTTGCCCTCCTCTGAACCCACTCCAGCTTCTCTGCATCCTTCTTGGTGATGCCCAGAACTGGACGCAATACTCAAGATGGGGCCGAACCAGTGCCGAATACAGGAGAACCAGAACCTCACACAATTTGGAAGCTATATTTCTATTAAATTAAAGTTGCCCAAAAATATTAAGCTACATTACGCCTGCTCAAGTTCTGACTCACCATACTGGACACAGACCATTGACCATGTGTTGCATCATTCTCCTTTCCAAAGATGCACCCATGTTATCTTGGTGCTGGCAACGAAGCATTCACCTCTTCCTCCATGGCATTTTGAGAATCAGGAGTGACTTACAGCAAAACCCATGTGGTCAGAAGGGGATTCAACTTGGGAAGCAGAGCGAATACATTCCCAAGACAGAGGTGTTTAGCAGCATTATATCCTTGGATGGGAACGAGCCTCCACCATGAAAACTGTTTTGGAATATGAATGGTGACGGCAGAAATGCATGCTTGATTTAGCTACATGAAGCCAGAGTCAAAACTGAAAGAGGCCTTAGCAATGTTCATAACATTTGCTAGATAGGAAGCCTTTGCAGTGGGCAGGAAGAAGGACGCCTTTCCATGTGAAAGAAGCGTTGTACTAAATTAGTGCTAAATTGGCAACTATCCCACTCATGAACACCCTTTGCAAATAATGTTGATTACAGAAACACTATTATCTTTTATGGCGCCCAGTCCTGAACAAAGGGCTTACCCCTAGACTCAATTAAAATGATTAATGAGGAAGTAAGTCAAAACATGACAAACCATACTTGGAAAATACACTGACTGGGATTCAAAGGGCTATGGAAATATACAGCTAGGATCCAATGAGCTGCATTTTGGGCTTGTGTTTCTTGAACAGGAGACTCCGTACCACCATGACCACTATATAAGAAACTGCTGCTGAAATTGAGTAGACTTTTACAAAACTGTTTGTAATATGCCATGGAGTTCTGTCACATGAAAGTCAAGAATCCTACTGGGCACAGCCATGCTTTGGGGCACCAGTCACTGCTCTGGCAGCTGAAACATTCCTATCACTTGTCTTGCTCATTGTTCCAGAATGAAGAATTTCTGGGCCAAAATAGCAATCCGCCATTCCTCAGTTCCTGTTCTATCATCGGACGTGGAAATGCCATAGACAATGCGGATATCAAGATCTTACCTTCCCCAATTTACTCTTAAGCCTTCTCTCTTCCATTCTTTTCTTCAGCATTTCGACATCTGCTTTGGTACCATTAAGTGCAATCACGTCGTCGTCTTGAAAAGGGACCCCACACTTTAATGAGAAGAAAGAAAAAGTGAATGAGACATCTTATTATGACCACATACAAGAAATATTATGCAATGCCCATGTATAAAAAAGGGAGCGTACAAGTTACATCTTCCAAATTACATGTCTGCTTGAGCACAAAACAAAATTAAACAAATGTGTGTCCCTTGTTTTATTTCTCTAACTCAGATATCTGCTCATTTTGCCATAAGCAATGTGTTGAGCTACTAATTCATTGAGAGAACTACTGATTTTTTCATTTGCGATCAATCAAGATATTTGCAGAAATAAACAAAGAGCTGGATCCAGACTAGGTTAGTCTTATTTAGACCCTGTTAAAATCAGTGTGAAAAATTAACTTAAGACCTGCTGATTTCAATGGAAGCTTAGCGGGACTAACTTAGTTTGGATTCAACCCATAGGCCACAATTCAAATTGAAGTTAATAGCACTTAAGCCACACTGAAAATACTTGGAAATAAGCTGGTCACAACTAACTTGTCCCTATTGATTGCAATGGGATTTAAATGTGACTGATATCCTCTGGATTGAGGCCACATGCTCTAATTAAGTCAATAAGGTCTTCATTTTTAACCTCGTGGTTAAAACTGGGATCAATCCCATCCCATTTCTATCCTAAACTTCCTACAAGGAGCACAAAGTGGTCACAAGGGAGATATATCATTATATCTACAATAATCCTGTGAGGTAGACTAGGCTGAGAAACTACGACTTGTCCAATGCAGAAGTTGGTGGGCCTGTTCAGACGACACTTCAGGTTCTATGGTTAGTGAAACTGTGGTTCTCCGGGGTTAGCACTAACCACAAGTCATGCTGTCACACACAACACTTTAAGCCACGGTTAGAGCCACTATCCCTGCTACAGACAGTCTGACTGTGGTTAGTGAGTGAGAAGGGTTTAACAGAATGTATTGCACAAGACACCTTAAATCCTGTTGCTTAACCAAAAGCCTTAACCAAGCAGGGTTTAAGGTGTCTTCTGAACAGGCCCGGTGAGTTGAACCAAGATTTGAACCCAGATCTTCCCAGTCCTGATTCTATCTGCTATCTTGCATGGTTTCTCAACTGGTATCCTACATCATAAGGCAAGGTGAGGAATGTGTAGTCCTCCAGATGTTGTTAGACTACAAATCCCACCATCCCTAACTATTGGCCATACTGGCTGGAGCTGATAGGAGCTGGTCCTATCAGCCACAGGATCAATAATGCAATATTAAAAATTTCACTTTCAGTACACTTTTTAAAAAATACCTAAATATGAAAATATTAAGAAGAGAAAGGAGGGATTTTGCTGTTCAAGGACAAGTAAAATGCATTTCCAAAGATAAAATAAGACAAACAAAATAAGTAATTGCAACGTTTGTGTCTATTACTTCATTGTCTCTGCTTTGAATTATCTAGATGTAGACAATAAGCCTCAAAAGGAAAGGAAGAAAAATATCTCAAAAATATTCTTGCATAAATCTTGTTCTAAACCTCCAAAGAGCTGAATTAAACAATGGATACTCAAGAGGTTTCTATTTTAAAGAACAACTATACTCCTGTCTTATCGGATATAAAATACAATTTGCTTAGTCATCAGCCATGCAAAATTGCAAACAAAAAGTACTGTAAGCACATTAAAACAGGACTGATGCAACAATATACAAGTCGACTGACCATCATATTGATTAATCCAGAATAAAATAGCGCAGACGTCAGCTGTCCATCCAGCATTCTCATCTCTGACTTCTTTGCGACATTTCATAGCCATGATCCTAGGTAATATAGTTGTTTGCTAACAGCTACCCTGATCTGTATTGTGGTTATTTGTAGAAAACTCTAAAAGATTCAAAATCGATTCCAATATAGTTTGATCTTCTGCAAAACAATCCCGAGTAAAAAGCAAAGAAAGCTTTTTTGTCTTTCCAGCAGCAGCAGCAGCGTTCTTCACCCCACCCAGCCAAAAGTTGTTACAAACAGCAGCGGTCAACTCCTATTATTATTTTTTATTATTTTTTAATATTTACTTAGAAACCTCATCCTACTTCCGATTGACCAAGAAAACAACATTACCTTTAACTTAATAGTATAATGCACACTGATATACAACATACAAGGACATTATACAGAACAGGGAAACAACAAACATTAGACACTGCAAGAAACATCATTTTCAGAGGTCCCTCCCCTCGCTCTTCCTTGCTCTCGTGGCTGTTAAGTTAGAAATGATCGTGTCCAAGCGATATTTCGGGAAATCTCAGATGCTGGTGGGAGGCTTCTTAGGATTTCTGGTGACTGGGGATAAGGTTTAGGTGTCTTACATAGCTAGCAGAAAGAGAATTATGCAAAAAGACATATGCACATTTCCTTACACTGTATAATCTAGATGAGTTGCGGGCAAATACTTTGGTTGCCTTCACTGGAATTGTACTTGGACGGAAGATGTGCATAAGGCAGTCTTCTCCAACCTGGCACCTTCCAGATCTTTTGGACTACAATTTCCATCTGCCCCAGCCAGGACAGCCAATTGTCAGAAATGCTGGGACATGTACTCCAAAACATCTGGAAGGCACCAGCTTGGGGAAGATTGGCGTAGGAGGAAAGGCTCCCAAACCAAGCCACCCAGGGTTCAGGTTTGATGGAAACAGACAGAGGAAGATTGGAAGCTGCCTTATACCGGACTCAAACTATTTGTCCATCTAGCCAAGTATTGCATACTATGAAGTCGGGGGGTGGGGGAGAGAAAGTAGATCTCCAGATATTTTGGACTTCAATGTTCAGCATTCCTCACCACTGGCCCATGTGGGCAGGGACCATTTTTCTCTGACTGCCGCTTGTGCTGAATCATTCCTGGGATTTCAATGTGTTGCAACTGTTAGCTTTCGGATATGCTATTCTTTATCAGTTTCACCCACCTCGGTATACAATTAGTAATCAAGATGATACTACCCCTGATCCTTAACAGGATTTCAGGTGTTTGTTTTTGAAAAAGGAATACACCCAATACAGGAGATCAATTGGCAAGCAAGAGAAAGAAGGAAGCTCCAGGCACAAACAGCAGTACGGAGAAGGCATGGAAGAGACAGCACGAAATGGTGAGGAAAGGGGTAGATAGGCGATGTGCAACTGGTACCACTGAAACATGAAAGAAACCCATTTCTATGCTGCATCTTCATTACATCTCCAATAAAATAAAATGTTAAAAACAACAACAAAAATATTACTAAGCCAAATGGTGCTAATTGGATTAGTATCTGCACCTGTCTTTTGCTAAGATCTGCCTTCTGATCTTTCCTTTATAGTCATCACCCTGCTAACATTTGCATGCATACCCACAAATAAGGGCAACTTTGCCTTTTAAAGCCAGTGCACATCTGTGGATAAGCTGATGCCAACTGATGAGAAAATTAGAGGGGGAGATCAAGTATCAAATAATGGCTCTTGTGTTCAGCTTTATGGTTTAGTTTTTCAATTTTCTTCCTCTTCCTGTAATCTCTCCAGCAATTACTCTTGATATTCACCATTAACTGACAGAAGCAACAGCATATTTAAGCCATTTGTAGATTTCCGATATGACGCATTATCAAAATTAAGTTTTTAGATGAGTGCTGCTTTTTGAGGTTTTTGGATGAGCCTGTCTCTATGCTCTCATTCTCCAATTTGGGGGTAAGTGCACTGCTTTACTCAGTTTGCGGTTGCTGTATGGTTAAAGTGCTCTTTTCTAACTCTTCAGAGGCAATGTTCAACAAAGGGGGAAGTTACTGAGCCACCAACTGCATCCTCTGTCATTTGCTTAGAGCAGTCACAATATTGGGGAGACCTTGAGATTATACCCCCTTAAATAATCTGGGTATGTACTGCACCAGAAAAACCAAACAAAAACATATTCCTCTGTGAAAACATCATGTTCAAATTCAGTGCACTTGTATGTGTTTTCTTCATATCGTTTGTATTGAAAGGGATTTTGCTTGGCAATGTTCTCAGTAGTGATGGGTGAGAAGGTCATTTGGGGGTGGGTGTTTGATAACAAATTACAAGAGCATGAGATTTTTAAAAAGTGAAGGTGGGAGAAAGTGAAACTTTCCAAACCCAGCACGCGGCGAGGGGGGATTCGTACACACCCTGCAACTTCTACTGTACGCCATAGGTTGTTGGGCGAGTATGAAGCCACCCATGCAGCACCCGCACTGGGTTCAGACAACACACCAATCTGCTCTGCATTGCAGGGGATTATGCAAATAGTCCTCATGTGGATGGGGGGAGAAGCCATGATGGCTTCTTTCCCCTGTGTGATTGTCTGAACCCAGTCAGAGGGGCTGTTCGAACAACATGACAGCCCATCGTGGGTTGTTTAACCAATGGTGAGGCTGTGGAGGTTCCGTGCCGCTTAGTGTTTGTTGTGTTGTGCGAACCCAGTGAGGATGGATTATACAAGGGTTAAAAACAACCCACACAACCCATGGTTGTGGCATCCAGATCCAATCAGGGTAAACTGTTTCACAAGGAAAGGGTTAGAGGGACAACAACCTACCTGACCTTAAGGAACATTCTTTCCTAGCTACTATCGTGAAACTCAGGTGCACAAGGGATACCTAATTTGATCTTAGACCACTGAATAGCCTAGAGCAGTCTTCCTCATCCTGGTGCCTTCCAGGTGTTTTGGACTTCAATTCCTATCAGCCCCAGCCAGCATGGCCAATGGTCAGGAATGCTGGGCATTGTAGACTAAAACAACTCTAGAGCACCGGATGGGGGAAGGCTGGCCTAGCGGCTCTTGTGAAAATACGGAGAAGCCCAACTTAAAAACAGAAAATTCTATCCTTCATGTTTGCAAAGAGAAGATTCAGTTTGTGAAGAGAAGAATCCATACATGTTTGTTGATATTTTCTATGTGGCTTGTTACCAATACATTGCCAAGTCTTCAGTTAAGTAAAACCCATCTGTAATTCTTCACCTATCTGGAAAACGGCACCAATAAAACAGGCACAACATTCATCAACTTTTATTTAGCGGATGTCCAGGGTGGACAGTATCTGACCAAAAGCTATCCAGTCTTGTAACGTACCATCTCCAGCAATGCATAGGCTGTACACAGGAATTGTCTGTCTTGCATGGATCAGATGCACTGAATGAAAGCACAAGTTCCTGTCCAAACCCCCCCCCCCCCCGCGTCCATGCTCTAAACATTTTTCAAAGAATATTTATACTTCAAACATTTATATAAAAAGAAATGGATATATACTCAAAAGAGAGAAGGCTTTAATGCATATGGTTTTTAAAGGTAATAAACTCCAGAGGTTATTAACCCAACTGTTGAAGACTAATTCTTATAATAGCCTGTGAAAACCATAAGTATGCAAACACAAACAAGGGTATTGCAAAAGAGTGCTCAGAAAACAAGAACGGGTTGGTCAATAACTGCATTCCTCAGAAACTCCTTTGTGTAACAGAAGAGCATTGGTCCCGGTGATATTGGGAAAAAGGTTGAGTAACCTTTCCTATTTCAGAATATGAGTATTATATATTACAGAATAAGCAGCATGCGAGGTTACTAAAACTCATTAACGTTAATGAGACTACTAAAAAGGCGACTTCGGTACAGGGAACTAGTTCATAGTAAAAGTCAGAAAAATACTGTTAAAATGAAACACAAAAGACTGCACTGTCTGTGAACAGTTTTGGTTTATCCAACACTTCAAGATTGCGATGGAAGAAATGGAGAAAGTGAAGGAGAGAAAGAAAGAAAATAGATTCCCAAGGGGACAAAAGTGTGTGTGAGAGAGAGAGAGAGAGAGAGAGTTTTCAGACAGAGTGAACCAAAATGTACAGGAAGGGAGGAAGCTAATAAAATGGGAAAACAATGCTGGCATTAAAGTTTGATTTATTCATAAAATGCATAGTGCATTTGTGTAAGTACTTTCTAACATTCCACCTTAAAAATGCTACAATGCTACATCTTTATTTTAAATATCTGCAATCAATAATTATATGGAAATACAAAACAGTTACAAAGAAGTGAGCAATCGTTTCAATTGACCTCAAAAACCTGCTCAGTTCTTTGTAACTTCTGAGTTGGTTCTAATAACATTGGGCAGATTATAAATGTTATTGAGCGGATTACAAATATAAAAATATTTTTTTGAAAAAAGGTATTCCCCGATTGTGACTGGGTCGTTTTTTGACTTTTCCTTCCCACTTTGATATTTTTACTCTTTTTTTGTGAGCCCTTCCTTTGTTTGCTTTTCTGTTCCTTGATAGATTTTTTTATGGAGCATGGTGTTTTTCTGGCCAGTGTTTACATTTGTCTCCTTCTGGTTATCCTTGCTCACAGCAGAGCAGGCTGGCTCCATGACTCCCTTACATATTTCAGCCATAGCTGACAGGAACTGCTTAATCAGCTCCAATTCCTTGGTTATCGTTCTCAAGCATTCTTTCTTTTGAATCCTAAAGTCCCTGGGAAAAAAACTTATCCCAGGGCAATAGGCAGAATTTGTATCCTCAGGGGTCTCATCACCTTCTTGAACCCTTGGGTTTGTCCATACATTTTGGCTCCTCCCAGGGGCTATTTCTTCTGGATATTCATCAGAAGAATTTTCTAGTTTCAACTGAAGCAAATCAGGCCCACTCCAGGATCCAGGGGTTAGACCTGCTAAACTTTCAGTTTGGGCAATTTCAGTTGCTAGGTTTGTTTCCCCTGTTTCAACTGGAGTTTCAAAACTATTCCATGAATAATTCACAGTCCAGGCTAAGACAAATGAGAAGCAAAGTACACAGAGCTCTGCAGCTCTGCTTTGCAGAGGATGCTGCAGCTGTTGTTATAGCACACGTCTCTGTTCTGTGACTGTGCGCTGCCCTAAAGGTTAATGTCCTCTGTAGCAGGGCCATGGAAACAGATTACTATTTACAGAGGCCAGCCACTCTCCAAACAGAGGAAGCATTTAGAAAGTAAAACTGTTCAGTGTCCTCCAGTTGAGATGGGGATAAACCATGCTTACAAATCATTTGGGAGGGAAGTGGATAATGGCGCCACTGCAAACATTAGTCAAAAGCAATGCTATCTCAAGCCTCGAATATTTTTCCATGTCATATGCAGGTAACAGAAAAAGGCTAACTTAGTTGAGATGAAAGGCAAGGAGATAAATGAAACCAATGAACGTAGATATGAATAAGCTTACACATTAAGATCAGTAGTTTGGTGTATCTTTTAAATTTTAAATCATTTTATTGTACTTAAAAGGTTGTTAAAGCTTTCCAAAAGAGAGACTATACTGCAAATGACAGTTTTCTGTCTCTAAGCCCAAACATATATATTGGCCCGCTTCGCATGACACAACAACCCAGCATGGCTAATCAGCCATGATGGGTGGTCGTGCTGTGCGAACCCAGTGTAATTTCCACAGGGTGGCTTATTTTTCACAAACAAGCCACCCTGAGAAGTCATGACTAGTTGTTGGGTTGTTCATACCCATGGTGGCTTCTTATGATGTTCAAACCTGGCAGGGCAACGTCATCGTGAGTTGTCAGGAATGGCTAGAGAGCTGCCTGGCAAGACTGATGAAAATCCCTGCTGCTCCTCTCATAATCTCGCTACTGCTGCAGCCATCCTCTCTCATCCCTTCTCACTGCCCTCTGCCCAGTGCTCCTAAAGAATGAGGAGGAAGGACACTGGAGAGTGTCCCAAAGGCATTTGCCATCCCCCCCCAGTCCTGCACAAGTAATTTCCCCCACAGTTTTACTGTTATGCCATGATATCTGCATATGATTAAAGGGGGTAGGGGAGCCGAAACCATCTGGTAGCTGCAGGAGGGAAGGAGTCAGGGGCGGCTGTTCTTACTTAGTATTGTTGCGAGAGTCCTCCTGAGTCTGTGAGGGCAGTGGTGGCCCCCGCATCTGGCCATCATGGGCCTAGGTGGACGCATCCGGTGCTAGGACAGACCCATGCCCAAGTGCTCGCAAGCCCCAAAGAGCACTCGGGTGCAGTTCCACCCTGGCTTCTGGATCGCGCCCTTCCTCCAGCTGCGGTTAATGGCAGCCGTCATTAACACAATGGGGGAAATACACAATTTCCCCAGCTTTGGGGAAATCGTATGTCCCCCCCCCCCCCCCAGCAGATAGGACCTTAAAGGCCTCCATTAGCTGGGAAGAGGAGAAACATGCGATTTCTCCAAGGCTGGGGAAATTGCATATTTTCCAGTACTGAAGGGGAAAACACATAATTTCCCCAGCCTTGGGGAAGTCGCACATTTCTCCTTCCTCCCCAAGGGGGGCCTAAAGAGCCCTATTAATGCAAGCGCTAACAGGACCTTTAAGGCCCCTATTGGCCAGGGGCACACAGCGGGGAAAATTCCGCACTTTCCAGAGGTTCTGGAAAGTGTGCTTCCCCCCACCCCTGCACTGATGGGGGCCTTTTGTCCAAAGTTCTGCCTGGAGCTTATCAGCTCGATGTTTTCTAGTCTGCCTTGAAAATGCTTGGCAGCTCGAACAAGAAGCAACTTTATGGCTCTCGCCTAGACAAAAAAGGCATAAGTTGTGCCCATCCGATGGTGGTAGCTTGCTGCCGCAACGGGAGCACTTTTTAAAGGGGGCCCTGAGGGCCATAGGAAGTATGGAGAAGAAATCCTTACTATAAGATGAGTTCGGAGATGTCCGAGTCCTGTTTTAAAGCGTTAATAATAATAATAATAATAATAATAACGATTTATTTCTTACCCGCCTCTCCGTCTGGATCGAGGCGGGGAACAACAACATGATAAAATACATAAAACTAATTAAAAACATGACAAATATTATTAAAACTGCATTAAAACATCCTAAAACATCTTTTATTTTCTACAGAAGTCCGAAGACGGTGTTCCTGACGATGTAGCTGCGATGGCGGTCGAAGAAGAACTGAAGTATCGGGCGAGAACCCTTCTGCGCATGCACACTCGGTCGTGGGGGAAGGGTTCCCTCCGAAAAGTAACTAATAGCTATGGAAGTTTCCCGAATCGAGCCTCCGGGCAGGCACAGAAGCCCATGTGTGTGATGCACAGAGACCACGAAGAAGAAGGGACAGTTACTTAAGAGTAATTCCTTTGCTCATCTTTTCTCATGGGGACTGCACAATCACGAGGAGGAGGAGGAGACATTCAACAAGTTCTCCCCTGTTCACATGACACAGCAGCTTATCATGGGTGAATTTACGCATGAGGAGCTGCAGTGCACGCTGACCACCATTATGAATCTATAACCTCCAACTGGGGATTGCTGTGGCTTGTTGTGTCATGCGAACCAAGCCAGCAGGGATTTGGGGGGGGGGGGTTAACAACCCTCACATAACCCTACAATAGACTGTGAGCTGCATGCACAATAGCACTCCTCTAAAATATTATTTCAGGAGTACTCAAAATCTCAATCTTGCCATGATGTACAGAGCACTTTTCAAAAATCAGTCGTCATACTGATCAGCTGTTTGACAGAGAGGAGGAGAAGGAGCAGTGGGGGACTAAATCCAGTCCCTGCTGCTCTCCAAAGAGTTGACATTCAACAATTGCTGGCTGGGGCTTATGAGAGTTGAAGTCCAAAACATCTGAAGGGCTCCAGGATGGGGAAGTCTGGCATAGTCCCTAGCTGCATCAGGTTGTCTTCACTTAGACCCAGTTTGCAATAGTTTAACCCAGCAATTGCCAAGGACAAGTGAAATGCACAAGTGCTTGTTGTTTCTGCTTTTAATTAACAATTGCCATGGGCAATTGTTGGGTGAACTCTGGGTTGTAAAGCCCATAAATAATCCAGAGTTCCGGGTTAGCATGTCACTAAACCGTTAACGGAAAGTGGAAATAATGAGAGCATGGGAGGCAGCACACTTATTGCTTTGCTCATCCCTGGCAATTCCTGGGTTCAACAACCCAGGAATTCCTACCATGATATGCGAACCAAGTCTTATTCTTTCTGATTGTTGAAACACAGCAGAATAAATTAAAACACACTTGTAGAATTATGAAAATCTGATTTTTAAAATCCCACTTCTCTATTCCCATGGTAGCTCTCATAGCAAGAGGTTACTCAAGACATTATTTTGAACCAACTATTTAAAATAAAAATTAAAGCCTTCACATGCTAAAGCAGCAAAAAGAGAAGTGAAATTATTTAGATTAAGGGCAAGGCAAAAAAGACAGATTTCTCTTTCTGATTCATTAATTTTTCACCTTTCTCTGGCAGTCTGAAGTAAGTCCTTACACTAATCTCAAATGTCTATCATTGTGTGGAAAGTTTTGGCAACTAGAGAGTTAAAAGAAAGAAGAAAGGAAAACACAAGATTTTTTCCCCCATTGTTCACTGTACTCTGCTAGCAGCCTAGAGGTTAAAACTGTACTAAGACTATTTATAACCAGCAGCAAGTCGGTTATCTATGGATCTCATTTACAAAGACGGGTTTCACTACCTTAAAAGGCTGTCAGATCAACAGGAAAAAATCCAGGAAATCGCAAGCTATTTTTTATTATGTTATCTGGAATATTATTTCTGCTGAATCCCAAAACAGGGGAATTAAGTGGTTAAAAAGAGCAACACTAAAATATAAGCATTTCACGTTAAATATTAACTCCTTTCATGTGATGGGGACCGGTATAAGACACAGAAGGACTAAAGTCTGAACTTGCCTGAAGGGCAGTGGATCCTAAGAACGCTCTCCCCCATTTCATAGATTTGGGTCAACAGTCTGCCTTTTCCAGCGCTGGGTGAGTTTACAAATTTTGAATGTTAAGATTTTGTTTTTAAAGTTACAACCTGCTCTAACGTTACCTATAACTTATGGCACAATCCTGCACATGCTTACTTGGGAGAAAGCCTCACTGAACACAATGGAACTTCCTATGAGTATGTATATGTATATGACTGCATGTAAAACCAAATTATTCAGGTTTACCTTCTTCCCACTTATTTTCAGCCAAAAGCATTTTATTGATTAATTTTAAAAAAACTGTTCCTTATTGGGTATTTTCTTTCTTTTTCTTCTTTTTAAAAATAAAGCAGAAAAAGACTTTCGGTTCATTTTAAAATCATTTTAAAATCATTTTACGATTTGGCGAGTCTATATCCTTGCCCAACAGCCCAAGTCTGCAAGCTCCTCTGACTCCAACGCTTACAATGATTTGCTTGTGTTTCTGATTAAACAGAATCAAGGCCAAAAAGGAACTAAAATGGTAACTTTCCTCAAGCTGTTGGTTTATAGTTGCCACTAATCATTCAGTTTTTTATTTTAAAAAAGGACTTTAACTGAAAAACAGAAATATAGCACACTGGTGGTTCATGCATTCTCCAGTTCTTAAATCTATTAGATTAAGGAGATTTTTTCCCCTTCATAACGAAGACTGCTTTAGAGACAATGTATGCACTTCCAAAGTTAGAAAGGGCACCAGAGCCACCCATTCCAGGGTTCAGTCCTTCAGCCCGCTGCAACCCAGTTCAGGGAATAGTGACATTTCTGTTGCTTATGCTGCCTCCCCATCCAAGTCTAAATTTTGCATCGCGTCTTCCCCAGTATTTCAGCATAGGATGTCCTTTACTATGTACTATGTACGTTTACTATGTACTATGTACATTTACATAGACTCTTCAATAGGACATGATTTCCCAATGCACCCAATACTGGCTCAGTTGTGATGCCAGACTATGCTCTGGCAACTGGGAGCTCATCCGTGGGCTCACAGGCTCCCTTGTCCCCTCCTCACACACAGATCCCCCCCCCCCATTTCACAGTTTTCATTAACCATAACTGCCAATTTGGACGTCATAGCAAACTATGATTGGTGCCTTTCCTCCAAACTCACAATTTGTAAACCCCTTCAAATTGTGGTTTTGCAAATTGTGATTCAGAAGCTTGTTTGGACATCGCTGGCAACATGATGTTTGGCAAAAACTAGCAGGAGGAGGAGCTGGGGCATGAGTACTAGCCTGTGAACCAAATACCTCAGCTGAGCCACTGTGCATATATGTGGCGAATATGTGCAAATACAAATTACAATCCACACATGGAATTTCACACAATTTCCAAAAAAAAGTTGAATCTCCATGTAGGAAAAGCATAACGATTGATTTGGCCCTGAAAACTCATCATGTGCACTATAAAGGAGTTGCAAAAGCAAAACTGGATATGGTGAAATGTTGCCATTAATATAAAAGGTCACATGAAGATGCTTTACACTCTCAAACCATTGTTTCCATCTAGCCCAGTATCATTTCCCCTAACTGGAAGCAGTCTCTGGCAGGAGTTCCCCCCAGCCCTGTTACCTGAAAAACCTGACGTGGAACTATTGGGGATTGAATCTGGGTCCGTCCACATGGAAAGCAAAACTTCCAGCAGTGAGCTTTGCGTCACTCCTCATTAACCACTAATGCAATTATCACCCATACAAAATACCATCTTCTCTCAAAGTTGCAGCAATTAGTAAGGAAGAAATGTCTGCACTTCTTCAGGTTCAATAAAGGTTTGCTTCCCGTTCCCTTCAAAACTGTCAGCTGCTGTGTGCTGTGCTTTTGCAGTGCAAACAGCCGCCAGACAACTTCCTATTTAAACCAGATCTAGATCAAACAATGGGTTCTGACAATACATACATGAAAGCCATCCCGGAATTCCCTATAAATAGCTGATAAGGAAACTGAAGTCTTATAAAACTGTTTACATGGTATTTTCGGAGGTCGTAAGAAGCAACAGAAAGACAACATCCATTACACTGAAGGTTTCTCCATTGAGTAAAATTTCTCTTCAGATGAATAAAAAGGACTGGACAGTTGCAGAGTGTCCAGAGGACTGACTATTGCACCTGATGTCAATTAACAGGGGAGTGTTTTTTCTATCTGTTTTTCTAAAGGTCAAAGAGATCGTGTTTTTTTCCCCTGGGAGTTTTTTCTGTATTTTTGTGCAAAGTCATTGTCCATTCAAATGTATGTGTATATATATATATATATATATATATATATATATATCTGTAAAAGTCTGGTAATGGTTGATGAGGATATGAGGTTGGACGGTGATGTTATGTGATGTGGATCTTCCTGGAAACCTGTATTATATTTGATGACCAGAACTGCTGTAAATATATTGAAGGAAATACTGAATCTCAGTAAAGCTTTTACTAAAGACAAACCGCTGGTGTGTGAGTATTTTTCCTTGCATGGATCTCTGGAACACGCTTACTCTGCTGTAAGTGAACCGGGATCACTAAATTCCTGGACATTTTCAACCCTACCTATATCACACATGACACCATGTGAAAAATTGGTTGCAGGGAAGATGGTGGGGGCTGCAAAGATATAATTGGTTCCAGAAATGTTAAGACTAATCTATGACAGCCTGAGTCACAACACCAATTGTCCTTATTTATCAGGGACAATCCTTTGCTATCAGTATGGTGAATTACTGTCCCTACTTTCCTTTGTGTTTGTGTGGGCAGGGGAGGGCTATGTTGGTGATGCCTTTTAAACACTTTTTATGCCTTTAACTTCAGTCCCATCCACTAGATTTTTAAAAGCTAAATATCTGGCCAGAAACGTATGGCTTCTAGTGCAAAGGTCAGTCAAACTATGTGCATTAACACGCTAGGGCACCATGTAGTAAACAGTTTGCCATTTCATATGCTGGCTCATTTTGGACTGTTAGTTAACACGCTATATGGCAGCCTGCCCCAATCTGGTGCCCTCAGGATGCTTTGGATGACAATTTCCATCATTCCCATCCTCTGATTAGGCTGGATTCATCTCATGGGACTTGTAGTCCAAAGCATCCAGAGGGCAACATGTCACGAAAGGCTGTTATAGGGCAATTATGTTTTTCTAGTGTAACTTTAAGGAAAAGAACACAACCCTTTCTGCTTTTAAAACCACGTAGAACAAACCATTGCAGAGTACATTAAGTCAGCCTTTAGCAGATCGAGAAGACCTTTCGGCAGTCTGTTCTGAATGCTGTGGTGTATGCAGTGATACTTCTGTGCAACCAGAGGTGTGACAAGTACAGAAGAGCATCCCTATTTCTATCTATGAATCATTGGAGGACACCTACTGGTGACATTAGGGGGATAGAACTGGTTGCCAAAAATGGCTGAGGTTGCCCTTTTGTGTCCTGCCATGGTGTGACCTTGGATGTGGCCGTTGCTGGCTCTCCTCATAAGCCTGTCCTCTCTATTTGTTCCCCACTGATGAATTTATACCAGTTAGAAAAGGAATTTTTTTTAAAGGGCTGTTATAAAGATTCCTTTGAACTGTCAAACTGATTTTTTAAAAAAGGGTTGCCGTATGTGCCAAATTCAAGGAGGAATGAAAAAATAGATACACAGTGACACTCACACTTTTGAGTTGCACAGAATTCTTTATCAGGGTTGGCTACACATGTGAGAAATTTCAATCACTTCAGTCTGCATCCTGTCAGTGGGCAAGAGGGATCTTAGGGACACAAACTACCTTATTGTGATATTTACGAGCAAATCGTGTTTGTTTGTTTTTAAAAAAACAAACCTTTATTGAACTGTAGAATTTGCTGACCCCTGATGCTCTGCTTATGCGCTTCCCAATGACAATGTTGTTAGGACATCAACTGAGGGCCTCCCTAATCCAGACTGATGTTCCTGTTTCGTTTCAAATTATTCACTCATCATAACACAGCATTTCTGGCTCTGTGACACAGCCAATGTCACCCTACTGTAACTCTTCTCCCCCCCCGACTCCTCCCCACCACACACACACTCCTAACCCTCTCACTACAGTGTACATAATGTCCATTATACTAATCTATTCTTGGCTCTGTTAGTCACTTGGCAGCAGGCTGCAATCTCAGAGCAACCATGATTCTGATTTGCTCAGAAAACCTTGCGTCAACCTTTTAAAGACTTCCTCCTCCCACCTCTTCTCTCCACATCATCCAAAGACTCATATGAGAGCTGAACATTTGCAGATCGAGCGGATGCTTAAGACTCAAGGCTTGCATGGGGAAGATGCTTGCTTGCTTGCTTCGAAACGCATGTTTACGCAGTAAGCCTATCCCTTAAGAGCCTCTAGGCAAACAATATTCTACTGGGACTGTTTTTCCTGATGTTTTTCTTGGGCTGGCACAGTCAGCCCCACCGAAGAACAGTGAGACTAAAGGAGAGATAGGATTAAGCAGCAAAATGGATGCATCTTCCATCTAGCACTCTACATAAAGGATTTCAACAAATGAAGTGACGAAAAGGAGAGCCCTCTGACTTGAAGTCCGGGACATGCAGTAAGACCAATGAGTTGTATTCTTTCTAGCATTCATGCATTCTAAATCTGCTTCTGTTTTGCCTGTTGTCCTCAGAAAGCTTAAATCAGAATTAGTATGTAGGTTGAAAAAATATAACTGATTTAAGTTAAAGCTTAGAACTTGAGATCAGAAGAAAAGTATGGGGGGGAGTATAAGTAGCTATAGATTGTGCCTTGCCGGTGGTTCATACGGTATGAGAAATTCAATCATCGTTGATGATGTGTGTGTGTGGGGGGGAGGCAATACAATATTCCTGACTGCACATATTAACAGTATTTCAGCTGAATACGTTTCATGTCAAAATTGCTTAACTGTCTGTCAGGGTCACAAAGCGTTTCAACAGACTGTTCCCTTTGCTAAATCTCTTTTCTAGTATGGCATATGTCTAGCATCCAAGAGTTCAAGGATGGCGAATTCACTTCTGAGCTCTAAGGAAATATTCTGCTGCACTGAGAAGCTTAGGATGTTTCAACAAAGCCAAGTTTGTGTAAGAACATGTTCAGAAAGGTAAAAATGTGCAACAGTAAACAATCTTGCTAAAATAGGTCTGGAAACATTCATCTTAAATAACACTGCAAGGCAAAGCAATTTGGGTTCAAAACATTAGTTTTCATTTTTATACTTTGCGTCCAAAAGCACTTTTAGAAAGAAAAAGAAAAAGAGTGTCTTGATTTTGTTTAAATGGTGGCACAAACTGTGGTCTTTCATGTCATCCCAAAAAAAGATAATGGTTTTGATCCATGCTGAGTCATGCTTACAGTAGACCCACTAAAATTAATGGGACAAGTTAGTCGTGATCACCTTAAATCACATTGATTTCAATGGATCTACTCTAAGCATGACTGTCTGGATCCAACCAAGTGAATTACCAAAACACTGCTTCTTCCTACTCCTGTTGGAGATAAATCTGTTTAACAAAAGTAGTAGTAAACTGAACATATGACACATGCCCATTGGATGGTGGCAGTGGAACAATGATGCCACATTACAAAATACTGTGCTCTTAGCACCACAACAACAGAGATTTGCACATATGTGTCTCAAACAGCAGCCCTGTCCCAACCTCCCAAAATACTGAATGGCAACCTCAGGTAAGTTCCAAAACCAGCTCATGATACAGCACGGTGGGACAGGGGGAAACCATGACAAATTTTTTTGACTGAGACTTAAATAAATCCATGGATCATGGCTTAAAAACATAGGACGTTAGAACCATCTCCAAACCTTTTGTTGTAGAGGGTGGGGATTGGCAGCCTAACAATAATAATAATCAGCATTGATGAACTGATGCTACGCCAAGATGTGTCTACTCTATTCACATGTGACCCTCCAGATGTTGTAGGACTGTAAGGCTGCACGTTCCCCATCCCTCGTCTAGCTATTTTTTAATCCTTTCCTGGCTCTTATCCCTTCTCCTACCTCCACTCAGCCTGTAGCTTCTAGCGCTTCTCTCTGCCCTCTTCATTTCCAGTGTCACTGAGCAAGGGAGAAAAGTGACTGCAGCAACAGGCGGAGGGGAGGTAAGGCACAGGGTGGGTGTGGTCAGCACCCTTTCCTAAGTGCTCATTTAACTGTTAAAGATCCTCAGCCCAGTCCAGCCATTCATATGTGAACACAATGAACATGCAAAAAGACACCCCCATGTCACTGTCATGTTTATTTAGCCCAGAACTGAAACTGGTTTTAAAGGAAAACAACAATACCCTCTATCTATATCCCACGGAATGGTAAAGTCAAAACAGTTTTAAGGCACCGTTAAGCCTGTCTTTCAGAACACTAGTTAGTATTCATGAAATGAAACTTCACAAGCTGCTCAAGGCAAAGGAAACAATCTCCCCTCTCCCACCCATGATTCGAACCGGATGAATCACTAAAGCTTTATCATTATTAAGAAACTCAAATGCAAATTGTCTTCCTCCCCCATTGCAGATAGAACTAACACCATTTTGTTGAACTATGGTCAGAAGAAAACACCTAGAGTGCAAAAGATGAACCTACTTGAGGCAGCAAAATCAGGATTTTTTGTATGCATCGTGGGTTGCCTCTTCATTTTTGCTTTTATCTATCTAAAAAATACAATGCCCAAGGGAGACAATGAGCAAAAACTCTTCTCAGAATTAGCAGAGTGTGGCTTTTATCCGGATGAGCTTTGCTCAGCCCTCTTTGAAGGAAAAGATGCTGCTCCTCAAATTGGCCATCTGTGCCAACAGGTTCTTCGCAGACAAGAAATGTCTACCTGCGTACGGACTCCTTGCAATTGCTCAGACCTCCGGAAGGAACTCCACTTCATTACAAGTCCGCTGTCAGAAGAAGAAGGGAACTTCTCCTTGGCATACATCATCACCATTCACAAAGAGCTAGACATGTTCATAAAGTTACTCAGAGCCATTTATGTGCCTCAGAACGTTTACTGCATACACATTGATGAAAAGTCATCAAAGGATTACAAGGCGGCTGTGCAAACCCTGGTTAACTGCTTTGAAAATATTTTTATTGCTTCAAAGAGAGAGAGTGTTGTCTATGCAGGATTTTCTAGATTACAAGCCGATATCAACTGTATGACGGACTTGATTCATTCAAAACATCAATGGAATTATGTTATTAACCTATGTGGCCAGGATTATCCCATCAAAACCAACAAGGAAGTTATACGTTATATTAAAAGCAAATGGAATGGTAAAAATGTGACTCCAGGAATTGTTCAACCTCCTCATGTGAAACACCGAACGCATACAAGTTACAAGGAATATGTGCATTCAGGAAAATCTTATGTGTACCCAACCAAGAAGGTGAAAAGTGAGCCTCCCCATAATTTGACTATATATTTTGGGAGTGCCTACTATGTACTCACAAGAAAATTTGTAGAGTTTACACTGAGTGATGCACGTGCAAAAGATTTGCTTGAATGGTCAAGGGATACCTACAGTCCCGATGAGCACTACTGGGTCACCCTGAACCATCTACCAGGTGAGCTATTTATACTATAAATTGTTCCATGTAAGTCTTTTGGCAGCCCAGGAGTCCAGTTACCAAAGCGATTTTCTCATCATTCATTTTGCCCCTTCAGTATTCAGTATATACTGAACCCACAATGCTCCATATTGAAATTTAGCACAATCTGCCAGATATTAATTCGAGAAAAATCCTGAATTGGAGGGTTTTTCCTAGTTCCACACAATTTATTATGTTAAAAAGAAAGGAACACAAAGAATCTTTTCAGTTCCAAAGACCTATTTGTATGTATATAAAATTCATGAGATATCAAAGCTATTTTTACTTTAAAAAGAAAATAATAATATAAAACCACTCCTATTTTTGATATATTAGCTACCCTGCAGTGCAGATCCTGCTTTGAGCAGGAGGTTGGATTAGATGGTCTTTGAGGTCCCTTCCAAGCCTATAATTCTACCCATTTCATAAACCATTAAGCTATTGTGCATTTCAGACAAACTTTCATAACAAATAAATGTTATGTCCCTTTTCTCCCCATGTCTTTGGTCAGAATAAAAACTACAAATCTGGTGGTCCTAGGTGATCTACACCTACCACCGAAGTACTCTGATGGCCCCTCCTGAAAGATACGATTGAGAGTGGGAAGGTTCTGAGATATCAACCCTTGTGGGCATGCAGGACAACCTCTTTCCCGGATGGTGAGACAGTCCCAGATGAGGGTCTTTAGTCCTAAAGGAAGAGCTATGAGCATGAGACTGGGGGAATGGAGTCAAAGGTCTCCTCCATCCACAGGCTTGCAAGAGCATCCTAAATTTGCCTGCTTTCAGCTGTGGAGCCGGCAGCATTCCTAGTGGCTACAGCTTCCAAGGCTTTCTTTGCCTCCCTCCCTTCAACAGCTTCTGGCAGTCTGATCCTTCCAAGCAATGGGGTGGTATAAAGGCCATTATGCCATGATTCTGCACTGAAGAAGTTTGTCCATGTCAGGCAAGATCATACCTTTCTGGACTGGGTAGTTTTCCCATCCACACTGTAAAAAGGGCAAGGTCATGTTGGGCAGAATTTTCAGAGCTTTCTTTTGATGTTGGGACTCGCACCACGTCCCTTGAAAGTGTGCCAGGAAAATCCCACCACCTCCACAGAGATAAGGAGAATGGAGCCATCACAGGTAGTCTTATTTGCTTTGTAGAGTTTAACATCACCCTCGCCCTTCAGAACAATACTTTTATATGGAGAACGGGGACTGTTGAATAATTAGTCTCTCTCACTGCAAAAAAGAAGAATTTCTACAATATAGAAAACTTATTCCTGTTAGCCATCCTGGGAGGAGAAATGCTACAGCCTTTCCAACCAGAAGCCCTCCAGATGTGTTGGACTACAAGTTCCAGTATCCCCTAGTTAGGTGTGTGTGTGTGCTGGGAGCTGAAGTCCAATACATCTGGAGGACGCCTGCTTGGGGAAGGCTGCAATATTAAACAAAAATAAATAAATCACTGGTATCCCTGCTTTGAATTTTGTTGTTAGATGCTCCTGGAGCTACACCAGATGCACAATGGGAAGGAAATATACGAACTATCAAGTGGAGAGATCAAGAAGGGAAATCCCACAATGGCTGCAAAGGTAAATGTAACGACCAAACACAGCACAAGCCCAGCCTCCGTTCATTTTGATGGTATTTTAAGCAGTAAAACCCACAAAACCCCTGCAGAAGCAAACGGAGACTTCGCAGCAGCAAAGCTGGGAAGACTGAACCAGGTGAACTGATGAATTGCTACTCTGGGATAATCCTAATTCCAATTTCTTTGCTATAATAGCCACTTAATGTCGATTCTGAATTTATACACAACATCCACCTCAATATTCATTCACAAAGCATTTAAAATAGAAACATGCATAAGCGTATGGAATAGATTTATTTGGTTGAGATTCAGCAAGCAATTACAATATCGTGGTTAATTATATTTCCCAAATTTCCCCAAAGGAGGTCAAGGCCACATGGCTTCTTCCCCTTCATTTTATCACCTGTGGACAACAATACTAGGTGACTGTGCTTAGGGTCACCCAAATTCTAGTTTGATACAATGATTAACCACACTACCACTGCTTATTAGCATGTGCGTAAGGACGGGTGGGGGGAGGAAACTGTTCATTTATTGCTCAACAAAAATCTCCACTAATATTGAAACCGACCTGCCTATATTTTTGAACAAAACTGCCTGATGCATTTTTAGTATGATGAATCATGAACAGAAAGAACTCCCCTCCCCCATTGGCCCCTGAGATTTTATTCTCCTTTCTCTGAGGCTTCGGAGACAGACACAATTGAAGATGGAAAACTAGATGACGGGAATAGTGCTAAAGAGCAATGGAATTTTTGACCTCGGGAATTTTTGCCAGGTCATTTTTGTACATTCAGGGCTCAAATGCCCAGGATACAACATAGGTTTTGTCCCCATTGATGCAAATATGTTGGGGAAATGGTTACTAATGCAATTAGTAAGATGTGGAAACATTACTGTGAGCTTTAAATAGTATAGGAAAACTTAAATCCACTGATGAAAATAGCAGTGGCAAGGTTCACTGATTTAGTGGGACTTACTTCTGGGTAAACATGTATATGATTGTGCTATTAATCAGTACTGCATTACATTAGTATATATATGAATGTTTCATCCATGAACATGAAAACCTTTAATGTGCTGGATTTTCAAAATTTACTCTATAATCTAAGCCACTGATGGGGAGCTGTCTTTCTTTTCGGAACCATCCTGCTAATTTTATATATATATATATATATTAAAATCTATTTTTAATTTACAAACACAGAGTTTGCTAATGGGCCTCGCTGCAAAACATACACGCATCCTCAGAGCCACGTGCAAACACGGGCATTTTCTTTCTCTCATTTGCATGCAAACCCTTTCCACCTTTTATAGCAACACCCTGGTCGGGTCTTAAGCAAAGATTTCCAAGGTAAAATGTTTTACTGATAATAGATAGAGAGGGAAGAGAAATCGTGTTAGTTTCCTATGCCGCTTCCTCCCCCACCCCACCTGCTCCTCACATGAATCTCTAAGAAGCCCCTCCGCACCCCCACCCACCCCAATCACTACGGTTCAAATAGATGGCACTGGAGTTGGATCAAAGGATAAAATATAATAGCAATCCTAGGGGCACTGCAAGGAACAGGATGGAAAGGTCTATGGGGCCTTATTTTCCCTGCCTCTAATGTAAAATATTCACCATACATTTCACATCCTGGAATGTAACTGGACCGGGACTGCAAATGTACTATTTCTCATTTGCAGGTCATTATGTCAGAGACATTTGTGTGTATGGACTTGGGGACTTGAAGTGGATCATTGAATCTCCTAATTTGTTTGCCAACAAATTTGAGCCAGCAACCTATCCACTTGTTATGGAATGCCTGGAGAGGCGTTACAGGCATAAAGTACTCCAGCAGGCTGAAGTCCCACTGGAAGTACACTGGCATTTGCAAGAATACACTTTTTCTGGACACGAAGCTGAACATTTGAATTAACCATGGCTAATATGTGGAAGACAAAGCAGGACAAAAAAAGGACTTTAAAATGACAACTATAAATTCCGAAGTATATAATAACTTATGGAATCTGTGCAATACAATACCAAATTCCATATCGGAAGACATAAAAAGATTCCGAACAGAACGAAGAGGCAACGTACACTGAGTCCAGTATCTTTACCAATATTGATTTCTTCAGACCTCCGTTCCCCAAAGCAGGGCTGAAATGTTTAGTTGATTAATTGGTTAATCAATTAAAGCCCTTTTCTTTTTCTAAATATCATTGAGCATCAACATTTTAAAATGCTTAACAGTTTTGTTTTGTTTTTAAAAAATACAAGTACTAACAAAATCCACAGGTAAGCACCACCTTAGATGTTGTATTTGTTTCTCTTTCACTCAGGAGAGAATGCCTGTTCCAATACAATGCTTGATCTAAGTTCTACAAGATACAAGAATCCGTAAAATCAAAGGGTTGGATCTAGATGTACTCATGGTTAGAGCAGACCCCACTGAAATCAATAGGATTTAAATTAGTATCCCACTGATTTCAATGGGTCTATTCTAAGTATGACAAAGTCTAGATCCACCCCAAAGTATGCTTTCTCCACCTTTAGAGTTATTTTTCCACATGCAAAATGTATGTCGCTATCATTGACTCCGTCAATCAACTAAAATTCATGTGAATATAAACCTTTACTTTAATTGTATAACAAAATCCTGCTCTAGCTGAAATCCAAGTAATCTGGATAAAATTAAATGTAAAATACAGTGTACTACATATCTTATTCAGATGGAATGAAAAATAAGAAAGCAAAAGTAAAGGACTAGATGGGGTAAACAAAGGCACTACAGGGCAATATTTTGGATTTCAGTTTAAAATAAATAACTATGTCTGCTTTGAACTGAAAGTTTACAAGAAGGGTTACAGGGAATATACAATCCTATAAACAGGGCATTTTTATTATAAACTGGCACATTAATTACTGCCTAAATTATTGAAATGGAAAGTTTTCAGACATACCCACAATTGTGAGGACTGCAAGTTTCCTACTGCCTGGAAAGAAAGAAAGAAAGAAAGAAAGAAAGAAAGAAAGGGCCAGACTGTGCACACAGCTTTTTTTGTGTCTGTGGGTAAATATGGCAAACACTGACCAGGTTTGTACAAACACAACTTAAACAAGCCATGGTGGCTTGTTTAAGTTGTAGCACATGCCAAGTGCCATTTGCCTAATTACCTGCCTGGGCATGGATTGTCATCCGAACCTGGCCGGCATGGCTTGTTGGAGGGAGAAACAACCCTCAAATAACCCAACAACAGGCTATGTGTGCTCATGGTTTTCAGGAATGTCTGTAAGCATGTGTGTTGTTTTTAAATATAAAAGGGATGGCCAACTGGAAGCCATGGGCCAAATATAGTTCACAAAGTTGTTAATAAAGGTGTGTCTAAAAAGTGGCCCCCAGTTTGACTTACTAGGGAAAGGAAAATTGTTTTCAGAAGAGTTGAGAAACAGAGGAGTTCCACACATTAAGAGTAGAGTTGGAAGGGGCCAACCCCCTGCTCAATGCAGAAATCTACCTTAAAGCATCCCTGACAGATGGTTGTCCAGATGCCTCTTGAATGACTCTAATGTGGGAGAGCCCACCACCTCCCTAGGTAATTGGTTCCATTGTCGTATTGCTCTAACAGTCAGGAAGTTTTTCCTGATGTCCAGACGGAATCTGGCTTCCTGTAACTTGAGCCCATTATTCCATGTCCTGCATTCTGGGTTGATCGAGAAGAGATCCTGGCCCTTTCAAGTATTTGAAGAGGCCGATGTCTGGAGACACACACCTCCATTTCTGAAGAATACAGAAGGTGGACATCCCTGTCTTATAGCATATCTTGAAGTTTCGTTCACTGGTTTTGGATAAGTAGTTGCATTTCTGCCATGCAGAAGCAGGATCAACGTGCCCAGCAGAATAAGGTATTAGAGTGGACTATATTGTGTGAATTGTGTGAATTGCAGTTCAAGATATCTGGAGAGCATCAGGTGGTATACCCCTGTTCTACTACATCCAGCCTAAACATTCCTTCAGCTCGCTCGATGTACATATCCTTTCAAGCAGAAGATGGAATGGCTAGACTCAGAACTGACAAAGATGGTCTTAAACAGAGAGGTCTCATGAAAAGTAAAGACCATTCAATCATTTTCACCCCATCTGTCTCACAATTACTTGGTTATAGGAGAAATAAACTATAATGCAATCTGCTTTCGCAGTTACAGCTTTCATTTTATGTGTAGATCAAATCTTATATCAAAAGAACCAAACACTACATCTCAGACCTATTCAAATTTGCAACCTAAGTATTCAAATTATATTCAAATTATATTAATTTGGGCATTTTTTCCCTTTATGATCAGGCATTTCTTCCTGCAGATGTTTCTACCCTGAAGCCATAGAGAAATCATTTTTAAAATTGTTATTCTTAAAGAAAAGCAAAAACTGGCAGACACAAACATGTAAACTCTGCACATCTGGGCTTAGTGAAATTGATTGGACTTATGTTAAGTACAACTTTGCAACTCATTGCAGCTTTCTATAGCACAGAACCCTGATAGAGGGAACTTAGAGCCAACTGCTGAAAGCTGCGTTGCAAACTAAGGTGGCATTTTTCTGGACTAGGTGATGGGCAAGATCAGGAAATCTGCATGTGACTAGGCAACCAGATCATTTCGAATGCATATGATATCTCTGCAATAATGAAGGCCAAAGGGGAACATGCAGCAGACAAGCATCTCGACATCAATCTCTGAACAAGGTTTCAAAACAACAATAATACAGCCAAACGAAGGAAACTCTCCATGTAATCTAAGCGCTAACCCTGCTTTCTCTGGAAATAAGTGATTTTGGTTTCAAAGACTCTGCTGTTAGCCCTAGGTTGCAATTAGGTTCATCTCCTCCTGAAAACTGTACAGCAAAACCAACAGGTCCCAATTCTACTCCTTCCCAACGAGCTGGCAAGATTGGGGAAGTGACAGCGGGATGCCACATTGTTCCTGGGCATGGCCACTTTTCCCCTCAGGTGCCACGATCCTACAAACAGTTTAGCGCTAGCATGTTTACCATGGGGATTCCTATTAATGGTCTAGACTAGCCTTCCCCAACCTGGCGCCCTCCAGGTTTGGGACTACAAATCCCATTAGGATTGGCCAGTGGCTAGGTATCCTGGGAGTTGAAGTCCAAAACATATGAAGGGCATCCCATTGGGGAAGGCCGACCTAGACCAGCCTATATTCATAGCAGTGCATATCTCAAAACTTTAGCAACCAAGTAGATTATTAAAGGGAAACTGATGTGTCTATTTTTATGTCTACCTGGAAATGGACACTGAGGAATCCTATTATACTGAAGTCTTAGAATCATTTTGGACTTTGATAAATACTCCCTTCTGTTGGACACAGAAGAATTTACTAATTATTAATCCCTTCAATGCGGTGAAGTTTGTTCTATTTTTACTGCCTTGAGTCCCAGTTGGACTCTTCCAACTCTACTATTCTGTGATACTGGGGAAAAGGTGGGATAAAAATAAATAAATAAATAAATAAATGTTTATAGGTGGAAAATCTGAGCCACAGAAATGTGAACACAATATCAACTGGCACTGCACTCTGTTCCACTAGGTTCCTTTCCCAACTTTAAAGAGGTCTCAGAGTTACCAATGAGACGGATGGAGCTATATCAGATCTATTGGACAGCAGATGTATTGAAGCCTCCCACCACAGTGAGAAAATAGCTAAGTTTCCTACTGCTCTGACCGATGGCTTAATCACAAGGCCATCAGAACTAGCCATTAAACATTTTCCCACAGCCCTGAGAATTTTCCTTGACGGCAGAGCTTAATTTAAAATAACCTCTAACCTTAGCATTGGTCATCTGTTCCACTATTTTTTAAAAGAAATTTACCCCTATGTTAATCTTTCTCAAGTGTCTCAAAAAAAGAGAGGTCTGTCAAAGTATCAACATTGGAATCTTATTTACTTCATCAGGCCAAACGGGAAATGTATCCAAAACCAAGAAACAATAAAACAATATGGATAAGTAAACTTGCGAAGATGAATAATATGCAAAAAATCTGAAAACATTATTTTATCTATACAGGCTATAAACATAAGTCATTAAGCAATAGAAGAGAGTGAAATCAAGTTGTGCAATCATATCATTCAATACCAAAAATAACCATTTGGTTATTTCTAGTATTGAATGATGTAATATTGCTAATCTCAATGGAATGCAAGTGTATGAATCGAAAACTCCCATTTAAAAAGTCTAATTTCAGAACTAAAACATTAATAAAATGTGGATTTCTTAAACTAGCCATTTTATTTATTTATTTATTTACAAAATTTGTACACCGCTCCATATCTGAAACAGATTCCAGAGCAGTGAACATAAGAACTAAAACAGTAAAAGATACAATTAAATCACCATTATTATACTAAAAAAGACATTTTACACATTAGTGACTACAAAATGTTACCTAAAAATTAAACTAGAATATATATTCCTAGGGTTAACTGATCTATTAAGAGGAATATACATGAACACAATTTTAACTGCAATGCTTCGCTGTTAAAAAAAATTAACAGCACATTCCTATACACGTCTGTCTAGAAGTAAGTCCCTTTGAGTTCAGGCGGTCTTTCTTCCAGCTAAGTGAATATGGGATTGCACCCTTAGAATTGTAAGCAGACTTTTCCAGAAACTATAAAACTTTAAAAGGATTTAAAACAGCCAATGGCATAGAAGTGTGATGGTGTATTTCACTGAATGCACCTTACTGATTCAAGACAGACAAGTATTCAAAATGAAAATAATCTATCACATCCAACTCTGTTTAGTCGAGACTTGTTTTGACTTGATCATCTCCACTGTTTATTACATCAATATGTCTATGAACAGAAACAGCATGAGGCACAATGCTAACCAATGAATCTACTCCATGTAGAACAAATGTTTTCCAAATATGCACATTTTTTGTTGAAAGCTACGGCACACATATAGAATCTGTTATATCAACAAATTTAATATATTTGTACAGAATTCAATATAGCATGAGCTCAAATAATAAAGAGACATAATAAACCAATGGGAAAGCGTATATTACAGTAAGTTGAAAATAATTATTTGAATGCAATCTCATACATCAACTTTCGTGGTTTCATCTTTCTTGTACCTCTAAATTCAGCCTTCCCCAATCTAGTACCTTGCAGGTGTGTTGGACTACAACCCCAACCATCCCCAGATAGGGGATAGTGGGAGTTGTAATCCAAAAGCAACCACCAGACTGGAGAAATTGATAAACGAACAACTATATAGTGCCCACATATTACGCAATGTTTATACAATGTAAGCATAATAAAAGTTTTCATAACAAAAATACAAGGCTTTCACAACCACAACATTTAGTGGAAAACTTTCCGTTAACATACACCAAGTCTAGTGATTGCATTTAGTTGTCAAAACTGCCTGTAGTCAACACACTTGGAGAGTACCAAGTTGGGTAACATTGCTCTAATTAATAGGTGAACTGTATCGTTAGCTTGGCTTTCATTCATTACTGATGCACATACTTTTGCAACATATCAATCTTTTGGCTGAAAATAAGAGGTTTTGGGCTTTATATACAAGCAGAAACAATTACCCTTCCTCCTAATGAGATAGATGCTTATGTTTCAGTTGCATATAGAAGCATGTTGACTGCATAAATATGCTATGAACCTAAAAATACTTGCCGAAGTTGATATTTCCCCCCATTACATGGTGTTTTTAACTGCTTTTGAAGTACACAAGACCTCTTCCAAGGATTGGTTTGTTTGTCGGTTTCTTTGGTCTTGAATTCATTAAGTAAATAGCATTTTTGCATTAAACTAGTATTTTAATGAGGATT